>OX352766.1:15010017-16262738 GCA_947095585.1 Nephrocerus scutellatus
ATCTATCTTAGAGTATCGAAGAGATTTGAATAGTGAACTCACTGGGAACGAGTACAATGGACCGTTGGTCTGAGTGCTCTGGTGTGGTTTTTCTCAGATTATCACACCACCCACCTAATACAAGTATATAAAAGACTACAATAAACAAATCTACAATAGAGTATTGTTGCAAATGATAAATTTAGAATTTGTTGTCAGCTCCACATAAAAATATGCTGCAAATACCGACGTAGGTAATTCTAATTATGTTGAAAAAAATTACTAATTAGCACATATTTTCCTTTTTTAGCATAAAAAACCAAATAAATTTATCATTAATAAGCATTAACGAAATAACACTGTATTAGGAACGGCAAATAATAAAAAAAAAAAAAACTATAAGTCTAACAAACCGTTAAAGTTCAATCGGAAAGGTATTACTTATCGTGATATCAAAATTTTACATTTGACAATTATCAAATTCAAATTCAATTATCTTGCAAACAAATTAAAGGAAATGTAACTTATAAAGACTGTTAGAAATAAACAAATTATATTAAAAAAGCTGCTATTCTATGCACAACGTCAGTATATAACATTATCGAAATTAGAAAATTTACTTTAATCTATGCACTTGATGATACTGCAGAGCATAAAATATTAATTAATACCCGATTTGTGTGAAATGTTTTAGCAAAGAAATTTAAATAGAATTTGATGTTATAATAATAAAAAAAATCTAATAGGAGATACATATTATGTGTTTAAAATTTGAAGGAAATCGGGCTATTTTTTAAAAAAAATGTACATGGGCACTACTCGGGTCTCAGGGCCCGATCAATCCAAAATCTTTGTTAATCGAGCTAATTTTTAAAAAATTACATGGGCACCCATATGGGCACACCTCGGGCCTCAAAATACACATGTGTATAAAATTTGAAGAAAATCGGGTTATTTTTTTTAAAGAATTTGTATGGGCCCTTACGACCCCGAGCCCGGGGTCTCTAAAATTTATACAGAAAGTGTTGTCCATCAGAGATACATATGTGTATTAAATATGAAGAAAATCGGGTTAATTTTTTTAAAAAAATTGTATGGGGTCGCACGACCCCAAGCCCGGGGTCTCCACTATTTCTACAGAAAGTGTTGCCCATCGGAGATACACATGTGTATAAAATTTTAAGAAAATCAGTTAATTTTTTTAAAAAATTTGTATGGGCCTCACGACCCCGGGGCTCGGGGTCTCCGAAATTTTTACAAAAATGTTGTCCATCGGAGATACATATGTGCATAAAATTTGAAGAAAATCGGGTTAATTTTTTGAAAAATTTGTATGGGGCCTCACGACCCCGGGGTCTTCAAAATTTTTACAGAAAGTGTTGTCCAACGGAGATACATATGTGCATAAAATATGAAGAAAATCGGGTAAATTTTGTAAAATATTTGTGTGGCACCAACCTTTCCTTTTTTTGTGCTCATACATTGGCCTGTGTGTTGGTAAAATGAAGCGATAACCATTTTTTTAACTTTTTGGTTTGATTTATTTTCGCCTATCTTGGAAACTTTCCATTCACTTGTCCTTTCTTTGTACTTTGCTTTTAAATCGCCTTTTAGAAACAAGCTACTCTCGTCAGCATCATCTTCGTCGTCGCTTGATATTAGACAACAATTATATTGGTTAGGTGTGCTTGAGAAACATATTCAAATTTCTTAACAAAATTAAATTTTTGTTGCAATAAATGGCAATCAAATCAGCAGCGGCTCGTTTTTGGTCGTTGCTATCAAATTTGTTAGGATTTGCCGACTGTTCAATGATCCAATGATGTTCACCTGGATAACAAAAAATCTTTTTTTTTTATAATATGATTCAAACTTTAAAGCATTTCTTACCATTGTATCAATTGTTAGTCTAATTTATCGGCTGTTTTATAAACAGCCATAACTTCGTATGTTAAATGTGAAGCAGACCGTTTTAATGTACATACATGCATCCATTTTAAAAGACGGCTACATCCATTCGACATTCGTGCCATCGTCTTCTCCAAACGGAATGTAAGAATTGTATTTAAAGTATGCAGCAAAAGCGTCCTCATGACTGGTTGTTGTGGTTGTTGATGTTACTATGCTTTTGGCTTAGCTTTTGCTGCTTTAACAAACTTATATCAAGACAATAATTTCCAACTGAAACCGTATTCAAATCAAGAAATCGCTTTGGGCAAATAGAAAAGGGACAATTCCATAGAATCGTTGTTACTTGCATGGTATTCAGTTCTCCGTTGTTAATAGAAGAGTTTTCAGGAACGGTGGATGTTTCATTGTTTTATTGAAAATCGACCCAAACATTAAAATTAATCAGATCTGTATATCACAATGCGACTGCTTCTGATCTGAAAACAAAAATCGGCGTTAAGTTGACTTCAATCTGATCTATATACAGGAAGTTACAAAATGCGTGGAAGATGCATCAGAGGGTGATTCTTGGGTTCATTACTGTAAATAGGTTATGGAATTAAGGCTACTTTTGGTCTTTTTGGGCTGTTCCCACACAAAAAATTACAAAGTTAAATTTTTTGACACTGAATTTACCACAAATATTTTATGTGCTATACGACCTTCTTTCTTTCGGTTGACACAATTACGTAGGTTCTGTTAAGGGAAGCAGTGACAGTGATTATTTGCTGTATTCCATTATGGACAAACACAACTACTTGCGATAACTTCTCTCTTCTCGCAGCTACTTTAGACGTTTCTGGATTATTTTTGAAATGGGCACCACTTCATTTTAACAAATAACTTACATTTTGTTCATTATAAGAACATAATCTGATATAAAAATAATGTTACTACTTTGGTTATCTAGTTAACTTTGTACTCTCTCTATATTTGTTTCATTTGTGACATTTGTCACGTACAGACCACGCGATTTAAGAATATGGAGAAGTATTCAAACCAACAACGTTTAATTATTGAGACTGAGAAAAAAATTCTCCCGCGCTCTTGTTGGGACACCCTATATTATCATGGTAAATAAAAAGCGAAAACGCGAAGAGATGAATGATTGCTCAAACTGAAAGTGAAAAAAATATTCGATACACAAATTTATTCATTTGTTTGCTATTCGTAATGGCCTCTTCGTTTCTAATTCAATGCGATATAAAATAGCATCTATAGTGGCCGAAACAACTCCGATTTGCAAATTTTTTTGCGCTTAAATAGATGCATTTATTTCAAAAAATACTCTTTTAATTAAATGTTGATTATAAGAACGATTTATTTGTGCTGTAATAATTCGCAATTAAATTTATTAACTTTGTGTATATATATTACACATAATTGATTGTATTTGACAGAATTAGACTTCACTTTAAAATTATATTATCAAAACGTCAAAACTGCAAACATGGCGAATGTATAGTATAGCGATTAATGAAATTTTCATCAACTGCCAGGCCCCACCTCACACTACCTAAAAATGTTAACGGGGCTTGAGGGTGGCGCTCCCTTTAGGAGGTAGGGACTTCCAAAGTTTTGAGTTATTTTTTGAAAAATTCATTTTTCTCAGTGGTTTGTTGGAAGTTAGAGGGTTAATTCGTATAATAGAAAAGGTAATAAAAATACATTTCATCTTATAAAAAATTGGGTTCAATCCATCCACCCTCGACAGAGTTAGAGCCAAAAACGGACTTTCTCATGAAATTTCAGTAGGGGGCGTGTTTAAAACTGGGTGGGCCTAAATATTCTTATCAAAGAAAGGTTAGATTAGTTCTAAACAGCCGTACTATTTTTATGGGCGTGGCATAATTCGAACGAAAGTTTGATCAAGTTGTATATGGTTCATGTGGTTTTTCATATAATTGAGTGATAAATCGATGGTTTTTTTTTTTTGAAAAATGCATTTTTCTAAGTGGTTTGACAGATGTCATGGCGTAAATTAGTATCATATGAAAGGTAATAAAATACCTTCCATCTTATTAAAAATTGGGTTCAATCCAACCAACCACGACAAAGGAAGAGCCAAAAAATGACTTTCTCATGAAAGTTTAGCAGGGGGCGTGTCTTAGAGTAGTTGGCCTAAATATGTATGTTGTGTGGAAAAAACCTTCAGCTTTCATTTGACATCAAAATGAGGCCCGACCACATTTCAACACGCTTGAACTTTTACGGAAAAATGAGTTTTTAGACTCTAACTATTCTGAAGTAGGTTTGATTGGCACCATCAACAGCAATTCCGTTAAAAAATGAAGTAGATTAAAAGATTTTTACCACAAATTAAAATATTTCACTTTTTAACCAACTGGAACACTGGAACTGGAAAATTAAATACACAATACACTATGTATTCATAAAATACCTTAGCTCAAAAACTTAAGAATCACTGAAAGAGTTTCTGCCATTGGGGTTTATGTCTGTGCTGCAACAGTTTAAGCATCACTATCATGCAATAAAATGCATTACAAGGTTAGGCAACACAATAAAGAAATGGCTTCGTTTTCGCGGGAAGCCCTTCAACAAAACTAATACAAATAAAATGATAACGGTATACTTACATATCATACCCGTTCGATAAGTAAAGTTACATTTCTACGATACAAAAATTCGAAACGTTTCCAAGAAACACGACACGAATCTACAACATCCAGAATAATTACGCCCTCAAAAAACGATATGATAATAAAATACGAAATAACATTACATTTGCGATGCACTAATCCACCAAAAAAAAAAACGCATGGCGGACTATAAATTGGCTTTTCTTTTATAAATGTGCTTTACATCGGCACAGCAAACACCGCACGCCACAAAAATCACAAAATGCAGTCACTTCCGGTTTGTACAGAAATGTAAAGCCTGAATTTATTTACATTAAATATTTCATAAGCATTTATACATTTAACACTTTGAACAAAAAACAAGCACAAAACCCCAGAACTAATAATTCCTTTAATACCGGCTTAATAATGACTATACGCTGCGCTCGTGCCGACAACTTTAGTAAATGTGCTTTTAATCCATCTGTCAGAAATCATTTGCACACAGACTCTAAGAATGTAATAGATCAAGAAAATATTTTGGGCGTGTTTGTTTTTTTTTTGTGTCAGAGAAATAAAACAAAACTAAGCTATTACATAACCGATAAATCAGATAATTTTCAAATTCTCTATTTTAACTTCGCGTGCCAGTGGCTGGCGGACTGGCTGGCTGGCTGGTCAGATCTTGTGATCAATTTTTAACACACTTCCCAAAGCCCGATTTTATTAAAGTTTTGCACACATGTATACAATACTTTCGGTGACAATACTTTCTATTAAAATTTGAGTGATCGGGCCGCGGAGTCGGGGACTCCCATACAAATATTTTTCCCAAATAGCGGCATCAGATCATGTCATACTCTGATGACTGTGAGCGTGGTGAGCTATGAGAAGCGCTGCTTGCTTTACGATTAGGGTTGTCTTGTTGTTGGGTTGCAGGGCTTCGGATGTGTTTTTATTTCTCAGTATTTATAGTGGATTTCAGTATACTTTTGGTTATTGGAGAATTTACATGAACAATTTTAATTTCTTGGTGATCTGATTTTGTGATTTAATTTGGTGGTGATCGGGGCCTGAGGCCCAAGTGGTGCCCATATAATTTTTTTAAAAATTAGCCCGATTTTCTTCACGTGGGTATTACTTGGGTATTACCGATGGAGAAAACTTTTTGTGATCGAGTGATCGAGAAACCAATACAAATTTTATAAAAAAAAAACCTATTTTCTTCAAATTTTATACGAATGGGTATCTCCGATGGACTGTTGTTTTTGTAAAACGTTGGAAGTATACAAAATTTATAAATAAAATTCCCGATTTTCTTCAAATTTTATATGCATGTGTAAATCCGAGGAACAACACTTTTTGTAAGCATTTTGGAGTTATCGGACCCCGGTTTAGGAAGGACTCATACAAAGTTTTTAAAAATGTACTCAATTTTCTTCAAATTTTATACACACATGTCCTATGGACAACGTAGAACTTCGAAGTGGCACCAAGGGCGAGGGTCTCCCATATAAATTTTTTAAAATTAGTCCAATTTTCTTCAAATTTTGTACAAATGTGTATATGCTATGGAAAGACTTTTTGTAAAATTTTTGAAGTGATCGGGATAGGGGTCTCCCAAACAATTGTTTAAAAAAAAATTACCCGATTCTATTCAAACTTTGCACATTGTTTATCCCTAATTAGAGAATTTACACGAACAATTTTAATTTTTGGGTTGTTTTATTTTATCTGATCAGAACTGTCAGTTCAAAAAAATTATCTGCTGTGTTTTCTTAGTATGAGAGAAAAGTTTTATTTCTCACCTTAATGCTCCAGCAGTCGATAAGTCCCATATTTAAAGAAACAAACAACTACAGCTGCCAAAGTGTGCTCGTGGATTTGTTTGTCTGCCGTGGAATTTTGCGATCAATTTATAACCCACTTCCCAAGCCCGATTTTATTGAAATGTGTATTTCCGATGACAACACTTTCTATTAAAATTTGGAACGCCCTTAGGGCCAAAGAGTGCCCTTATACATTTTTAAAAAATTGACACGATTTTCTTTTAATTTTATGCACCTGTGGATCTCGAATGGAAAACACTTTTTGTAAATTTTTTGGAGAGATCGCGTGGAACGAGTCGGAGGGAGGTCCACATAAAAAATGTTCAAAAAATTTTCTTCCGATTTTCTTCAAATTTTATGCACATTTGTATCTCCGATGGGCAACACTTTTTGTAAAATTTTTGGAGTGGTCACTGCCCGAATTTTTTTAACATTTTTTAAAAATTTTACTCGATTTTGTTTAAATTTAATACACACGTGTTTAAACCAATGGATCACACTTTTTGTAAAAATTTGAAAATGGCCCCAGGGTCAAGGTGCTCCCATATATTTTTTTTAAAAATAACCCGATTTTATTCAAACTTTGCACATTATCTATTCTAGATTAGAGAATTTACACGAAATTTTTACGGGTTGTTTTCTACCGTTGTGTAAATGATGGAAACAGAAACAAATTATTTTTTTGCTCGTAGAGTGAAAAAAAGTTAAATTATCTCTTCCATTTCGCCGACATTAAAAAACACGTCCATTATTTGACTTAAATTGTACAAGAGCTACCGTATAAAGAGTTTACGCAAATCTATATGAGACGATTCTTTGTGTTTTTTTTTAAAACTTTTATTCAACTTGACTTAACCCTTTTTTGTCTGTATTTGCGACTAATTTTTAGTCATTTTTAGCCACATTCAACACGACCTAGAGAGCTGAAATTTTGTGAGTGTCCGCGTCAAAAATATAATTTTTTATATTCCGCTTATGACGTGTGTCGCATTTCGCATATGGCGCGTGTGATGGTTGGAAATGCCGCAATTTTCTCGTTTTTTGAGCTCCTTTTTAAATTCTCTCTGTACTAACTTCGAATGCCCGTGGCTGGCTGGCTGGCGGACAGGCACACCAAATCTTGTGATAAATTTTTAACCCACTTCCAAAAGCCCGATTTTTTTGAAACTTTGCACACATGTGCAGCTTCCATGACAACACTTTCTTTTATATTAATTAATATATATTAATTTTGGGCCCCTCGGGCCTCGGGTTCGGGGAGGTCGCATGAAAATTAAAAAAAAAATGTTTCCGATTTTCTTTAAATTTTATACACACATGTTTAATTCTATGGACAACGCTTTTTGTAAAAAATTTGAAGTGGCCCCAGGTACGAGGGGCTTCCATATGAATTTTTAAAAATTAACAAGAGTTTCTTTAAATTTTATACACATGTGTATCTCCCATGGAAACACTTTGTGTAAAAATGTTGAGGTGATAAGGATAAGAGATCTCCCAAAAAAAAATTTAAAATGTTACCCGATTTTATTCAAACATTGCACATTGTCTATCAGTTAGAGAATTTACACGAAAAATTTTAATTTTTATTGGCTGTTTTTATTAACCACCATTTGCACGACCTAGAAGTCAGAAATTTTGTGAGAAGCTACATGTCAGTGGCCGACTTTGATATCCCGCGTGTAGCGCGTGTGATGCGTGGAAAAAGGAAAAAAACAGATATTTGGCGATTATTACCAAATAATAATGGACTGTGTGGCGTGTGTCGGTGTATGCATAAAAGTTTTTAACCGAAAAACGAAGCTTTTTAACATTTACTTGTTGCCTTTTTACAAATTTTTGTCTGAGATTTGTTCACGGCATATCGAACATTAAAGACGAAAATCTTTTGTTTATATTGTTTTGTTACATCTGTTTTTAGTAAAAAAAAACTCCCAAAATATTCAGATCTGTTAGAGGCGATCTCCGATCAAGAATTGCAAAAATTGGGTTCTATTGATTTGTTTTAGGGAAAACGAACAACTTGACAGCAATAAAATTAATCCGCGCGGGATTTTAAAACGATTTCGTATATGTCTGTCTGTGCGGGTGGAATTTTGTAATTAATTTTAAAATAACTTCCCATTGAGCTAGAGATTTCAAACATAGCTCAGAACTGGATGAACATTGACAAATCACAAAAAAAAAATTAATTCAACGCCAGTTTTCAATTTGTTTCAGATCAAAGCAAACTACTAAGCAGAATAATTGTTTTAAACGTTTTTAGTTAAAAATGTATAATTTAAATTCAACATAATCCAACATGTTCAAACCTTCACAGAGAATTTATTTTTATCTGTACATACACTGGTGATTAAAATAATAGGTAAAACAATTAAACTAAAGGTTTTTGAAAGTTTTAAAATATATCTTGCATAGAAATTCAGGTAATCCTTTTTTTTATCAAACAAAACAAATTATTTTACAGTTATTTTATAAATAATTTTTTATTTTAATCTTTATTTACCACTAGCTGATTAGCCTGCGTTACCCAGTTATTTTTTCGTCCCAATCTTCTATTAGGCAGGCGTAGAAAAAAGAATGATATCTATCTATAAGGTAAAATTGCAGTTTTTATTAACAAAATTTATTTTAAATTATAGCTATAGTATTCAAAGTATAAAATAAAATTAAATAAACATACATAAAATTAATTTAACACAAAACTTAGTTGTATACAATGTTTTTAGTTTCACCTTCAAGAGCAAGAATAAATAAATTCTTATGTCAACCCAACACAGAGCAAGCAAGATAAAGTTGTCCGTGCAAAAAAACATGACGATCTCAAATCTATACTCTGCAGTACTTAATAAACTGTCCGACTTATTGATCGTCATCGAAAACGCAAGTTTTACTGGAAATTGCAATCTCTTAAATTTAAAAGGTAGATCCGTCGAAATGAATGCTATCCGTGGGATAAAAACTGCTTCACACTGTTCCTTTTCTGTGAAGATAGTCGCTTCAATTATATTTCCCGCCATCTCTTTTACGCACAGTCTTGTGCCGTTGCAAAGTGTTGGCGAGTGGTGGCAATCCAGACGAATTAGGTGAGTTTACGAACTCAGTAAGATAATTAACTTCCTCATCAGTATCTATAAAGGTATCAATACACTTATATTCAGTGACTACGCCTATTAACATGGCAAGTATTTGATTGTTTATTTCGTGGTTGTCTCTATTTTTAGTAGCAAGAATGGCCCCTTCTAGCAACCGGTTCATCATCAGCAAATAAGAGATTTTTTTATGACCTTAGATTTCTATTTATGTCATTCATAAATAAAAGAAACAAAATAGGACCGAAATGACTGCCTTGTGGTACACCTGAAAAAACCTGGAAAGATTTCGAACGAAAATCGTTTACACAAACCAAATTCCATTTATTACTTAGATAATATTTTATCCAATCCAGCGTTAGGGATCGAAAACCAATAGCTTTTAGTTTTGAAATTAAAAGGTTATGATTCACAGAAACAAAAGAAACAGAAAATCAATATAGACGCAATCCACTGCCTCGTCTGCAATCTGCTTGCTTCACATTTCGCACCTAGCTCTACGGTATCAGATAGCGCATTGTCGTCGACTGTTCTTGCAAGAGTTGAATCCTCTATGGGACAGATTTACTTTCGTAATCGTCAAGTGGCTAGAGTGTTGAATGATCTCAACATTCATAAATCTGCTGGGCCAGATGGCATTGTGAGGAGGTGTTCTACCACTGCGCAGACTTTTCCATTTCTCTTATTCTTCTGGAGTCGTCCCAAGGAATTGGAAAACAGCCTTTATCAAGCCTGATCCTAAAAAAGGCGAAACGTCATCGCTTTCCTCGTACCGACCCATTGCAATAACATCTATACTCACCAAGGTCATGGAAACCCTGATCAATCGTAAGCTTATGCAATACCTTGAATCACGTGAAATCCGTAGTGACCAGCAGTATGGTTTTCGTAGGCAACGTACTACAGGTGACCTGATGGCTTATCTCACTGAATAGTGGAACCAGTCTATTCACAAATATTGTGAAAGTAAAGTTGTTGCACTCGATATTTCCAAGGCATATGACAGAAGCTGGCATCAAGCTCTTTTGTCGAAAATGAATGCCTATTAACTACCTTTCTGACCGTTCAATCCAGGTTATATTGGACGGATTTATATCCAATGTTCACTGCATAAACGCCGGTGTTCCTCAAGGCTCTGTTTCATCTCCGACACTCTTTCTGATCTTCATTAATGATCTCCTATTCACCACCTCTAATCCAATCCATTCTTTCGCTGACGACAGCACTCTTAGCTTCTCATATGACTTCACGCTTTCTACACGCCCCTCTTCGTTACAAGTGGAACTTCAACAAGAACGTATGTTAAGCTCGTTAAATTCTGACCTTGACAGCATAACAAGGTGGGGCCCACCTAATAGAGTTGAATTTAACGTTTCTAAATCGCAATGCTGTCTTCTGTCGTCCAAGCATAATTTAAACCCCTAACCTTTATTCATGAATGGATCTTGCATCAAAGAAACTGAAAAACTCTCAATTCTCGGTATGTGCGTCAACAACAAGCTTCGTTGGAATGACCACATATTTGCCATCGCCAAAAATGCTGCGTGATGTTTCCCAAAACGGTGCAAGATGTACTTCAGATCTGGCTACTATTTACAACTGTATTGTTTGGGCAGGTGCCCCCAAGACCACATTTCATCTACTAGAAAGAGTTCAGAACCGCACGTTAAAACTTATTGGTGACGTACATATAGCGAAAACAATCGAATCGCTTGAACATCGTAGGAATGTTTCCTGCATTGTAAGGATCGGGCTAAGTAAAAGCGAGCTATCCCATGATACTGTAATACATACCGTCTCGTGACTAAAGTGAGATAACTCACCCTATAAATCGTGAATTTTTTTCTCTTGTCGTTTTCGTAAAGTTTGTGTACATACATGGAATAGTCGGCTGAGCACGATACCTCATAGAAAGAAAGAGGAACCTAAATCCATTCGAAAATGGTACAGTCAGCGTCATGTTTGCAGACGATGTCAATGCACGTGGCTGGCAATTCTCTTGTCGTTACAAGGTATGTATGTAATTACGTGAGTTGTACACACTTCCACTCAGCGAGAGTGTTCTCAAAGACACCGCATAGTCGGATGTTCTGGTCGTCCCTTTTCCCTCAGCATGATAGCAGTAATGCACCATAGGATCATGCGAGATTGCCAACCAGTAGTGTATTGGGTGACAATCGCCTGTACTCAGGTATAGACTAACGCTTGCTTACACACGAAATGTAAGAAAAAAGAAACAAAGAAGAACACAAAAGAAAGCGATGGACAAATACCGGCGCGGGTAACGACTGTAGGAACTGGCGTTGGCAAATTTATGATTGAGTATCGGTCAGTGGGATTGCATCAATTCGAAAGAGAAGTCACAGCTCGTCCAGTCTAGTGGGCTAGAAATTAGCCTGAGTGGGCATTTTTCTATTTTATTGTTATCGGTGGAATTTGTTTGTTGTTGAACGGAAAATAAACTCGTACAGTGGGTGTAAAAATCATTTCAATACCACATGTTTTTCTGGAAAAAAAAGTCAATCCCAACAAAAAAAATTGTGCGACACGCGCACTCTGAGTGCCCATACCACCCCCCCCCCACGTTGTTTGAACAGTCCCAACAATCACCGCTCAAAAGTTGTGCGGCATTTTTTTTTTTGATATATATATATATTCTACACAGTCCTGTGGAAGAAAAAAAGGAAAAAATTTGATAACAAGAAATCTGTAGCGGAATAATCTGGTGTTAAGTGGTTTTCGTGTTTCGTAAAGAAACCCCACCCTCTGAAAAGCTTGGTGACGCGTTACCGTCTTATTTTTGATCCACGATTTTTCAAATAAAAAAATTTAATCGGTCAAATGAACTGTGCGATGCGCTCCACAAAAATTTCGTAACCAAGTTTGGAAACGGGAGGTAAAATCTCACCATTAAATTTGTGCGTTGATTACTTACGAGCAAAGCGGGGGGTACAGTTGTGAACAAAAAGAAAAAAACAAAAAGCAATTTTTTTATAAGAAGAAGCAAGCGAAAAACAAATTCAATGAACCACCGAAGCAAACCAAAGGGCCTCATTGAAGATACCCCACTGTACGTGACCGGACTGCCATTTCTTTCCTTTGTCTGCCTCCAGGCATATCAGGTGGTCTCGATTCGTTATAATCTACTTAACAATTTCAAGCAATGAAGGTAAAATGTCATAAATGTCAACTTCAACATTCAACTTTCTTACTTATTAATTGAATTGTATTTTTATTGATGTCGTTTTTTGTTGTCGATATCAACTTACAGATAGAACAACAAGTTTTCACAATATTCTGTCATTTGGCGTTTTCATAAATTAGTTTAGAGCAGTCAAAGAGTTCTCAAGAAAAATGCTCGTGTTTCTTATTTGCTCAGAGTATGAGCGTGCTCTAAGTGCTCAGAATAAAATGATCTGTGCAATTTCAAATTTGACATCTGATGTCAAATGTCTGTTTCGATGATTTTCTCCTACAAGAAAAAAAAAAATGACCCAGTATCGAGGGGCTCCCATATCAATTTCTGCGATTAGAGATGAACAGATGAGCATTAGATGAACATTTTTAATTTTTATGGGTTGTTTTTTTTATTGCATAACTTGCAACAAAGGATAAATAAAAAAGTGAACAAAAATTTTTTTTTTAGACATAATTTAAGCAGTGTTAAGTTAAGTGTTTTCTGGTGCATACCTTCCGGGAAGCTAGCTAAGCTCTTAGAGAAAACACGAAAACTTTTTTTTTGTTGCATACTTGGCAACCAAGAATATTTAACAGAAAATTTTTTTGTTCATTAAATTAATTTAAGTAAACTTTTATCTTGGTTGCATACTTGGCAATACAGAATATTTAAATGAGTAACAGAAAATTTGTGTTCGTAGAATTATTCTAAGTAAATTTTTTTTGTTGCAAAACTGTCAACAAAGATTATATAAATAATGAGTAGAGAAGTTTGCTTACAGAAAATTTCTAGGCTAAAGATAGGCTAGATTTTCTGGTTTTCTTTTTTTGGCATACTTTCCGGAAAAGAATTTTGTTAAATTAAGGCCACCATGTAAAATAAAATCTATTTAATTAATATTACAGCGCTAGCGTACTTGAGCCTAGTGCATAGCATTATAGCATTAATTGTAAAGATTCGTTTATTCATTTCGATGAGATTAGGCCCAATATCCCTGTTTTTTTTTGGTTGAATAAACTTGTACAATGGTAAAATGGACCTTTAGTGAGTATTTTTGTCTTCTTAATGCACCATTTCAGCTTCATAATGCAGTATCGACGGTAGGGGCTTAACCCCATTTAGGGGGTCCACTGTCATCGGGGCCCCAAGGAAGGGTGGGTAGAGACGATCGGAACGAGTTCTGCTGTGCAGACATAGGTACGCCGTTCCGCCAACATCAAAACATGTCAAGCCTGGCAGCAACTAGGAATCGTTCGGTTCTTGAACGTCCCCTCCACCCTTCTGGTGGTGGTGGCGAATCTGAAGTGTGATGATTCCTCTCCCACGCTCACTTTTCCCTTTTCTCTTTTCTTTTTTTTCTACAAATGCATGCGAAATAAAATTATTACCCATTGAACAGAGGTTACTAACCAACCAAGACCCCACCCCCAAAGCCGACGAGCAAGGCCGTACAAGCGCATGCAACCCAGGGGGGAGGTTAGTATCTCTATGGAAAACAGGGGGCCAAACTGAACACCAGGCCCTAATCCATTTCAGGATAAGTATGCCTAACCACAGGTAACCAGGTTAAAAATTCCATTACAGCCTGTTCAATAGAAATATCCAGATGCATCCCGCCCATTATCCAACCCATCCGTAATACCCGTGCCTCAACTCGAGCTCATGGGTGCATCATTAAGCCTACCTTCGGACAGAATAACCAATTCAGAGATTCCTTCTTTAGCCGCACGATAGTTATATGGAATGAATTGCCTGATTCTGTGTTTCCGCATTTGTATGATCTGCAGTCGTTTAAGATACGCGTGCATAGACATCTCATCTTTTCCTCTCCCTAATTTCCTAACGCCCACACTATAAGGGTGCAAATCCCTTAAGCGTGTGTACGTTATAAAAAAAAGTTTGCACGAAACGCTGAGTAAATAAAGTTCGAAAATATGACTAGATTCGATACAACTGACCGTTTCGGGAAAAATCCATGTTGTTCCTGAATTATGTGCGTTTTTACAATGGAAAATAATGTATCTTTAATAATTGCTTCAAACAATTTAGGAATATTAAGCAACACAAATAGGTCTGTAATTTTCAACAACCGCTTTGGATCCTTTCTTATGAATGGGTGAAATAGAACTTGTTTTCCAAGAAGAACGAAACGAACCCGTCCTCAGTGACTTATTAAATATATAAGATAAAGCCATAAACTAAATTTTGGCAGGAGTACTTCAAAATACTTACTTGCAAATAAATTAACCATCAGTTTTAAAGCTTGGCTTCAAATTTTTTATACAATCAGCAACATCTTTCTGAGAGATGTCCATAATATTTATATCACAAAATGGTTCTATAAAACGATATGGTACATCATCATCATAAACGATATCATGATTGAAATTCTTTTTAAAGAATAAGGCAAAGAATTCACAAATAGTTTCCATTGAATCTGAAGAAGAGCCTGTATAAGTCATAACCGATGGCATCTTCTCTCTTTTCTTTCTTTCTTTTACTCCGCGGGGTAGCATAGGGCTTCTACAAACGCCCGCCAACGTACTCGATTTATCCGCTGAGATCGCCTGGGATCTTGCTTCCTCTTCTATTGTCCTTTTCCACGTCTTGCTAGGATGGCCAACTCGGCGGCTTCCTTGTGGATTCCAATCGAGCGCTAGTTTCGTAATATCGTCCGCTGGTCTTCTCAAAGAGTGGCCAATCCAGCTCCATTATCGTCGTCTGATGGGGATCGCGATTGCTTCCTGCTGCTTCCTTTCCACGTTTTGCAGCCATACAAGAATACTAAGAAGACGTTAGATCTGAAGATCGTTAGCTTCAGATTCCGGGAGATTTGCGAGTAGATCTAGATATTATTTAGCATACTATAGGAGTGTCGCGCCTTGCTTACACGAGAGCACACATGCGAGTCAGCGCCACCATTTTTTGACATCCAGCTGCCCAAATAACAAAACTTGTCCACTTTCTCTATCTGATGTCCGTCAATCAAGAGATCACATGTTCCGCTATGGTTAACGCGAAGTAGTTTTGATTTTTAGATACTAATTTTTAAACCCACTTTATGAGCGTGGAGTTCTAGTGAGTTTAATTTTCGCTCCATGTCACCTAGCGATTGTGATAGGAGACAGATGTCATCGTCTTCTAGGCGGTGAAAAACATTCCAATGCAAATGATGGAGTACGGGTTACTATTTTTATCACCCAGTCGATGAAAATTGTGAAAAGTAATGGTGAGAGGGTGCAACCTTGCTTGACTTCCGAGTAGATGTTGAAAGGTGAGCCCAGATGACCGTTATGAATGACGCGGCATGTTGAGTCCTGGTACAGCTTCTTAATGATGTTAATGAGTTTTTCGTGAACATCATAGCTAGACAAAATCTGCCACATCATGCCCACGCTATCATAAGCGCGTTTAAAATCTACAAAAACCATACAGAGGAGAGCGATACTCAACTGACTGTTCAGTGATTATACGCAGGGTGTTAATTTGATCGGTACAAGAACGTTTTGGGCGAAATCCTGCTTGTTCATTTCTCAAAATTTGCTCTAACGCATTCCGTAAGCGCCTAGCTATTATAGAGGAGATCACTTTCTTTATGGTGTTTAGCAGGGTAATTCCTCTCCATTTTTTGCAATTGCTCAAATCACCTTTGTTGGGGAGTTGGACTATTAAGTCTTATTTTAACGACGATGGAGTGGTTTCAGATTCCCAGATACCTTGATATATCGCATGCAATATTCGACGTCGGCTTGAAGGAGTTCTGCGTAGATGTTGTCATTGCCTGCTTGCTTTACCTGATTGTATTGAACGAATTGTTGTCCTTATCGCATCCAACGAGAAGAAGTAGCGATACTGATGTAAAGTAGCCTATTAGGGTGCGTATGTGGGTTGATGGACGTGCCTGGCGAAGTACAATTCATAACATTCTTAAAATGTTCTATTCAGCGGGTTAATTGTTGTTCCTCCATAAGGATCAAAGAGCCGTCTATTGCCCTAACAGGGTAGTTGATGTGGTGTTTCCGGTTGGCGAGCTTACGAGCGAGTTGGTAGACTGTGCTGTATTGTCTACTATCAGCGGCTTGCTGTGCTTGTGTTGCGATGTCGCTTAGCCATGCTCGTTTGTCGTTCCTAGCTCAACAGCCAACGTGCCGGTCCAGATCCCTATACTTCCGCGCTAATACGCATCGCACGGCACGCGAGGCCGCGTTTAACTCTACTTTGATGGATTGGCGTTCACGAATGGTGTTCCATGTGCTATCTGATATCCATTCTTTTCTAGTTTTGTCGGGATAACCTAAAATGGTTGAGGCTGCTTCCGTATATCCATTTACTGTTTTCTCCCATTTAGACTCTAGGGTTTGGGACTGTATTTCAGAGAGAGACTGTTGTATGCGGCATACATATTGCATTTTCACATCTGGGTCTTTCAGTGCTGCTACAGCTGGCTTTCTCGTTGTTTGACTTCGTGTGGTTGAGTGGACCGCGAGTTTCAATCGCACACTGCCAACCACAAGGTGGTGGTCGCTGTAGACGTCGGCTGCTCCTCGGGTTCTAACGTCCAGCAACGATGGTCGCCACTTGCGGATTATAGCGATGTTATCAATCTGGTAGTTGTACATGTGATCAGAAGAGGTCCAGGTGGCTTTGTCGATGTTTTTGTGGGGAAAAATTGTGCCTCCAATGATCAAAACATAGATCAGCAAACCTTTCACCGTTGCCATTCATAAAATCAAGGCCGTGGTTTCCCATGACATGTTCCAAATCACTATTGTCGCTGCCTTCCTTTGCGTTAAGGTCACCCATCAAAATAACGATGTCACTCTTCTGTAGTTGATCTTGTTGTTGGTGCGTAAACTTGAACAAACACGACCTGTCGAACAGCAGATTTAAATCTTGCAATAATAATTCTATCGGATATTGCTTCCCAGTCCTGTAACGATCTTCTCGCAGCTTAAGAGAGTAGAAATCCCACTCCATTCGCATGGTTTTCTCCTGCAGGCTTACCCGAAAAAATTAGAAACTCGCCGGTAGATGTTCGTTTTTCCCCTACTCCAGGCCATCTCACCTCACTAAGGTCAATACTCTCTAGATGATATTTACGAAATTCTTTTTTTTAATTGTGCAAGCATTGTTATCTTGACGAGCGTCCGAATGTTCCAAGTTCCAAAACGTGTCCTTTTCCGTGGGCCAAAGGTCATTGTTGGTAAATTGGATATGTATGGTGACAAGCGGTGATGATGACGCGATTATATGTATACAGTCATGTCCTAAGCCTCTCGCATCACAACTCCTATCTTATGCGTCCACGTCGCGTTACTGGAAACTCGGCCAAATCAAGTGAACGATTTCGGCACCCAATCCAATTTGTATTAGCTTGTGTCGGGGCTAAATAAGAAGGGGACTTGACTTGGTCGGTGGCGTTTCATGTCGACCTAGGTTACGATTGGCCAATCACCACTCAACTGAATTAATTGATTCTTGAAACTAATACAATCCTTAGATACAAGTTCGAAACACCATCAACATCAATAACTCTTGAAATATTAAACGTTATTGGTACTTTAAAAAATGCTCAATCGTGTGGTGTTGATGGTGTTTCGAACCTGCTTTTAAAAAGAGTTGCTTGCATCGTAGTGGATTTCTTGTCAGATATTTACAATCGTTGCGTATTTGCGGGAGTATTTCCAGAAGAACTGAAATGTGCAGACATTATACCATTGTTTAAGAAAGGTTCTACTATGGAAATGTGTAACTACAGGCCCATATCACTTCTTCCAGTTTTCAGTAAAATCTTCAAAAAATAAAAAATAAGAACTAAGTTTTTTAACCCAAATCAGTTTGGTTTTCAGAAAGGTAGATCGACGGAAGATGCAGTATTGCAGTTTTGTGCTCAAGTAATGTCAAACCTTGATGGGAAAAAGTGTACAGCTGGGTTATTTATATTGATATCACCAAAGCTTTTGATATGGTCAATCACAATATTCTGCTGAGAAAATTAGAAAAAGCCGGTTTTCGTGGTTTCGTACTAGATTGGTTTAGATCTTACTTAAAAGATAGTTCGCAAAGAGTGAAGTTAGATGGGATTAAAAGCGACATAAAGTTCTTCAATTTGGGTGCACCACAAGGTTCTGTTTTGGGACCAATTTTGTTTCTAGTCTATATTAATTCACTCCTTGCACTTAATTTCAAAGGATCACCTACTGGTTTTGCGGATGATATTTGGCTCTACAACCGGGGTACGGTCCTGGCCTCCCGCAAAAAGTCTCTCCACCGGTCCCGATTTCGGGCCGATGTCATCCAGTTTGGCATCCCTAAACTCTGGGCGTCCTGGTCTACGCCATCGTTCCAGCGTAGGCTATCATGTTCCATAAATTCTACCGCAAAGGACTTACCAAGCAGGATTCTCTTCGCGAGCTAGCTAGGTGTCCTGCCCACCGGAGCCTACCAAGCTTAATTTTCTTAACACTCGTAGATCTCATAATTATAGAGTCCCGGAATCGTCCTTATTCACATACGGGGCCAACAATTCTCCGTAAGACTTTTCTCTCGAACGCGGCTAAGAGGTCAGAATGCTTTTTGCTAAGCACCCAAGTCTCGGCATATGTAAGTACTGGTATGACCATTGTCTTACATATCTGCAGCTTGGATGTTATGGTTAAGATCCTGGGTTTGAAGAGTCTTGACAGACTATAGTAGGCTTTGTTGGCTTTAGGCAACCGTGCGCGTATTGCTGTTATCTGCTGCTACAGTTGACCCGAGATAGTTAAAGGATTGCATTACTTGAAATTCGCGCTCCACTATTTCAATTGAGGGACCAATGTTGGATCTTCTACTCGCACCATGTACTTTGTTTTGCTATCATTTATGTGTAGCCCCAGATTTCGTGCCGCTTGCTCTATCTGGATGAAAGCTTCCTATACAGCTCTTCGGTTTCTACTAACGATGACAATATCGTCTGCGTAAGCCAGTATCTGAATGGACTTATAGAGGATTGTTCCTCTCACCGTTACGTTAGAGTCTCGGATTACTTTCTCCAACGCCAGTTTTAAGAGGACGTAGACCAGTCCATCCCCTTGTCGGAGCCCGTTATAAATGTTGAATGGGCTTGATAGTGATATTTTTACTAGGCTTATAACATTGGTCATGGTCAACCTACATAGTCGTGTCAGTTTTTTTTTGATGCCGAATTCTCTCATGGGTTTATAAAGTTCTACTCTGGCTTTGCTATCATAGGCGGCTTTAAAGTCAATAAAAAGATGGTGTAGTGAGTTTTGAAACTCTAGACATTTTTCCATCACCTGCCTTAGGGTGTAAATCTGATCAGTTGTTGATTTGCCTGGGATGAAGCCACACTGGTATGGACCAATGATGACTTTAGCGTATGGGGCTATCCTGTCTTGAAGGATAGAGGAGAAAATCTTATACGCGGTACTCAACAACGTTATACCACGATAATTGCTGCATTTTGTGATATCTCACTTCTTATGTCTTCTGGCATAGCTTCTTCTTCCCATACTTGCACTATTATTTCATGAATTGTTTGGTGTAATGTGGGGACTCGTATTTTTACGGGGCCTTATTATTTTTGAGTCGATTTTTCGCTCTGCTACCTTCGTCTATGCTTGGTGGCGGCAGCATAGTATGATCTTCGGTCATTGGTGGAGCCTCCAATTCCTCAGTTAGCTGGCCATTTAGCAACTCATGAAAGTGCTCTTCCCATCGCTCTAAGATGCCTTTAAGATCGGAGATCAGATTACCCTCTTTGTCCTTGCAGTATGTGCAACGCGGTGTATATTGGGTCATACCGCGGACTCTTTGGTAGAAGTTCCGCTCCTTGTGCGGTCCTGCGGTCTCTGTACTGTTCCAGTTCACGGATGAGATTCTTCTCCCAGGTTGCTTTCTTTCGCCGGTGAACTGTTTTTAAATATCTTCTGAGGTCTTTATATTCATCTTCGCGTGCCCATGTTCTATGAGATTGTTGCATTGCTCGGTACGCAACATTCTTACGTTCAGTCACTAGCTTACATTCGTCATCGAACCAGTTGTTTCGATCTCTACGACTACTGCCTAAGATGGAGTCAGCATTACTAATGACAGTATTCTTAAGGCGTGTCCATTTCTCTTCTACCCCCGACATCTCAGCCACAGGACTTACCCTCGATGTTAGTTGCATCATTAATTTTGCTCACAAATCCGTCTATGTGCATAATATTTTTGTAAATACGTTTAAGGCTGCGCAGTTCGGCAATATTGTCGTTCGAACGGTGCACTTTCGCATTTATTTATTAATCACTTTTAAATTTTTTAATTCTTGTGTTGACATCACGTTGTAAATGTGTTTGGAAGCGATTGTCTTCATAATATTCTAGTACAACTCAAGTTGTCTCTGATACATCATCGTACGCGGATGTGCTGCGCATCGTCATTGCACAAAACAAACAAAAAAAAAATCAACAACAAAAACGCAAGTTGTCCAAGCTCGCCGGCTCGCGTGTGCATATTTTGTTAGTGCAAAGTGCAGTGTGTGGTGTCCATGCTTCCCGTCCCCAACACCTCAGCTAAAGAATTAGTGAATTACAACTGTTTTATGCTTGCATGCGGCAGTGTAATGATCTAATTATTTAGCTATAAGAATAACGGATTGTGAGTGTTTGTTTCCTTTGGTGATTTAACTCATTTTGTCGTGAAGGCATAACACTGGCGACAAATTGTGTTAAGAATCCAATTTGAGACATACTCTTCTCAATTACGGTTTAAAGAAGCGGTAAGTTGTGTTTTGTGTGTTTCTTTTTTTGTAGTTATGTGTGTCTTCAGAGTGGATCTCAGCAACATACGTGGTCTGAGAACGAAATCTTTCTCTGTGTTTAACCATGTACATGTCCACAGGCCAGCAATTCTGGCACTGAGTGAAACTCAGGTGTTTGATAGTTCTGATGCATCGGAATTTAATCTGCCTGGGTATAGCTTGGTGCCATTATTTTTCTCTCGACGCGGACTCGCAATCTATGTCCGGAGTGATGTTGCGTTTCAGCTTTTGCCTCAATTTAGCCAAAGTTCCAATCCAGCTACTACTGTTTCCTTTACAGAAGCCCCCACTTAACAGTGTTTCTACCCAGAGCGAGTTTGATGCATTGTCTGATTCAGTCTTAAGAATTGTCAAAAAATATGAAATCGTTATTGCGGGCGATTTCAATGTACACAATTCTGGATGGCTTCGCCATTCTGGCCTGACAATACCCGAAGGAAGGTGTGTTGAGTTATTCGCTGAGTTTAATCACCTTACTCAGCTTTTAAATGAGCCTACCCGAATACCTGACATTGCATATCATTCCGCAAACACCCTTGACTTGTTGCTTACCTCTCGTCCGGATAAATACTCCGTCAATGTATTATCGCCTCTAGGCTCGTCAGACCATTGTGTAGTATCAGCTACTTTCTCGTTAATAAACCACGTAGTTAGATAAAAAACTCCCAAAAAACAGTATGGCAATACGAGAAAGCCAATTGGGACGGCCTTAACAACTTCTTTGGGAGAATTAACGGATCGCTATTGTTTCGCGATAGCAACGTGGATGCCGCCGCTGATGCAATCACAAACATTATTGGTATGAGAAAGTTTATCCCTTTCAGGAATAAGTCTATCAAATCATAGGAAGATCGATGGTATGACTCGAGCTGTAAAGAGTCTTCTAGGATTAGAGAGGTGTGCTTTCGGTTTTACAAAGCAAACCCTACCGAGGAAAACCGAAAAAAGTTTAAACGAGCAAGAAATGATTGCAATGCCCATCTTCGGCGAGTCAAATTCGCCTACGACCGAAAATTAAGGCAAAAAATACTACAATGTCCCAAAGGTAGTAAAAAATTTTTGGTCCTTCGTGAAAAGAATCAAAAATACAGCCTCTTCGTCAATCCCAACGCTCATTTATAATGACATTCCAGTTGTCAGCTCTATAGACAAAGCCAATCTGTTTGCTGCGCATTTCGCAGCTAGCTCTACGCTTCCAGATTGTGCATTGTCGCCTCCTGCACCTCAGAGTATTGAACACTCTATGGGACAGATATTTATTCGTACTCGTGCAGTTGCTAGGGTTTTAAATGATCTCAACACACACAAATCCGCTGGGCCGGATGGTATTTCTCCATTAGTTCTGAAGAGGTGTTCTTCCAAGCTGGCATTACCATTGCGTAAGCTTTTCCATCTATCCTATTCATCTGGACTCTTCCCGAGAATTTGGAAAACAGCATTTGTCCAGCCCATACCCAAAAAAGGCGAGCCGTCATCTCCTTCTTCGTACCGACCCATAGCACTTACATCCATTCTTTCCAAGGTCATGGAAACGCTGATCAATTATCAGCTTAAGAAATATCTTGAAACCAACGAAATCCTTAGTGACCGGCAGTATGGATTTCGTGGGCAACGTGCTACTGGTGATTTGATGGTATATCTCACCGAACAGTGGAACCGATCTTTACATCATTTTGGAGAAAGCAAAGCTGTTGCACTCGATATTTCAAAGGCATTTGACAGAGTTTGGCATCAAGCTCTTTTGTCTAAAATGCGTGCTTATGGTGTTGATGATAAACTGCTTCATTGGATTAGAAGCTATCTTTTGGACCGCTCAATTCAAGTTGTTTTGGACGGTTTCAAGTCTGAAATACACCACATAAATGCTGGCGTTCCCCAGGGCTCTGTTCTGTCCCCGACACTCTTTCTCATTTTTATTAATGATCTCTTATCTGTGACTTCTAATCCAATTCACTCTTTCGCTGACGACAGCACTCTCAGCTTCTCATATAAGTTTGTGGAACGTCCCTCCACTTCTGATGTGGAACACAAACAACTTTGTATATTAAGCTCGTAGAATTCTGACCTTGACAGCATAATACAATGGGGAGAAATCAATCGAGTAGAATTTAACGCTGTCTCCTGTCGTCCAAACGAATCCTAAATCCCATGCCATTATCCATGAATGGCACTTGCATCGAGGAAACTGAAAATCTCGCAATTCTCGGTATGTGCGTTAACGACAAGCTTCGTTGGAATGACCACATATTTGCCATCGCCAAAAATGCTGCGTGATGTTTAGGTTTTCTAGGCCGGTGCAAGAAATATTTCACTCCCTCTGATCTGACTACCAAATACAAGGCTTTTATTCGCTCAAAACTTGAGTACAATTGCCATATCTGGTCTGGTGCGCCTAAGACTATTTTGCATCAGCTAGATAGAATACAAAACCGCGCGATAAAACTTATCGGGGACGAAAATAGAGCGAAATCAATAGATTCGCTTGAACACCGCAGGAACGTTTCTTGCTTGTCACTGTTTTATCGCTTCTTCTACCAGCGGTGCTCAAGAGAAATAGCCAGCTGCATGCCACCTCTCCTTGAATTCAACCGCAATACTCGTGGCGCTCTAAATGCTCATCAGTTTACCCTCAAGCCCATCTTCGGACGTACAGTTAAATTCAGGGATTCGTTCTTCAGCCGTACAACACGTATGTGGAATGCTCTGCCAAGCTCTGTCTTCCCACATCACTATGATCCACAGGCATTCAAAACACAAGCTCATAGACATCTCCTCTTTTCTCCTCCTCTTCCTTAACGCCCACGCTGTGGCAAGCATATAGCCGAGCATTATAAGGGTGCGAACCCCTTGAAGCGTGCGCGAATTATAAAAAAAAAAAAAAAACAACTGTCAAGAATATTTTTCAAACGCTGAGGGTTCTAAAAATCTTTGTTGGCTTTTATTTTCAGGGCTCTGTTTCGGAGTTTCTCCAATGATTGTATGTGTGTATCTGCCGCGCCACCCAATGCTAGAATGCCATAGCGAAGCTGTGACTCTATCAGCGAGTAGTATACCTACTTGTTGTAAAACTGGTTAATGTGTGTAAATGCGCTCTTTAGCTTACGACGAAGATTTATTATGTGCGAGTCCCATCTGAAGTTGCAGTCAATTGTGATCCCTAAGAAGTTATAGGAACTTACTTCTTCGATACATAGTACAATCGTTGCGGCTGGACAATCATTGTTTTGGTAAGTAATGCCTATATTTACTGGTGGTGAGGTCCACGGATGTGCATTAGTTTCGTTTTTGACACATTTATGACAAGACCATTGTCGTGACACTATCTTGCATTATTTGTTTCGCGGTATCTAACGATCGATGTCTTACTACAATGGCTGTATCATCGGCGTACGCAAAGGGAATGCTTTATGTGAAGACTCGCAGCAGCTCGTTTGTGTATATAATAAATAGTAACAGACCCAGTTTTGATCCCTGTGGTACGCCGTATTCAATATCCGTCAGTTCACCATAGTTTTCAGAAATTTTAACTTGGAACTGACGATCAGTGAGGTAGTCAAGTAACCAACTGGCCAAACATCCCCTAATTCCTACCCTATACATAGCCTCCAGTAGCCTATGATGATCTAGGGTGTCAAAAGCTTTACTGAAGTCGATGAACATAACCAAGACGTGATGATTTTTGTTAAGACTCACGTTGACCGTATTTGTAAATTTGCCTAAAAGCTTGTTCGTGCTTTTATTTTTTTGATAAGCATATTGATTTACTCCAAGCACGGAATACCTGCCAACAAATTCGTTCACAACAATTTGTTCAAGACATTTTTCGACAGCAGGTAAGATTGGTATTGGCCTGTAGTTTTCAATGTTACTTTTTGCTGCTCTCTTGTAAATCGGACGTACAACAGCTGTTTTGAGCGTTTTTGGTATTACACATTGCTCCAAGCTACTATTGATTATTTCTGTGAGTATAGGGTCAAAAATGCCTGCATTTTCCTTTAAATTAACTGGCCTTATTCCGTCAATGCCCGGTGCCTTACTTGCGTTTAACTCACGCAATATATTAAGAATTTCATAAACGTTGGTGTGCTGTATATATATTGAGTCCGCAATGCTGCTATTCACATGATTTGAGGTAGTGTTCCCGCATCTATAAATTATATTTTTTGCTTCCTTAGCGAAGTAATTTGAGAACTCATCGATAACCTCATTGATATTTTTATTGTTAAAAGTTCTTAAGGACTTGCTGGTCCAATGACCTTTCGCCTTTTCCAATTATTTTGTTAACAAGTTTCCAGGTTTTTCGAGGATCCCCTCTAACGAAGGTTGCGAAGGTTCTTTTGTAAAAGTTACTTTTGCTTAATGGAATTTCTTTATTTAGTCTGTTACGACACTGCTTTTATTCTGCTTCGTACATTGAGCTAAGTCTGTTATTTTTCCATCTTCTGTACAGTTGGTCGCGCATCCTACACTTCTCTTCTAGCTCAGTTGTTATCCACGGGTGTTGAATTCTATCTCTTTTTCACCGACTCTCATCTCATCTCATGCATTTTTTCGGCGAAGTTTCTATAAATTACGACAATATTCTGCTCCCCAAGTACAGGTCAGTGGATTTTATTAATGCGTTTACGACATGATTCCGAATCCGCTTATTCTTGTTTCTGTTTAAATAAGTCTCTAGTTTTGTTAACGTTCCGTAGAAGGCTGCGTAGTGGTCTGATATGCACGACTCAATCAGCCCCGAAAACATAGACTGTGCAGGTATGCTTACTAGGATCTGATCAATTAGTGTCGTGGTACCGATTCGCATAGCCCAACGAGTTGGCTCTTTAATGACATTGCCCAGCATATTCTACATAGTTACATCGTTTTTAGGCGCGATCGGTGCAATTGCAGAACTCTTAGATATGATTCCGATTTTTATTTCTCTACTATGACATCTCGCCATAACAGTGTTGAAGTAGATATCTATTTTAATATTTTTATGGTTGAGTATTGCTTTGATTTCATTTTAAAGAAATAGCGATTCATTAGTTTTAATTATTTGGCTAAATGGCAACAAGGTTTATTTTCCATCATATTCGAAACGTACCAAATAAATGGCAACATTGTTTATTATTCGCCTTCACACACTTCACACTTCGTTTTAAAAAGAAAATGAACAATGAAGCATTCCAACTCTACCCTTTAAGCAGATAACGTAAACGAAAAAAAAAAACGAAATTGTAAACCTTTGTTTTTTTTTTAATAAAATTTGTTAATTCGTAAACTGTTCAAAGTTTTTGTGAATTTTTATTTTTGCTGGCTGGCGTTGTGGGAGTGTCGGCACTTCGGTAGAAGGTATTCAGCAACCGCCATTGTTTTAATCACATCTTCTACTCTGTATCGAAGTTTCGCAGATGGAAGGTTCCAGTTTTTATCCCAATCCTTCAAATAACATTGCTACGTGAACACCCATAGTATAATTGTTTTGCTAAACCACTTCATTTAAATACGCCCACACGAACAAAGTAATAGGTAGACGAGAGTCATTCACAGCATCAATCATATATCGGGTGACTGACACGAAGTGTTACCAACTTCAGACTGTCATTGCTGTCAAACCAGTGATGACAGAGCGCTCAAATTTACCCTAATGACAGTTCATTCTATTGTTTACAAACGTACAAAAGCATTTAAGTGGGGAAAAAATAAACCGCAATGTAATTCAAGCGTGATAGTGTGATTGCTCTATTTTTGGCTGGAAAACCACAGCCGCAGATTGTTAACCAGCTAAAATATCTGCATGTGAATAAAATGCTTGTGTATCGCACAATAAATCGTTATAACGATACTGGCAGCATTGCAAAACGCCATCGTGGTGGACCGAAACGCACTGCAACATCGCCCGGATATTATTCGGGAGGTACACTTCGTGTCAGTCACCCTGTAGAAACTCGTTTCAACTTACGTGCTGCAAATAAAGTTATCTCGAATAGGCTGACATCCGAATCTATTGTCGATTGTTATGAGATGCCCGTTTCCAAACCAGTTGAGCTATGCAAAATTACCGTATTTTAATATTAATAATGCAACAATTCATTTTTTTTATTTTTTTTTATAGTACTTAATTCAGTATTTAAAAATAAACATTTAATAATTAACAAGTAACCTTTTTGATTGATATTTCTAATTGGGTTAAGAATAAAGTCTTGTAAACCCTTTTAGCAAACATTATGATTATCTTTTAATACTTTATGTTCTTACATCTAAACGAAACCAAAACCAAAACCAAAATGACGCAAATTACAATAAAAAATGCTTCAACTTAAACGATATGAGGGAAAATATTATAACAGTGTATTAATATATTTTGTGTTCGATAGATAGTTTTACTATTAAGATCAGCTAATGTTTGATTCATCAATGCCCATAACCTTTTTTCTTCATTGCATTTGATCTCGGTAAAATAATTATGCGGCAGGCAGTTGGTTACCATTAATACCTAAGAAAGAAAACATATATTAGAATCAAAAAATGCTAATCAAATCGAATAATATGTAACTTGGGATTGCCAATATTACAAAATACAACTAAGATGTATACAAAATATTCTGCAGAGGGCCGGTTGTAAATCCTCTCCAAAATATTATATTTCTCTATAATCTATTTTTTATTTATCTATACATATAACTCGGTTGTATAAAGATAATAACGAACTTTCGGTAAATTGTTCCGCCTGTATTGCCATTTATTAGGAAATGTTCTGAAAAGCTCAGAAAGTTTTGACTTTAATGTAAATTACAAGGGCATACAAGCATCATTTCCAAAATCAACTTGGAGGAAGCAATTGTCCGACAATCAGACTCAATGATAAAAACAACTCATTTCCAAAGGAACTTCATGAGAAGATTACCGGAACGGAATCAAGTTGAGAATATCATAAATGATGAATCTAAAACTAAAACTGGAACAGGAGCAGGTGTATTTGGACCTAGATCCGCACTAAGAATACCCCTTGGAAAATCACCAACCGTCTTTCAGGCAGAAACAGCAGCACTGGAAGCCTGTACCCTAGAATGTATCAAAAGAAGATACAGTAGAACCGAGACTTGCATGATCTCAGATAGCCAGGCCGCACTATTTGCATTAAAAGGCCCAGTATTTAACTCTAAAATAACGTGGAGCTGCTACTGCCACCTAAACGAACTGGCTAAAACAAACAAGATCACCCTAATGTGGTCTCCCGTTCATTCAGGCATCGAAGGGAACGAGGCAGCAGACCTCTTCGCAAGGGAAGGCGCAGAGGAAATTTTCAACGGCCCCGAACCAAGCATTGCCTTTTCTAAAAGCCACCTCAAGAACAAGATTAAGGATTGGACAAACAACACCATCGAAGCTGAATGGGAATCATCTTCTGAGATGAGACAAACAAAAAAGCTTATGAATTACAAAATAGATCATATAGACAAAGCACTAAAGCTAAGCCGTCATGCACTCAGATCCCCGGTCTGGTACATGACGGGACATGGCCCATTCAACAGCCACCTAATGAAAATGGGAAAATCCCAAACGGATACATGCCCTTTCTGCAACGAGCCCAAATAAACACCAGAACATATACTTTTCATCTGTCTTGCCCTCACCCGGAAGAGACTAAAGTACCTCAAGTCTAATACAGTTCAAATGCAGACTGCCGGATCAATCGACCTGGTGGACATCATGCACTTCATCAAGGAACTTAGCCACCACATTAAGTGGTAAACATCTGGGATGCACAATAGATCTCTAGGTCGCAGTGCACAAGGCTTTTCACCCCACCAAATATAATAATAATAATAATAAGTAACTAATTGAATTTGAGTATTTTTTTGATGTCTAAAATTTATTTTTCTCCTCCCGGGAATCCCGGGATTTTGGTATTGATATTTTCTAATTTCGAACTCCCGGGATCCCACCAGGATTGATTAAAGAATAAAAAAATTAAAATTTTTCTTGTAAATTCTCGGGATATACATGTGTATAAAATTTGAAGAAAATCGGATACTTTTTTTTATCACTGCCAAATTTTTACAAAAAGTGTTGTTCATCGCAGTCCCGAGGGGACCCAAATCTTAAGACAAAGTGTTGTCACCGGATATACACATGTGTGCAAAGTTTCAATAAAATTGGGCTTTGGCAAATGGGTTAAAAATTGATCGCAAGATTCCACGATACAAATACAAAAACAGACAAACACACGAGCACGCGAAGTTAATAGAGAGAATTAAAAAAAAAAAAAACAACCCATAAAAATTAAAAATTTTTCATGGATCTAATAAAAATAAAACGGGGCTAGTTTTGGAAAAATTTATATGGGAGCTCCTCGGATCTTGGCTCGATTACTTCCAAATTTTTACAAAAATGTTGTCATTGGAGATACACACACATGTGTATAAAATTTGAAGAAAATCGGGTAATTTTTTTAAAAAATTTGTGTGGGGACCCACGACCCCGAGTATATAATTTGTATAAGATTTTAAGAAAATCAGGTTATTTTTTTTTAAACATTTGTATGGGGCTCCACGAACTCGGTGTCCGGGTCTCTAAAATTTTTACAAAAAGTGTTGCCCATCGCAGATACATATGGTGTAAGATTTGAAGAACATCGGGTTAATTTTAAAAAAATTTAAATGGGCATCCCTCGGCCGTGGCCACAAATTTCAATAGAAAGTGTTGCCACCAGAAATACACATGTGTGCAAAGTTTCAATAAAATCGGGATTTGGGAAATGGGTTTGTCCACCGGATCTTGGGTGGATCAGCACTGCGTAGCGGAGTTTTTTTTTTTTTTTTTTTATGAAAAACATTTGGTAATTTCAGTAAAATATTAACAATCTAGTCCCTAGACTAATAAGTAATTTTGTTTTGACTTAAATTAACAAAAAATACAAAATTAAAAGTTTAAAGCTTTGAAGCTAACTTAATATTAATTATATGCTGCACTAGTTCAAAAGGTTTTTTAGTCTGTGTGGTGCAAGAGCGGGGTGGTCTTAGGGTCGTGTGATGGTGAAGCCGATCCTCATGCTTTTTAGAGAATCTATGAATTTCATTCTGTACGCAATTCATGCCCAGGTCCCTGTGAAGGTCATCGTTCCGAATATAGAAAGGTGCATTTACAATGTTTCTTAGCACCTTGTTTTGAAATCGTTGGATTATTGCTTTTTGCTGGTGCAACCCCAAAGTTGAATACCATAAGTCCATATGGCTTCTATGACTTGCTTGTAAATCAAAATTTTATTGTATGCTGATAGACAAGATTGTCTTCCTATCATTCAATACAGTTTTCTGTAGCGAATACCAATCTCCTCTCTTTTTTTTCTTGACATGGGCTATCCATCGAAGTTTCGCATCCAAAGTCATACCAAGATACTTTGCACAATTTGCGTATGGTATAGCTTGGTTGTTAATATACACTGGTATATGCTCGGTTTTTTTATTTGTGAAATCAACATGTACTGATTTTGATTTGTTTAATCGTATTTGCCATTTTCTTGTCCAATTTTGACATTTTGAAAGTAATTTGACATTACTTTGCGCAACTGCCATTAAAGCCGTGTCATCAGCAAATGTAGCAATCGAATTGTATTCTTGTGTTGGAATATCGTACAGGAGATATAAAATTGGCCCAAGAACACTCCCTTGGGGTACACCCGCTTTGGTTTCTTTAAGCTCCGAATATGTGTCTTTCTCTTTTATGCGAAAGTATCTGCCCGTAGCCTGTTCGTTGGGTAGTATCCTTTTTAGTTTGTAGACTAATCCCTTAGGCCAAACTTTATCAAATGCTTGTGCTACATCGAGGAAGACTGTAGAACAAACTTTTTTCTCTTCAAGCGCTTTTTCAACAATGTTTGTTATTCGTTGAATGTCGGTTGAATGTTTCACTCGAAAGCCAAATTGGTGGTCTGGAATAATATGTTTCCGCTCTAAAGTTGGTAGCAGCCTTTTTAAAAGCAGTCTTTCAAAAAGTTTGGACATTATTGGCAGCAAAGAAATTGGCCTATAGGATGAAGCTTCGTGAGGTGGTTCTTCCGGTTTGACAATCATGATAACTTCAGCTACTTTCCATAACTGTGGAACGTATTTTAATTTAAATGCAGCGTTGATGATGCACGTAAGCTTCGCGATTCCTTTTTCTGGGAGTTGCTTGAGAATTTCACCAGTTATTAATTCAAATCCTGGCGCTTTTTTCGCCTTTAATGTTTTTATTTCTTTTCTTACTTCAGATGACGATGTGGTGCGTATTTCTTCATTTTCTTCAGCTAGTTCTTCGCTAGGCGAATCGTCATGCTGTCCTGGGTTTGGTTGAAAAATTTCTTCCAGATACTCTGCAAATTTTTCAGCTTTTTGCTTGTTACTTTTTGCCCACTCTCCATCCAGTTGTTTGATTGGAGGAATGTGAATGATTGCTCTCTTTAATTTTTTAGTGGCTTTCCAGAGCGAGGACTCCGTGTTTTTATTGTTGCTAAGATTTTGTAAAAAAGAATTAATTTCAGAATCTTTAAGTTCCTTAATTGTTCGTCTAACTTGCTGCACCAGATTATTAAACTTATTTTTATTCTGCGGGGCTCGGCTTTGGTGCCATTTCTTTCTCGCTCTCCTCTTTTCGGCAATTAACTCTCTAATTTCGAGAGGATAGTAGTTAGTTACGCTTCAATTGTTTTTTGATGTTAGGAGTGCTTTCCCAAGCTGAAATTTGGATAATTCTGATAAATTGCTCGAGCTCTAAATCTAGTTGCACTTTAGATCGTATTGGTGTACGTGGTTCTATCCTCTCTTGAAGACTTAATTTGAAGCTTACCCAGTCCGTGCGTTTACTAGTAAGAGTTGGATTACTTACATTCTGGATAATGCTCTCACTCATAGTCAGTAGGATAGGTGAGTGATCCGAGCTTAAATCATGACTTTCTTCAATTTGCAAAGAGTTTCTTGAGATATTTTTAACTATGAAGATTGGGGATTTTTCGCGAGTCAGTGGGCCAGTAAGTAGGCTTTCCTGTAGATAACGCTTCGCACCCTTTCTCGTTTATTGCGTTAAGGAGTTATCTTCCCTCGGCTGTCGTTAACCTAGCGTAGCGTTAAATCATCATATCGCACTTCGTAACGCTCTCATTTCACCCTCTAATAAAAAATAATATAGTTTCAGAAAGTGTGCGTGAAGCGCCATCAACATCAATTCACCGTCGTTCTCAACAATTGAACATTTCGGAGACATCATTGAGACGAATTTTGCATAAAGACCTTGGTATGACGCCATACAAAGTCCAATTGGTTCAGGAGTTGAAGCCAACTGACCATCCAATGCGTTTTCGCTTCGCTGAGTGAGCTTGCGATCGACTTACAGAAGATGCCGATTTTGCCAAAAAAAAGTCATCTTTTCGGATGAAGCTCATTTTGATCTTGGCGGGTATGTAAACAAGCAAAATTGTCGCATTTGGGGCACAGAAAACCCGCACGCATACATTGAAAAGCCGGTACACCCAAAACGAGTCACTGTTTGGTGCGGATTTTGGTCCAGAGGCATAATTAGGCCATTTTTCTTCGAAAATGAGCAAGGAGTGGCCGTTACAGTCAATGGCGATCGTTATCGGGCCATGTTGAACGAATTTTTGTTCACAAAAATTGAAGAGGAGGATATTGGCAACATTTGGTTTCAACAGGACGGCGCTACGTGCCACACAGCCGAAGCTACACTAGATGTTTTGCGCCCTGTTTTTGAAGATCGCATTATCAGCCGCAGAGCTGATGTCGTTTGGCCACCTCGGAGCTGCGATTTGACACCGTTGGACTATTATTTGTGGGGTGCCCTAAAAGATAAGTGTTATGCCGACAAGCCAGAGACAATTGACGCTTTAAAGGACAATATTCGTGAAGCCATTGGTGAAATACAGCTGCACACAATCGATAATGTGCTTAAAAATTGGACCGATCGTGTAGGCTACTGCATGGCCAGCCGAGGCAGCCATTTGAATGAAATTATTTTCCATTGTTAACCGGAAGGATTGTACTTTCAAATAAAAAAAGAAATTTGAGAAAATATTCAGTAGTTTTTTTTATAGCATTTTCAAAAAAAAAAAGTTATTTGGCGGACCCTTTACATGAGTAGACAAACAAACGCCCGCTGAAAAAATGTTCATTTTCTCTGATTATTAGTTCGTCCTTCGGGTTCGCAATTAATGTTGTAAATATATGTACATATATAAAATTGAATAATTCAATTTGTGCCAATTGCCAATTATCGAAATTATAACGAAAATGTTTCTTATTTCTTTTTAAAAGTTTAAGAATCGCTGTATTGTTGCTGTCATTAGAAAAGGAAAGTTTAAATTCTGACAAAATTGAGTTTAATGCCAAACACACTCTGACCTCACACTTAATGACGAAATGTTATCCCCCGTTTTTACAGATGAACTAAAGGTTTAATTAAACACCAAGTTAAGAAACTTTTAACTATCCGCGTCCATTATCTGACCAGCTCAGTGGAACGATAGCATGATATTGCCATCAACACTGCACATACGTGAGCAAATTCAATTCGATTAGATGACTGACTGATCTTAAATGACTTGCAAAATACGACACAGCCAAACTTGTGAAGCATTTACATTCCAAGTCCATCACCGGAGCAGTTCATTGGTACCACAACATTTAATTATCACCGGGACTACAAGTTTGTGCAATATTTTAACTCAATTGGGCAACAGGAAGTTGATGAAAATGCAATTTTGTGAATAAAACTTCATTTGGCTCAAAGTCAAAGTGCGTAAGCATATCATTTACTACTGCTTCATATACAGAAGCCCCAATTAAGACAGTGTCTCAACTTGTAGTGAGTTATATGCACTGTGCGATTCTATCACTAGAATTTTTTCAATTGATCCATTGTCTGAAATCGTAATTGCTGGAGATTTCAATATTCACAATTCTAGTTGGCTTCGCCATTCAGGCTTAACAGCACCGCAAGGAAAAGATGTTGAGTTATTTGCTGATTTTAACCATCTCACTCAGCTTGTGAATGAGCCCACTCGAATTCCAGACATTGTTAGTCATAACGCTAATACCCTTGACTTGTTTCGTACTTCTCTTCCTAACAAATGCACCGTCAGTGTATTATCGCCTCTAGGCTCTTCAGACCATTGTGTAGTATCAGCTAATTTCTCGTTGTCAAACCACACAGTTAAAGAGAAAACTCCTAAAAGAAAAGTATGGCTACACGAGAAAGCCAACTGGGATGGCCTCAATAATTTCTTTAGAAGCTAAAACTGGCCACTTAACGCCAATAGTGGTGTGCATGCCACTTCTGATACGATCACTAACATAATCCTCGAGGGTATGAGACAATTTATCTCTTCCAGGACAAAGTGTATCAAACCGAAGGAAAATGCTTGGTATGATTTAAGCTACAAAGAGGTTATTAAGAACCGTGAGGTATGCTTTCGGTTATATAAAAAAAACCCCACTGTGGAAAACCGAACCAAATTTAGACGAGTCAGAAATAATTGCAATGGCTACCTTGAACGAGCCAAATTCGACTATGACCAGAAACTGAGACAAAAAATACTCCAATGTCCCAAAGGAAGTAAACATTTTTGGTCATTCGTGAAACGAATTAAAAAAACATTCCTCGTCTTCAATTCCAACGCTCATTCACAATGACATTCCAACTGTCAGCTCTATAGACTTTACTTCCGTACTCGTCAAGTGGCTAGAATATTAAATGATCTCAACATTTATAAATCTGCTGGGCCTGATGGCATTCCCGCTATAGTTTTGAAGAGGTGTTCTTCAACGTTGGCAACTGCGCAGACTTTTCCATTGCTCTTATTCTTCTGGAGTCGTTCCAATGAATTGATAAACTACCCTTTATCCAGCCTGTCAGCGAACCGTCATTTCTTTCCTCGTACCGACCCATTGCACTAACATCTATACTCTCCAAGGTCATGGAAACCCTGATCAATCATAAGCTTATACAATACCTTGAATCACGTGAAATCCTTAGTGACCAGCAGTATGGTTTTCGTAGGCAACGTTCTACAGGTGACCTGATGGCTTATCTCACTGAATAGTGGATCCAGTCTATTCACAAATATTGTGAAAGTAAAGTTGTTGCACTCGATATTTCCAAGGCATATGACAGAAGCTGGCATCAAGCTCTTTTGTCGAAAATGAATGCCTATTAACTACCTTTCTGACCGTTCAATCCAGGTTATATTGGACGGATTTAAATCCAATGTTCACTGCATAAACGCCGCTGTTCCTCAAGGCTCTGTTTCATCTCCGACACTCTTTCTGATCTTCATTAATGATCTCCTATTCACCACCTCTAATCCAATCCATTCTTTCGCTGACGACAGCACTCTTAGCTTCTCATATGACTTTACGCTTTCTACACGCCCCTCTTCGTCACAAGTGGAACTTCAACAAGAACGTATGTTAAGCACGTTAAATTCTGACCTTGACAGCATAACAAGGTGGGGACTACATAAAAGAGTTGAATTTAACGCTTCTAAATCGTAATGCTGTCTTCTGTCGTCTAAGCGTAATTTAAACCACCAACCTTTATCCATGAATGGATATTGCATCAAAGAAACTGAAAAACTCTCAATTCTCGGTATGTGCGTCAACAACAAGCTTCGTTGGAACGACCACATATTTGCCATCGCCAAAAATGCTGCGAGATGTTTAGGTTTCCTAAAACGGTGCAAGATGTGCTTCACTCCTTCAGATTTGGTTACTATTTACAAGGCGTATATTCGCCCTAAACTTGAATACAACTGCATTGTCTGGGCAGGTGCTCCCAAGACCACATTGCATCTACTAGACAGAGTTCAGAACCGCGCGTTAAAACTTATTGGTGATGTACATATCGCGAAAACAATCGAGTCGCTTGAACATCGTAGGAATGTGTCCTGCCTGTCACTGTTTTATCGCGTTTTCCACAAGCGGTGTTCAAAAGAAATATCCAGATGCATCCCGCCCATTCTCCAACCCATCCGTAATACCCGTGCCTCAGCTCGAGCTCATGGGTCCACCATTAAGCCTATCTTCGGCCATACTAACCAATTCAGAGATTCCTTCTTTAGCCGCACTATAGTTATGTGGAATGAATCGCCTGATTCTGTGTTTCCGCATTTATATGATCTGCAGTCGTTTAAGATACGCGTGCATAGACATCTCATATTTTCCTCTCCCTAATTTCCTAACGACCACGCTGTGCTAAGCATTATAAGGGTGCAAACCCCCTTAGCGGGTGTACATTAAAAAAAAAAATGCTTGAACCTTCAGAGTCCATTATCAGACCACCTTCGTGGAATCGGAGCATTTTATTGTCTTTAGGAATGCACATGTGTGAAAAGATTAAAATTCGATTGTATGGCGATAAGTGGACCAAAATAGACTTGAAAGATACGACACGGACAAACTTGTAAAGTCTTTACATTCCAACTATTCTCAAAACAATTTGCAAGAGGTCGACTTACCTATAGTAGTTGGGCTTAAAGGGACCAGCCTTATTAAGGCCCATATACTTGGCTTGTTCGTCTGTAAGCTCTGTTAAATGTGCATCAAATGTCGGCAAATGTAAGCTAGCAACATATTCGTCTGAAACAATAGATTCAATATACATATGTCCTTATGTCTTTTGTTATGAAAACATACCCATTTTCTTTGGTAGAAGATAAACATCCGATTTATAACGACCGGGTGGTGCATTAAAAAGTTCAATTAAAGCCAAGGCTTGTGTGGCCGATGTAATTGAAACAACGAACGAAGGTATGCTGGAGCAAGACAAATTTACCAAACGTCCTTCGGCAAGCAAAATTATCCTTTTTCCATCGGGCCAAATAATATGATCTACCTGCGAGCGCACCTTTTCCCAAGTTAAATCTGGTGTTCGTAAGCTGTTCTGAAATTAAATGGAAAACTTTTGAAATTAAACAGTTCCTAAGTACTAACACAATCGGTTCGTTTTTTGTAAAAACCTATTTCATGAGTGTGCCATGTAAAAAATTATTCGTATATTAGTCCAAATAGAGAAGAACTGTGGTTAACATTTCTTATTTAGCAGTTTGGAAACGCTTTGCTTGATAAAATGTTATTTCAAAAAACAACAGCGCATAAAAATTTAAAATTTTTCTTGAAAATTCTCTAATTTGAGATATATCACAATAATTTGGAAAATGATTCTTGGGTATATTCTAAGAAAAAAATCGTTCTCCAATGTTGACATCATTTATCGGGGATTTGAGAAAAAGCTTATTTTAGTGTACCCTGATCCATGTTAACGGAAATTGCTCTGTTAATACATCTGGTACATAAATAATAATAACTATGTATGTATGTACTTACAAAGTACCAAGTAACAAATGCATCATAATCGCCAAAATTGCATATTGCTACTGTCGCAAGTATTATAAAGTTGCTAAAAAATGCAATTTATTCAAATGAAATTATAAAAGTTGGTATAAGCGATGCCTTCAATGGCTCAGAAGACGGTAAAAACAATGCTGCTGGTACATAAACAACATAGTACATAGTAACAACTATGTATGTATGTACTTCTGCGGTAGGATTTATGGAACACGACAGCGAGGCCAGCCGAGCCTACGCTGGAAGGATGGCGTAGACCAGGACGCCCAGACTTTAGCGATGCCAAACTGGATGACATCGGCTCGAAATCGGGACCGGTGGAGAGACTTTTTGCGGGAGGCCAGGACCGGACCCCGGTTGTAGAGCCAAATATGATGATGATGATGATGTATGTACTTCCATAGTACCAAGTAACAAATGCATCATCATCGCTAAAATTGCATATAACAACTGTCGCAAGTACAAGGTGACTGACACGAAGTGTTACCAAAACAAAACGCCACAGAATTTTTATTTTTTGATAAATTTCATTGACTCAAAGTAAAAATTGTTCACAAATATTTTAATTTTCGAATTCCATAGGCAGTTTTCGTTTTGGCCACCCTTAGCCGCGATTATGGCCTTCAAACGGCCGACAGAGCTATTGCATGCAGCACGAAAGTGGCTCTGCGGTATTTTTGCCCATTCCCGGCGAAGCGCTTGCTTGATATGATCAACACTTTCGTATTTTTTGTCCCAACCTTGCTCTTCAAAATACCCCAAACCGAGAAATCTAGCTGATTTGCATCCGGTGAATTTGGTGGCCATTGGGCAGTGGAAATGAACCGCGGAACGTTGTTTCTCAGCCAATCTTGATTGACGGGCGCTTTATGACTCGGTGCCGAGTCCCGTTGAAATGTCCAGGCTCTGCGGACGAATGTTTTTGTGCCCAAGGCTTCAACGCTCCCTCCAACACATGATGCCGATAAATTTAAGCATTTAACGGTAGAAATTTAAGAAATTTAAGACTTTATTTTAAGAAGAAATACTGGCATTTAAATAAAGTTGATATCTTGTTTGAGTCTTTAGATAACCATTTTTTTATAATTTGAGGTCAATATTCTCCAATGCGTAATAAACATAACGTTTTACTATTTTTGACGTGACAACGTCTCACTACAAGGTTTAATGGGGTACATTTTCAAAAAGTCAAATGTTAAATGTCCACTGTTGTGATCAACAGAATGTCCCACTGTTGTGATCAACAGCGTCACACTATTAAGTGAGACACTGTTAAATGTCCGACTGTTGTGATAACTGTTAAATATCACACTTTTAAATGTTTAAATGTACTTTGGGAACTAAGCCATTTACCAAGCGATTCGCATGAAATTCGGAATGTACTAAGATGCGACTATAAGACTTCTTGCTATGGAAATTAAGGAATATGATCATTATGGTCTTGAATTTCGGGAATTAAGCAATTTCTCAAGCGACTCGTGCCTTTTAATTTAATCGTAATATTGGCCACAACGTCAAAGAATTTCACTCCAACCACGCGTAAAGATTACACGCACATATTTTTTTAACAGCTCTTACTTCTCCTATTACTACTATCCCCAACTTCCCCAACAACTCAATCACCCTCTTTCAGCTTTTCTTTAATAATTTATAAATTACAAAATTTCTCAGTGAAGGAAATAATAATAATAAAAAGGAAGGAAATAGAGCGTAGAGCGTTTTTACTGAGAAACAGGAAATTTTTATATGGATTTAGCTCTCTTGTTCTCTTTTAAGCATGTATTCTCAAAAAGCAAAACAGTTGGACATTCTGTAGAGAAGGTTATGAGCATAGTTGCCGTTTTGGTAGAATCCTACCAAACTTGGTAGGTTTTTTCAGCTTTGGTAGGGTGGTAGGCTTTAATTCGATTTGGTAGGTTTTTACAACTCTAAGACAAGACCTAAGACCTATAAGACAAACATTTTTTAACAAATCGAAATTATTTCCAATCAACTCAAATCAACAAAAAATTATTTGTGCCAAATAAAAGTACACATGTAAACGGAGACTAATCTAATCAACTCAACTTAAAGGCATTGTGCACTTTGTGTCAAGTTGTTAGCCCTGTTCGCAACATGTCGTTGCCGAAAGTAATTTCTTTGTTTAGCTTTAGTATACCACACTTTTTTACGTCGTGCTGATGTGTTCGTTTTTATATTTTTGCTTAAGTTATTTTCTTAGCTTATTACCACAATTCATAGTTATAAATTGTTTATAAATTCACTCTATTAACAAATTGAATCTTAAAGTTTTCTACTACTGTGAGTTTGAGGCTTTTATTGTCTTTAATTTTAATTTTTTTCACCATCCATTATCTTTTCGCATCTTCGCGTCTGATCGTTCATAATAACGCAAAAACGAAAATCTTTATTGCTGTGTGTGAATTGTAAATAATTGTGTTCAGAACAAAATAATGCTGGATTCCTTTTGGGTTTGAAAAATTAATAACAAATAATAATGACGGAAGGAATAAAAATATAGAAAAATAAATTATAAATGTAAGAATCGTACAGTCGTACATTTAGAATGAAGATTTTATCCTTGGATTTCAATAAAATATTTATATTGACTGACGACAGGCAAAAAGATGCAAATGGAGTCTAACCTTAAATTTTCACAATTTTGACTTCATTTATTCACAATTGATAATTCCACTTAAGCGAAGCCATTGTTTTGTTATCATCCAGAAACATGGATCGGTAAGTATTTTATAAAAATAATTGTGTTTGTGAGAATGAATATCTAATTAAATTTGTTTAAAAGATTTTTAATAAGAAAAAAAAAAAAAACTGATGTTGACATCGAGGGTGCTTCTGAGAAGACCAGCACAAGAAGCCGGTAAATATAGAACTTATAGAAATCGAACTTAAGTATCTTACTAGTTTAAAATTATTAATTTTTATAGAGATAACAATTCGGACGAAGAAGAAGAATTTGTAAATACTCGTATCAAGAAAGAACGAAACTTTCGTAAGGAGTGGGTTTCCACTTTTCCATGGCTGACAGACAAAAAAAAATAAATGCTACTGCAAGGCTTCTGATAAAGCATTAGTGAATCATTTAAGCCACATACAATTTCATGAAAAAACCGACTCACATATTCGAAATATAGGGAAGAAAAAAAATCAAATTCAAATTGAAACGTTTATGAACGAGGAAAAGCGGCAGTTTCAGGATCAAGTCCGCCTAGTTGAGCTTACTCTTGTGTTCTTTATAATTAACCACAACTTACCAATTTTACTTATGAATTTTTTGCCAAATTTGCTCAAAGAATGTTGTCCAGATTCGAAAATAGCAAAGTCCATAAAGTGTTGCAGAACAAAGGCGACTGAACTAGCCGAAGTTTTGGGAAACAAAGCCAAAGAAAAGATTGTTTCGGATCTCCAAACTGCAAAATTCTCCTTAATAATGGACGAGACGACAGATTTGTCAACAAAAAAGTCATTGGTATTGGTAGTGAGGTAAGTAGACAAGATCTCAAAATGCATCCATGATCGTTTTTTGGGTCTGATTGAATTATTTAAAACGGATGCGGTTAATATTTCTCTATGCATAAGAAAATTTTTTGATGATAATAATATACAACTAAAAAATTTAATTGGACTTGCAACAGACGGAGCTAGCGTAATGGCCGGTGAAATAAATGGTGTTCAAGCTAAATTGAAAAAAAAAGACGTTGACTTTTTTTATGTGAAGTGTTCATGTCATTCTTTACATTTGTTTTCATCTTACGCTTGCAAAAAACTTCCGGTAGAAATCGAAAAACTTTGCCGAAATATATACAAGTTTTTCGTGTATAGCTCCAAGAAAATTAATGAGTTTAAGGAGTTTCAAGATTACTGCAGCGTGAAGCCTCATAAGATACTTGAGATTTCTTTAACTAGGTGGTTGGCTCTGGAAAACGTTATAAACCGACTCATCGAACAATGGGACGCCCTCAGATTGTATTTCATTTCTCGCTATTTAGAAATAAATGGAATTCATACAAAGGAATTAGCCAACTTAATGGATAGTCCCGACACAAAAGTTTATTTTTTGTTCCTATCATATATTTTAAAAATTATAAACGTTTAAATCGTTTAATCAGTTTCAATCAGAAAAAATTCGCCTGCCGTATTTATATGAACACTTAGAATCAAATTATTATTGAGTGGTTTTATTAATAACGTCTATTTAAGAAACACTTCTATTCAAGAAATTAATTATAAGGACACTAATAATTATTTGCCAACTGAGGGAGTTTTTGTTGGAAGCAAAGCTGAAGAGTATATTACGAAAAGTGAAATAAGAAATTCAAACAAAATTACAATAAAAACAAATATTCGAAGTTTTTATATCGAACTCTTGGATCAATTCATGTTAAGATTTGATTTTAACAACATTAACTTGAAAAACTTATCCATTATAACTCCTCAAAAAGTTTTATCGGACCATGAAGTATCCATTTTACCTTTAGTATCCGCTTTTTCATATTTGGTCGAATGCAACCCTGAAAATATCGGGACACAATGGAAGCTGCTACGGTTTTCGAAAACCAACCTGAACGCTACTATGGACATTAATCAGTTCTGGGAAAAAGTTGGTGACATTCAAAACGGGATGAATGAACTTTGCTTTAAGGATTTGACCAATTTCGTTTTCAATTTATTGACTCTACCTCACAGTTCAGCAGCAGCGGAAAGGAAATTTTTCGATTTGTCCCTTATAAAAACCAAACTGAGGAATAAGTTGGGATTCCATGTTATCAATAGTGTTATGCTAGCAAAAGAGTTGGCTCCCGACAGCAAATATGAACCTCGTTATGTCTGGTCAGCCAAAAATAGCTATTAAACTTTTTGTATCTATTACCCTATTTTTTTTCCTTAACTCTGTTTACAGTTTATTTTTATTTTAATTTAATCTAATTAGCTTTATTAAAAACTTTTTTAGTTTAAAAATTATAATGTAAATTTAGCCAAAATTTCGGTCTTGCGAACCATTATCAAGGCAAAAGAAAGTAATAAATAACTTCAGTACATTCAAAAATTAAATTTAACTTAATGATTATAAGATTAAGTTAAATTTAATTTCTGAACAGTCAGAAAAGTTATTTATAACTTATCTTTTACCTTGATAATGGTCCACAAGACCGAAATGTTGGCTATTTTTTTTTATTATTATTATTATTGTTGGGTGGGCTGAAAAGCCTGGTACACTGCGACCTAGAGATCTATTGTGCATCCCAGATGATTACCATTTTATGTGGTGGCTTAGTTCCTTAATGAATGCCATTACGTCTGACAGTTCGATTGAAGTGACATTCTGTCCTGGGACTGTGTAAGCCTTGAGGTACTTGAGTCTTTTCCTTATAAGAGCATCACACACGAACAATATATGTTCTGGCGATTCTTTTGCCTTGTTGCAGAACCTGCAGTTGTCCGTCTGGGATTTTCCCATTTTCAATAGGTGTCTGTTGAATGGGCCGTGTCCCGTTATGTACCAGACTAGAGATCTGAGTGCATGACGGTTCAGTTTAATTGCCTTGTCTATATGTACAATGTTGTACTTAAGAAGCCTTTTGGTATGTTTCATCCCTGTTGACGATGCCCATTCAGCTTCAATGGCATTGTTGGCCCACTCTTTAATTTTGTTTTTGAGGTGGCTAAGGGAGTAGGCAATGCTTGGTTCCGGCCCAATGAAGGTACCTTCTGCGCCTTCTCTTGCGCAGAGATCTGCTGCCTCGTTCCCTGCAATGCCTGAGTGCCCTGGGGACCACATAAGGGTGATTTTATTAGTTTTGGCCAATTGTTTTAAGTGGCAGTAGCAGCTCCACGTTGTCCTTGTGTTGAAAGTAGGACCTTTTAGTGCAAGTAGTGCGGCCTGGCTATCTGAGATCATGTAAATCTCAGTTCTTCTGTATTTCCTTTTAGTGCATTCCAAGATGCAGGCTTCAAGTGCAATTGTTTCTGCCTGGAAAGCGGTTGGGGAGTTGCCTAGGAGTATTCTCAGTGTGGTTCTGGGTCCGAATACTCCTGCTCCTGTTCCTGTATCTGTTTTAGATCCATCTGTGTACCAGATGGATGGATAACCAAGAAGTTCCTTTGGAAATCAGTTGTTTTCATCATTGAGTCTGATTGTAGGACAATACCATGATCCGAGTTAATTTTGGAGATGATGTTTGTATGTCCTGGTCTGTTGGATTTAACCTGGTTGTGTATATTGAGATTAGAGAGTCTTAAGCCAGCTTCTTTTTTAATGTGTATGTGAAGTGGTGTCAGTCCTATAATCTTCTCGAGGGCTGCCGTAGGGCAGGTCTTTATGGCACCTGTTGCACTAAGACAGATGAGTCTTTGTATCTTATTGAGTTTTGAGCGTGTCTTAAATTGCTCTGTTTTTGGCCACCATATCAAGGCTGCGTATGTCAGCCTAGGTCTGATAATGCTCTGGTATAGCCAAAGAGTAATTTTCGGGCTTATTCCCCACGTTTTGTTGAACATGCGTTGGCATGTGAAGTAAGCTTTATTAGCTTTGTTAATAATGTACGTCATATGGGAGTTCCATGTCAGTTTTTGATCGAACATAACTCGCAGATATTTGGCCTCCGGCATTATTTGGAGGACCTTGCCTTGGAAATTTATAATGGGAAGATTTATTTTTCTCCTCTTTGTGAAGATGGTGCACACTATCTTGTCTGGGTTGACACTTAGGTTCACCTCTTTAAACCAATCGTTTACTAGTTTGAGAGCAATTTGCATCCGTTCTGCTATCGTACTCTCGAATTTGCCACGGACCATAAGGACGAGGTCGTCCGCATAGCCAATATTGGTAATATGATCATTCTTAAGCCTTGAGAGTAACTGGTCCATCACCAGCAGCCACAAAAGAGGTGATAGGACTCTGCCTTGTGGGCAACCTCTGGTTGCCGCTACTGTGATGGCTTCGTCGCCGAATGAGGCCCGAATTCTCCTACCCCTTAGCATGCTTATAACCCATCCTATGATTGAGGATTCTACACCCTTGTTTCTGGCTTGTGATTGAATCACTTCGAAGTTAGTGTTGTCAAAAGCGCCTTGAATGTCTATGAAGGCACATATTAACATTTCTTTGTTCCGAAGTGTATCTTCGATTTCGTCTGTCAGCTCGTGCAGTGCAGTTTCTATTGATTTCCCTGTCTGATATGCATGCTGGCTGGGGTTTAGTGGGTTAATTTGGAGTGCATTAGATTTTATGTGGTGACATAGAATCTTCTCCATGGATTTGAGTAGAAATGAAGATAGGCTGATAGCAGCCTTTGGTAGAAAAATAACTCGCACTTCTCTCCAGCACCTTGGAACGTATTCTAGGCTATAGCTGGCTCTGTAGAGTTTCACGAGAAAAAATTCTATCTGATGGAGCCCACGTTGCATCAAAATTGGGTAGACCCCGTCTCCCCCAGTAGATTTTTTTCAAAAAAAATGTTGGCTAAATTTACATTATAATTTTTAAACTAAAAAAGTTTTTAATAAAGCTAATTAGATTAAATTAAAATATAAATAAAGACTTAAAAGTTAATAATAATTAATATTAGTTTATTTTTATCACATAAATTCTAAATTACCCACTTTTCTTAAATTTTGAATTTTGTTAATTTTTATTTTATGTAACGTTATGTGAAATGAAGTTTGAAGTTATTATTATTTTGTAAATAAACTAAATATAAAAGAAAACAAATATTCATCATATTGCTTTTTTTATCAAAAACAACGTGCCTACATACAACTTTTATTATTATTTATTATTACGCTTTTATTATTATTTATATTACGCTTTACGTTATTTAAAAACATCAATTTTGGTTTGGTAGGTTTTATTGGGAAGTTCGGTAGGAATTTTTTTTTGCAAGCGGCAACCGTGGTTATGAGTGACAGTTTCTGTTGGTTCATTGTCTGCTTGTTCCCTTTCGGCTTTTTTTAACATTCTGTTCGTCTTCTATCTTTATATAACAGACGGTTCGCCATTCACTTCTTATTAAATTAACTATGCTTATCATTGTACTGACTGTATGCTAATACAAAATCAAACAGTAATCTTTAATATACGGTTCATTTCTCATTGTTTATAGAATAATGACTCTGAAATATCCTTTCAGTACCATACGGTACTTTTCCACATATACACTTTTGTATATAATGATAATATGATGACAACAATTTCTATACAAATATGGAAGTGATATGGCCTCAGGTTAAAGAATTTACATGGAAGATTCTAACCATTATAAGTTAGTTTTTTTTAAAAAAAATTAAAGCCTGCGTCTCGTAAAACCGTATGATGCTTTTGCATTGCGTAAAAAAAAAATAATCGTATCCGTCAAAATGCATCTTGTATTTAATTGCATGTATATCGAGTGCATCTGAATTTGTTGTTAAACTTAACAGGGCTCTAACAAAGAAAAAACTTAAATGGTCGATTAAAATTAATTTTTCGCGTGCTGTTTTCTTTTCTTTCGTCCCGCACAGACATTGTCACGCTCAAAACCCACGGCCGTTTTCTTTTGTTTCTGCTCTTTTTTTTTCCATATGAACGCAAAAATAATAAAAATAAAAAAACAACCCAAATGAGTTCTTTATTGAAACAAGTAGCCCTTTAATACTCTATTTCTAACTTAGTTTCTTATGATCAATATCGGAAGTAAGCATCTAATAAAGAATTCATATTTAGAACAAAGTAATATTAATGTTCTCCATTTGATTTTCAGTGCGCTTGACCCACTTTATAAAGGTAGCGCACATGGTCATAAACTATTGATAACAATTACATCAATGACGTTAACGAGTGAGTTACCTGTTCATAATATGCTTAGGCTATAACATCATGATCACAGAAGAAGAAGTAAAAGGCTGCTTAAATAACTTCAAAGGCCGCAAAGCACCCGGTATTGATGGTATACCAGTCGAATTTTACGAATATGTAAATAACGATCTGATTAAACTTCTCACAAAAGAATATAACCGTATTTTTTAAACATGAGCCATCCCAAACAATAACAAGCAATCAGTGATCTTCCCCAATCTCAAGAAAGGTGACCCCAATCTGGCAGAAAACTACCGTGGCATCATTAAAAATTCTAATGGGTGTTCGCGCTAAAGGTTTTCAAACGTTATCCCAAAATCACTTGCTATCTGAGTTTCAGGCGGGGTTTCGAGAAAGAAGAAATTGTATGCGTTCTTCGTAGAACTCAAGGCGGCTTTCGACACAGTAGACAGAAGTGCACTTTTATACAAACTGAACAATTGTGGGCTATTCAGAAAGATTGGAAAACTGATCGAAAAGATGTATGAAAATATTTTATATTCAGCCTATTCACTGCTCAGAGAACTACCGAGAAAGGCAATAATTAAAATAACTAATCTAATCAATGCATCATTCAGACTGAAATACGTACCACAATTATGGAAGGTGGCTGAAGTCATTATGATTCCTAAACCAGGCAAACCACCCCATGAAACAACATCGTATCGGCCAATATCATTACTACCGATTATGTCGAAACTGTTTGAGAAACTATTGCTAAAAAGATTAAGACATATCATCGCAGAGGGAAAGATTATCCCAGGCCATCAATTTGGATTTAGAAACCAACACTCCAGGATTGACCAGGTTCATCGAATCACTTAGGCCTTGAACAATCGCTTGAAGAGAAAAAAGTATGTTCAACAATATTTTTGGATGTAGCATGAGGGGTTGAATTACAAGCTCAAACTTCTGCTTCTACTCCAGTACTCAGAACTGCTGCAATCGAACTGCTGCAATCCTATATATTAGAAAGATTCTTTAGAATCAAGCAAGAGGAAGCCTATTCTGACCTAAAGAAAATCAAGCAGGTGTTCCACAACCCTTTACCTCCTGTACACTAGTGACTTACCTACGTTCCATGAAAATATTGTTGCTACATTCGCTGATGATACTGCAATTATGGCTGGCTATTGGCAACAATAATACCGAATCACCAGAAAAACTACAAACAGCTATTGCCGAAGTACAACGCTGGACTATGAAGTGGCGTATCAAATTAAATGAAACCAAATCTGTGCATACTGACTTTACCAACAAACATATCCAGCATAAGCCAGTGTACATCAATGAACAAGTTGTTCCGTACGAGGAACACAACCAAATATCTTGGTATGACACTAGATGCCAAACTCCGGTGGAAGCTGCCTGTCAAGAAAAAACAAGAAGAACTGAAACTGAACTACAGAAAGTTGTATTGGTTAATGGGTCGCTACTCAGCCCTGTCAGTATACAACAAGCTTTTGCTTTACGAACAACACCTTAGGCCAATATGGACTTACGGAATTCAACTCTGGGGTTGTGCCAGCCAAAATAACAGAAACATTATTCAACGCTTCCAGAATAAAGTACTTCGTGACATCGTCGGTGCCCCCTGGCACATACGAAATGACAACTTTCATAAGGACTGAGAAATACAAGTTGTCGACAACGTCATCCAAGAACATGCTCAAAATCACCAACAATGACTACGAAAACACATCAACGTTGAGGCTCTCAAGCTCCTGGGCAATGATGACCTGGTTAGAAGACTTAGAAGAGTGAAACCATTTGAACTAGTCCAATATAGCCATAAATAAATATAGATCACATTCAAAGAGTGACTGAAATATTGTAAAAAAAAGTGTCTTTCATAGGGTAAGTACTTTATTATTTGTAACTTTTAGCATATTAAGTTCAAAACATATGGCTTATTAGTTTATACTAGATTGCTGTAAATATATACACCTAGGTGTTTATAAAAAAAAATATTCAGCCGTATGGAATGGAAAATAATGATCAGATCAATAATGGGGGTAAAACAGGGATGCAACTTTAGACCACAAGCCTTTGTGATGTTTATTGATGACATAACAGAAGCTCTATGTGGGGTATAACAATTGGTGGAACTTACATTAAATCTCTGCTATATCCAGGTGATTTAGTCCTACTTGCGGACTCACCGGAGAGCTTGCAGATAATGATAAAGAGGTTACAAAAATACAGTGAAGAGTGAAGACTAAGGGTCAATATATTAAAATCCAAGGTTCATGGCTTTTATAAAAGGAGGAGGACGATATGCGAGAAATGAAGGTGGTTTTTTGCCGGTCAAGAGCTATAATTAGTTAAATCGTACGAATACCTCGGTATCAATATCTCCAATAACATGAATATGGAACAACATCTCAAATAGAAGCTTACAACTACGAAGTCAGCCATTAGCGCGGCTTGGAAAAACTGTCTGGAAGATAAGCACATATACTTAAGAGTAAAATATCATATATTTCAAGCGGTTTCTAAATTTCTAAGTTTTTTGGATGTATTAGGCACATGTTTGGGGTTATAAGATGTACGATACCGTGGAAAAACTGATGCGTTTCTTTTTGAAACGAACGGAAAATGCTCGCTTTGGACCAGGAAAGGTTGGTCAAACGTATAGCGGAGTACATTGTAGAGGCAAAAATATTTGGTGTGATCAATAGCAGTTACTTGCAGATTCCTGTGGACATACCCTCAATTTAAATTCGGAAAACAGACTCAATTAGAAGAAGGAGCTGTATAACTTAACGATGAAGCTGGATGAGATAACATCGAAAATGTAAAAAGGTCAGTACACAGATCAATATTAGCAAACCTCAATCACAAACTTTGCGAAAATAACTACTTCAGCGATAACTACTCGATCGAAGTAATATTCTGAAATTTTAAGGCAAGAGGAGAAATTATGAACCAGAATTTTACCGTGAAGATTTATCAGTCATTGGTTCCTTGTGTAATCTACGAGAGAGTGATGTCACCTTTCACTTCTTGGGCAGGTGTCCAATTCTAAGAGAAATAAGGTGTCAGCTTTTTGATAAGGGAACCCTGCAGGAGGAAGATATGGTAATGATTTTAAACGGCACGAACTGGAACAAACTACAAAATTATTGTAAAAAATCGGTAAAATACAAAAGATACGATACGCGATACGCGAAGAATCTTTTTGAGCATACGTCAACAGTATCGTCAAACTCGGGCTGACGGCTTTATAGCCATGTCTTAAATTTAAGAATTATAAACTTTTATTTTGTTAATAATAATTAATTCAAAGGAATGAATTCGTAGCCTAACGAGTAAGATGATACAGCCAGCGAGCTTGGGCCCAGTCTCCAGGGGCTTAATACTGGACAACGGGGGACAGCGTAGAGTGTATGAGAGTGCTGTCTGGCGGATGATGCGGACTCTTGGGATTGGGTGGTAGTGTATGTTAGGGGCGGCTACAAGCGGGTGTCTGTCGTGTATCATGCGTCTCGCTATATAAATGTGTTCATCAGACATCGACTGTCTGCCTTAAGGTCTAAATCACCTTCAGTCTGTGGTCCTCCTACAGGGGGTTACGCAGGGCCAGTAACCCAGCCTTTAAATAATTTACTCTAGAAACGGAAACAAGCCTCGGATATGGACAGGATTCTTCGGTAACGACTTTCAGCTTTCGTACAATGACTAAGATCGGGACATGGAGCGTTCGTACACTCACAGAATCGTCGAGATTAGCACAAGTTTGTCGTGAAATGGAACGCTACAAGATAGAAATTTGGCGCCTCAGCGAAATGAGATGGAAGGGACAAGGTGATTTTCAAACACGGACTGGACAATACCTCATATACAGTGGCAACAACAGCGCCCATATAAATGGAGTGGGAATCCTTATAACACCTATAGCCAGGAAGTCCCTGATGGAATTTAAACCCATCTCGGACCGCATAATTATGCCCCCATCGACCCAGATGATGACGAGTCTAAGGACGAGTTTTATAACCAACTCAAAGCTACTATTGCCAGTTCCCGTAATGGTGATATAAAGCTCATTCTTGGTGACTTTAACGCCAAAGTTGGAAACAATAACACGGATCTCCAAGCAGTTATGGGACCAACAGGGGCTCGGTAACTCTCGCAACAACAATGGAGAAAGATTAATAGATCTCGGCTCTAGTCATCAGCTGTTTATTGGCGGCACTAGGTTCCCCCATCCAAATATTCACAAGTACACTTTGCAATCGTATAACACGTAATCAAATTCTGATCAATAAGATGTTTTTCAACTCGCTGTTGGATGAAGAGACTCGCCGAGAAGCTGATGTTTACAGCGACCACCATCTAGTTATTGGAATAATTCGATTACGTCCAGCTGCGATTCGCCGCCAGCAGAGATCTGCGTGTAAATTCGATTTACAGAAACTGCGAGACCCTGCTAAAGTGGAAGAATACAAGACGCGATTTACCACTCACATCGCGGAATCAAATGAAGAGGATACCTGGGAGTGCATCGAAAATGCATGCAAAAAGGCAGCAGAAGAAACGCTAGGCTTCATACAACATCATCGGAAGCCTTGGATAACAGATGAAACCTGGAGATGCATTGAGGATCAAAAAGCCATCAAAATCAGGCTGGATCAGTGGCGTGCGCAGCAGGAAAGGCAACTTCTAAGAAGGGAATATAATAACGCGGAACGCCAAGTGAGAAGGATGGTGCATATTGATCGAGAGCGATTCACAAGCAACATCGCTACAGAAGCGGAGCATGCAGCTCAGTGTGGCGACATGCGCAGTGTGTATTCTGCAAATCTCAAGCTAAGTGGAGAAGGCTTTAAGCAAACAACACCGCTCAAAGACCGGTTTGGTAATATTCTTGCCACAGAAGATCAACAGCTTGAGAGGTGAAGGGGGTTCTTTGATGACTCGATGATCACGGAGACTGTCGATCCTCCCCGAAGGCAAGAATGACGCAATCCAAGGCGCAATATATTTACCGAACCACCACGTAAAGAGGAGATCGAAATTGCGATCAACAAGTTGAAAAATTACAAATCTCCAGGCCCAGATAACCTGGCAGCGGAGCTTTTGAAAAGCAATTCAAGCGTTCTGGCAAGCACACTATCACCAATCATCCGCGAAGCGTGGATAACACGTAAAGTTCCCGACAGTTGGAAAGAAGGTGTCATCATAAAGATCCCCAAGAAAGGCGACCTGAGTGACTGTAAAAATTGGAGAGGAATTACTCTACTCAACACGATTGTGAACGTTTTGGCTTTTCTCATATTAGATCGTATATCACCAACTGTGAATAGTCTTCTGCGACGTGAACAAGCCGGATTTAGGCCTTATCGATCCTGTGTGGACCACATCAACACACTGCGGATTATTATTGAATAGACTGTAGAATAGAGGTCACCGCTGTTTCTCTTGTTCGTGGATTTTGAGCGAGCTTTTGACACTATAACCAGACCCGCTATTTGGAAGGCACTGCAAAATTTGGATGTACCAGAAACAATCGTGGATCTCATTCGTGAACTCTATAAAGATGCGGCATGCAGTGTTCGCTTCAAGGGCAAGCAAAGTGCCAATTTTTACATCACCAAAGGAGTACGCCAAGGTTGTGTATTATTACCACTGCTCTTTTTGGTCGTCCTGGATAGTGTAATAATGCAAACAAACATCGAAGCACCGAATGGAATACAATGGCGTCCATTTCAAAAGCTGAATGATCTTGATTACGCTGAAGACATCTGCCTTATGATACACACGATCACGGACATGAAGTCAAAAATGGAGTGTTTGATCTCCAATGGAAGACGAGTCGGATTGAAAATCAACATGAGCCAAACTAAAATGATGCGCATCGAAACTGGTATCATGACTCCTCTGACGCTAAGCTTGGACGATCGAGTGATAACCATCGAGGACGAAGGAGAGTTTTGTTACCTTAGTAGAGTATTATAACGAAGGATGGCGGTTCAGAGACAGATATATCGTCTCGCATAAATAAAGCCCGCCACGCATATCACCAACTTAACAAAGTGTGGCGCTCTCGTAACATCTCAAGACGCACAAAAAATCACATCTTCAACTTAAGTGTGAATTCTCTATGGTTGTGAGACCTGGCGAGTTACAGATTCTGCAACAAAACAGACTCGATTGCCAATATATCTGATTTTGAGGTCGGAGCTATTTCAAAAAATTGTCTTTTTTCTACACTTCATACGCGCCACACGCGACTCGCGAGACGTGTCAAAAGCGGGATATCAAAATAGGCCCCCGACATTGAGATGCTCACAAAATTTCAGCCATCTAGGTCGTGCGAGAGGTGGTTAAAAAAAACCTCAAAAAAGAGAAAAAGGCGCGATTTCAAACCATCGCACGTGCCACACGCGAAACGTGACACGCGTCATACGTGAAATACATCTTACATCTCTACTCAAACATATGGACTGCGCTGACGACGATTGTTAACTCTCACACAGGACTATGGAGCTGCACCAAATGTGAAAAGGGAGGAAAATGTTGCGGGTTTGAAGATTAATACTGCCAATCAAAAATCATCAACCACGGCACTAACTCAGTAACTCAAGTAAACCGGTAGAGATAGTGGAGAGTTTCCAATATCTTGGGAGTATTGTCTCGACCGAAGGTGGAACCGAACAGAACATTGTCAACCGAATCACAAAACAAACCTACAAAAAACCTTGACCAAGAAAATATTACAAAATAAACAACAAATATTATAAATAATACAAAAAATAATAATTTTTTATATAAAATAATCTTATCCTCTAATGAACACTACGGTCGTCCTTCAGGAAGTTGTTTACAGCTATTTTGAAGGCCTGTAAATTATAAGATTCGGGAAATACGGAGTCGACCAATTGATTCCACATCGAAGTCACTCTCGGATTCTTGGGTTCTACATGAGAACGGTTTTAAGGCAAATCTATGTTGATTAGACCTCAAAAGAGTGTTAACGTTGCTGACAAAAGGATCTGGGAATAGAGAACGGGTTTCGGAAGAACATCTACCGTTGTAAAATTTGTAGAAAACAGATAAAGCTCCAACATTACGTCTATGCTCCAAAGAATCAAGAGATGAAGTAATAGTTACATCGTTTATCAAACGGATAACTCTATTCTGAATTCCATCAAGATGAACCAAATGCGATCTTGGAGTCCCACCCCACACAAATGAATTAAATTCTAAAATTGGTCTTACATACGATTTATATAATCTTAATACTTCAGAGGGAGTAAAGTAGAAGTTACAACGTCTTATGTAGCCCAAGCATTGGCTCGTAACCCAAGCATTGGCTCGCTCTTTTTCAGATTTCATAAATATGTTCCTTCGAGGAAAGTTCACTAGAAATTTTCAAACCTAACATCTTAAGTGAAACTTATCTCGCAATAGTGGCACCATTAACAGGTGGAACGTAATGTTGAATTGTCTTCTGAGAAAAAAGACATGACTGGAATCTGTTTGGGTTAAATTTTACTCTATTAGAAATGCCCCAATCGAGAATGACTTGAATGTTCGACAGAATTGCCGAATTCATTAATTCACGCGAACCAATCAAGCGAGAATTGCATTCTTTTTGACTAACAAACTCCATGGAAGCCGATAACGTCGTATCATCAGCAAATGAGTGAATATCACAGGTTGTAGAAGGCAACAGGTCATTGATGTATATTAAGAAAAGTGTAGGCGATAAAGATGACCCTTGAGGAACGCCAGCATTGATCTCATGCGAAGATGAGGAAAAACCCTTCAATACAATTTGTATTTTGCGGTTCCATAAATAATCCTCAATCCATATAATGAGAGAGGTGTGTAAGTTGAGCGCACGAATCTTATTAATAAGACAAATATGCCATACTCTATCAAAAGCCTTAGATTTTCAATGCTTCGCTCCCAACAATGAGTCATGCACGTCATTAGTTCACCTGAAGATCGATTTTTTTCGAAATCCATACTATACATCGGATAAAAGAGCATTCGAATCGAGATAGCTCATTAGTTTGAAATTAATGATAGATTCCATTACCTTTGATAAAACCGACAACAGAGCAATAGGGCGGTAGTAAGTAGGTGAACCTTTTTTCGGGACGGGTTGAATATTAGCTATTTTCCAAATTGACGGAAAAACACCTGTCTTCATTAAGAGATGCAACAATTTGCTAAGCGGTTTTGCCAAAGTATGATGACATCTTTTCAATAATAATGGTGGAATACCGACGGGTCCATTTGCTTTATTGGTGTCAAGTTCTTTAAGAATTATGGAAACAACCCGACGAATTTGCTTTTTGAATATCAGTTTTATAAAGAATACCATTATGGAATAGAGTAGGAACAGAAGAAGTCTTTTCTGCAAAGTTTCTTTTGACCATTGCTGCAAATAACCAAAAGCTTTTAATGTTTGATTCAGAATCTAAAATTTTCCGCATACTATCTCGAATCTTTTGGTCATTTATTATTTTGGACCTGTTAATTATAGCGTTAGCTCTATTTCTGGCTATTCTAAACTTAACAAGGTTTTCTACGGATGGGCAATTAACGTAGTCCAAATGGGCTTATTTTTTACTCGCGACTGCTGACCTGCAGTTATCATTAAACCACTTATTCTTACGAATATTGCTTTTCTATATTAACTTCACATGCACTTGGCTGGCTGGCTGGCTGGCTGGTCAGATTTTCTGATCAATTTCTAACCCACTTCCCATAGCCCGATTTTATTGAAATTTTGCAGACATGTATATTTCCGGTGATACTTTCTATTAAAGTTTGAGGCCCCTCGGGGCGGGGCTCCCATACAAATATTTTACAAAAAGTACCCGATTTTCTTCATATTTTATACACTTGTGTATCTCCAATGGAAAACACTTTTTGTAAAAATTTGGAAGTGCATGTATATATTTTGGACACGAATGGAAGGGACCTACAATTTAAGGGCGGATCCGAACGGCGAATTGAGAAGCTTTCCGTGACACAAGCTATTACTCCCGGAAAGTTTTTCACCCATTCGTGAGAAGTGGGACACCTTAAAAATTACTTTTGGTGTTACTCGGATTCGAACTACGAACCCCTGCTCAGTAGCCATGCGCTTTTCCACTGAGCCACGGCGCACAGTTAAAATTAGTAGTTTCCTTTAAATTTACGTGGTTTTAACTCAGACAGAGTAAAATAAAATATTTCTTTTATTATTACACATACCACATCGATTTCTGTGTTGGAATGTCCCATATTGCATACAATACATCCGCTTTTCATTTTGTCCATATGTTCACGATTGACGACATTTTTATTTCCAGTGGCTGTAACCACAATGTCAACATTACGAATAACTTCGTTTAACTTCACTACACGGAAACCATCCATACTAAAAATGAGAAGACAATATAAATAAATATGTAACAGGTTATATACCATAATATCTAATAATAAAACTTACCTTGCTTGAAGGGCACAAATAGGATCTATTTCAGTTATGTAAACAATACATCCATGGCCCTTGAGTGCCTGTGCGCATCCTTTTCCAACTTCCCCATATCCACAAATCACAACTTGTTTCCCACCAAACATAACGTCCGTTGATCGCTTTAAACTAAGAATTTTTTAGTTAAAAATATGTTTCACGATCTCAATTAAAATCATATTCACACAGAAAATATTTGAAGCAAAGCAAAAAACGTGACAGCACATCAAAACCAAAATAAAGACACCCTAATTCTTACACGAACAGTAAAAAATCTTTAAAAAATACATTACATAATCCATTTATCTATCATTACCTTGGTAGGCAAACATGCATTTTGTGACCCATTTACGACAGATTTTCTTAAAAATTACACAAAAGGTATTCTTTTGTAGTTGAAGTTGTGCACAATTTATGTTTTATGAAAATATGTTGCGTGGTTGCTGTTTCGTTATTGTTGCTTTTCAAACTCTCTATATTAAATTCGCGAGTCATGTATTTGTTTGTCTATTTGTCTTTGTTTGGTTTTTTTGTCGTTGTTTTTCTTTGTCTGTCTTTTTTTGTCTTTGTCTGTCTTTGTTTGTCTTTATTTGTTTTTGTTATTTGTCTTTGTTTGTCTTATGGAACATTTCAGGAAGGAAATTTGGTTTGGCTTTACAATTCCACACAATAAAAGAGAAATCTTGGAAATTACAGCAAAGATTGGAAGGACCCTCCAATATTCTTTTGATGATCAACAATGTAGTATATTGGATTCAACAAAGCCCCTGCGCAGTCTGCACATACATTAACTTCACCGCCCATCGCTGACTTGCATTTACTAACACATTCTGTTCTACCAATACTAAACTCTAATGTGCACAAAAATATATCTAACTAGCTGTTAACCCCGGTGCTACCTGGGACCCCCCCCCCCTCCGTCACGATATTAAGACCTGTCAAAAGTTACAAATAAGCAGCGTTTCCTGGCCGCCACCGTCACCCTTCTGACCCAACCAAACTGACCCCCACCCAAATGATCACCCCAAATGACCTACATCAACTTACCACTAGCTCCCACAACTAAGTCCTCACTGGCCGCCACCACGAACCCAAAACTTTAGACTGGTCAAAATCGGTCCAGTAGTTCCGAAGATAACCTCCTACACACAAACTAACATCACCTCGTTGTAATATTAGTATAGGCTAGCTTTACCCGGGCAGAGGTGTACTATTGCCTAAACCCAAACAAAACTCCAATTCGATCGTATTCGTGCTATGTGATTTACCAAGTTTTTGTCAAGACGCATATATTGGGAAAGTTTCAGGTCAATGGGCGGTCCAGTTTTTGAGTTTAAGTGTCGTATTCAAAACAAACATACACGCTTTTTAAAAACTTTTATTTAACTTGACGTGACAACGTCTCACTACAACGTTTAAGGGGTACAAGGGGTACACTATTTAACAGATGTTAAGTTTCGTTTTTAACAGATGTTATGTCGCTTTTTTAACAGATGTTAAGTTACGTTTCTAACAGATGTTATGTCACTTTTTTAACAGATGTTAAGTTACGTTTCTAACAGATGTTATGTCACTTTTTTAACAGATGTTAAGTTACGTTTTTAACAGATGTTATGTCGCTTTTTTACCAGATGTTAAGATACGTTTTTAACAGATGTCATGTAACGTTGTTAACAGATGTTATGTCGCTTTTTTACCAGATGTTAAGATACGTTTTTAACAGATGTCATGTAACGTTGTTAACAGATGTTATGTCACTTTTTGAACAGATGTTAAGTTACGTTCATATGGAAATTCTGGAATATGGTCTGGAATTTCAGGAACAAAGCTATTTCTCAAGCATTTGTGTAAAATTCGGTTTGTAGGACTATTTTTGCCTTTTAATTTAATTGTAATATCGGCCACAACGTCAAAGAGGTTTCTCTTCAACCGCGCGTAAAGGTTAAGCGCAATAATTTTTTAACAGCTCTTGATTCTCCTACTACTTCCGCCGCAGCTACTTACTATGTTTGGGCAGTTATATGCAATATCCAATATGCAATATGCACCTACCTCACACCTTTAAATTATTTATTTTATTGTATGTGATGAGCTATGGTAGCAGTAATTTCTTTAATCATTTCCACATTACTAAGTGTTAATAAAGTCATCGTTGCGATGATTTTCATTATTTTTTATTACAAAATCTCAATTACATACAATCAAGCAACAGAACGAAGCAAACATTTATAGTAGTAGTGATGTTTGCTGTTCATTTTCTATTTTGGTGCTCTGTTCTGCTCGTTCTATTAACATTGCATAAAATGATACAGTGCTGTCGTGATACAGAAACAACTTACTACTATAAATTACAAAAAAAAAAGGATATTTACAAGCTTATAAATTATTTATTCTATTGTATGTGATGTAATTGATGATGATATATGTGATGAGCTACGGTGCCAGTCATCAATCATTTCTAAATACTCGTAACTATGTGTTAATACAATCATCCTTGCGATGATTTTCATTATTCATTATTCTCCATTACTAAATTTCAATGACACACAGTTTCATGAAGTGCAATAGTAGTGATAGTGTAGTGCAGTCTCTGTTCATTTTCTATTGGTGCTCGGCTCTGCTCGTTCTATTAACATTGCATAAAATGATACAGTGCTGTCGTGATACAGAAAAAAAATTACTACTATAAATTACCAAAAAAGAGGCATACAATTAATATTACAAGCTACCTTCATTTCTCTTCAAATTTAATTTGAAGCTACTCAAATTTGGAATGTATTGAAAACAACACCTACTTTACTATGTTTGGGCAGTAATATACAATATCCAATATACAATATGCACCCACCTCACAATAAGTGGTTATGAACATTCAGCTTATATATTATTTATTTTATTGTATGTGATGAGCTACGATGCCAGCCGTAGAATTGTCCTCTTTTTTTTTAGTATTATAGAAGAAACATTTCTTTAATGATTTCAACATTACTAGGCGTCATCATTGCGATGATTTTCATTATTCAATCTAAAAAGCCTTGATAATGAATCGAAGTTCTCTATCAGTGCTCTGCTCTACTCGCTCTCAGTACTTTGTGATACAGAAAAAAACAATAATACAAACGTTACCAAAAAGAGGCATATACATAGTCACAGTCATTGGCAAAATTATTTGCACAATGCAATATTTACACCATATCACTTCAATAAAGTTGTATAACTTTTCAAAAATTCAATAAACAAAACAAAATTCCAAACAGAAATAGTTTAAATCATGCAAATAACAGTGGCACAATTATTGTGACATCACTAAACAATGGCAAAATTTATTGGCACAAGTGCAAAAAACGGTTCTGGATATAAAACGGTAGTTAAACTCTTCAACTTCTCAATGCAAAGCGATGCTCGTAATCATTGTTAGTGGTTTAGCGTCATCTGTCCTTCGTGCAACTTTTTTTAAATGGCTAGAACTGGGGAATTAACCACGGACAAACGAACTGCTATTGTTGCAGAATTTGGAACAGGTGCAACAAAACTTTCGGCAAAATATCACTGCAGTCGAAGAGCAATTTATTACCAAATTCAAAAACAAAAAACCCATGGAAGTGTAAAAACCCGAACCGGTAGCGGCAGAAAAGGGGTTACTTCGAAAAGGACAGACTTCCGAATTATTCGTTCTTTTGGAAGTAACCCCTGTGAAAAAGTTCAAAATATGTTAAATGATTTAAACAAGGATCATGAATAGAAGGTTTAGTAAAAGAACGTTACGAAGAAGGTTAAAAGAAAATAAAATTCGAGCCTACGTCATACAAAAAAAAAACAACCCATAAAAATACAATTTTTCATGTAAATTCTCTAATAGGAGATGGGTATGTGCTAAAATTTGAAGAAAACCGCGCTAATTTTTAAAAAATGGACACCACATTGGCCCGATCACTCCAACAAACTTACAAAAAGTTTTGTCCATTTTGAAGATAATCGAGCTAATTTTTAAAAAATTTATATGGGCACCCCTCGGGCCTCAGGGCCTCACTCCAAAAAATTTTGTCCATCGGAGATACACATGTAGATATATAAAATTTGAAGAAAATCGGGTTAATTTTTTTTTGAAAAATTTTTATGGGCCCACGACCCCGGCCACCAAAATTTTTGCAAAAAGTGTTGTCTATCGAAGATACACACGTATATAAAATTTAAAAAAAAATCGGGTTAAGTTTTTTAAAAAATTTGTTGGGGCCTGTCTCCAAAATATTTGCAAAAAGTGTTGCCCATCGGAGATACACACGTATGTAAAATTTAAAAAAAATCGGGTAAATTTTTTTTAAAAAAAATTGGGGACCACTGACCCTGGGGCCCGGGGTCTCCAAAATTTTTACAAAAAGTGTTTTTCATCGGAGATACATACGTATATAAAATTTGAAGAAAATCGGGTTAATTATTTAAAAAAAGTTATGGGGCCCCACGAACCCGGGCCTGGGGTGTCCAAATTTTTTACAAAAAGTTTTGCCTATCGAACATACACATGTATATTAAATTTAAAGAAAATCGAGTAAAATTTTGTAAAATATTTGTAGGGGAGCCCACCGAACCCGTGGCCCGAGGGTCCTCAAATTTTAATAGAAAGTGTTGTCATCAGAGATATGCATGTGTGCAAAATTTCAATAAAATAGGACTTTGGGAAGTGGGTCAAAAATTGATCGCAAGATTCCATGACACACAAATCCACAAACCCACAAACACACGGGCAAGAGAATTTAAAAATACCTAAATAACACCAAAAAATAGGCGGCTTCGGCTACAATTTGCTAGGAAACATATCAACAAATCAGTGGCTTTTTGGAGAAGTGTGCTTTGGACTGACGAGACTGCTTGTTCTTTAAATGGCAGCTCTGGTCGAAAGTTTTAGTACACCAATTGAAAAACAAAAGCCAAACAAGCTGTTACGCAACTCAAAAGGCATTCCGAAGGAGGCAAAATTTAGATATGGGGATGCATATCATATTGTGGTGTGGGACCCCTTGTCCGGTGCTCTGATCATATGACACAGTCACATTATTTAGGGATGCTAAATGATGTTGCACTGGTGGCAGTATCCATATCAATTGGGAGCGATTTCATTCTTCAACATGATAATGCACCCATACACACTGCTTGGCACATCAAAAAGTTTTTATCAAAAGTAGGACAAGAAGCTTTTAAATGGCCTCCGCAAAGCCGTGACATAAATTTCACAGAAAATTTGTGTCATCTAGTGAAGTCCAAAATTCCACAAAACATCGGAAGATCTGCAGATGAAACGTGGTAAGATTTTATATTTATTTTATTTTAGCGTGGAGCACCATTCCGGCGCAACAAATTCAAGGTTTATAAGTTATTGCGGCAGAAGGAGGAAACATAATGCTATGCCAAAGAAAATCATTACATTCAATGTAAAAATATTTCCCATTTTCAGCTTTCAGAAGTGTTTCACAACAGTGTTTGCACTTTTGCAAATAATTTTGATATTGTTCAGTGATGTCAAAATAATTGTGCCATTCACCATGACCGTGAACTCCCATCACTTGCTTAAGCATCTCCCGCGGAGTAAAGAAAAGAACGAAGAAGATGTATGGGACACAGGCTGTAATTTTCATGATTTAAAACTATTTCTGTTTAAAATTTTGTTTTGGTTTTTATTTACCGTTTTAAGATAATATAAACGATTAGTAATAAACAACAATATCAATGATTTATTGAATTTTTGAAAAGTTATACAACTTTATTAAAGTGATATGGTGTAAATATTGCATTGTGCAAATAATTTTGCCAATGACTGTATGTACCATTTACAAGCACGGTTGCCATTTTGATAGATTCCTACATGGTAGGTTTTTTGAGCGTTGGTAGGTTGGTAGGCTTTAATTCGGATTTGGTAGGCTTTGTTTACAACTCTAATTAACTTTTTAATATTAAAAAGTGATAACAATGATTTGTGAAAGAAAGTTTTAAATTTATAATAAGGATACATAATTTATGATTTTTATTTTTGTAAATAAAATAAATTTTATAAAAGAAAATAAATATTCATCATATTGTTTTTATTTCCTTTTACATCTTTTTACTATGAAGTATAGTAATCATGAAATTTGTCGAACTCGGGTTAATCGCAGAGCGAAAAAAAACTTCTGTCCGTCTGTGACCACTCTACAGGCCAGACGGCTTAATTGATGGGGATGAAAATTCATATTTAAGCTTTATACACAAGTTCGTCCCAACTCGACCCCAGTTGATTTTGTCGGAAATCGGCCAACCGGAAGTGACAGTTTACTTTAACAGTTTTTCGACTTTTTGCAAATATCTCAAAAAGTAAAGCACTTTCCAAAAAAAAAAAAAGAAAAAAAAAACAAAAAAACAACCCATACGAATTAAAATTTTTCATGTAAATTCTCTAATAGGAGATAGGTATGTATTTAAAACTTGAAGAAAATCGGATTAATTTTTTAAAAAAAAATTTTGGGGCTTGATGACCCTAGAGCCCGGGGTCTTAAAAATTTTTACAAAAAGTGTTCTCAATCGGAGATACATACGTATATAAAATTGGAAGAAAAACGGGTTAATTTTTTTAAAAAAAAATTTGGGGCTTGATGACCCTGTGGCACGGGGTCTACAAAATTTTTACAAATAGTGTTGTCTATCGGAGATACTCATGTGTATAAAATTTGAAGATAGTCGGGTTCATTTTTTGAAAATTTTTTTATGAGGCCCCACGGCCACGGGGCCTTCAAAATTTTTACAAATAGTGTTGTCTATCGGAGATACTCATGTGTATAAAATTTGAAGATAGTCGGGTTAATTTTTTGAAAATTTTTTTATGAGGCCCCACGGCCACGGGGCCTTCAAAATTTTTGCAAAACGTGTTGTCCATCGAAGATACTTCGACTTCGACTTCGACTTCGATGTTAAAGCTGTATGTAATTTAAAAACAAAAATTTTGCTTTGGTATGTTTTTTTTTTCTAGTTTGGTAGGTTTAATTGGTAAGTTCGGTAAGAATTTTTTTTTTTGCGTGTGGCAACCGTGTTTACAAGTTGCAAGCGATGTTGCTATTGCTACCATTTCCTTTTCTTTTGGCTTGTCTTTTCTTTAATAATTTCAACATTACTAAGAGCAAAGAGTATAGAGATATCAAGAGGAACGAAGTAGAACAAAAATGTTTATACAAATGCCATTCATTTCATTAATCCGCAATTGTAATGTGTTGTACACTCAACCTGGGAGAAGAATCTCGTCCGTGAACAGTACAGAGAGCACCAGGCGCGGAAGTTCTACCAAAGGGTCCGCGGTATGACGCAATATACACCGCGTTGCACATACTGCAAGGACAAAGAGGGTAATCCGATCACCGATCTTAAGGGCAACTTAGAGCGATGGGAAGAGCACTTTTATGAGTTGCTAAATGGGCAGTTAACTGAGGAATTAGAGGCACCACCAATGCCCTAAGTTCATACTATGCTGTCGCCACTAAGCATAGACGAATTTGGCAGAGCGATAAACCGGCTCAAAAATAATAAGGCCTCGGGATCTGATGGGATGCCAGCGGAACTGATAAAAAAAAATTCATGAAATAATAGTGCAAGTATGGGAAGCTATACCTGAAGACTGGCGAAGAGGCATCCTGTGCCCCACACATAAGAAAGGAAATATCACAACCTGCAGCAGTATAACGTTATTGAGTACCGCGTATAAGATTTGCTCCTCTATCCTTTAAGACAGAACAGCCCAATACGCTAAAGGGATCACTGGTCCATACCAGTGTGGCTTTATCCCAGGCAAATCAACAACTGATCAGATTTACACCCTAAGGCAGGTGATGGAAAAATGTCTAGAGTTTCAAAACTCACTACACCATCTTTTTATAGACTTTAAAGCCGCCTATGATAGCATAGCCAGAGTAGAACTTTATAAAGCCGGCATTCCAAATAAACTGACACGACTATGTTGGTTGACCATGATAAATGTTATATGCCAAGTAAAAATATCCAGATCACTATCAAGCCCATTCAACATCTATAACGGGCTCCGACAAGGAGATGGACTGGCCTGCGTCCTCTTCAACCTGGCGTTGGAGAAAGTGATCCGCGACTCTTATGAACCGGCAAAAGGAACAATCCTCTATAAGTCCGTTCAGATACTGGCTTACGCAGACGATATTGACATCGTTGGTAGAAACCGAAAAGCTGTACAGGAAGCTTTCATCCAGATCGAGCAGGCTGCACATAAAACAAAGAGAGCAAAACAAAGTACATGGTGGCCACATCTAAGAGTAGAAGATCCAACATTGGTCCCTCAATTCAAATAGTGGAGCGCGAATTTCAAGTAATCCTTTAACTATCTCGGGTCAACTGTAGCAGCCGATAACAGCATGGAACCAGAAATACGCGTACGGTTGCTTAAAGCCAACAAAGCCTACTATTGTCTGTCAAGACTCTTCAAATCTAGGAATTTAACCATAACATCCAAGCTGCTGGTGTATAAGACAATGGTCATACCAGTACTTACATACGGTTCCGAGACTTGGGTGCTTAGCAAAAAACATTCTGACCTCTTAGCCGCGTTCGAGAATTGTTGGCCCCGTATGTGAGGAAGGACGATTCCAGAGAATTTATAAAAAGAGGTCTACGAGCGTTACCATGATGTCGACATCGTGAAGGAAATTAAGCTCGGAGGCTCCGGTGGGCAGTACACCTAGCTCGCATGAGCGAAAAAGATCCTGCACGGAAAGTCCTTTGCGGTAGGAATTATGGAACACGACATCGAGGCAGGCCAATCCTACGCTGCAAGAATGGCATAGACTAGGACGCTCAGAGTTTAGGGAAGCCAAATTGGATGACATCGGCTCGAAATCGGGACCGGTGATGATTCTTCGATTCTAGGTAAATTGTTTGTCTGGCAAAATACTCTACTACAAGCTACACATACCAAATTTACAAAAAAGAAAAAACTTTACTACATTTCTCTTCTGTACATTTACCATAACCATCACATTTTTTCATAAAAGTCTTTTCTCTTCATCGTTGATATGATTTGTTGTTCTCGTTCGTTCTGATCAGTTTACTGGTTTAGCTTAGTAGTTTGTTGCCAGTTTCCAGCCAGTTTTTTTTTCGGGTGATATTCAAAATGAGCTTGGATCGACATTTATGCATAATATTTCAACACTTTGTAAGTTTTACTTTCTTTTACAGAGTATAGAAGTATATAGTAATCATGAACATTTTCGAACTAGATATTTTTGCAAATTTACCAATTTCCGTATCTCCTGAGTCAGAAAAGCAAAAAAATCTCTCTCTGTCTGTCTGTATCCACTCTAAAGCCCAGACGGCTGAATCGATGGGGATGAAAATTTATATTAAAGCTTTTTACATAAATTGGGAGGTCTCAGTTGATTTCAGCGGAAATCGGTTTACCGGAAGTGACAGTTTACTTGGACAGTTTTCCGAGTTTTTGCAGATATCTCAAAAAGTATCGCACTAATGAGAATTTTGTGCAAACAAAATTTAAAAAAAATTAAAAAAAAAATTAAAAAAACAGCTGATAAAAATTAAATTTTTTTTGTAAATTCTCTAATCGGAAATACACATGCGTCATGCAGGCAGTTTGAAAAAAAGGGCTAATTTTTTAAAATCCGCCAGCCAGCCACAAACACACGGGCACGCGAAGTTAATATAGAGAATTTAAAAACTTCGGTTTTCGGTTACAAACCTTTATGTATACATCGACAGACGCCACACAGACCTTTATTATTTGGTAATAATAGCCAAAATATATGTTTTTGAGGTCGGGCCTATTTCAAAGTATTTTTTTTCAGGCATCACACGCGTCACACGCGACTCTCAATACGCGTCTCACGCGGAATATCAAAACTGGCGCTGAGGTTTGTGATTGAGATGCTAACAAACTTTCAGTCCTCTAGGTCGTGCGAAAGATGGTTAAAAAGGACCTCAAAAAACGAGAAAATGACCACACCACTTCCACCCATCATACGCGCCACATGTTACACGCGGAGTATAATTAATGATACTTGGGGCTTAGACTCTCACAAAATGTCAGCTCTCTAGTTCGTTTGGGGGTCAAGTCGAGTTAAATAAAAGTTTTTAATATACATTTACGTGTTGTGGACTTGTGAAAAGCTATTCGAAATATTAAATCAAAGTAAAAATGAGAAAAAAAACGTCAACCAAATGATTTGTTATCTTTTATTAAATTTGAAATTGCAATGAATCTCAATGTGTTTTGTTTACATTTCGATTTCGATTGCAATGTCAAGCATTTGTTTGTTCTGATTATTCGCTTGAACATCACTATTTCGTTTGTGTTGCGATTTTGAGTCACATTATTGTGTTACATTTTTTAATTTTCTCAACTGATTTGTATGAAATTCGGTAAAGTCTTTTGATGGTCCTCTGGGGGGTCTTTTTGTGGTCTTTTGGGGCTCTTGATGGTCTCTTGGGGGTAATTTTAGGCTTTTTGGGGGTCTTTTGGGGGCCTCTTAGGGGTCTCTTGAGGGTATTTTGACGATCTTTTGGGGGTTCTTTGAGGGTTTTTGTGGCTCTTTAGTGTGTTATGGGGGTCTTTTGGTCTTTTTGACTATTTTTAAATCTTCTTTTGAGAGTATTTTGGGGGTCTTTTGAGGAGTCTTTTAAAGGTCTTTTTGATGTCCTTAGAGGGTCTCTTGGGTCTTTTGAGAGTCTTTTGGGATCACTTGAGAAGTATTTTAGGGGTCTTTTGAGGATCTTTTTTTTTTCGTTTTTCCAGTTTTTTCATTTTAGCGAAAACATTCAATAGAGTTTTTTCCTCAAACAATACCCAATTCATCGTTTTCCAAATTTTCCTACTTCCTTTTGTATTTTTCCCGAATTTTCTTCTGCTAAAAATGTATCCGCGAGCATAACGAACAAAACAAAAAAAATCAACCAAATATGTCGTTCCTATCGTCAGTTATGATCGAGACGGCATAAAAAAATTATGAAGCAGTTGTTATATTTTTGTATGTTTGTAAGGAAATGTATAGAATCAGTTCCAGTTCCTGAAACCAATAAGTACAATGGCTCTGGAGGTGGAACCAATGGCGCTAATTTCACTTTTCCATTTGCGCAACACAATCCATTTGCTTCATTTTTGTATTTCAATGCCTTACAATATGGGCGAACGAAGTTCATAGGTCCAATAGTCCAAACGCATTCGTAGGAACTGTAGTCAATTGAAACATCGTAACTGAAAGCCGCTCGTGAAACATTGAAAGCAGTTCGAAGACGACGCGTTGCACGTAACCTAATCCTTTCAATTTCATTTCGCTCTTCAAGTTGTTCTTGGTTTGTAGCATTTCGAATTCTTCGACCCGAACTACTGACCCCACGTTTTGGCGGCATGGGTCTAAACGTAATCACACGGAACACACAATTGGTTTTCCAGAGAAGTGAAAATATAAAAAAAACAACCCATAAAAATAAAATTTTTCATGTAAATTCTCTAATAGGAGATGGGTATGTGTTAAAATTTGAAGAAAATCGAGCTGATTTTTAAAAAATGTATATGGGCACCCCTCGGACCTCAGGGCCTCACTCCAAAAACTTTACAAAAAATTTTGTCCATCGGAGATACAAAATTTTAAAAAAATCGGGTTGTTTTTAAAAAAAAAAATGTTTGCAAAAAGTGTTGCCCCTCGGAGATACACACGTATATAAAAATTAAAAAAAATCGGGTTAATTTTTTTAAAAAAAATTTTGGGGCCCAATGACCCTGGGGCCCGGGGTCTCCAAATTTTTAACAAAAAGTGTTTTTCATCGGAGATACATAAGTTTATAAAATTTAAAGAAAATCGGGATATTTTTTTTTAAATTTTGGGGCCCCACGACCCCGGGACCCAGGGTCTCCAAATTTTTTACAAATAGTTTTGTCTATCGGAGATACACATGTGTATTAAAATTGAGGAAAATCGGGTTATTTTTTTAAAAAAAATTATGGGGCCTCACGAACCCGTGCTCGGGGTCTCCAAATTTATTACAAAAAGTGTTGTCTATCGGAGATACACATGTGTATTAAATTTGAAGAAAATCGGGTTAATTTTTTTAAAAAAAGTTTTGGGGCCCCACGAACCCGGGCCCGGGGTCTCCAAATTTTTTACAAAAGGTGTTTTCCATCGGAGATACACATCTGTATACAATTTAAAGAAAATCGGGTTAATTTTTTTAAAAAAAGTTTTGGGGCCCCACGAACCCGGGCCCGGGGTTTCCAAATTTTTTACAAAAGGTGTTTTCCATCGGAGATACACATTTGTATACAATTTTAAGAAAATCGGGTAAATTTTTTAAAATATTTGTATGGGAGACCCCCGGCCCCGAGGTCCGAGGAGCCTGAAATTTTAATAGGAAGTATTGTATAGTATTGCTCCCATACAAATATTTTACAAAATTTACCCGATTTTTTTTAAATTTTATACAAATGTGTATCTCAGATGGACAAAACTTTTTGTAAAATTTTTGAAGCGATCGTTGGGTTGATTGATTGATTCTGAGTCTTTGGACGCTTTGTGGGCTTGGCCTTGAAGCGTGTGTATCTTCAACCGGTGGATCGTTTTCATGCTCCAGACCAATCATTTATAAAATCGGCTTCTGTAAAAATATTCGTGTTGAGAGGCTTGATTCCAGTAGCTTTAAAACCATTTACAGCTAGTGAAGCGGATTGAATTCGTAAGTAGGCTTTCCCAAAATAGCTCCATTATAAAATAGATGCTAATTTTTTTATGGGTTGTTTTTTTATTTATATAGATTTTGATTTTAATTCCTTGTGAAATAAAATACCCTATATATTTTAGCTTTAAAAAACATGAACTAAATCAAAAACCCTGACGTTTTCATTCTTTGAATAATTACGTTTTTGTTTTATTTTTTCTGGCAACACTGAGGAGTACTTTGTACGTCGTTGTGTGCACGTCGCACCAACCGTGCGCTGTGGCTGCTATGTTTTCACCACCAAATGGGGAATTTCACCACAAAATCGAATCTACGATTAGAGAAATGAAGACGAATCTGACTGCTGTTTCTTCTTAGACTTTTTTATCGTCTTCTTCTTTTGAAGGCCGCTCATTGATGATTCCGTGTGCTGTTTCTTCTCAGATTTTTTCATTGTCTTCTTCTTTTGAAGACCGCTAATTGATGCTTGGTCAAATATATTTGCTCCTTTTTTTGCCTGATCCTTTTTCTGTTGTGTTTCTTAAGATAGCTCCAGCTCAGCTTTGTATGGCGATGCTGTGATCTTGCAGGTAAAAACGCATTTCCTTCCAAGATATGATATTCTTTTCTTGAGAGAAGGATAAGGTAAAATAATTTTCAGGCTAACAAATAGGCTTGGAGGGCCTTGTGGGCTTTGTGGTCTTTGTTGGCTTTGTGGGCTTTGGCGGCTTTGGGGGCTTTGGAGTCTTTGGTGGCTTTGGAGGCTTTGGGGAATTTGTTGGGTTTGTGGGCTTTGACGGCATTGATTGATTTGGAAACTTTGGGCGCTTTGTGGGCTTGACCCTGAAGCGTGTGTATCGTCAACCGGTGGATCGTTTTCCTGCTCCAGACAGTTTGCTCTTTATCTATAAAATCAGCTTCTGTTAAATTATTCGAGTTGAGAGGATTGATTCCAGTAGCTTTAAAACCATTTACAGCTAGTGAAGCGGATTGAATTCGTAAGTAGGCTTTCGCAAAATAGCTCCATTATAAAATAGATGCTCACAGGTGTTCCGGAATGTAAAAGCACTGCCGGATTTCTTCACTACAATAAGTTCTTAATGCTCCCATAACCGTTTTATCCAATGCCTGCATTTTATGCGTATAGGGTGGTAAGCACAAGATTGTTATATTGTTTACACGCCCAGAATCTTTAATAATTTATACATTACTAATTGAATTGAATTAAAAGGTTTAAAGAGGGCTGAAATTTTGTGAGCGGCTCAATGTCAGGGGTCGATGGTTCGACGGAACACCGCAGGATCATTATCTGCTGGTCACTGTTTTATCGTTTCTTCAAGCAGCGGTGCTCAGGAGAAATAGTCATCTGCATGTCACCACTCCTTGAATTCAACCGCAATAATCGTGCCACTCATCACACTTGTACATCATGTATAGTTAATTTTCTCTGAATTCTTAAGCTGGGCTGTAGGGGCGGGATGCATGGATGCATCACACACTATACTTTGCACTAACAAAAAATTGGCACACCGCCAAGTAAACTGCTACTTCTGATAATATGAATTTTCATCTCCGTCAATTCGGCCATCTGAGATGTAGTGTGGACACAGACACACAGACAAAAATAGATTTTTTTTACTTTTTCTAACTCAGAAGATACGGAAATGGGTAAATCTGCAAAAATCCCGAGTTCGAACATTTTCATGATAACTATATTTCCTTTTACTATGTAAAAGAAAGTAAAAAATCCTCAAAATATTTCCAAAGACCTTATAAGGACCTACCAAAAGGCCTCCCAAAAGGACCACAAAATACCTCCTAAAAGACCTCGAATCACACCAAAAAGACCCACAAAAGACCACCAAAAAATGTCCAAAAGATGCCCAAATACCCCGTAAAGAAAGGGAAAGAAGAAAGAATCCCAAAATACCTCCCAAAATACCTCCCAAAAGACTCCCAAAAGACCCCAAAATACCTCCAAAAGACTCTCAAAAGACTTCAAAAGGATATCCCTTTAAAACTTAAAAAAAAGTCCCAAAAAACCCCTCTAAAGACCCCCAAAGTACAAGCAAAAGGGGATCAAAAGGCCCCAAAAATAATTCCTATAAGGGGGGGGGCACAAAAAGACATTCAAAAGACCCACACAGGACCATCACAGTACCCTCAAAAAACTTCAAAGTACAACGTGGTGTCTTTTATTTCGTTATATTATTTATTAGTATGGAAATTCGAACCGAATTGTCCGATTGTTTTAAGTAAATAAATTCATTGGCAGTAATACGCGCCTATTTTGTTAACAAAAATATTGTTAAGAACTTTATAGTATATTACATAACGTGTACGGAAAGTGGAGTTTATCGTGTGAGTTAGAAGCTAGGCAATGAAACGAGCACGATGAGCACTTATTTGCGAGTAATATACGCTATTTTTCACACGACCAAAACCGGTTTTGCTGCTAAACCGGTTGTGCGCAATGCAAAATTACTCTGGGAATGTGTGTTCGCTGTGACTGCAGTAAATAACAAAAGTATTTTATATGTTGACTCACTAGTGCGTATAAGGGCTACTTTCGAAGCTAGGTTATAGTGTATGAAACAGTCACTTTCGTCTATGGGCGTGTGAAAAAAACTATTCTTTTATTTTACCAATAATAGTGATGCTGTATGAGAGGAGTAGCAATTGCTGCTGACTTGTGCACAGTTTTTTGGACATTGCATTTGTGCACGATCTCTACAATCGCACGCTTTTTTAATTGCGTACCATTGGACGGGCATTGAGGCCTAATAACATATATAAGAAAATACCCCTATACAATTGGTGACCCCGACGTGATCTGGAGGAGAGTTTTCTTTAACATTTCGGACGTCATTCGACAACATTTTCAAGCAATTCAATCAATCAACTTTCCATTGAGTTCGGACAAAACTTCATTATCATTTCGACTGGAGTCGATTTCAGCAGCAGAACATTTTCATTTCAAGATTTTGTTTTCGTTGTCTGGCAATTAATTAATTAACAAAATCTGTAAGTACATCATTTGTTAATTAATAACACCAGAGTCTCATATTTAACACATTTAGTCGACGGTTTTTATTGAAAGCAAAATTGAAGAATTTCGCAAATCGTTGTTGCTGGTGGTAGTGGTGTTCGACTTTTCCTAACGTTTCTAATCAAAATGTATCTACTATTAGGAAAGTGGCATATGTTGGTTTCAAGTCTCCGCAGCCGTTATTTAATCAGAATCCGGCTGTGTGGTTTGCCATTTTTGAACAACAGTTCATTGTCGCATGAATCAAGTCTGAATCGACAATGTATTCGCATGCAGTGGGATCTCTAGACTCGAGGCTGCACAAAACTTTCGCCGATTTGATTCTTCGAGATAAAAGGCCAACTCCTTACACAATTTTTAAAAAACAACCCATAAAACAATTTTCATGTAAATTCTCTAATTAGGAGATATTATGTGTTTATTATTTGAAGAATATCGTGCTAATTTTTAAAAAATTTACATGGGCACCACTCGGGTCTCAGGACCCGATCACTCCAAAAAATTTTGCAAAAAGTTTTGTCCATCGGAGATACACATGTATATAAAATTTGAAGAAAATCGGGTAAATTTTGTAAAATATTTGTATGGGAGCTCCCACGACCCCGGAGCCCGAGGGTACCTAAATATTAATAGAAAGTGTTGTCATCGGTGATATGCATGTGTGCAAAGTTTCAATAAAATCGGGCTTTGGGAAGTGAGTTAAAAATTGATCGCAAGATTCCACGACAGACGTCCGACATCAGTGCCACGGGCAAGTGAAGTTAATATAGAGAATTTAAAAAGAATGGGGAATGGCGGCTCACCACCAAGATTTTGCATACCAGTTGGAGGGTTGTACCATCTTCTCAACTTTAGAGACCACCTGCATGCTTATCCCCAAATTCCCATTGGACCTTCCGATAATACGAAAACAGCCATTTCAACTCTATTTGGTCTGTTCGACTTTTGGACTTCGAAACGCAGCACAATCTTTCCAACGTTTGATGCATTCCGTTCTGTTGGCACTAAGCTTTTGTATCGTATACTTGGACGATGCCCTGGTTGCTTCCAAAAAGTTTTAAGATTATTTGGAAGACTTAAAAATTGTTTTTCACAGATCTGCAGAGCACGGTTTAATCATTAACATGGATAAATGTGTTTTTGATTCTGAAAATGTTTCCTTTATGGGACATTCAGTTACTGGACAAGGCATTTTACCTTCGCAAGAGCGAAACAAGCGTAACTATATTAACAACCTGGCCTCAGAAGCAGAGGAAGCAGCGAGCCGGTGCGATAGCAGAACCGTTTACAGAATCACCAAAGAGCTGACAGGTGGTCACCGCTCTAGCCAACATCCGGTGAAAGGCCTAGATGGTACCGTACTCGTTTCAGATGAGGATCAGCTCAAGCGATGGAAGGAGCATTTCTCTACGGTCCTTAACCGTGTATTTGCTAACGATATGCACCTAAATCAAGCGGAAATGCCGGAAGTAACAATTTCCCGAATTCGCACCTCAACTCACAGTAAAGATGAGATCGCTACCGCGATTAACGCACTAAAGAACAACAAGTCGGTAGGACTAGATGGTATACCCGCAGAGCTTCTGCGTGCAGCTCCAACGACATCAGCAGAGCTTTTATATCCCCTTGTAGAGAGAGCTTGGGAGGTAGAAAGTTTCCCCGAAGAGTGGAAGAAGGGAATGATTGTCAAGCTCCCTAAAAAAGGTAGTCTTATGGAGTGCGAAAACTGGAGAGGCATTTGCGTTCTCCCTGCAGTTGCAAAAGTAATAGCCAAAGTAGTACTTGAACGTATTAAGGAACATCTGGAAGATACACTCGATGCCGAACAAGCAGGTTTCCGCACTGGATCCTCCTGTGTAGACCACATAAACACCCTGCGGATCATTATTGAACAGTGCGTTGAATTCCGGTCACCACTGCACCTGCTGTTCATCGATTTTGAGAAGGCGTTTGACAGTGTCAACAGACAGTTTATCTGGCTTGCCTTGCGCAGGAGAGGTATACCCGATAAACTTATAGCTATTATTAAAGCAACCTATGATGGCTCTAAATGTCATGTGCTGCATAGAGGAAAGCTGTCAGAGGAATTCGAGATCCTAAGTGGGGTACGACAAGGTTGCATTCTATCGCCGATACTTTTTTTGTTGGTGATTAGCGATGTACTTCGCGCAGCTTTATCTACTGGAAACGGAGGAATTCGTTGGACTCTTACATCTCAACTCAAACATCTGGATTACGCTGACGACGTTTGTTTACTCTCACATAGAATTATGGAGCTGCACCAAATGACAACAAATGTGGAGAGGGAGGCAAATGTTGCGGGTTTGAAGATTAATACTGCCAAAACCAAAATCATCAACCTCGGCACTAACTCAGTTACTCATGTTAACATTGCTGGACAGCCGATAGAGAGAGTAGAGAGTTTCCAATATCTTGGGAGTATTGTCTCGACCGAAGGTGGAACCGAACAGGACATTGCCAACCGAATCGGCAAAGCAAAATCGGTGTTTGGAATGATGTCCATGATATGGCGAAGCAATGCGATCAGCTTAAACACCAAGCTGCGACTGTTCCGCTCAAATGTTGAATCTGTGCTGTTGTATGGGTGCAGCACTTGGAAGGTGACCGCTACTATCACAAAAAGATTACAAACATTTGTAAATAGGTGCCTACGGAACATCATAAGGGTTTTCTGGCCTAACCGTATCTCTAACGAACATCTTTACCAGAGAACGGGTCAGGAACCAATAGGCACAACCATCCAACGACGGAAGTGGCAGTGGATTGGTCATACACTCCGAAAAGGCGACAGTTCCATAGCAAACTACGCAATGCAATGGAACCCGTTATCTCAGGATGGTAGAAGAACGGGTCGTCCGAGAAATACATGGCGCAGAACAGTTGAGGAGGAGGCACGGCAATTGGGGAAGAGTTGGAGAGAGCTGAAGCTCATTGCCAGGAACCGCACGCGATGGCGCGTAGGCGTAGTAGAGGCCCTAGGACCCATAAGGGGATACAGGACATAAAGAAGAAGAAGAAGAGCGAATTGAAGCCAAACAGTTAAAACGTTTTCTTGGCATAATCAACTTTTATAGAAGTTCTATCCCAAATGCTGCTGAGGATCAAATCTCACTGAATGATTTCTTAAAGTCCGTTACCGGTTTTAGTTGATCAACGATATGTGTTACACTGATCGACAGGTATACTCGTTGGGCTGAGGCGATTGCCGTTTCGGATATTACCGCCGCCACTGGCGCCTGGGCTGTATATTATGTTTGGATCGCTCGCTTTGGCGTTCCAGTATTCATTGTAAAGGATCAAGGAGCCCAATTCGAATCACAAACTTTCTCGGAAATTTCATCACTTTTGGGTTTCGAAAGATAAAGAACTACTAGTGACAATCCGAAATGTAATGGCATGATCGAACGATAGCATCCCATCATCAAGTCTGCCATTATGTATCATAACCGACCGGATTGGACTAAAGTTCTTCCAACCATTATGCTTGGATTGCGAACTACTTTTAGCGAGGAGCTTCAATCTATTTCAGCCGAACCTGGTACTTCTCTGCGAGTTCCTGGCCAATTTCTTGATCCCAGTCCTCATAAAAATACTCAATTAGATTTTGCTAGATATTTCAAAAATCATATTAGTGAAGTTACGCCTGGAACGTGAGTTTTTTCGAGATAATTTGGACATACTGGGAGTGAGTGATGTAAGATGGTTTGACGTGCGAATGTACCAATCCCCAACGTGTAACACTGTGCTACTCTACCCCGGCAAACCCTCCGGCAGTATTCGTAAATCTGGAGTGGGTCTTCTGCTAACGCCAACAGCACGCAGAGGCCTTATTTCCTGGCACCCACATGGTGATACGACGCGTCACGATCAAACAGAGTTACGCCCCAAAGAATCCTTCAACTGAGGATGAAAAGGACAACTTCTACAATCAGCTAAGCGCTGTATTCAACGCAACGCCGAACGGAGATGTCGTCATCGTGATGGAGGACTTGAATGCCAAGGTAGGCACTGACAATGAAGGACTCAAAAATGTGATTTGGAAGCACGGCCCCGGCGAATGAAATGACAATGGTGAAAGATCTGTTGATTTCTGCAAAACCAACGACCTTGTCATCGGAGCCACCATGTTTGAGCATAATACCTGCCATAAAGTAAGCTGGGTCTCAACTCACAGGCAATAATCATCTAACCAAACCGATCATGTGGCGATCAGCCGACGTTTTAGAAGCAGTATTTTAGATGTCCGAAACAGACGAGGAGCCGACATAGGTATGGTACGGGATCATCACCTAATGGTAGCTACTGTCCAGTTACGTACTGCATCAGTTCACAGACTGCGCATAACATCGACCGGCTTAAGATCCCCTCAGTACGTCAACAATTAATGGATCATTTATCGCAAGGAAGCAATCAGCAGCTCATTGCCGACAACCATCCAAGAACATTAGGAGGTTGTGAAAAATGTTTTCACATCTGGAGCTGAAAGTATTGTTGGTATAAGCCAGGAAAGGCACCTGGAGGCGGATTGAAGAACGTAAGCTACTTAAAGCTCGTATTGTAGATACCCCAGCAGCAGCGAGGATCGAGCTAGAGTCCCTGTATAGAAGCAAAATTAGAGAAGTGCAGCATAGTGCAAGAAGTGACAAACGTTATTGTATTAACAACCTGGCCTCAGGAAAGCGGTAGGAGCGAGCAGATACGGTAGCAGAACCGTTTACGGAATCACCAAAGAGCTGACAGATGAGGATCAACTCAAGCGATGGAAGGAGCATTTCTCTACGGTCCTTATCCGTGTATTTGCCAACGATATGCACCTTAATCAAACGGAGCTGCCGGAAGTAACAATTTCCCGAATTCGCACCTCAATTCACAGTAAAAAGATGAGATCGCTACCGCGATCAACGCACTAAAGAACATCAAGTCGGTAGGACTAGATGCCGCTTCAACGACATCAGCAGACTTTTTATATCCTCTTATAGAGACAGCTTGGGCGGCAGACAGTTTCCCTGACGAGTGGAAGAAGGGAATGATTGTCAAGCTCCCTAAAAAAGATAGTCTTATGGAGTGCGAAAACTGGAGAGGCATTTGCGTTCTTCCTGCAGTTGCAAAGGTGACTTGAGCGAATTAAGGAATGTAGATCACATCAAGACCTTACTGTTTATCGATTTTGAGAAGGCGTTTGACAGTGTCAACAGACAGTTTATCTGGCTCGCCTTGCACAGGAGAGGTATACCCGATAAACTTATAGCTATTATTAAAGCAACCTATGATGGCTCTAAATGTCATGTGCTGCATAGAGGAAAGCTGTCAGAGGAATTTGAGATCCTAAGTGGGGTACAAGGTTGCATTCTAACTAAAGTTAAGATTGCTGGACAACCGGTAGAGAGAGTAGAGAGTTTCCAATATTCTGGGAGTATTGTCTCGACTGAAGGTGGAACCGAACTGGACATTGTCGGCCGAATCGGCGAAGCTAATCAGTGTTTGGAATGATGTCCATTATATGGCGAAGCAATGCGATCAGCTTAAACACCAAGCTGCGGCTTGGAAGGTGACCGCTACTATCACATAAAGATTACAAATATTCGTAAATAGGTGCCTACGGAACATGTTAAGGGTTTTCTGGCCTAACCGTATATCTAACGAACATCTTTCCCAGAGAACAATAGGCACAACCATCCAACAACGAAAGTGGCAGTTGGTCATAAGACAGTTCCATAGCAAACTACGCAATGCAATGGAATCCGTTATCTCAGGATGGAAGAAGAACGGGTCGTCCGTGAAATACATGGCGCAGAACAGTTGAGGAGGAGTCACGGCAAATGGGGAAGAGTTGGATATAGCTGAAGCTCAATGCCAGGAACTGCACGCGTTGGCGCGTAGGCGTAGTAGAGGCCGTAGGAACCACAAGAGGATTATAGGACATAAAGAAAAGAAAGAAGATGTCCTCATTAAAATCCTTCAATCAGATTTTGCTAGTGATTTGAAAAATCATTTTAACGAAGTTGCGCCTGTTCCAGCTTCCAGTCAACCTCCTTAAGTCATTTAGTAATTGCTCATTACGACAAATCAGTTATTATTGAGATTAATGGTAAATGCACCAAAATTTCAATAGATCGGTGAAAAAGCCTGTTATCGAATTTTCGAGGGATATTTAGATCATCATAATTTTACCAGCTTCCGTTTTTGCCTGTCATAACGAATCTTCCTATCTTGAAACCCAAGAAAAACTGGTACACCTTCAATTTTGGTTCTCCAGAAATTACACCTGATTCTTAGGGTCATTCGTCGACTCGTACAGGAAAAGTTTCTAGAACCCCTGTTCGTTTTTCAATTCTCTATATTAACTTCGCGTGCCAGTGGCTGGAGGACTGGCTGGCTGGCTGGTTGGTCAGATCTTGTGATCAATTTTTAAACCCACTTCCCAAAGCGAGATTTTATTGAAATTTTGCACACATGTACACACATATATGTATATGACAATACTTTCTATTAAAATTTGAGGCACATCGTGCCGCGGGGTCCCTAGCACCCAAACAATTTTTTTTACAAAATTTATCCGATTTTCTTCAAATTTTGTACGCATGTCAACTCCGATCAAGAACACTTTTTGTAAAAATTTGGAAGTGATCGGAAGAGCCGGGGGGCTCCCTAACAAAAATTTTAAAAAATAAACCCGATTTTATGAAAACTGCAGATTGTGTATCCCCGATTAGAGAATTTACACGAACAATTTTAATTTGTATGGGTTGTCTTAGTTAACCAAATAAGTATCGTGTGTTTTTGCTTTCACTGGGGGGCATAATTGTGCATTTGTGCACGTTCTCTGCATTCGTGTGCTCTTTTAATTGCGTACCATTGGACGGGCCTTGAGGACTAATAACATATATAGGAAACTACCCCTATACAACCAAGATGATGAAAAGAGCTTAGTGGTAAGTGTACTGGAATAATTAAATCTTTATGTCGCACTATCATAATGCTCTCAATTTCACCCTCCACTAAACGTGGCCAAAGAGATATAATTGCAAAAATTATATGAGAGTCCCTCGGCCCTACGTCCTGATCACTTACAAATTTCAATAGAAAGTTTTTTTTTATCTGAGATAGAGAAGTGTGTGCAAAGTTTGAATAACATCGGACTTTAGCAAGTGTGTTAAAAATTCATCAAAATCCGCCAGTCAACGTGACACAGGCACGCAAAGATAGTGTAGAGAATTTCAAAACGGGGTTATTCGGTAATAATTGTTAATTAAGTCCTTAGACTAAAATAGAACTATCCGTATGGCGAACTAAGAAGCTCCGCTTTACCGCTTTTATCTTTTTTTATCTGCTACAACTTCCGCACTGAGCTTAAATTTTTTAAAAATATATTATTTTTCAAATATACACTGTCAATTCAATTACTAACCTGTCTAAAATTGATTCCTTGCAACTGTATAAATTATCAAATTTCGTTTTAGTGACCGAATCGTTAACATTCATTGCTGGAACTGTTAATTTACCCGATTTCGATAACTGATACAGACGATGAACGCCTGTTACACTTTCTTCAACAATACCCTTGACAACTTTAAACATAGCTGGGTATTTTTTTAACATCAAATGAGTAGCATCTCCACCATCATCAAGAATCATATTTGGTTGCCAGTTTTCAGCATTGACACATTTATCAATACACCACCAAAAATCCTCTTCTGTTTCACCGCGCCAAGCAAAAATTGGATACCCAGCTTCAGCTAGAGCGGCAGCAACTTCATTCTAAAAAAAAAAAAAAAAAAAAAACATTTTGTTATTTTCTATATATAACACAAAAAACTACGAAATACTTGTGTGGAATAAATATTACAGGCGGCCCAACGGACCGAAGCTCCCAGTTCAATTAAGGTCTCGATAAGTACAGCCGTCTGTGCATTTATGTGCGTGCAACCAACAATTTTGGCATTTTTCAATGGCTTATCATCAGCAGCACGTTTTCGTAATGCCATTATTCCAGGCATTTCCTGTTCGGCAATTTCAATTTCCCGCCGTCCAAATGCGTGCTGGTTCAATATATTGCGAACACAGAAATCTGAGTTGCCTTTGCTATTCTTCTGAACTTTTTCTCTTGGTGGCAAGTCTTCGTCATCAGAGCTGCTACCAGTGTAGGATGCTAGAATAACAAAAAAACAGATGGATAAAATTAATATCGGAATGAAAAAAATTAGAAATTAGGTTATTTGTTTTATTTTTAGTTATGTTCGATTATAAGTAATTATTTTTAACTCATTTTAACCTAAAAATGCTGTCAATAACATTCAGTAGGCGTAGTCATTCAGTGCATGAGAAGGGTAGGCTTTGTCGGATACACAGAAAACACAGATCTTCTTGTCTGTGGAACGGATACATGAACGGATATCTAAAAATAGGTCATAGGTCCAACGATTCCAGACCCTAATGACCATATCCCGGAATTTCCATAGGAACAAGTCATTATTTCGAATTTCATAAGAATCGCTTGAAAAATGGCTTAATGGACAAGTCTTATAATCGCATCTTAGTCCTACATACCAAATTACATACAAATCGCTTGAGAAATCCTCGCGCTACACGCCCGCGTGACAGCGCTTACAAACATTGACTGACTAGCGCAGTTTATTTTTTAAATTCTCAATATTAACTTCGCCTGCCCGTGTGTTTGTTTGTTTGTAGTGGAATCTTGCGATCAATTTTTAACCCACTTTCCAAAGCCCGATTTATTTGAAACTTTGCACACATATGTATTTCCGATGACAACAACTTTCTATTAAAATTTTTTAAAAACTAGCCCGACTTTCTTAAAATTGTATACACATGTGTAGTTCCGATCGACACCACTTTTTGTAAAAAATTTGTAGACCCCGGACCAATTAACCCGATTTTCTTCAAATTGGTTCATACCAGTGTGGCTTCATCAGAAGCAAATCAACAACTGATCAGAATTACACCCTAAGGCAGGTGATGGAAAAATGTCAAGAGTTTCAAAACTCACAACACCATCGTTTTATTGACTTTAAAGCCGCCTGTGATAGCATAGCCAGAGTATAACTTTATAAACCCATGAGGGAATTCGGCATCCCAAATAAACTGACACCACTATGTAGGTTGACCATGACCAATGCTATAAGCCAAGTAAAAATATCCGGATCACTATCAAGCCCATTCAACATCTATACCGGGCTCCGACAAGAGGATGGACTGGTCTGCGTCCTCTCCAACTTGGCGTTGGAGAAAGTGATCAGAGATTCTTGACGTAACGGCGAGAGGAACAATCCTCTATAAATCCATTCAGTTTCAGACACTGGCTTACGCAGACGACACCGACATCGTTGGTATAGAAACCAAAGTGCTATACAGGAAGCTTTCATCCATGGATCGAGCAGGCGGCACGAAATCTGGGGCTGCACATAAATAGAGCAAAACAGAGTACATGGTGGCCACGTCTGCGAGTAGAACAACCAAAATTGGTCCCGCAATTAAAATAGTGGGGCGCGAATTTTTAAACGCAATCCTTTATATCAGGTCAACTGTAGCAGCCGATAACAGCATGGAACCAGAAATATGCGCACGGCTGCTCAAAGCCAACAAAGCCTACTTTAGTCTGTCAAGGCTCTTTAAATCCCGGAATTTAACCATAACATCCAAGCTGCTGTTGTATAAAACAATGGTCATACCATAGCGAAAAGCATTCTGACCTCTTAGCCGCGTTCGAGAACAACGTCCTACGAAGAATTGTTGGCGCAGTATGTGAGGAAGAACGATTCCGGAAACTCTACAATAATGAGGTCGACATCGTGAAGAGAATTAAGCTCGCTAGGCCCCGGTGGGCAGGAAACCTTACTCGCATGAGCGAATAGTATCCTGCTCGGAAAGTCCTTTGCGGTAGGAATTATGAAACACGACAGCGAGGCAGGCTAAACCTACGCTGGATGGGATGCAAAACTGGATGACATCGGGTCGAAATCGGGACCGGTGGAGAGATTTTTTGCGGGAGGCCACGACCGGACACCGGTTGTAGAGCCAAATTTTCTGTATATAAGATTGGAAGTTTCTGGAAACTTTTCAATGAGTATAAATAGAGGTGTTTGTCCGAAGCAGTTCAGTTCTTGTTTAGAATGCAACCAGTCAAGTTGAAAGTGTACTGACAAGAAGGTAGAGGTGCCAGCTTAGTGAATAGTAGTACAAGTATTTAAGTGTTTTTGTTGGCATTGAAAAGTTGTCCAGCATAAAATTGTGAACTGTTGTTATTTCTTTGCTTATTAACTAATCCTATGTAATATATCGACTAACTAAAGTTTTTATTTGTAAATTAATGAACTTGTGTTGTGTTTTGTTTGCAAAATGCTTTACGAACGCCTAATTTCGTAACAGTATATTAAATTGTTATATAGGTCTCTATTTTCGTGTCTTATAAAATTAAAGGTTGATTTCATTTTCCTTCTATCGTCATCTATTGTTGACTTTAGGATATTTTCTATTTCATTGAAATTTGTGTTTACGATTTTTTTTTTATTTATTGTGTATTATGGTTATTTTTATCTGTTATTTCTTAACTAGTTTAATGCCCCCATCGTGCCTAGGTTGTTATGAAATGGTTATGATTTTATTGTTATTATTATAATAACTATTGTTTGTTGTAAATTGTTATCTTTATCAACTATGTATTGACATACATATATACATAGATAAAAGGTATTGCAATGTGCCTGTTTTAGCACAGTAAGTATTTAACAATGGATAATGGCAAGATTAATGGCCATGTAATGGTTAGATGCTGAGAAATAGCAGGATAGCCGTGATAAGTTGATGTGCTGAGTAAAAGTAGAATTGCTCAGTAAAGTTAACGTTGATTACGAGAGGAACAACACCCTAACAGACAAGGTCTATGCAGGGACTGCAACCATACTCACACTGCGATTATTGCTAGGGCAACAGGCTAATGAGAAAACCTTCAGTTTTGAGTTTGAAAAGTAATCTGGGTTATTTTATAAAAATCTTCTCCTTTTATACTATTTCTTACAACTAAAAATATAGGAATATAATTATGTACATAAAGGTTGCATCGGCTTCGATGCACATGAAATATCTAACATTATGTGTTCTTGGAATTCGTTAGAATAGGGCACAATGCAAATGCACTACTTCTCCTATATGAATTACGTTTTCGCCTATGAACTGTCTGTGTCGTTATCTACCGATCACTTGCAGTTTGTTTTTTTAGGCGACTTGTGTAATTTATTTTGGTCTAATTATAGATGCGATCCGTGGGAATGCATCTTTGTTGTGTGACTATACACTTGTGTGTATGCCACGGTATATTGTATACGGGAGGTTTCTAGGTAACAGTTCATCCCTTTTTTAGATAAGAATATTATGCTTACCTATGTTTGTTCGTAAAATAAAAATGATGCATGTGAACTACATTTCATTATTTGGTTATTCTGTGTATTTGATAATTTATGGAGATTTTTATGTAACAGGGGGAACAGTGGTGGGGCATCCAGGCAACGCTGGGTATTTCAGCTAGTTATAAAATAAAATTAACTAAATATACATAAAATTAATTTAAAACAAAACTTAGTTGTACACAATGTTTTTAGTTTCACCTTCAAGAGCAAGAATAAATAAATTTTTAGGTCAACCCAACCCAGAGCAAGCAAAATAAAAAAATGTCCGTGGGAAAAAAATGACGATCTCAAATCTATACTCTGCAGAACTTAACAAACTGTCCGACTTATTGATCGTCAACGAAAACGCAAGTTTTACTGGAAATTGCAATATCTTAAATTTATAAAGGTAGATCCGTCGATATGAGTGCTATCCGTGGGATAAAAACTGTTTCACACTGTTCCTTTTCTGTGAAGATAGTCGCTGCAATTATATTTCCCGGCATCTCTTTTACGCCTTGTGCCGTTGCAAAATTTTGGCGAGTCGAGAATCCGTAGTAAAATAATTGGAGATCATGTGCAGACGATGTGGTTGCAATCCAGACGAAGAGTTTAGGAACTCAGTTAGATAATTAACTCCCTCATCAGTACCTGCAAAGGTATCGATACACTTATATTCAGTGACTACGCCTATTAACATGGCAAGTATTTGATTGTTTACTTCGTGGGTGTATCAATTTTTAGTAGCAAGAATGACCCCTTCTAGCAACCGGCTCAAAATGCTATAGTTTTGAGAAACAGCCGGATAAATATAATTTATTAGTTCAGCGGCAGATTTCAAAAATCGATGTCAATTTAACATATCCATAAAACACGGCTAGTAATCTACCTTTTGCAATTTGAAGTAGGGACGACAATGTCCCGCGGTGGTGCCTGGGATAGTTTCTATCCCGGGCGGCCTAGGATATTAGAGGTGGTTTCGTAGTGACAAATAATTGGATACGAGGTTCCGGACGAACGTGCTGCCAGGGTCTGCTTTGCAATCGCACAGGCAATTATTCTGAAAGACCTGAGTTCCTTGATGTCAGATCTCAGCAAGGTCGAATTGGTACTACGGGGGTTGGCTGCCCACAGATAAGGTTAATCTCCTTGGAGGTAAACTGAGTCTGGGCCAACCTTTGGTTGAGGACCAGTATAATTCTGGCTTGGCCTACGTAGTGGCTGGTGGTTTACTACCTAAATGCGGGTAGACCGCTAGCATGGTAACATCAGTGGAACGCCTGATGTTACCAAAAATCTTTGGTACATCAGAAGACCGTCCTGACCGGTGCGATGATGCGTTCTCTGTGGAGTTGCATATCTCAACCGGTTGTCGAAAACCAAAGTTCGGCAAGGATTTAAGATAGGTCCTGCTCTAACCATTGAGTTAATACTGGCACATCAGTCTATGATGGACGTTGATTGTCGTATTTAGTTATACCATTATATATCCAAGTCCGAAGAGGACCGTGGGGTTGAACATTCAATGCATGTATCCACGTTAATCTATAGACACTTCATGTCATTACCCCAAAATTCGTCGCCAAATAGTCGCCGAGTACCATTCTATACACCACTATTCATCTCAGTGGCCCCGAAAACTATGGGATCGACACTAATATCGGTCACCCTCCCCCCTCCGGGGAGACAACTCACCCATAGGAATGTCCTACCAACACAATTAATCTCAGTGGACCCGAGAACTATTGACTGGACACTAATATCGGTCATCCCCCTCAAGTATCGACCCCATCCACCTAGAGTCATACCATACCAATACCTATTCTCCTAGAGGTGTCTTACGATCACCATTCAAATCAGCGACCACGAAAACCATAAAATCGACACTAATATCGTTCACCACCTCCCCCCCCCCCCACCCCCACAGTTATCGACCACAACCCCCTAGAGCTGTCTTACCATCACCATTCAAATCAGCGACCACGAAAACCATAGAATCATCACTAATATCGCTCACCCACCCCACTGCCGGAATAAAACTCACCCATAGGACTGTACTGTTAGCACTATTCGTCTCGGCGATACCGAAAACGGTGGGTCCGAAACAAAAATCGCCTGCCACGCCTCCCCCAGCCAAAAAAATGTGCTACCCCCCCACCACCTATGTTTCTTTGTTTCTTGTGGTTGGATAATGTGGATTACTATGTTGGTTTGATTGATTATTTCGGTTTAAAACATTTGGATCTGGGTAAAGCCTGAGATTTCCTTAATTGGAAGCAAATGAATTCTGCTCTTGGAAGGTTGAATTTTCATCACAAGGGTCATTAATATCATAAGTGTTTTAATTATCACATGCAAATTTAAAAGGTCGTTCGATATTTGATTCATGGACATTTGATACTCGTAGTGTGTATTTCCTAAATGTTGGCTGTTCTTTTTTTAAATAATTTTTTATGAACCCTTCCTATCATTTTTTGACATAAGTTACTATGTATATGCTCATTTAATGCTATTTGTTTATAGTTATCTAATCTTTCTTTAATTTTCTAATGATTGGAGGTGACTACAACGCTAAACATACCGACTAGGGCTCCAGAGTAACGCTCACAAGAGGTAGACAACTACGAGAAGCAATTAGAGATCTAGGATGTCGTTATCATTCAACAGGAAAGCCTACGTATTGGCCAATTGATACAAACAAAATTCCTGATTTGCTGGACTGTTTTTATAACAAAGAGGATAGCTGAAAATTTCATTAGCATTGATGAAAATTATGACCTCAACTCTGACCATTCTGCAGTTATGCTAACCTTAAGTGAAAAATTTGTCAAAAAAGCAAGTAAGCCGACTCTTTGCAATTCATCCACAAATTGGTTGGGCTTTGTGAGAGACTTAGTTGGAAAAATAGACTTATCAGTCCCACTAAATAATATTGAACAGTTAGAGCATGCGGCCGAAGTCTTTATGCTGAATATTCAGAACGCAGCATGGAGCAACTCAAAAGTGGTAGAGCATAAAAACGTTAGTAATAAGTACCCAGCTCATGTCATTGAGATGTTAAGACTGAAACGCAGGGCTAGAAGAAAATGGCAGCAGTCACGTCACCCTGGTGATAAGAGAACCCTAAATAATAAAACACAGATTTTGAGCAGAGAAATAAAAAGGCTAAAAGAGAATTCTTTTGTTAGCTACATGGAAAACTTGTCTACAACTAAAGAATCAAACTACTCGTTATGGAAAGCTACAAGTAATGTGAAAAGACCGGTTTCTCACATGGCACCTATCAGAAAAGCTGATGGCTCATGGGCGAGGAGTGATTTAGAAAAAGCTGAAGAATTCGGGAGTCATCTTGCTGAAATCTTTACGCCTAATAATATAGACTCTGATTTTGTGTTGGAGCAAGTAGAAAACAGTCGTGAAAGTAACATCCCTCAAATTCGAGTAAAGGAGCTTAAGAAAGAAATTAAAAATCTGAAACTGAACAAAGCTCCAGGCTTTGATCTAATAACAGCAGACATATTAAAGAATCTCCCATCCAAAGCTTTAACATGGTTAAGTTATATAATGAATGCGGCCCTAAAGTTCCGGTGCGTCCCAGGCATGTGGAAAGTTGCTGAAATTATCATGATAAATAAACCTGGAAAACCTGCGTATGAAGCTAAATCGTACAGACCGATATCGCTGCTTCCGATGATGTCTAAACTTTTTGAAAAACTATTGTTTAATCGAATACAGCCTTTAATAGAAAGTTGTAATATTATTCCGAACCATCAATTTGGGTTCCGTGCAAAACATTCTACCATAGAACAGGTTCACCGAATTATTAATGTTATAGAAAACACACTCGAAGAAAAGAAAATCTGCTCCACAGTTTTTCTCGATGTGGCGCAAGCCTTCGACAAAGTTTGGCATCCAGGTCTCATTCATAAACTTAATTGCTTTTTGCCTAAAGGTTATGTAGAAATCCTAGAGTCATATTTATCTGAAAGATCGTTTAGAGTGAAACAAGGAAATGAATACTCTCCATTAAAAGAAATTAATGCAGGAGTACCCCAAGGCAGTATATTGGGCCCAGTTCTATACTTGATTTACACAAGTGATATCCCACAAACAGATAATGTAATGCTTGCAACATTTGCAGATGACACTTCAGTAATGGCCGTTGGCTCAAACATCAATGAAGCTACGGATAAACTACAAATAGCTGTTAATGTGATCTCTAATTGGTGCAATAAATGGCAAATACGACGTTGTAATTCCACATGATAACAAAGCAAAATATCTAGGAATGACACTAGATGCAAAACTTAGATGGAAAGAACACATCAACATAAAAAGGAAAGAGCTCGATTGCAGATACAGAAATATGTATTGGCTGATTGGACGGCGCTCAAAATTATCGATATACAACAAAATTTTGATTTACAACCAAATTTTAAAACCGGTGTGGACATACGGTATTCAACTATGGGGCTGTGCTAAGCGGTCTAATCTTCAAAGTATCCAAAATTTTCAAAACAAAGTACTACGTAATATACTGAATGCACCTTGGTATGTTCGCAATACTGATATTCATAGAGACATCAAAATCCCATCAGTGGTGGAGGAAATAAAGAAATTTGCTGCAAAGCATAAAGTTCGGCTAAACCAACACGTTAATGTGGAAGCATCAAGTTTGCTTCACAATCAAAATGTTGTGAGGCGACTTAAACGGACCAACCCGTTAGAGTTGGGTTAAATTTAAAAAAAAATTTTAGTAGCGCTGGAAAACTAATTAGTTTTCCAACTGTTTAAAATTATTTAGTACAATCCCAAAGAACTGACACGAAAATTAATAGTTAGCCTATCAAGACTAGTTTTAATACTAACAAGGGAGGAGGTTTTTAGTGGGTGTGAGTCCCACAGTACCCACATTGGGTCTCTTTCAAGATTTTCCTCCTTCCCCAAAACAAAAAAAAAAAAAAAAAAAATGTCCCTTAATTGATACTAAATAAAATGTAATTTTTTTCGTTTATTATAAAAAAACATACACCCTAAATTTGTTCACAGAAACACATTGCATAAATTTTTTACATTATACATCATCGTTCTGGAGTCCATACCTTATGGGTATTGTAATAGGTTTTTCATCCCGAGCATCCGGAAATGATTATTATGGTTGCTTTGTTCCCGAAATTCCAGACCATAATAATAATTTCCGGAATTTACATAGAAACAAGTCTAACAGTCGCATCATAATCATACATACCGAATTTCATTCAAATCGCTTTAGAAATTGCTTTGTTCCCAAAATTCCAGACCATAATAATAATTTCCGGAATTTACATAGAAACAAGTCTTACAGTCGCATCATAATCATACATACCGAATTTCAATCAAATCGCTTTAGAAATTGCTTTGTTCCCAAAATTCCAGACCATAATAATAATTTCCGGAATTTACATAGAAACAAGTCTTACAGTCGCATCATAATCATACATACCGAATTTCATTCAAATCGCTTTAGAAATTGCTTTGTTCCCGAAATTCCAGACCATAATAATCATTTCCAGAATTTACATAGAAACAAGTCTTACAGTCGCATCATAATCATACATACCGAATTTCATTCAAATCGCTTTAGAAATTGCTTTGTTCCCAAAATTCCAGACCATAATAATAATTTCCGGAATTTACATAGAAACAAGTCTTACAGTCGCATCATAATCATACATACCGAATTTCATTCAAATCGCTTTAGAAATTGCTTTGTTCCCAAAATTCCAGACCATAATAATAATTTCCGGAATTTACATAGAAACAAGTCTTACAGTCGCATCATAATCATACATACCGAATTTCATTCAAATCGCTTTAGAAATTGCTTTGTTCCCAAAATTCCAGACCATAATAATAATTTCCGGAATTTACATAGAAACAAGTCTTACAGTCGCATCATAATCATACATACCGAATTTCATTCAAATCGCTTTAGAAATTGCTTTGTTCCCAAAATTCCAGACCATAATAATAATTTCCGGAATTTACATAGAAACAAGTCTTACAGTCGCATCATAATCATACATACCGAATTTCATTCAAATCGCTTTAGAAATTGCTTTGTTACCGAAATTCCTGACCATAATAATCATTTCCAGAATTTACATAGAAACAAGCCTTACAGTCGCATAATAATCATACATACCGAATTTCATTCAAATCGCTTTAGAAATTGCTTTGTTCCCGAAATTCCAGACCATAATAATCATTTCCAGAATTTACATAGAAACAAGTCTTACAGTCGCATCATAATCACACATACCGAATTTCATTCAAATCGCTTTAGAAATTGCTTTGTTTCCGAAATTCCAGACCATAATAATCATTTCCAGAATTTACATAGAAACAGTCGCATAATAATCATACATACCGAATTTCATTCAAATCGCTTTAGAAATTGCTTTGTTCCCGAAATTCCAGACCATAATAATCATTTCCAGAATTTACATAGAAACAAGTCTTACAGTCGCATCATAATCACACATACCGAATTTCATTCAAATCGCTTTAGAAATTGCTTTGTTTCCGAAATTCCTGACCATAATAATCATTTCCAGAATTTACATAGAAACAAGTCTAACAGTCGCATCATAATCATACATACCGAATTTCATTCAAATCGCTTTAGAAATTGCTTTGTTCCCGAAATTCCAGACCATAATAATCATTTCCAGAATTTACATAGAAACAAGCCTTACAGTCGCATAATAATCATACATACCGAATTTCATTCAAATCGCTTTAGAAATTGCTTTGTTTCCGAAATTCCAGACCATAATAATCATTTCCAGAATTTACATAGAAACAAGTCTTACAGTCGCATCATAATCATACATACCGAATTTCATTCAAATCGCTTTAGAAATTGCTTTGTTCCCGAAATTCCAGACCATAATAATCATTTCCGGAATTTACATAGAAGCAAGTCTAACAGTCGCATCATAATCGTACATACCGAATTTCATTCAAATCGCTTTAGAAATTGCTTTGTTTCCGAAATTCCAGACCATAATAATCATTTCCAGAATTTACATAGAAACAAGCCTTACAGTCGCATAATAATCATACATACCGAATTTCATTCAAATCGCTTTAGAAATTGCTTTGTTCCCGAAATTCCAGACCATAATAATCATTTCCAGAATTTACATAGAAACAAGTCTTACAGTCGCATCATAATCACACATACCGAATTTCATTCAAATCGCTTTAGAAATTGCTTTGTTTCCGAAATTCCTGACCATAATAATCATTTCCAGAATTTACATAGAAACAAGTCTAACAGTCGCATCATAATCATACATACCGAATTTCATTCAAATCGCTTTAGAAATTGCTTTGTTCCCGAAATTCCAGACCATAATAATCATTTCCAGAATTTACATAGAAACAAGCCTTACAGTCGCATAATAATCATACATACCGAATTTCATTCAAATCGCTTTAGAAATTGCTTTGTTTCCGAAATTCCAGACCATAATAATCATTTCCAGAATTTACATAGAAACAAGTCTTACAGTCGCATCATAATCATACATACCGAATTTCATTCAAATCGCTTTAGAAATTGCTTTGTTCCCGAAATTCCAGACCATAATAATCATTTCCGGAATTTACATAGAAGCAAGTCTAACAGTCGCATCATAATCGTACATACCGAATTTCATTCAAATCGCTTTAGAAATTGCTTTGTTTCCGAAATTCCAGACCATAATAATCATTTCCAGAATTTACATAGAAACAAGTCTTACAGTCGCATCATAATCATACATACCGAATTTCATTCAAATCGCTTTAGAAATTGCTTTGTTTCCGAAATTCCAGACCATAATAATCATTTCCAGAATTTACATAGAAACAAGTCTTACAGTCGCATCATAATCATACATACCGAATTTCATTCAAATCGCTTTAGAAATTGCTTTGTTCCCGAAATTCCAGACCATAATAATCATTTCCAGAATTTACATAGAAACAAGTCTTACAGTCGCATCATAATCATACATACCGAATTTCATTCAAATCGCTTTAGAAATTGCTTTGTTTCCGAAATTCCAGACCATAATAATCATTTCCAGAATTTACATAGAAACAAGTCTTACAGTCGCATCATAATCATACATACCGAATTTCATTCAAATCGCTTTAGAAATTGCTTTGTTTCCGAAATTCCAGACCATAATAATCATTTCCAGAATTTACATAGAAACAAGTCTTACAGTCGCATCATAATCATACATACCGAATTTCATTCAAATCGCTTTAGAAATTGCTTTGTTCCCGAAATTCCAGACCATAATAATCATTTCCAGAATTTACATAGAAACAAGCCTTACAGTCGCATAATAATCATACATACCGAATTTCATTCAAATCGCTTTAGAAATTGCTTTGTTTCCGAAATTCCAGACCATAATAATCATTTCCAGAATTTACATAGAAACAAGTCTTACAGTCGCATCATAATCATACATACCGAATTTCATTCAAATCGCTTTAGAAATTGCTTTGTTCCCGAAATTCCAGACCATAATAATCATTTCCGGAATTTACATAGAAGCAAGTCTAACAGTCGCATCATAATCGTACATACCGAATTTCATTCAAATCGCTTTAGAAATTGCTTTGTTCCCGAAATTCCAGACCATAATAATCATTTCCGGAATTTACATAGAAGCAAGTCTAACAGTCGCATCATAATCATACATACCGAATTTCATTCAAATCGCTTTAGAAATTGCTTTGTTACCGAAATTCCAGACCATAATAATCATTTCCAGAATTTACATAGAAACAAGTCTTACAGTCGCATCATAATCATACATACCGAATTTCATTCAAATCGCTTTAGAAATTGCTTTGTTTCCGAAATTCCAGACCATAATAATCATTTCCAGAATTTACATAGAAACAAGTCTTACAGTCGCATCATAATCATACATACCGAATTTCATTCAAATCGCTTTAGAAATTGCTTTGTTCCCGAAATTCCAGACCATAATAATCATTTCCGGAATTTACATAGAAGCAAGTCTAACAGTCGCATCATAATCGTACATACCGAATTTCATTCAAATCGCTTTAGAAATTGCTTTGTTTCCGAAATTCCAGACCATAATAATCATTTCCAGAATTTACATAGAAACAAGTCTTACAGTCGCATCATAATCATACATACCGAATTTCATTCAAATCGCTTTAGAAATTGCTTTGTTCCCGAAATTCCAGACCATAATAATCATTTCCAGAATTTACATAGAAACAAGTCTTACAGTCGCATCATAATCATACATACCGAATTTCATTCAAATCGCTTTAGAAATTGCTTTGTTTCCGAAATTCCAGACCATAATAATCATTTCCAGAATTTACATAGAAACAAGTCTTACAGTCGCATCATAATCATACATACCGAATTTCATTCAAATCGCTTTAGAAATTGCTTTGTTCCCGAAATTCCAGACCATAATAATCATTTCCAGAATTTACATAGAAACAAGTCTTACAGTCGCATCATAATCATACATACCGAATTTCATTCAAATCGCTTTAGAAATTGCTTTGTTTCCGAAATTCCAGACCATAATAATCATTTCCAGAATTTACATAGAAACAAGTCTTACAGTCGCATCATAATCATACATACCGAATTTCATTCAAATCGCTTTAGAAATTGCTTTGTTCCCGAAATTCCAGACCATAATAATCATTTCCGGAATTTACATAGAAGCAAGTCTAACAGTCGCATCATAATCGTACATACCGAATTTCATTCAAATCGCTTTAGAAATTGCTTTGTTTCCGAAATTCCAGACCATAATAATCATTTCCAGAATTTACATAGAAACAAGTCTTACAGTCGCATCATAATCATACATACCGAATTTCATTCAAATCGCTTTAGAAATTGCTTTGTTTCCGAAATTCCAGACCATAATAATCATTTCCAGAATTTACATAGAAACAAGTCTTACAGTCGCATCATAATCATACATACCGAATTTCATTCAAATCGCTTTAGAAATTGCTTTGTTCCCGAAATTCCAGACCATAATAATCATTTCCAGAATTTACATAGAAACAAGTCTTACAGTCGCATCATAATCATACATACCGAATTTCATTCAAATCGCTTTAGAAATTGCTTTGTTTCCGAAATTCCAGACCATAATAATCATTTCCAGAATTTACATAGAAACAAGTCTTACAGTCGCATCATAATCATACATACCGAATTTCATTCAAATCGCTTTAGAAATTGCTTTGTTCCCGAAATTCCAGACCATAATAATCATTTCCAGAATTTACATAGAAACAAGTCTTACAGTCGCATCATAATCATACATACCGAATTTCATTCAAATCGCTTTAGAAATTGCTTTGTTCCCGAAATTCCAGACCATAATAATCATTTCCAGAATTTACATAGAAACAAGTCTTACAGTCGCATCATAATCATACATACCGAATTTCATTCAAATCGCTTTAGAAATTGCTTTGTTTCCGAAATTCCAGACCATAATAATCATTTCCAGAATTTACATAGAAACAAGTCTTACAGTCGCATCATAATCATACATACCGAATTTCATTCAAATCGCTTTAGAAATTGCTTTGTTCCCGAAATTCCAGACCATAATAATCATTTCCAGAATTTACATAGAAACAAGTCTTACAGTCGCATCATAATCATACATACCGAATTTCATTCAAATCGCTTTAGAAATTGCTTTGTTTCCGAAATTCCAGACCATAATAATCATTTCCAGAATTTACATAGAAACAAGTCTTACAGTCGCATCATAATCATACATACCGAATTTCATTCAAATCGCTTTAGAAATTGCTTTGTTCCCGAAATTCCAGACCATAATAATCATTTCCGGAATTTACATAGAAGCAAGTCTAACAGTCGCATCATAATCGTACATACCGAATTTCATTCAAATCGCTTTAGAAATTGCTTTGTTTCCGAAATTCCAGACCATAATAATCATTTCCAGAATTTACATAGAAACAAGTCTTACAGTCGCATCATAATCATACATACCGAATTTCATTCAAATCGCTTTAGAAATTGCTTTGTTTCCGAAATTCCAGACCATAATAATCATTTCCAGAATTTACATAGAAACAAGTCTTACAGTCGCATCATAATCATACATACCGAATTTCATTCAAATCGCTTTAGAAATTGCTTTGTTCCCGAAATTCCAGACCATAATAATCATTTCCAGAATTTACATAGAAACAAGTCTTACAGTCGCATCATAATCATACATACCGAATTTCATTCAAATCGCTTTAGAAATTGCTTTGTTTCCGAAATTCCAGACCATAATAATCATTTCCAGAATTTACATAGAAACAAGTCTTACAGTCGCATCATAATCATACATACCGAATTTCATTCAAATCGCTTTAGAAATTGCTTTGTTCCCGAAATTCCAGACCATAATAATCATTTCCAGAATTTACATAGAAACAAGTCTTACAGTCGCATCATAATCATACATACCGAATTTCATTCAAATCGCTTTAGAAATTGCTTTGTTCCCGAAATTCCAGACCATAATAATCATTTCCAGAATTTACATAGAAACAAGTCTTACAGTCGCATCATAATCATACATACCGAATTTCATTCAAATCGCTTTAGAAATTGCTTTGTTTCCGAAATTCCAGACCATAATAATCATTTCCAGAATTTACATAGAAACAAGTCTTACAGTCGCATCATAATCATACATACCGAATTTCATTCAAATCGCTTTAGAAATTGCTTTGTTCCCGAAATTCCAGACCATAATAATCATTTCCGGAATTTACATAGAAGCAAGTCTAACAGTCGCATCATAATCATACATACCGAATTTCATTCAAATCGCTTTAGAAATTGCTTTGTTCCCGAAATTCCAGACCATAATAATCATTTCCAGAATTTACATAGAAACAAGTCTTACAGTCGCATCATAATCATACATACCGAATTTCATTCAAATCGCTTTAGAAATTGCTTTGTTTCCGAAATTCCAGACCATAATAATCATTTCCAGAATTTACATAGAAACAAGTCTTACAGTCGCATCATAATCATACATACCGAATTTCATTCAAATCGCTTTAGAAATTGCTTTGTTCCCGAAATTCCAGACCATAATAATCATTTCCAGAATTTACATAGAAACAAGTCTTACAGTCGCATCATAATCATACATACCGAATTTCATTCAAATCGCTTTAGAAATTGCTTTGTTTCCGAAATTCCAGACCATAATAATCATTTCCAGAATTTACATAGAAACAAGCCTTACAGTCGCATAATAATCATACATACCGAATTTCATTCAAATCGCTTTAGAAATTGCTTTGTTCCCGAAATTCCAGACCATAATAATCATTTCCGGAATTTACATAGAAGCAAGTCTAACAGTCGCATCATAATCATACATACCGAATTTCATTCAAATCGCTTTAGAAATTGCTTTGTTCCCGAAATTCCAGACCATAATAATCATTTCCAGAATTTACATAGAAACAAGTCTTACAGTCGCATCATAATCATACATACCGAATTTCATTCAAATCGCTTTAGAAATTGCTTTGTTTCCGAAATTCCAGACCATAATAATCATTTCCAGAATTTACATAGAAACAAGCCTTACAGTCGCATAATAATCATACATACCGAATTTCATTCAAATCGCTTTAGAAATTGCTTTGTTCCCGAAATTCCAGACCATAATAATCATTTCCAGAATTTACATAGAAACAAGCCTTACAGTCGCATAATAATCATACATACCGAATTTCATTCAAATCGCTTTAGAAATTGCTTTGTTCCCGAAATTCCAGACCATAATAATCATTTCCAGAATTTACATAGAAACAAGTCTTACAGTCGCATCATAATCATACATACCGAATTTCATTCAAATCGCTTTAGAAATTGCTTTGTTTCCGAAATTCCAGACCATAATAATCATTTCCAGAATTTACATAGAAACAAGTCTTACAGTCGCATCATAATCATACATACCGAATTTCATTCAAATCGCTTTAGAAATTGCTTTGTTTCCGAAATTCCAGACCATAATAATCATTTCCAGAATTTACATAGAAACAAGCCTTACAGTCGCATCATAATCATACATACCGAATTTCATTCAAATCGCTTTAGAAATTGCTTTGTTTCCGAAATTCCAGACCATAATAATCATTTCCAGAATTTACATAGAAACAAGCCTTACAGTCGCATAATAATCATACATACCGAATTTCATTCAAATCGCTTTAGAAATTGCTTTGTTCCCGAAATTCCAGACCATAATAATCATTTCCGGAATTTACATAGAAGCAAGTCTAACAGTCGCATCATAATCATACATACCGAATTTCATTCAAATCGCTTTAGAAATTGCTTTGTTCCCGAAATTCCAGACCATAATAATCATTTCCAGAATTTACATAGAAACAAGTCTTACAGTCGCATCATAATCATACATACCGAATTTCATTCAAATCGCTTTAGAAATTGCTTTGTTTCCGAAATTCCAGACCATAATAATCATTTCCAGAATTTACATAGAAACAAGCCTTACAGTCGCATAATAATCATACATACCGAATTTCATTCAAATCGCTTTAGAAATTGCTTTGTTTCCGAAATTCCAGACCATAATAATCATTTCCAGAATTTACATAGAAACAAGTCTTACAGTCGCATCATAATCATACATACCGAATTTCATTCAAATCGCTTTAGAAATTGCTTTGTTCCCGAAATTCCAGACCATAATAATCATTTCCGGAATTTACATAGAAGCAAGTCTAACAGTCGCATCATAATCGTACATACCGAATTTCATTCAAATCGCTTTAGAAATTGCTTTGTTTCCGAAATTCCAGACCATAATAATCATTTCCAGAATTTACATAGAAACAAGTCTTACAGTCGCATCATAATCATACATACCGAATTTCATTCAAATCGCTTTAGAAATTGCTTTGTTTCCGAAATTCCAGACCATAATAATCATTTCCAGAATTTACATAGAAACAAGTCTTACAGTCGCATCATAATCATACATACCGAATTTCATTCAAATCGCTTTAGAAATTGCTTTGTTTCCGAAATTCCAGACCATAATAATCATTTCCGGAATTTACATAGAAGCAAGTCTAACAGTCGCATCATAATCGTACATACCGAATTTCATTCAAATCGCTTTAGAAATTGCTTTGTTCCCGAAATTCCAGACCATAATAATCATTTCCAGAATTTACATAGAAACAAGTCTTACAGTCGCATCATAATCATACATACCGAATTTCATTCAAATCGCTTTAGAAATTGCTTTGTTCCCGAAATTCCAGACCATAATAATCATTTCCAGAATTTACATAGAAACAAGTCTTACAGTCGCATCATAATCATACATACCGAATTTCATTCAAATCGCTTTAGAAATTGCTTTGTTCCCGAAATTCCAGACCATAATAATCATTTCCGGAATTTACATAGAAGCAAGTCTAACAGTCGCATCATAATCGTACATACCGAATTTCATTCAAATCGCTTTAGAAATTGCTTTGTTCCCGAAATTCCAGACCATAATAATCATTTCCAGAATTTACATAGAAACAAGTCTTACAGTCGCATCATAATCATACATACCGAATTTCATTCAAATCGCTTTAGAAATTGCTTTGTTCCCGAAATTCCAGACCATAATAATCATTTCCAGAATTTACATAGAAACAAGTCTTACAGTCGCATCATAATCATACATACCGAATTTCATTCAAATCGCTTTAGAAATTGCTTTGTTCCCGAAATTCCAGACCATAATAATCATTTCCGGAATTTACATAGAAGCAAGCCTTACAGTCGCATCACAATCGTACATACCGAATTTCATTCAAATCGCTTTAGAAATTGCTTTGTTCCCGAAATTCCAGACCATAATAATCATTTCCAGAATTTACATAGAAACAAGTCTTACAGTCGCATCATAATCATACATACCGAATTTCATTCAAATCGCTTTAGAAATTGCTTTGTTCCCGAAATTCCAGACCATAATAATCATTTCCAGAATTTACATAGAAACAAGTCTTACAGTCGCATCATAATCATACATACCGAATTTCATTCAAATCGCTTTAGAAATTGCTTTGTTCCCGAAATTCCAGACCATAATAATCATTTCCAGAATTTACATAGAAACAAGTCTTACAGTCGCATCATAATCATACATACCGAATTTCATTCAAATCGCTTTAGAAATTGCTTTGTTTCCGAAATTCCAGACCATAATAATCATTTCCAGAATTTACATAGAAACAAGTCTTACAGTCGCATCATAATCATACATACCGAATTTCATTCAAATCGCTTTAGAAATTGCTTTGTTCCCGAAATTCCAGACCATAATAATCATTTCCAGAATTTACATAGAAACAAGTCTTACAGTTGCATCATAATCATACATACCGAATTTCATTCAAATCGCTTTAGAAATTGCTTTGTTTCCGAAATTCCAGACCATAATAATCATTTCCAGAATTTACATAGAAACAAGTCTTACAGTCGCATCATAATCATACATACCGAATTTCATTCAAATCGCTTTAGAAATTGCTTTGTTCCCGAAATTCCAGACCATAATAATCATTTCCAGAATTTACATAGAAACAAGTCTTACAGTCGCATCATAATCATACATACCGAATTTCATTCAAATCGCTTTAGAAATTGCTTTGTTCCCGAAATTCCAGACCATAATAATCATTTCCAGAATTTACATAGAAACAAGTCTTACAGTCGCATCATAATCATACATACCGAATTTCATTCAAATCGCTTTAGAAATTGCTTTGTTCCCGAAATTCCAGACCATAATAATCATTTCCGGAATTTACATAGAAGCAAGCCTTACAGTCGCATCATAATCATACATACCGAATTTCATTCAAATCGCTTTAGAAATTGCTTTGTTCCCGAAATTCCAGACCATAATAATCATTTCCAGAATTTACATAGAAACAAGTCTTACAGTCGCATCATAATCATACATACCGAATTTCATTCAAATCGCTTTAGAAATTGCTTTGTTCCCGAAATTCCAGACCATAATAATCATTTCCAGAATTTACATAGAAACAAGTCTTACAGTCGCATCATAATCATACATACCGAATTTCATTCAAATCGCTTTAGAAATTGCTTTGTTCCCGAAATTCCAGACCATAATAATCATTTCCAGAATTTACATAGAAACAAGTCTTACAGTCGCATCATAATCATACATACCGAATTTCATTCAAATCGCTTTAGAAATTGCTTTGTTCCCGAAATTCCAGACCATAATAATCATTTCCAGAATTTACATAGAAACAAGTCTTACAGTCGCATCATAATCATACATACCGAATTTCATTCAAATCGCTTTAGAAATTGCTTTGTTTCCGAAATTCCAGACCATAATAATCATTTCCAGAATTTACATAGAAACAAGTCTTACAGTCGCATCATAATCATACATACCGAATTTCATTCAAATCGCTTTAGAAATTGCTTTGTTCCCGAAATTCCAGACCATAATAATCATTTCCAGAATTTACATAGAAACAAGTCTTACAGTCGCATCATAATCATACATACCGAATTTCATTCAAATCGCTTTAGAAATTGCTTTGTTTCCGAAATTCCAGACCATAATAATCATTTCCAGAATTTACATAGAAACAAGTCTTACAGTCGCATCATAATCATACATACCGAATTTCATTCAAATCGCTTTAGAAATTGCTTTGTTCCCGAAATTCCAGACCATAATAATCATTTCCAGAATTTACATAGAAACAAGTCTTACAGTCGCATCATAATCATACATACCGAATTTCATTCAAATCGCTTTAGAAATTGCTTTGTTCCCGAAATTCCAGACCATAATAATCATTTCCAGAATTTACATAGAAACAAGTCTTACAGTCGCATCATAATCATACATACCGAATTTCATTCAAATCGCTTTAGAAATTGCTTTGTTCCCGAAATTCCAGACCATAATAATCATTTCCGGAATTTACATAGAAGCAAGCCTTACAGCCGCATCACAATCGTACATACCGAATTTCATTCAAATCGCTTTAGAAATTGCTTTGTTCCCGAAATTCCAGACCATAATAATCATTTCCAGAATTTACATAGAAACAAGTCTTACAGTCGCATCATAATCATACATACCGAATTTCATTCAAATCGCTTTAGAAATTGCTTTGTTCCCGAAATTCCAGACCATAATAATCATTTCCAGAATTTACATAGAAACAAGTCTTACAGTCGCATCATAATCATACATACCGAATTTCATTCAAATCGCTTTAGAAATTGCTTTGTTCCCGAAATTCCAGACCATAATAATCATTTCCAGAATTTACATAGAAACAAGTCTTACAGTCGCATCATAATCATACATACCGAATTTCATTCAAATCGTTTTAGAAATTGCTTTGTTCCCGAAATTCCAGACCATAATAATCATTTCCGGAATTTACATAGAAGCAAGTCTAACAGTCGCATCATAATCGTACATACCGAATTTCATTCAAATCGCTTTAGAAATTGCTTTGTTTCCGAAATTCCAGACCATAATAATCATTTCCAGAATTTACATAGAAACAAGTCTTACAGTCGCATCATAATCATACATACCGAATTTCATTCGAATCGCTTTAGAAATTGCTTTGTTTCCGAAATTCCAGACCATAATAATCATTTCCAGAATTTACATAGAAACAAGTCTTACAGTCGCATCATAATCATACATACCGAATTTCATTCAAATCGTTTTAGAAATTGCTTTGTTCCCGAAATTCCAGACCATAATAATCATTTCCGGAATTTACATAGAAGCAAGTCTAACAGTCGCATCATAATCGTACATACCGAATTTCATTCAAATCGCTTTAGAAATTGCTTTGTTTCCGAAATTCCAGACCATAATAATCATTTCCAGAATTTACATAGAAACAAGTCTTACAGTCGCATCATAATCATACATACCGAATTTCATTCGAATCGCTTTAGAAATTGCTTTGTTTCCGAAATTCCAGACCATAATAATCATTTCCAGAATTTACATAGAAACAAGTCTTACAGTCGCATCATAATCATACATACCGAATTTCATTCGAATCGCTTTAGAAATTGCTTTGTTTCCGAAATTCCAGACCATAATAATCATTTCCAGAATTTACATAGAAACAAGTCTTACAGTCGCATCATAATCATACATACCGAATTTCATTCGAATCGCTTTAGAAATTGCTTTGTTTCCGAAATTCCAGACCATAATAATCATTTCCAGAATTTACATAGAAACAAGTCTTACAGTCGCATCATAATCATACATACCGAATTTCATTCAAATCGCTTTAGAAATTGCTTTGTTTCCGAAATTCCAGACCATAATAATCATTTCCAGAATTTACATAGAAACAAGTCTTACAGTCGCATCATAATCATACATACCGAATTTCATTCAAATCGCTTTAGAAATTGCTTTGTTCCCGAAATTCCAGACCATAATAATCATTTCCAGAATTTACATAGAAACAAGTCTTACAGTCGCATCATAATCATACATACCGAATTTCATTCAAATCGCTTTAGAAATTGCTTTGTTCCCGAAATTCCAGACCATAATAATCATTTCCAGAATTTACATAGAAACAAGCCTTACAGTCGCATAATAATCATACATACCGAATTTCATTCAAATCGCTTTAGAAATTGCTTTGTTTCCGAAATTCCAGACCATAATAATCATTTCCAGAATTTACATAGAAACAAGTCTTACAGTCGCATCATAATCATACATACCGAATTTCATTCAAATCGCTTTAGAAATTGCTTTGTTTCCGAAATTCCAGACCATAATAATCATTTCCGGAATTTACATAGAAACAAGTCTAACAGTCGCATCATAATCGTACATACCGAATTTCATTCAAATCGCTTTAGAAATTGCTTTGTTCCCGAAATTCCAGACCATAATAATCATTTCCGGAATTTACATAGAAGCAAGTCTAACAGTCGCATCATAATCGTACATACCGAATTTCATTCAAATCGCTTTAGAAATTGCTTTGTTTCCGAAATTCCAGACCATAATAATCATTTCCAGAATTTACATAGAAACAAGTCTTACAGTCGCATCATAATCATACATACCGAATTTCATTCAAATCGCTTTAGAAATTGCTTTGTTTCCGAAATTCCAGACCATAATAATCATTTCCAGAATTTACATAGAAACAAGTCTTACAGTCGCATCATAATCATACATACCGAATTTCATTCAAATCGCTTTAGAAATTGCTTTGTTCCCGAAATTCCAGACCATAATAATCATTTCCGGAATTTACATAGAAGCAAGTCTAACAGTCGCATCATAATCGTACATACCGAATTTCATTCAAATCGCTTTAGAAATTGCTTTGTTTCCGAAATTCCAGACCATAATAATCATTTCCAGAATTTACATAGAAACAAGTCTTACAGTCGCATCATAATCATACATACCGAATTTCATTCAAATCGCTTTAGAAATTGCTTTGTTTCCGAAATTCCAGACCATAATAATCATTTCCAGAATTTACATAGAAACAAGTCTTACAGTCGCATCATAATCATACATACCGAATTTCATTCAAATCGCTTTAGAAATTGCTTTGTTCCCGAAATTCCAGACCATAATAATCATTTCCAGAATTTACATAGAAACAAGTCTTACAGTCGCATCATAATCATACATACCGAATTTCATTCAAATCGCTTTAGAAATTGCTTTGTTTCCGAAATTCCAGACCATAATAATCATTTCCAGAATTTACATAGAAACAAGTCTTACAGTCGCATCATAATCATACATACCGAATTTCATTCAAATCGCTTTAGAAATTGCTTTGTTCCCGAAATTCCAGACCATAATAATCATTTCCAGAATTTACATAGAAACAAGTCTTACAGTCGCATCATAATCATACATACCGAATTTCATTTAAATCGCTTTAGAAATTGCTTTGTTCCCGAAATTCCAGACCATAATAATCATTTCCAGAATTTACATAGAAACAAGCCTTACAGTCGCATAATAATCATACATACCGAATTTCATTCAAATCGCTTTAGAAATTGCTTTGTTTCCGAAATTCCAGACCATAATAATCATTTCCAGAATTTACATAGAAACAAGTCTTACAGTCGCATCATAATCATACATACCGAATTTCATTCAAATCGCTTTAGAAATTGTTTTGTTCCCGAAATTCCAGACCATAATAATCATTTCCAGAATTTACATAGAAACAAGTCTTACAGTCGCATCATAATCATACATACCGAATTTCATTCAAATCGCTTTAGAAATTGCTTTGTTTCCGAAATTCCAGACCATAATAATCATTTCCAGAATTTACATAGAAACAAGTCTTACAGTCGCATCATAATCATACATACCGAATTTCATTCAAATCGCTTTAGAAATTGTTTTGTTCCCGAAATTCCAGACCATAATAATCATTTCCAGAATTTACATAGAAACAAGTCTTACAGTCGCATCATAATCATACATACCGAATTTCATTCAAATCGCTTTAGAAATTGTTTTGTTCCCGAAATTCCAGACCATAATAATCATTTCCAGAATTTACATAGAAACAAGTCTTACAGTCGCATCATAATCATACATACCGAATTTCATTCAAATCGCTTTAGAAATTGCTTTGTTCCCGAAATTCCAGACCATAATAATCATTTCCAGAATTTACATAGAAACAAGTCTTACAGTCGCATCATAATCATACATACCGAATTTCATTTAAATCGCTTTAGAAATTGCTTTGTTCCCGAAATTCCAGACCATAATAATCATTTCCAGAATTTACATAGAAACAAGCCTTACAGTCGCATAATAATCATACATACCGAATTTCATTCAAATCGCTTTAGAAATTGCTTTGTTTCCGAAATTCCAGACCATAATAATCATTTCCAGAATTTACATAGAAACAAGTCTTACAGTCGCATCATAATCATACATACCGAATTTCATTCAAATCGCTTTAGAAATTGTTTTGTTCCCGAAATTCCAGACCATAATAATCATTTCCAGAATTTACATAGAAACAAGTCTTACAGTCGCATCATAATCATACATACCGAATTTCATTCAAATCGCTTTAGAAATTGTTTTGTTCCCGAAATTCCAGACCATAATAATCATTTCCAGAATTTACATAGAAACAAGCCTTACAGTCGCATAATAATCATACATACCGAATTTCATTCAAATCGCTTTAGAAATTGCTTTGTTTCCGAAATTCCAGACCATAATAATCATTTCCAGAATTTACATAGAAACAAGTCTTACAGTCGCATCATAATCATACATACCGAATTTCATTCAAATCGCTTTAGAAATTGCTTTGTTCCCGAAATTCCAGACCATAATAATCATTTCCAGAATTTACATAGAAACAAGCCTTACAGTCGCATAATAATCATACATACCGAATTTCATTCAAATCGCTTTAGAAATTGCTTTGTTTCCGAAATTCCAGACCATAATAATCATTTCCAGAATTTACATAGAAACAAGCCTTACAGTCGCATCATAATCATACATACCGAATTTCATTCAAATCGCTTTAGAAATTGCTTTGTTCCCGAAATTCCAGACCATAATAATCATTTCCAGAATTTACATAGAAACAAGCCTTACAGTCGCATCATAATCATACATACCGAATTTCATTCAAATCGCTTTAGAAATTGCTTTGTTCCCGAAATTCCAGACCATAATAATCATTTCCAGAATTTACATAGAAACAAGCCTTACAGTCGCATAATAATCATACATACCGAATTTCATTCAAATCGCTTTAGAAATTGCTTTGTTACCGAAATTCCAGACCATAATAATCATTTCCAGAATTTACATAGAAACAAGCCTTACAGTCGCATAATAATCATACATACCGAATTTCATTCAAATCGCTTTAGAAATTGCTTTGTTACCGAAATTCCAGACCATAATAATCATTTCCGGAATTTACATAGAAACAAGTCTAACAGTCGCATCACAATCGTACATACCGAATTTCATTCAAATCGCTTTAGAAATTGCTTTGTTACCGAAATTCCAGACCATAATAATCATTTCCGGAATTTACATAGAAACAAGTCTAACAGTCGCATCATAATCATACATACCGAATTTCATTCAAATCGCTTTAGAAATTGCTTTGTTACCGAAATTCCAGACCATAATAATCATTTCCGGAATTTACATAGAAGCAAGTCTAACAGTCGCATCACAATCGTACATAACGAATTTCATTCAAATTGCTTTAGAAATTGCTTTGTTCCCGAAATTCCAGACCATTATAATCATTTCCAGAATTTACATAGAAACAAGCCTTACAGTCGCATAATAATCATACATACCGAATTTCATTCAAATCGCTTTAGAAATTGCTTTGTTCCCGAAATTCCAGACCATAATAATCATTTCCGGAATTTACATAGAAGCAAGTCTAACAGTCGCATCATAATCGTACATACCGAATTTCATTCAAATCGCTTTAGAAATTGCTTTGTTACCGAAATTCCAGACCATAATAATCATTTCCGGAATTTACATAGAAGCAAGTCTAACAGTCGCATCATAATCGTACATACCGAATTTCATTCAAATCGCTTTAGAAATTGCTTTGTTACCGAAATTCCAGACCATAATAATCATTTCCGGAATTTACATAGAAGCAAGTCTAACAGTCGCATCATAATCGTACATACCGAATTTCATTCAAATCGCTTTAGAAATTGCTTTGTTACCGAAATTCCAGACCATAATAATCATTTCCGGAATTTACATAGAAGCAAGTCTAACAGTCGCATCATAATCGTACATACCGAATTTCATTCAAATCGCTTTAGAAATTGCTTTGTTACCGAAATTCCAGACCATAATAATCATTTCCGGAATTTACATAGAAGCAAGTCTAACAGTCGCATCATAATCGTACATACCGAATTTCATTCAAATCGCTTTAGAAATTGCTTTGTTCCCGAAATTCCAGACCATAATAATCATTTCCGGAATTTACATAGAAGCAAGTCTAACAGTCGCATCATAATCGTACATACCGAATTTCATTCAAATCGCTTTAGAAATTGCTTTGTTCCCGAAATTCCAGACCATAATAATCATTTCCGGAATTTACATAGAAGCAAGTCTAACAGTCGCATCATAATCGTACATACCGAATTTCATTCAAATCGCTTTAGAAATTGCTTTGTTACCGAAATTCCAGACCATAATAATCATTTCCGGAATTTACATAGAAGCAAGTCTAACAGTCGCATCATAATCGTACATACCGAATTTCATTCAAATCGCTTTAGAAATTGCTTTGTTCCCGAAATTCCAGACCATAATAATCATTTCCGGAATTTACATAGAAGCAAGTCTAAGAGTCGCATCATAATCGTACATACCGAATTTCATTCAAATCGCTTTAGAAATTGCTTTGTTACCGAAATTCCAGACCATAATAATCATTTCCGGAATTTACATAGAAGCAAGTCTAACAGTCGCATCATAATCGTACATACCGAATTTCATTCAAATCGCTTTAGAAATTGCTTTGTTACCGAAATTCCAGACCATAATAATCATTTCCGGAATTTACATAGAAGCAAGTCTAACAGTCGCATCATAATCGTACATACCGAATTTCATTCAAATCGCTTTAGAAATTGCTTTGTTACCGAAATTCCAGACCATAATAATCATTTCCGGAATTTACATAGAAGCAAGTCTAACAGTCGCATCATAATCGTACATACCGAATTTCATTCAAATCGCTTTAGAAATTGCTTTGTTACCGAAATTCCAGACCATAATAATCATTTCCGGAATTTACATAGAAGCAAGTCTAACAGTCGCATCATAATCGTACATACCGAATTTCATTCAAATCGCTTTAGAAATTGCTTTGTTACCGAAATTCCAGACCATAATAATCATTTCCGGAATTTACATAGAAGCAAGTCTAACAGTCGCATCATAATCGTACATACCGAATTTCATTCAAATCGCTTTAGAAATTGCTTTGTTACCGAAATTCCAGACCATAATAATCATTTCCGGAATTTACATAGAAGCAAGTCTAACAGTCGCATCATAATCGTACATACCGAATTTCATTCAAATCGCTTTAGAAATTGCTTTGTTACCGAAATTCCAGACCATAATAATCATTTCCGGAATTTACATAGAAGCAAGTCTAACAGTCGCATCATAATCGTACATACCGAATTTCATTCAAATCGCTTTAGAAATTGCTTTGTTACCGAAATTCCAGACCATAATAATCATTTCCGGAATTTACATAGAAGCAAGTCTAACAGTCGCATCATAATCGTACATACCGAATTTCATTCAAATCGCTTTAGAAATTGCTTTGTTACCGAAATTCCAGACCATAATAATCATTTCCGGAATTTACATAGAAGCAAGTCTAACAGTCGCATCATAATCGTACATACCGAATTTCATTCAAATCGCTTTAGAAATTGCTTTGTTACCGAAATTCCAGACCATAATAATCATTTCCGGAATTTACATAGAAGCAAGTCTAACAGTCGCATCATAATCGTACATACCGAATTTCATTCAAATCGCTTTAGAAATTGCTTTGTTACCGAAATTCCAGACCATAATAATCATTTCCGGAATTTACATAGAAGCAAGTCTAACAGTCGCATCATAATCGTACATACCGAATTTCATTCAAATCGCTTTAGAAATTGCTTTGTTACCGAAATTCCAGACCATAATAATCATTTCCGGAATTTACATAGAAGCAAGTCTAACAGTCGCATCATAATCGTACATACCGAATTTCATTCAAATCGCTTTAGAAATTGCTTTGTTACCGAAATTCCAGACCATAATAATCATTTCCGGAATTTACATAGAAGCAAGTCTAACAGTCGCATCATAATCGTACATACCGAATTTCATTCAAATCGCTTTAGAAATTTCTTTGTTACCGAAATTCCAGACCATAATAATCATTTCCGGAATTTACATAGAAGCAAGTCTAACAGTCGCATCACAATCGTACATACCGAATTTCATTCAAATCGCTTTAGAAATTGCTTTGTTCCCGAAATTCCAGACCATAATAATCATTTCCGGAATTTACATAGAAACAAGCCTTACAGTCGCATCACAATCGTACATACCGAATTTCATTCAAATCGCTTTAGAAATTGCTTTGTTCCCGAAATTCCAGACCATAATAATCATTTCCGGAATTTACATAGAAACAAGCCTTACAGTCGCATCACAATCGTACATACCGAATTTCATTCAAATCGCTTTAGAAATTGCTTTGTTCCCGAAATTCCAGACCATAATAATCATTTCCGGAATTTACATAGAAGCAAGTCTAACAGTCGCATCATAATCGTACATACCGAATTTCATTCAAATCGCTTTAGAAATTGCTTTGTTACCGAAATTCCAGACCATAATAATCATTTCCGGAATTTACATAGAAGCAAGTCTAACAGTCGCATCATAATCGTACATACCGAATTTCATTCAAATCGCTTTAGAAATTGCTTTGTTACCGAAATTCCAAACCATAATAATCATTTCCAGAATTTACATAGAAGCAAGCCTTACAGTCGCATCACAATCGTACATACCGAATTTCATTCAAATCGCTTTAGAAATTGCTTTGTTCCCGAAATTCAAGACCATAATAATCATTTCCGGAATTTACATAGAAACAAGCCTTACAGTCGCATCACAATCGTACATACCGAATTTCATTCAAATCGCTTTAGAAATTGCTTTGTTCCCGAAATTCCAGACCATAATAATCATTTCCGGAATTTACATAGAAACAAGCCTTACAGTCGCATCACAATCGTACATACCGAATTTCATTCAAATCGCTTTAGAAATTGCTTTGTTCCCGAAATTCCAGACCATAATAATCATTTCCGGAATTTACATAGAAGCAAGTCTAACAGTCGCATCATAATCGTACATACCGAATTTCATTCAAATCGCTTTAGAAATTGCTTTGTTACCGAAATTCCAGACCATAATAATCATTTCCGGAATTTACATAGAAGCAAGTCTAACAGTCGCATCATAATCGTACATACCGAATTTCATTCAAATCGCTTTAGAAATTGCTTTGTTACCGAAATTCCAGACCATAATAATCATTTCCGGAATTTACATAGAAGCAAGTCTAACAGTCGCATCATAATCGTACATACCGAATTTCATTCAAATCGCTTTAGAAATTGCTTTGTTCCCGAAATTCCAGACCATAATAATCATTTCCGGAATTTACATAGAAACAAGCCTTACAGTCGCATCACAATCGTACATACCGAATTTCATTCAAATCGCTTTAGAAATTGCTTTGTTCCCGAAATTCCAGACCATAATAATCATTTCCGGAATTTACATAGAAGCAAGTCTAACAGTCGCATCATAATCGTACATACCGAATTTCATTCAAATCGCTTTAGAAATTGCTTTGTTACCGAAATTCCAGACCATAATAATCATTTCCGGAATTTACATAGAAGCAAGTCTAACAGTCGCATCATAATCGTACATACCGAATTTCATTCAAATCGCTTTAGAAATTGCTTTGTTACCGAAATTCCAGACCATAATAATCATTTCCGGAATTTACATAGAAGCAAGTCTAACAGTCGCATCATAATCGTACATACCGAATTTCATTCAAATCGCTTTAGAAATTGCTTTGTTACCGAAATTCCAGACCATAATAATCATTTCCGGAATTTACATAGAAGCAAGTCTAACAGTCGCATCATAATCGTACATACCGAATTTCATTCAAATCGCTTTAGAAATTGCTTTGTTACCGAAATTCCAGACCATAATAATCATTTCCGGAATTTACATAGAAGCAAGTCTAACAGTCGCATCATAATCGTACATACCGAATTTCATTCAAATCGCTTTAGAAATTGCTTTGTTACCGAAATTCCAGACCATAATAATCATTTCCGGAATTTACATAGAAGCAAGTCTAACAGTCGCATCATAATCGTACATACCGAATTTCATTCAAATCGCTTTAGAAATTGCTTTGTTACCGAAATTCCAGACCATAATAATCATTTCCGGAATTTACATAGAAGCAAGTCTAACAGTCGCATCATAATCGTACATACCGAATTTCATTCAAATCGCTTTAGAAATTGCTTTGTTACCGAAATTCCAGACCATAATAATCATTTCCGGAATTTACATAGAAGCAAGTCTAACAGTCGCATCATAATCGTACATACCGAATTTCATTCAAATCGCTTTAGAAATTGCTTTGTTACCGAAATTCCAGACCATAATAATCATTTCCGGAATTTACATAGAAGCAAGTCTAACAGTCGCATCATAATCGTACATACCGAATTTCATTCAAATCGCTTTAGAAATTGCTTTGTTACCGAAATTCCAGACCATAATAATCATTTCCGGAATTTACATAGAAGCAAGTCTAACAGTCGCATCATAATCGTACATACCGAATTTCATTCAAATCGCTTTAGAAATTGCTTTGTTACCGAAATTCCAGACCATAATAATCATTTCCGGAATTTACATAGAAGCAAGTCTAACAGTCGCATCACAATCGTACATACCGAATTTCATTCAAATCGCTTTAGAAATTGCTTTGTTCCCGAAATTCCAGACCATAATAATCATTTCCGGAATTTACATAGAAACAAGCCTTACAGTCGCATCACAATCGTACATACCGAATTTCATTCAAATCGCTTTAGAAATTGCTTTGTTCCCGAAATTCCAGACCATAATAATCATTTCCGGAATTTACATAGAAGCAAGTCTAACAGTCGCATCACAATCGTACATACCGAATTTCATTCAAATCGCTTTAGAAATTGCTTTGTTCCCGAAATTCCAGACCATAATAATCATTTCCGGAATTTACATAGAAGCAAGTCTAACAGTCGCATCACAATCGTACATACCGAATTTCATTCAAATCGCTTTAGAAATTGCTTTGTTCCCGAAATTCCAGACCATAATAATCATTTCCGGAATTTACATAGAAGCAAGCCTTACAGTCGCATCATAATCGTACATACCGAATTTCATTCAAATCGCTTTAGAAATTGCTTTGTTCCCGAAATTCCAGACCATAATAATCATTTCCGGAATTTACATAGAAACAAGCCTTACAGTCGCATCACAATCGTACATACCGAATTTCATTCAAATCGCTTTAGAAATTGCTTTGTTCCCGAAATTCCAGACCATAATAATCATTTCCGGAATTTACATAGAAGCAAGTCTAACAGTCGCATCATAATCGTACATACCGAATTTCATTCAAATCGCTTTAGAAATTGCTTTGTTCCCGAAATTCCAGACCATAATAATCATTTCCGGAATTTACATAGAAACAAGCCTTACAGTCGCATCACAATCGTACATACCGAATTTCATTCAAATCGCTTTAGAAATTGCTTTGTTCCCGAAATTCCAGACCATAATAATCATTTCCGGAATTTACATAGAAACAAGCCTTACAGTCGCATCACAATCGTACATACCGAATTTCATTCAAATCGCTTTAGAAATTGCTTTGTTCCCGAAATTCCAGACCATAATAATCATTTCCGGAATTTACATAGAAGCAAGTCTAACAGTCGCATCATAATCGTACATACCGAATTTCATTCAAATCGCTTTAGAAATTGCTTTGTTCCCGAAATTCCAGACCATAATAATCATTTCCGGAATTTACATAGAAACAAGCCTTACAGTCGCATCACAATCGTACATACCGAATTTCATTCAAATCGCTTTAGAAATTGCTTTGTTACCGAAATTCCAGACCATAATAATCATTTCCGGAATTTACATAGAAGCAAGTCTAACAGTCGCATCATAATCGTACATACCGAATTTCATTCAAATCGCTTTAGAAATTGCTTTGTTACCGAAATTCCAGACCATAATAATCATTTCCGGAATTTACATAGAAGCAAGTCTAACAGTCGCATCATAATCGTACATACCGAATTTCATTCAAATCGCTTTAGAAATTGCTTTGTTACCGAAATTCCAGACCATAATAATCATTTCCGGAATTTACATAGAAGCAAGTCTAACAGTCGCATCATAATCGTACATACCGAATTTCATTCAAATCGCTTTAGAAATTGCTTTGTTACCGAAATTCCAGACCATAATAATCATTTCCGGAATTTACATAGAAGCAAGTCTAACAGTCGCATCATAATCGTACATACCGAATTTCATTCAAATCGCTTTAGAAATTGCTTTGTTACCGAAATTCCAGACCATAATAATCATTTCCGGAATTTACATAGAAGCAAGTCTAACAGTCGCATCATAATCGTACATACCGAATTTCATTCAAATCGCTTTAGAAATTGCTTTGTTACCGAAATTCCAGACCATAATAATCATTTCCGGAATTTACATAGAAGCAAGTCTAACAGTCGCATCACAATCGTACATACCCGAAATTTCCCGAAATTCCAGACCATAATAATCATTTCCGGAATTTACATAGAAACAAGCCTTACAGTCGCATCACAATCGTACATACCGAATTTCATTCAAATCGCTTTAGAAATTGCTTTGTTCCCGAAATTCCAGACCATAATAATCATTTCCGGAATTTACATAGAAACAAGCCTTACAGTCGCATCACAATCGTACATACCGAATTTCATTCAAATCGCTTTAGAAATTGCTTTGTTCCCGAAATTCCAGACCATAATAATCATTTCCGGAATTTACATAGAAGCAAGTCTAACAGTCGCATCATAATCGTACATACCGAATTTCATTCAAATCGCTTTAGAAATTGCTTTGTTACCGAAATTCCAGACCATAATAATCATTTCCGGAATTTACATAGAAGCAAGTCTAACAGTCGCATCATAATCGTACATACCGAATTTCATTCAAATCGCTTTAGAAATTGCTTTGTTACCGAAATTCCAGACCATAATAATCATTTCCGGAATTTACATAGAAGCAAGTCTAACAGTCGCATCATAATCGTACATACCGAATTTCATTCAAATCGCTTTAGAAATTTCTTTGTTACCGAAATTCCAGACCATAATAATCATTTCCGGAATTTACATAGAAGCAAGTCTAACAGTCGCATCACAATCGTACATACCGAATTTCATTCAAATCGCTTTAGAAATTGCTTTGTTCCCGAAATTCCAGACCATACTAATCATTTCCGGAATTTACATAGAAACAAGCCTTACAGTCGCATCACAATCGTACATACCGAATTTCATTCAAATCGCTTTAGAAATTGCTTTGTTCCCGAAATTCCAGACCATAATAATCATTTCCGGAATTTACATAGAAACAAGCCTTACAGTCGCATCACAATCGTACATACCGAATTTCATTCAAATCGCTTTAGAAATTGCTTTGTTCCCGAAATTCCAGACCATAATAATCATTTCCGGAATTTACATAGAAACAAGCCTTACAGTCGCATCACAATCGTACATACCGAATTTCATTCAAATCGCTTTAGAAATTGCTTTGTTCCCGAAATTCCAGACCATAATAATCATTTCCGGAATTTACATAGAAGCAAGTCTAACAGTCGCATCATAATCGTACATACCGAATTTCATTCAAATCGCTTTAGAAATTGCTTTGTTACCGAAATTCCAAACCATAATAATCATTTCCAGAATTTACATAGAAGCAAGCCTTACAGTCGCATCACAATCGTACATACCGAATTTCATTCAAATCGCTTTAGAAATTGCTTTGTTCCCGAAATTCAAGACCATAATAATCATTTCCGGAATTTACATAGAAACAAGCCTTACAGTCGCATCACAATCGTACATACCGAATTTCATTCAAATCGCTTTAGAAATTGCTTTGTTCCCGAAATTCCAGACCATAATAATCATTTCCGGAATTTACATAGAAACAAGCCTTACAGTCGCATCACAATCGTACATACCGAATTTCATTCAAATCGCTTTAGAAATTGCTTTGTTCCCGAAATTCCAGACCATAATAATCATTTCCGGAATTTACATAGAAGCAAGTCTAACAGTCGCATCATAATCGTACATACCGAATTTCATTCAAATCGCTTTAGAAATTGCTTTGTTCCCGAAATTCCAGACCATAATAATCATTTCCGGAATTTACATAGAAGCAAGTCTAACAGTCGCATCATAATCGTACATACCGAATTTCATTCAAATCGCTTTAGAAATTGCTTTGTTCCCGAAATTCCAGACCATAATAAACATTTCCGGAATTTACATAGAAACAAGCCTTACAGTCGCATCACAATCGTACATACCGAATTTCATTCAAATCGCTTTAGAAATTGCTTTGTTCCCGAAATTCCAGACCATAATAATCATTTCCGGAATTTACATAGAAACAAGCCTTACAGTCGCATCACAATCGTACATACCGAATTTCATTCAAATCGCTTTAGAAATTGCTTTGTTCCCGAAATTCCAGACCATAATAATCATTTCCGGAATTTACATAGAAGCAAGTCTAACAGTCGCATCATAATCGTACATACCGAATTTCATTCAAATCGCTTTAGAAATTGCTTTGTTACCGAAATTCCAAACCATAATAATCATTTCCAGAATTTACATAGAAGCAAGCCTTACAGTCGCATCACAATCGTACATACCGAATTTCATTCAAATCGCTTTAGAAATTGCTTTGTTCCCGAAATTCCAGACCATAATAATCATTTCCGGAATTTACATAGAAGCAAGTCTAACAGTCGCATCATAATCGTACATACCGAATTTCATTCAAATCGCTTTAGAAATTGCTTTGTTCCCGAAATTCCAGACCATAATAATCATTTCCGGAATTTACATAGAAACAAGCCTTACAGTCGCATCACAATCGTACATACCGAATTTCATTCAAATCGCTTTAGAAATTGCTTTGTTCCCGAAATTCCAGACCATAATAATCATTTCCGGAATTTACATAGAAGCAAGCCTTACAGTCGCATCACAATCGTACATACCGAATTTCATTCAAATCGCTTTAGAAATTGCTTTGTTCCCGAAATTCCAGACCATAATAATCATTTCCGGAATTTACATAGAAGCAAGTCTAACAGTCGCATCATAATCGTACATACCGAATTTCATTCAAATCGCTTTAGAAATTGCTTTGTTCCCGAAATTCCAGACCATAATAATCATTTCCGGAATTTACATAGAAGCAAGCCTTACAGTCGCATCACAATCGTACATACCGAATTTCATTCAAATCGCTTTAGAAATTGCTTTGTTACCGAAATTCTAAACCATAATAATCATTTCCAGAATTTACATAGAAGCAAGCCTTACAGTCGCATCATAATCGTACATACCGAATTTCATTCAAATCGCTTTAGAAATTGCTTTGTTCCCGAAATTCCAGACCATAATAATCATTTCCGGAATTTACATAGAAGCAAGCCTTACAGTCGCATCACAATCGTACATACCGAATTTCATTCAAATCGCTTTAGAAATTGCTTTGTTACCGAAATTCCAAACCATAATAATCATTTCCAGAATTTACATAGAAGCAAGCCTTACAGTCGCATCACAATCGTACATACCGAATTTCATTCAAATCGCTTTAGAAATTGCTTTGTTCCCGAAATTCCAGACCATAATAATCATTTCCGGAATTTACATAGAAGCAAGTCTAACAGTCGCATCATAATCGTACATACCGAATTTCATTCAAATCGCTTTAGAAATTGCTTTGTTACCGAAATTCCAGACCATAATAATCATTTCCGGAATTTACATAGAAGCAAGCCTTACAGTCGCATCACAATCGTACATACCGAATTTCATTCAAATCGCTTTAGAAATTGCTTTGTTACCGAAATTCCAAACCATAATAATCATTTCCAGAATTTACATAGAAGCAAGCCTTACAGTCGCATCACAATCGTACATACCGAATTTCATTCAAATCGCTTTAGAAATTGCTTTGTTACCGAAATTCCAAACCATAATAATCATTTCCAGAATTTACATAGAAGCAAGTCTAACAGTCGCATCATAATCGTACATACCGAATTTCATTCAAATCGCTTTAGAAATTGCTTTGTTCCCGAAATTCCAGACCATAATAATCATTTCCGGAATTTACATAGAAGCAAGTCTAACAGTCGCATCATAATCGTACATACCGAATTTCATTCAAATCGCTTTAGAAATTGCTTTGTTACCGAAATTCCAAACCATAATAATCATTTCCGGAATTTACATAGAAACAAGCCTTACAGTCGCATAATAATCATACATACCGAATTTCATTCAAATCGCTTTAGAAATTGCTTTGTTTCCGAAATTCCAGACCATAATAATCATTTCCGGAATTTACATAGAAGCAAGTCTAACAGTCGCATCACAATCGTACATAACGAATTTCATTCAAATTGCTTTAGAAATTGCTTTGTTCCCGAAATTCCAGACCATTATAATCATTTCCAGAATTTACATAGAAACAAGCCTTACAGTCGCATAATAATCATACATACCGAATTTCATTCAAATCGCTTTAGAAATTGCTTTGTTACCGAAATTCCTGACCATAATAATCATTTCCGGAATTTACATAGAAGCAAGTCTAACAGTCGCATCATAATCGTACATACCGAATTTCATTCAAATCGCTTTAGAAATTGCTTTGTTACCGAAATTCCAAACCATAATAATCATTTCCGGAATTTACATAGAAGCAAGCCTTACAGTCGCATCACAATCGTACATACCGAATTTCATTCAAATCGCTTTAGAAATTGCTTTGTTCCCGAAATTCCAGACCATAATAATCATTTCCGGAATTTACATAGAAGCAAGCCTTACAGTCGCATCACAATCGTACATACCGAATTTCATTCAAATCGCTTTAGAAATTGCTTTGTTACCGAAATTCCAGACCATAATAATCATTTCCGGAATTTACATAGAAGCAAGTCTAACAGTCGCATCATAATCGTACATACCGAATTTCATTCAAATCGCTTTAGAAATTGCTTTGTTCCCGAAATTCCAGACCATAATAATCATTTCCGGAATTTACATAGAAGCAAGCCTTACAGTCGCATCACAATCGTACATACCGAATTTCATTCAAATCGCTTTAGAAATTGCTTTGTTACCGAAATTCCAGACCATAATAATCATTTCCGGAATTTACATAGAAGCAAGCCTTACAGTCGCATCACAATCGTACATACCGAATTTCATTCAAATCGCTTTAGAAATTGCTTTGTTCCCGAAATTCCAGACCATAATAATCATTTCCGGAATTTACATAGAAGCAAGCCTTACAGTCGCATCACAATCGTACATACCGAATTTCATTCAAATCGCTTTAGAAATTGCTTTGTTCCCGAAATTCCAGACCATAATAATCATTTCCGGAATTTACATAGAAGCAAGTCTAACAGTCGCATCATAATCGTACATACCGAATTTCATTCAAATCGCTTTAGAAATTGCTTTGTTACCGAAATTCCAAACCATAATAATCATTTCCGGAATTTACATAGAAGCAAGTCTAACAGTCGCATCATAATCGTACATACCGAATTTCATTCAAATCGCTTTAGAAATTGCTTTGTTACCGAAATTCCAAACCATAATAATCATTTCCGGAATTTACATAGAAGCAAGCCTTACAGTCGCATCACAATCGTACATACCGAATTTCATTCAAATCGCTTTAGAAATTGCTTTGTTACCGAAATTCCAGACCATAATAATCATTTCCGGAATTTACATAGAAGCAAGTCTAACAGTCGCATCATAATCGTACATACCGAATTTCATTCAAATCGCTTTAGAAATTGCTTTGTTCCCGAAATTCCAGACCATAATAATCATTTCCGGAATTTACATAGAAGCAAGCCTTACAGTCGCATCACAATCGTACATACCGAATTTCATTCAAATCGCTTTAGAAATTGCTTTGTTACCGAAATTCCAGACCATAATAATCATTTCCGGAATTTACATAGAAGCAAGCCTTACAGTCGCATCACAATCGTACATACCGAATTTCATTCAAATCGCTTTAGAAATTGCTTTGTTCCCGAAATTCCAGACCATAATAATCATTTCCGGAATTTACATAGAAGCAAGCCTTACAGTCGCATCACAATCGTACATACCGAATTTCATTCAAATCGCTTTAGAAATTGCTTTGTTCCCGAAATTCCAGACCATAATAATCATTTCCGGAATTTACATAGAAGCAAGTCTAACAGTCGCATCATAATCGTACATACCGAATTTCATTCAAATCGCTTTAGAAATTGCTTTGTTACCGAAATTCCAAACCATAATAATCATTTCCGGAATTTACATAGAAGCAAGTCTAACAGTCGCATCATAATCGTACATACCGAATTTCATTCAAATCGCTTTAGAAATTGCTTTGTTACCGAAATTCCAAACCATAATAATCATTTCCGGAATTTACATAGAAGCAAGCCTTACAGTCGCATCACAATCGTACATACCGAATTTCATTCAAATCGCTTTAGAAATTGCTTTGTTCCCGAAATTCCAGACCATAATAATCATTTCCGGAATTTACATAGAAGCAAGCCTTACAGTCGCATCACAATCGTACATACCGAATTTCATTCAAATCGCTTTAGAAATTGCTTTGTTCCCGAAATTCCAGACCATAATAATCATTTCCGGAATTTACATAGAAGCAAGTCTAACAGTCGCATCATAATCGTACATACCGAATTTCATTCAAATCGCTTTAGAAATTGCTTTGTTCCCGAAATTCCAGACCATAATAATCATTTCCGGAATTTACATAGAAGCAAGCCTTACAGTCGCATCACAATCGTACATACCGAATTTCATTCAAATCGCTTTAGAAATTGCTTTGTTCCCGAAATTCCAGACCATAATAATCATTTCCGGAATTTACATAGAAGCAAGCCTTACAGTCGCATCACAATCGTACATACCGAATTTCATTCAAATCGCTTTAGAAATTGCTTTGTTCCCGAAATTCCAGACCATAATAATCATTTCCGGAATTTACATAGAAACAAGTCTAACAGTCGCATCATAATCGTACATACCGAATTTCATTCAAATCGCTTTAGAAATTGCTTTGTTACCGAAATTCCAAACCATAATAATCATTTCCAGAATTTACATAGAAGCAAGCCTTACAGTCGCATCACAATCGTACATACCGAATTTCATTCAAATCGCTTTAGAAATTGCTTTGTTCCCGAAATTCCAGACCATAATAATCATTTCCGGAATTTACATAGAAACAAGTCTAACAGTCGCATCATAATCGTACATACCGAATTTCATTCAAATCGCTTTAGAAATTGCTTTGTTCCCGAAATTCCAGACCATAATAATCATTTCCGGAATTTACATAGAAACAAGTCTAACAGTCGCATCATAATCGTACATACCGAATTTCATTCAAATCGCTTTAGAAATTGCTTTGTTCCCGAAATTCCAGACCATAATAATCATTTCCGGAATTTACATAGAAGCAAGCCTTACAGTCGCATCACAATCGTACATACCGAATTTCATTCAAATCGCTTTAGAAATTGCTTTGTTCCCGAAATTCCAGACCATAATAATCATTTCCGGAATTTACATAGAAACAAGTCTAACAGTCGCATCATAATCGTACATACCGAATTTCATTCAAATCGCTTTAGAAATTGCTTTGTTCCCGAAATTCCAGACCATAATAATCATTTCCGGAATTTACATAGAAGCAAGCCTTACAGTCGCATCACAATCGTACATACCGAATTTCATTCAAATCGCTTTAGAAATTGCTTTGTTCCCGAAATTCCAGACCATAATAATCATTTCCGGAATTTACATAGAAACAAGTCTAACAGTCGCATCATAATCGTACATACCGAATTTCATTCAAATCGCTTTAGAAATTGCTTTGTTCCCGAAATTCCAGACCATAATAATCATTTCCGGAATTTACATAGAAGCAAGTCTAACAGTCGCATCATAATCGTACATACCGAATTTCATTCAAATCGCTTTAGAAATTGCTTTGTTCCCGAAATTCCAGACCATAATAATCATTTCCGGAATTTACATAGAAACAAGTCTAACAGTCGCATCATAATCGTACATACCGAATTTCATTCAAATCGCTTTAGAAATTGCTCTGTTCCCGAAATTCCAGACCATAATAATCATTTCCGGAATTTACATAGAAGCAAGTCTAACAGTCGCATCATAATCGTACATACCGAATTTCATTCAAATCGCTTTAGAAATTGCTTTGTTACCGAAATTCCAAACCATAATAATCATTTCCAGAATTTACATAGAAGCAAGCCTTACAGTCGCATCACAATCGTACATACCGAATTTCATTCAAATCGCTTTAGAAATTGCTTTGTTACCGAAATTCCAAACCATAATAATCATTTCCAGAATTTACATAGAAACAAGTCTAACAGTCGCATCATAATCATACATACCGAATTTCATTCAAATCGCTTTAGAAATTGCTTTGTTACCGAAATTCCAGACCATAATAATCATTTCCGGAATTTACATAGAAGCAAGTCTAACAGTCGCATCACAATCGTACATACCGAATTTCATTCAAATCGCTTTAGAAATTGCTTTGTTACCGAAATTCCAGACCATAATAATCATTTCCGGAATTTACATAGAAACAAGTCTAACAGTCGCATCACAATCGTACATACCGAATTTCATTCAAATCGCTTTAGAAATTGCTTTGTTCCCGAAATTCCAGACCATAATAATCATTTCCAGAATTTACATAGAAACAAGTCTAACAGTCGCATCATAATCATACATACCGAATTTCATTCAAATCGCTTTAGAAATTGCTTTGTTACCGAAATTCCAGACCATAATAATCATTTCCGGAATTTACATAGAAGCAAGTCTAACAGTCGCATCACAATCGTACATACCGAATTTCATTCAAATCGCTTTAGAAATTGCTTTGTTACCGAAATTCCAGACCATAATAATCATTTCCGGAATTTACATAGAAACAAGTCTAACAGTCGCATCACAATCGTACATACCGAATTTCATTCAAATCGCTTTAGAAATTGCTTTGTTCCCGAAATTCCAGACCATAATAATCATTTCCGGAATTTACATAGAAACAAGTCTTACAGTCGCATCACAATCGTACATACCGAATTTCATTCAAATCGCTTTAGAAATTGCTTTGTTTCCGAAATTCCAGACCATAATAATCATTTCCAGAATTTACATAGAAACAAGCCTTACAGTCGCATAATAATCATACATACCGAATTTCATTCAAATCGCTTTAGAAATTGCTTTGTTCCCGAAATTCCAGACCATAATAATCATTTCCAGAATTTACATAGAAACAAGTCTTACAGTCGCATCATAATCATACATACCGAATTTCATTCAAATCGCTTTAGAAATTGCTTTGTTACCGAAATTCCAGACCATAATAATCATTTCCGGAATTTACATAGAAACAAGTCTAACAGTCGCATCATAATCATACATACCGAATTTCATTCAAATCGCTTTAGAAATTGCTTTGTTACCGAAATTCCAGACCATAATAATCATTTCCGGAATTTACATAGAAACAAGTCTTACAGTCGCATCATAATCATACATACCGAATTTCATTCAAATCGCTTTAGAAATTGCTTTGTTACCGAAATTCCAGACCATAATAATCATTTCCGGAATTTACATAGAAGCAAGTCTAACAGTCGCATCACAATCGTACATACCGAATTTCATTCAAATCGCTTTAGAAATTGCTTTGTTACCGAAATTCCAGACCATAATAATCATTTCCGGAATTTACATAGAAACAAGTCTAACAGTCGCATCACAATCGTACATACCGAATTTCATTCAAATCGCTTTAGAAATTGCTTTGTTCCCGAAATTCCAGACCATAATAATCATTTCCGGAATTTACATAGAAACAAGTCTAACAGTCGCATCACAATCGTACATACCGAATTTCATTCAAATCGCTTTAGAAATTGCTTTGTTCCCGAAATTCCAGACCATAATAATCATTTCCGGAATTTACATAGAAGCAAGTCTAACAGTCGCATCACAATCGTACATACCGAATTTCATTCAAATCGCTTTAGAAATTGCTTTGTTACCGAAATTCCAGACCATAATAATCATTTCCGGAATTTACATAGAAACAAGTCTAACAGTCGCATCACAATCGTACATACCGAATTTCATTCAAATCGCTTTAGAAATTGCTTTGTTCCCGAAATTCCAGACCATAATAATCATTTCCGGAATTTACATAGAAACAAGTCTAACAGTCGCATCACAATCGTACATACCGAATTTCATTCAAATCGCTTTAGAAATTGCTTTGTTACCGAAATTCCAGACCATAATAATCATTTCCGGAATTTACATAGAAACAAGTCTAACAGTCGCATCACAATCGTACATACCGAATTTCATTCAAATCGCTTTAGAAATTGCTTTGTTACCGAAATTCCAGACCATAATAATCATTTCCGGAATTTACATAGAAGCAAGTCTAACAGTCGCATCACAATCGTACATACCGAATTTCATTCAAATCGCTTTAGAAATTGCTTTGTTCCCGAAATTCCAGACCATAATAATCATTTCCAGAATTTACATAGAAACAAGTCTTACAGTCGCATCATAATCATACATACCGAATTTCATTCAAATCGCTTTAGAAATTGCTTTGTTACCGAAATTCCAGACCATAATAATCATTTCCGGAATTTACATAGAAACAAGTCTAACAGTCGCATCATAATCATACATACCGAATTTCATTCAAATCGCTTTAGAAATTGCTTTGTTACCGAAATTCCAGACCATAATAATCATTTCCAGAATTTACATAGAAACAAGCCTTACAGTCGCATAATAATCATACATACCGAATTTCATTCAAATCGCTTTAGAAATTGCTTTGTTACCGAAATTCCAGACCATAATAATCATTTCCAGAATTTACATAGAAACAAGCCTTACAGTCGCATAATAATCATACATACCGAATTTCATTCAAATCGCTTTAGAAATTGCTTTGTTACCGAAATTCCAGACCATAATAATCATTTCCAGAATTTACATAGAAACAAGCCTTACAGTCGCATAATAATCATACATACCGAATTTCATTCAAATCGCTTTAGAAATTGCTTTGTTACCGAAATTCCAGACCATAATAATCATTTCCAGAATTTACATAGAAACAAGTCTAACAGTCGCATCATAATCATACATACCGAATTTCATTCAAATCGCTTTAGAAATTGCTTTGTTACCGAAATTCCAGACCATAATAATCATTTCCGGAATTTACATAGAAACAAGTCTAACAGTCGCATCATAATCATACATACCGAATTTCATTCAAATCGCTTTAGAAATTGCTTTGTTACCGAAATTCCAGACCATAATAATCATTTCCAGAATTTACATAGAAACAAGCCTTACAGTCGCATAATAATCATACATACCGAATTTCATTCAAATCGCTTTAGAAATTGCTTTGTTACCGAAATTCCAGACCATAATAATCATTTCCAGAATTTACATAGAAACAAGCCTTACAGTCGCATAATAATCATACATACCGAATTTCATTCAAATCGCTTTAGAAATTGCTTTGTTCCCGAAATTCCAGACCATAATAATCATTTCCAGAATTTACATAGAAACAAGTCTTACAGTCGCATCATAATCATACATACCGAATTTCATTCAAATCGCTTTAGAAATTGCTTTGTTACCGAAATTCCAGACCATAATAATCATTTCCAGAATTTACATAGAAACAAGCCTTACAGTCGCATAATAATCATACATACCGAATTTCATTCAAATCGCTTTAGAAATTGCTTTGTTACCGAAATTCCAGACCATAATAATCATTTCCAGAATTTACATAGAAACAAGCCTTACAGTCGCATAATAATCATACATACCGAATTTCATTCAAATCGCTTTAGAAATTGCTTTGTTACCGAAATTCCAGACCATAATAATCATTTCCAGAATTTACATAGAAACAAGCCTTACAGTCGCATAATAATCATACATACCGAATTTCATTCAAATCGCTTTAGAAATTGCTTTGTTACCGAAATTCCAGACCATAATAATCATTTCCGGAATTTACATAGAAACAAGTCTAACAGTCGCATCATAATCATACATACCGAATTTCATTCAAATCGCTTTAGAAATTGCTTTGTTACCGAAATTCCAGACCATAATAATCATTTCCGGAATTTACATAGAAGCAAGCCTTACAGTCGCATCACAATCGTACATACCGAATTTCATTCAAATCGCTTTAGAAATTGCTTTGTTACCGAAATTCCAGACCATAAATCATTTCCGGAATTTACATAGAAGCAAGCCTTACAGTCGCATCATAATCGTACATACCGAATTTCATTCAAATCGCTTTAGAAATTGCTTTGTTACCGAAATTCCAGACCATAATAATCATTTCCAGAATTTACATAGAAACAAGACTTACAGTCGCATAATAATCATACATACCGAATTTCATTCAAATCGCTTTAGAAATTGCTTTGTTACCGAAATTCCAGACCATAATAATCATTTCCAGAATTTACATAGAAACAAGTCTTACAGTCGCATCATAATCATACATACCGAATTTCATTCAAATCGCTTTAGAAATTGCTTTGTTACCGAAATTCCAGACCATAATAATCATTTCCGGAATTTACATAGAAGCAAGCCTTACAGTCGCATCACAATCGTACATACCGAATTTCATTCAAATCGCTTTAGAAATTGCTTTGTTACCGAAATTCCAGACCATAATAATCATTTCCGGAATTTACATAGAAACAAGTCTAACAGTCGCATCATAATCATACATACCGAATTTCATTCAAATCGCTTTAGAAATTGCTTTGTTACCGAAATTCCAGACCATAATAATCATTTCCGGAATTTACATAGAAGCAAGCCTTACAGTCGCATCACAATCGTACATACCGAATTTCATTCAAATCGCTTTAGAAATTGCTTTGTTACCGAAATTCCAGACCATAATAATCATTTCCAGAATTTACATAGAAACAAGCCTTACAGTCGCATAATAATCATACATACCGAATTTCATTCAAATCGCTTTAGAAATTGCTTTGTTCCCGAAATTCCAGACCATAATAATCATTTCCAGAATTTACATAGAAACAAGCCTTACAGTCGCATAATAATCATACATACCGAATTTCATTCAAATCGCTTTAGAAATTGCTTTGTTACCGAAATTCCAGACCATAATAATCATTTCCGGAATTTACATAGAAACAAGTCTAACAGTCGCATCATAATCATACATACCGAATTTCATTCAAATCGCTTTAGAAATTGCTTTGTTACCGAAATTCCAGACCATAATAATCATTTCCGGAATTTACATAGAAACAAGTCTAACAGTCGCATCATAATCATACATACCGAATTTCATTCAAATCGCTTTAGAAATTGCTTTGTTACCGAAATTCCAGACCATAATAATCATTTCCGGAATTTACATAGAAACAAGTCTAACAGTCGCATCATAATCATACATACCGAATTTCATTCAAATCGCTTTAGAAATTGCTTTGTTACCGAAATTCCAGACCATAATAATCATTTCCAGAATTTACATAGAAACAAGCCTTACAGTCGCATAATAATCATACATACCGAATTTCATTCAAATCGCTTTAGAAATTGCTTTGTTACCGAAATTCCAGACCATAATAATCATTTCCAGAATTTACATAGAAACAAGCCTTACAGTCGCATAATAATCATACATACCGAATTTCATTCAAATCGCTTTAGAAATTGCTTTGTTACCGAAATTCCAGACCATAATAATCATTTCCGGAATTTACATAGAAACAAGTCTAACAGTCGCATCATAATCATACATACCGAATTTCATTCAAATCGCTTTAGAAATTGCTTTGTTACCGAAATTCCAGACCATAATAATCATTTCCGGAATTTACATAGAAACAAGTCTAACAGTCGCATCATAATCATACATACCGAATTTCATTCAAATCGCTTTAGAAATTGCTTTGTTACCGAAATTCCAGACCATAATAATCATTTCCAGAATTTACATAGAAACAAGCCTTACAGTCGCATAATAATCATACATACCGAATTTCATTCAAATCGCTTTAGAAATTGCTTTGTTACCGAAATTCCAGACCATAATAATCATTTCCAGAATTTACATAGAAACAAGCCTTACAGTCGCATAATAATCATACATACCGAATTTCATTCAAATCGCTTTAGAAATTGCTTTGTTCACGAAATTCCAGACCATAATAATCATTTCCAGAATTTACATAGAAACAAGCCTTACAGTCGCATAATAATCATACATACCGAATTTCATTCAAATCGCTTTAGAAATTGCTTTGTTACCGAAATTCCAGACCATAATAATCATTTCCGGAATTTACATAGAAACAAGTCTAACAGTCGCATCATAATCATACATACCGAATTTCATTCAAATCGCTTTAGAAATTGCTTTGTTACCGAAATTCCAGACCATAATAATCATTTCCGGAATTTACATAGAAACAAGTCTAACAGTCGCATCATAATCATACATACCGAATTTCATTCAAATCGCTTTAGAAATTGCTTTGTTACCGAAATTCCAGACCATAATAATCATTTCCAGAATTTACATAGAAACAAGCCTTACAGTCGCATAATAATCATACATACCGAATTTCATTCAAATCGCTTTAGAAATTGCTTTGTTACCGAAATTCCAGACCATAATAATCATTTCCAGAATTTACATAGAAACAAGCCTTACAGTCGCATAATAATCATACATACCGAATTTCATTCAAATCGCTTTAGAAATTGCTTTGTTCCCGAAATTCCAGACCATAATAATCATTTCCAGAATTTACATAGAAACAAGCCTTACAGTCGCATAATAATCATACATACCGAATTTCATTCAAATCGCTTTAGAAATTGCTTTGTTCCCGAAATTCCAGACCATAATAATCATTTCCAGAATTTACATAGAAACAAGTCTTACAGTCGCATCATAATCATACATACCGAATTTCATTCAAATCGCTTTAGAAATTGCTTTGTTTCCGAAATTCCAGACCATAATAATCATTTCCGGAATTTACATAGAAACAAGTCTAACAGTCGCATCACAATCGTACATACCGAATTTCATTCAAATCGCTTTAGAAATTGCTTTGTTACCGAAATTCCAGACCATAATAATCATTTCCGGAATTTACATAGAAACAAGCCTTACAGTCGCATAATAATCATACATACCGAATTTCATTCAAATCGCTTTAGAAATTGCTTTGTTACCGAAATTCCAGACCATAATAATCATTTCCGGAATTTACATAGAAACAAGTCTAACAGTCGCATCACAATCGTACATACCGAATTTCATTCAAATCGCTTTAGAAATTGCTTTGTTACCGAAATTCCAGACCATAATAATCATTTCCGGAATTTACATAGAAACAAGTCTAACAGTCGCATCACAATCGTACATACCGAATTTCATTCAAATCGCTTTAGAAATTGCTTTGTTACCGAAATTCCAGACCATAATAATCATTTCCGGAATTTACATAGAAGCAAGTCTAACAGTCGCATCACAATCGTACATACCGAATTTCATTCAAATCGCTTTAGAAATTGCTTTGTTCCCGAAATTCCAGACCATAATAATCATTTCCAGAATTTACATAGAAACAAGTCTTACAGTCGCATCATAATCATACATACCGAATTTCATTCAAATCGCTTTAGAAATTGCTTTGTTACCGAAATTCCAGACCATAATAATCATTTCCGGAATTTACATAGAAACAAGTCTAACAGTCGCATCATAATCATACATACCGAATTTCATTCAAATCGCTTTAGAAATTGCTTTGTTACCGAAATTCCAGACCATAATAATCATTTCCGGAATTTACATAGAAGCAAGTCTAACAGTCGCATCACAATCGTACATACCGAATTTCATTCAAATCGCTTTAGAAATTGCTTTGTTACCGAAATTCCAGACCATAATAATCATTTCCGGAATTTACATAGAAACAAGTCTAACAGTCGCATCATAATCATACATACCGAATTTCATTCAAATCGCTTTAGAAATTGCTTTGTTCCCGAAATTCCAGACCATAATAATCATTTCCAGAATTTACATAGAAACAAGTCTTACAGTCGCATCATAATCATACATACCGAATTTCATTCAAATCGCTTTAGAAATTGCTTTGTTCCCGAAATTCCAGACCATAATAATCATTTCCAGAATTTACATAGAAACAAGCCTTACAGTCGCATAATAATCATACATACCAAATTTCATTCAAATCGCTTTAGAAATTGCTTTGTTCCCGAAATTCCAGACCATAATAATCATTTCCAGAATTTACATAGAAACAAGTCTTACAGTCGCATCATAATCATACATACCGAATTTCATTCAAATCGCTTTAGAAATTGCTTTGTTCCCGAAATTCCAGACCATAATAATCATTTCCAGAATTTACATAGAAACAAGTCTTACAGTCGCATCATAATCATACATACCGAATTTCATTCAAATCGCTTTAGAAATTGCTTTGTTCCCGAAATTCCAGACCATAATAATCATTTCCAGAATTTACATAGAAACAAGCCTTACAGTCGCATAATAATCATACATACCGAATTTCATTCAAATCGCTTTAGAAATTGCTTTGTTCCCGAAATTCCAGACCATAATAATCATTTCCAGAATTTACATAGAAACAAGTCTTACAGTCGCATCATAATCATACATACCGAATTTCATTCAAATCGCTTTAGAAATTGCTTTGTTCCCGAAATTCCAGACCATAATAATCATTTCCAGAATTTACATAGAAACAAGCCTTACAGTCGCATAATAATCATACATACCGAATTTCATTCAAATCGCTTTAGAAATTGCTTTGTTACCGAAATTCCTGACCATAATAATCATTTCCAGAATTTACATAGAAACAAGCCTTACAGTCGCATAATAATCATACATACCGAATTTCATTCAAATCGCTTTAGAAATTGCTTTGTTACCGAAATTCCTGACCATAATAATCATTTCCGGAATTTACATAGAAGCAAGCCTTACAGTCGCATCACAATCGTACATACCGAATTTCATTCAAATCGCTTTAGAAATTGCTTTGTTACCGAAATTCCAGACCATAATAATCATTTCCGGAATTTACATAGAAGCAAGTCTAACAGTCGCATCATAATCATACATACCGAATTTCATTCAAATCGCTTTAGAAATTGCTTTTTTACCGAAATTCCAGACCATAATAATCATTTCCGGAATTTACATAGAAGCAAGTCTAACAGTCGCATCATAATCGTACATACCGAATTTCATTCAAATCGCTTTAGAAATTGCGTTGTTACCGAAATTCCAGACCATAATAATCATTTCCGGAATTTACATAGAAACAAGTCTTACAGTCGCATCATAATCATACATACCGAATTTCATTCAAATCGCTTTAGAAATTGCTTTGTTACCGAAATTCCTGACCATAATAATCATTTCCAGAATTTACATAGAAACAAGCCTTACAGTCGCATAATAATCATACATACCGAATTTCATTCAAATCGCTTTAGAAATTGCTTTGTTACCGAAATTCCTGACCATAATAATCATTTCCAGAATTTACATAGAAACAAGCCTTACAGTCGCATAATAATCATACATACCGAATTTCATTCAAATCGCTTTAGAAATTGCTTTGTTACCGAAATTCCTGACCATAATAATCATTTCCGGAATTTACATAGAAACAAGCCTTACAGTCGCATAATAATCATACATACCGAATTTCATTCAAATCGCTTTAGAAATTGCTTTGTTACCGAAATTCCTGACCATAATAATCATTTCCAGAATTTACATAGAAACAAGCCTTACAGTCGCATAATAATCATACATACCGAATTTCATTCAAATCGCTTTAGAAATTGCTTTGTTACCGAAATTCCTGACCATAATAATCATTTCCAGAATTTACATAGAAACAAGCCTTACAGTCGCATAATAATCATACATACCGAATTTCATTCAAATCGCTTTAGAAATTGCTTTGTTACCGAAATTCCTGACCATAATAATCATTTCCAGAATTTACATAGAAACAAGCCTTACAGTCGCATAATAATCATACATACCGAATTTCATTCAAATCGCTTTAGAAATTGCTTTGTTACCGAAATTCCTGACCATAATAATCATTTCCAGAATTTACATAGAAACAAGCCTTACAGTCGCATCACAATCGTACATACCGAATTTCATTCAAATCGCTTTAGAAATTGCTTTGTTACCGAAATTCCTGACCATAATAATCATTTCCGGAATTTACATAGAAGCAAGCCTTACAGTCGCATCACAATCGTACATACCGAATTTCATTCAAATCGCTTTAGAAATTGCTTTGTTACCGAAATTCCAGACCATAATAATCATTTCCGGAATTTACATAGAAACAAGTCTAACAGTCGCATCATAATCATACATACCGAATTTCATTCAAATCGCTTTAGAAATTGCTTTGTTACCGAAATTCCTGACCATAATAATCATTTCCGGAATTTACATAGAAACAAGTCTAACAGTCGCATCATAATCGTACATACCGAATTTCATTCAAATCGCTTTAGAAATTGCTTTGTTACCGAAATTCCTGACCATAATAATCATTTCCGGAATTTACATAGAAGCAAGTCTAACAGTCGCATCATAATCATACATACCGAATTTCATTCAAATCGCTTTAGAAATTGCTTTTTTACCGAAATTCCAGACCATAATAATCATTTCCGGAATTTACATAGAAGCAAGTCTAACAGTCGCATCATAATCGTACATACCGAATTTCATTCAAATCGCTTTAGAAATTGCGTTGTTACCGAAATTCCAGACCATAATAATCATTTCCGGAATTTACATAGAAACAAGTCTTACAGTCGCATCATAATCATACATACCGAATTTCATTCAAATCGCTTTAGAAATTGCTTTTTTACCGAAATTCCAGACCATAATAATCATTTCCGGAATTTACATAGAAGCAAGTCTAACAGTCGCATCATAATCGTACATACCGAATTTCATTCAAATCGCTTTAGAAATTGCGTTGTTACCGAAATTCCAGACCATAATAATCATTTCCGGAATTTACATAGAAACAAGTCTTACAGTCGCATCATAATCATACATACCGAATTTCATTCAAATCGCTTTAGAAATTGCTTTGTTACCGAAATTCCAGACCATAATAATCATTTCCGGAATTTACATAGAAGCAAGTCTAACAGTCGCATCATAATCGTACATACCGAATTTCATTCAAATCGCTTTAGAAATTGCGTTGTTACCGAAATTCCAGACCATAATAATCATTTCCGGAATTTACATAGAAACAAGTCTTACAGTCGCATCATAATCATACATACCGAATTTCATTCAAATCGCTTTAGAAATTGCTTTGTTACCGAAATTCCAGACCATAATAATCATTTCCGGAATTTACATAGAAGCAAGTCTAACAGTCGCATCACAATCGTACATACCGAATTTCATTCAAATCGCTTTAGAAATTGCTTTGTTACCGAAATTCCAGACCATAATAATCATTTCCGGAATTTACATAGAAACAAGTCTAACAGTCGCATCATAATCGTACATACCGAATTTCATTCAAATCGCTTTAGAAATTGCTTTGTTACCGAAATTCCTGACCATAATAATCATTTCCAGAATTTACATAGAAACAAGCCTTACAGTCGCATAATAATCATACATACCGAATTTCATTCAAATCGCTTTAGAAATTGCTTTGTTACCGAAATTCCTGACCATAATAATCATTTCCAGAATTTACATAGAAACAAGCCTTACAGTCGCATAATAATCATACATACCGAATTTCATTCAAATCGCTTTAGAAATTGCTTTGTTACCGAAATTCCTGACCATAATAATCATTTCCGGAATTTACATAGAAACAAGCCTTACAGTCGCATAATAATCATACATACCGAATTTCATTCAAATCGCTTTAGAAATTGCTTTGTTACCGAAATTCCTGACCATAATAATCATTTCCAGAATTTACATAGAAACAAGCCTTACAGTCGCATAATAATCATACATACCGAATTTCATTCAAATCGCTTTAGAAATTGCTTTGTTACCGAAATTCCAGACCATAATAATCATTTCCGGAATTTACATAGAAGCAAGTCTAACAGTCGCATCATAATCGTACATACCGAATTTCATTCAAATCGCTTTAGAAATTGCTTTGTTACCGAAATTCCAAACCATAATAATCATTTCCGGAATTTACATAGAAGCAAGCCTTACAGTCGCATCACAATCGTACATACCGAATTTCATTCAAATCGCTTTAGAAATTGCTTTGTTCCCGAAATTCCAGACCATAATAATCATTTCCGGAATTTACATAGAAGCAAGCCTTACAGTCGCATCACAATCGTACATACCGAATTTCATTCAAATCGCTTTAGAAATTGCTTTGTTACCGAAATTCCAGACCATAAATCATTTCCGGAATTTACATAGAAGCAAGCCTTACAGTCGCATCATAATCGTACATACCGAATTTCATTCAAATCGCTTTAGAAATTGCTTTGTTACCGAAATTCCAGACCATAATAATCATTTCCAGAATTTACATAGAAACAAGACTTACAGTCGCATAATAATCATACATACCGAATTTCATTCAAATCGCTTTAGAAATTGCTTTGTTACCGAAATTCCAGACCATAATAATCATTTCCGGAATTTACATAGAAGCAAGTCTACCAGTCGCATCATAATCGTACATACCGAATTTCATTCAAATCGCTTTAGAAATTGCTTTGTTACCGAAATTCCAGACCATAATAATCATTTCCGGAATTTACATAGAAGCAAGTCTACCAGTCGCATCATAATCGTACATACCGAATTTCATTCAAATCGCTTTAGAAATTGCTTTGTTACCGAAATTCCAGACCATAATAATCATTTCCGGAATTTACATAGAAGCAAGTCTACCAGTCGCATCATAATCGTACATACCGAATTTCATTCAAATCGCTTTAGAAATTGCTTTGTTCCCGAAATTCCAGACCATAATAATCATTTCCGGAATTTACATAGAAGCAAGTCTAACAGTCGCATCATAATCATACATACCGAATTTCAATCAAATCGCTTTAGAAATTGCTTTGTTCCCGAAATTCCAGACCATAATAATCATTTCCGGAATTTACATAGAAGCAAGTCTAACAGTCGCATCATAATCGTACATACCGAATTTCATTCAAATCGCTTTAGAAATTGCTTTGTTCCCGAAATTCCAGACCATAATAATCATTTCCGGAATTTACATAGAAACAAGTCTTACAGTCGCATCATAATCATACATACCGAAATTCATTCAAATCGCTTTGGAAATTGCTTTGTTCCCGAAATTCCAGACCATAATATTCATTTCCGGAATTCACATAGGAACAAGTCTTACAGTCGCATCATAATCGTACATACCGAATTTCATTCAAATCGCTTTGGAAATTGCTTTGTTACCGAAATTCCTGACCATAATAATCATTTCCGGAATTTACATAGAAACAAGTCTTACAGTCGCATCATAATCATACATACCGAATTTCATTCAAATCGCTTTGGAAATTGCTTTGTTACCGAAATTCCTGACCATAATAATCATTTCCGGAATTCACATAAAGGGTGTTTTTTTAGGAGGTTTGTTTTTCCGATAGATGTCGTTTTATTTTATGACAGTTGTTTTGACAGCTCAAAGTGGCATTTCTACTCAGTATTGTTTGGCAAATCATTATGAATAGGTTAACTCCAGAACAACGTTTTCAAATCGTGGAAATTTATTTTCAAAATCAGTGTTCAATTAAAAATGTTTATAGAGCACTTCGTGAATTTTATGGTGCACATAATCGTCCGTCAGAGACCACCATAAAGAACGTAATTACCAAATTTTGGTCTACATTCACTCTTTTGGATGCCAAGCCACCGACAAGAATGAGAAGAGTTCGTACAGAAGAAAAGATTGCTGTCGTTGAGGCCAGTGTCGAAGAAAACGACAATTTATCGATTCGTCGTCGTGCTCAGCAAATTGGACTTTGTCCATCGACTTTATGGAAAATTTTACAAAAAGATTTGGGTTTGGTGCCATACAAAATTCAATTGGTGCAAGAATTAAAGCCACACGACCATCGTTTGCGCCGTGAATTCAGTGATTGGTCGTTAAATCAATTGAACGAAGATCCATTTTTTTACCGTAAAATTCTCTTCAGTGATGAGGCGCATTTTTTGTTAAATGGATACGTCAACAAACAAAATTGTCGCATTTGGAGCAAAGATAATCCACACGCCGTTCAAGAATTACCAATGCATCCTGATAAATGTACTGTTTGGTGCGGTCTATGGGCTGGTGGGATCATCGGTCCATATTTCTTTAAAAATGAGGAAGGACGACGCGTTACCGTGAATGGAAATCGATACAGAACCATGTTAAATGAGTTTTTGTTGTCAAATCTTGAAGATATGGATATGGATGAAATGTGGTTTCAACAAGATGGTGCCACTTGCCATACAGCACGTGAAACAATCGACTTATTGAAAGAAACTTTCAACGACAACATTATTTCGAGAAATGGTCCGGTGAATTGGCCTCCGCGTTCGTGCGATTTGACGCCACTCGATTACTTTTTGTGGGGATACGTGAAGTCATTGGTTTATGTGGATAAACCTCAATCGATTGACGCTTTGGAAACCAATATTCAACGTGTCATTGCTGACATACGCCCTCAAATGCTTGAAAAAGTGCTGGAAAATTGGACCTCCAGAATGACATTTGTGAAAAATAGTCGTGGTAGCCATATGCCAGAAATTGTGTTTAAATGTTAAATGCCAAAAAATTATCTACCAAATAAAAAAAAATTTTGGTCATTTCATAATTTTATATGTGTTTTATTCAAAAAAAAAATCGGCAACCTCTTAAAAAAACACCCGTTAGAAACAAGTCTTACAGTCGCATCATAATCATACATACCGAATTTCATTCAAATCGCTTTGGAAATTGCTTTGTTATCGAAATTCCAGACCATAATATTCATTTCCGGAATTCACATAGGAACAAGTCTTACAGTCGCATCATAATCATACATACCGAATTTCATTCAAATCGCTTTAGAAATTGCTTTGTTCCCGAAATTCCAGACCATAATAATCATTTCCGGAATTTACATAGAAACAAGTCTAACAGTCGCATCACAATCGTACATACCGAATTTCATTCAAATCGCTTTAGAAATTGCTTTGTTACCGAAATTCCAGACCATAATAATCATTTCCGGAATTTACATAGAAGCAAGTCTACCAGTCGCATCATAATCGTACATACCGAATTTCATTCAAATCGCTTTAGAAATTGCTTTGTTACCGAAATTCCAGACCATAATAATCATTTCCGGAATTTACATAGAAGCAAGTCTACCAGTCGCATCATAATCGTACATACCGAATTTCATTCAAATCGCTTTAGAAATTGCTTTGTTACCGAAATTCCAGACCATAATAATCATTTCCGGAATTTACATAGAAACAAGTCTAACAGTCGCATCACAATCGTACATACCGAATTTCATTCAAATCGCTTTAGAAATTGCTTTGTTCCCGAAATTCCAGACCATAATAATCATTTCCGGAATTTACATAGAAGCAAGTCTACCAGTCGCATCATAATCATACATACCGAATTTCATTCAAATCGCTTTAGAAATTGCTTTGTTCCCGAAATTCCAGACCATAATAATCATTTCCGGAATTTACATAGAAACAAGTCTAACAGTCGCATCACAATCGTACATACCGAATTTCATTCAAATCGCTTTAGAAATTGCTTTGTTACCGAAATTCCAGACCATAATAATCATTTCCGGAATTTACATAGAAGCAAGTCTACCAGTCGCATCATAATCATACATACCGAATTTCATTCAAATCGCTTTAGAAATTGCTTTGTTCCCGAAATTCCAGACCATAATAATCATTTCCGGAATTTACATAGAAACAAGTCTAACAGTCGCATCACAATCGTACATACCGAATTTCATTCAAATCGCTTTAGAAATTGCTTTGTTACCGAAATTCCAGACCATAATAATCATTTCCGGAATTTACATAGAAGCAAGTCTACCAGTCGCATCATAATCATACATACCGAATTTCATTCAAATCGCTTTAGAAATTGCTTTGTTACCGAAATTCCAGACCATAATAATCATTTCCGGAATTTACATAGAAACAAGTCTAACAGTCGCATCACAATCGTACATACCGAATTTCATTCAAATCGCTTTAGAAATTGCTTTGTTCCCGAAATTCCAGACCATAATAATCATTTCCGGAATTTACATAGAAGCAAGTCTACCAGTCGCATCATAATCATACATACCGAATTTCATTCAAATCGCTTTAGAAATTGCTTTGTTCCCGAAATTCCAGACCATAATAATCATTTCCGGAATTTACATAGAAACAAGTCTAACAGTCGCATCACAATCGTACATACCGAATTTCATTCAAATCGCTTTAGAAATTGCTTTGTTCCCGAAATTCCAGACCATAATAATCATTTCCGGAATTTACATAGAAGCAAGTCTACCAGTCGCATCATAATCATACATACCGAATTTCATTCAAATCGCTTTAGAAATTGCTTTGTTCCCGAAATTCCAGACCATAATAATCATTTCCGGAATTTACATAGAAACAAGTCTAACAGTCGCATCACAATCGTACATACCGAATTTCATTCAAATCGCTTTAGAAATTGCTTTGTTACCGAAATTCCAGACCATAATAATCATTTCCGGAATTTACATAGAAACAAGTCTAACAGTCGCATCACAATCGTACATACCGAATTTCATTCAAATCGCTTTAGAAATTGCTTTGTTACCGAAATTCCAGACCATAATAATCATTTCCGGAATTTACATAGAAGCAAGTCTACCAGTCGCATCATAATCGTACATACCGAATTTCATTCAAATCGCTTTAGAAATTGCTTTGTTACCGAAATTCCAGACCATAATAATCATTTCCGGAATTTACATAGAAGCAAGTCTACCAGTCGCATCATAATCGTACATACCGAATTTCATTCAAATCGCTTTAGAAATTGCTTTGTTACCGAAATTCCAGACCATAATAATCATTTCCGGAATTTACATAGAAGCAAGTCTACCAGTCGCATCATAATCGTACATACCGAATTTCATTCAAATCGCTTTAGAAATTGTTTTGTTACCGAAATTCCAGACCATAATAATCATTTCCGGAATTTACATAGAAACAAGTCTAACAGTCGCATCACAATCGTACATACCGAATTTCATTCAAATCGCTTTAGAAATTGCTTTGTTACCGAAATTCCAGACCATAATAATCATTTCCGGAATTTACATAGAAGCAAGTCTACCAGTCGCATCATAATCGTACATACCGAATTTCATTCAAATCGCTTTAGAAATTGCTTTGTTACCGAAATTCCAGACCATAATAATCATTTCCGGAATTTACATAGAAGCAAGTCTACCAGTCGCATCATAATCGTACATACCGAATTTCATTCAAATCGCTTTAGAAATTGCTTTGTTACCGAAATTCCAGACCATAATAATCATTTCCGGAATTTACATAGAAGCAAGTCTACCAGTCGCATCATAATCGTACATACCGAATTTCATTCAAATCGCTTTAGAAATTGCTTTGTTACCGAAATTCCAGACCATAATAATCATTTCCGGAATTTACATAGAAGCAAGTCTACCAGTCGCATCATAATCGTACATACCGAATTTCATTCAAATCGCTTTAGAAATTGCTTTGTTACCGAAATTCCAGACCATAATAATCATTTCCGGAATTTACATAGAAGCAAGTCTACCAGTCGCATCATAATCGTACATACCGAATTTCATTCAAATCGCTTTAGAAATTGCTTTGTTACCGAAATTCCAGACCATAATAATCATTTCCGGAATTTACATAGAAGCAAGTCTACCAGTCGCATCATAATCGTACATACCGAATTTCATTCAAATCGCTTTAGAAATTGCTTTGTTACCGAAATTCCAGACCATAATAATCATTTCCGGAATTTACATAGAAGCAAGTCTACCAGTCGCATCATAATCGTACATACCGAATTTCATTCAAATCGCTTTAGAAATTGCTTTGTTACCGAAATTCCAGACCATAATAATCATTTCCGGAATTTACATAGAAACAAGTCTAACAGTCGCATCACAATCGTACATACCGAATTTCATTCAAATCGCTTTAGAAATTGCTTTGTTACCGAAATTCCAGACCATAATAATCATTTCCGGAATTTACATAGAAGCAAGTCTACCAGTCGCATCATAATCGTACATACCGAATTTCATTCAAATCGCTTTAGAAATTGCTTTGTTACCGAAATTCCAGACCATAATAATCATTTCCGGAATTTACATAGAAGCAAGTCTACCAGTCGCATCATAATCGTACATACCGAATTTCATTCAAATCGCTTTAGAAATTGCTTTGTTACCGAAATTCCAGACCATAATAATCATTTCCGGAATTTACATAGAAGCAAGTCTACCAGTCGCATCATAATCGTACATACCGAATTTCATTCAAATCGCTTTAGAAATTGCTTTGTTACCGAAATTCCAGACCATAATAATCATTTCCGGAATTTACATAGAAGCAAGTCTACCAGTCGCATCATAATCGTACATACCGAATTTCATTCAAATCGCTTTAGAAATTGCTTTGTTACCGAAATTCCAGACCATAATAATCATTTCCGGAATTTACATAGAAGCAAGTCTACCAGTCGCATCATAATCGTACATACCGAATTTCATTCAAATCGCTTTAGAAATTGCTTTGTTACCGAAATTCCAGACCATAATAATCATTTCCGGAATTTACATAGAAGCAAGTCTACCAGTCGCATCATAATCGTACATACCGAATTTCATTCAAATCGCTTTAGAAATTGCTTTGTTACCGAAATTCCAGACCATAATAATCATTTCCGGAATTTACATAGAAGCAAGTCTACCAGTCGCATCATAATCGTACATACCGAATTTCATTCAAATCGCTTTAGAAATTGCTTTGTTACCGAAATTCCAGACCATAATAATCATTTCCGGAATTTACATAGAAGCAAGTCTACCAGTCGCATCATAATCGTACATACCGAATTTCATTCAAATCGCTTTAGAAATTGCTTTGTTACCGAAATTCCAGACCATAATAATCATTTCCGGAATTTACATAGAAGCAAGTCTACCAGTCGCATCATAATCGTACATACCGAATTTCATTCAAATCGCTTTAGAAATTGCTTTGTTACCGAAATTCCAGACCATAATAATCATTTCCGGAATTTACATAGAAGCAAGTCTACCAGTCGCATCATAATCGTACATACCGAATTTCATTCAAATCGCTTTAGAAATTGCTTTGTTACCGAAATTCCAGACCATAATAATCATTTCCGGAATTTACATAGAAGCAAGTCTACCAGTCGCATCATAATCGTACATACCGAATTTCATTCAAATCGCTTTAGAAATTGCTTTGTTACCGAAATTCCAGACCATAATAATCATTTCCGGAATTTACATAGAAACAAGTCTAACAGTCGCATCACAATCGTACATACCGAATTTCATTCAAATCGCTTTAGAAATTGCTTTGTTACCGAAATTCCAGACCATAATAATCATTTCCGGAATTTACATAGAAGCAAGTCTACCAGTCGCATCATAATCGTACATACCGAATTTCATTCAAATCGCTTTAGAAATTGCTTTGTTACCGAAATTCCAGACCATAATAATCATTTCCGGAATTTACATAGAAGCAAGTCTACCAGTCGCATCATAATCGTACATACCGAATTTCATTCAAATCGCTTTAGAAATTGCTTTGTTACCGAAATTCCAGACCATAATAATCATTTCCGGAATTTACATAGAAGCAAGTCTACCAGTCGCATCATAATCGTACATACCGAATTTCATTCAAATCGCTTTAGAAATTGCTTTGTTACCGAAATTCCAGACCATAATAATCATTTCCGGAATTTACATAGAAGCAAGTCTACCAGTCGCATCATAATCGTACATACCGAATTTCATTCAAATCGCTTTAGAAATTGCTTTGTTACCGAAATTCCAGACCATAATAATCATTTCCGGAATTTACATAGAAGCAAGTCTACCAGTCGCATCATAATCGTACATACCGAATTTCATTCAAATCGCTTTAGAAATTGCTTTGTTACCGAAATTCCAGACCATAATAATCATTTCCGGAATTTACATAGAAGCAAGTCTACCAGTCGCATCATAATCGTACATACCGAATTTCATTCAAATCGCTTTAGAAATTGCTTTGTTACCGAAATTCCAGACCATAATAATCATTTCCGGAATTTACATAGAAGCAAGTCTACCAGTCGCATCATAATCGTACATACCGAATTTCATTCAAATCGCTTTAGAAATTGCTTTGTTACCGAAATTCCAGACCATAATAATCATTTCCGGAATTTACATAGAAACAAGTCTAACAGTCGCATCACAATCGTACATACCGAATTTCATTCAAATCGCTTTAGAAATTGCTTTGTTACCGAAATTCCAGACCATAATAATCATTTCCGGAATTTACATAGAAGCAAGTCTACCAGTCGCATCATAATCGTACATACCGAATTTCATTCAAATCGCTTTAGAAATTGCTTTGTTACCGAAATTCCAGACCATAATAATCATTTCCGGAATTTACATAGAAGCAAGTCTACCAGTCGCATCATAATCGTACATACCGAATTTCATTCAAATCGCTTTAGAAATTGCTTTGTTACCGAAATTCCAGACCATAATAATCATTTCCGGAATTTACATAGAAGCAAGTCTACCAGTCGCATCATAATCGTACATACCGAATTTCATTCAAATCGCTTTAGAAATTGCTTTGTTACCGAAATTCCAGACCATAATAATCATTTCCGGAATTTACATAGAAGCAAGTCTACCAGTCGCATCATAATCGTACATACCGAATTTCATTCAAATCGCTTTAGAAATTGCTTTGTTACCGAAATTCCAGACCATAATAATCATTTCCGGAATTTACATAGAAGCAAGTCTACCAGTCGCATCATAATCGTACATACCGAATTTCATTCAAATCGCTTTAGAAATTGCTTTGTTACCGAAATTCAAGACCATAATAATCATTTCCGGAATTTACATAGAAGCAAGTCTACCAGTCGCATCATAATCGTACATACCGAATTTCATTCAAATCGCTTTAGAAATTGCTTTGTTACCGAAATTCCAGACCATAATAATCATTTCCGGAATTTACATAGAAGCAAGTCTACCAGTCGCATCATAATCGTACATACCGAATTTCATTCAAATCGCTTTAGAAATTGCTTTGTTACCGAAATTCCAGACCATAATAATCATTTCCGGAATTTACATAGAAGCAAGTCTACCAGTCGCATCATAATCGTACATACCGAATTTCATTCAAATCGCTTTAGAAATTGCTTTGTTACCGAAATTCCAGACCATAATAATCATTTCCGGAATTTACATAGAAGCAAGTCTACCAGTCGCATCATAATCGTACATACCGAATTTCATTCAAATCGCTTTAGAAATTGCTTTGTTACCGAAATTCCAGACCATAATAATCATTTCCGGAATTTACATAGAAGCAAGTCTACCAGTCGCATCATAATCGTACATACCGAATTTCATTCAAATCGCTTTAGAAATTGCTTTGTTACCGAAATTCCAGACCATAATAATCATTTCCGGAATTTACATAGAAGCAAGTCTACCAGTCGCATCATAATCGTACATACCGAATTTCATTCAAATCGCTTTAGAAATTGCTTTGTTACCGAAATTCCAGACCATAATAATCATTTCCGGAATTTACATAGAAGCAAGTCTACCAGTCGCATCATAATCGTACATACCGAATTTCATTCAAATCGCTTTAGAAATTGCTTTGTTCCCGAAATTCCAGACCATAATATTCATTTCCGGAATTTACATAGAAGCAAGTCTACCAGTCGCATCATAATCGTACATACCGAATTTCATTCAAATCGCTTTAGAAATTGCTTTGTTACCGAAATTCCAGACCATAATAATCATTTCCGGAATTTACATAGAAGCAAGTCTACCAGTCGCATCATAATCGTACATACCGAATTTCATTCAAATCGCTTTAGAAATTGCTTTGTTACCGAAATTCCAGACCATAATAATCATTTCCGGAATTTACATAGAAGCAAGTCTACCAGTCGCATCATAATCGTACATACCGAATTTCATTCAAATCGCTTTAGAAATTGCTTTGTTACCGAAATTCCAGACCATAATAATCATTTCCGGAATTTACATAGAAGCAAGTCTACCAGTCGCATCATAATCGTACATACCGAATTTCATTCAAATCGCTTTAGAAATTGCTTTGTTCCCGAAATTCCAGACCATAATATTCATTTCCGGAATTTACATAGAAACAAGTCTTACAGTCGCATCATAATCATACATACCGAATTTCATTCAAATCGCTTAACATATAACAAATTAACACACGCGCCCCACGTGTCGCACGCGTCACACGCGCTCCACGCGTCACAGGCGTCCCATGCGCCACAATTGTTTTAAAACTAGACCCATTCAACTCTAACTGGTAGAAGCCGAGATATACACGTTGCTACCAGAAACTTTCGACTACTTAGACACACGAGCTAATGTATTCTGCTATGCGAGTGACTACACGCACCTGTGTATGTATATTTAGTTGTAGTTTGACTGGTCGAGGCCGAGATAACCGACATCTTCCTGTTCGTAACAGGAATTTGGATTTCATCACTTGCAGATTAATTTCAGTTTCAATTAAGATATTTCTATTTTTTAAATTCTCTATATTAACTTCGCGTGCACGTGGCTGGCTGGCTGGTCAGATTTTCTGATCAATTTTTAACCCACACACACACCACATCCAAAGCCCAATTTTATTGAAATTTTGCACACATATATATTTCCCGTGACAATACTTTCTATTAAAATTTGAGGCCCCTCGGACCTCGGATTTGGGGGGCTCCCACACAAATATTTTACAAAATTTACCCGATTTTCTTAAAATTTTATACAAATGTGTATCTCCGATGGAGAATTTTAAAATTTTTGGAGAGATCGGGCAGCGGGATCGGGGGGCCCATAAAATTTAAAAAAAAAATTAACCCGATTTTCTTCAAATGTTATTGTTTCTCCATGGATAACACTTTTTGTAAAAAATTTGGAGACCCCGGGCCCCATAAATTTTTTTTAAACTTTATGGGGCTAAAATTAACCCGATTTTCTTCAAATTTTATACACATATGTATCTCCGATGGACAAAACTTTTTGTAAAAATGTTGGATACCCCGAGCCCCGGGGTCGTGGGGCCCCAAATTTTTTTTTTAAAAAATTAACCCGATTTCTTCAAGTTTTATATACGTGTGTATCTCCGTGGACAAAACTTTTTGTAAACATTTTGGAGACACCGGTCACCATGGTCGTGTGGCCCCATACAAATTTTTTTAAAAATTAACCCAACTTTCTTCCAATTTAACACACGGCTGTACCTCCGATGGACAACAATTATTGTATACATTTTACAGACGCCGCGCCCTGGGGTCGTGGGGCCTCATACAAATTTTAAATTAAAATTAACCCGATTTTTGTAAAATTTTATACGGAGATACACATCTCCGATAGACAAAACTTTTTGGACAATTTTTGAGCGAATGGGCTCTGAGGCCCGAGGGGTGCCTGTGTACATTTTTTAAAAATTAGCCCAATTTTCTTCAAATTTTAAACATATGTTTATCCCAATGGACAAAAGATTTTGTAAAATTTTTGGAGCGAATGGGCCCTGAGGCCCGGGGCTGGGCCATACATTTTTATTAAAAACTTAGCCCGATTTACTTTAAATTTTAAACACATGTGTATCTCCGGTTAGAATAGTTTTTGAAAAATAATATTAATTTTTTCCAAATTAACCCGGTTCAAAATTTGCACACATATGTATCCCCTATTAGAGAATTTACATGAAAAATAAATATGTTATTGGATGATTTAATGGATCTAATGAAGCTTAAAAATAAACGTGGGGGTTACACTCCCATATGGATAATTTTGAGATGCTCGGCTATATGCTTGGCACAGCGTGGGCGTTAAAGAAAAGGAGGGGAAAAGAGGAGATGTCTATGAGCTTGTGCATTAAATGCCTGTGGATCATTAATGTGGAAATACAGAGCTTGACAGAACATTCCACATACGAGTTGAACTTAACTGTACGTCCGAAGATGGGCTTAAGGGTAAACTGATGAGCATTTAAAGCGCCACGAGTATTGCGGTTGAATTCAAGGATAGGTGGCATACAACTGGCTATTTCTCCTGAGCACCGCTGGTGGAAGAAACGATAAAAGAGTGACAAGCAGGAGACGTTCCTGCGGTGTTCCAGCGAATCTATTGATTTCGCAATGTCACTGATAAGTCTTATCGCACGGTTTTGTATTCTATCTAGCTGATGCAAGGTAGTTTTAGGTGTACCAGACCAGATAAGAGAATTATACTCAAGCTAAGGGTGAATCAAAGCCTTGTAGATAGTAGCCAAAGCTCCATTCATGGATAATGGCACTGGATTTAAGATTCGCTTCGGTGACAAGAGACAGCGTTGGGTTTTGGAAGCGTGAAATTCCACTCGATAGTTTTCTCCCCGTTTTAGTATGCTGCCCAGGTCAGAATTTAACGTGCTCAACATACGTAGTTGATTGTGTTCCACAGGAGAAGTTGATGGACGTTCCTCAAACTTATATGAGAAGCTGAGAGTGCTGTCATCAGCGAAAGAGTGAATTGGATTTGAAGTAATGGACAAGAGATCATTAATAAAAATGATAAAGATAAGATAAAGGTGACGACGGCTTTGGGTATGGGCTGGACAAAGTCTGTTTTCCAACTTCTCGGGAAGAGTCCAGAGATCATTTAAAAATCTAGCAACTGCACGAGTTCGAATGAAGATATGTCCCAATGCACAATCTGGAAGCGTGGAGCTAGCTGCAAAATGCGCAGCAAACAGATTGGCCTTTTCTATAGAACTGTCAACTGGAATGTCATTATAAATGAGCTTTGGAATCGAGGACGAGGCTGTATTTTTGATTTTATTTTTTTCACGAATGACCAGTCATTTTAACCACCTTTGCGACATTGTAATATTTTTTTGAATCAATTTTTGGTCGTATGCGAATTTGACTCGCCGAAGATTGGCATTGGAATCATTTCTGGCTCGTTTAAAATTTACTCAGTTTTCCTCAGTTGGGTTTAATTTGTTAAACTGAAACCATACCTCTCATGACAAACATTTACAAACTTTTAATTTTAACCCTGCCCCTGTTGACCGAATACGTAAACATTGTGACATGGATTTGTAGAAATGCTTATCCGAGAGCATTTTTCGAAACCATCTCGTTTAAATTTTTGTTTTGTCTTTGACGTCGTTCGGTAAGGGTTTTAAAAATTAAAAAAATTGTCATACATTGGTACATTGGCCACTGAAGGTATTTTTTGAAAGAAAATAAAATAAATTTTGAAGGGTCAAACAATACCCTTTAAAACTTAATTTTTTTTTTCAAAAAATACTTACAGTGGCTTTGTAGCTAGAAACATTAAAGAGTGTGAAGTTATGAAAGGTTAAAAGTGCACGTCTATTCGTATTTAAACGGTACGTACACCGAAGGAGGTGAAAATTTACCCCCCACCCAAACGAATTTTTACACGAAACTAACCAAGGAATACCCCCTTTAAGTATTTGCCACCTAAATGGATACCCCCTGTATATAGAAAGAAGAAAGAGATACGGTAGCCTCATGTCCAATTAGCACTCGGTTTTTAGCAAGTTCAGATATATGGAAACCGCGTACAAAGTTAAAATAAAATAACACCAAAAACATTATTTTAGTAAAAAAAAAATTATACTTACCGGAACTGTAAGAATCTGCAGACGACGCAGATAATGAACGGCTTCGATAACGACTTGACTTCTTTAGTGCACCTGATTGTTTTGTATCCTGTTAAAAAAAAATTTAAGAGTTTGTGCAAAATGAAATCATGGACTAATATTTTATTAAAACAACCCATACAAATTAAAATACATCGTGTAAATTCTCTAATTGATACATAATGTGCGAAGTTTGAATAAAATCGGGTAACATTTAAAAAAAAAATTTGGAAGCTCCCTTATCCTGCTCACTTCAAAATTTTTACAAAAAGTGTTTCCGTCGGAGATACACATGTGAATAAAATTTTAAGAAATTTTAATTTTCAAAATTTTATTTGTATAAAATTTGAAGAAAATCGGGTAAATTTTTTAAAATTTTAATGGAGCCTTTCGACACCGGGGTCCGATCACGCCAAAATTTTTACAAAAAGTGTTGGCCATCGGAGGTACACATGCGTATAAAATTTGAAGAAAATCGGGTACTTTTTTTACAAAATTTGTATGGGTGCAAACTCTCCCCCCCCACCGACCACGGGGCCTGATCACTTCCAAATTTTTACAAAAAGTGTTGCCCCTCGGAGATACACATGCGAATAACATTTGAAGAAAATCGGGTACATTAAAATATTTTTATGGGAGCCCCACGACTCCGAGACCCGAGGGGCCTCAAATTTAAATAGAAAGTGTTGTCATGGGAAATACACATGTGTGCTTCAATAAAATCGGGCTTTCGGAAGTGGGTTAAAAATTAACCACAAGATTTGGTGTGCCAGTCTGCCAGCCAGCCAGCCACGGGCACGCGAAGTTAATATAGAGAATTTAAAAAAACAGCCCATAAAAATGAAAATTTTTCATGTAAATTCTCTAAAAGGAGATACATGTGTGTACAAATTTAAAACAGGGTTAATTTGGAAAAAATTAATATTAGAGCCCCTTTACTTCAAAATGTTTACAAAAGCGGTTTTTACCGGATATACACATGTATATAAAATTTGAAGACAATCGGGTTAATTTTTTTAAAAAATTCATATGGAGCCACACGACCCAGGGTCTCCAAAATGTTTACAAAAAGTGTTGTCCATCGAAAATACACCTGTGTATAAAATTTGAAGAAAATCGGGTTAATTTTTTTAAAAATATTGTATGAGGCACCACGACCCCGGGATTTCCAAAATTTATATACAGGTTGTACAGAAAGTGTTGTCCGTCTAAGATACACATGTATATAAAATTTGTAGAAAATCGGGTTATTTTTTTTTGTATTTGTATTGGGCCCTCACGACCTCGGGGCCTAGATCTCCAAAATTTTTACAAAAACTTTTGTCTATCGGAGAGATACACATGTATATAAAATTTAAAGAAAATCGGGTTAAGGTTTTTTTAAAAATTTGTATGGGTCATCACAACCCCGGGGCCCGGGGTCTCCAAATGTTTTACAAAAAGTGTTGTCCATCGGCGATACAAACGTTTGTAACTTTTGAAGAAAGAAGAAAGACCAGGGACTTCAAAATTTATACAGACCGTCAGACGTACACATGTGTATTAAATTTGAAGAAAATCGGGTTGATTTTGTAAAATATTTGTTATGGGAGCCCACGGACCAATAGGCCTAAATTTTAACAGAAAGTGTTGTCATCGAAGATATGCATGGCAAAGTTTCAATTAAATCAGACTTTGGGAAGTGGGTTAAAAATTGATCGCAAGATTGCACGACAAACAAACAGAGAAACACACGGGCTCGCGAAGTTAATATAGAGAATTTAAAAACAACCCATAAAAATTTCATATAAATTCTCTAATAACCAAAAGTACGAGTATACTGAATTCCACTTTAAATGCTGAAATATAAAACACATCGAAACACTGCAACCCAAGAACAAAACAACCACAATCGTAAAGCAAGCAGCGCTGCCCACAGCGCACAACGCACACAGAACACAGTCATCATAGTATGAAATCCTCTTATACCGGGAAAAAAAATTCTATTGGAGGCCCATTTTCAACCCCTGCGGTGTACGTAGCGTTCAAATGCGAAGACACGTACTTTTGACCTTACATAACTTCACACCCTGTAACTCTTGAACGCTTCTAGCTACAAGTTCACTGTTGGTCATTTTTGAAAGAAAATTAAATTTATAAGATCAAATAATTAAAAATTTTTTAAATTCTTGAAACCGTTTCCGATATAAACGTCGTCAAAATCTAAAAATGTTTTTTTTTTAAATTTTATTTTCAAACGCAAATACTTCGAAAATCGCTCTCGGATAAATTTTTTTCGACACATGCAATATTAAAGCCCATTAAATTTTCTACAAATCCACTTCACAATAGTTGTGCATTCGGCCAACAAGAGCGAGATAGTGCGGGTTGTGTTACTACTACTACGTTTAAGAAGAGTTTAAAAAAATGTACATTGTTTGATCTTAAAAATGTACTTTTCTTTCAAAAAAGATTAATAGTAACCTGGTATATGGAAGCGTTCAAGAGTTATATGGTGCGAATTCATGTAAGGTCAAAAGTACGTTTTCATTCATTTCACAAACTTTCAATTTTAATCCTGTTCCTGTTGACCTATTGCAGAAATATTATGAGGTGAAGTTGTAGAAAATTCAATAGGCTTTAATACTGCATTTGTCAAAAAAAAATTATCGGAGAGCATTTTTCGAAATAATCGCGTTTGAAAATAAAATTTTAAAAAAACATTTCTTTTTTTGAATTTGACCTTAAATATTTAATTTTCTATTAAAATAGACCAACTGTGACCTTATAGCTAGAAGCGTTCAAAAGTTACAGGGTGTAAAGTGATGTAAGATCAAAAGTACGCATCTCTGTTTAAAACTCTACGTACACCACAGGGGGTGAAAATAGACCCCCCCATCCCATACGATTTTTTTCACGAAATTAACTAAGGAACACCCCTTTAAGTATTTTCCACCTTAACGGATACACCCTGTACAGAGAATTTATAAAGACTAGCTGTTGCAGATAACACACCAAACGTTTTTTTTTGTTCGCTTTTCAAACACTTGATTATTTGACGTTCAGAATATAATAAAACAACCAATAAAAATTAAAATTTTTCGTGTAAATTCTCTAATTAATTTGTGTGCAAAGTTTGAATAAAATCGGGTAAAATTTAAAAAAACAAATTTGGGAGCCCCCTTATCCTGACCGCTCTAAAAAAGTGTTTCCATCGGAGATACACATGTGAATAACATTTTAAGAAAATCGGGTAAATTCTTTAAAATTTTAATGGAGCCTTCAGACATCGGAGTCCGATCACGCCAAAAATTTTACAAAAAGTGTTGGCCATCGGAAATACACATGTGTATAAAATTTGAAGAAAATCGGGTACTTTTTTTATAAAGTTTGTATGGGTGCCCCCCGACCCCTGGGACCGATCACTATATTTGCAAAAACACGCAACTAATACAAAGTAATCCTCCTAATATGCCCTCTGCATATGAACCAAACAATAACTACAAAGTAATTAAAACGCAACGAGGCGCGATCAGCGGACGTTTGTTTATGACATATATGCTTATTAAGCATAATAGATAAGCGATCACTAATCGTTAAACGCTGTCGATCATTTACCCTCACAACGCATTGCGCTGATTGAGGATGCAATAAAAGCACAGATATATAAATTGGGTCGTTTGCTTATGGTAATGAATATGTCACACCAGCAAAGTAGGCAAACGACCGAAAGCTCATAGTATGCGGAGTATTGCCCAAAGTACTAGTGCAAAAATTCTGACAAGACACAATACAATGTGAAGTATGGAGTGGAAGCGACGAAGACTTGTGTACATTGGTAGATATTAGTATTGTAGTATTTTTATGTATTAATAGATATTCGCATTGTGTTATTCACACGTATTAGAGTCTTCGGACTATAAATAACAACCCGATTTCAGAATAAAGATGACTACGATGTCGGCAGTTGAACTGAACGTTTGTTTAGTTTTATTGGGCTTGCGAGCCTTAGGCACATTCTCTTTCAGCCAAAAAAGACAGAAAAAAATTCAAACCAAATACAAGATCCATCCGATCGGTTCAACACCGAAGGGCTCCTGACCAATATTAAAAAATACCGATGTTAACTTAACCAACCCCTATTCAGCGCACTTCTCTATTGTCTTTCATTAATACTGGACATTGCGGGTTCGAAATAGAAAACTCTGAATTATTCACATTGTTAAAATGTGTACAGCTTAATTAAAACGAAGTCTTTTCCGAACAAAAGTCAACTTAACACCCTTAATCAGAGAATGGCACACAAATCAGTAGTATGCAGCGGAATCCACAAGCCCAGGAATTATGTAAAACATAGACTAAACTGCATCCAACTACACAAGGTTCTTATTCAAAATGTGCACGATATGGGAATATCATATGGTGACGAAAGTTGATGTATTGGTTAGCAAGATCCGGACAAGCGTGAACGATGATGCCTACAACGAATTAGATGACCTCCAAGAAATCAACAAGGCTAATTCAGTTCTAAAAGCACCAAATGTCAATCCTCTTGCCAACTGTCTCCCAATCGCCGCGGTGCACGATCGCACGATCGCCCTTCAGCATGCGCGTTGTCGTTAAGTTGCGCACAAAAAGAGTGCTTTTGTTTAACCAAGTGGGGACCGTGGCTCAGTGGAAATGCGCATGGCTACGGAGCAGGAGGTTCGTGGTTCGAATCCCAGTAACACGGTTTTTCACGGTATCCCGCCTCTCGCAAATGTCTGACAAACGTTCCGAGAGTAATAACTTGTCACGGAAATCTTCTCAAAATTATCCGTTCGGATCCGGCCTTAAATTGTAGGTCCCTTCCATTTGTGTCCCAAAATATACATGCACAACACAAATGGTCGCGAGAAGCTCGGCCTTGGACCGCAACGGTCTGTCGTTTTTTCCTCGTTTCGCCCTCGCCAGACCATTGTGTAGTATCAGCTAATTTCTCGTAAAAAACAGTATGGCAATACGTGAAAGCCAATTTCGACGGCCTTAACAACTTCTTTAAACGAGCCAGAAATGATTGCCATACCCATCTTCGGCGAGCCAAATTCGCCTATTCGAGGAGGCCAATCTGTTGCGCATTTCGCAGCCAGCTCCACGCTTCCAGGTTGTGCATTCCTGCCCCCTGCACCTCAAGAGTATTGAACACTTTATGGGACAGATATTCATTCATACTCGTGCAGTTGCTAGAGTTTTAAAACGATCCCAACATTCACAAATCCACTGTGCCAGATGGTATTTCCCCATTAGTTCTGAAGAGGTGTTCTTCCAAGGTGGCATTACTATTGCGTAAGCTTTTCCATCTATCCTATTCTTCTGGACTTTTCCCGAGTAGCCTTTGTCCAGTCCATACCCAAAAAAGGCGAGCCGTCTTGAAAGCAACGAAATTTCGTGGGCAACGTTCCACTGGTGATATCTCACCGAACAGCGCAACCGGTCTTTGCACCAATTTGGAGAAAGCACTCGATATTTGCAAAGCATTTGACAGAGTTTGACATCAAGCTCTTTTGTCCAAAATGCGTGCTTATAGAGTCGATGATAACTTGCTTCACTGGATTAGAAGCTTTCAAGTTGTATTGGACGGTTTCAAGTCTAAAGTTCATTACTTAAATGTTGGCATTCCCTAGGGCTCTGTTTTGTCCCCGACACTCTTTCTCATTTTAAAATTCTCTATATTAACTTCGCGTGCACGTGGCTGGCTGGCTGGTCAGATTTTCTGATCAATTTTTAACCCACTTCCCAAAGCCCGACTTTATTGAAATTTTTTACACATGTATATTTCCGGTGACAATACTTTATATTTCAAAAAGATCGGGCTGCGGGATCGTGGGGCTCCCATACAAATGTTCCATTTTTTTCAGTTCATATCATACTATAATGACTGTGTTCTGTGTGCGCTGATGAGTGACGCTTGTAGGCAGCGCTGCTTTCTTTACGATTAGGATTGTTATGTTGTTGCGTTGCAGCAGAGAGCAAAACCTTTTCTATAGAGAAGTTTTTGGCAGAGAGTATAGAGATATCAAGAAGAAGCAGAACAAATGCATAATGGTGCACCAATTGAAATGTGTTGTACACCAGAAGTCAGAACGCGAAATAATTATGGATATGTGAATACAGAGAGATGAGATAAGCAGAGGCATTTATAAAAGGTGCTAACTGGCCGAGATGGAAAAAGCGAGAAACTTAATTTGTGGCAGCGAAACGCAGAAAAATTTCGTATGGTTTTTGCTTGGCTTTTGCTCTCAATTTAATCACCAATTCAAAAATATTTCATTAGGATCTGTGCTTCAAGAAAACAGTTGGGCTTTATACAGAGAAGGTTTTGTACGAGGGATATGAAGAAATGGAAACGCACTCATACTCAACGCAAAAGAAATAATTTTCGTACGTCGTTGTGAGCACGTCGTACCAACCGTGCGCTGTGGCTGCTGTGTATCCACCGCAATATGGGGAATTTCACCATAATCACAGAATTTACAAAAAATATTTAAATTTTTAAATTCGCTTGCCCACGGAACATCTGTCCGATTTTAATGAAATTTTGCACACATGTGTATTTCCGGAGACAAAAGTTAATATTCAAATTTGGGGCCTTAGGGCCGAGGGGTGCAAATATAATTTTTTTAAAAAATAACCCGATTTTCTTAAAATTGTATACACATATGTCTCTCCGATGGACAACACTTTTTGTAAAAATTTTGGAGACACCGGGCCCCGAGGTCGTGGACCACCATTTTTTTAAAAAAATTAACCCGACTTTCTTCAAATTTCATACACATGAATATCTCACATGGACAATACTTATTATATTACAGATGCCGGGCACTGGGGTCGTGGGGCCTGATACAAATTTAAAATAAAAACTAACACAATTTTTACAAAAAGTGTTGTCCATCGGAAATACACATGTGTATAAAATTTGAAGAAAATCGGGTTAATTTTTTTAAAAAACTTGTATGGCGCCTCACGACCCCGAGGCCGGGGATCTCCAGAATTTTTACAAAAAGTGTTGTCCATCGGAAATACACATGTGTATAAAATTTGAACAAAATTGGGTTAATTTTTTTAAAAAATTTGTATGGCGCCTCACGACCCCGAGGCCGGGTATCTCCAGAATTTTTACAAAAAGTGTTGTTCATCGGAAATACACATGTGTATAAAATTTGAAGAAAATTGGGTTAATTATTTTAAAAAAAAATTGTATGGCGCCTCACGACTCCGAGGCCGGGGATCTCCAGAATTATTACAAAAAGTGTTGTCTATCGGAAATACACATGTGTATAAAATTTGAAGAAAATTGGGTAAATTTTGTAAAATAAAATCAACCCGATTTTTTTAAAATTTTATATACATTTGTATTACTGATATATAAAACTTTTTGTAAATTTGTTGAAGTGATCGGGCCCTGGGACCCGTGTGGTGTCCATGTAAAATTTCTACAAAAAGTGTTTTCCATCGGAGATACACATGTGTATTAAATTTTTCGAGGTGCCCTAAATTTTAATAGGAAATTTTTTCATCTGGCGGAAGATATGCACGTGTGCAAAATTTCAATGAAATCGGACTCTGGGAAGTGGGCTTGAAATTGATCGCAAGATTTCATGACAAACAAACAAACAAACAAACAAACAAACAAACAAACAAACAAACAAACAAGCAAAGAAACAAACAAACAAACAAACAAACAAACAAACAAACAAACAAACAAACAAACAAACAAACAAACAAACAAACAAACAAACAAACAAACAAACAAACAAACAAACAAACAAACAAACAAACAAACAAACAAACAAACAAACAAACAAACAAACAAACAAACAAACAAACAAACAAACAAACAAACAAACAAACAAACAAACAAACAAACAAACAAACAAACAAACAAACAAACAAACAAACAAACAAACAAACAAACAAACAAACAAACAAACAAACAAACAAACAAACAAACACACGGGCACGCGAAGTAAATATTAAGAATTTAAAAAAATAAAACAAAATATTACAAAAAAAAAAGTATATATGTAAAAAAAAAATTGGTCTTCGGGTACAAACTTTTATACATACATCGAAACACGCCACACAGTCCTTTATTATTTGGTAATAATCGTAAAAGGTTTTTGAGGGTTATTTCAAATAATTTTATTTTTTCCACGCTTCACACGCGACTCGCAACACGCTTCATAAGCAGAATATCAAAATGGACCCCTGACATTGAGCCGCTCACAAATCTTCAGCTCTCTAGGTCATGTGCAAGTAGGTGTTAAAAAGGACCTCAAAAAGTCGAGAAAAAAAACACGTGACACGCGGCATACTCGGAATATAAAAAATGCTATTTTGGGCTTAGACACTCACAAAACTTCAGCTTCCTAGGTCATGTGGAAGTGAGTTAAAAAGAATCGAAAAAAATTTTTCAACCCATCACACACGCCACACGCGACACGCGTCCTACTCGGAATATAAAAATCCTATTTGGAACTTAGACACCAAAATTTCAGATCTCTAGGTCGTGTGACAGGTGGTTAAAAAGAACCTCAAAGTGGTCGCAAATACAGACAAAAAGGGACCAAGTCAAGTTAAATAAAAATTTAAAAAAAAAATATTCCGGCCCCGTCCGTAAAAGAAAGTCCTGTTGTGCCCAATTTTTTAATAATTTAGTTATTTATTATGTATTTATTTTTTTATTATTATTGTAAGTGAAACGCCTTGACCAATTCTGAAACTAAGCCACTTCTTAAGCGATTCGTATGAAATTGTAAATGTAGGACTTAGATGCGAAATAAAAACTTGTGCCTATGGCAATTCTGGAATATAATCATTATGGTCTGAAATTTTGAGAACTAAGCAATTTCTCAAGCGATTCGCATAAAATTTGGAATGTAGGATTGAAAAGCAACTATAAGACTTATTCCTAAGGAAATTCTGGGATATGGTCATTAGGGTCTTCAATTTTCGGAACTATGCCGTTTTAAGATTTAGATATGTCCGTTCGTGTATCCGTCCGAAAGACAAAAAGATCTTTGTTTTCTTTTATTTCGCCCGGGCAGACGTTGTCACGCTTGAATCCCGCGGCCGTGTATCCGAAACAGCCTTCCCTTTTTTCTTGGTGGCTGAGGTGGTAGATGGGTGGGGTGGGTGGGATGGTACAGTCTGGAAACGCTGGATATTTCCTCTAGTCTGAAATTCAAAATTGTGGTCCGTATTTAAGAACTCAAAGTTACCATCACCATACCAAAAAGTGGAGGGAGGGAGAGCTAATTTCAGCACTTATGAATATCGCCCGCAAAAATATTAGCTTTTGATTTTCAAAATATTTTTTCTCCAGATAATAAAAAACTCGGGCTAAAAAATCGCCCGATATATAGGTAGGTTATACCTTATACGTATAGATATTTTTTTAATAAAATATTCACCACACCATATGTCAATTCACAGTTACCTTTTCGACAGAGCCAGGATCAGGGACAGGTGTATCGCTTACGTTGTTTAGATTCATGTTCAAAACGCTGTGGTACTCTGCAAGCAAGTATAAGTTTTTATAAGTATTTTTATTTACATATTGATATTTTATTAATTGCTAATAACTATGAACGAATGACTAATTTGTAACACTTATTGAAACATATTGAGATGTATCAAATGAAAGTTTATGCAGTCGACAACGTGGACAACAAAATAATATTATAGAAGTTGGTGGTGTATGGAACATGGTGGATGGCTGTCTTGATCGGAGTTTTGACGTGATAACGTCTCAACACAAGGTTTAAGGGGTGCATGTTCAAGTTCAAGTTGAATGTTAAATGTCACACTGTTATGTCCCATGTTAAGTGAGACACTGTTATGAGACATTGTTATGAGATACTGTTAAATGTCATCATTTAGTGCCTCGTTTCCTATAGTTATATTATATAGAAGCTGCCTCACCACGCTACCCCCCTCTCTAAACCAACTGACCACCAAAAACCCTTCAAGACACATCTTGAGATGAGACACTTTTAATCAAATACACGGTCTTCGAGTCAATCTAATACGAAAAATACCTAACCACCTACCACGTCAACCCCCTTAACCACATCAACACACTCACCCATACAAACATCCACCCCAACCATCACAACCACATCCCAAAGTTTCAGTTAATCGGATGGATGGTCTTCGAACTAAGCGTGAACAGACATACAGATCTACAGACACACTGACCAAGTTTCATTTTTAAAAGCTTTTGTTTAGCTTGCTTTGTCCGTTTACCACAAATCTTGGAAGTAGATTTTTATCAACGTCCCCCTGTCCAATTGAGTTAAAATTTTGCATAAACATGTAGTCCCCGTGACAATGCAATGTTATGGTGCAAATTAACTATTCCGATTATGGACTTGTGTTGTAGAAACCTCAAAGGTTTGTCTGTGTCAAATCTTGCAAATTTATTTTGATGCACTTACCGTGATTTAATTGAATTGAAATTTCGCACAGATGTACAGTCCTGATGACAGTACAATGCTATGATTCCAATGAGGTGGTCCAATGATGAGCTCGGACGAAACAGACATTTATTTATTTCACAAGTTTGTTAGCTGCAAATCATGCAACTCGATTTTCATCAACTTCCCGTTGTCCAATTGGGTTAAAATTTCACAGAAACATGTAGTCCCAGCGACAATGCAATGTTATAGTAAAATTAAAGTTTTCGGATGGTGAACTTGGAATATAGAAGCTTTTAAATTTTTGCTATCTAAAATATTCCAAGCCTATTTTGACACACTTCTCACTATTCAATCGAATTTAAATTTCACACACATGTGCAGTATTAATTACATTATAGTACTTTGGTTCCAATGAGCTGGTCTGATTATGGATTCTAAAGATACAAGCAGTTTTTTGGATTCACCTGTTTCTTCACTGCAAATTTTGCAACTCGATTTTCATCCACTTCCCGTAGTTGAAATTTTGCGCAAAGATGTAGTCCTCGTGATAATGCAATATTGTGGTGCAAATACGATGTTCTGATGATGGACTTGTGCTGTATTTGTCAGATTTGTCTTTGTCAAGTCTATTTTTAAGCACTTACCGTCATTAGATACAATTGAAATTTCGCACAGATGTACAGTCCTGACCACAATACAATATTGTAACGAAGTGCCGTCGTTACAAACCATGTGTCTAAACATTTACACACTGTCCGTCCGATCTATTTACCAAGCATATTAGGTTTTCCATGTCGTCCAAGAAGAAAAGAAACAGAAATACCAATAATATGTGTACATCATTTGCAGCCACCACTCAACAGCGAACACATCAACGCACATATATATATCGAGGCAAAACCATACATACCGACAATGTGTGTAAATCGTTGGCAGCCACTACACAATAGCGGACAGACCACCGCACATATACATTCAGGCACAAACATACATACCGACACCGTGTGTTGCTAAAAAGGTAACAGGACAAATAAAATTATAATTCAGTTCTAAATAAATGAACATATTATAAAATTCACACCAGGTTTGGCAAAATATCAGTTAGGTTCGGCAATATTTCTTCACAAAAGGGGTCGACTTCATTACGAGACAGACCACGGGCTGGAGTTCTTACCGAACTTTCAGCATTTTGTTAGCTGACGCCAAGTCACCATCTTGAAACTGCGCAACTATTTTGAGGGTTTTCGAACACCATATCATTCATTCCAGACCGGACGACCGTCTAAAAACCGCGTCAAAAATCCCCCCCAACGATTTTAATGCCTTGTAGTCCCGATGACAATGGGTCGTTGTACCAGCAAAGTGTTCCGATAATGTACTTGTGATGTAGGAGCTTTACAAATTTGTCTGTGTCAAATTTTTCAAGTCTTTTTGATGAAGTTACCGTCATTCAATCGAATTGAAATTTTGCACTGATATGCGGTCACTCTGAAGATACATGAATTTATTTATTTAATGTTTCTCTCAGGTTGATTTTGATAAAATTTCCTTTATATAATTAAGTAGAAATTGTATAGTTCTGAAAACATTATAAGTTATGGTACCAGCAAGCAGGGCCGGTGATGACCAGCAAGGCCGCATAAATTTATGTGTTTTTGGTGACTAATTGTAGCTGGTGCCAGTACAAGGAAATCAAATCTTTGACCTGCCGGACAGACTAGTGTCAGGTAATGGAAAAACTGAGACAGCATGAGAGTACTTTATTTGTAGGCATCTTAAATGCTCTTAGGATAGGTGAGCTCTGTTTGACAGATTTTGCTTTTCTGTTGAGCAATTAAAGCCAAGTGCCAGCTGACCACCCCCACCCCCTGATCACCCGCCCTTTGACCACACCACCAACTGACCAACCCACCAAATGACCACATCACTAACCCAGAAAACTATAGAATCGATACTTATATCGGCAAAAAATGTATACGTGTTCGAATATACTTTATATGAAAATTATAAAGGCTGTTCGGGTTAGGGATGCTAATCCGTTAAGGGGTAATTCCTTGGTTCCTCCTCCTCCTTGGGGGGGGTCAATTTTTGATATCCTTTTGAGATGCAGGGTTTTAAAAAATTAGCGAAAACAAAACATCAGATAATCCAGACGGCTAAAGGTAAATACTCGTATTTGATATTTTGTGTGCGGTTATTGTTAAGTAAGCAGTGTCTTTTGTCTTAATTATGGCAGAGTTTTCAGGTGAGGAGTACGTTGATATCCATTTTTTTACGGATTTCGCGATGATAATGCATCAAGAGCTCGCAATGAATATCAACGCAGATTCCCAACGCGTCGCATTCCTGACGCAAGAGTATTTACAAATATTCATAGAAGACTGCGAGATATCGTAACAAAATCAAATACGCCGGTGGAGCTACATTCAGTCTCAAGAAATCATTTGGATGTCGATGAAGAAATAGTAATGTAACAGCAAATCCATCTATTAGCATAAAGAGGCTCGCTTTACAATTGAACGTCTCATGCTACCGAATGCATCGAGTATTGCATAAGGAACATCTTCATCCATACCATACTACACCCGTTCAAGAACTTATACAAATAGACCACCATAAAAGATTTGAGTTTTGTTATCGGTTGATTGAAAGGAATTTTGACAATGATAGTTCTGTGAAACGTATTTTCCATGGATGAATGAATCTCAATTTACAAGAGATGGCATAACAAACTTTCACAATCTACACACGTGGGCTGCTGAAAATCCTCATTCCACAAAACAAACATCATTTCGGCACCGTTTCAGTGTAAACGTATTGGCTGGTGTAATTGACGATAATTCAATTGGACCATTCATATTACCATCGACATTAAATAGTGAACGTTATTTACAATTCTCAAATACTCCTTGATGATGTTTCTGATTTTAGTAGATCTTTGCACACATACCAACATGATAGTGCACCTCGTCAATATGGTATAAATGTAAAGAAGTGATTAAATGAAAATTATCCAAGTAATTAGTATTCTGTATTTATTTATTGAATTTATAAGCATTTTATAACAAAGTGTCTTATTTATAATACTTATAATGTATGGATTTAAATTAAAATTTAATTGAAATTTCAAAGAGAGAAGAAAAAAATAAAAATAAAAAATATTAACTGAAATATTATTTATAGAAGTTGTACACCAGGGGTGGGCAAACGGTCGATCGCGATCGACCGGTCGACAGTCCATCGCAGACATTTTAAATAATTTACTAGATTAATTTCAAATCTTTTAATTTAAAATGTGAAACTGAATTTAAACTGACATGACTACTTCCCAAGCGGAAGCAGTGCTTCTACTCCCTTCTACTCATTCTACTGTATGCGTACGCCTACTCATTTTTATTTGTACTTCCCGCCTTGTCATAATACTGTGCTTGCGGTGAGATGCAACTAGCTGTCGCTATCGCTACTCAGAGTGCATACAGCTTACAGTTGCTTATCGTACTTTGTTTTGTGATGAAGTGTACTGATCTGAAGCAAACATCGAGAAAGAAATTGCGTATTTACAATTCGAATTGATAAGATTCTATTTTTGCGTCAGTAAATTTATTGAACAAATTTGATTTTAGTTTACTTTAATATTCTTTATTTATTAATTTTAATTTCAGATACAATAAAAATGAGTAAGAAAAAACCAAAAACATATTATTTCCATAATGAATGGGGAAGAGCTTTATTTTTTTACTATGGTGTAAGGATAAATGCCTATGTTTGATATGTCGTGTTATAGTCGCCTTGCCCAAGAAAGGAAATCTGGAAAGACATTTTTCGAGTTTGCACAAAATTTATGAAAATGATTACCCTATTAATACAGAATTAAGAAGAAAAAAAATAAGAGAATTAAAATAGTATATTACAGAACGAGCAAGGAAAGTGGAGTTTATCGTGCGAGGTCGAAGCTTGACAATCTAACGAGCACGATGAGCACTTTTCTGCGAGTCGTGTACGCTTTTTTTCTCGCGTCCAAACCGGTTTTTTTTGCTTAAACGAGAGAGAAGCAGAAATGTGAGAATGTGTGTTCGCTGTGACTGCAGTAAATAACAAAGAAATTAATTTTTCACGCGTCCAAACCGGTTTTTCTGCTAAATCGAGAGAGAAGCAGAAATCACAAACGACAAACAAAAGAGAATTCTTGCTCATGCGCAATGTGTTCGTTGAGGTTGTAGTAAATAACAAAAGACGTTTATATCATAACATAACTATTGTTGTTATGGGCTACTTTCGAGGCTAGTTTATAGCGTACGAAACAGTCACTTTCGGCTATGGGCGCGTGAAAAAGCAATTAACCGCTCAGCAACTTTTGTTTCAAAAGTCTGTGCATCAATCCAAAATGGCAACTGAAGCATCTTATGTCATAACATACGTGTTGACAAAACATAAAAAGCCTTATCGGGATGGGGAAATTTGTAAGGAAGCTTTTCTTGACGGCAGCGAGAAATTATTTTCCAACTTTAAGAATAAAAGCGAAATTCTCAATGCAATTAAAGATTTGCAACTTTCTTGCCGAACTGTAACTCGTCGTATTGAAGATATGAACAAAAATGTAACTCGACAACTAGAAGATGACATACAAAGTTGCAGTTTCTTTTCGTTGCAGTTTGACGAGTCAACAGATATCGCTGATACTGCACAATTAATTGTTTTTATAAGAATGGTTTTTTTCGATTTTTCCGTAAAAGAAGAATACTTCCGATAAAGGGAACAACGCGAGGTGCAGATAAGATGGCAACTTTTATGCCATTTGCTGAAAAAACAAATTTGCCTTTGCATAAATTGGTTGCTATGTCTACTGACGGAGCACCTTCAATGGTTGGTAGAAATAATGGATTCGTAGCCCTTTGCAAACAAAATGAACTGTTTCCTGATTTCATATCATTTCATTGCATAATTCATAATAATGCCTTTTGTGCAAAAATAATGGATGTTAATGACATTATGGATGTGGCAGTGAAAATTGCTAATTCGATAAGAGCGCGAAGTTTAAGAAGCGTCTATTCCGTAGTCAACTTGAAGACAATGACTCCGAATATGAAGATTTACAAATCTCAATAATCTTCAACCGATTTTTTGAATTTATTTCATTTCCTTTTGAGGAATTCGATAACGAGGATATTTCATCAAATCTAGCTCATACTTTTCAATTGAATTCATCGGATCTAGAGCTAGAAATTTTCACAATACAATCAGATATAATTCTGAAAGCACGTGCACGTGGAATTTACTACCAGAAGAAAAATACCCGTTATTGAGATCGGTGGCAATTAGGATATTTGCATTTTTTGGTTCCACTTATCTATGTGAAGCAGCGTTTTCTCAAATGAAAAACATCAAATCGGAATTTAGGAGTTCTCTGACTGATGACCACTTAATGGCATCTATTCGATTGTGCACCAGTGATTACAAACCTAACTTTACAAGACTTGTTAATGAAATACAATCCACGCATCTACATCAAAAAATTAATTTAAAATATTTATCAATAAATTTCAATTCACAATTTCACAAAATAGTAAATACAATGTATGTATTTAATATATTATTATCACGAAAGACCTTAATTCAATTTTTATTTGTTTTTAATTTAACCCATTTTTCGAAGTCGATCGCACATTAATAAGAAAAATTAATGTCGATCATACCAGTATTAAGTTTGCCCACCCCTGTTATACACTTATGTACAAATATTTAAATTTTCAATGATAATCAATGTTTTAGAAATCGTTTCAGCATTTATATAGGTTTTTTTCAAGAGTTTTCAAAGGAAATATAGCTGTTCTGTCCCCTTAAGTTCGCCGGCAGGGAGTTCCAGAGGCCAACAGCATGTACAAAAAACTGATTCTTAGAGTTTCTATATCTAGGGACAATTAGAATATAACTTCTTTGTGATACTGGGAAAATTAGTTTTTCGAAAAGATAATTAGGAGATCTAGTTTGTATGAGTTTAAAAAGAAACGTTAAACTTAGAAAATCGATATGCTTGTTTAGAGGCATATTAAAAACACTACCTGCTTGTACCGAAACATGATCGAAACGACGTAATCTATAGATAAAACGAACAATTTTATTGAACACTAGTTGGAATTTACGCTTGTTTGCGCTATCCAAACAGCAAAAAATAGGACTTCCGTAGAAAAGGGTTGGCAGAACAAGAGTTTTGGCTGATGTCATTTTTGTTGAGACTGGAAGGCAACTTCCAGCAATGCATAAAACCCGCAGAGCAACATAAATTCGACCAACTGAACTTGCCAGATGATTGTCCCACGATAGTGTTTGGTTAAAAATAACCCCTTAATTTTTTTTACTGTTTTAACGTTATTCAATGTTTTCTCCTCAAGTTCGATCCTTGGCAGGTATAACATATCAATAGCAGTATTACTTATAACAATTGCCTGACATTTATTAGTATAAAGTTTAAGGTGATTTTCTCTAGACCACTGTGCTATACTCATCAGATCCTCATTTATTCTGGCTGTTGCATCTTCAACCATGCCAATTCGGTAGCTTAAATGAATTTGCACATCGTCTACGTACATATGAATATTACAATACTTGAGTATAGAGGGAAGGTCGTTGTTGAATAGCGTGAACAGGAGTGGTCCCAATATTGATCCCTGGGGCACACCAGTAGCGTTGGAGAGAAAGTCAGATAGTCTGCCGTTCGCATAAACTGCTTGAGTTCTGTGGCTAAGGTACTGTCCAAGTAGCGTTAAAGCTGAGTTTTCGAAAAAGAAAAAAATTCTTAAGCTTTTTTAAAAGTAAAAGCGGAGTATATTATCGGCTTTTTGGAAGTATACTGGATTATACGATACAAATATTTGTAAAAATAGTTCCAACAAAAATCAAAAAAGCCTTTGAAATTATATAAATATTTTGTGATTGATTTTTTGCAATTGCACAAAATAAATTATTCCATGCTTATATTCCTGTGTTTCATTATGTCAACACAAGTACGATGATGTACTTATACTTTTATTATTTTACTACATTACAACAACTAAATACAAATGCCTTAAATAAAGTACCAAAATATAACAAATAAACAGACGTTTATTTTGTGTATTATATATCCGAAAACAAAATCATATAAAGATTTTACAAAAATCAATCGGTTTCTTAGTATATTTTATAATAGTATTTGGCTTTCAATTTGGAAGCAAAGGCATCAATTGAAATAAAATACCAAATTTTGTTATTTGTGTTTTGTTTATTTTTTGAAATACAATCTTGGTCAATATAATTTTTGGGAAATGTAAAAATTCCTTTATAATAATTATTGATAGTTCGGAGAGAAATCTACAGACTTAATAACATGTAAAAGAAACCATTTTTTTGGTAAAAAATCAAATAAATTTGGTATCGTTTCGATTTAGAATTACTTCATAAAAGTAGTATAATTAGGTTTAAGGTAGTACAATAGTGCGGGTAATGAAATAGTAGTATAATACCTTGATTGCAATTTAGCAGCAGCACTGGTCATAAGCATATGATTAGTGTTTAACTACAATTTTGACAGATAAAGACTTTTCACGTAGTCGCCAGCATGTGGCTAGACTACTGCATGAGGCAAGAGTGAACCGATTCGGCAATTATGTACAAGATTTTACTACTTTCTGTCATTAAATTTACACTAACCCAAAGAAAGAAAAAACATAACACAACAATAAAATTGTATGCTATACACCTCGTACATATACGAAAATGACATCTCACCTTCAGGAGTCTAGACTCATTTGCGACCGAAATCGGCCTTCAGGCTTTTTAATTCTTATAGGTACAAAAGTTTCAAAAAGATAATTAATTGTATTTGTAAAAAATTGTACTTGCTCATCAACGTCAGAGAGATGATATATATTTTCAAGATTAGAACTATAAATACTATGCTATTAGTGATTGCATATCTATGGAGTTAAAATTTCTAAACGAAAGGTTTTCCGTTGCTACAATCGCATTTATTCGAATGTTATAAAAAACGACAATTAAATCGTGCTTGGAAAATCCGGGCACATCAAGTTGCCCATAAAAATTGACAAGATCAGGTTGGTTGACCAGGAAAACATCAAGCAGAGTAGAGCTAGAAGATGTAAAATGTGTAGAGGTATCACTATTAACAGGAATCAAGTCGAGAGATAAGGGACTATCTCTGAAATGTCTAATCCTATTATTTTGAATATCTAAAAGGTCAATGTTTAGGTAATGTTTAGTAATTGGATTGGAAGAAATGGTCCAATTTATTGGCCTGCATGATCACCAGATCTAACAGTGTTAGATTTTTATGTATGGGGAACGATGATTAAAGCACCATATAGCTCATAGCATAGATAACAACTTAGATCTTAAATTACCAGTCAAATAAGACTAAGTTGGTTGCTCTCCGATAAATATTTTGGAAGTTACAGTTTGATATTTGCGTGTATTTTTTTCTGAACAATATTTTTAAAACACCCTGCATCTCAAAGGATATTAAAAATTGACCCCATCCCCCCCTCACATACGATTTTTTCTCAGAATGAACCAAGGAATAACCCCTTAACGGATTAGCATCCCAAACCCGAACACCCTGTATACAGGCAAACCCTTATTTTACATCCCGCGCCACCTATCGGGTCCAAATTTTGACAACTACTACCGACTTTTACTTAATCATGAAAATTTCCGAATTTTTTGCTCCTGAGTCAGAAAAGCGAAAGAAATCTCTGACTGTTTGTCTGTGTCGACTCTACAGCCCAGACCCTTGAACTTATGATGATGAAAATTCATATTTAATCTTTTTACATAAATTGAGAGGGGCCAGATAATTTTGACGGAAATCTGACAACCGGAAGTGCCAGTTTACTTAGACAGCTTTTCAAGTTCTGCAAATAACTCAAAAAGTATAGTACTTGGGAGAAATCTGTCAAGTGCAAAAGAAATTTAAACAAAAAACAAATTAAAAGATATAAAAAAATTAAAAAAACCCATAAAAATTAAAAATTTTCATGTAAATTCTCTAATAGGAGATACATATGTGTGCAAGGTTTGAACCGGGTTAATTTGGAAAAAATTAATATAAGAGCCCCCTTCACTTCAAAATTTTTACAAAAACGCTCCAAAAATTTTACAAGAACTTTTGTCCATCGGGATAAACAGATCTTTAAAATTTTTAAAAAAAAAAAGTATACGGGAACCCATCGGGCCTCAGGGCCCATTCGTTAAAAAAATGTCAAAAAAGTTTTGTCCATCGGAGATACAAATGTGTATACAATTTTACCAAAATCGGGTTAATTTTTAATTCAAATTTGTATGAGGTCCCACGACCCCAGGGCCCGGCGTCTGTAAAATGTTTACAATAGTCAATAAGTGCTGTCCATCGGAAACGTGTATAAAATTTGAAGAAAGTCGGGTTAATTTTTCTGTCTGTCGCGCCGAATATTATTATTATTTAAACGCATTATCACTTACCTAACGCATACATACTAATCGACTAATGTAGTTCGGTAACAGCACCTAAAAACCTGAAACAAATAAAAGAAACCGTATATATTAACTGTTCATCAAGAAATGTTAAAGAAACGTTGGCAATCGTGCATAAATATAAAAATTTTGTTGTGATTTTTGATGATAAAGACCAAGATCGCTACACTAGGAGATAACTGGAGGTAGGAGGAATAGATATTGCACAGACGAGGAGAAACTGAAGGAGAAATGGACTGAATTGTAAGGAACACAATACAGCTAAAAAAATTCGATAAAAAATTACCCATAAAATTTTGCATGTAATACCTAATCACACTTGTGTTCTTAATTTTGAACTTGAATTTAAAAAAAAAAACCCAAAAAAATGAAAATGGTTCATGTAAACAAACAAACAAACAAACAAACAAACAAACAAACAAACAAACAAAGAAACAAACAAACAAACAAACAAACAAACAAACAAACAAACAAACAAACAAACAAACAAACAAACAAACAAACAAACAAACAAACAAACAAACAAACAAACAAACAAACAAACAAACAAACAAACAAACAAACAAACAAACAAACAAACAAACAAACAAACAAACAAACAAACAAACAAACAAACAAACAAACAAACAAACAAACAAACAAACAAACAAACAAACAAACAAACAAACAAACAAACAAACAAACAAACAAACAAACAAACAAACAAACAAACAAACAAACAAACAAACAAACAAACAAACAAACAAACAAACAAACAAACAAACAAACAAACAAACAAACAAACAAACAAACAAACAAACAAACAAACAAACAAACAAACAAACAAACAAACAAACAAACAAACAAACAAACAAACAAACAAACAAACAAAAAAACAAACAAACAAACAAACAAACAAACAAACAAACAAACAAACAAACAAACAAACAAACAAACAAACAAACAAACAAACAAACAAACAAACAAACAAACAAACAAACAAACAAACAAACAAACAAACAAACAAACAAACAAACAAACAAACAAACAAACAAACAAACAAACAAACAAACAAACAAACAAACAAACAAACAAACAAACAAACAAACAAACAAACAAACAAACAAACAAACAAACAAACAAACAAACAAACAAACAAACAAACAAACAAACAAACAAACAAACAACCAAACAAAAATTTAAATTAAAATTTTTCATGTAAATGCTCTAATAGGAGATACAAATTATGTATATAAAGTTTTAATAAAATCGGGCTTCAGGAAGTGGGTTAAAAATTTATAATATTTATATTTAACTGCAGCCACAAACAAACAAACACATACAGACGCGAAGTTTTATTATTAATCCCCTAGGCCCTGGGGATACTTCCAAATTTTTTATAAAAAGTGTTGTCCATCAGAGATACACATGACAGAGATAATACAAATAAGATAATACAATTACATAAGTTGTTTAATTATATAAAGACAATAAAGATTTGAAGAGTGAGGATGTCTTTTCATTTACTCTTTCTACTCTGTTGCTGAGTATATTGCCAAGCCAAGAGAGTTGGCTTGATGTTGTTCATTGTTATTGAACGTAGACGCAGAATTAGAATTAAAGAGTGGAATCTGCGCTCTTACGAGTCATTCCTGAGAATAGCGAGGACTAAGGGCAGTTACGCAGAATCCGTTGTGCAAGGTGGACGTCTTTTTCGCAGTATCGTTCACTATTTTGAGTGGTTCATATTGGTTTATTTATCATCAAAAGTGGGATAGATACCAAAAATAGCTTATATAGACGGCTGGCTCGTGTACGTGTTGTTTTGCGCATTTTCGAAGCCTTTCCTGTTGTGCAGTATATGCGGTGTGGCTTGCGGGGTTTTTGTGAGACTGTGCTTTTGTTGTTGCTGTCTGGCTGACTCGCGTTTAAGTCACATTGCGCATTTTGCTTTGCGGCACTTTATTGTTGTGCGAATGGTTCGATGCATCTGGCCGAATTGGTCGTTAAAATTTATTTTAATGGACTGCGGTAAGTCGCTTAATATTATATGGCTGAGGGACAAGGTGCCGTCGTAAACGACGGTAATGAAAGCGAAAACATGGACACATCGGATGTTGGCGATGCGACGCCGCTTCCTCCGCCGCTGGGTGGTAGTCACCCTTTGATTACACTAAACGCACTCAATTCTATCCTTCCTCCTTTAAGAAAAGCAATATTCGTTAGAATAAGTGGTTTAATGATAACTGCAGGTCAGCAGTCGCGAGTAAAAAAACAGCCCATTTGGACTACGTTACGTTAGGCCCAGGTATATCTACAATATACTTTCGTCGACGGGTTGTGTACTTTACTCCCTCTGAAGTATTAAGATTATATAAATCTTATGTAAGACCAATTTTAGAATTTAATTCATATGTGTGGGGTGGGGCTTCTAGATCACATTTGATTTATCTTGATGGAATTCAGAAAAGAGTTATCCGTTTGATAACGATGTAACTATTACTTCATCCCTTGATTCTTTGGAGCATAGACGAAATGTAGGAGCTTTAACTGTTTTCTACAAATTTTACAACGGTATGTTCTTCAGAAACCCGCTCTCTATTCCCAGGTCCTTTTGTCAGCAACGTTAACACTCGTTTGAGGTCTAATCAACATAGATTTGCCTTAAAACCGTTCTCATGTAGAACCCAACACTTCAAATCGTCCTTTTATCCGAGAGTGACTTCGATGTGAAATCAATTGGTCGACTCCGTATTTCCCGAATCTTATAATTTACAGGCCTTCAAAATAGCTGTAAACAACTTCCTGAAGGACGACAGTAGAGGTTATTAGAAGATTTTAATAAATAATTTTTTTTTTTTTTAAGTGAAACTTTTTTACGGAGGGGGCAACAATTTTCACAGCTCTGTTGTACACATTGGTTACACTGCTATTACTCTGTTGTACACATTGCTCTGTTGTACACTTTTGTTATGTAACTATATATGTATATAACTACAAATATAACTATATAAAAATCTCGTGTCACGGTGTTTATCTCTCAACTGCTCCGAAACGGATCGACCGATTGTTATGAAATTTTTTATGTATATTTGGTAGGTATGAGAATAGGTTTTAAAGTGAAAAAAAGAACGAAAAAATTGAGAACGACTGGACCGATTTGGCTAACTTTTATTTTAAAAATTCGCCATAGTCCGAATGAGGAAATAACTCTATTGAATGTTTTCGGTGAAATGCAAACTTTGGAAAAACGCCTTCCAGCCTAACTTAAAATAAAATTAAATTTGTGTTGATTGGCGATCTGTCCAGCAAAAGTCGTTATTTCATTTCTGTTCCAATAGATTCCAATTGTTTGGGTTACGTGCGCAAATGTCATTTGACAGCTTCTTCTTTGATTTTGTGGGCAAAAAGAAAATACCATCAAAAGGACCATAAGATCCCCAAAAGAACACCAAAAGACTCGCCAAAATACCACAAAAAGAACCTCAAAAGACCTACAAAAGGAGTCCAAAAGACTCACCAAAAACCTCCAAAAGACCCTGAAAGGAAAAACTCTCAAGAAGACCCTCAAAATACCCAAAAACCCTCAAAGGACCTCCAAAAGACCCACAAAAGATCCTTAAAAGACCCTCAAAAGACCTTCAAAAGACCTTAAAAATTCCGTCAAAAGACCCCCAAAAGACCCCCCAGAGGACCCTCAAAAGACCATACCGAATTTCATACAAATCGGTAGAGAAATTACTTAGTTCCCAAAATTAAAAAATTTAACACAATGATGTGACTAATACTGTGACGCGATATCACAAACAAATTTATTGAAAGTGGAACAGGACAACGTCTGTCAGGTCAGCTAGTATGTATATATAAATACATATATTACTGCAGCAGAGACCAGAAACAACTACGGCCACAGCTCCTATTAAAATTCTGGGATCTGGCCAATAGGGTCTGGACTTTTTGTTACCAAGCGATTTCTCAAGCGATTCGTATGAAACTCGGAATGTAGAAATAATAAGCGACTGTAAGATTTGTTCCTTTGGAAATTCTGGGATCTGGCTAATAGGGTTTGAATATGTTGTTGTTTATGTTATTTATTTTATTTAGAAAATTTGTAATATTTTCTTGGTCAAGGTTTTTTGTAGTTTTCCCTGACCATGATTCATTGATAAAAGTATTTGGGCTCGCGTCGTTTTAGTTTCGTGTTCGTTTTTCTTATTGCTTTTTCAATGAATCAGAGATAATTCTGAGAAAATAAATTGAAACCGGCTACAAACGTGAGGAATGTGATATGTTGTAATTCTCATTCCTTCGAATATTAATTTTTAATTTTAATAAAGGGCATAGCCCAACTTATTGCCGTGACGAAAGTCATTCAGTGACTTATCCCTTGGCAATGAGTCTATATATATAAAAAAAAATACAAACAAATTAAAGATGAAATGAATCTTGAACTAAAAACACTTATTGCTACAAATCGCCTCACCAATACTTAGGACACCGCCCACTTATACGAACGCCCCTTTTGTACTTTGGCTCTACTACTGGCAAGGATGGTTCGATTGGTCCCATTTTTTTTTTTCATTTATACTTACCTATATTACCTTTCATTTGTTACCAATTAACCCCTAAAGCTTCTTCAAATAACATTTATCTGAAAAAAAAACTCGAAACTTTGGATGGCTCTCCTACCCAAAGGGTGCGTTTCCGGAAAACAAGATTGCGATTTTCAAAATCTACTCGATTGGGGGTTTCATGGGAGTTATGTCCGAAAGCCCAAATCTCGAAATACATGTAATGGAGTCTGCTATATAACACCTGTTTTTTTATGGAAAAAACTCAATTACGTGATATACCACTCAATTGTATGAAACTGCACATAAGCCAAATGCAAATAGATCCAGCTTCCGTTAAACTTGGGCCACGCCGATAGACAAAGTACGGCTGTGTAGAGTTACTTTTTACCTTTCATTTGACACCAATACTTACTCCGCCCAATTTTGATTTTTTTTTTTTTTTTTTGACTTTTTATACTCCTTTGGACTCTATCTCTGTCAAGGGGGAGGCGATGGAGATTTTTTTTAAATGAAACCTCCTTCAAAGTACTTGGAAAAATGCATTTTTCTGTCGGGGGGCGTGGCAAAAATACCGAAAAAACCCTATACTGGAGATACACCACACTCTCTCCCAAAAATGTTGTTTCTTAATTGGAACTTCCGTACCATCAGAACGGCTTTTTCCAAAGCAGATGCAACTGTTACGGTAAAACGAAGTCGGGCTACGACGAAACGCCTTTCAAAACTCTTGTTTTTGAGTTCAGTTTTAAACAAATAATGTAATTTTTTTGTCTTAATTTAATTAATTAAACATTTAATTTTCATACTCAATAAATTATTTTTTCAATTTAATTATTTTTAAATTTTTAAAATTTCATTTTCATGAAACATTTTATAATTTTAATTGAAAACACCGATTAATCTGTTAATTTTGATGCAATTAATAATCGCTCCATTCGATTAATCAACCATATGATCAATTAATCGATTATTAATTTTTTTTGCTAACACTAAATCTATTCCATTAGAGCGTGGCCACACAGGCATGTGAATGAAAGTCATGTTCAACGAAACAGGTAGGTTTTTGTGAGTTGGAGAGAAAGAGAGCTTGATTCCACCGAATATCATATACAAAAGATAACTTTCGGCGCTAGCATGAACGTTCTATACGGCAAAACAACAACAAATTGATAAACATACACACAAACACAATGCTTCGCTAAGTGTAGCCACAACGTTCATTGGAATGACTTTCATTCCCATGGCTGTCACCAATGTCAACCACTGTCATCGAAGAAAATAAGCGAAATAACCTATTTTAGTTCAAATACCAGCAGTTTGTGTCACATATGGGTCACTTATAGTCCGGTGGAGTTTATATCATATTTTGATCGACCTGTTATGTCAGTACACTCAAGAATTTACAATTAATTCTTTTTTTAGCTTCCAAGAGAACTACGGCTCATGCAGCTATGATTAAGGTGTCAAATAAAGGTGTCTGCATAAATTAAAACTATAATTAGTGTTTACATCATGTGACCTATGACGTTTAGGTCGGAAGAAATTAGTCGATATAACCATCTCAATAGCTGCGCGTAAGTAGAATACTCGTAGAAGTAAGCCATCTGACAAGTGATAAGACGATATGACCTAATTATATCCATCTAATAGACATAATTGTACACGTAACTATAATTAAACTTTGTTGTTAACAGTAGCTACAAGATAGAAAAATAACTTGAAAGTTAAGAACAAAAACCAAAAAGTCGCACATTCTGACAACAAACATCATAACTTTCGATTTCATTGATGAAAGCCATGAACAGTGCACTCTGTTAGCTTACCCATGGTTTGGCTGAAACGAAGAAAAGCCGAAATTGTTGGTTTATCTTAAGCGACAAATTACTATAAAACTTTAGTATATATATATATATATAGCGCACAGATTGTAGAGATACTAAATTTTTTTAATCTTAATGCTGTCGGTATTGCTACCATTTTATATTCCAGCACAAGCAAGAAAGGAAAGAACAATACCTTCTATTATTTATGGAATGGTATTGGACTGTATCACGTAAGCCAGCTATCACTGAAATACTCTAAATCGCTGTAGCACTATGCCTGTGTTACACGTTTAAAATGCACTATAGTTTCGAGTCTAAACTTCAGATGTTCTGGTAAAAAACATGATCCATAGAAAATGTATTTATTGTGTTGTTAGAACACGGCCAAGATGGCACAATTACACTGGATAAGCCACATTAAAAATAAGAGAACCCTCCAACGAAACGTACCTTTTACGCACAAAACAGTGGAAGATAACAATTTATATTATTAAAACTTCGCTAAACAGCTCGCACTGACTTCCAAAGGAATATCCCCGTAATGCCCAAACCTAGTGACAGTGAGTACTAGACCAACCGAACTCAACTAGCTTCAATGTATGGAAAATACGCTCAGAAAACTGAAAACTGAGTGAAAGACTGAACTATCAATTGAGAAATAATAGCTGTATTTTAATTGAATTCGAATTGGGAATTACAACAACAATTGCACTATCGAACTCCTTCTTTGGAATTTGAAAACCTGCTGTTTGGCTGGTTTTGACATTCGAATTCCTTATTCGGATTCCAAGAAAATACAGCTAAATATAGAAATGACATCTTACATTTAAAGGGGAGATGACACTAGTATACGGATGTGAAGTTACATTTAGGGTTGCCGCGCGCAGTTTGAAAATGTTTACAATATTTAATTATAATTTTTGATAATAAAAAACATAACAGTACAAAAGTGGGCGTGTCCTAAAATAAGGTGAAAATTATATTTACACAGCCATGCTATTTTTATGGGTGTGGTCTAATTTAAACGGAAGGTACATCATAATATACTCATTTCATATGATTGAGTTTTTTCATACAAAAAGAGGTGATGATGAGATTCCATTGTCCAATTGGTTTATATTCAAAAATGAGTTTTTCCTTTTGAAAAACGTGCTCGAAAATTATGGATACTGTAAGATTTTGTGAGCTCAATAAATTTATGTTTAGATAGAAGATTAGAGATTAGTTTTTATTTTTAAAAGGTGTTTTTGTAAATTATGCGCACACTGTAAAATATAGTGCGCTCAATTAATTTATATTTAGAGAGGATTTTTTCCTCTTAATTAGCGTTTTTGTAAATTATGCACACACTGAAAAATTCAGTGCGCTTAATTTTATATTTAGATTGGATTTGGATTAATTTGTACTTGGTTTATGTGCAGTTTCATATAATTGAGTGGTGTTTCATATCAGTTTTTCGTTGAGTTTTTCCAATACAAAAACAGGTGTTATATAGCAAACTCCATTATATGGTTTTCGAGATTTGGGCTTTCGGATACACCTCTCATGAAAGCCCCAACTGAGCAGATTTTGAAAATCGCCATCTTGTTTTTCGATAGTGTTTGTTTTGGAGGGGCATCCAAAAGGTTTGGGGGTTAATTGGTATTATATGAAGGATAATAAAAATACCGTCCATTACTTAAAAAATGGGGGGGAATCAAACCTACCTCAGAATATCTAGAGTCAAAAACTGATTTTTCCGTAAAAGTTCAACAGTGGGCGTGTTTGAATGTGGGCGGGCCTCATGTTGTTGTCAAATGAAAGTTGAAAGTTGTTTTATTGGCGTGTCCCAATTATCATGGAAGGTGGATCAATTTATACTCATTAAAAATGATTAAGTTTTTCATAAAAAATAGCTGATGTGTGATTTCTCTCGCTTAATTGTTTTATGTTATGGTTTAAAGGCCTGTTTGAAAAGAATGGGCACACTATAAATTGCGCTCATTTAATTTAGATTTAGATAGGAGTTTTTCCTTTTAAAAAGCTGAATCATGGTATATCATGTAATTATGTGTGCAAAAAAAACTCAATCATATGATATACGACTCAATTATTATATGAAATACCACATGAATCAAATACAACTTAATCAATCTTCCATTCAAATAAGGCCACGCCCATCAAAATAGTACGATTGTGTAAAACTAATAACTGTCTAATGTCTGTCTGACTAATAACTCTGTCGAGGGCGGTTGGATTGAACCCAATTTTTTATAAGATGAAAGGTATTTTTATTACCTTTTTTACCAGTTAACCCCCAAACATCCATCAAACCACTAAGAAAAATTAATTTTTCAAAAAATAACTTAAAACTTTGGAAGCCCCTCCCTCTTAAAGGGGGCGCCGCCCCAAAGTCCCGTTAACATTTTTAGGCAGTGGGTGGTGGGAGCGTTGTAGGGGGCGTGGTAGATGGTTAAAATTACATTAATTGCTATACTGTCTATTCACCAAAAATATAAATTTATTACTTTCTATAAAATCACATTAAAACAAATCCATTACAAATCAAAGCAGTATTATAAATAATATTAAAAATAATATATTACATTACTTAATTTATATTTATTAATTATTCACAACAATTACTAATATCAAGATCTCTAATGCCAAAACAATATTAATTTTTTTTATAATTACCTGTCTTATACGTTGTTGAAGCAAATGAAATGTATGCTTAAAGTATGCCATATGAAAATTAAATCTTTCGTGGAACACGGAATATTTAAAAAAAATAAATAAATTTTCACCCTGATTTTAGCGTACCCTTACATGTAAGAATAAACACACCTACCTTAAGCTGCATTTTATTGTTACTGAAATTGAAATAGGAACAATTTTACAACAACAATGACACATACATTCAAACTATTTGTAGTTATAAAATAATTCTACACTGGCGTACCGATTTGCGTCGACTCGTCTTGCGTTGTATCGATTTGCGTCCTCAAACAGAAAATTCGGTTTGCGTGGTTTTTTCGATTTGCGGCGCTACAAGCATGAAAATGACTGTCATGCGAATTGCCAATGAACGAATCTGCTATGAAATCGGCAAAATGAATTGTTGGTGAATTTTATTTTTTATCCCTTACTTGAGACTATGTAATGTAAATATGTATATACATATAATGAAAAAAAATATTTATGTCAAATTAAATGAGTTTTTTAATGAAATAAAAAAAAATTATCATCTTTGGAACCAATCTACTACTCTGATCCAAACCAACAAGTAAATGTAGAAAATCGTATGTATACACTTTTATAAAACAACGAGTTGATAACCACGGGACCCGCTGACCCACTCTGCTCCACAAAAAACCCCACCAAATGACCAGATTTGAACTCGCTAGAGATAAACATAAATACACGGGCAAAAAAAAAGGATAAACTTACCAGAGCACCAAAAGAACTTATATTGTAAATATGGCTTTGTTACGAACGCGTTTTTGTACATTAAAATTACAATTTTTTTAAAATATATCGACTCCAGCGCCAACTACCGTACTCAAAAAAGGGATAAACATTTAGTATAATCAACCCTACATATGGTGTTAATTTGGCTTCAATTTGTCTAGTGGCTGAGGTGTTATTTTGTTACATATTAATTCAACAATATCTCCACTCCAGAAACATCTACCGGATCAAGAAAAAACATAAATTTATCGAAGTACCAAGCAAACATATGGTGTAAATATGGCTTTGATACATCCAGTGGCTTAGACGTGATGACTTTTGACGTGACAACGTCTCACTACAAGGTTAAAGGGGTACATATTCAAAAAGTCGAATGTTAAATGGAACTATTTTAACAGCATTTTGTCCTATGTTATGTTACGATTTTAACAGCATTTTGTCCTCTGTTATGTCATACTTTTAATCACTGGGATTTGGTCATTAGGAACTAGAACTTTTTGAACTAAGACATTTTTCAAGCGATTCGCATGAAATTCGGTGTGTAGGGCTAAGATGCGACTATAAAAGTTTTTCCTATGGCAATTCTGGAATATGGTCTGGAATTTCGGGAACAAAGCAATTTCTCAAGTGATTCGTATGAAATTCGGTATGTAGGACTAAGATGCAACTATAAGCATTGTTCCTATGGACATTCTGGGATCTAGCCATGAGGGTCTAGAATTTTGTAACCAAAGCCATTTTTTAAGCGATTCGTATGAAATTCGGTATGTAGGACTAAGATGCGACTACCACCCTTGTTCCTTGGCCATAGAATCGTTTGCCTGAAGAGCGACAAAATCAAAGTCGTCGAACAGTTCGAAGTCAAAGCGGCCCAGGTTAAAAAAGAAAGCACCATCTGGCAGAACTAGCTTTTTTCAAAAGAGAGCTCGAACCCCTCCAGTGTGCGGTGATCAGCACCGAGTCATCAATTGTCCTTACGAGGCGAAAAATGCAAGAGCTTGAATCATAAAGCTGGTCACTGTCACAGTTATAAATATTTTATAAAGCAACAATTCGAGAGAGCCTACAAAAATGCTCAAGAGTAGGACTCAATCAAGTCAGCGAAGTCAACAATGCCGCGCAACGAATATTTGTTGAACCAAAGATCAACGGCGCGAACGATAAGCTACAACTCGACATAGCTTCAGCCATAACGAAAAGAAACTGGAAAGCCAACCTTCCAGAGTATCTCAAAACCAGCATGCAGCGTATCCGGTTTTCCATGTGTCATCAATTTGAATGGGATTGAAGAGTACGCTGAGTGATGTGTAGCTAATCGAGAAATTAACCTATTCCGAATTCCTTGGTTCCGTGTCCTTGAACAGCATCAATGAACTTCAGGACCTAAGCAATTTCTCAAGTTTTTCGCATGAAATTCGGTATGTTGGACTAAGACTGTAAAACTTGTTCCCATGGAAATTCTGGGATATGTTTATTAGGAACTGGAATTTCTGGAACTAATCAATTTCTTAAGCGACTTATGCCTTTTAATTTAATCAATATTGATTAGTATTCATTTTTAAGTCCTTTAATAAATTTTTTTATTTAATCGTATTGCTTAATTATAGACTTAATTTAATCGTATTTAAAAATTATAATATTAATATTTGCCAATAGAATAGAATGAAGCCAACATCTACTGCGCATGTGGTAGTATAGTCTCTGTTCATGGTGTTCTATCGGTGCTCTGCTCTGCTTGTTCTATTAACATTTCATAAAATGATACAGTGCTTTGTGAGAGAGAAAAAAACAACCCATAAAAATACAATTTTTCATGTAAATTCTCTAATAGGAGATGGGTATGTGTTAAAATTGGAAGAAAATCGAGATTATTTTTAAAAAAAATTATATGGGCACCCTTCGGGCCTCAGGGCCAATTCACTCCAAAAACTTTACAAAATGACCCTGGGGCCAGTTTTGTTTTTAATCCTCCGGATTTATTTTAAAAAACCAAAATGAAACACCATTTAATATTTATTTCAATTCTTAATTAAAAGACTTATCAACTAAGATTCAAGAAATAATATTGATGTCGAGTTAGAGACTCATACTTAAAGACTGCCAAAATAATCCTGAGTTCTCAAACTAAAATGAACTCCTTTTATATTTACTCATTGCATATGCTGCAATTCTACATACATACATATTCTTATTAGATACATTCATATCGTCATCAGAAAGAATGACTTTGCTTACATTATGATTTTGTTTATGTCCAAACGAATATGCTTGGTATGTTTATTTTTATGATTGCCATTGGTTTCGATAAATTATTACATTGTTTATATTCAAGCAGATATGCTTGGTATTGCTCTTTATTAATTTTATGACTGATTTTTATATAGATTGATTTTTATGGCATCCCGTATGTGTCTATCTTTATACGCAAGCAAATATGCTTGGTATGCATTTGTTATTATTTGTAATGGGGAGTAATTTTATAACTTAGCCCGGGGTCTCCAAAATGTATGCAAAAAGTGTTGCCCATCAGAGATACACATGTGCATAAAATTTGAAGAAAATCGAGTAAAATTTTGTGAAATATTTGTATGGGAGCCCCCTGACCCCGTGGCCCGAGGGGCCTCAAATTTTTAATAGAAAATGTTGTCCCCGGAAATCCACATGTGTGCAAAATTTCAATAAAATCGGGCTTTGGGAAGTGGGTTAAAAATTGATCGCAAGATTCCACGCAGACGACCGACGACCGACATCCGTGCCACGGGCAAGTGAAGTTAATACAGAGAATTTAAAAAAACAACCCATAAAAATTCAAATTTTTCATGTAAATTCTCTAATAGGAGATGGGTATTTGTTAAAATTTGAAGAAAACAGCGCTAATTTTTAAAAAATTTACATGGACTCCACACGGGGTCAGGGCCTGATCACTCCAACAAACTTACAAAAAGTTTTGTCCATCAGTGATACACATGTGTTTAAAATTTGAAGAAACCCCGGCCACCAAAATTTCTGCAAAATGTGTTGTCTATCGAAGATACACACGTATATAAAATTAAAAAAAAAATCGGGTTAAGTTTTTTAAAAAATTTGTTGGGGCCTTTCTCCAAAATTTTTGCAAAAAGTGTTGCCCATCGGAGATACACACGTATGTAAAAATTAAAAAAAATCGGGTTAATTTTAAAAAAAAAAATGGGGACCAATGACAAGGCCCGTCTCCAAAATTTTTACAAAAAGTGTTTTTCATCGGAGATACATACGTATATAAAATTTGAAGAAAATCGGGTTAATTATTTAAAAAAAAGTTATGGGGCCCCACGAACCCGTGCCCGGTGTTACAAATTTTTTTACAAAAAGTGTTGTCTATCGGAGATACACATGTGTATTAAATTTGATGAAAATGGGGTTATTTTTTTAAAAAAAACTTATGAGGCCCCACGAGCCCGGGCCCGGGGTCTCCAAAATTCTTAAGTGTTGTATATTAGAGATACACATGTGTATAAAATTTGAAGAGGGTCGAGAAATTGTTTTTAAAATATTTGTAGGGAAGCCCCCCGACCTCGTGGCCCGAGGGGCCTCAAATTTTAATAGAAAGTGTTGTCTCCGTATACACATGTGTGCAAAATTTCAATAAAATCGGGCTTTGGAAAGTGGTTTAAAAATTTATCGCAAGATTCCACGACAGACGTCCGACAGACGTCTTTTTTATTTTTTACAAAAAGTGTTTTTCATCGGAAAATAAAATCGAGATAATTTTTTTAAAAAAAGTTATGGGGCCCCACGAACCCGGGCCCGGGGTCTCCAAAATTTTTACAAAAAGTGTTGTATATCAGAGATACACATGTGTATGAAATTTCAAGAAAATCGAGTAAAATATTTGTAGGGGGGCCCACCGACCCCGTGGCCCGAGCGTCCTCAAATTAATAGAAAGTGTTGTCATCGGAGATATGCATGTGTGCAAAATTTCAATAAAATAGGACTTTGGGAAGTGGGTCAAAAATTGATCGCAAGGTTCCATGACACACAAATCCACAAATCCACAAACACACGGGCAAGTGAAGTTAATATAGAGAATTTAATAAAAAAATACAAATGTTACAAAAAAGAGGAAAGGCCATTCGTAAGTTGCAAGCGACTATGCTGTTGTTGCTATTTCCGCTTCTTTTGGCTTATCTTATCCTTACTCATATATACAGTAAGTTCGATTGCTGGTTTGATGTTCGATCATAAGTGTGATGTCTGCCACTGAACAACGAATCTACCATCGACCATTGAGTCAACCATCAAACATCATACATGGCATTAAGCATCGGTTCAAAGTAACTATTCGATCATTTACAGAAATAAGAGAACAATGCAAAAGAAATTTAATGAGAAATAATTGGCCTGCATGTTTCAAAGCGACATTCTTACCATACCATTTTGAAGCATGGGCAGCAGTACTCACTACTTTTCTCTTCTAATTTAATTTAAAACTACTCAAATTTTTTTTGAATTGAAACCAAAAGCTGCATTACTGTGTTTGGGCAGTAATATGCAATATGCAGCCACTTCATAGTTAGTGGTTATGAACATTTAAATTAGCTTATAAATAATTTATATATAATGTGATGTGGTGATGATGTATGTGATGAGCTACGGTGCAAGCCTAATGGCTTAGATGTGATGCGATTACAACGATATTCACCAAAAAAATCTACTCCAACGCCACCTATCGGGTCCAAAAAAAACGTGAACGTGAAAATAGCTTCGATAATAAGTATAATAATAAATATATATATAATAATAATAATAATAAAGATTTAGGGACGATTATAAGATTATTAAAGAAAGGTTTATGTAAGATTATATGGAAGATTTAAGAAAGATTTTATACTGATATAGGATAACTATAGGAATATATGACAGATTATAAGATGATTATAAGATAAGTATATGAAAATATATTTTCTTAGTCTTTGTATTAATTATATAATATTTAAATAGCTAAATTATAGACTTTATATTTTTTGATTTTTGTATAAGAAGATATTTTTATTGTTCGTATATTTCGGTGTTCTTCACAATTTTCAACGATTAATATAATGAAAATTCATTGAAAAATTCGTTTTTATTATATTAATAATAATATTCGGCGCGACAGACCATTGCGGTCCAAGACCTAGTTTCTCGCGACCATTTGTGTTGCGCATGTATATGTTTGGAAACAAATGGAAGGGACCTACAATTTAAGGCCTGATCCGCCACCCAAGTTAACACCCGACCACTGACGCCACGCCCACTGACCTCCCTCCAACTGACTCACCGCACACGGTTCCCAGCCCACTGACCTCTTGCCGTATGGCCTCCCGCCAGCTGAACACCCACCCACAAACCACCCTTACCCACTGACCTCCCGTCAACCGAACCACCCACTAACTAACCACCTCGCCAACCCAGAAAACGTGTTCGAATATTCTTTATTGAAAATCATATACAGGGAAAACTACATTTTCCACCCCAGCGCCACCAAATTTCCAAATTTTGCCAACGACTTTCTTCTCCCCCCCCCCCCACAGTTATCGACCACAACCCCCTAGAGCTGTCTTACCATCACCATTCAACTCAGCGACCCGACCCATAGAATCATCACTAATATCGATCACCCCCTGTGGGAATATAACTCACCCATAGGAGTGTACTACCAGCACTATTCGTCTCGGCGATACCGAAAACGGTGGGTCCGACACTAAAATCGTCTGCCATGCCTCCCCCAGCCAAAAAACGTGCTACCCCAACACCTATTTTTTTTCCACATAGTAACTAATATGTATACCAAGTTTGGTTGAAATTGGTCAAGGCGTTACAGAGCTAGTTTGTCACAAATATATATATATACTAGCTGTTCCCGGGCGCTTTGCTACCCGCCCACTGACGCCACGCCCACTTACACCCGCGTTTCCCGGCTGGCCCATCCCACTGACCACCCGCCCACTGACCTCCCACCCACAGACGCCACGCCCACTTACACCCCAATAACTAACCAACCCACCAATCCAGAAAACTATAGAGTCGACACTTATACAGGCAAAAAATGTACACTTGTTCGAATATTCTTTATATGAAGATCATATACAGGGAAAACTACATTTTCCACCCCAGCGCCACCTATCGGGCCAAAATTTTGTCAACTTTCTTTTTATTTAAATATTATATGGTGTGAATTTGAGCCATATCGTTCCATAAATAAGAATTTTTGGAAAAAAACGACACCAGCGCCACCTATCGGGTCCAAATTTTGTAAACGACTTTCTTTTTATTTATATATTATATGGTGTAAATTTGAGCCAAATCGAACGTTCAAATCGTAAATAAGAATTTTCAGAAAAAAAATGAAAAAACAGCGCCACCTAGCGGGGCTGAACCAACTCAGAAACTATCGCGTAGCAATTACGAACAAACTCGCAGAAGGAAGTATCCAATTTGGTCCAGCCGTTTTCAAGTTTTAAGCATCCGAACAAACCACGATCCATTTATATATATATATATATATATACAAATAAATGCTCTATTTTATATATATAGATTAAAGATATTTATCAGTAATGCCTGATAAGATCCACATTTTGACATAATAATACCATGCGTATTTTTACCAAAAACGAATCAGTTTAAGAAAATTAATGTATAAATAAACACGTCACGTGAGATAGCTTATCAGAATTCCACTCCAGTTTATTTCCAAGGCCAACGTAACAAACAAAACATAAGATATGTAAAAAAATAAAACATGGTAATGGGTCACCATAGGCATTTTTTTAGAAACATTTTTCAGAAAACTTCAAAAATATGGTGAAATCCTAATCTTTATGGAATAAAACCCCTATGCGATGGGATGAACTGTGATGAAACGTATAGCGGATATACATTTGTATGTACACACATTCAGATTTTCATTTTTAATAACATGTTGTGGGAAAACATGGTACAAAAGTTATCAAAATGCATGCTCATTTTATTGGAAAAACTATTCCTCTGCCAATAAAATGCAGCTATAATTGTGATTTCAATTTCTTTCACTTTGGAGGAAATTCGTGCAAATCGATCATGGGTGTTGGGTTTTGGCACTGTCATTGTCGGTGATGGGTCTGTTTGTTTATTCAATCCAAGCAAGAAAAGTTACACAGAGCAAATGTTGTATGGTGTATAAATATCAGGCTTATAAATAGTTAGATCGTAAGTTGAATGAGAAGCTAAAATATAAATGTGATTAGTAAAATGTAACAAAGAAAACATTTAAAAAATATAAATAATGTATTGACATTCAAACATTTATTATGTGATGGTTGAAATAAAAAAAAACCGAGTAAAATTTTGCCGTAAATTGCTCGCTCGGGTTGAATTACAAAAAAAAATTTGTGTTTGCACTACTATCACATATGTTTTTTGTGCTTAAAATTTTGTTTTGCAAAGTTGTTAAAAAATAGATTAAATTTTTGAAGTGAAACGTCTTTAGGCGCGACTAGAAGTAACTGAATGCATTGGTGCCGTCAGTGTAATGGAAACAACGAATGTAACGCATGAAGATAAAGGTTAAAGATAAATTAAAGTGTAAATTCATTTACCATGTTTTGTATTCGGTGGATGTATATGATATAACTTCTTTATATATAACAACTAGCTGACCCGACAGACGTTGTCCTGTTCCACTTTCAATAAATTTGTTTGTGATCGTTTTGTGAACCTGTGAAAAGCTATTTGTTTTGCGATATCGCGTCACAGTATTGGTCACATCATTGTGTTAAATTTTTTAATTTTGGGAACTAAGTAATTTCTCTACCGATTTGTATGAAATTCGGTATGGTCTTTTGAGGGTCCTCTGGGGGGTCTTTTGGGGGTCTTTTGAGGGTATTTTGAGTGTCGTTAAAGGAGTCTGTTGAGGATCTTTTGTGGGGCTTTGGAAGTCCTTTGAGGGTTTTTGGATATTTTGAAATTCTTTTGGGGTTTATTTATCCGAATTTTTCGACTTTCCTTTTAAATTGTCTTTGTTTTCTAGGACTATAATGAACAAAAAAAAAGAATTACGCTAATCCTTTGTTCGAATCGGGAGTTATGGTCGCGAGTTCATACATAAATCCTATGGAAAACAGCACTTTCAGTTTTTTCCGAATTTTACAATTTTCCGGGCATCTTTTCTATTTTTTTTTCGCATAAACCTTATTAGGACTATGGCGAATAATATATAGCCAATGTTCACCCTGAAAGTCCATTCTAAATATTGGTAAAAGAATTTTTGAAATCGGTCCAGTATTTTCAAAGATGACCACCTACATACCAACAAACATTACCTCTTCATTCGATTAAGTATAGATGGGAGTTGTAGCACCTGCGACCCATGCAGATCCATTGCACTTCCCCGACTTGTGCTCTAGGGATAGTGTAAACCCGAGCACCCCTTCATATCATTTTTTCACTTTAAAACCTATCCTCATACCTACCAAATATACAAAAAAATTTCATAACAATCGGGCGAGCCGTTTCGGAGCAGTTGAGACCCAAACACCGTGACACGAGATTTTTATATATAAGATATATCGTTGTAATTCGAATAGCATCACGCCTAACCCAATGGACATATAAAAGCCTTATTCACACCGTGTTTTCGACGGATGCGCCTGAATGTTACATTATTTTTTTAGCCCGGTTGGTGGTGCTGTAGTCGATATATTTTTGAAAATGTTTATTTCTTATGTATAAAAAAGTTTCGTAACAAAGCCATATTTACACCATATGTTCTCGTTTCGTACACCTCCGATAAGCTTTTGTTTTTTTTAACCCGGTAGGTGGCGCTAAAATCGAGACATCATCAAGCATAAGCCACTGGACGTATAGAAGCCATATTTACTCTTATGTTCGTTTTGTGCTTCGGTTAGTTTATGTTTTTATTTTCAATCAAGTAGGTGCCGCTTGAATCGAGTTATTCACGATAATGTCAGTAGTTTGGTTTTTAGTTAATTCATTATACACAAACAGTGTTTTAAAGTAAGTTTTTTTATTTCCTAATTATATAGGAAAAGTAAACTGATAATATCAGTCACCGCGTTGGTAGGAGGACGGTGGGGGTTCATATGTGCGGGTACTGAAGCGGCAGGAAGCATCTAGTATATATATATAAAGATAAGACTTTATGTGTATGCTCCCTATGGCCAAACCTTTCAACCCATCGAGCTCAAACTTTTTGTAGGGGGTTTTATACCATAATGAGCACTTAATATGCATATTTTGAAAGTGGTCATACTTGTAGGATATTGGAGCACCCTAAATTATGAATTTTTCAGAATTTTTAAATGCTGGCGATCAGGTATTTAATAAAAACAAGGATCGCCATTTTTTAGAAGAGGTCGGAAGGTATGGTCAGGGTGATCCCTGATTTTTTTCTAGCATAAATATAATGGAACGTAGCAACATATGCATGGACAAATATATTTTGTGCTATAGTTGTAAACCAGCTTGAGTGTATTTGAGGGTCTTTTGAGAGGCTTTTTGGGATCCTTTGGGTTCTTTTGATGGCGGGTCCTTTGATGGACTTTTGAGGGTAGTTGGGGGGTTATTTAACTGTGTTTTGGGGATCTGGTGGAGGTCTTTTGGGAGTCTTTAGAGGGTATTTTGGGGTTCTTTTAGAGGTCTCTTGGGTTTTTTTTGGGTCTTGTGACGCTTTTAGAGGGTCTTTTTGGTGTAATTTAGGTGTCTTTCAGGAGTTTATTTTGGGGTCCTTTTGTGTTCCTTAACGGGTCTCTTTGTGCCATTTTGGGAGTCTTTAGGTGGTCTCTTTGGGTCTTTTGGTAGACTTTTGGGTTATTGGGGAGTTTCCCGGGAGGTTTTTTGTGGGTATTTTGATGGTCTTTTGGGAGTCTTTTGAGGGTCTTTTGGGGTAAAGGTTTAACGCACTTGTTTTTTTAGGCCTCAGCATTAGTTTTTAAATTCTCTATATTTACTTCGCGTCCCCGTGGATCTGTTTGTTTGTCGTGGAATCTTGTGATCAATTTATTACCCAGTTCCCAAAGCCCGATGTTATTGAAACTTGGTAAACATGTGTATTTCCGGTGACAACACTTTCTATTAAAACTTGGAGACCCTTGGCCTTAGGGGCGTGGGGTGCCCATATAATTTTTTAAAAATTTACCCGCTTTTCTTCAAATTTTATACACATGTGTATCTCCGGTCATAACAGTTTTTGTAAACATTTTGAAGTAAAGGGGCTCTAATATTAATTATTTTAAATTAGCCCGGTTAAAACTTTGTACACATGTGTACAAATAATAAAAATAATAAATTAAAAATTTTAATTTTTAAATTCTCTATATTAACTTCACTTGCCCGTTGGTCGGTCGGTCGTCGGTCGTCGGTCGTCTGTCATGGAATCTTGCGGTCAATTTTGAACCCACTTCCCATGGCCCGATTTTATTGAAATTTTGCACACATATGTATTTCCGGAGACTTTTTATTAAATTTTGAGGCCCCTCGGGCTGCGGGGTCGGGGGGCTCCCATACAAAGATTTTACAAAATTTTACTCGATTTTCTTCAAATTTTATACACATGTGTATCTCTGATAGACAACACTTTTTGTAAAAATTTTGGAGACCCCAGGCCCCGGGTTCGTTGGATCCCATAAATTCTTTTTTTTAAAAAATAACCCGATTTTCTTTAAATTTTATATACGCGTGTATCTCCGATAGGCAACACTTTTTGTAAAAATTTTGGAGACCCCAGGCCCCGGGTTCGTTGGATCCCATAAATTCTTTTTTTTAAAAAATAACCCGATTTTCTTTAAATTTTATATACGCGTGTATCTCCGATAGGCAACACTTCATGTAAAAATTTTGGAGACCCCGGGCCCCGGGATCGTGGGGCCCCAACATTTAAAAAAAAAAAATTAACCCGATTTTCTTCAAATTTTATATACGCGTGTATCTCCAATAGGCAACACTTTTTGTAAAAATTTTTAAGACCCTGGGCCCCGGGTTCGTGGGGCCCCATAAAATTAAAAAAAAAATTAACCCGATTTTCTTCAAATTTTATATACGTATGTATCTCCGATGAAAAACACTTTTTGTAAAATTTTTGGAGACCCCGGGCCCCAGGGTCATTGGGCCCAACATTTTTTTAAAAAAATTAACCCGAATTTTTTTAAATTTTATATGCGTGTGTATCTCCTATGGACAACACTTTTTGCAAAAAAATTTTTAAAGTCTTTGGAGTGAACGGGCCCTGAGGGCCAAGGGGTGCCCATATAAATTTTTTAAAATTTAGCTCGATTTTCTTAAAATTTTTAACACATGTGTATCATTGATGGACATAACTTTTTGTAAATTTCTTGGAGTGATAGGGCCCTGAGACCCGTGTGGTGTCTATGTAAATTTTTTAAAAATGAGCCCGATTTTCTTCAAATTTTAACACATATCTATCTCCTATTAGAGAATTTACATGAAAAATTTTAATTTTTATGGGTTGTTTTTTTATGTGGTGTTTTTTTCCATTACAAATTTTGTGGTCTTGTGGTATAAAAAAATATTAACATTTTTTTTTTAGAAAAAATCTTTTTATTGAAGAATAACTCGCCCACTAAATGTTAGAAAATAAAATAGGTGGGAGATCTGAAGCAACTAGAACTGTTATAAAATAACAAGTAAATGTTATAAAATTAATGGAAAAATGAAATATTGGAGGCTTAAAAAAATCGCATAATTTGACAGAACCACGCTAAGCATTTGATGTTCTTTTAATTTTGTCATAAACCTCAAATGCTTAGCGTGGCTCTTTTTTTTTAATTTGTTTGTGAATTCTCTATTTTGATAATAATACTAAGTTAATATTTAATTTTTTTCTAATCTTTATGCAAATTTCATTTAAAAATTATTCGTGGCTCACAGTCCTGGTAGCGCGACGTCGTAGCGATGCCTCACTGGCAGCGTGTTATGTCGTGGGGATGTGCTTTCTAGCGGTGCCTCCTTGGCAGCGTGTTATGTCGTGGCGATGTGCTTACTAGCGCTGCCTCCTTGGCAGCGCGTGATGTCGTGGCAATGTGCTGTCTAGGGATGCCTTCTTGGCAGCGTGTTATGTCGTGGGGATGTGCTTTCTAGCGGTGCCTCCTTGGCAGCGTGTTATGTCGTGGCGATGTGCTTACTAGCGCTGCCTCCTTGGCAGCGCGTGATGTCGTGGCAATGTGCTGTCTAGGGATGCCTTCTTGGCAGCGTGTGATGTCGTGGCGATGTGATTTCCTAGCTTTAAAGAATTATAAGAGCAAATAAGCTGGTTATTGGTAGTGGCAAGGTAGGTACTCATAAGCCACTACTTTAGCTGGAAAGCGAAGACCAGTATTTCTTCTAAAAATATAGCCATACACGAGGTTTCTACCATTAGTATTAACAGAGCAATTTCCTTTAACATGCGTCAGGGTACACCTAAGTAAGCTTTTTCTTAAATCCCCGATAAATGAAGTCAACATTAGAGATAGACCCTTACTGTAGAACGATATTTTTCTTAGATTGTACTTAAGAATCATTTCTCAAATTATTGTGCACGATTAAGGCCTGTAAGTCAATCCAATAGTCTAATACATATTTCTATTTTCAAACGTTTTTATCAGCTCGCTTTCGTGTATGTCTGTCTGTGCGGGTGGAATTTTGTAATTGATTTTGAACTAACTTCCCATTGAGCGAGCGACTTAAAACTTTAAACACAGCTCAGAACTGGATGAACATTGACAAACCACAAAAAAAGAAATACTAAACGTTTTTAACTCGATTCATCCTGGGGTTGCCATATGGCAACAAACAACATGCATGCGAGTTCGCCTCCCTGATTCGGAACCGAATACATATAGGTGTACATTTCAAAAAAAAATTTTTTTTGTAATACATCTAGTAATCATATTTAACAGTTACTTTTACAAATTTCATTTGACTTTCATAGAGGGAAGATTGTAAAATTAGATTGTAAAATTTTTTTTTTAAAAAACCTCATAATGGCTTACCGAAGAAAGTAAGTATAACAATATAATTATTTATGTACGTTAATTCAAAGTAATGTGTTGTAATTGTCTGAGTAAATTGATTGTATAAAATAATGAAATACGTGATTTTGTGGAAGAGTTAACCCCTGAGGTTTTGCCATAGAGTTTCCGAGGTTCGATAAGGTCCCCCTCTGGATGGCCGGTGGAATTAATCCCCGAACAACCCCCGGCAGACCGTCGTATCGACACCCGGAACTCCAAACTAGAAAAAATAAATTAAAAAATTAATAATACCATTGCATCGACAGTTTTTCGCGTCGATGCAACTGGCAGCCACCGGTGTACGAGTCGGTAGAGACGCCCAATAAGGTCCCCCTTCCCCGATCCCGAAGGCTTTGCCCTTTGCTATTCCAAACATGAACGGACGAGAATAGGTGTCACTCGACCTTGTGTTGTATCCGAATATAACCAATATACCTAACTATGTGTGGGGCCGATCGATTTGACCAAAACTTTGCAGCTTATCGTATCGCTTATCGCGGAAAAAAGTGGTGGAGCTGCATCTTTACATGGATTATCGATGCTTGCGTGCAAAATGCATGGCAACTTCATCGGTGTATCACTCCGGATATGCTACAAAAGCAATTCAAACGCGAAATTGCAATTTATTACTGCAAGTATTTTGGAGAACCGCCAAAGTCGCATGGTAGCGTTTCAAGTCTAAAGCGCCGATCGGAGTCTACCAGATTAGCTACTACTCTTCGCTTTGACCAGACAAATCACCTTGTTATACGCTGTGCGGGCGACCTATGTAATTCTATTTTTCGAACTGCTTGCGCTAAGTGCGACAGAGGTCTTTGCTTGCATTGTATTAAGCCTTACCATACTAATGAATAAATTGGTAATTACCTTTCAATACTATCTGAATAAAATAAAAACTGAATTACTACATAATTGTGCTGTTTTATTGAATTGAACCCATGAACAAGCCGATTGTAGTGATCGCACTACATGTCGCCTCTCAAAATCAACTCAACTCGAAATCAACTCTCCTAAATACGATTCTTCTTTCCCACGGCGTCACAATACCGAAAATACGCCAAGCACGCTACAGCGCTCACTTTTCATGTCAAACATAAATTACAATGTTTATGAGCTCGTCACCCGATATCCGCTACATTCAATAGCAATACACATAATTCATGCGATCGCTATGCCTTCAATGCTATGTGCATACAGCACTGCAGCTATAACAAATAGCAATGGCAATGCAATTCATGCGATCGTTCTATGCTGTGTATATACAGCACTGCAGCTATAGCATTCCCATTGTTCCATACCGAACGTAATGCTGCACGACGGCGGATACACACAAAATCCAAAGTCAAGTACGTTTATGCATTGTAGGTATAGAGAGCAAGGGTGAATGGACATCGTCAACAGCAACAGCTGGATGTATGAACTATATCCAGAGCCGTTGACCGAATGTAATGCTGACACATTTATATTGCATTTGTATTGTGTAATAATTTTCCGGCTTAATCGTTTAGCCTAATATTGTTGGGTAATAATTTAATTGCTTACTCAGTTAATAGTGCATCGCACTATAACTGGAGCATAATTTAATTGATTTATGAATATTGGGAAATATCGCTGATGAGTGCATTTCCATAAACTGCGTTGGTTTGGGTACAAAGATCGTTCGGATTTGAGGGTATAAAAAAAGAGCGGTGTAGGCTGTGTCGAAGACACGGCCGTGGGTTTTGAGCGTGACAACGTCTGTCCGGGACGAAAGAAAAGAAAACAAAGATCTTATTGTCTGTGGAACATAAACACGGACGGATATATTAAAAATATATTTTTTCTATACTAAAAACAAGTCCTACGACTTGCACCGAAGCTCATCACATACATCATCATCACATCACATTATATATAAATTATTTATAAGCTAATTTTAATGTTCATAACCACTAACTTTGAAGTTGCTGCATATTGCATATAACTGCCCAAACACAGTAATGCAGCTTTTGGTTTCAATTCAAAAAAAATTTGAGTAGTTTTAAATTAAATTAGAAGAGAAAAGTGGTGAGAAGTGCTGCCCATTATTTCTCATTAAATTTCTTTTGCATTGTTCTCTTATTTCTGTAAATGATCGAATAGTTACTTTGAACCGATGCTTAATGCCATGTATGATGTTCGATGGTTCACTCAATGGTCGATGAACCGATGCTTAATGCCATGTAGTTATGATATTTGATGGTTCACTCAATGGTCGATAAACCGATGCTTAATGCCATGTATGATATTTGATGGTTCACTCAATGGTCGATGGTAGATTCATTGTTCAGTGGCAGACATCCAACTTACGATCGAACATCTCTTCTTTGACTGAGAGACTGGCAATTTTATAATGTTAAATTTAGCTTCATTTTTATATAAAAAAATCTGTGTTTAAAATGATTTTTTGTAGAAGATTATTACTTAAATATATTAAAGCTAATATCTGCAATACAAGGAAATATTGTTTAATGTAAATAACAAAAAATAAATTATGTAATACTTTTTATAATAATTAAAAAGTGCAGAAACCATTCAAACTTTTGTTCACAAAATGCCAAACGACACTGAAATGAAAATTTCTAAATATAGTCTTCTCTAGGCGATTCTCAAATTTTCAAGTACGGTACGCAGAGCAGAGCACTGATAGAAAATGAACAGAGACTATACTATCACTACGGCTGCGGTAAAGAATTAAGTAGCTTCGCAGCTTGTGCTGCACAAAAAAATGGCAGGCAGTCGGTATGCACGAAATTGCGGCTATATTTTGAACCGACTTACAGTCTGCTTGTAGGGCGACAATTTGACATTTACATTTTGCTATTTGCATCCCATTTTAAGTAGCTGCGTAAACTGCGCAGTCGATTTTTCTTTAATGCATTGGCTGAAAAGTGAATTTTTGAATTTAGTAATGCAGTTGCGTCGATAGTAGTAGGAGAAGTAAGAGCTGTTAAAAAAATATGTGCGTGTAATCTTTACGCGCGGTTGGAGTGAAATTCTTTGACGTTGTGCCCAATATTACGATTAAATTAAAAGGCACGAGGCGCTTGAGAAATTGCTTAGTTCCCGAAATTCCAGACCATAATGATCATATTCTAGAATTTCCATAGGAACAAGTCTTATAGTCACATATTAGTCCTACATTCCGAATTTCATGCGAATCGCTTGATAAATTGCTTTGTTCAAAAACTCTAGTTCCTCATGACCAAATCCTATTGGATATTAAAAAACGTAACTTAACATCTGTTAAATAGTGACATTTAACATTTGAGTTTTTGAACATGTACCCCCTTAAACCTTGGAGTGAGACGTTGTCACGACAAACGGAAGTGAAAACCGGTTGAAAAGTCAGAGTTAATCTAATTTTAAAGCTACGAGCATCCTAGTAGAGGTCGGAGCCACGCCAAAGACAGCGGGCCTCTCTAGTAGTGTATAACTAAAACCAAATAAATAAAAGAAATACAACTTAAAATTTAAAACAACCGTTCTTTTTATTAAAACATTAACTCTCCGCCCACATAGCTCTTCCCTTGGTATCACAAGGAAGCACGGCTATACACGTCGGCGTTAAACATTTGGTGGCAGCGGTGGGATTTACAAAAAGATCTCCTACCAAAAAAAAGTATAAGCCAAAACAGAAGGCCGATCTTCTGATGCGTGCTGGGGCTATACACCAGCAAAGTAAAGTAAAGTAAAGCAAAGTAAATAACAGTGAAAATAAAAGTGAAAATAAAATATTTGGTGAAAAGTGACTGAAAATTTTAGAAAGCCCCGAAAACAGTAAGACCTTGCCAGCTTTAGAGCGTAGGCATTTGGCCAACATTCGGGCAGTGAAAGACCAGGCTGTAACTGCATCTATAGGGCCTGGCAAAGTCAACAGCAGCAGCAAGCATCGAAAACCACACCAACAGCAGCAAGCAGCAGCGACATCCACAACACTCGCAACAAATCAACAGCAGCAGAACCATCAAAACATACAACAGCAGCAAGTAAAATCAATAAATTTAAGGTAGAGATGAGCAATTCTTTTTTTTCCATTCATCTGTCCCTCTGTCACAGTTTCTTTTGATAACGTCAGTAAGTGAGTGAGAGGCACAAGTGTAAAAACCCAAAAAAATCCTCTATATAGAACGAGTGTATCTGCACTATTTTATATAAACGAGAGGATTGTTATTTCTGCAAACACAAAAAGCGAAGAGGATATATATATATTATCTTTATAATTATAATTCTTTTTAAAAAAAATATTTTTGGTGAATCTTGGGTTTATCCTTTATTGCAAACTTTTTTTTTTCACCCCTCTCTTTAATCCGATATTTTTCGCGAATTTTGGTTTTGTGCTGTGAGTTTTGTTTTCGTGTTTGGACTAGTCAACTTTCAAAATAAGTAGACCGGTCACTAGGCAAATTAGTAGACAAGCAAGAAAAAAGCGATTGCTGATACTAATTTGTCTTCAAAGTTGCGTTTTTCGTCGGATTTAGAGGTTATTCCTGAAGTGGAATCGTCCAACATGGACATAAAGATTAGCATTTCTGATGTGTATAACATAATACCCCTTTTCGACGGGAAGCCAGCCGATTTGGCCAAATTCACGTCCTGCGGTGATATTCTCTTCACCTCGGTAAAAGAGATCGATGAACCCACATTTCTGGCCATTGTTAAGACAAGGCTACAAGGCTACTATGTTGCACTGTCATGTAGCCTTTCAATCCTGGCGTTGCCAAGTGGCAACAGGATCCCCTGAGGACACTGAGACCTTTGAAAAAAATCTGATGATGCAATTTTTCTCGTTTTGATCTAGAAGTTGAGCATCTAAAATATTTTTGAAAAATTCGAAAAATTAACGTTCATGATGATTAGTTAACATGTTAACAAATTTCCAAATCAAATTAACAAATTTTCAGAACAAAATAGCCCTTTTTCAAATGAAAATATCGAATTTTCAAATCAAATTAAATTATTTTTATTTCGTCAATTCGTATTTCAAAAAATAAAATTCAGCTTAGAATATATATTTACTTTTTTTTAAGTCAAGTTAACAATTTTGCAAACCAAATTAACAAATATTCAAATCGAATTAACAATTTTTCAAAACAAACCGATTTTCAGAAAAAAATAAGACTTTTTCAAATGAAAATATCGAATTTTCAAAACAAATTAACAACAATTTTCAAATCAAATTAAATTATTTTTAAATTCTCTATATTAACTTCACTTGCCCGTGGGTCGGTCGTCTGTCGTGGAATCTTGCGATCAGTTTTTAACCCACTTCCCATGGCCCGATTTTATTGAAATTTTGCATACATGTGTATTTCCGGAGACAACACTTTCTATTAAAATTGAGGCCCCTCGGGCTGCGGGGTCGGGGGGCTCCCAAACAAAAATTTTAAAAAATTTACCCGATTTTCTTCAAATTTTAAACACATGTGTATACCCAATAAACAATACTTTTTCGAAAATTTGGTAGTGATCGGGTCCCGGGTTCGGCCGCAAGGCCCTTATACATTTTTTAAATATCTATACTGGCATCAGATATTCGTCGCCCTTTATGGACTGTGTGCGGTGTGTGCTGCGCAGTCGGCTGCGCTGCATGGTTTTGGTGGTGGTGGAAAGAGAGAGAGAGAGAAATCTTAGCGCACGCACAAATGAACCCAGCAAATGAAACGAGACATAAATGTTTTATGCTTAATTCAACTTACTGACTTATTTACTGAATTGTATTTTTATTGATGTCGTTTTTTTTGTTGTCGATATCAACTTACAGATAGAACAACAAGTTTTCACAATATTCTGTCATTTGGCGTTTTCATAAATTAGTTCAGAGCAGTGAAAGAGTTCTCAAGAAAAATGCTCGTGTTTCTTATTTGCTCAGAGTATGAGCGTGCTCTAAGTGCTCAGAATAAAATGATCTGAGCATTTTCAAATTTGACGTCTGATGTCAAATGCCTCTTTCGATGATTTTCTCCTACAATAAAAAAAAAAAAAGGCCCAGGATCGAGGGGCTCCCATATCAATTTCTGCGATTAGAGAATTTAGATGAAAAATTTTAATTTTTATGGGTTGTTTTTATTATTTCGTCAATTCGTATTTCAAAAAATAAAATTCAGCTTAGCTTTTTTTAAGTCAAGTTAACAATTTTGCAAACCAAACCGATTTTCAGAACAAAATAAGACTTTTTCAAATGAAGTTAGCCAATTTTCAAATCAAATTAAATTATTTTTTCTTTTGCAAAATATACAATAAAATGATGGAATAAGTGAAACTTTCAAAAAATACCATGGATAAAATTGAAGAATGTGTAGAAACGCATCCTGGCATAACCCTAAAAAACAAAATTAAAACTGTTTAGAGAACATTATGTAAATGTTTGTCTATCGACAATATTTAATGCTCATAAAAACCTAAAAAATTACCTTAAAACTGGCCAGACGCGTTGTTCGTATGAGCTCCGCATCAACAATTGCACTTCGGCGTACCTATACCTTGCATTTTTTTAATAATGCTTCACATGATCGTGAAAAAATTATCTATTTAGATGAATCAGACTTCAATTTGCACCTTAGACGATCACATGCTAGATAACGATCAAATACGCGCGCAAATTTAGGAGTAACAACCAGTGAGAGTCCAAAATGTTAGTTTAGTTGGTGCGATCCTTTCGACAAATCGACAGCAAATTCCATTAGATTTTGTGAATTTTTGTCGGAATTTCCAATAATTACTAGAAATATTACCGACGCTTGGTTAGTATTAGATAACTGTACAATACATAAAATAGAAGCAGTTAAGGATCTGGTACGTGGGACTCAATATAAGATTATGTTATTACCTCCATACTCACCAATGTTGAACCCTATAGAAAATGTATGGTCGAAGGTAAAAATTTTGGGTGATCCAGCCAACCGCCGAACACTAGTTGAGGTAGTAGAAATATCCTTAAACCCAGTGATTGCAGCTGACTGTCCAAAATTTATAATGAACTAGCTGTTCCCGGGCGCTTTGCTACCCGCCCACTGACGTCACGCCCACTTACACCCGCGTTTCCCAGCTGCCCCATCCCACTGACCCCCGCCCACTGAGCTCCCGCCCACTGACCTCCTGCCCACTGACCACCCACCCATTGACCTCATTCACACTGACCCACCGCCCACTGAACTCACACCCACTGACCTCACGTCCACTGACCTCCCGCCCACTGAACTCACACCCACTGACCTCCAGCCCACTGACCACCCACCCATTGACCTCATACACACTGACCCACCAACCACTGAACTAACACCCACTGACCTCACACCGACTGACGCCACGCCCACTTATACCTACGTTTCCCGGCTGCCCCATTCCACTGACCCCCGCCCACTGACCACCCGTCCACTGACGCCACGCCAACTTACACCCGCGTTTCCCGGCTGATAAATAGAAGAGATAATTAAGGAATTTGACTATAACGAAGCCGCTAAACAAATCACGGATCTATTCCCACAAGAAAGCTTGTTAAGACATAATTTTATTTGATAAAAAACAACCCATAAAAATTAAAATTTTTCATGTAAATTCTCTAATAGATGGGTATGTGTTAAAATTTGAAGAAAATCGGGCTAATTTTTAAAAAATTTACATGGACACCACACGGGTCTCAGGGCCCTATCACTCCAACAAATTTACAAAAAGTTTTGTCCATCAGTGATGCACATGTGTTTAAATTTGAAGATTTGAAGAAAATCGGGTTAATTTTTTTGAAAAATTTATATGGCGCCCCAAGACCCCGGCCACCAAAATTTTTGAAAAAAGTGTTGCCCATCGGAGATACACACATATATAAAATTTAAAAAAAATCGGGTTAATTTTATTAAAAAAAAATTTTAGGCCCAATGACCCAATGAATTTTTACAAAAAGTGCTGCCTATCGGAGATACACGCGTATATAAAATTTGAAGAAAATCGGGTTAATTTTTTAAAAAAAAATTTATGGGGCCCCTAGAACCCGGTGCCCGGCGTCTCCAAAAATTTTTACAAAAAGCGGTGTCCATCAGAGATACACATGTGTATAAAATTTAAAGAAAATCGAGTAAAATTTTGTAAAATATTTGTATTGGAGCCCCCCGACCCCGTGGCCCGACGGGCCTCAAATTTTAATAGAAAGTGTTGTCTCCTGAAATACAGATGTGTGCAAAATTTCAATAAAATCGTGCCTTGGGAAGTAGGTTAAAAATTGATCGCAAGATTCCACGACAGACGACCGACCCACGGGCAAGTGAAGTTAATATAGAGAATTAAATAAAGGAAATAGTTTTATTTAAAAATATTTTTCTATTTTCTTTTTGGCCTGAAATTTTTGGTCAGCATAAACCTAAAATGAAATATATTAAAGATTGGCTCCATGATTTTTTTTATAATGTAGACATCACGCTCAAGGGGTATAAACCCTTGTAATGCTTATAAAGTCGGGCAATTCATTTGTGCGGCTAAAGAAGGAATCTCTACATTGGTTGGTACGACCGAAGATAGGTCTAATGGTAGACCCGTGAGCTGGAGTTATGGCACGGGTACTGCGGTTGGGTTGGAGGATGGGCGGGATGAATCTGGATATTTATTTTGAACACCGCTTCTGGAAAAAGCGATAAAAAAGTGACAAGCAGGCAACATTCCTACAATGTTCAAGCGATTCGATTGTTTTCGCGATATTTACGTCACCAATAAGTTTTATAGCGCGGTTCCGAATTCTGTCAAGTAGATGCAATGTGGTCTTGGGGACACCAGCCCAGACAATACATTTGTATTCAAGTTTAGGGCGAATATATGCCTTGTAAATAGTAGCCAGGTCCGAGGGAGTGAAGTCTATCTTGCACCGTTTTCGGAAACCAAAACAGTTCGCAGCATTCTTAGCGATGGCGAATACGTTGGTCATACCAACGAAGCTTGTTGTTGACGCACATACCGAGTATTGCGACCTTTTCAGTTTCTTTGATGCCGGATCCATGCATGGATAAAGGTTGGGGGTTAAATAACGCTTAGAGAGCATTTAGTTTTGGAAGCCAACTCTATTGTGTTACATAAATAAACTGTTTAATATACTTTTTTTTTACTTTTTTCCACACTTTTGAGTCCTAAACTAGAGGTCCCACAGCGTTCAACTGGGCTGCCAAGAATTCCCAAAGCCTTTTAGATGTGCTTCTACCTTGTACCGTGTTTGCCAGCAGATTTAAGGCGATACGTTCTCGGATGTCACGATCTCAAACAACCACATTCCGTTCACGAGTTATTCGTTCACGGACGAGACGATCGGGCCCCAGGATAATTACGTGAAAATTTATATGGGAGCCCCGCTACCCTGGGCACCGATCAATGCCAAATTTTTATGGAAGATACATTTCCCTTAATAGAAATTCTACTGCGCATCATCACAAGCTTCAACTAATTAACGACAAGAAATATGTCATCTTCATACTATAGGGTGATTGACACGAAGTGTTACCAAAACAAAACGCCACAGAATTTTTATTTTTTGATGATGAATTTTATTGAATCAAAGTAACAAATGTTCACAAATATTTAGGTTTTCGAATTTCATTAGCAGTTTTCGATTTGGCCACCCTTAGCCGCGATTACGTCCTTCAAACGGCCGACAAAGCTATTGCATGCAGCACGAAAGTGGCTCTGCGGTATTTTGGCCCATTCCCGGCGAAGCGCTTGCTTGAGATGATCGGCACTTTGGTATATTTATGTCCCAACCTTGCTCTTCAAAATACCCCAAACCGAGAAATCTTGCGCATTTGCATACGGTGAATTTGATGGCCATTGGGCAGTGGAAATGAACCGCGGAACGTTCTTTCTGAGCCAGTCTTGATTGACGCGCGCTTTATGACTCGGCGCCGAGTCCTGTTGAAATGTCCAGGCTCTGCGGCCGAAATTTTTTTGTGCCCAAGGCTTCAACGCTCCCTCCAACACATGATCCCGATAAATTTGAGCATTTATTTTGATGCCACGGTCCAAAAAAAAACGAGCGGTGAAGGGTTTCGGCCGTTACGGCTGCCCGAACCATCACCATCGGCGGCGCTTGGTTTCGAGTGGCAATTTTCAGTAGAACGGCCGGGCAAGTAAATCCGGTCATTCTGCTTGTTCACACATATTGCTCAATAACGAACGGTGACTCATCGGAGAAAACCAAAGTCATGTACGCTATTTTTCATGCGTCCAAACCGGGTTTTCTGCTAAATCGAGAGAGAAGCAGAAATCACAAACGAAAAACAAAAGAGAATTCGTGCTCATGCGCAATGTGTTCGATGAGATTGTAGTAAATAACAAAAGACGTTTATATCATAACATAACTAGTGTTGTTATGGGCTACTTTCGAGGCTAGTTTATAGCGTACGAAACAGTCACTTTCGTCTATGGGCGTGTGAAAACATTTTATTCACATGCAGATGTTTTTAACTGGTTAACAATCTGCGGCTGTGGTTTTCCAGCCAAAAATAGAGCAATCACACTATTACGCTTGAATTCCATTGCGGATAACTTTTTTCTGAATGTTTCCCACTAAAATGCTTATGTTCGCTTGTAAACAATGGAATGGACTGTCATTAGTGTAAAGTTGAGCGCTCTGTCATCACTGGTTTGACAGCAATGACAGTCTGAAGTTGGTAACACTTCGTGTCAGTCACCCAGTATTATACTACAAGGCACATGGACACAGCATGTGTCCGGCTGCTTATGTTCTATAGGACACGCCTGAAAAGTAATTTGAAACACCAGTTAAACTAATTTTAATCAAAATATACTGCAATTTTTGACTTGAAAACATAACAACTCTGTATTTTTATTGTGAGTAATTTTTTATTTCTATAAAAACAAAACATATTTTTTCTATTTTAAATGTATCCTAATAAAAATGTTAATATTTGTTTATTGTTAAAAAATTTGAAATAATTTATCTTAAAATCTTGTACCCAATACAAGCCCCTAAATAATGTTGATTGTCTCCGAGTCTCCCTCCAAGAGTTGAAGAGTTCCTACGGATTGCTGCTCTTTTTCTTGTTTCGCTTGCGTTTTTTCTCATTGCTATGAATACCTTTTTTCTTTGCTATGCAAACTCGACAAAACCAATCCTCGTTATCCTTTGGCGCTACAAATATTCCAACGCAAACCCTGGAAAAAAAACCGGTTCTTTTAAAATACACAATAAAATAATAATATATAATTAAAAGCATCTAATAATAATAACACAACAAAACATTCCTTAGTTAGTAACGCTGAGGTACTCGAATTCCTGTAAGAGAAAAACTTAGATAACATGAACTGGAAGGATTTAGCTAGGAATACATTTTGACTGCTTTAAGGTATGTTTGTTTGATTATAGAGAACAGTTCGTTTTTGCGAACTTAAAGACAACTATCAAATTCCAAATTACAAAACTATATTAATTATTATTCTAAGCGTCACCATCGAACGCTTGTCACCAAATGTATATCGACTTAATTAGGTCTGTTAAAGTTACAGTGAATGAGTAAGAATAATTGAAAGACATGACGGAATCGGTTTCTTGAGGAAAAAATGTCGAACGCAACCAGTCATATAGTTCGTCTACTGGTCACTAGTATTTATGTCGCCACTTAGTACCTATAACAGCGCCATCTAATCCACTTGCTCATTGTGGACGCTGACAAATAACAAAAACTTCTTGTTCATCTCTGATAGCGAATAAATCAAAAACAAACCTTTTAAACCAGTTTGACCGTCGCTTTGGAGAAATGGAACATTCATTTCTACTGGCAGCATCAACTTTACTAGACCTACAATTCAAGAAAATCCATTTTCAGGATCCCCTAGCTTTATCCACAGCGGTCAGCCATTAGCATAGTAGGGCGAATAACACAAAATGCTTCAGAAATGCATGTGGTCGCAACTATCTCTGACTGGTGAAAGTGCGATCAAACATCTACGTGGTGGCCGCTTACAATTTTCCTCCAGTACAGGAAAAGCTGAATGATCGGGCTAGTAAATCCCTTCAAAGTAAGGTTGGCGCGAGGCCAATAAACTCGCCCGTAAAACTACTTTATTAGGGAACCCCAAATTAGTCTCGGATACACTGATAAACGACGAAGACCACTGCACCTAAAACGGCTAAACGATTGAGGAATTTTCTCATGGAACGTACGGTCACTGTATAGAACTCCAGCTGCACAGCAAATATAACGCTGACATAACAGCAATTCAGGAGATGCGATGTACGGAGAATGGTGTCTTACAAAAATCAGAATATGACATATATTACAGCTGTCATGCAAGTCATGCAAGTGCTCGGGGTGGGGTTTCTAGTCAGCAAAAGAATGAAACCCACCGTTATCGGCTTTAAGGCAGTAAATGAACGGCTAAGCCCCCTTCGCGTGCTGCACAGATTGAAAAACATAAGCCCTATAAACGTTCACACACCTACAGAGGATTCCCCAGATGATGAAACAGAAGAATTCTTTGAATCAATCGAACGGGAACTCCATGCCTGCCCTCAGTATGATGTAAAAATAATTCTGGGGGATATGAATGCCAAAATAGGCAGGGAGCCAGTATTCAGGCAGTACATTGGCTCCTATAGCTTACACGAGAAAACTAATGACAATGGACAACGAGTGATTTGGTCGTTGCGAGTACAAGTTTTGCGCGTAAAAATATCCACAAAGCCACCTGGGTAACTCCTAATGGAGTCACTCGCAACCAGATAGACCACGTGTTGATAGAATGCCGCCACCACCCGAACCTGATGACGGTACGAACGTACCGAGCTGCAAATGTCGAATCGGACCACTATCTTGTTGGTATAATGCTCCGAGCGCGGATTGCATAATCAAGAAAGAAAGTATCCGCGATTCAGATTCGAGTCAACACGACTGCCCTTCGCAACGAAGAGACCAGAAATAACTACGTTCAAGCGATAGGACTCGCCCTAAATGCAGGAAGAGTAAGACCTGGGGCTGAGATGCCGGGTGTAGAAGAGAAATGGACACGCCTCAAGAATACTGGCATTAGTACTGCTGACTCCATCTTAGGCAGCAGTCGTAGAGATTGAAACGACTGCTTCGATGACGAATGTAAGCTCGCGACTGAACGTTGCGTACCGAGCAACGCAACAATCTCATAGAAAGCAACAATCTCATAGAACGCGGGCACGCGAAGATGAATATCAAGAGCCCAGAAAATATGAAAAAACAGTTCACCGGCGAAAGAAATCAGCCTGGGAGAAGAAACTCGTCCATGAACTAGAACAGTACAGAGAGCCAGGACCGCACCAGACGCGGAAGTTTTACTAAAGAGTCTGCAGTATGACGCAATATACACCGTGTTACACATACTGCAAAGAGAAAGAGGGTAATCTGATCGCCGATCTCAAATGCATCTTAGAGCGATGGGAGGAGCACTTTCATGAGTTTCTTAATGACCAGCTAACTGAGGAATTGAAGGCTCCACCAATGACCGAAGACCACACTATGCTGCCGCCACCAAGCAAAGACGAAGTTAGCAGAGCGATAAATCGGCTCAAAAATAATAAGGCTCCGGAATCTGATGGGATCCCAGCGGAACTGATAAAAATAGGAGGCCCCACATTACACCAAGCAATTCAGGAAATAATAGTGCAAGTATGGGAATAAGAAGCTATGCCAGAAGACTGGCGAAGAGACATCCTGTGCCCCATTTATAAGAAGAGAGATATCACAAAATGCAGCAATTATCGTGGTATTACGTTGTTGAGTACCGCGTATAAGACTTTTTCCTCTATCCTTCAAGACAGGATAGCCCCATACGCTAAAGTCATCATTGGTCCATACCAGTGTGGCTTCATCCCAGGCAAATCAACAACTGATCAGATTTACACCCTAAGGCAGGTAATGGAAAAATGTCTAGAGTTTCAAAACTCACTACACCATCTTTTTATAGACTTAAAAGCCTGCTATGATAGCATAGCCAGAGTAGAACTTTAAAAAGCCGGCATTCCAAATAAACTGACACGGCTACGTAGGTTGACCATGACCAATGTTGTTAGCCAAGTACAAATCTTCAACCTGGCGTTGGAGAAAGTGATCCGAGACTCTGACGTAACGGCGAGAGGAACAATCCTCTATAAGTCCATTCAAAGGGAAGCGAATATGAAGTAGTTCAATCCTTTAACTATCTGGGGTCAACTGTAGCAGCCGATAATAGCATGGAACCAGTACTTACATATGGACCCGAGACTTGGGTGCTTAGCAAAAAGCATTCTAATCTCTTAGCCGCGATCGAGAGAATTCTCTTACGGAGATTTGTTGGCCCCGTGTGTGAGGAAGGACGATTCTGGAGACTCTATAATGATGAGATCTACGAGCGTTACCGCGATGTCGACATCGTGAAGAAAATTAAGCTCGGTAGTCTCCGGTGGGCAGGAAAACTAGCTTGCATGAGCGAAGAGGATTCTGCTCGGAAAGACCTTTGCGGAAGTATCTATGGAATACGAGAGCGAGGGCGGCCAAGCCTACGCTGGAAGGACGACATCTACTCGAAATCGGGACCGGTGGAGAGACATTTTGCGGGAGGCCAGGAACGGACACCGGTTGTAGAGCCAAATATGATGATGATGATAGCTTTATCCACAGTTATCGGACACATATGAAGAGGAATGACTGAAATTTTACATGCAGACGACAGCTCTGGTCTGCCACTGGTGATAATGAGTTTTACTTATGGGCTCACCATAAGACTTTGGCCCAAAAACGAAGAAGAAAGGATCACTTAACACATCCTCAAGATGAACTTGGCTTCTTCGTTAATGCTCCGGCCCTCGAGTTGAAACGTAATGTGGTTGACGCTTGGGAACAGATGAAATCCGTGTACCCTAAGCCATACACCCTCTCCCAAAAATATTGTTTCTTAATTGGAGCTTCCCTACCATCAAAATGGCTTTTTTTTCCAAGCAGGTGCAACTGCTCCGGTCTCTACTCTGTTAACAAGGAAACGCCTTTCAATATTCTTGTTTTTGAACTCAGTTTTAAACAAATAATTTCAGTTTTTTTTGTCTTTATGTATAACTAGCTGACCCGATACACTTTTCCCAGTGATGTCCAATAACTTCGAAACCCTATTTACCGAAAGGGCTAAATCAGGCGAATAGGGTGTATGAGGAAGCAATTCGAACTTTGTTACTCTTTGATTTTGGCCATAACGAGGACGGATGTGTAAACGAATGCATTGTCTTGATGAAACCAAACACTTTTCTTCGCCAAATGCGGCCATTTTTTCTTGATTTCATCTTTAGAACGCTGCAATAAGTTCGCAAAATGCACGCTTTTGATTGATTTCCCTTTCTGAAGATATCCCACGCGCTCCCCAAAAAACTGACACCATGACCTTGCCAGCAGATTGAACTGTCTTCGCCTTCTTTGAACCCGATTCTCCCCTTTCAGTGCATTGTTTTGACTGTTCCTTCGTCTCGGATGTGAAGTGATGAACCCGCGTTTCATCCATGGTTATAAATCGACGTAAAAACCTTTCTTTATTGCTGTGAAACTTTGCCAAACACTCGATTGAAATATCCTCACGACGCTGCTGCTGTAAATACCATTGTGAGTAACCGCGGCACCCATCTTTCGACCAGCTTTCTCATGTCCAAATTATTAGTCAAAATGTGATGTACAGAACTTTTTTGAATGCCTGCCATATCTGCTAGGTCACACACTTTCAGTCAACAGTCATCCAATACTATTTTGTGGAGTTTTTTCACCATTTCTGGTGTACTCACTCCATTTGGTCGACCACTGTGATGTTCGTCTTGGCAGCTCATACGGCCTCGCTTAAACTCTGGCACCCAATATTTTATTGTTGTAAACGAAGGAGCGAATGAACGAAGGATCCGTAACCGATAACGAAACAATACAGTTTTTCACGGATGGCTCTAAGCTAGAGCTAGGTAAAGTAGGAGCAGGAGTCTTATGTGACAAGCTGGAAGTAAGCATCTCTGTCCGTCTACCTGATCGCTGCAGCGTATACCCGGCTGAGGTGATAGCGATTGAAGAGGTAATGAGTTAGCTGAAGCATAATGTTTATCCTCAAAGAAGATTGACATTTATGTGGACAGTCAGGCGGCCATAAAATCGTTGGAGGCAGTCTCACTGAAATCTAAGGTGGCGTCGAGCCATCTCTTAACGAGATGAGTGAACAGTTCAATATAAGGATCATATGGGTCCCGGGCCACACGGATGTTGAGGGGAACTGCAGGGCGGACGAGTTAGCTAGACGTGGCATGACTTTCCAGCTGCTACCGGAATGGGCGGAGGCAGGGAGTCCTATTGCGACGCTGAAATTTGAGCTTCGTAAAGAGGCAGAAACAATAACAAATGTATGGTGGGAAAACACCGAAACTTGCAATATTTCAAGACAGGTCTGGCCGAAGCTGGACTTGAAGCGCTCAACTGCGCTTATTTCCCTAAAAAGACGTGAACAGGTCACTGCCTTCTAGGAAAACACGCGAGAAGGATGGGTGTCGAATAGAATGACTTCTGCAGAAGTTGCATGGACGACGACGAGGAAGAGACCATAAAACATCTTCTTTGCTCATGTACGGCACTCATGCACAGAAGGCACAAACACTTGGGTAAGCTGTTAATGAATAAGTGCGAGATATACTCCGAATCATTAAGAGCTCTGAATGGATCTTCTGAAAAGGGGAAAGGTATAAGATCCTGTGGTAACACAAACGAAGGAGCAGACTCCCCAGAGTAGAATCTAGCTCCGTTTTGATGTTGGTTGGATTAAGGCCTTTCAAATTAGAGTATTGTATTACAATACGATGTCCAATTTTTTCCTTAATAAAAACTTCATTGAGAGCGTTCACTGACTGACACTGATTTTGACAGCTGCCGTACAAATAGTAAACAACGTATCTTCGTCAAACGTCAAATTTAAGCTTTGTAAGGTTGGTATTTTCTACGTCAGGGCGGGCACTTTTGGTATTTACCCTCGTAAATCATTTCTCAACCGATTGATGGTCCTTTGATGGTATTTTTATTAATTTTTGGGGGTCTTTTGACGGTTGTTTGAGGGTTTTGGGGGGTTCTTTTGAGGGTTTATTGACGGTTTTTAAGCGTCTTTTGAAGAGTCTTTATAGGGTCTTTTGGAGGTCTTTTGGGGGACCTTTGGAGAATCTTTTGATGTTCTTTTGGGGTCTTTTGACGGTCTTTTGCGGGGTTTTGGGGGTCTTTCGATGATTTATTGACGGTTTTAAGCGTCTTTTGAGGGTTTTTTTGTGGTCTTTTGAGGGTCTTTTTGGGGTCTTTTGAGGAGTCTTTATAGGGTCTCTTGATTTCTTTTGGGGGTCTTTTGGAGGTCTTTTGGGGGCCCTTTGGAGAATCTTTTGACGTTATTTTGGGGGCCTTTTAGGGGTATTTTCAAGGTCTTTTGAGAGTCTTTTTGGAGTTCTTTTGGTGGTATTCTGGGGCTCTTTTGGGGGTGTTTTAGGAAGTATTTTATTTATCTTTTGAAGGTCGTTTAGGGATCTTTTAAGGATTTCTTAATGATTCTTTTGATGGTCTTTTGGTGGCCTTTTTGGGGTCTTTTGAGAGTATTTTAGAGAGTCTTTTGAAGATCTTTTGGAGATCTTTTTATGATTCTTTGGGGATTTTGTTGGTCTTTTAATGGCCTTTTGGGGTCTCTTGGAGGTCTTTTTGCATACAACATCAAATAAGTTTCACTTTAACCGCGCATAAACTGTTTTTTATTTATTTTGTTGTCTTGGGCGTAAACAAACAAAGCTGATGGTTTTTCGACGCTCAAATAGGCGGGTTTCATCAATTGACCATGCGAGAAGTTAAGATTTTCAAGGTTAATGCCGCAAACACTCAATGATTGCCATTGCGATTTGTTTATTGTAATTGCGAATGCTTACCGCACCCGAAACTGCAAGCGTTTAAACTTTAAAGTCTAATGGCATATCGGTCGGAATCATTGGAATGCGTTGACAGATAGCAAAAGAAAGACCGTGCAAATGGATCAGCTGTCAAACGGCGCACTTAGCACCAACTATTGGAGTCTTTTGGAATAACGACTTTTGTTGTCCGGATCACGAATCAACACAAATTTAATTTTATTTTAATTTATGATGTATGCGTCTTTCCAGATTTTTCATTTTACCGAAAACTTTCAATTGAGTTATATCCTCAAAAAATATGCAATTTTCCAAATTTTCCTACTCTCTTTTGTAATTATCCCGAGTATTATTATTTCTAAAAATATCTCCGGGAGCGTAACGAACAAAACAAAAAAAAAATCAACCAAATATGTCGTTCCTGTCGGCATAAAAAAATTATTTTGTCCGAATTTTTTTACTTTTCTTTGTTTTTTTTCTTTTATCATTCCAATATCTTTCTTTCCCAGGACCATATCGAACAAAACAATAAAGAATTACGAAAATCAATCTATCGAATCGTGGGTCTGGTGGCGAGTTCATACAAAAATCCTATGAATTGCAAATATTCCATATTTCCACATTATATTTCCGAAAATTCCAATTTTTCGGGCAACTTTTCTAAAAAAAAAAATTCCGCATAAACCTATGGCGAACATTACAAAAATTAGCCAAATTGGTTCTCAAGTGATGCGGTTACCAACGAACAGCGTTTTATTTATTTTTATATAGATTTAATGAAATAAACATCTAATTTTCATACTCAATAAATTATTTTTGTATTTCGTACTCAGTAAAAATTTAGTTTTCTTTTTATTTTCTTTTTCATGATAATTTCTTTAATTTTAACTGAAAACATCGTTTAATCGGTTAATTTTGATGCACTTAATAATCGCTCTATTCGATTAATAATATGATCAATTAATCGATTAATTTTTTTTTTTTTGCCATCACTAAATCTATTCCATTAGAGCGTGGCCACACAGGCATGGGAATGAAAGTCATAAAATGAAAATGAAATTTGATTTCCTTTCAGTCGCTTATTCGTTTCATTAGGAGAAGTAACGCGCCGTTTCCACGTCAAGTAACAATAATGCTTCAATGAAATAATTTGCCTTTGTACCTATACGGGCTTCAAATAATGCTACAATAAATGTGAGCCGAGTTGAAAGGAAAATGTTGTAGGATTATTTTAAGCGACTTTCAAGGTCAGCACAAAGAAATATGGCGAAACTTGAAATTGAAGAAAAGGGTCACACTGCCAACACCGAGACGGAGGAAGAGAAAATTTAGAACATTTACAGGGTGTGCCCTAATTCATGCACAATAATTTGGGAAATGATTCTTGGGTATATTCTAAGAAAAAAAACAGTAAAACAGTAAAAAAGTACAGTAAGTTTGTATCTCCAATGTTAACATCATTATCGGGGATTTAAGAAAAAGCTTAAGAAAAAGTCCTAAACGAAGTTTCTACCCGTTAGTATTAACATAGCAATTTCCGGTAACATGGGTCAGGGTACACCAAAGTAAGCTTTTTCTTAAATCCCCGTTAAATGATGTAAACATTGGAGATAAACCCTTACTGTAGAACGATTTTTTTCTTAAATATACCCAAGAATCACTTCCCAAATTATTGTACACGAATTAGGGGACACCCTGTATATTAGTGGGCGTTTAAATTGGTAGCTGTGATCACCGAAATTATGAACGAAACCCAACTAATGTTCCACAAAACCCAATACTTAGAACACATATTTCCTTATGAGACAAGTGCAACAAAACATATGTTTTCCCATATACGATAACATATTTAAATTTTTTATTTAATTTTTGCCATGTTTTTTTTCAGCGATATCTCCATAATTTTACTCACCCAAGCAAATTATTTTATTGTAGAATTATTGTTATTTAACGTGGAAACGGGTCGTAATCGTGTGCTGAAACATTCCGTTCGAATGCCGATGCGACCACTGCAGTTGACGAAAAAAGGAAAGAGGGCGATAAAAATTACGAATAGAGGAAATAAGAAACGTCACAAAATTTGATGGAAAAGTTTGCCCGCAACGGTTCGGGAGAAATATCTTCCTTTTCATTACCCTTCTCTATTGCACTTTTAGAATTCCAGATTACATGGAAAGATTTTTCAGCGATTTTTCTTGTTTTTAGCTTCCAAGAGAACTACGGCTCATGCAGTTATGATTAAGGTGTCAAATAAAGGTGTCTGTATAAATTAAAACTATAACTAGAGTTTACATCATGTTACCTATGAAGTTTTGGTCGGATAAAGTATAGTCTCAGAAGAAATTAGTCGATATAACCATATCAATAGCTGCGCGCAAGTAAAATACTCGTAGAAGTAAGCCATCTGACAAGTGATAAGACGATATGACCTAATTGACGTGTAGTTACAAGATACAACAATAACTAGAAAGTTCAGAATGAAAACCAAAAAGTCGCATATACTGACAACAAACATCATAACTTTCGATTTCATTGAAATTGAACATTGAAATTGTTGGTTTATCTTAAGCACAAATTACTATAAAACTTAAGCATATATATATATATATATATAGAGCGCACAGTTTATATAGAAACTTTAGCCGTATTTTATTTGAATTCGAATTGGGAATTACAACAACAATTGCACTGTCGAATTCCTTCTTTGGAATTTAAAAACCTGTTGTTTGGTTGGTTATGGCTGCTTTTGACATTCGAATTCCTTATTCGGATTCCAAATAAAATACAGCGTACATTTTTTTGATCTTGATGCTATCGGTATTGCTACCATTTAATATTCCAGCGAAAGCAAAAAGGAAAAGAACAATTCGTTTTATTATTTATGGAATGGTATTGGGCTGTATCACGTAAGCCAGTTATCACTTAAATACTCTAAATCGCCCTTTTGTTTGATAAAAAATGGAGAATGGCATTATTCCGCAGAAATTCCAAGAAGCCCTGATCTACCCCATTCATAAGAAAAGGAATAAATCGGACCCAGCCAACTATAGAGGTGTCTCGTTTCTTACTTCCTCTTACAAAACATATACAGCGATTCTCCAAAAACGGCTCATGACATGGATTAGAGAAAATAATTTGTTGAAAGAATTTCAAGCAGGATTTAGATCAGGATATTCGACCGTAGATCATACCTATATGCGTCTTGAGAGTCCTTCGCGGAGTCCATTCTCGCGAGACAGAAAAAGCTATATGTATTCTTTAATAAGACTCTGACGTAACGGCGAGAGGAACAATCCTCTTTAAGTCCATTCAGATACTGGCTTACGCAGACGATATTGACATCGTTGGTAGAAACCAAAAGGCTGTACTGAAAGCTTTCATCCAGATAGAGCAGGCGGCACGAAATCTGGGGCTGCACATAAATGAGAGTAAAACAAAGTACATGGTGGCCACGTCTGCAAGTAGAAGATCCAACATTGGTCGCGCAATTCAGATAGTGGAGCGCGAATTTGAAGTAGTGCAATCCGTTAACTATCTCGGGTCAACTATAGCAGCCGATAACAGCATGGAACCAGAAATACGCGCACGGTTGCTTAAAGCCAACAAAGCCTACTATAGTCTGTCAAGACTCTTCAAATCCAGGAACTTAACCATAACATCAAAGCTGCTGATATATAAGACAATGGTCATACCAGTACTTACATATGGATCCGAGACTTGGGTGCTTAGCAAAAAGCATTCTAACCTCTTAGCCGCGTTCGAGAGAAAAGTCTTACGGAGAATTGTTGGCCCCGTATGTGAGGAAGGACGATTCCGGATGCTCTATAATGATGAGATCTACGAGCGTTAGCGCGATGTCGACATCGTGAAGAAAATTTAGTTCGGTAGGCTCCGGTGGGCAGGACACCTAGCTCGCATGAGCGAAGAGGATCCTGCTCGGAAAGTCCTTTGCGGTAGGATTTATGGAACACGACAGCGAGGCCGGCCAAGCCTACGCTGAAATGATGGCGTAGACCAGGACGCCTAGAGTTTAGGGATGCCAAACCGGATGACATCGGCTCGAAATCGGGACCGGTGGAGAAACTTTTTGCAGGAGGCCAGGACCGGACCCCGGTTGTAGAGCCAAATATGATGATGATTCTTTAATAATATTCGGCGCGACAGACCATTGCAGTCCAAGGTATAACTTCTCGCTACCATTTGTGTTGTGCATGTATATTTTTGGACACAAATGGATGGGACCTACAATTTTAGGCGGAATCCGAACGGCGAATTGTGAAGCTTTTCGCGACAAGTTTTTACTCTCGGAACGTTTGTCACCCATTCGCGAGAGGTGCGACACCGTGAAAAATACTTTTGGTGTTACTGGGATTCGAACCACGAACATCCTGCTCAGTAGCCATGTGCACTCCCACTAAGCCATGGTATCCACATATGTATTCTTTATAGACTTCAAAGCAGCCTTCGACACAGTAGACCGAAATGCATTGTTTTACTAACTTTATGGTATGCGGATGTCACTAACATTTGACAAGACATTAAAAAAACCTGTATGAAGATACAAATTCGACAGTGATGGATGGGGAAGGATCTTCAAAGTGGTTTCAAACGGAGGCTAGATTAAAAATAGGATGCTGTTTAAGCCAGAAATCGTTTGCACTTTTCATTTAATACGTAATCGATTTTCTACCTGGAAATATAGAGTTCGCCGGTACATTGATCAAGGCCCTTATGTTCGCAGACAACATAGTTATGTTAGCGTATGCACTCCCGAGACTCTCCATATTAATATTGCCTATTATGGAGCTTAGTGGTTAACTTGGAGAAATCTAAGGTAATTATATTTAAGAGAAGAGTTGGCAGGAACTGTGCTATCTGAAAATGGCTGTACAATGGTAAGGGAATTGAAATAGTGTCCGACTACAAATCCTAGGAGTTTAGTTCACAAAAATCTTGAACATACAAATTTGCAGAGGCAAAAATTTATTTCGCATAGTAGCAAATACAATGTTTTTGAAGATGCAAGTGGACTATATCCTGAAGGTTCTTAAAATTCCAAATGATCGACTACTGTAGAAAATTACACTTAGGACTATTTCCAACCAGTCAAGCTGGTATGCGGAATGGCTGAAGCTGGCGCAAAGTTTTGCGATGGAGTTATAACTTAATATAGAAGAGTATCAAAATTGGAAGCCAACGCTATATAACCTCATAAAAAAGTGGACCTAAAACTAAAGAGAAATCTTTCTAAGAGATGCAGCGGCGTCGAATCATAGAACCACATATAGCTAATTATGTCTCAATCTGACAGTTACTTTCAGGACGAATATAGTGTGGATGAACTATCGATGGTGATAAAACTTCGTGGCGAACTACTCCAGCTGAATTCTATTCCACATAGAGATGATCTCCTAACTATTTCCATCCTATGTGATCTTGGAGAAAGGGGAGATGTCTTACATTTCCTTGGAAGGTGTCCAATGCTGAGGGAAACGAGAATACACTTTTTCGGCACTGATTTTATACCGGACGTGCAAGTACTCATCATCATTATCATATTCGGCTCTGCAACCTTGTCCTGGCTCTCCACCAGTCCCGATTTTGAGCCCATGTTATCCCGAGGAGAAAATCTTATACGCGGTACTCAACAACGTAATACCACGATAATTGTTGCATGTTGTGATATCTCCTTTCTATTACTATTATTTCATGAATTGCTTGGTGTATTGTGGGGCTTCCTATTTTAAACAGCTCCGCTGGGATATCATCTGATCACGGGGACTTACTATTTTTGAGCCGATTTATCGCTCTGCTAGCTTAGTCTATGCTTGATGGCGGCAGCATAGTATGGTCTTCGGTCATGCGTAGAGCCTCCAATTCCTCAGTTAGCTGGCCATTTAGCAACTCATGAAAGTGATCTTCCCATCGCTCTAAGATGCATTTGAGATCGGCGATCAGATTACCCTCTTTGTCTTTGCAGTATGTGCAACGCGGTGTATATTGCGTCATACCACAGACTCTTTCGTAGAACTTCCGCGTCTGGTGCGGTCCTGGCTCTCTGTACTGTTCTAGTTCACGGACGAGATTCTTCTCCCAGGCTGCTTTCTTTCGCCGTTGAATTTTTTGTGTCGTATCTTCTGAGCCCTTTATATTCATCTTCTCGTGTTCTTTGAGATTGTTGCATTCTATGAGATTGTTGCGTTGCTCGGGTGCAACGTTCAGTCGCTAGCTTACATTCGTCATCGAAGCAGTCGTTTCAATCTTTACGACTGCTGCCTAAGATGGAGTCAGCAGTACTAATGCCAGTATTCTTAAGGCGTGTCCATTTCTCTTCTACACCCGGCATCTCAGCCCCAGGTCTTACTCTTCCTGCATTTAGGGCGAGTCCTACCGCTTGACCGTAGTTATTTCTGGTCTCTTCGTTGCGAAGGGCAGTCGTGTTGACTCGAATCTGAATCGCGGATACTTTCTTTCTTGATTATGCAATCCGCCCTCGAAGAATCATATACAAGATAGTGGTCCGATTCGACATTTGCACCTCGGTACGTTCATACCGTCATCAGGTTCGGGTTGTGGCGGCATTCTATCAACACGTGGTCTATCTGGTTTCGAGTGACTCCATCAGGAGATACCCAGGTGACTTTGTGGATATTCTTACGTGCAAACCTTGTACTTGCAACAACCATTTTATTGCTTGCTGACATCTCGTACTCGTAGTCCATTGTCATAAGTGTTCTCGTGTAAGTTATGGGTTCCAATGTACTGGCTCGCTACCTATTTTAGCATTCATATCCCCCAGAATGATTTTTACATCGTAGTGAGGGCAGGCATGAAGTTCCCGTTGGACTGATTCAAAGAATTTTTCTTTTTCATCATCTGGGGAATCCTTTAAAGCTGTTAACGTTGGGTTTCATTCTTTTGCTGCCCACCCCGAGCACTACAGCTTTAATATATGTCATATTCTGTGCAGCTGGAGTTCTATGAGCGTACGTTCCATGAGAAAATTCTTAAATCGTTTAGCCGTTTGCGTTGCTGTGGTCGGCGTCGTTCATCAGTTTATTCGAGGCTGATTTTGGGTTCCGTAATAATATTTTTGGACGGGCGAGGTTATTGGCCTCGCGCCAACCTTACTTTGAAGGGACTTACTAGCCCGATCATTCAGCTTTTCCTGTATTGGAGGAAAATTACCGGCGGCCACCACGTGGAGGTTTGATCGCATTTCCACCAGTCAGAGATAGTTTCGTCCACTTGCAAATCTGATGCATTTTGTGTTATTCCCCCCTAGGATGCTTAAATGTGCCTAATGTGACACAACTGCTGCATCGTTACTGCAAAGTTGCTCTGGCGTATCGAAATCAAATTCTTTATTTTTTAATTTCAATTTGTATTTTTTTAATTTATATTTTGTTTTATTGAATAAGAAATGGTAAAACTAGTAAACTATTATACATAATTAATTGTTAATCGGCAGACGGCAATGCCATGCCATTTTTAATTTCGTAGCTAAATAAATAATCGTAACATTTTAAACGAATGACAAATAAAATAAAATTATTTATTTAAATTTATTTTTTTTCCATATTTTCTAGTGGTGAAAACCTAAACACCATGTTTGTACATTCACAGTACATTCAGTGTACTTGGTGTACTCGGTGTATTCAGTGCATTTTTAGCATTTATTATTGCATACGTTTTGTTTGGATAGAGTTTTCGAATGCAAAAGATGGTTTCTGGTGATCAAATGTTGTACAGTGTTTGTTTCAGAGGATACTCATTTTCAGTGTACACTAGTTCGTATTATTGCAATAACTAGAGTACACTGAAATACTGCACTCTATTGCAGAGAGCAAATGAATGTATTCATGCATACCTCTAATTAGTATTACTAGATATGCATTAATGGATGTTCCCTCGAATGCACAGGCAGGCTCAATGTGTTTTTTTTTATATCAGCGGTGTTATAAATTGCTCCATAATATCCAAAGAATTGTTGCATTAATTTGGTGGTATGTTCCTGAAAGACACTTGCGCAACAAAAATTATGGTTTTATGGTTTCTATGTTCCTACTCACAGGACTAACTATAGTTTGAATATACCAATGATCATACCACAAACCATCATTCATATAATCAACAGATCAATTCATAATCAAACTGATTACTAATCGATTTTTTGCCCAGCATAAATAAAGGCGTAACTCAGTGGAAATTATTTGTGTATCATGTCATCGTGGATAATTTAAAAACCATCCGGTAGATTTGAATAATTCATAGTATAGGTCCTCTTCCGGATATGTTCTGACTTGTGTCGATCGTATCTCTTGATGACCAGACGAATACAAAACGTGCGTAAACAATTATATTTCTAGATTTAATATTCGGCTCACAATCTCCCCCGATTAGGTTACATAACTCGAATCAAAACTCCTAACGGAATTAACCGAACTATTAGCTTCACATAGAGTACGAACGACAGTATACCATCCTCAGAGCAATGGTATGATGAAACGTTTCCACCGTCGCGTCGGTAATTTGCCGCAAGATCATCAGTTGAAATGTATCCAGTGCAAGTTGTAAGCTGGTCAACAAAGTGAAAATTATTACAAATAAATAGTGTAAATAGTACAGGGAATTAACAACTAAAAAAAAGTTTTGTTGGAAGTCTCATAAATAAACGAGTTTAATTTTTAAATCCTCTATATTAACTTCGCGTGCCCAGTTGTCGGTGGCTGGCCAAATCTTGTGAATAATGTTTAACCCACTTCCAAAAGCTTCCGAAACTTTGCGCACACGTCTATTTCCGTTGAAAACACTTTTAAAAAAAAACAACCCATAAAAATACAATTTTTCATGTAAATTCTCCAATAGGAGATGGGTATGTGTTAAAATTTGAAGAAAATCGAGCTAATTTTTAAAAAATTTATATGGGCACCCCTCGGACCTCAGGGCCTCACTCCAAAAACTTTACAAAAAATTTTGTCCATCGGAGATACAAAAATTTAAAAAAATCGGGTTAAGTTTTTTAAAAAATTTGTTGGTGCCCCATGACCCTCCAAACCCTGTCTCCAAAATTTTTGCAAAAAGTGTTGCCCATCGGAGAAACATACGTATAAAAAATTTAAAGAAAATCGGGTTAATTTTTTTTTAAAATTTTGGGGCCCCACGACCCCGGGACCCAGGGTCTCCAAATTTTTTACAAAAAGTGTTGTCTATCGGAGATACACATGTGCATTAAATTTGAAGAAAATCGGGTTATTTTGAGATACACATGTGTATTAAATTTGAAGAAAATCGGGTTAATTTTTTTTAAAAAAACCGGGGTCTCCAATTTTTTTAAAAAAAGTGTTGTCTATCGGAGATACACATGTGCATTAAATTTGAAGAAAATCGGGTTAATTTTTTAAAAAAAAGTTATGGGGCCCCATGAACCCGGGCCCGGGTCTCCAAAATTTTTACAAAAAGTGTTGTCTATCAGAGATAAATCGAGTAAAATTTTGTAAAATATTTGTAGGGGAGCCCACCGACCCCGTGGCCCGAGGGTCCTCAAAGTGTTGTCATCGGAGATATGCATGTGTGCAAAATTTCAATAAAATCGGGCCTTGGGAAGTGGGTTAAAAATTGATCGCAAGATTCCATGACAAACACACGGGCAAGAGAATTTAAAAAATTTGGTAGTGATCGGGTTTTTTTAATAACCCCATTTTATTCAGATTAGATTAGATTAAGATATTTTATTAAACATTTAGATATTATACAATTTTGACTTAAAAACTAAACTTATAACTATTATTATTAAGTGTCGGCTCAACAAAAGGGGCCCGACGTATTTACATTGTCTTTTTTTTTGGATTGCTTATTATTAAACAATATTTTTTACTACTTAATCTACTACATGTTTATTTTTAAGGTAATTAAATTTTAAACAATAATTTTAAAATAAAATAAGAATGAAAAATACTAAGCGGCGTATAAACAGGGCGAACTTCAGCCTCTGTAATATTGGTTGCCCGCATTCTCGTAGAAGGAGACGTCTTGATTGTTAAAGATGTCGTCAAATCTAGCATCTGTGAATCCTCTGATGTTTATATAGCGGTGGCTTGGCTCGATTTCTTCGATTCTCAGTCCTTGCATCTCCGGACTTGGATGTGTTTCCAACCCATCAACGAATTTCTTTGCCATTCGGAACAAGTGGTCGGTTATGGGCAGCAGACCTGCCGCGTCGTAAAGCCTTGCACTCGAGACAAACTTATAGCTGTTTGGCACCCTCCAGAGTCCTGTACAGATCCTAAGTACCTTCCTTTCAAATAGGGAGATCTTCTTCATCGTTGTTGGTGAGACGGTGAACCATATGGGATAGCCATAGGTTATCACTGGCCAGATGAGCTGCTTGTAGATGAGCAGCCTGGTGTTGTTTGACAGTCCGTTTCGCCTTCGTAGAAGCGGGTGCACCAAATGAAGGGCGTAATTAGCCTTTTTCAACGTTTTATCGATGTGGGCATTAAACTTGAGCCTCTCGGTGAAGTTTATTCCCAGGTACTTCGTCTCTGATTGGGTTTTTATAACTGTGTTGTCTGGAAGGGTGATTTTTAAGGCTCAGCCACGGCTTGCGATTTTTCTTATCCTTGTTTCGGTTGCTGGTACTCGGAAGCAGATGAGTTCCGTTTTATTGGCGTTGATCTTTAGTCCCCACTTCAGGTAGTAGTCCCAAAGATTTCTGAGGTGTTCCTCCACTCTTCGGGCAGCTCCCCATTTTATTCAAACTTTACACACATGTGTATCTCCGATTAGAGAATTTACATAAAAATTTTAATGTTCAATATCCCGACCGAATCATAACTATTTATAAAAAATAAAGTACAGAGTGTTGTCATTAGTGGAGGATGTCATAGGATTAGATCCGGCAAGAGATCATTGATGAAATTAATAAAGAGTTTCGGAGAATTAAAACAGCAAGGAGCAACTGAATTTTTCGCTTTAACTTTAACTAAACGGTTTGAGAGAACGTTTTTAATCCAACGAGGCACAATAGGGACTCTTAGCGAGAAAATTCGTAGTAAGCACATTGCGACTAAAAAAATTTTAGGACTGCACTTTATACGACATAGAGGTGTAACGAAGTTTTCTACGGCCGGGGTAAGCTCAGTAGTTGTCCAGGCTTCGTCACAGAATAATAAGAAACACTTTTGTTTTGGGGCTTTTTCTGGTTTATTACTTTATAAATATAACACTTATTCTAATCAATTTACAATCTACTTTTGTTAGTTACCACCTTTTATGACTTGTGAGTCGCCGGGTTGGCGCAGCGTGCTTCCCAGGAGCCGATTTACGTAGTGGGAATAGGATGAAGGGGACAGGTCTACCTACGTTTCTCTTAACGTGTACTTTTGAAACCAGAGAACCCCTTACCGTGGGTCGGGGGAAATTCTCGGCTATATAATTTACTTGACTGTGTCTAAACCAATGTTTTTTTTGGAGAGGCTTCACCTCTACCCCAGAAGAGAAATATTTTGAAACCAGAGAACCCCTTACCGTGGGTCGGGGGAAATTCTCGGCTATATAATTTACTTGACTGTGTCTAAACCAATGTTCTTTTGGAGAGGCTTCACCTCTACCCCTGAGAGAAAACGTTAAAAACCAGAGAATCCCTTACCGTGGGTCGGGGGAAATTCTCGGCTATATAAGCTACCTAAGCGGTAAATCAAGCAACCGAAGAAAGTCACACGAAACAAAGAGGATAGAGTGACTTACCGGTCTGCACACTGCGCTGGTTGCCGAGCGACTGACCGCTGACTGTCCGATAGCCTGCTTTTATACCCGACTAACGGATTACTTCTTTGCAACAGCGCGTATGTGCAGTAAATAATTATTTTATGCACATGCATAACGACTGAAACTATTACAACACAAATATGCTTATGAAATTGCCACAAGCAGTTGACAGGCAGCCCATCCATTGAAAAGAAAAGTTGGTTTCTTTTTATTTTGAAAAAGCTTCATTTGTATTTGAAAAAGTTTCGTTTGTTTTCGAAAAAGTTTGCATTGAACTTTAAATGGTTTAATTTGAAATTGAAATCCTATAATCGTATTTGCTTGGTGACTACTGCGAGTGGTTTGTTTTGTTGTTGTTTTCCGGTACGGTGCAATAGAGCAGAGACCGGTAAAAAGAACGGCGATGTTTCACTACAATTTCAGCTTAATATTAAATTTTCAAATTTTTTTCTTTTATTAACTAAATTTAATGCGGTGGTGCTTCAAATAATAATATGTTTTTGTTCGTGTAATACAGAGTTTTTCTTTGCTTATTCTATGTAATGTAAATGTTTTATAATCCAGTGTTTTCTTATTCTGTGTAATGTAACTGTTTTGTAGTCCAGTGTATACTGTACAAGCTTATTAGTTTTAGTTTTCCCAATTATATTGTAAAAATAATTAAAAATTTTCTTTTTAACAGGGTCTTCTTTGTACAGGTGTACGACCGCCCATCGACAAGGAAAAGGATCAAAGCTGGAGTTCCTCAAGGTTCCAGACTTGGACCAGTCCTGTATAGCATCTTCACGGCGGATCAACCCACAAATACAGCCGGAACAAGGACTATGCTCTTCGCGGATGACTCCATAACGTATGCAGTTTCCCGCTCTCCCGAGAAAAGCTGCCCGAAGAGTAGAAGAACACCTCAGAAATCTTTGGGACTACTACCTGAAGTGGGGACTAAAGATCAACGCCAATAAAACGGAACTCATCTGCTTCCGAGTACCAGCATCCGAAACAAGGATAAGAAAAATCGCAAGCCGGTGCAGAGCCTTAAAAATTAACCTTGCGGATAACACAACAATAAACACCAAGTCAGAGACTAAGTACCTGGGAATCAACTTTACTGAGAGGCTCAAGTTTAACTCTCACATCGACAAAACAATGAAAAAAGCGAACTACGCTCCTCATTTGGTGCACCCGCTACTTAAAAGACGAAACGGCCTGTCCAACAACACCAGGCTGCTTATCTACAAGCAACTCATCAGGCCATTGATAACCTATGGCTACCCTATATGGTTCACCGTCTCACCAACAACGATGAAGAAGATCTCCCTATTTGAAAGGAAGGTACTAAGGATCTGTACAGGACTCTGGAGGGTGACAAACAGCTATAAGTTTGTGTCGACTACAAAACTATACGAAGCAGCAGGTCTGCTGCCAATAACTGACCACTTGTTCCGAATGGCGAGGAAATTCGTCGACGCATTGGAAACACATCCAAGTCCTGAGATGCAAGGACTGCGAATCGAGGAAATCGAGCCAAGTTACCTCGCTAAGTCGCTAAGATGGAGGAGAAAAAGGGTTCCTACAGATCCTACCTATTACCTATTTCCTTTGGCGCAGACTAAGGGCGTGATAAGATTTGGATGGGATCACATTACACTTGTGACGATGTGGATGCAGGTAAACTGCCCCCCCCCCCCCATCCTTTAAGCCAGGAACTCCATGTTCCCGACCCTGGATCATTCGTCACCTTTCCTTCGACGGATAATGATACCCCCACAGCTTCTGGAACCCAGTCACTGTCATCTGTCTCCATCGCCGACCCTCTGTCGTATTTGGTGATGGAGGAAATCCCGTTCAGGGACTTCCCTAATGAGGACAAAATGCTCAAATCGCCTTCAGAAAGGAAAGACCTGGAGAATACCGTGTCGGAGGTTTCTCTGCCTAGCTGTAGTAAAGATGCTGCAGTTAGTCCAGATTAACCTTCAACACTTCAAAAAGGCCTCGGCCTCCCTTTTACACTATGGATTGTTAACAACCTGGTTTGTGGGCTCAGGACTCCTGGTTATCATTCACTATATGTAGCCGATAAAGGTAAACCTAGATCGTGCATATTAGTAAAAAGTAGCCTAAATGTATTATTACTCCCTAATTTTACCGACCGAGACACCACCGTGGCGAAGCTGGAAACTGCAAAAGATACTTACTGGATAGTATCGGCTTATCTGGCACACGACAACGTTAGATGTCTACCTGGTGTCAACCTAGAGAGGTTAATCAAGGAAGCTTGTAGCCAAAAAAGTGCCCTCATTATTGGATGTAACGCTAATGCCCATCATTCAGTACGGGACAGTTCCGACATTAACGATAGAGATGAGCTACTCTTTGATTTTTGTTCATCACCAAAAGTATACAGGAATTCCTAGACATTTCTCTTGTCTCCGATTTCATTAATCAAAGTTTTCTGAACTGGAAGGTTTTGGCTGAGCATTCATTCTCAGATCTTAGATGATGAATCCCCTTGCGAACCTGCCTTTAGGAACTATCGGAAAACCGATTGGATCAAATACAGAGAAACACTTAAGCGACAGCTTAACTATTCACTCTTAAAAATCCCATTCAGCACTAATGAGCTTGGTTGTAAGGTCAGGGAACTCACTCTGGCTTTTAACACAGCAATGTTCCTCCTGCCCTCTTACTCACCCTAGAGGCAAGAAAAGACCACATTGGTGGTCATCTGAATTGGAACAACTCAGAAACAGCTGCAGAAAACTGTTCAACTCAGCCAAACCTCAAGAAAAGAGACAGACTGGGACGCCTACAAAGTTTATAAAAAATAACTAAGAAAACCCAAGCGTTTATCCTGGAGACTCTTCTGTGGAAAAAAAGAAGAGTCTTCCGAGGCTTCAAGGCTTTGGAAAGTACTCACAATCAATCCCATAATGTTTGAAAAAAAACTGACGGCTCGTGGACTCTCTCTAGCGAAGAATCGCTCAATCTGCTACTACACACCCACTTCCCAGGTAGCTCTCATGTCATAACAACCATTAACCTTAATAGGTCAAACTCTCTATCACAAATATCTCATGATCTTATTAATGGGGACAAATTGCTTTGGGCAATGCACAGCTTCAAAACATACAAATCTGCAGGACCAGACGGCATAATACCAGCTGAACTCCAAAAGACCTCAGATATTACCCTACCTGTGTTCGAGGTTATTTTAAAGAGTTGTCTAGAATTGATCCACATTCCGGATTTATGGCAAATGCTCACACATCAGTCCAAAAGAACTCAGACCTATCAGTCTGTCACATTCCTTTTAAAAACTTTAGAAAGACTGATTTATATCCATTTTCTCGATATTTCTGTCTATAATATTGGAAGTTTCTGGAAGCTTTTCAATGAGTATAAAAGGTGGAATTCACTGTAGAGAGTTGATTAGTTAATTGGAATTCAACCAGTGAAGTTGTAAAAGTTCTTAAAAAGAGATTAAGCTACTACCTAAGGGAATGATTATAAAGTACGAACTCGAAAGCCTGAAATTCGGAACAATACGTTAGTGAGTTCTATTGAATATTCACTTTACAAGAAGGAGTATACAATGGTGTAGCATTCCTGGATATGGAAGGTGCTTTTAACAACGTCTGGTCAACGGCGATCGCAACTGCATTGTCGGCTGAAGGTAGACGACTCACTTGGTGAACTGATTAATATCCTGCCAACAAGTCGGATCATTAATTCAAAACTGGGTACGGCGATAGATCTGTCTGCAGAGAAACGCCGCAGGGTGGAATTCTATACCCCCTTCTTTGGAATTTAGTGGTGAACGAGCTGCTGATATGCCTGAAGAGGGAGGACTGCAGAGTGATCGCCTATGCGGATGATGTTGCTATTGCCGTTTTAGTAAAACAAATCAAAACCCTGAAGGAACTCCTACAGAATGCCTTCTTTCCGTCTTCCTAATCACTGCAGTGTTTTTCAAGCAGAAATAATGGCGATTACAGAAGTCCTGCCTTGGCTGAAGAGAATCGTCATATCCACTAAGGATATCCGCATCTTCTCGAGTAGTCAAGCAGCTTGCAGATCCCTAGAATCGGTCTCTATGAACTCTATTGTAGCCCTAGACTGCCGATCGTCTCTCAAAGAGATGGCGGAGTAGTTAAAAAATCACCTTTATTGGGTGCCAGGCCATTGGGACATTCTGGAGAGCTGCAGGGCCGATAAACTTGCCAAAAATTGTACTTTGTTGCAACTTCTACCTGAAAATAGTTCCCTAGGCATACCGATTGCTACGTGCAAGTCATGTTAAAGCAGGATGCTACTGACGAAACCAACCTTAGAGGGACAAATGGTATAACTTGTGTAGCAACAAAACAGATCTGGCCAAAGTTGGATCCAAAACGCTCCAAGTGTTTGATCTCTCTAAAGAGAGTGTACATAAGCGCCACGATAGGTGTAATTACTGGACACTGTCTCATAGAAAAGCAGGCAGCAAGGATTGGTGTATTTTCCAATGAGTTCTGCAGAAGCTGCATGGATCATGGAAGAGACCATTCTTCGCCTTCTCTGCACATGCACAGCTCTTTCTCTAAAGCGTAAGCTCCATTTGTGAGCCTTCTTTTACAACGACCTAAACGATTTGTCAAGCACTGATATCAAAAGTATTCTATGCTTCATTTGAAGCTCTAACTGGTTCAATGAGTAGGGCGAGAAAACCTCTCGATCCATATGCCATCACAATGGACCATCCCTTAGTCTAAGAGGGTCGGCTTCCTGTCGACAGCCACCCCAACCTAACCTAACCTAATAAGGACACTACAATTCCAAGCAATCAACAGAGGACAAGCTCATGCACTAACATAATTGAGCAACACATTCGCAAAGTGCTTGATACAAGTAAACATCGTAAAACAGACAACACATGAAAAACAGAGCAGAGATATGGAAGTTTCTGGAATAGAAGAAAAAAAAAACGCGTGTAACCTTCACGCGCGGTTGAAGTAAAACTTCCTTGACGTTATAGCCGAGATGACGATTTAATTAAATAAAGAAAGACTAAAAGACTGAGCACCGTGGCTGAGTGGAAATGAGCATTGCTACTGAGCAGGGGGTTCGTGGTTCGAATCCCAGTAACACCAAAAGTATTTTTCACGGTGTCCCACCTATCGCAAATGGGTGACAAACGTTCCGAGAGTAATAACTTTTCACGGAAAGCTGCTCAATTCGCCATTCGGATTCGGCTTTAAATTGTAGGTCCCTTCCATTTGTGTGCAAAAATATACCGCAATGGTCTGTCGCGCCGAATATTATTATTATTAAAGGACTAAATTTATGTGCGAAGTTTTGTTGATAAAATATCCTTTTAGTCTTCTGTACCAATACGTTAATATGCACAAGCATTAACATCACCAAAAGACCCACAAAAGGCCACCGGAGATACACTTGTATCTAAAATTCGAAGAAAATCGGGTACATTTAAAAAGAAAATTTGTATGGGAGCCCACCGACCCCGGGGCCCGATCACTACCAAATTTTTATATACAGTGTTGTCCATCGGATATTAACATGTGTGTAAAATTTGAAGAAAATCGGGTAAATTTAGTAAAATATTTTTATGGGAACTCCCCGATCCCGAGGTGCCCAACATTTGAATAGAATGTGTTGTTATCGGAGATGCACATGCGTATAAAATTTTAAGAAATGTGGATACATTTTGTAAAATATTTGTATGGGAGCTCACCGATCAGCAGTCCCGAAGCGCCCCAAGTTTCAATAGAAAGTGTTGTCATCGGAAATACACATGTGTGCGCAAATTTTGAAATCTCTTGGCATTTAGGAAGTGGGTTAAAAATTGATCACAAAATTTGGTGTGCCAGCCTGCCAACCACGGGCACGCAAACTTAACATAGAGAATTTCCTCATCATGACACCTAAAAGAGACCCTCGAAATACCCCGAAAATACCCTCAAAAGACCACCAAAAAGACCTTCTAAAGACCCTAAAAGACTACCCAGAAGACCCTCAAATAAAAATTGAACAAAAATGTAACACAATAATGTGAAGCGAAATCGCAACACAATACCTTAACATTTTTGTTTTTGATACCGTTCTAAATTTTCTCCTCACCGCCGATAATGAAGTTTCACTTTAAAAAAAAATTATTGAAGAAAACTTTTATAAGAATAACTTTGAAGCGAAAATTTAGTTAAAAGAAAGCTATAAACTTACCAATGATACCAAGCATCACACTCATCACATCCGATCATTGCAGATCCGTCATCCACTTTTCCACAGGCGGGACAAATCCAAACACGATTGCCCTCGACATCCTTTTGCATTGCCAAAAATTAAAGATAAAAAATTCAGCGATTAAAAATTGTTCATATTTGTTAATTCAGCCTAAATAACAACTTTGTACATACATTAATATTTTATATTCATACGGGGTACTATTCTTTCAAGTAACTGAATTTTTGCGGAATATATAGGGTGTCCCAATAAGAGGTTCAGATTTGACATATAGGTTATTTTGGCTTTGGCAACACTAATGTCATTCTTTCTTTGACAGAAACTCAGTGTCTTATTTCTAGTTGACGAAATAAGTCGCTTAACGCTTCAGCAAAAGTGGGAAATGTTGGAAATTTACTTCCACAACAAAGACGCAAGAAAATGTCGTACAAAGTTTGGTGAAAGCACGGGACTCACACCCAACGGTATCAACAAGTTTGTGGATGAAGTTACGGTTTATCAACGCGTACCGCGACAGGAACTGTCGTGTACGTTCAGCCGAAAATGTGCGCCAACGGCCGAGAACATCCATTCGTCATCGTGCATCGGAAATAAACATTAGCCTGTCTTCCATGCAACGAATTCTGCGTAAAGATCTTGGTTTGTGGCCCTATAAAGTTCAATTGGTCCAGCAATTGAAGCCCCGTGACCATCCGCTTCGATATCGATTCGCTGTGTGGGCCTGCGACCAACTCGAAATTGATGAGGATTTTGCTCAAAAATCATCTTTTCGGACATTTCCATCTCGGTGGGTTCGTTAATAAACTAAATTGTCGCATTTGGGGATCGAAAAATCCACAAGGATATGTGGAGAAGCCAATGCATCCATTGCGTGTTACTGTTTGGTGCGGCATCATTATTGGGCCGTATTTCTTCGAAGATGAGGCCAGCGCGACTGTTACGGTCAACGGAATCAACTACCGGCACATGTTAACATCTTTTTTGTGGTCATCTCTTGAAGATATTGGTTTGGACGACCTTTGGTTCCAGCAAGATTGTGCGCCATGCCACACATCGGGCTTTACAATAGCGGAAGTGCGTCAAAAATTCAATGCCCGCATTATCAGTCGAAATGGTGACGTGAATTGGCTGGCAAGGAGCTGTGATTTGACGGCTTTGGATTTTTATTTATGAGGTGCCGTGAAGGACAAGTGTTATGCGGACAATTGAGCATTTGAAAGCCAATATTAAAGCAACTATTGCCGAAATAGAGCCGCACACAATCCAAAATGTGCTCAGAAATTGGACCGACCGAATGGAGTACCCCAAGGCCAGCCGCGGCTTCCATTTAAATGAAATCAATACCCATAACCAGGAGCATTGTACTTTCAAACAAAAAAATAAATTTGGAAATATATTAAGCCGTATTTGTTTTATTAAATTTATCAAAATCTGAACTCTTATTTGGACACCCTTTACTTTGGACTAAATTTATTTAATTTTGGACTCTAATTTAGCAGCTATGTCCGAATTAATTTCAAATATTTCAATGATGAATAATATGAAAATTATGCTAAAAAAAAACTAGTAACAATCTTTAGGCAAAGCCTAAGAAGAAAACGAAAATAAGGACCAGGAAAAAAACAGGCAAAAACTCCTAAATATCATTTCAAGAACTTTTATTCATAAATGCACTGCTCTTGCATTTGTTCGGTATTAAATTTGGATAAACTTGAGTGGATTTCCTTGCCCGCCTCTATATCCAATTCAGTTTTTCAATAATTTTGAACAAGCTTAGAAGATCCAATCAAATGTTCACTCTTGTGCAGTATATATTATAATATGTACATACTAATAATGTGTTATGTGTTAGCGAACAATGGAAGCCAAAGACCTTCAACATAAACTGAGCCTGTTTTATTATAATTTTCCAGTGGTTTTTGTCGTAAATAAGGTTAATATGAACATGCGATGCAGAAAAACCATACAATCGTGCAATTAATATCAAAAATGATTGGATTGGATTGGAATATGTAAAGCACAATTAAGCAAAAAAGAAAAACAAATCGATTTTTTGAAAAATGTCTAAGGAAATGGATAATTTTAAATTCAAATGTTAATATTTTAAGAAATTGATTTTTGTACGCACTGAGAAAATTGATGTGGGTTTGTTCTCTAAAGCTGGAAAAGTTTCCGAAATTGCAGAACTAGCAGTACCTTTTTTGCTTATATTTTTATAGTTTTTATCGTTGCTGTTATTGAAACTACAATTACTATAATTTACTCGTACATCATTTCGTAAACTGATCCTGCTACTAACGCCAGTTGATGTACCACCACTCCCAACTTTGTTACAATCCTCAAGAATATCACCAATACCACCACCACCACCACCACCACCACTATAATCATCACTACGACAATCACTACTAACTATGGTGGTGCTTACAGATGCTGATTGACAATTTTGCTGTGCCATTTGAGCCGACGACGTAGAAGTAACCATCGAAATAGACGAATTTGTGACTGTTGACGCAGTTCCCCTGATACTGGCATCTTTATGTTGCTGCCTAATAGCATATTTGCTACTTAATGACAAATTTCTTCGTTTTTCTTCGTTATTTTTAGGTGTTAGCATTGCTCCAAGTCCTCCGGACGATTTGAGATTAGTAGGCTTTGACAATGTTATTCCAGTTGCACCTTCAGTGAGACTAATTGTTGAAGAGCAGTCCTGTTTTATAGTTTGGGATTCTGTTTCCAAATTTGTTGAAGCTTCCATAACAGTTGATGAAGAGACAACTGCAGAGTCCCGATTAGATACCGTTCCACTTGCGACAGGATGCCCAGCCACTATCGTGGTGTCTTCTAAATTAATAGAAAGGTTTGTGGGATTTTTTAATAATTTTTTTGTCTGTTACAGGAATATTTGAATATAATATCAATTAATTTTATATTATAATATGTTCTTGGAAAAATGGCAGCAAAAAAAACATAAAAACAAAAACATACCGGTAGTTAAACATTAAGGCAATGTAGCTTTTAGTAAGCACATCGTAAAAACGAGAAAACTTGTATAATCTTGATCTTCTATATTCTATCTTCTATATAAATAATAAATAAGTAAATGTAAAAAAACTTAGCTTTTCGGGTACGAACTTTTATGTACACATCGAAACACGCCATAAAGTCTTTTATTATTTGGTTATAATCGCCAAAATATCTGTTTTTGAGGTCGGGGCTATTTCAAAGTATAGTTATCGCCCATTGGTCGAAATTCGACCGTCTCTGTCTCTGTGGAGGGTCGCACCACACGGTCACTGATCCGCCCCACCCACTATCCACCCGCTCCCTCGCCCTACACCACCCATCCCCAACCTCCCAACAACCTCACTCAACCCCTCCACCATTGTTTTTCTGTTCTATCAAAAATTTGAACGTTGAACTCTTAGCAACTTTTTGTTTCCAAATTTTTATTGATAACACTAAAGCTCATCATTAGCTACCAAAAAAAAAGAAAAAAAAAAGAAAACCGGTTGACAAACAGAGGAGAAAATGGTTCTTAACTGTTTTGCCTTTGCCTATTTATGTATAGATTTTCTTTTTTCCACGCTTCACACGTGCCAAACGCGGGATATCAAAATTGGCCCCTGACATTGAGCAGCTTACAAAATTTCAGCCCTCTAGGTCTTGCGAAAGGTGGTTAAAAATGACCTCAAAGAAGTCGAAAAAAAATTCAACCCATTACACGGAATATAAAATTTGCTATTTTGGACTTAGACACTCACAAAATTTCAGCTCTGTAGGTCGTGTGCAAGGTGGTTAAAAAGGACCTCAAAGTAGTCGAAAATACAGACAAAGAGGGGTTAAAGTTAAATAAAAGCTTTTAAAACATAAAAATCAAATTATTTCTTGTAAATTCTCTAATCGGAAATACACATGTGAGCAGTTTGAAAAAAAATAAGGTTAATTTTTTTTAAAAAAATATATGGAAGACCTTCGGTCCAACCTATCTATCACATGTATATTAATTTTGAAGAAAATTGGGTACATTTCTTACAAAAAATTCTATGGGGTCCGATCACTTCCAAATTTTTTACAAAAAGTGTTATCCAACGGAGATACACATGTGTATAAAAGTTGAAGAAAATCTGGTACTTGTTTTTATAAAATTTTCATGGAAACTCCCGGACCCCGGGGCCCGATACTTCAAAGTTTTTACAAAAAGTGTTTTCCATCGGAGATGCACATGCGTATAAAATTTGAAGAAAATCAGTTAAATTTTGTAAAATATTTGTTTGGGAACCCCCCCCCCCCCCCCCCACGAACATGAGGCCCGAGGGACCCAAATAAAAAATTAACAGAAAGTGTTGTCATCGGAGATACACATGTGTGGAAAGTTTGAATAAAATTGGGCTTTAAAAAGTGGGTTAAAAATTGATTACAAGATTTGGCCAGCCAGCCAACCACAAACACACGGGCAAGCGAAGTTAATATAGAGAATTAAAAAGAAAACAGCCCAAAATAAATACAGTCCATAAAACTTGAAACTGTTCTTTTAAATTCTCTAATTGGAGATAGTGTATAAAATTTTAAGAAAATCGGGTACATATTTATAAAAATTAAGCACGACAGAAGTGAAAACGTATTATGGCGCGTTAGGCATTTTTTAGATGGGTACTAGGGTTATTAGGTTATTGGGTTATTAGGTTATTGGGTTATTAGGTTATTGGGTTATGAATTGTATTTTATTAATTGTTAGAAACTTTAAAATACATTTAATATTCTTTTATGAATCATCGTTAACAATTTCGACAACTCTTGTATCATCATCATTATCATTAAAATTATTACAATCTAAAATAGAAACTATAGGTTCATGGTAACTAAAATAGGAAATAAACAATTTTGATTCGAAGTTATTTAAATATCTCGTGAATACCGCATCAATTGTACTTTTATATCTCGTTGTGCTAATATTGCGTTGATTGGACATAGTAAAATTTTTTACGGGAAATGCTTCAATCAAGTTGGTTTATGCGTTAACTAACAATAACTATTGGCTACCATCTACTATTGTTTTTGATTTCATGTGTAAACTGGATTGTGTCCTTACTACAAGAAAATGGCACTAGACTGCCATCTTCTTATTTTTCATTTGAGTGAGTTAGTTGGTTTGGTGAGCTGGAGAGATTGAAAAGAAGGTAAAAAAATCCGCACACACATAAATGCAAATGCACTCACTGTGGGGTGGTGCCAGTTGTCAACACACCACCGTGTTCCCAAACGGTCCCCCATCTAAGTACTAACCGCGCCCGACGCTGCTTAATTTCGTTGATCGGACGAGAACCGATGCGTTCAGCGTGGTATGGTCGTTGACGAAATTCTTATTGGCAAAAACATTACTTCAAATTCAATGTTAATGCATATATCACCAGCGTCTCGGTAACGGTGTCGTGAGTTCAGAGATTTTATCTCTTCTTAAAAATGCGTACCGCGCTAAAAGAAGTTTTCACTTCAAAAATGTGTATGTAAGCAAAGTGAAATTTTGGAGTGATCTTTTATGAGTCGTTTGAGGGTCTTTTGAGGGTCTTTCTGGTCTTCTGAGAGTCGTTTGAGTCTTTTAGTGGTTTTTTTAGTTTCTTTTGGCATTGGCACTGAACAATTCAAGAATATTATTGATCAACAAAACTTCACACATAAATTTGGTCTGTAAGTCTTCGTTTTAAAATCCTTTTTTTTAAATTAATCGAAATATTGGGCACAACGTCAAAGAAATTGCACTTCAACCGCGCCTAAAGGTAACACGCACTCATATTTTTATACTGATACTCGCGGAATACCCGGCGTTTCCCGGCTGCCCTATCCCACTAAACCCCACCCAACTTACCACCCGCACACTGACTCACGCCCACCGACCTCCCACCCACTGACTTCCCACTCACTGACCTACCTACACTGCACTACACTTCTCTACATTATTTTGTTTATGTAAAATAAAATAACTAATAACCAAACTAATGACCTTTTCGGAAATATTTCGCCCCAGCGCCAAAAATACCCAAAAACTTATCGGATTACCAAATCTCCAAAATTTAAAACTCGATAGTTGTGCGTGCCCTTTTCGTTTGTAAGGCCTGGTACTACAGACGAATCCGGTACGTTTCACTGTCGAGTTGTTGAGTTTCAAGAAAGACGTCAAGTTGCAGATGGACAGAATTCCACTACAGAAGTTTCGTGACCTTTTTCGGTTTTTTTTTTTTTTTTTGTGAGAAATGTGATATATTGTAAATCATATTTTTTTTAATTTTTATTTTAACAAACGGCATAGCCCACCTTATTGCCACACGTCACACAGTCACAGTTATTTGGTAATAATTGCTAAAAGATCTGTATTTTCTTTTTTCGACGCATTACATGCGCCACACGCGGCTTGCGACATGCGCCAACCACCGGATAACAAAATTGGCCCCTGACATTCAGTCGCTGACAAAATGTCGGTCCTCTAGTTCGTGAAACGGGTGGTTGAAAAAGAACTCAAAAAACGAGAAAATGACGCGATTTCAAACCATCACACGCGCCACACGCGAAACGCGACACGGGTCGTACGCGGAATATAAAAATTGCTATTTTGGACTTAGACACTCACGAAATTTCAGCTCTCTAGGTGTTGTGTCGAAGGTGGTTAAATATGAGCTCAAATTAGTTGAAAATACAGACAGAAAGGGGTCAAGTAAATAAAAGTTTTTAAAGACAGTAGTGGGTGCCGTGGCTCAGTGGATTAGAGCATGGACTTCTGAGCAGGGGGTTCGTGGTTCGAATCCCAGTAACACCAAAAGTATTTTTCACGGGGTCCCACCTCTCGCGAATGGGTGGCAAACGTTCCGAGAGTAATAACTTGTCACGGAAAGCTTCTCAATTCGCCGTTCGGATCCGGCCTTAAATTGTAGATCCCTCCATTTGTGTGCAAAAATATACAAGCTCAACTCAAATGGTTGCGAGAAGCCTGGCTTTGGACCGCAATGGTCTGTCGCGCCGAATATTTTTATTATTTAAGACATTAGCCAGTCATTTATGGGCGGATTATCAAAAGCTGAACAAAAAGATTATGAAAGATCGATACCCTCTGCCTGTTATGGAGTAGGTTTTGGAGAAGCTACATAACGCTTAAGCCTATACAACACTTGACCTAAGCAATAGTTTTTTTCACGTCAACGTAGCTGATGCTGATGATGGCTGGGCAGTATGTGTTTCTAAAAGTCCCCCTATGGCTTATGCAACTTACCATCTGCTTTCCAGCGCTTCGTCAACACTGTATTTCGGGATTTCATTCGTCAGGATTACTTGCTACTGTATTTGGACGACGTCATCATTACTGCCAAAGACGAGGATGAATACTTTAATAAGCCTACTTAATAACCCTAGATTAGAGGTAGCCGAGGAAAACGGTTTGGTCATCAAGTGGGAAAAAGTGTAATTTCCTTAGTAGGAAGGTCGAATTCCTAGGTCATGTCTTCGAAGATGGGGACATCAAACCTCCAGTAAAAATTTGAAAGCAGTTAAACATTTTCTGAAGCAAGTGAACGTGAGGCAGGTTCAAAGCGTCTTCGGGTTGAAAGAATTTTTCGGGAGTTTATACCAAATTATGCAGGTTTGGCAAAAACATTGTCAGACTTGAAAAAGAGTGATACGTTGTTTGAGTTTGGACTAGATCAAAGTAGCGCCTCTGGCTGTCTGAAGGATATGTTGTGTGGGGAGCCCGTGCTGAAGCTCTTTCAACCAGCACTTGATACGGAGTTATATACGGACGCTAGCATGACAGGCGAGCTCCTGCAGAAGCATGGTTCAGGTTAGGAACACGAAGTTGGTGGTGAAATGTATCAAGAAGTTTAAGGTTTACCTTTTGTGACAGCGCAGGAATTTAACTGCGAATGAAGAACGAGCCAGATCTGCGATGAGCCATTTGGATCCCCTAAGTCGCTACCCGGCGGTTATGCGCATCGAGGATGGCATCATCCCAAATATAAAAAAACAACACATAAAAATTAAAATTTTTCATGTAAATTCTCTAATAGGAGATGGGTAACTATGTGTTAAAATTTGAAGAAAATCAAATCCGGAATTTCAAATTGATTGATTTTTAAAAAATTTACATGGACACCACACGGGTCTCATGGCCCTATCACTCCAACAAATTTACAAAAGGTTATGTCCATCAGTGATACACATTTGTTAAAAATTTAAAGAAAATCGAGCTAATTTTTAAAAAATTTATATGAGCACCCCTTGGGCCTCAGGGCCCGTTCACTCCAAAAACTTTACAAAAAATGTTGTCCATCGGAGATACAGAGGTGTATAAAATTTGAAGAAAATCGGGTTAATTTTTTTGAAAAATTTTTATGGGGCCCACGACCCCGGCCACCAAAATTTTTGCAAAAAGTGTTGTCCATCGGAGATACACACGTATATAAAATTTTAAAAAAATCGGGTTAATTTTTTTAAAAAAAATTTGGTCTCCTATGACCCTGGGGCCCGGGGTCTCCAAAAATTTTACAAAAAGTGTTTTTCATTGGAGATACATACGTATATAAAATTTTAAGAAAATCGGGTTAATTTTTTTTTTAAATTTTGGGTCCCCACGAACCCGGGGCCCGGGGTCACCAAAATTTTTACAAAAAGTGTTGCCTATCGGAGATACACGCGTATATAAAATTTGAAGAAAATCGGGTTAATTTTTTTAAAAAAATTTTATGGGGCCCCACGAACCCGGGGCCCGGGGTCTCCAAAATTTTTACAAAAAGTGTTGTCTATCGAAGATATATGCGTATATAAAATTTGAAGAAATTCGGGTTATTTTTTTTATAAAAATTTTATGGGGTCCCACGAACCCGGGGCCCGGGGTCACCAACATTTTTACAAAAGTGTTGCCTATCGGAGATACACGCATATATAAAATTTGAAGAAAATCGGGTTAATTTTTTTAAAAAAATTTTATGGGGCCCCACGAACTCGAGGCCCGGGGTCTCCAAAATTTTTACAAAAATTGTTGTCTATCAGAGATACACATGTGTATAAAATTTGAAAAAAAATCAGTAAAATTTTGTAAAATATTTGTATGGGAGCCCCCTGACCCCGGGGCTCGAGGGGCCTCAAATTTTAATAGAATGTGTTGTCTCCGGAAATACGAATGTGTGCAAAATTTCAATAAAATCGGACTTTGGGAAGTGGGTTAAAAATTGATCGCAAGATTCCACGGCGACCGACGACCGACATCCGTGCCACGGGCAAGTGAAGTTAATATAGAGAATTTAAAAAACGATCAACGTAATGATGAACATAGCTAAATAATAATAATAGATATTTTGGCCATTAGAGCATCTTACAAGTACTTTGAGATAAACAACGATTTGTTGTATAAGTTTGTGGCCGGAAACTATCTCCTAGTGCAACCGAAAATCATGCAGAGGGAAATTAAAAGAAACGCACACAAACCGGGCCATATCAATTTGGTAAAAGTGGGATCGATTTTTAAACAAGACTACTACAGTGCGATCGTGACCACAACAATAAAACGCGTGATTGCAAATTGCGTGGCATGCATTCTAGCAGCATCAAAAAAGTCAGGAAAATGCGAAGGATTTCTGAACCCTATTGAGAAGAGTGACCAGCCTTTACACACGTACCACATTGATCACCTAGGACCCTTACCATCCACGAGCAAGCTGTACAATTACGTTTTCGTGGTAGTCGGTTCATTCTCCAAGTTTGTATGGAAAACCCAACAAGAGCAACCAATGCCGAGGAAGACATCAGGAAATAAGAAGTGCAGAGTGATGTTTTTGGCAACCCCTTCCGGATAATCTCTGACAGAGGACCTCCATCGTTTTTAAAGACTTTTCTGAACGAAGCAAGATAAACCAAAAATTTACGGCACCTGGAGTTCCAAGAAGGAACGGGCAGGTGGAAAGAATTAATCGCATTATCATGTAAGTTCTGGCAAAATTGATTATTGAAGAACCTACTTAGTGGTATGAGACTATCAACAACTTGCAAACCACATAGAAATCAACGGTTTCCGGAACTACAAAGAGGAGTCCATTCCAGCTAATGTTCGGAGCGTTTATGAGAAAGTATGTGATCTCGAGTTGAAGACGTTACTTGAAGAACCAACTCTGGATGACTTCAAGTGTCGCGATGCAGTAAGAAAAGCAGTAAAGGAAAAAAAACTAAAAGTTCGGGAAGAAAAGAAACGAAACGACCGAAAGTGAAAGCTACTTCGAGAATACAAAATGAAAGATCTGGTTGCTATTCAACGCACACAGTTTGAAGTTGGGCTAAAGATATGTCAAAAATTTTGTGGGCCTTATGATGAATGATTGCAATGCCCATCTTCGGTGATTCAAATTCACCTACGTCCAAAAATTGGGCAAAAAATGCTACAATGCCCCAAAGGTAGTACAAGTTTTGTGTCATTCGTGCAATGAATCAAAAATACAGCCTCGTCGTCGATTACAACGCTTATTTATAATGACAATGCAGTTTGCTGCGTATTTTTCTGCTAGCTCCACGCTTCCAGATTGTGCATTGCTGCCGCCTGCACCACCGAGTATTGAATATACTCCATGGCACAGATCTTCTACTCGTACTCGTGCAGTTGCTACAGTTTTAAACGAACCCAACACTCACAAATCCGTTGGGCCAGATGGTATTTCCCCATTAGTTGTGAAGAGGTGTTCTTCCAAGCTGGCATTACCATTGCCATACCCGAAAAGGGCGAGCAGTCGTCTGCTTATTTTACCGACCCATAACACTTACATCCATTTTTTCCAAAGTCATGGAAACGCTGATCAATCTTCAGCTTACGAAATATCTTCAAACTAACGAACGTTCTACTGGAGATTTGATGGTATATCTCACCGAACAGTGAAACCATTCTTTGCATCAATTTGGTGAAAGCAAAGTTGTTGCATTCGATATTTCCAAGGCAATTGACAGAGTTTGGTACCAAGCTCTTTTGTTCAGAATGCGTGCATATGGAGTCGATGAAAAACTCCTTGGATTGGATTAGAAGCTTTCTTTTGGACCACTCAATTCAAGTTGTCTTGGGCGGTTTCAAGTCTGAAATACACCACACAAATGCTGGCGTTCCCCAGGGCTCTGTTCTGTCCCCGACACTTTTTCTCATTTTTAAATTCTCTATATTAACTTCACTTTCCCGTGGCACGGATGTCGGTCGGAAATCGGTCGAAAATCGGTCGGAAATCAGTCGGCTGTCGGACGTCTGTCGGTCGTCTGTCGTGGAATCTTGCGATCAATTTTTAACCCACTTCCCAAAGCCCGATTTTATTGAAATTTTGCACACATGTGTATTTCCGGAGACAACACTTTCTATTAAAATTTGAGGCCCCTCGGGCCACGGGGTCGGGGGCTCCCCTACAAATATTTTACAAAATTTTATTCGATACACATGTGTATCTATGATGGACAAAATTTTTTGTAAAGTTTTTGGAGTGAGGCCCTGAGGCCTCGATTTTCTTCATCGTACGCGGTCGTCGTACGCGGAATATAAAAATTGCTATTTTGGACTTAGACACTCACGAAATTTCAGCTCTCTAGGTGTTGTGTCGAAGGTGGTTAAATATGAGCTCAAATTAGTTGAAAATACAGACAGAAAGGGGTCAAGTAAATAAAAGTTTTTAAAGACAGTAGTGGGTGCCGTGGCTCAGTGGATTAGAGCATGGACTTCTGAGCAGGGGGTTCGTGGTTCGAATCCCAGTAACACCAAAAGTATTTTTCACGGGGTCCCACCTCTCGCGAATGGGTGGCAAACGTTCCGAGAGTAATAACTTGTCACGGAAAGCTTCTCAATTCGCCGTTCGGATCCGGCCTTAAATTGTAGATCCCTCCATTTGTGTGCAAAAATATACAAGCTCAACTCAAATGGTTGCGAGAAGCCTGGCCTTGGACCGCAATGGTCTGTCGCGCCGAATATTTTTATTATTTAAGACAGTAGCCAGTCATTTATGGGCGGATTATCAAAAGCTGAACAAAAAGATTATGAAAGATCGATACCCTCTGCCTGTTATAGAGTAGGTTTTGGAGAAGCTACATAACGCTTAAGCCTATACAACACTTGACCTAAGCAATAGTTTTTTTCACGTCAACGTAGCTGATGCTGATGATGGCTGGGCAGTATGTGTTTCTAAAAGTCCCCCTATGGCTTATGCAACTTACCATCTGCTTTCCAGCGCTTCGTCAACACTGTATTTCGGGATTTCATTCGTCAGGATTACTTGCTACTGTATTTGGACGACGTCATCATTACTGCCAAAGACGAGGATGAATACTTTAATAAGCGAGGAAAACGGTTTGGTCATCAAGTGGGAAAAAGTGTAATTTCCTTAGTAGGAAGGTCGAATTCCTAGGTCATGTCTTCGAAGATGGGGACATCAAACCTCCAGTAAAAATTTGAAAGCAGTTAAACATTTTCTGAAGCAAGTGAACGTGAGGCAGGTTCAAAGCGTCTTCGGGTTGAAAGAATTTTTCGGGAGTTTATACCAAATTATGCAGGTTTGGCAAAAACATTGTCAGACTTGAAAAAGAGTGATACGTTGTTTGAGTTTGGACTAGATCAAAGTAGCGCCTTTGGCTGTCTGAAGGATATGTTGTGTGGGGAGCCCGTGCTGAAGCTCTTTCAACCAGCACTTGATACGGAGTTATATACGGACGCTAGCATGACAGGCGAGCTCCTGCAGAAGCATGGTTCAGGTTAGGAACACGAAGTTGGTGGTGAAATGTATCAAGAAGTTTAAGGTTTACCTTTTGTGACAGCGCAGGAATTTAACTGCGAATGAAGAACGAGCCAGATCTGCGATGAGCCATTTGGATCCCCTAAGTCGCTACCCGGCGGTTATGCGCATCGAGGATGGCATCATTCCAAATATAAAAAAACAACCCATAAAAATTAAAATTTTTCATGTAAATTCTCTAATAGGAGATGGGTAACTATGTGTTAAAATTTGAAGAAAATCAAATCCGGAATTTCAAATTGATTGATTTTTAAAAAATTTACATGGACACCACACGGGTCTCATGGCCCTATCACTCCAACAAATTTACAAAAGGTTATGTCCATCAGTGATACACATTTGTTAAAAATTTAAAGAAAATCGAGCTAATTTTTAAAAAATTTATATGAGCACCCCTTGGGCCTCAGGGCCCGTTCACTCCAAAAACTTTACAAAAAATGTTGTCCATCGGAGATACAGAGGTGTATAAAATTTGAAGAAAATCGGGTTAATTTTTTTGAAAAATTTTTATGGGGCCCACGACCCCGGCCACCAAAATTTTTGCAAAAAGTGTTGTCCATCGGAGATACACACGTATATAAAATTTTAAAAAAATCGGGTTAATTTTTTTAAAAAAAATTTGGTCTCCTATGACCCTGGGGCCCGGGGTCTCCAAAAATTTTACAAAAAGTGTTTTTCATTGGAGATACATACGTATATAAAATTTTAAGAAAATCGGGTTAATTTTTTTTTTAAATTTTGGGTCCCCACGAACCCGGGGCCCGGGGTCACCAAAATTTTTACAAAAAGTGTTGCCTATCGGAGATACACGCGTATATAAAATTTGAAGAAAATCGGGTTAATTTTTTTAAAAAAATTTTATGGGGCCCCACGAACCCGGGGCCCGGGGTCTCCAAAATTTTTACAAAAAGTGTTGTCTATCGAAGATATATGCGTATATAAAATTTGAAGAAATTCGGGTTATTTTTTTTATAAAAATTTTATGGGGTCCCACGAACCCGGGGCCCGGGGTCACCAACATTTTTACAAAAGTGTTGCCTATCGGAGATACACGCATATATAAAATTTGAAGAAAATCGGGTTAATTTTTTTAAAAAAATTTTATGGGGCCCCACGAACTCGAGGCCCGGGGTCTCCAAAATTTTTACAAAAATTGTTGTCTATCAGAGATACACATGTGTATAAAATTTGAAAAAAAATCAGTAAAATTTTGTAAAATATTTGTATGGGAGCCCCCTGACCCCGGGGCTCGAGGGGCCTCAAATTTTAATAGAATGTGTTGTCTCCGGAAATACGAATGTGTGCAAAATTTCAATAAAATCGGACTTTGGGAAGTGGGTTAAAAATTGATCGCAAGATTCCACGGCGACCGACGACCGACATCCGTGCCACGGGCAAGTGAAGTTAATATAGAGAATTTAAAAAACGATCAACGTAATGATGAACATAGCTAAATAATAATAATAGATATTTTGGCCATTAGAGCATCTTACAAGTACTTTGAGATAAACAACGATTTGTTGTATAAGTTTGTGGCCGGAAACTATCTCCTAGTGCAACCGAAAATCATGCAGAGGGAAATTAAAAGAAACGCACACAAACCGGGCCATATCAATTTGGTAAAAGTGGGATCGATTTTTAAACAAGACTACTACAGTGCGATCGTGACCACAACAATAAAACGCGTGATTGCAAATTGCGTGGCATGCATTCTAGCAGCATCAAAAAAGTCAGGAAAATGCGAAGGATTTCTGAACCCTATTGAGAAGAGTGACCAGCCTTTACACACGTACCACATTGATCACCTAGGACCCTTACCATCCACGAGCAAGCTGTACAATTACGTTTTCGTGGTAGTCGGTTCATTCTCCAAGTTTGTATGGAAAACCCAACAAGAGCAACCAATGCCGAGGAAGACATCAGGAAATAAGAAGTGCAGAGTGATGTTTTTGGCAACCCCTTCCGGATAATCTCTGACAGAGGACCTCCATCGTTTTTAAAGACTTTTCTGAACGAAGCAAGATAAACCAAAAATTTACGGCACCTGGAGTTCCAAGAAGGAACGGGCAGGTGGAAAGAATTAATCGCATTATCATGTAAGTTCTGGCAAAATTGATTATTGAAGAACCTACTTAGTGGTATGAGACTATCAACAACTTGCAAACCACATAGAAATCAACGGTTTCCGGAACTACAAAGAGGAGTCCATTCCAGCTAATGTTCGGAGCGTTTATGAGAAAGTATGTGATCTCGAGTTGAAGACGTTACTTGAAGAACCAACTCTGGATGACTTCAAGTGTCGCGATGCAGTAAGAAAAGCAGTAAAGGAAAAAAAACTAAAAGTTCGGGAAGAAAAGAAACGAAACGACCGAAAGTGAAAGCTACTTCGAGAATACAAAATGAAAGATCTGGTTGCTATTCAACGCACACAGTTTGAAGTTGGGCTAAAGATATGTCAAAAATTTTGTGGGCCTTATGATGAATGATTGCAATGCCCATCTTCGGTGATTCAAATTCACCTACGTCCAAAAATTGGGCAAAAAATGCTACAATGCCCCAAAGGTAGTACAAGTTTTGTGTCATTCGTGCAATGAATCAAAAATACAGCCTCGTCGTCGATTACAACGCTTATTTATAATGACAATGCAGTTTGCTGCGTATTTTTCTGCTAGCTCCACGCTTCCAGATTGTGCATTGCTGCCGCCTGCACCACCGAGTATTGAATATACTCCATGGCACAGATCTTCTACTCGTACTCGTGCAGTTGCTACAGTTTTAAACGAACCCAACACTCACAAATCCGTTGGGCCAGATGGTATTTCCCCATTAGTTGTGAAGAGGTGTTCTTCCAAGCTGGCATTACCATTGCCATACCCGAAAAGGGCGAGCAGTCGTCTGCTTATTTTACCGACCCATAACACTTACATCCATTTTTTCCAAAGTCATGGAAACGCTGATCAATCTTCAGCTTACGAAATATCTTCAAACTAACGAACGTTCTACTGGAGATTTGATGGTATATCTCACCGAACAGTGAAACCATTCTTTGCATCAATTTGGTGAAAGCAAAGTTGTTGCATTCGATATTTCCAAGGCAATTGACAGAGTTTGGTACCAAGCTCTTTTGTTCAGAATGCGTGCATATGGAGTCGATGAAAAACTCCTTGGATTGGATTAGAAGCTTTCTTTTGGACCACTCAATTCAAGTTGTCTTGGGCGGTTTCAAGTCTGAAATACACCACACAAATGCTGGCGTTCCCCAGGGCTCTGTTCTGTCCCCGACACTTTTTCTCATTTTTAAATTCTCTATATTAACTTCACTTTCCCGTGGCACGGATGTCGGTCGGAAATCGGTCGAAAATCGGTCGGAAATCAGTCGGCTGTCGGACGTCTGTCGGTCGTCTGTCGTGGAATCTTGCGATCAATTTTTAACCCACTTCCCAAAGCCCGATTTTATTGAAATTTTGCACACATGTGTATTTCCGGAGACAACACTTTCTATTAAAATTTGAGGCCCCTCGGGCCACGGGGTCGGGGGCTCCCCTACAAATATTTTACAAAATTTTATTCGATACACATGTGTATCTATGATGGACAAAATTTTTTGTAAAGTTTTTGGAGTGAGGCCCTGAGGCCTCGATTTTCTTCAAATTTTAAACACATGTGTATCACTGATGGACAAAACTTTTTGTAAGTTTGTTTGAGTGATCGGGCCCTGACCCCGTGTGGTGTCCATGTAAATTTTTTAAAAATTAGCGCGGAATTTACATGAAAAATTGTATTTTTATGTGTTGTTTTTTTATTAATGATCTCTTGTTCATTACTTCTAATCCAATTCACTCTTTCGCTGATGACAGCACTCCTAGCTTCTCGCTGAAGTTTGAGGAACATCCCTCCATTTTTTATGTGGAATTCAAACTACTACGTATGTTAATCACATTAATTTCTGACCTGAACAGCATAGTAAAATGGGGAGGAAACAATCGAATAGAATTTAATGATTCAAAAACCCAATGCTGTCTCCTGTCATCTAAGCGAAACGAATCTTAAATCCAATGCCATTATCCAGGAATGGCACTTGCATTGTGAAAACTGAAAAACTTCTCGGTATGTGCGTTAACGACAAACATCGTTGGAATGACCACATATTCACCGTCACCAAAAATGCTGCGAAATGTTAAAGTTTTCTAACCCGGTGCAAGAAATATTTCACTCCTTCTGATCTGGCTACTATCTACAAGGCTTTTATTTGCTCTAAACTTGAGCACAATTGCCATATCTGGTATGGTGCGCCTAACTCTACCTTACAGTAGCTATAAATGATACAAAACCATGCGATAAAACTTATCAGTGACGAAAACATTGCGAAATCAATAGATTCCGATTGAACACCACAGGAACGTTTCCTGCGCTTGTCACGGTTTTATCGCTTCTTCTACCAGCGGTACTCAAGAGAAATATCCAGCTGCATGCCACCTCTCCTTGAGTTCAACTGCAATACTCGTGGCGCTGTAAATTCGCATCGGTTTACCCTCAAGCCTATCTTCGGACGTACAGTTAAGTTCATAGATTCATGCTTTAGTCGTACAACACATATATGAAATGCTTTGTCAGCTCTGTCTTTCCACACCACTATGATCCACAGGCGTTCAAAACACAAGCACCTAGACATCTCCTCCTTACGCCCACGCTGTGCCAAGCATATAGCCGAACATTACAAGGGTGCGAACACCTTTTCGCGTGCGCAAATTATAAAAAAAAAATTAAGGCCAAAAGAAACAATCGATACGACGTACGCAAGATTGGCCAGCATTAGGGACCAGGACAGACATCCACGGCAGTAGACCTTATGAAACGCTATGCTAGTAGCTAAGGAGCCGGTGCAGATGGATATGAAGATGCTCCAACGGGCAGTCGGGAAAATCCAGAATGGCCGAGTTTGGATAAGTTCCTTTATGCTAATGCTAATGTTTTGTGACGCGTCATCATAAAACGCATTATAATCATTACGACTCAGTGGGGGGGAAATACTCGTATCTGTGCATTCCGATAGTATATTTTATCAGCCGGGTGGTGTACTGAAGGTGTACTAGGGCGTGGGCCTGGTATCCTGGTACAATATGCTGAGTGGAGTGGGCGTCTGGTGGCTTGCACAATATACTTACACAATTTCATACATGAACGCTTAAGCAGTTGGTAATTGCAGTTAGTTCTCAAGATACCTACAAAAACAACATGTCGGTAGTTGGAAGTTAATATCGAGTTTTCTTTTCTTTTGTATTTGTTTGATGTTTTTGAAAAATAAATTTAAATTCCACTACATAAATAGGGAATTTTAGGGAGTTTTGAAAAAATTTAATTGTATATATATGTTTGAAGTAAATAAGAAACTTTTCCTACTTACTGGAAGATGATATTATCGTTTTTTGTTTAGGTGGTCTAGTTACTAGAGGTGAAATTCTTGCTAGTTCTGGAGACGGTTCACGTACTCGACCAGTGGAACCACTACCAATACTGCCACCCCTTCCACTCAGACCACCACTGCCAAAAGCATTAGATTTCGATATCATCCTTCTTTGTAGTGATCTTTCATAGCTATCAAATGTGCCTTCATCCATTCCATACATCGGTGTCATTGACTGCGAACTACCCAACTTCAGTGTTAGCTTAGGTACAATTGTTACTGCCGGTAATGTGGCATTTTCCAGAGATGATTCAATACCGCTTGTGTATTTTGATGGAATGACAAGATCAGAGCCACGCTATAAAAATACAAAATACATAAGTTTTTATAGTTTTTAAAAATTTTCTGGAGATTTTCAATACATCAGTAAATCAGTACGCTATTTAAACTTTAATTTGCTTACAAGTAAATGTAAAAAAACTTCGTTTTTCTGGTTCAAACTTTTATGTATTGCCACACAACACACAGTCCTTTATTATTTGGTAATCCAACCAAAATATCTGTTTTTCAAAGTATTTTCTTTTTTCCACGCACCACACGCGCCACACGCGACTCGCGACACACGTTACACGAAGGATTGGCCCCTAACATTGAGATGCTCACAAAATTTCAGTCCTCTAGGTCCTGCAAAGGGGTGTTTAAAAAGAACCTAAAATAAGAGAAAATGGTGGCACTTCCAGCCATCAAACGCGCCACATGCGAAACGCGACACACGTCATAAGAGGAATATAAAAATGCCATTTTGGATTTAGAAACTCACATAATTTGAGATATCTAGTATGGAAGGTGGATAAAAAGGACCGCAACAAAAAAAAAACATAGGATAATAATAAACCGTCTCCTTGGATGGAAATAGCAAGCCTTAATTATGGAATAGCACTTATTGGTTTTGGAGTCCCATACCCCCTTCACCTGAAATTCTCCACCTTCAACGGCAACGGCCTTAAGAATCACAATATTTTTATAAATTTGTTAAGAAAAACACGGCCAGGTCTCAAAAAAAAAAAAAAAACAACCCATAAAAATTTGAGCAATTAATTTTGAAAAAAATTATATGGGAGCCCCTCGTTCCAAGGGTCCGATCACTTCCAAATTTTTACGTAAAGCGTTATCTACAGACATACACTTAAGTACAAAATTTGAAGAAAATCGGGTACCTTTTAAAAAAAATTTGTATGGGAGCCCCCTCGACCCCGGGAAACGTTCACTTCCCAATTTTTACAAAAGCGTTCCCCATCGAAGATATGATCTTACGGATTTAGCGGTTGGTGTATATGATATAAAATTAATTTGTGTTAACTACTTTTTCACACGCCCATAGACGAAAGTGACTGTTTCATACAGTATAACCTAGCTTCGAAAGTAGCCTTTACACACTCTAGTGATTAAACATATAAAATTATTTTGTTATTTACTGCAGTCACAGCGAACACACATTCCCAGAGTAATTTTGCACTGCGCATAGCCGGTTTAGCAGTAAGCCGGTTTTGGCCGTGGGAAAAATAGCGTACACCACTCGCAGAAAAGTTCTCATCGTGCTCGTTAGATTGCCGCTTCAAGCTTCTTACTCGCACGATAAACTCCACTTTCCTCGCTCGTTATGTAATATTCTATATAATACTACCTTATCTTCGCGACTTACGCGACATCTACATTATAATCATCATCATCATATTTGGCTCTACAGTCGGGGTCCGGTCCTGGCCTCAAGCAAAAAGTCTCTGCACCGGTCCCGATTTTGAGCCGATGTCATCCAGTTTTGCATCCCTAAAATCTGGACGTCCTGGTCTACGCCATACTTCCAGCGTAGGCTTGGCCGGCCTCGCTGTCGTGTTCCATAAATTCTATCCCTTTCCGAGCAGGATTCTCTAAGCTCATGCCAACTAGGTGTCCTGCCCACCTGAGCCAACCGAGCTTAATTCGCTCTACGATGTCGACATCGCGGTAACGCTTCTGATCTCATCCAACAGTCATTATGATGCCGCGTGATGTTCGTACAGCACAGAAAGTAGCGCAGCGCACAGTCATTATGATGCCCGACCGTTTTTTCGTCGACTTTAGTTATTTAGTTAAAAAATTGGTCGCCACAAAAGGCCCTTATATTTAAACGGTATAATCTATAGCCTATGTTCACCATAAAATTCCATTCTAAAAACTTGTGAAAGAATTTTTGAAATCGATCTAGATCCAGTACTCTACAGTTCTACACAGAAACCAACATTACCTCTTTACAATATTATAGGTAGTATGGATTGTTCCTCTCGCCGTTACGCCGGATCCCTTTCTCCAACGCCAGATTGAAGAGGACGCAGACCAGTCCATCGGAGCCCATTATAGATGTTGAATGGGGTTGATAGTTGTTCCAGATATTTTTACTTGGCTTATAACATTGGTCATGGTCGACCTACATAGTCATGTCAGTTTAATTGGGATGTCGAATTTTCTCATGGCTTTATAAAGTTTTAATCTAGCCATGCTATCATAGGCGGCTTTAAAGTCTATAAAAATATGGTGTAGTGAGTTTAAAAACTTTATAAATTTATCCATCACCTGCCTAAGGATAAAATCTGATCAGTTTTGATTTGCCTGGGATAAAGTCACACTGGTATGAACCTTTGATGACTTTAGCGTATGGGACTATCCTGTCTGAAAGGATGGAGGAGAAAATCTTATACGCGGTACTCAACAACGTTATACTACGATAATTGCTGCATGTTGTGATATCTCTTTTACAGGATGCCTCTTCACTAGTCTTCTGGCATCACTTCTTCCTCCCATACTTGCACTATTATTTCATGAATTGCTTGGTGTATTGCGGGGACTCCTATTGCGTTGGGATCCCATCTGATCCCGATTGAGCCGATTTATCGCAGCAGAATATAGGGTCTTCAGTCATTGGTGGATCCTTCAATTCCTCAGTTAAGTGGCCATTTAGCAACTCATGAAAGTTCCCTTCAAATCGCTCTAAGATGCCTTTGAAATCGGCCCTTGCTCTCTGTACTGTTCTAGTTCATTGCTCGGAACGCAACATTCTTACGTTCAGTCGCTAGCTTACATTCGTCGTCGAACCAGTCGTTCCGAACTCTACGAATACTGTCTAAGATGGAGTCAGCAGTACTAATGACCGTATTCTTAAGGCGTGTCCATTTCTCTTCCACGCCCGACATCTCAGCCCCAGAACTTACTCTCCCTGCATTTAGGGCGATGAAGAAACAACAGCGAGGAGAACGACTTCAAGAATTAGAGCGGGAAATAAACAAGTTAGCACGACAAGCCTATTGTGGGGTTCCGGCTGGTATCTTAGACGGGTTGGCAGTGAATGCGTTCATAAATGCTATTCCAGATGAACAGTTGAAGTTTCATTTTAGGACAAGATCGAGAGGGAAAAAAAATAAAGTATTAGCGTCGGCTTTGGAGTATGAAGCAGCTAAAGTGTGTCTTCGAATTTTGTTGGGTTACGCAAGTTGGAAACAGAGGACGTTGCACAAATAAAAGCTCTCATTGATGAGAAGGTGAAACAATCAACCATTGATCGCTTTTGAAACGAGAGAAGTAGCAGATTCGATTCTACATTAAGGTGCTTAAGATGTCAGAAACCTGGACATTCCATTCGGGATTGCAAGGAGCTGAGCGCTGGAAACATGATGAGACAGCCTGTGAATGGTGTCAATAATCTGGAAAGATTACGGCGAATAGATGCACAACATTTGAAGAATGTGGAGCGATCGTCTTGTACCAGCTTTGCAGGGCAAAGGCTGAAAAAGAAAAGGGAATATCCCAGGGTCACAATACGCAGTAAAAATCTTGGCAGTGATTGCAACAGTCTGGTTGTTAATGGCGTGTTGGAGAGAACACCTTGCGATTTTGTTCTAGACAGAGGAGCTTCCAGATCAATTGTGAGTCCTGAAACGGTGTCTGGAGAGCAAGTAAACAGAGTGCAACACTACATGTTGAGGACAGCTACAGGAGAAGCTGCAGCAGTTAAGGGTGAATGTTTCCTTACAGTTGATTTTGGAGGATTAAGGTTTCGAAATCGGTTTATTGTTGCCCGTGTGGAAGATGAATGCATATTGGGACTTCTGGACTTTATGACGGCGTACCAGATGTCACTTGATTTGAGAAAGCAAGTACTAAGATGGCGTAATGTGGAAGTTCCGCTCAGAGTTACCGGCAATCACAATGGTGGATCATTCAGGAAGTGTTATGTCCCCGAGTACAAACAAAGTAGAAGAACGGAAATCAAAAAAAAAAAAAAAAGCAGATGAAAGATCATTTGACAAGAGAGCAGCTTAGGAAAGAACAAGAGCAGGACGGTTCAATTGGTCCAGTACTTCGATTGATGGAGCAAGGTGAAAGACCGCGTGGCACGAAATTGCAGCAGCAAGTCCGACAGTAGTTACTGGGCTACTAGTAAGGCAATGGGAATATAATGATGGTCGGTATTACAAATCAAAGGTGAACGAAGTTCTTCACGATGCACACAGTGGAACATCAGGCAAACATTTGGGAATTAAGAAGACACTAGATGAAGTAAGAAGTCAATTTTTTTTGGTCAATTGTCGCAGAGATGTTGGAAACTGGTGCCGAAATTGTGCGATATGTGCTGCAAGAATAGAACTGAATCAAGGAGCTAGAGGGAAAACACATCGATACAAAGTTGTAGCGCCAATACCTAGTTGGGCAAGACGCAAAGGATTCCGATCGAAGACCAATGGTGATCAATGTCCATAGATCAGTAAAGAAAAACGTGGTGAATGGTAACGAAGGAAGGAAAACACAGAATCACCTGTGAAAAGTTTCGGGAAGGAGACTTCGTTTGGCTATACAATTCCAAGACAAGACAGGGGAAATTACAGAAACCACAGCAAAGTTGGGAAGAACCCTTAAACAGGAACAACGAGGCAGTATATCCGATTCAGCAAAACCCCAGATGTCAAAAGGAAGTTGTCTGCATCAACAGATTGACATCAGAGGGAGTGCTGAGTATGTTCGGGGTAATGTTACGAAAAGTAGTTAGTAGCGCATATAATAGAATTAGAAACCTAAGATAAATCGCAATGGAAATACTGCAAACTTTTAGGCTGTAAGACTATTAGATAATTTGAAATGTAACCGCCTGTAAGTTTGAATCATTACGTACTGGTCAAAAATGTTGTCAAACCGGTTTGTGCAGTTTGCCCGGTTTTTGTAAAAGAACATGATTGAACATGTAGTCTATTCTTAGAAGACGACTCATTACATATAAGTATCGTTAGTTGTAAATAAGGGAATAATGCTACAATTTTCTGGTATTTTCTCGATATTTCTGTCTACAATATTGGAAGTTACTGGAAGATTTTCAATGAGGTGACGTTCACTGCAGAGAATTGATTAGTTAATTGGAATTTAACCAGTAAAGTTGTAAAAGCACTTGCAAAGTGATTAAGCTACTGTCTAAGAGAATTATTGCAAAGTACAAGTATTATAAGTGTTCTTGTGTACATTTAAAGTTATCACCAGTATAAATTGTGAACTTGTGTTATTTTTTACCGTTTCATTATTAAAGTTGTTATTTGTAAATTAATAAAGTTGTGTTGTGTTTTATTTGCAAAATCCTTTACGAGCTCGAAAGCCTGTATTTCTTAACAGTATTATAAAATCAATGAGTTTTTCCGCAACTTGTTTTATTTTTGTTATTGTTACGTTCATAAGAAAAAAATAGTAAAACGCTAACGCACTTTCTGGAGGAAATGGACCTCAAAGTTTAAAATTAGCATGGGCAAGAAAACTGAAACAGGCGTTGAAGTTGGATATTTGAAGACTCAAATAGGATATCAACTTTATTTAAACGCAGTTACAAAGGCTAGTTCTTTTTCTAAACGAAAATTTTACCATTAGTATTAACAGCGCAATTTCACTTCACATGTGTCAGGGTACACCAAAGTAAGCTTTTTCTTAAATCCCCGGTAAATGATGTCAACATTGGAGAGAGACCCTTACTGTAGAATGATTTTTTTCTTAGAATATACCCAAGAATCATTTCCCAAATTATCCTGGACGAATGAGGGGAAACCCTGTATATATATATATATATATGCTTTTATATATTTTTGATTAATTCATTTAACGCAATTTGAATTAAACTTACCTGTTTATCTTTCTTTTTCTCTTTTTTTAACTTTTTCAAGCGGTCTTTATCACGTTGCTTTTCATCCTTGTCTTTTCGTTTGTCAAATTTTTGAAAAGACTTTTCAGACTTGTCAGCCTCTTTGGTTTTTGATTTGTCCTTTTTGTCTTTTTTCTTTTTAATGCGGCCATCTTTGATTTTTTTCAGTTTTTTATGATCTCTGTGGCGTTGTTCATCCGTAGCAGGTCCCAGACTACCGATACTAGCTGCTGCATCCCCATCGCATGAAGAACTTAAACTCTTGTCAATCAAAGAAGTCATTGAAGTTCCAAACGCAGTTTGCCCATCTGCCGTAGACGTAGAAGATGACATAATTGATGCAGTCGTTAGGTCCTTGTACTGTTCATTTGATGCTAACAGTAAGGAATTGGATTCATTTTCTCTATCAAGGGGAATCAAATTAGATTCAACCGAAAGGTGGGTCTCAAGGCCAAAACCACTTGATGATACACTTGTATTGAATAAAGATGAAATCGACGAGGCATTCTTTTTTTCTAATTTATTCTTTTTTTGTTTTTTTGCCTCTCTGCGGCGATCGCCAAAACATTTAGAATCCAAGAGTGGAAAGTTAAGTGTTTCACCTGCAGATGAACCTTCACTGGCATGTAATAATTCGTTAGGGTCAGTATGTGTTGAAGGTGGAAGATATTTTTTAGAAGTATTATGCGCTGACATATCAGCACGAACATAACTGGACGATGGCGAGAATGATATTGAAAGTCGTTGAGTTTTATTAGAACCATCGCCAGAGTCGTCTGAAACTTCAATTGGTTCTTCCTCAGAATTTTTTTGAAATGTTGATTTGCATTCACTACTCAAACGGACAGCTTCAAAATTATGTGAGACAAATGACTTAGTGGGTACTGAATTGTTTGCTATGTTTACCGAACTATCGATAGCAAAATTTGTTCCAGATTGTTGTTTTGATGAAAACGTTGAAATTGACGGAGTTTGTGTTTGGGGTAACACTCTTTCGCTCTCAAAGACAGTCATTGCTGATGGCTTAGTTGAATCTGGAGAATTTGATATAAGCGAAATGCTAGAAACTGGCTTAGCTCCTATATTAGCAGGACTGTACTGTGATGAAGATGATGGCTTTGATGAAAATCCAGGTAGTCCGCTTGTTATTCCACGTGGTAGTTTCATCCCCTTATTAGACAGTGCACCCGACAATTCAAACTTCATTGTATCTGGGACAAGTGGCGCCACGTTACAGTAGTTCCGTTCGCCATCAAGTTGTGGTGGTGGTAAAGGTGGTGATATTCGATCTTGTTCTCTGTCGTCTCCTTTAAGTAATGAGGGTAACCGAATTCCTGGATTCATACACCTAAACCGCATAAGTCCATTAAAAAATATTCCAGCCGGATTGTTCGATGATTGTCCAAGTTGTGGAAACAGTCCATGTGACGGGATTAACCCAGGACGAGATGGAAACGGATAGTAGGGAAACATGGATAGACCAGCCATCCCAGGAACATTTGGAAAATTTGACATTCCTCGCGCTTCAATAGACGGAACACCAATTGACCCCGGTCTAGATGTTGCTTGTGGTGGCAATGAAAACGACGACCGCCTGTTACGTTTGGCAGTAGGTTTGTCTACGCTAGCAGAAGCTTTAGCAGGTGACATGGAAATGTCCTTGTTCGCAGAAGGCAATAGTGTTTTACTATTCAGAGACTGGATTTTTTGTAGAGGCGACATCTGTAACGGTGGAGCTGGTTGCAATACAGTATCCATTTTTAATAGTTTCTGATTTATTGAATCGACTTCTTCTTTTGTTGGTGCTCCAGTAAGTGCTTTTTTTGATGACATTGTCAACGCTTTAAGTGAAGACCGCTTACTAGAATTATCCTTGAACTTTGCCTTTTTGTGTTCCTTTTTCATTTGACGCAAGCCACTATCATGTGGGTACAATGGAAAGGTACTAGCTATGCCCAATGGAATGTTGGCAAGGGTACCTGCTTCACTGTTCGAACCATGTGACAAGTTTAATGGTTCAATTAAATCATGTGCAGACTGTGGGCCGTGCGCTGTTCCATAGATGTTCATAAGCATTCTTCGCTTTTTCGGTTTCTTAACAAGGCCGTCGTTATTTCCTGGAATTTTAGGCTGATTTTTGCTTCCTGGCTTACGACCACGTTTTTTAGGTTTATGCATTAACTGGAGCGGCGGAACAATTCCTGCTGATCCAAAAACTTCACTGACAGCGCCATCTTTCAATTTACTGTTATCAGCTGCGTTTAGGGATTCAAAATCATTGATCTTGCCAACATCATCACCATTATTTGGGGGCGCATAAACATGACGTCCCGAAGGAGGTGTGGCCGTTATTGTTGTACCTGATGGCAAACTTGGTAGACTTGGAAGTCCTATTAGTGGATGATCATCAACAGTGAAAATTGTGTTTGGTAATGATGACCGAATAATATCGTTTTGTTGATCAGATGCAATATTACCCGGAGCATAGACTAATCCAGCTGCTCTACGTTCCCGTGATGACGAAATCTTTTTAAATATATTCAATTTCGTGCGATCTGGTTCGGTGCTTAGTTTAATTTCGTCAGTTGATTTGTTGGTATTATTTTTTACAGCTTGCACAGCGGCAGGCGTATTTGACGTAATGGAGGTTGCACTGTTATTATTTAGACACAAAGATGAGTCTTCTCCATCAGGCGCCACCAAACAAGCTTCGATACGCTGAGGTGATGAAAGAATTGATGTACTAAGCGTATCCTTGTGGATGTTTACAGGTAACAGTGATTCAACTTCTGCCTTATCGGCGAAATTTGGCAATTTCGTAGTGGTAATTGGTGTTGATAATGTGCCAGATGTGCCAGATAAGTTATGTTCTATTTGACGTTGATGCATTTGCTGGCGGAGCCGCTTTTGTTTTAATTTTTGTTGCTTTTTTATCACTTTTTCAATGTTTGATGGCCTTTCTACGCCAGATGTAGCCAATACTGGAAAATTGTGAGAAGCTTTGGTTTTGGAATAGCTTGTAGCTGCAACACTCGTTGCGTTGTGACACGATTTTCCCACTGACTTTTGAAAAACTTTCAATCGTTTCCGTTTTCCTTTTTTACCAAGATTTAAAAACGTTGAAGATGCCGTGGCTTGACCAACATTGCTCATGGAGGTCCCACTAATGTTTGAACCGGACAAAGGCAACTTTAACGACGCATGATGTAGGGCCTTTTTCCTTGAACCTTTTTTCAGCATTCGCTTGTCGTACATAACTAATGACTGCGGTGGTGTTATGTGATTTGGATTTTGCTTTTTAGCTAACCGTAACGCAGCTGCTGCCGTAAATGATAAGCCAGATTTTTCAAATTCAGTTTTGGCTACAACAGACTTCGCATTTAAATTTGCAGATACCTCGCCAACCGGTTTAGAATTGACCTCACTAGTTAGTAACGCTAATGGTGGCAATATCGGTAAATTCGATGAAGCTGTTGACGTTTGTTGTGGCGGACTTGATGGTTTTTTATATTTTTCTAATTTTTCTGTAAATATGTACATTGTTATTATCGAAAAAAGTTAACGAAATCTGGCATAAGGTAACTTACCAAAAATATCGGGAATTTTTGCATCTGGTAGTTTTCCTTCAATCGCCGGAGATATAAAGCCACCGGTTGTCATCATTACGCTTCTTATTTCCCTAGTCGGACGTCCTTCTCCCTCTAGCGAACGCGGATTTCTGACCAAGACTGGATGTAATTGGAGAGGTGGAATCGGCGAAGGTGGAATTGGCGAAGGTGATTCATTTGAAAGTGGCAGTACTGCAGATGGAGCTACAGGAGCTGCTGCATCCAAACCAATTATTGCTTCAGTATTAGAAGAAATGGTACCTGCACTGACTAGCGAGATAATGTCTTCACTATCTTCAGTAATGACATCTTTTGTTGAACATTCCGTTTGAGCTGTTTTCGTTTCTGAAGAAACAGTGCTACTTTCGTCAATTTCGACATTGGTACCTACGGTTACTTCTGCAGCAGAAACTGGCGACGTTGGTGTTGCGTAACTAGAAGGTGTGGTCAAAGCAATTGACTGTTGGACATTTCCGAGCACAACATCACTGTCATCTTGTAGTATTGGCGGCAAATGTTCATATATGTGTACAGGACGTGTCAATACTTCCTTGCTGCCTGGCTTAAGGAAATTTAAGTTATTTTCTTTATGTGCTGGAAATTTTGGAACTTCGACCAGACATGCCACAGGCTGCACATGATTGGTGTATTCGAGCAAGTCACTCACGCCTATGCTTAGATTATCTAATGTAAGGCTGATGTCATCGAAATTTGCCTCGATACGATTATCTATAGGATAAAAAAAAAACCATAAAAATTAAAAATTTTCTTGTAAATTCTCTTTTCAGAGATACACATTTGTGCAAAGTCCGAATTAAATTGGGCCAGGGACCCGATCACTTCAAAATTTTTACAAAAAGTGTTGTTCATCGGAGATATTGTGCATAAAATTTGAAGAAACCCGGGAAAATAAAGAGAAAAAAATTACAAACAAAGTCTGTAAACTCAAAAAGGCAATACATATATGGTTTAAAACATAGATGGATTAAAAGATAGAGAATTTCGCTTCAGATCGGTCTTAGTAGATGTCATGAACATTCGTGTATCTATATCATGAATAAATTAACATTATTGCTGTGAATATTTTATTGTGGATCTGCATGCTGCTAACGCCAACAGCACGCAAAGACCTAATTTCCTGGCACCCACATAGTTATAGGATCTTATCGGCCAGATTTCGGACTACAGTACGGCGCGTCACGATCATACAGTGTTACGCCGCGAACGAATACCTCGACTGATGATGATAAGGACAACTTCTACAATCAGCTAAGCGCTGTATACAACGCAACTCCGAACGGAGATATCGTCATCGTGATGGGGGACTTGAATGCCAAGGTAGGTAAAGACAATGAAGGACCTAGACATGTGACTGGGAAGTACGGCCACGGCGAAGATTTGTTGATTGTCAACCTTGTCATCGGAGGCATCTCATTTGAGCATAATACCTGCCATAAAGTAAGCTGGGTGTCAATTGAGAGGCAATCATCATCCAACCAAATCAATCATGTGGCGATCAGCCGACGTTTTACAAGCTGTCTTTTAGACGTCCGAAACAGACGAGGAGCCGACATGGGTATGGTACGGGATCATCACATTATGGTTGCTACTGTCCAGTTACGTACTGCATCAGTTCACAGACTCCGCAATATCATCCGAGCAGCGCACTGCCGACAACCATCCAAGAACATTGGAAATCTGTGAAAAATATTTTCATATCTGGAGCGGAAAGTATTGTTGGTAGAAGCCAGGAAAGTCAAAGCACGTGGCTTACAGAGGATACCTGGAGGTGGATTAAAGAACGTAAGCTACTACTTAAACCTCGTATTGTCGATACCCCAGCAGCAGTGATGATCGAGCTAGAGTCCCTGTATCGAAGCAAAATAAGAGAAGAAGTGCATCGTAGTGTAAGACGTGACAAACGTAATTATATTAACAACCTGGCCTCAAAAGAAAGCAGCAAGCAGGTGCGATAGCAGAATCGTTTACAGAGCTGAGAGGTCGTCACCGCGCTAGCCAACATCCGGTGAATGGCCTAGATGGTGCCGTACTCGTTTCAGATTAGGATCAGCTCAAACGATGGAAGGAGCATTTCTCTACGCTCCTTAACCGTGTATTCGCCAACAATATGCACCCAAATCAAACGAAGCTGCCGGAAGTAACAATTTCCGGAATTCGCACTTCAACTCGCAGTAAAGATGATATCGCTACTGCGATCAACGCACTAAAGAACAACAAGTCAGTAAGAGGTATACCCGCAGATCTACTGCGTGCCGCTCCAACGACATCAGCAGAGCTTTTATATCCTCTTGTAGAGAAAGCTTGGCAGGCAGAAAGTTTCCCCGACGAGTGGAAGAAGGGAATGATTGTCAAGCTCCCTAAAAAGGATAGTCTTATGGAGTGCGAAAACTGGAATGGCATTTGCGTTCTTCCTGCAGTTGCAAAGGTAATAGCCAAAGTTGTCCTTGAGCGAATTAAGAAACATCTGGAAGATACACTCGATACCGAACAATCAGGTTTCTGAACTGCTGAACTGATCCTCCTGTGTAGACCGCATCAACACCCTGCGGACCATTATTGAACAGTGCGTTGAATTCCGGTCAACACTACACCTGCTGCTGCATCGATTTTGTGATTGCGTTTGACAGTTTCACAGACAGTTTATCTGGCTTAACTTACCTTGCGCAGGAGGGTTATACCCGATAAACTAATAGCTATTATTAAAGCAACCTATGATGGCTCTAAATGTCATGTGCTGCATAGATGAAAGCTGTCAGAAAAATTTGAAGTGGGGTACGACAAGGTTGCATTCTATCGCCGAAACTTTTTTTGTTGGTGATTAGCGATGTGCTTCGCGCAGCTTTATCTACTGGAAACGGAGGAATTCGTTGGACTCTTACATTTCAACTCAAACATCTGGACACAGGATTATGGAGCTGCACCAAATGACAACAAATGTGAAAAGGGAGGCAATTGTTTTGGGTTTGAAGATTAATACCGCCAAAACCAAAATCATCGAGCTCGGCACTAACTCTGTAACTCAAGTTAACATTGCAGGACAACCGGTAGAGAGAATAGAGAGAGAACTGAACAGGACATTGTCAACCAAATCGGCAAAGCAAAATCAGTGTTTGGAATGATGTCCATGATATGGCGAAGAAATGCTATCAGCTTAAACAACAAGTTCGTAAATAGGTGCCTATGGAACATCTTAAGGATTTTCTGGCCTAACCGTATCTCTAATGAACTTCCTTACTACATAACGGGACAGGAACCAATAGGTACAACCATCCAACGAGGGAAGTGGCTGTGGATTGGTCAAACAATCCGAAAAGGCGTCAGTTCCATAGCAAACTAAGCAATGCAGAAACCATCCAACAAGCGATGAAGAAATCAGTTCAGAAGAACGGCCGAGGAAAATCATGACTAGAAGAAAATCCATGGTAAGCGAAGCCGACAACAACAAGAACGAGGGGGGAAAAGAGAATGCCGTAAAAGAAAATGCCGCAAAAGAAAAGCCCACCGATGAAGATTTTGACTACGAATCGGAAACTGAGCTGCAAGGAATATTAACCTTTCTGTACGTGGAAGAACGGCAAAAAGGTGCATATTGAAATGGGGACGGGGAGCTTCAGGACAGGCTCGAAAAGGAATGTGACGCATACGATGGTGACCACACATAAAAATAAAATAAAAAAAAATAAAAATGCGAAGAGAATCCTCGAGGCTCACGAAGACCTAATTCATGACATGGCGCGCGAGAATGATAAATTCATTAATATGATAAAAGACTACAGAAAGATGATCTCCTCATTGGATAAAAACAATAGAAGATGGAGCCGAAAAATCGATCATGGTTCCAATGGGACTCTGGCAGCTCTTCCACAAGCACGTCCACTACAACTACAGCCAGGGCTACAGTAGTATCCCTTGGTGGTGCCAAAACCAGTCGAAACCGGGTCTGTGGTAGTTCGCAGCAATAACAAGGACGCTACCGCAAAATATGTCCTGAAGAAGGTGATAACCGAAGTGGGTCCTACCCTTGGGGTGAGGATTCACGAAGTGAAACAACTGAAGGACGGGGGTGTAGTTATCCGCACCCCAAGTATCGCTGAATGAGCCAAGCTAGGCAAGAATGAGAAGTTCTCCAAAGTTGGACTGGATGTGGTCAACACACCGACCCCTAGGAAGAAAATAGCGATATTGGGAGTACCTTCCCAGATAGCTACGAGCGAGCTAATGACGGAGCTGCACGAGAAGAACCTCAAAGGAGCAATGATGCTGGAGGATTTTGAGAAGAACGTTCCTTTCGTGAGCCGCCCTAGGGTGCTGATGCGGTAGCGGACGTCATCTTGGAGGAGTCCGACCAACTGGTCGAAACTCTCCTTGCGGTCGGCCGTTGCTACATACGGTGGACCTCCTGCAGGGTGCGAACACACGATGCCTGTTTTGGCTGTTTCAGATGCCTTGCATTTGGACACCGGATTGTGGAGTGCCCATTGAAGGAGAACGTCTGTCGCCGTTGTGGTAGCCAAGGACACGTGGCTGCACGGTGCGACAAATCGCCGCATTGTCGCAACTGCTAATTGAAGTGACAGTCTGTCAGCACACTGTCATATTTATAGCGGACTGGTTGCCAGGGCGAACGCCAGGCTTTAGTAAGTATGTGAAGAGGGTCTGAAGACCCCGCTAATTGTTGGAGTGTGGTTGGGTTCTCTTGCCTGATGATTCGTTTGGTAGTTCAGACGGACGATATGAAACGTTTAATACCGAAAGGTGGCTAAGCAGACGGCTCGCCCTCAATAATATCAGCTGTCCCTATCTACTCAGTTAATTTCAACTTTTGATAGTAGCAGTCGTGTACGATTTCGCTCCTCGAATTGTGTTTTTCAAAGTGGAATAAACGTGCTTAATTGTTCGAATTAAATATAGATGATTGTGTTTACGTAAAATATAAATATTTAATTTTGCGATAGAAAAGTTTTTTCTGGATAATTACGGGTGATTCTTCCGGAAAACGCGGATTGAAGTGTTTCGATATTGACGATTTTGCCCAGTGCAAATTCCCTATAGGAAAATAATACATTGGTTTGTGTGTGTTTGGTCTAGACAGTGTCGATTTTGCTTAGAGCAAATTTCGTATAGAGAACAATACCATGGTTTGTGTGCCCTGTGCCGGCAGTCTCCATAGGCAATACACTAGTTCGTGTGTGTAGTCTGGTGGAAAAATGTTCAGCAAAAATTTTTTTCGGTTAAAAGTGCGCAAAAGTCAGATCTGGGGGTCGATTATGTATCTGTCGTATTTCGACTTTCGACTTCGACAAGTCGAAATGCTCAAAGTCGTAGTTTCGGTATTACGCAATTATAGCTGTATTTTATTTGGAATCCGAATAAGGAATTCGAATGTCAAAACCAGCCAAACAGCAGGTTTTCAAATTCCAAAGAAGGAATTCGACAGTGCAATTGTTGATATAGTTCCTTATTCCTCGGCCAATAAAATACGGCTTATGTAAGCATGTACGATAAAAAAAAATTCGGTTTGTTGTTGTTTATTCTTGTTTACTTTTTTAGTTTTTTTGAATATTCAAATTGTGTGACACACATTTTCGTCAAACACGTCCGACCGTGTGTGACAAAAATTTTAAAATATTAATTTTTCGCGGAACACGTGAAAAAATATTCGAATCGGTTCTACAACCGCTTAAACCGGTTCAAAATATTTTAATTTTTTTTTTAAAGCGGGGAAAAAAAGAAAGAGAAGAAACGAGGTTCGCACGAGCAGCCATGGGTAAACCCAAACCATAAATGATGGTTGGGGCGGCAACATCGGAGAAGAAAAAGAAGAGGACAAAAAAGTCAGACGAGGACAAAGTTTTGGACAACAACATTAAACAAAGAAAAATAATGGCGGCAAACGAGGATAGCGACATGGACGAACAAAGTAAACTTAAAAGTTTACAAACAGGTAAGCGCCCAATTAGTGTAGGTAAACTTTTAGTACAGTACAGTACTGTTAAAAATTACAACAGTATTAGAAAGGGGCCTTTTAATTTTGGGTTTAATAGGCCCAGAAGAAGCAGTAGAGGAAATTAAACGAGCAATAGAGAAATATTAAGACCCTTACTGACAAATTCTCAGGAATTAAAAACGAAATTGCTGAAAATACAGGGAAAATTTATGAAATGTGTTTGGACCTTCTCTTGGGTATTAGGGACAATGAAAGGAAAGTTCATGAGCTTGAAAAACAGGCATGGACAAGGACCAAAGTACAGATAACAAAACCTGATTGACAGCCGAGAGACAAAAGCGCTAATTACATTAAGAATTTTCCCGCTTTAGGCAGGAAATCTAGGGATAGGTCCAACTCCAAAACCAAGTGGATAACGGCAGTCACGGCAACAGACAAAGACCAAGACACTATAAAATTACTTAGGGAAACATCAAAAGGACAAAAAATCGAGGAGGTGGGAGGGCCTAAAAAGCGGTCATTTGATGGTGGGCTCTAACTCCAAGAAACAGCAGGAAAAACTTCAAGAGACCTTGGCAAGAAATGCAAAAGGAAGCTCTGACAGCATAACCTCTAAGAGCAAGTGAGTCACTTGATTTGCATGATTGCATTAGACCAAATGTTTTGTTCTTTGATGTTAAAATCGTTTCATACATGAATTCCATTACAATGTACAATTTTCTCGAAGTTCGGTATGTGCGCGTCTCAGAGGGGTGCGAAGCACTATAACTTCGAATAAGCTTTTCATTTTCGAACCGTCCACGTAAAAAATAATGTGGTCAGCACTTACAAGGGACACATACATATCCTGCAGTCGGAAGTAAATACATTAAACAGAATTAGCTCTGTTAATTCGCCCTGTGAAAGTCCGTAAGCGAAACCCTAACTGTCATGTTTCAATTATTTGTTACGATGAATGTTTTGACTGAAGTGCGCTATAGAGTCCATGGAGAAAAATTATTTGAATCCATAATCGTACATATATACCTTATGTACACGTATCTAGCCTATGCTGCTGGCTTAAACTTATAGGCGTGGTCTCTACCTGTGGAACAGAAGGACCGACGGACATCTCAAATTTCCTTCAAAGTCTTGACATTATTCCGATATCCTGATGGCTTATAAATAGGAAGGTAGCTTGATTGGTATTAATTGAAAGGAAATACAAGAAATTCTCCTTTAATAAAAATCCAGGTCAGATCCAGGCCTACATTGTTAAATTTTTTGGGAGCGTGGCATGCCTGGAACGCCTGCTATTTCAAAAAAAGAATCTAATCAACATCCCCTTTCCACATTTAATGAGACTATTAAAATTGTTACGAAATTTAGAGTTTCGAGTTCCTAAAGGATTTTGCAAATAAAACACATCACAAGTTTATTAAATTATAAATTACAACTTTATTAAACAAACAGTAAAAATAACCAAAGTTCACAAATTGACCTGATGATTACTTTTCTAAGTACACAAAAACACTTATTGTAACAATACTTGTATTTCGCTACTATTCTACTTGCAAGTTCTCTTCAACTGTACTGGTTAAATTCCACTACTGAACTACTTCAGCCAAACGCCTCTATTTATACTCATTGAAAAGTTTTCCAGAATTCTTATGTACAGAAATATTGGGAAAATACCAGAACATTGTGGCAACTTCCCTTGCTTACAACTAACCATACTCAAATGTAAACCTGTTTTAGACAACACCAGTACATAATGATTTAAACTTTTAGCCGGTTCCATTTAAAATAATCTAATTATTCTTACAGCCTAAGAGTATGCAATTCTAATTGCTCGTATTCCATTATCGTTTGGGGAATGCATAATTACTTTTATACACTATGGCGACATCTACTACTAACTACTTTTCGTAACAATATAATGCAACTTAAATACCAAAAAAAAACAGCCCATAAAAATTAAAATTCTCCTTGTAATTCTCTAATCGGAAATACACACGTGTATAAAATTTGAAGAAAATCGGGTACTTTCCTTATAAAATTTGTTTGGGTGTCCCCCGAACCCGGGGCCCGATCACAACCAAATTCTTACAAAAAGTGTTGTCCATCGGAGATACCGGAGATATACATACGTATAAAATTTGAAGAAAATCGGAGCCCCCTGACCCCAGCGGCCCGAGGAGCCCAACATTTTAACAGAAAGTGATGTCATCGGAGATACACATGTAAACAGTAGGGCTTTAGGAAGTGGGTCACATGATCTGACCAGAAAACACGGGCACGCGAAGTTAAAATAGAGAATTCAAAAATTGTGGCAAAGTGCATAATACTGGTTAAAGTCAAGACAGTCAAAACAGTTACAATACTCCTGATATTGATATGAGAGAGAGAGAGAGAGAGAGTATCGATAGCGAAGGTATGGAGCTCATAACAGAACCAATTCGTCAGAGCAAGGCAGATGAATTGGCTAGAAAAGGCGCAAAGCTTCAACAGCTACTGGAAAGATCAGATAGAGCAAGGCGATCATCAGCGGTTAAGTTTATATTTTGAAAAGAAGCGGAAACATTAACAAATGAGGGGTGGATGTATGACACATTTACTATAGAAAATCAAGTTTGGTCTAAGCACTGATATCCCTGAAAAGAAGTGAAGTGAAGTGAAGATGAGAATCATTATAGGTTTTCTAACAGAGCACTGCACTGCACATGCGAGAAGGATGATCAGGAGTTCAATGACTTCTGTAGAAGCTGCAATGATGCCGAGAAAGAAGAAACAGTCTCCCACTTCCTGTGTTTAGGTCCGGCTCTTACAGGCAGAATACAACAACATTTGGGATATTATTACGAGCCCGAAGGGCGAAGCTAATAACCAGAGGACAAGAAAATTTTTCTAGCGTACGTGTTTCGGTTTGTCAGTTTGTCCAGTTGTATATCCCGACTTCTACCAGTCAGAATTTGATGGGACTTGTTTTAAAACAATTGGTAACCGCTTGGGTTGCGATGACGTGACGCGCGTCGCGTGTGGCGCGTGTAATTTTTTTTAATTTTTTTTTTAAATTACTTGTATTAAAACTTGGATCGCGATGACGTGAGGCGTGTCACGTGCTGCGCGTCGCGTGTGGCACGTGTAATTTTTTTTAAATAATTATTTTAAATCTTGGCTTGCGATGACGTGACACATGTCGCGCGTCGCGTGTGGCGCGCGTAATTTTTTTTTTTTTAAATAATTGTTTTAAAACTTGACTTGCGATAACTTGACGCGTGTCACGTGTCGCGTGTGGCGCGTGTAAATTTTTTTTTATTTTTTTTTTAAATATGTACCAGTTTAAAGACTTGGCTTGCTATGACGTGATGCGTGTCACGTCTCGCGCGTCGCGTGTGTCGCGTGTAACTTTTTTTTTTATAAATACTTGTTTTAAAACAATTGCTAAGCGCTCAGCTTGCGATGGTGTAATTTTGAGTTTTTTTTTATTCATGGGGGTTAGGAGAAAAAAAATGTTTTTTTTTGTTTTTAAAGTAAAATCCTTTTAAGATAATTCAGTCTTTAGGCTGAATTACAATTATCCATATGGCGAGCTGAGAAGCTCGCTTTACTATTATATTAAGCAATTTATCGGACGTCTAAAGCTGTTAAGTGCGAGACATCCTGAGATTTGTTGAAAGCTCAAAATGGGCTCAGTAAAAAAGGGGAAAAGGTAATGATCCTGTGGAACTACGATGGACTGCAACCGATCTAAATGTGCGTATGCAGCCACTGACCCTAACAATAATATAACCTAATTGCCCCTGTTATTTACGCACGCATCTAAAGCTGTGATGAAATATCATCAATATAACCAATTCAGTGCGTTACAAATTTTTAACGGAGACCTAAACCATAATATGAGCAACACTTTAAGTGATTTTCAAACTCGTATACAAAAAAACTAGCTGAAACATACCGACTGCCCCCACCACACTCTCAAAACCGACCACCCACCACTCACCCCACCCAGTTATCACCCTATTTATCTCGCAACACTGACCACCACCTCTTATCAAAGAACTGTAGCTCTCTCTCTCTATAATGGTTAAAAGCTGGACAAAATAGGTCCAGTAATTAGTAAGATTAGCTAAAATAACAGACGGTTCCCAGAATTTCGAAGTTTTAAGAATTTTAAAAAATGTCCTTTGTTAGACCTTAAAAATTTAAATTTCTTTCCAAAAAGACCAACAGTGACCTTGTAGCTAGAAGCGTTCAATTGTTACAGGCTGTGGAATGATATAAGGTCAAAAGTAAGTCTCTTCGCATTAAAACGCTACGTACACCGCAGGGGGTGAAAATAGACCCCCCCCCCCCGAATAAGGACTTTATGCGAAAAAAAAATATAAAAGATGCCCGGAAAATTTTAAAATTCGGGAAAATTTGGAAAACGATATATTGGATATTTTTTGAGGATGAATGTTTTCGGTGAAATGAAAACTCCGGAAAAACGCATTCCAGCCTAAATTAAAATAAAATTAAATTTGTGTTGATTCGCGATCTGTACAGCAAAATTCGTTAATCATTTCTGTTCCAATAGATTCCAATTGTTTGGGTTACGTGCGCAAATGTCATTTGACAACTTCTTCTTTGATTTTGTGGGCAAAAAGATCTCCAAAAGACCCAAAAAGACCATCAAAAGGCCCCTAAGACCCAAAAAAAAATCACAAAAATACCTCCGAAAGTCTCCCAAAATCCTCAAAAATCATTAAAGACCCCCAAAAGAACGCCAAAAGACTCCCCAAAGTACCACAAAAATACCATCAAAAGACCACAAAAAGACCCCCAAAAGACTCATCAAAGCACCTCCAAAAGACCCTGAAAGGACCTCCAAAAGACTCCCAAAGATACCCCAAAAAGACCCTCAAAATACCCTAAAAAGACCCCCAAAAACCCTCAAAGAACCTCCAAAAGACCCACAAAAGACCTTTAAAAGGCCGTCAAAAGACCCCAAAAAGACCCCCCAGAGGACCCTCAACAGACCATACCGATCAAATCATACAAATCATACAAATCGGTAAAGAAATTACTTAGTTCCCAAAATTTACAAATGTAACACAATGATGTGACCAATACTGTGACTCAAAATCGCAAAACAAATAGCTTTTCACAAGTTCACAAAACGATCACAAGCAAACAAATTTATTGAAAGTGGGACAGGACAACGTCTGTCGGGTCAGCTAGTAGTATAGAAAAAAGTATGTTTGTTTGTGTTTTTTATACAAATCCACACCGTTGATCGTATCAATTCAGCGTTTTTACGATGCTTCACTGATGTGTGGAAGGAGCCGTAGGCATATTCGCCAAAACAAACAAAACACTTTTTGGAGGGTTTAAAATTACGTTTCATTTATAATCTCCACACAAGCACTTAGTTGTACTTGGCAATACTTTGTAATGTATATGTATGTATATCTGATTATATAAATTTGAAGTCGATATTAGTGTCAATTCTATAGCTTTCTGATTGACTGAAGTGGTCGATGGGTGGAGAGGAATCAGTGGGATGGTTTTCAGTTAGCGGGTGGTCACACTCACGCTCACCATGTAATAGAGATAGAGGGGAAAAATGTAAAATGTTAACATTGGTCTAAATGTGACCAGGTTATTTAAAATTTTCAATGTAAATTATTGGCAGGTGGAGGATATAGCACACCCCCCATCTCGGTGATTCTTGTGTATGGGTAGTATAGCGCCTAGGAGCAGCTAGTTTTATATAAAATTGAGAAATATCTTCGTTGTAAGATAATTGACATTAAATATGATGTTAGATTTTAAAAAATTCACTAACTACTAAATGACAGAATACTTAACTATGAAATGGAATGAAAAGCAATGAATTCAAAATATGCACTAAAAAGTGTACGTACTCGCAGACATTTTTATGGGAGTCTTTTGGACGAAGAAATTCAAAATTTACGCCTAAAAGCATACACACGAATAGTGTTTAAGAAATTTATATCGGAGTTTTCGACCCTAATCCCACATACGTGGACTGAGAACGAATTCTTTCGCTGTGTTTAACCATGTACATGTCCACAGGCCAGCAATTGTGGCACTGAGTGTGTTATGTACCAATGAATCAAATGTCAAATTATAATTTATATTGAAAGAACATTTAACAGTAAAAAGTAGTTAAAGTAATAAAACAAAGTAATAATGATTAAAATTGAATGAAAGCCTAACATGTCGATTACTGCTTTGACTTTCTATCAGACTGCTGCACTGCTTCGATGGTTAGTCACGACTGCTGCTTGATTCAGAAATTTAACTCATGACGATTTGTGTGTATAACAGGTTTGATGCCTTATATGTGTTTACAAACACATCATTCCTCCGCTACTAAATTTGATACTATGGTGCAAATCTAACTGTTTGTTTTCGGATACGTGAAGATCGACGCGGTGTGTTGTAGCTATCATCTTCTGATAATGAATGTCGCAATATGGATCTTGGTTGTCTAGTGTTTGATTCAAAGAATTGTTTAGCTTGGATACCTCGATTTAAAATCTCTGCTGCTTCAAAATGATTCATTTCTGGAGGTCGAGGTCGCAGCTGATTTTGATGCCGCTTTAACTGTCCCCACTCACTGTCAACGATGTATATCATTCGACCAATCACTTTTACAATGTTTCCTTTCATCCATTTTGGTATCAGGTTGGTTGACACTGAACTTTGTTGGTATCTTCAATTTGTCCTTACTAGATTTCGGGAACAACAAAGAAAGATGTGTTTTAGGTTGCGTGCCATGCAAAATTTCACTCGGCGATTTGTTGTTGTTACCAGGAGAGAACCGGTAAGTTCTTAAAAATGTCAGTAAAGCGAGATCGGTTGATTTTTCATCTTTCATTTCTTTTGTCATTGTGGCTTTAAACGTTCTAATAAAACGCTCTGCTTCACCATTTGATGCTGGATGGAATGGTGCGGTGGTAAGATGTTCTATGCCATTTGTTTCACAAAATTCAGCGAACTCATGCGACGGGAATGCAAGTCCATTGTCACTGACAACTGAATCTGGTAGTCCCTCTGTTGTAAAAATGCTTGTCAAGTCACGAGTCGTTGATTTTGATGTTATATCAGCCACCTTAATTACGTATGGATATCTGGAGAAACTATCCACACAAATTAACCACATATTGTTGAGAAACGGTCCCGCAAAATCAATGTGGATGCCTTCCCATGGTTTTGTTGCAGAAGGCCAGCTCTGGAATTGCTTCGGCGTGTTAGTAGCTGCTTTTTGGCAACGTTTGCATGACTTAACAGAAGACTCAATTTCTTCGTCGATTTTCGGCCACCAACAATATCGACGGGCAAGCTGCTTCATCCTCACAATACCCCAGTGTCCAATATGGAGCATCTTTATCACCTTGCTTCGCAGACTGATTGGTATAACCACCCTTGTGTATTCAGTCTGCAACAACAATACTTCATTAAAACAAGTAAGTGCATTTTTTCTTACCGCAAATGACTTTAAGTCCGGATCCACCGTGTCTGGCCAGCCACTTTTCATAAATCTTAAGAATTTTGACAACTGGCTGTCCTGCTTTGTTGCTACACTAATTTTCTGACCATCAATCGGAAAATTAGACAAATTCTCTTCGTAAATTTCCTTGACTTCGAATGCACTTTCCTCCTCACGATCAAATTCTTCATCAGGTCCTACTGGCAAACGTGAGAGTGCGTCAGCATTACCATGCTTTTCGGTTGGCTTGTATTTTATCGTGTAAGTGTAACCCATTAAAAAGATTGCCCACCTCTGGAGTCGGCTTACAGTCATTACTGGTAGACCTTTTCCTGGGTTGAAGAGTGAGACCAATGGCTTATGGTCGGTCACTAAAACGAATTGACGACCATACAGGTACTGATGGTACTTATGACACCCAAACACAATGGACAATGCTTCCTTCTCGATTTGGCTGTATCTGCGTTTGTGTTCATTTAGTGTCTTTGACCCAAACGCAATTGGATGCTCAGAGCCATCTGGATAAATGTGCGATAGCACAGCTCCTATTCCATAACTAGATGCATAAGTTGCCAGAACTAATGGATAATCTGGGCGATAATGAACCAACATAGCAGTATCCAACAGACATTTCTTTATTGTTTGAAACGCTTTATCTTGCCTCTTTGTCGACTGAAATATAACATATTTTCTTCTCAGCTCATTTAGTGGAGCTGACATTTGAGAAAATTTTTTAGATATTTTTTTTTAGAAAGATTTTCAACATACTGGACTTCACGCTGAAAAAATGTGCATTTCGAACGGTTACACCGAAGGTTAGAATCAGCTAATCTCTTAAGAACGACTTCCAAATTCGCCATGTGTTCTTCTTCAGTTCGCCCCGTTATGATAATGTCGTCTTGATATGTCGTAGCAAGCTCCAAATCTGCAACCAACTGCTCGACAAAACGTTGATAGATAGCAGGAGCACTGGCAATTCCGAAAGGAAGACGCTGGAACAACTCCTCCACTCTAGGAATCGGATACTGCTCCACATTCAGTTGAAGTCTCCACAAATTCTTATTTTGTTTTCAGGCTTATTAACTACAAGAATGGGAGTTGTCCAGTTGCTGAATTTTACTGGTGTCAAAACACCTATTGACGCAAGCCTGTCGATTTCATTTTTTACTTTGCTCTGTTGTTCGAACGGAAGTGGTCGAACTTTGTATGATCGTTGACAAGCGTTTTCTTTCAATGACAAATGCGCCTTAAAATTTTTGCAGTGTCCTAAACTGTCTTCAAAAACGATACTGTACTTGAAACACAAGTCATCGATTTGTTTGAAACTTTTGTCTGTTATGTTAAATAGATGTTCCAAATGCAATTTGTCGTTCATGATTCGAAATCGAAATGCATTAAACCAATTCATGCCGAAAATGTTTGCTCCGTCAGTGGCAGTAACGAGCAACGGCAAATTCAAACGACTGTCCCTAAAATTTGACAACTACATTTATCTTTCCACGTATTGGTACTTTTACATCACCGTAAGCTTTTAGAACTGTTGAGAATGGACTCAAATTCGGCTTTTCAAGATCTTTATATCCGTTTGTACCCACTATTGAGACTGTGGCGCCTGTATCAAGCAAAAATTGCATGATTTTCTGGTTAATTTCAATAGACACATACATTTTCTTAGACTGAGAATTCACACTTGAAACTGCTAACAACCCTTTCTGTGAATGATTATTCTTGGCGTGTTGAATCGTTTGGACTACCGTCGTAGACTGTAATGCAGATTGTTTTTGTTTTATTTGAAATTTCGACATCGACCGATACTGGCGATTCTAGGTACTCAAATAAGTCGATATTGAAAAAGTCCTCCAACGATGGACTTCTGCGTTGACTAATTCATTTTTTTGTGTATTGACAATTTCCCTTGTTACTTTTGTGTTGACTCTGATATGATGAAATACTTTTGCAAACAGACGCAATGTGTCCGGTTTTCTTACATCGATGACAGATAGCTGATAAAAACTTACAATTATCACGTTCATGATGACTGAAACATCCAGGACAAGATCGAAATTTTGTATGCGATGGTGTACGACTACGCCTGTAATGTGAGCGACTATTGCTTGTAGAACGACGGTGAGCAGTGTTCTGATTTACTTCGTATGAGCTGTGGTTATTTTGTAATTTTGAATTACTTTTCAATACATCAACTGTGGCTTGCATGCTCTCATGAGCTTGCGCAATTTTGATGACTTGTTCCAATTTCGGGTTTACAAGCTGCAAAATGGCTGTTCTAATGGAATCATGAATCGTGTGTAATACTATCAGATCCCTAATAGCGGTATCTGTAAAAGATTTCTTGCACTCGCACTTGAACTCACATTTCACAGCAGCATCACGTAAATCCGCAATCCAAGATTGGTACGAATCACCAGGTTTCATTTTCAGCTGCCAAAATTTGAAACGAGCTGATAAAATATGGACAGACTTAGCATAGAATTCACTTAACCTTTTTTCGATGGCATCACAATTTTCTGCATCAAACGAATTTTCACCGTACACTTTTTTTATTGTGTGATAAATATCAACGCCTACCCAAGCGAGAAAACACGATTTCTGTCGTCCGGTGTCTGCAATGTTATTTGCAATGAAATACTGTTTCAATTGCGCTATATATTCCTCAAAATTCTCTTTTGCATGATCGTATGATCGAAATGCCGTTATGGATGATGATTTACTTTTTTCACCATTATTTGCCGCTAATTGTGCCACAATTATTTTTTGGTTTTCTGCAAGTTTTGCAAGAATTGCTTTAACATCTGGATCCATTTCGGACAAATATAAAGCACAAAAAAATGTTTGTTTTACGTTTTACGCAAACTAGCGTGAGACTACGTTAACACTCGTCGCCAAAATGGTATGTACCAATGAATCAAATGTCAAATTATAATTTATATTGAAAGAACATTTAATAGTAAAAAGTAGTTTAAGCAATAAAACAAAGTAATAATGATTAAAATTAAATGAAAGCCTAACATGTCGATTACTGCTTTGACTTTCTATCAGACTGCTGCACTGCTTCGATGGTTAGTCACGACTGCTGCTTGATTCAGAAATTTAACTCATGACGATTTGTGTGTATAACACAAAACCTTCTCTACGCATACTAATGCTGTAAAGCAACACCAAACGCATGTGTGTTTATGGGATGTGAATACAGTGTACAAAAAATAAGTAGTCGCAAAGAGCGTGAAACGTAAGAAGTGGTAGTGGGAAACAGAAAAATGTTATATGGATTTTGATCTTTAGTTGATTACTAATGCAAATACGTTTGGTCTAAATCTAAGCATGTTCTGTGTACAATCGGAACAGTTGGGCTTTCTATAGAGAAGGTTTTGGTATAACAAGTTTGATGGCTTGTGAAACTCAGGTATTTGATAATTCTGATGCATCGGAATTTAATCTGCCTGGGTATAACATAGTGCCATTATTTTTCTCTCGACGCGGACTCGCAATCTATGTCCGGAGTGATGTTGCATTTCAGCTTTTGCCTCAATTTAGCCAAAATTCCAATCCTGAATTCAATTTCATTTGGTTCAAAGTAAAGGTACAAGAGCGCAACATCTACTACTGTTTCCTTTACAGGAGCCCCTACTTAGACAGTGTTTCAACTCAGAGCGAGTTTGATGCACTGTCTGATTCAGTCTTAAGAATTGTCAAAAAACATCGTAAAAATGAAATCTTATTGCGGGCGATTTCAATGAACACAGTTCTGGGTGGCTTCGCAATTCTGGCCAGACAGCACCCAAAGGTGATGTTCTCTGAGTTTAATCAGCTTACTCCGCTTGTAAATGAGCCTACAAGAATACCTGAAATTGCAAATCATTCCGCAAACACCCTTGACTTGTTCCTTACCTCTCTTCCTGATAAAGACTCCGTCAATGTATTATCGCCTCTAGGCTCGTCAGACCATGGTGTAGTATCTGCTAATTTCTCGTTAATAAACCACGTAAATAGAGAAAAAACTCCCAAAAAAAAAAACAGTATGGCATTACGAGAAAGCCAATTGGGACGGCCTTAACAACTTCTTTGGGACAATTAACTGGTCGCCATTGTTTCGTGAACGTGGATACCAGCAATAAGTCTGCCAAACCAAAGGTGAATGGATGGTATGACTCAAGCTTGTTTACAAAGCAAACCCTACTGAGAAAAACCGCACAAATTTTAAACGAGCCAGAAATGATTGCAATGCCCATCTTCGGCGAGTCAAATTCGCCTACGACCAAAAATTGAGGCAAAAAATACTACAATGTCCCAAAGGTAGTAAACATTTTTGGTCATTCGTGAAAAGAATCGAAAATACAGCCTCGACGTCGATTCCAACGCTTATTTATAATGACATTCCAGTTATCAGCTCTATCGACAAGGCCAATCTGTTTGCTGCGCATTTCGCAGCTAGCTCCACGCTTCCAGATTGTGCATTGCTACCTCCTGCACCTCAGAGTATTGAACACTCTATGGGACATATATTCATTCGTACTCGTGCAAATCACACTCACAAATCCGCTGGGCCAGATGGTATTTCCTCATTAGTTCTGAAGAGGTGTTCTTCCAAGCTGGCATTACCATTGCGTAAGCTTTTCCATCTATCTTATTCTTCTGGACTCTTCCCGAGAAGTTGGAAAAGAGCATTTGTCCAGCCCATACCCGTAAAAGGCGAGCCGTCGTCTCCTTCTTCATACCGACCCATTGCACTTACATCCATTCTTTCCAAGGTCATGGAAACGCTGATTAATTATCAGCTTTAGAACTATCTTGATACCAACGAAATCCTTAGTGACCGGCAGTATGGATTTCGTGGGCAACGTTCTACTGGTGATTTGATGGTATATCTCACCGAACAGTGGAACCGATCTTTGCATCATTTTGGAGAAAGCAAAGCTGTTGCACTCGATATTTCAAAGGCATTTGACAGAGTTTGGCATCAAGCTCTTTTGTCTAAAATGCGTGCTTATGGTGTTGATGATAAACTGCTTCATTGGATAAGAAGCTATCTTTTGGACCGCTCAATTCAAGTTGTTTTGGACGGTTTCAAGTCTGAAATACACCACATAAATGCTGGCGTTCCCCAGGGCTCTGTTCTGTCCCCGACACTCTTTCTCATTTTTATTAATGATCTCTTATCTGTGACTTCTAATCCAATTCACTCTTTCTCTGACGACAGCACTCTCAGCTTCTCATATAAGTTTGAGGAACGTCCCTCCACTTCTCATGTGGAACTCAGAAAACTTCGTATGTTAAGCACGTTAAATTCTGACCTAGACAGCATAATATAATGGGGAGAAAATAATCGAGTAGAATTTAATGCTTCCAAAACCCAGTGCTGTCTCCTGTCGTCCAAGCGAATCCTAAACCCCATGCCATTATCCATGAATGGCACTTGCATCGAGGAAACTGAAAATCTCGCAATTCTCGGTATGTGCGTTAACGACAAGCTTCGTTGGAATGGCCACATATTAACCGTCGCTAAAAATGCTGCGAAATGTTTAGGTTTTCTAGCCCGGTGCAAGAAATACTTCACTCCCTCTGATCTGGCTACCATATGCGGTGCTCAAGAGAAATAGCCAGCTGCATGCCACCTTTCCTTGAATTCAACCGCAATACTCGTGGCGCTCATAATGCTCATCAGTTTATCCTCAAGCCCATCTTTGGACGTACAGTTAAATTCAGGTATTCGTTTTTCAGCCGTACAACACGTATGTGGAATGCTCTGCCAAGCTCTGTCTTTCCACATCACTTTGATCCACAGGCATTCAAAACACAAGGTCATAGACATCTCCTCTTTTCTCCTTCTTTTCCTTAACGCCTACGCTGTGCCAACCATATAGCCGAGCATTATAAGGTTGCGAACCCATTGAAGCGTGCGCGAATTATAATAATAGTACAATACTTCCTATTTGTATAGAAATCCAACAGTACATCATTTCAACGACATTATTGCTTAAATTAAGTCTATGAAAATTTTACAACCAAGGAATTGTTCTAACTGCCAGGATGATAATGATGAAGTTTAAGTGAATCCTAACAACAATTTCCTGGATGACATCGACTCAAAATCTGGACCGGTGGAGAGAGTTTTTGCGGGAGGCCAGGACCGGACCCCGGTTCTAGAGCCAAAGATGATGATGATGAACAACTATTTTCGGGCTAATGATGGATTTCAATTACAAAGTAACGATGCAGCAATCAATTCAGATATTGGAAATGCGGAAATAATCTATTTTAACGATTTAAAAGATAAAATCATTAAAACGCTTCCTATGATGACTGTTCGGAAAAATGTTAAGTTGGATATGTGGTGTTCAGTTTTAAAACAAAAATTAACTGTAAGCATTGTAAAAGCATACTTTTTTTACAAAACTTGTATGGGCCCTCACAAACCCGGGCTCGGGGACTCCAAAATTTTAACAAGAAATGTTGTTCATAGGAGATAAACATGTATACAAAATTTGATAAAAATCGGGTTAATTTTTTAAAAATTTGTATGGGGCCTTACGACCCCGGGGCCCGGAGTCTCCAAAATTTTTACAAAAAGTGTTATGCATCGGACATACACATGTGTATAAAATTTAAAGAAAATCGGGTTATTTTTAAAATTAAAATTAAAAATTTGTATGGGGCCTCACGACCCCGGGGCCCGGAGTCTCCAAAATTTTTACAAAAAGTGTTATGCATCGGACATACACATGTGTATAAAATTTAAAGAAAATAGGATTATTTTTTTTTTATTTTTTTTAAAAAACTTGTATGGGCTCGGGGACTCCAAAATTTTACATGAAGTGTTGTTCATAGGAGATAAACATGTATACAAAATTTGAAGAAAATCGGGCAAATTTTTCAAAAATTTTGTATGGGGCCTCACGACCCCGGGGCCGTGGTCTCCAAAATTTTAACAAAAAGTGTTGTCCATCTGAGATACTCATTTTTGTAAAATTTGAAGAAAATCGGGTCTATTTTATAAAAAAAAAATATATGGGGCCTCACAAACCCGGGCCCGGGCATTTGAGATACTAATTTTTGTAAAATTTGAAGAAAATCGGGTTTATTTTATAAAAAAAAATATATGGGGCCTCACAAACCCGGGCCCGGGGACTCCAAAATTTTAACAAGAAGTGTTGATCATAGGAGATACACATGTGTAAAAAATTTGAAGAAAATCGGGTTTTTTTCAAAAATTTGTATGCGGTCTCACGACCCCGGGGCTGTGTCTCCAAAATATTTACAAAAAGTGTTATGCATCGGACGTACAAATGTGTATAACATTTTAAGAAAATCGGGTTATTTTTTTAAAAAATTTGTATGGGGCACGACCCCGGGGCCGTGGTATCCAAAATTTTAACAAAAAGTGTTGTCCATCTGAGATACTCATTTTTGTAAAATTTGAAGAAAATCGGGTTAATTTAAAAAAAAAAAAATATGGGACCTCACTAGCCCGGGCCCGGGATCTCCAAAATATTTACAAAAAGTGTTATGCATCAGACGTACAAATGTGTATAAAATTTGAAGAAAATCGGGTTATTTTTTTAAAAAAAATTTGTATGGGGCTTCACGGCCCCGGGGCCCGTGGTCTCTAAAATTTTTACAAGAAGTGTTGTTCATAGGAGATACTCATGTATACAAAATTTGAAGATAATCGGGTAAATTTTTTAAAAAAAATTTGTATGAGGCCTGACGACCCCGGGCCCCGGAGTCTCCAAAATTTTTACAAGAAGTGTTATGCATCGGACGTACAAATGTGTATGCAACTTGAAGAAAATCGGGTTCTTTTTTTAAAAAAATTTGTATGGGGCCTCACGACCACGGGGCCCGAAGTCTCCAACATTTTTACAAAAAGTATTATGCATCAGACGTACAAATGTGTATAAAATTTGAAGAAAATCGGGTTATTTTTAAAAAAAAAAATTGTATGGGCCCTCACAAACCCGGGCCCTGGGACTCCAACATTTTTCGAGAAGTGTTGTTCATAGGAGACAAACATGTTTACAAAATTTGAAGAAAATCGGGTTAATTTTTTCAAAAATTTTGTATGGGGCCTCACGACCCCGGGGCCGTGGTCTCCAAAATTTTAAGAAAAAGTGTTGTCCATCGGAGATAGTCATTTTTGTAAAATTTGAGGAAAATCGGGTTTATTTTATAAAAAAAATATATGGGGCCTCACAAACCCGGGCCCGGGGACTCTAAAATTTTTACAAGAAGTGTTGTTCATAGGAGATACTCATGTATACAAAATTTGAAGATAATCGGGTTAATTTTTTAAAAAAAATTTGTATGAGGCCTGACGACCCCGGGGCCCGAGTCTCCAAAATTTTTACAAAAAGTGTTATGCATCGGACATACACATGTGCATAAAATTTAAAGAAAATCGGTTTATTTTTTTAAAAAAATTTGTATGTGCAAAATTTTTCGAGAAGTGTTGTTCATAGGAGATAAACATGTTTACAAAATTTGAAGAAAATCGGGTTAATTTTTTCAAAAATTTTGTATGGCGCCTCACGACCCCGAGGCCGGGGATCTCCAGAATTATTACAAAAAGTGTTGTCTATCGGAAATACACATGTGTATAAAATTTGAAGAAAATCGGGTTAATTTTAAAAAAAAAATTATATGGGGCCTCACAAACCCGGGCCCGGGATCTCCAAAATATTTACAAAAAGTGTTATGAATCGGACGTACAAATGTGTATACAATTTGAAGAAAATCGGGTTATTTTTTAAAAAAAAAATTGTATGGGCCCTCACAAAACCGGGCCCTGGGACTCCAACATTTTTCGAGAAGTGTTGTTCATAGGAGACAAACATGTTTACAAAATTTGAAGAAAATCGGGTTAATTTTTTCAAAAATTTTGTATTGCGCCTCACGACCCCGAGGCCGGGGATCTCCAGAATTATTACAAAAAGTGTTGTCTATCGGAAATACACATGTGTATAAAATTTGAAGAAAATCGGGTTAATTTTATAAAAAAAATTATATGGGGCCTCACAAACCCGGAACCGGGATCTCCAAAATATTTACAAAAAGTGTTATGAATCGGACGTACAAATGTGTATAAAATTTGAAGAAAATCGGGTTATTTTTAAAAAAAAAATTGTATGGGCCCTCACAAACCCGGGCCCGGGGACTCTAAAATTTTTACAAGAAGTGTTGTTCATAGGAGATACTCATGTATACAAAATTTGAAGATAATCGGGTTAATTTTTTAAAAAAAATTTGTATGAGGCCTGACGACCCCGGGGCCCGGAGTCTCCAAAATTTTTACAAAAAGTGTTATGCATCGGACATACACATGTGCATAAAATTTGAAGAAAATCGGGTTATTTTTTTAAAAAAATGTGTATGCGGTCTCACGATCCCGTGGACGTGGTCTCCAAAAATTTGACAAAAAGTGTTGCCCATTGGAGATATTAATTTTTGTAAAATTTAAAGAAATTCGGTTCGCACTATGCTTGGCACAGCGTAGGCATTAAGGAAAGGGAGAAGAAGAGAGGAGATGTCTACGAGCTTGTGTCTTGAATGGCAGAGCATTCCACATACGTGTTGTACGGCTGAAGAACGAATCCCTGAGGGTATGGGCCCTCACAAACCCGGGCCCGGGGACTCCAAAATTTTTATAAGAAGTGTTGGTCATAGGAGATACACATGTTTACAAAATTTGAAGAAAATCGGGTTAATTTTTTTAAAAAATTTGTATGGGGCCTCACGGCCCCGGGGCCCGGAGTCTCCAAAATTTTTACAAGAAGGTTTATGCATCGGACGTACAAATGTGTATGCAATTTGAAGAAAATCGGGTTATTTTTTTAAAAAAAAATTTGTATGGGGCCTCACGACCACGGGGCCCGAAGTCTCCAACATTTTTACAAAAAGTATTATGCATCAGACGTACAAATGTGTATAAAATTTGAAGAAAATCGGGTTATTTTTTAAAAAAAAAAATTGTATGGGCCCTCACAAACCCGGGCCATGGGACTCCAACATTTTTCGAGAAGTGTTGTTCATAGGAGACAAACATGTTTACAAAATTTGAAGAAAATCGGGTTATTTTTCTTAAAAAATTGTATGCGGTCTCACGACCCCGGGGACGTGGTCTCCAAAAATTTTGACAAAAAGTGTTGCCCATTGGAGATATTAATTTTTCTAAAATTTGAAGAAAATCGGGTTCGCACCCTTATTATGTTCGGCAATATGCTTGGCACAGCGTAGGCATTAAGGAAAAGGAGAAGAAGAGAGGAGATGTCTACGAGCTTGTGTCTTGAATGTCTGTGGATCATAGTGATGTGGAAAGACAGAGCTTGGCAGAGCATTCCACATACGTGTTGTACGGCTGAAGAACGAATCCCTGAGGGTATGGGCCCTCACAAACCTGGGCCCGGGGACTCCAAAATTTTTACAAGAAGTGTTGGTCATAGGAGATACACATGTATACAAAATTTGAAGAAAATCGGGTTAATTTTTTTAAAAAATTTGTATGGGGCCTCACGGCCCCGGAGCCCGGAGTCTCCAAAATTTTTACAAGAAGTGTTATGCATCGGACGTACAAATGTGTATAAAATTTGAAGAAAAACGGGTTATTTTTTTAAAAAAATTTGTATGGGGCCGCACGACCACGGGGCCCGGAGTCTCAAACATTTTTACAAAAAGTGTTATGCATCAGACGTACAAATGTGTATAAAATTTGAAGAAAATCGGGTTAATTTTTTTTGAAAAATTTGCCCGGAGTCTCCAAAATTTTTACAAGAAGTGTTATGCATCGGACGTACAAATGTGTATAAAATTTGAAGAAAATCGGGTTATTTTTTTAAAAAAATTTGTATGGGGCCTCACGACCACGGGGCCCGGAGTCTCAAACATTTTTACGAAAAGTGTTATGCATCAGACGTACAAATGTGTATAAAAGTTGAAGAAAATCGGGTTATTTTTTTAAAAAAAATTGTATGGGGCCTCACGACCCCGGGGCCGTGGTCTCCAAAATTTGAACAAAAAGTGTTGTCCATTGGAGATACTCATTTTTGTAAAATTTGAAGATAATCGGGTTATTATATTGGGCCTCACAAAACTGGGCCCGGGATCTCCAAAATATTTACAAAAAGTGTAATGCATCGGACGTACAAATGTGTATAAAATTTGAAGAAAATCGGGTTATTTTTTAAAAAAAAATTTGTATGGGGCCTCAAGAACCCGGAAGCCGGGGTCTCTAAAAATTTGAAAAAAAGGGTTGCCCATTGGAGATACTAATTTTTATAAAATTTTAAGAAAATCGGGTTAATTTAATAAAAAAATTATATGGGGACTCACAAACCCGGGCCCGGGGACTCCAAAATTTTTACAAGAAGTGTTGGTCATAGGAGATACACATGTATACAAAATTTGAAGAAAATCGGGTTAATTTTTTAAAAAAATTCTATGAGGCCTCACAAACCCGGGCCCGGGGACTCCAAAATTTTTACAAGAAGTTTTGGTCATAGGAGATACACATGTATACAAAATTTGAAGAAAATCGGGTGAATTTTTTTAAAAAATTTGTATGGGGCCTCACGACCCCGGGGCCCGGAGTCTCCAACATTTTTACAAAAGTGTTGTCCATCGGAGATACACATGTATATAAAATTTGATGAAAATCCCCAAATTTGTTGTCATCGGAGATCAATCAAATCGGATATCGGGAAGTGGGTTAAAAATTGATCGCAAGATTCGATGAAAAGAAACAAACACACGGGCACGCGAAGTTAATATAGAAAATTTAAAAATGAATCTCGTCTGTATAACTCGAAGACGGCTCATCCAATAAAGCTGAAATTTTGTGATGTGGTGGGGACGGTTAGGCTGGATGTTTGTAGAGGGTGAGAGGTGGACGTGGAGTATTCGGATATTGGCTTACTTCAGCCCCATTCAGAAATTTTTACTGAAATAAGTAAAAATCATATAGAGATTTTTAGAAGCGTTTTCGACGAATCTTCTCACAACAAAAATATAAAACAAATTATAGTTGACCAATTTGTGCAATGGACCAGGCAACACCAGGAATTTAATTGACAGTTTGACGATGATTCACAATGCTGTAATCACCATAAAGCAATATTCAATGTTATGATCCTTGCGTTAGTTCGAAAACACTGCAAATGGATTGTGAAATGTAAATCATCAAAAACGAATCCAACGAACACGGAACGAAATACGAACGTTGCAAAATCGAGCACTAGAATTAAAAGGAACCACCCTCGTTTAAAAATTCTACAATAATTCTAGGAAAAGAAAATCAAAACCTTATTCAATTCTCTCTATTAACTTCGCCTGCCCGTGTGTCTGTGTGTTTGTTTGTTTGGCGTGGAACCTTGCAATGGTAAATGTCCACTTTTATGTCCCGTGTTAAGTGTTGTTGTTCCTATGGAAATTATGGAATATGGTCTGGAATTTCCGGAACAAAGCAATTTCTCACGCGATTTCTATTAAATTCGGAATGTAATATGTACTAATAAAGGACTATACGACTTATTCCTATGGAAATTCTGGGATACGGTCATTAGGGACTGAAATTTCGGGAACTAAGCCACTTCTAAGCTGATTCGTACGAAATTTAGTATGCCCATTTGGGTGTATTTTGATGGTCTTTTGAGGGTCTTCTAAAGGTCCTTTGGGGGTCTTTTTAGGGTCTTTTGGAGGTCTTTTAATGAGTCTTTTGAGGGTCTTTTGGCGATCTTTTGAGGATGTTTTGATGGTCTTTGGGGGTCTTTTGAAGGTCTTTTAAAGAGTGTGGGTCTTTTGAGGGTCGTTTGGGAATCTCTTGGGGTTATTTTGTGGGTCTTTTGAGATCTTTTTGGGAATCTTTTGAGGGTGTTTTGATGGTGTTTGGGGGTCTTTTGGGGGTCTTTTAATGAGTCTTTTGAGGGTCGTTTGGGAATCTCTTGGGGGTATTTTGTGGGTCTTTTGAGGGTCTTTTGGGAATCTTTTGAGGATGTTTTGATGGTCTTTGGGGGTCTTTTGAAGGTCTTTTAAAGAGTGTGGGTCTTTTGAGGGTCGTTTGGGAATTCTTGGGGTTATTTTGTGGGTCTTTTGAGATCTTTTTGGGAATCTTTTGAGGGTGTTTTGATGGTGTTTGGGGGTCTTTTGGGGGTCTTTTAATGAGTCTTTAGAGGGTCGTTTGGGAATCTTTTGGGGGTATTTTGTGGGTCTTTTGAGGGTCTTTTGGGAATCTTTTGAGGGTGTTTTGATGGTCTTTTAGGGGTCTTCTGGAGGTCTTTTAATGAGTCTTTTGAGGGTATTTTGTGGGTCTTTTAATGAGTCTTTTGAGGGTATTTTGTAGGTCTTTTGAGGGTCGTTTGGGAATCTCTTGGGGGGTATTTTGTGGGTCTTTTGAGGGTCTTTTGGGAATCTTTTGAGGGTGTTTTGATGATGTTTGAGGGTCTTTTGGGGGTCTTTTAATGAGTCTTTTGAGGGTCGTTTGGGAATCTCTTGACTCTTGAATCTCTCTTGGGGTATTTTGTGGGTCTTTTGAGGGTCTTTTGGGAATATTTGAGGGTGTTTTGATGGTCTTTTAGGGGTCTTTTTGAGGTCTTTTAATGAGTCTTTTGAGGGTATTTTGTGGGTCTTTTAATGAGTCTTTTGAGGGTATTTTGTGGGTCTTTTGAGGGTCGTTTGGGAATCTCTTGGGGGGTATTTTGTGGGTCTTTTGAGGGTCTTTTGGGAATCTTTTGAGGGTGTTTTGTTTTGGGAATCTCTTGGGGGGTATTTTGTGGGTTTTTTGAGGGTCGTTTGGGAATCTCTTGGGGGTATTTTGTGGGTCTTTTGAGATCTTTTTGGGAATCTTTTGAGGGTGTTTTGATGGTCTTTGGGGGTCTTTTGGGCGTCTTTTAATGAGTCTTTTGAGGGTCTTTTGGGTATCTTTGAGGGAGTTTTGATGGTCTTTTGAGCGTTTTTTAATGAGTCTTTTGAGGGTCTTTTGGGAATCTTTTGAGGATGTTTTGGTGGTCTTTGGGGGTCTTTTTAAGGTCTTTTGGAGGTCTTTTAATGAGTCTTTTGAGGTTATTTTGTGGGTATTTTGAGGGTCGTTTGGGAATCTCTTGGGGGTATTTGGTGGGTCTTTTGAGGGTCTTTTGGGAATCTTTTGAGGGTGTTTTGATGGTCTTTTAGGGGTCTTTTGGAGGTCTTTTAATGAGTCTTTTGAGGGTATTTTGTGGGTCTTTTGAGGGTCTTTTGGGTATCTTTGAGGGAGTTTTGATGGTCTTTTAGGGATCTTTTGGAGGTCTTTTAACGAGTCTTTTGAGGGTATTTTGTGGGTCTTTAATGAGTCTTTTGAGGGTCGTTTGGGAATCTCTTGGGGGTGTTTTGATGGTCTTTTAGGGGTCTTTTTAGGGTCTTTTGGAGGTCTTTTAATGAGTCTTTTGAGGGTATTTTGTGGGTCTTTTGAGGGTCGTTTGGGAATCTCTTGGGGTGTTTTGATAGTCTTTTAGGGGTCTTTTGAGGGTCGTTTGGGAATCTTTTGGGGTATTTTGTGGGTCTTTTGAGGGTCTTTTGGTAATCTTTTGGGGTGTCTTGATGGTCTTTTGGGGGTCTTTTTTGTTTTTAAATGAGTCTTTTGAGGGTCTTTTGGGAATCTTTTTAGGGTGTTTTGATGGTCTTTTAGGGATCTTTTTGAGGTCTTTTAACGAGTCTTTTGAGGGTATTTTGTGGGTCTTTAATGAGTCTTTTGAGGGTCGTTTGGGAATCTCTTGGGGGTGTTTTGATGGTCTTTTAGGGGTCTTTTTAGGGTCTTTTGGAGGTCTTTTAATGAGTCTTTTGAGGGTATTTTGTGGGTCTTTTGAGGGTCGTTTGGGAATCTCTTGGGGTGTTTTGATAGTCTTTTAGGGGTCTTTTGAGGGTCGTTTGGGAATCTTTTGGGGTATTTTGTGGGTCTTTTGAGGGTCTTTTGGTAATCTTTTGGGGTGTCTTGATGGTCTTTTGGGGGTCTTTTTTGTTTTTAAATGAGTCTTTTGAGGGTCTTTTGGGAATCTTTTTAGGGTGTTTTGATGGTCTTTTAGGGATCTTTTGGAGGTCTTTTAACGAGTCTTTTGAGGGTATTTTGTGGGTCTTTTGAGGGTGTTTTGATGGTCTTTTAGGGGTCTTTTTAGGGTCTTTTGGAGGTCTTTTAATGAGTCTTTTGAGGGTATTTTGTGGGTCTTTTGAGGGTCGTTTGGGAATCTTTTTAGGGTGTTTTGATGGTCTTTTAGGGATCTTTTGGAGGTCTTTTAACGAGTCTTTTGAGGGTATTTTGGGAATCTTTTTAGGGTGTTTTGATGGTCTTTTAGGGATCTTTTGGAGGTCTTTTAACGAGTCTTTTGAGGGTATTTTGTGGGTCTTTAATGAGTCTTTTGAGGGTCGTTTGGGAATCTCTTGGGGGTGTTTTGATGGTCTTTTAGGGGTCTTTTGGAGGTCTTTTAACGAGTCTTTTGAGGGTATTTTGTGGGTCTTTAATGAGTCTTTTGAGGGTATTTTGTGGGTCTTTTGAGGGTGTTTTGATGGTCTTTTAGGGGTCTTTTTAGGGTCTTTTGGAGGTCTTTTAATGAGTCTTTTGAGGGTATTTTGTGGGTCTTTTGAGGGTCGTTTGGGAATCTTTTGGGGTATTTTGTGGGTCTTTTGAGGGTCTTTTGGTAATCTTTTGGGGTGTCTTGATGGTCTTTTAGGGGTCTTCTGGAGGTCTTTTAATGAGTCTTTTGAGGGTATTTTGTGGGTCTTTTAATGAGTCTTTTGAGGGTATTTTGTGGGTCTTTTGAGGGTCGTTTGGGAATCTCTTGGGGGGTATTTTGTGGGTCTTTTGAGGGTCTTTTGGGAATCTTTTGAGGGTGTTTTGATGATGTTTGGGGGTCTTTTGGGGGTCTTTTAGTGAGTCTTTTGAGGGTCGTTTGGGAATCTCTTGACTCTTGAATCTCTCTTGGGGTATTTTGTGGGTCTTTTGAGGGTCTTTTGGGAATATTTGAGGGTGTTTTGATGGTCTTTTAGGGGTCTTTTTGAGGTCTTTTAATGAGTCTTTTGAGGGTATTTTGTGGGTCTTTTAATGAGTCTTTTGAGGGTATTTTGTGGGTCTTTTGAGGGTCGTTTGGGAATCTCTTGGGGGGTATTTTGTGGGTCTTTTGAGGGTCTTTTGGGAATCTTTTGAGGGTGTTTTGTTTTGGGAATCTCTTGGGGGGTATTTTGTGGGTTTTTTGAGGGTCGTTTGGGAATCTCTTGGGGGTATTTTGTGGGTCTTTTGAGATCTTTTTGGGAATCTTTTGAGGGTGTTTTGATAGTGTTTGGGGGTCTTTTAATGAGTCTTTTGAGGGTCGTTTGGGAATCTCTTGGGGGTATTTTGTGGGTCTTTTGAGGGTCTTTTGGGAATCTTTTGAGGATGTTTTGATGGTCTTTGGGGGTCTTTTGAAGGTCTTTTAAAGAGTGTGGGTCTTTTGAGGGTCGTTTGGGAATTCTTGGGGTTATTTTGTGGGTCTTTTGAGATCTTTTTGGGAATCTTTTGAGGGTGTTTTGATGGTGTTTGGGGGTCTTTTGGGGGTCTTTTAATGAGTCTTTAGAGGGTCGTTTGGGAATCTTTTGGGGGTATTTTGTGGGTCTTTTGAGGGTCTTTTGGGAATCTTTTGAGGGTGTTTTGATGGTCTTTTAGGGGTCTTCTGGAGGTCTTTTAATGAGTCTTTTGAGGGTATTTTGTGGGTCTTTTAATGAGTCTTTTGAGGGTATTTTGTGGGTCTTTTGAGGGTCGTTTGGGAATCTCTTGGGGGGTATTTTGTGGGTCTTTTGAGGGTCTTTTGGGAATCTTTTGAGGGTGTTTTGATGATGTTTGGGGGTCTTTTGGGGGTCTTTTAATGAGTCTTTTGAGGGTCGTTTGGGAATCTCTTGACTCTTGAATCTCTCTTGGGGTATTTTGTGGATCTTTTGAGGGTCTTTTGGGAATATTTGAGGGTGTTTTGATGGTCTTTTAGGGGTCTTTTTGAGGTCTTTTAATGAGTCTTTTGAGGGTATTTTGTGGATCTTTTAATGAGTCTTTTGAGGGTATTTTGTGGGTCTTTTGAGGGTCGTTTGGGAATCTCTTGGGGGGTATTTTGTGGGTCTTTTGAGGGTCTTTTGGGAATCTTTTGAGGGTGTTTTGTTTTGGGAATCTCTTGGGGGGTATTTTGTGGGTTTTTTGAGGGTCGTTTGGGAATCTCTTGGGGGTATTTTGTGGGTCTTTTGAGATCTTTTTGGGAATCTTTTGAGGGTGTTTTGATGGTCTTTGGGGGTCTTTTGGGCGTCTTTTAATGAGTCTTTTGAGGGTCTTTTGGGTATCTTTGAGGGAGTTTTGATGGTCTTTTGAGCGTTTTTTAATGAGTCTTTTGAGGGTCTTTTGGGAATCTTTTGAGGATGTTTTGGTGGTCTTTGGGGGTCTTTTTAAGGTCTTTTGGAGGTCTTTTAATGAGTCTTTTGAGGTTATTTTGTGGGTATTTTGAGGGTCGTTTGGGAATCTCTTGGGGGTATTTGGTGGGTCTTTTGAGGGTCTTTTGGGAATCTTTTGAGGGTGTTTTGATGGTCTTTTAGGGGTCTTTTGGAGGTCTTTTAATGAGTCTTTTGAGGGTATTTTGTGGGTCTTTTGAGGGTCTTTTGGGTATCTTTGAGGGAGTTTTGATGGTCTTTTAGGGATCTTTTGGAGGTCTTTTAACGAGTCTTTTGAGGGTATTTTGTGGGTCTTTAATGAGTCTTTTGAGGGTCGTTTGGGAATCTCTTGGGGGTGTTTTGATGGTCTTTTAGGGGTCTTTTTAGGGTCTTTTGGAGGTCTTTTAATGAGTCTTTTGAGGGTATTTTGTGGGTCTTTTGAGGGTCGTTTGGGAATCTCTTGGGGTGTTTTGATAGTCTTTTAGGGGTCTTTTGAGGGTCGTTTGGGAATCTTTTGGGGTATTTTGTGGGTCTTTTGAGGGTCTTTTGGTAATCTTTTGGGGTGTCTTGATGGTCTTTTGGGGGTCTTTTTTGTTTTTAAATGAGTCTTTTGAGGGTCTTTTGGGAATCTTTTTAGGGTGTTTTGATGGTCTTTTAGGGATCTTTTTGAGGTCTTTTAACGAGTCTTTTGAGGGTATTTTGTGGGTCTTTAATGAGTCTTTTGAGGGTCGTTTGGGAATCTCTTGGGGGTGTTTTGATGGTCTTTTAGGGGTCTTTTTAGGGTCTTTTGGAGGTCTTTTAATGAGTCTTTTGAGGGTATTTTGTGGGTCTTTTGAGGGTCGTTTGGGAATCTCTTGGGGTGTTTTGATAGTCTTTTAGGGGTCTTTTGAGGGTCGTTTGGGAATCTTTTGGGGTATTTTGTGGGTCTTTTGAGGGTCTTTTGGTAATCTTTTGGGGTGTCTTGATGGTCTTTTGGGGGTCTTTTTAGTTTTTAAATGAGTCTTTTGAGGGTCTTTTGGGAATCTTTTTAGGGTGTTTTGATGGTCTTTTAGGGATCTTTTGGAGGTCTTTTAACGAGTCTTTTGAGGGTATTTTGTGGGTCTTTAATGAGTCTTTTGAGGGTATTTTGTGGGTCTTTTGAGGGTGTTTTGATGGTCTTTTAGGGGTCTTTTTAGGGTCTTTTGGAGGTCTTTTAATGAGTCTTTTGAGGGTATTTTGTGGGTCTTTTGAGGGTCGTTTGGGAATCTTTTTAGGGTGTTTTGATGGTCTTTTAGGGATCTTTTGGAGGTCTTTTAACGAGTCTTTTGAGGGTATTTTGGGAATCTTTTTAGGGTGTTTTGATGGTCTTTTAGGGATCTTTTGGAGGTCTTTTAACGAGTCTTTTGAGGGTATTTTGTGGGTCTTTAATGAGTCTTTTGAGGGTCGTTTGGGAATCTCTTGGGGGTGTTTTGATGGTCTTTTAGGGGTCTTTTGGAGGTCTTTTAACGAGTCTTTTGAGGGTATTTTGTGGGTCTTTAATGAGTCTTTTGAGGGTATTTTGTGGGTCTTTTGAGGGTGTTTTGATGGTCTTTTAGGGGTCTTTTTAGGGTCTTTTGGAGGTCTTTTAATGAGTCTTTTGAGGGTATTTTGTGGGTCTTTTGAGGGTCGTTTGGGAATCTTTTGGGGTATTTTGTGGGTCTTTTGAGGGTCTTTTGGTAATCTTTTGGGGTGTCTTGATGGTCTTTTGGAGGTCTTTTTAGTTTTTTAATGAGTCTTTTGAGGGTCTTTTGGGAATCTTTTTAGGGTGTTTTGATGGTCTTTTAGGGATCTTTTGGAGGTCTTTTAACGAGTCTTTTGAGGGTATTTTGTGGGTCTTTAATGAATCTTTTGAGGGTATTTTGTGGGTCTTTTGAGGGTCGTTTGGGAATCTCTTGGGGGTGTTTTGATGGTCTTTTAGGGGTCTTTTTAGGGTCTTTTGAAGGTCTTTTAATGAGTCTTTTGAGGGTATTTTGTGGGTCTTTTGAGGGTCGTTTGGGAATCTCTTGGGGTGTTTTGATAGTCTTTTAGGGGTCTTTTGAGGGTCGTTTGGGAATCTTTTGGGGTATTTTGTGGGTCTTTTGAGGGTCTTTTGGTAATCTTTTGGGGTGTCTTGATGGTCTTTTGGGGGTCTTTTTAGGGTCTTTTGGAGGACTTTCAATGAGTCTTTCGAGGGTATTTTGTGGGTCTTTTGGAGGTCTTTTAATGAGTCTTTTGAGGGTATTTTGTGAAGGTTACACGCACTATTTTTTTAATATACTTTATAATTTATCCTTTAATTTCGGTGATGTCATTCTGCTTGCATTTACGCTTGCGTAAAACACTTTAAGATGATGCAATTGAACACAGTAGTCATGTTTTGCGTTCATAAGCATATATTTGGTAAATATACATATGAGTTATATATACTTACATAGCTCAACATGCCGATGAAGATCTCGAGAGAATTCCTGCAGGAATTTATGCAGGTTATCAGTTAGCAAATCCATCGGCGTACCCTGTATTGCGTTGTAGCCAATTGTGTGACATATCTGCGACACAGAAACTCGCAACAGCTCACGTATATATTGTTCAGTCATGTCGCAGTCGTTTGCTGGATGAAAATTATGGTCGCTTTTTCTGCTAATTTTCAAGATGATATTATTTAAGTTATGTTGCCACGGTAGTAAGCGTCACATTGTCTGACGAAACTGTTATTTTTAAAGAAAACGAATTAAGGAAGCAATTTCATCAAAAGATGCCATTTCTAATGAGCCTAAATCCGAGGAGCAAAACTATAAATTTTGTTTAAACCGTCTGCTGTGAAGCTGTGTTCGATAAACTGTGTTTTTACTTTTTCTAATTCCATTAAGCAACTAGTCCGAAAAAGTTACTTTATGGCATAAGTTAATATTGTTCATTAAAATGCAAAAATTAAATGATTAATCAAATTTATAAACAATTAGGCATAGAAAAAGATTTTACACGAACCGCACACGTATTTTATCACAAATTTTACTTTACCGATCAAAGTAAATGAGTTAGTTAAAACGTATACCCATCTTACTAAAATACCAACTCCCAATTATTTATGCGATTTTATAATTTGATAAAAAAAATTCCCAGAGGCACCTCGTATTCTTTCATTTCATTTTCCATTTCCACATCCTACATATTCCATTTTACGACACAATCAAAAGTGCTTGTCTATCTGAAAAATAAATTACTCGCTATTTCACAAGTAGCGATTTCACAAGTAAGATATCTGTTTACATGTGATATTAAATAAACCAATACGCAACATAAAAAACTTTTATTCCGATAAAAATTTTTGGTATTTAAAAATTTTTTTCACCTATTTATACAAAACTTTTGTATAAATTAAATAATTTTTTTTAAATGCTTTTATTGAAGCATAACTAGCGTAGAAAATAGATCTGAAGCAACTAGAAATGTTTTGAAAAATACGAAAATTAAAAAAAAAATTAAGTTAAATTAAATTAACTTATCAAAACTCAAAAGTTTCTTAAAAAAGTGCCAATTCGGCAATAACATTGCGATCGTCGACTGACTAAAACATTTATATAGGGCAATGTCATATTTTTTGTAAATTCGCTCACATTTAAATTTTCAATTAAGTTTTCTAATATTATGTAGATGTCGCGTTATGTAGAATCGCAAGCTATTTAATACAAATTAATATAATATCATATACACCCTTCCGATAAAATAATTTGCAATTCGCTTACGCGTAAATCACAAAGATAAGGTAGTTAACACAAACTAATTTCATATTATATACACGAGCCAGTATATCCGCAAGATCTCATCCGCGTCCAAATGATTTCAGTTAACCACTAGTCGCTGCTAATGAAGTTTAACTTCAAAAAGACATGGTGTTAATATAGATTCCAGCGCCACCTACCGGAATCAACAAAAAAACATCGGAGCACAAAACGAGCATATGGTGTGAATATGGCTTCGATACATACATAGGCATTGCGCGATTACATATATACACACAATCATTTTTATATATAAAGATAATTATAAAAACAAATTTAACAAATTAAAAAATTTTATATTATATTTCATACTCGTAATTTAAAAACCCAACCCATAAAAAAATGTTCTTCTAAATTCTTTAACCGGAGATACACATTGTGCAAAGTCTGATAACATCTGATTAATTGTGGAAAAAATTATTTGAAAGCACCTCGGGCCAAATGTTTACAGAAAGTCTTGTCATCGGAGAGGCAAATAAAATCGGATTAATTTAAGAAAAAATTATCTGTAGCCCTGTGGACCGATAACTTCCAAATTTTTGTAGAAAGTGTTGTGTAGGAAATACACATGTGTGCAAATTTTGAATAAAATCGGACTTTAAAATGTGGGTTTAAAATTGATTACAAGATTTGGCGACAAGGTAAAAAAAAACAAATAATCACACGGGAACGCGAAGTTAATATAGAAAATTAAAAGGAAATATTTGCAAAAAAAACTCAACCCCTTATTTAAGGAACCCGTGTAAACTCTCATATAAATTTAAAATCGTTTCTCTAGATATAGCGAGTCACTCACACTGAAATATTCTATCATAGAGCAATGAGCTCACCGTTCTGAGAACAATGAACTAGCCAAATGTAAATCTAAGAAGCACACATTTTACGTTTTTCAAATTATGTTTTTACAAACACAACAACCGAGGGATGATTTATAGTACACACGCACGTGGCTGTAGTAGGGAACCAAATACAAACTTTCTCTCTCGTTAAATTTTTGCTTTATCTTTTACTTATTTATTTGTGCATGACGGCCTTCGAACATTACATATACATACATACATAAAACCATAAAACATATTTCGTTTTCGATCTTCTTTATGCAGCAAAAACTTGTTTTTGTTAGTTTTGTGTGTGTTTTGTGTGGATTAGTTATGACAGCAATGGTCATTAAGTTTCTGTTAATTCCCTTTTGTTCACATATCCGAACTATAAAAATGGTGTAATAAAAAATCCAGTAATCTGTGATTCTGTGGCAGTAATTTGTAGTTGGGGTGACTACCGAATCTGTCATTAGCGATGGGCATAATCGAATGATTTGAATAACGTATTCAATGATTGATATAATCGATTATCATTCGAATGATAATTCGGGACATGAGAACAAATACGAGTACTTAACATGAGTTCAATTTCTCGTTTCCAATGTTTGCTGCAGTTCATTAATGTTTCGGTTGCAACCAACGCAAAAAAATGATAAAGAAATGCATATTGTTTAATTTTTGTATTTAATTTAAAATAAATATTGAATTTTTACAGGCTTTGAATTTTTTAAAAGGAACTGACACCAACTAAAAGCTTCAGTTTTGAACAAAAGTAAATTTTATTTATCTTTATAAATAAAAAAACAACCTATAAAAATTAAAATTGTTCATGTAAATTCTCGCTTGAAAAATTGCATTGTTCCCGAAATTCCAGACTCTAATTACCAAATCCCAGAATTTCCATAGGAACAAGTCTTATAGTCGCATATTAGCCCTACATACCGAATTTCATACAAATCGCTTGAAAAATTGCATTGTTCCCGAAATTCCAGACTCTAATTACCAAATCCCAGAATTTCCAGAGGAACAAGTCTTATAGTCACATATTAGCCCTACATACCGAATTTCATACAAATCGCTTGAAAAATTGCATTGTTCCCGAAATTCCAGACTCTACTTACCAAATCCCAAAATTATCATAGTCGTATTTTAGCCCTACATACCGAATTTCATACAAATCGCTTGAAAAATTGCATTGTTCCCGAAATTCCAGACTCTAATTACCAAATCCCAGAATTTCCAGAGGAAGAAGTCTTATAGTCACATATTAGCCCTACATACCGAATTTCATACAAATCGCTTGAAAAATTGCATTGTTCCCGAAATTCCAGACTCTAATTACCAAATCCCAGAATTTCCAGAGGAACAAGTCTTATAGTCACATATTAGCCCTACATACCGAATTTCATACAAATCGCTTGAAAAATTGCATTGTTCCCGAAATTCCAGACTCTAATTACCAAATCCCAGAATTTCCAGAGGAACAAGTCTTATAGTCACATATTAGCCCTACATACCGAATTTCATACAAATCGCTTGAAAAATTGCATTGTTCCCGAAATTCCAGACTCTAATTACCAAATCCCAGAATTTCCAGAGGAACAAGTCTTATAGTCACATATTAGCCCTACATACCGAATTTCATACAAATCGCTTGAAAAATTGCATTGTTCCCGAAATTCCAGACTCTTATTACCAAATCCCAGAATTTCCAGAGGAACAAGTCTTATAGTCACATATTAGCCCTACATACCGAATTTCATACAAATCGCTTGAAAAATTGCATTGTTCCCGAAATTCCAGACTCTAATTACCAAATCCCAGAATTTCCAGAGGAACAAGTCTTATAGTCACATATTAGCCCTAAATACCGAATTTCATACAAATCGCTTGAAAAATTGCATTGTTCCCGAAATTCCAGACTCTAATTACCAAATCCCAGAATTTCCAGAGGAACAAGTCTTATAGTCACATATTAGCCCTACATACCGAATTTTATACAAATCGCTTGAAAAATTGCATTGTTCCCGAAATTCCAGACTCTACTTACCAAATCCCAAAATTACCATAGTCGTATTTTAGCCCTACATACCGAATTTCATACAAATCGCTTGAAAAATTGCATTGTTCCCGAAATTCCAGACTCTACTTACCAAATCCCAAAATTACCATAGTCGTATTTTAGCCCTACATACCGAATTTCATACAAATCGCTTGAAAAATTGCATTGTTCCCGAAATTCCAGACTCTAATTACCAAATCCCAGAATTTCCATAGGAACAAGTCTTATAGTCGCATATTAGCCCTACATACCGCATTTCATACAAATCGCTTGAAAAATGGCATTGTTCCCGAAATTCCAGACTCTAATTACCAAATCCCAGAATTACCATAGGAACAAGTCTTATAGTCGCATATTAGCCCTACATACCGAATTTTATACAAATCGCTTGAAAAATTGCATTGTTCCCGAAATTCCAGACTCTAATTACCAAATCCCAGAATTTCCATAGGAACAAGTCTTATAGTCGCATATTAGCCCTACATACCGCATTTCATACAAATCGCTTGAAAAATGGCATTGTTCCCGAAATTCCAGACTCTAATTACCAAATCCCAGAATTACCATAGGAACAAGTCTTATAGTCGCATATTAGCCCTACATACCGAATTTCATACAAATCGCTTGAAAAATTGCATTGTTCCCGAAATTCCAGACTCTAATTACCAAATCCCAGAATTTCCGGAGGAACAAGTCTTATATTCGCATATTAGCCCTCCATACCGCATTTCATCCAAATCGCTTGAAAAATTGCATTGTTTCCGAAACTCCAGACTCTAGCCCTACATACCGCATTTCATACAAATCGCTTGAAAAATTCCATTGTTCCCGAAATTCCAGACTCTAATTACCAAATCCCAGAATTTCCAGAGGAACAAGTCTTATAGTCGCATATTAGCCCTACATACCGAATTTCATACAAATCGCTTGAAAAATTGCATTGTTCCCGAAATTCCAGACTCTAATTACAAATCCCAGAATTTCCAGAGGAACAAGTCTTATATTCGCATATTAGCCCTCCATACCGCATTTCATACAAATCGCTTGAAAAATAGCATTGTTCCCGAAATTCCAGACTCTAGCCCTACATACCGCATTTCATACAAATCGCTTGAAAAATGGCATTGTTCCCGAAATTCCAGACTCTAATTACCAAATCCCAGAATTACCATAGGAACAAGTCTTATAGTCGCATATTAGCCCTACATACCGAATTTCATGCAAATCGCTTGAAAAATTGCATTGTTCCCGAAATTCCAGACTCTAATTACCAAATCCCAGAATTACCATAGGAACAAGTCTTATAGTCGCATATTAGCCCTACATACCGAATTTCATACAAATCGCTTGAAAAATTGCATTGTTCCCGAAATTCCAGACTCTAATTACCAAATCCCAGAATTACGATAGGAACAAGTCTTATAGTCGCATATTAGCCCTACATACAGAATTTCATACAAATCGCTTGATCGCTTAAGACTCCCCTCAATACCCTCTGAAGATCCACTTAGAACTCCCTCAAGAACCCTCTCAAGACTCCCTCAAGACTACGTTACGACCCCTTCCCACTCAAGACTCTCTCAAACTATCCTTAAACCGCCACAAAACCTCCTAAGGACCATCTAAAGACTACCCTCAAACCGGCCTCAAGACCATCCACAAGACCCTTTAAGAACAGGGTGTTGAAGGTGTCTTGAGATGATGTTAGGGAATATTAAACGGGTTACTTGATGCGGTCTTGAGGGTGGTCTTTAGTGGGTCTTGAGGATGTCTCAAGAGGGTTCTGAGCGGATCTTTAGTAGGGTCCTAAGGGGGTTTTGAGTGAAGTCTTGAGGGGTCTTAAGAGGGTTTGACGGGGTCCTTCAGGAGTGTTTCGGGAAGTTATGCGAGGGGTCGGGGAGGTTTGAGGGGGTCTTCAGGGGGTTTTGAGGGGGTATTAAAGGACTTTTAAGGGGGGTCTTAAGACGGGATAAGTGGTTTTAAGAGGGGTCTTGAGTAGGTTTTGAAAGGGTCGTCTTGAACGGAGTCTTAAGGTCTCGAGTGTGCCTTGAGGGGGTTTTCTTGGGGTCTTTTGGGGTCTTTTTTAAAAAAAGTTGTTCTTAAAATTTTATACATATGTGTATATCCGATGGACAACACTTTTTGTAAAAATTTTGGAGATCCCGAGCCCCGGGATCGTGAAGCCCCATAATATTTTTTTTAAAAAAATTAACCCGTTTTTTTTTCAAAACTTTTTGTGCAAATTTTGGAGACCTCGGGGTCTGGGGCCCCATACAAATTTTTTTAAAAATTAACCCGAGTTTCTTTCAATTTTAAAAACATGTGTATCTCCATTGCACGACACTTTTTGTTAAATTTTTGGTGACATGAGGGCCCAAACAAATTTTGTAAAAAAATTAACCCGATTTTTTTCAAATTTTAAAAACATGTGTATCTCCGATAGACAAAACTTTTTGTGCAAATTTTGGAGACCTCGGGGTCTGGGGCTCCATACATATTTTTTAAAAAAATTAACCCGATTTTCTTCAAATTTTAAAAACATGTGTATCTCCATTGCACGACACTTTTTGTAAACATTTTGGTGACTCCGGGCCTCGGGGTCATGAGAGCCCATACACATTTTGTAAAAAAAATTAACCAGATTTTCTTCAAATTTTATACACATGTGTATCTCAGATGGACAACACTTTTTGTAGAAATTTTGGAGACCCCCGGCCCAGAGTTGTGAGTCCCCATACAAATTTTTTTAAAAAATTACCCCAATTTTCTTCCAATTTTATATACGTGTGTATCTCCGATGGACAACACCTTTTTGTAAAAACTTTGGAGACCCCGGGCCCCGGGGTCGTGGGGCACCATACAAGTTTTTAAAATAAAAATTTACCCGATTTTTTTTAAATTTTATATACATATGTATCTCCGATGGACAAAACTGTTTGTAAAATTTTTGGGGTGAACGAGCCCTGAGGCCCGAGTGGTGCCCATATAATTTTTTTAAAATAAGCCTGATTTTCTTCAAATTTTAAGCACATGTGTATCTCCGATAGACAAAACTGTTTGTAAAATTTTTGGAGTGAACGGGCCCTGAAGCTCGGGGGGTGCCCATGAATTGTTTTAAAATTATCTCGATTTTCTTCAATTTTTAAACACATAATTTGTATCTCCTATTAGAGAATTTACATGAAAAATTTTAATTTTTATGGGTTGCTTTTATATCCTAGAGTTGATCGGAAGTATTAATACTCACTACGTCGGTATATACAGCACTATCACTGCTATCATCTGCTGCTTTGTTAGACGTTGACAGCGCTCTTTTTCTTTTTGGTTTGAAAACACATTTGCTGCCTTCAATGTTGAGTTTCGGCGAATTCACTCTGCGCTGATGTTGTTGTTGTGCAGCTTTGCTTCGTGTGTCGGTTGGCATGTTGTTGGATAGATATGCACAATGAAGTAAATTTTATTTTTAAATTAAAACTTTTTTTACGGAGGAGGCTACAATTTTCAAGCGTTACACTGTTATTACTCTGTTGTACACATTACTCTGTTGTTCACTTTTGCTAATTTTATGCCTCGTGAACGGGTCCGAGGGGTGCCCATGTAATTTTTTTTTAAAATTTAGCTCGATTTTCTTCAAATTTTAAACACATGTGTATCACTGGAGGAGAGGAGTTTTTTGTAAATTTTTTAGAGTGATCGCCCATATAATTTTTTTAAAAACTAACCCGAGTTTCTTCAAATTTTATACACATGTGTATCTCCGATAGACAAAATTATTTGTAAAATTTTTAAAGTGAACGGTCCCTTTATAAATTTTTTAAAAATTAGCTCGATTTTCTTCAAATTTGAAACAAATGTGTATCTCCGATGGACAAAGTTTTTTGTAACTTTTTTTAGAGTGATCGGGCCCTGAGGCTCGAGGGGTGCCCATATATATTTTTTTTTAAATTAGGCCGATTTTCGTCAAATTTTAACACATATGTATCTCCTAGTAGAGAATTTGCATGAAAAATGTTATGGATTTGTTTTTTTAAATTTTGTTTCCAAAGAAGAATATTTCGAAAATCACTCGGATAAATTTTTTTTGATAAATGTAATATTAATATTTATTCATTCGGTCAACAGGAGCAGGTTTAAAAATAAAAGTTTGTTAAATAAACGAAAACGTCCTTTTGACCTTACATGACTTCACACCATATAACTCTTGAACGCTTCCATCTACAAGCTTACTGTTGGTCTGTTTTGAAAGAAAATAAAATTTTTAAGATCCAACAATATACACTTTTCTAAACTATTTTAGCCATACCGGTCGTCAAATTCAAAACAAAATTTTTTAAAATTGTTTTTACCAGCACGATTATTTCGGGATAAATTTTTTTGATAAATAAAGTATTGAAGCAAATAATGGCGAAATATTTGTGCATTCGGTCAACAAGAGCGAGATAGTGCGGGTTGTGTTACTACTACTACTTATAAAATGATGTCCTAGTGTTCTTGCAGCAACAGTGCAACACAGGCAGTGGATGCACCCTTACCACTCCAGTGCATAGTCTGCTTCAAAAGGACTTACCAAGAAGGACTTAATTTTGTGAGTCGACTTCACAACATCGAAACAACACATAAAATTGGTGGTGAAAATGGACACATGAAAATGGTGTCCACTCACAAAATTAGGTCCTTTTGGGTATGTCCTGTTGAAGCAGATTATGCACTGGAGTAAACTGGCAAGGGTGCATCAATTCCACGTATAATTTTGTTGCACTCTTGCTACGGGAACACTAAGCCATCAACTCCTCTTGTACGTAATAGTAGTAAAACACCCGCACTATTTCGCTCTTTTTGAATTAATGCATAAATATTTTGACATGGATTTGTAGGAGATTGAATAGGCTTTATTTAATACTGCATTTATCAAAAAAAAATGTATCCGACAGCATTTCTCGAATTAATCGTGTTTGTGAATACAATTTAAAAAAAAATTGATTTTGTAGATCGCTATCGCTTAAATAATTTAAAAAAATGTCCGTTGTTTGATCTTAAAAATGTACTTTTCTCTGTAAGAAGATTAACAGTAACCTTGTATCTGGAAGCGTTCAAGGGTAATAGGGTGTGAAGTCATGTAAGGTCAAAAGTTCGTTTGGCTGCAAAACGGAAGCAGTATTTTTCTTCGACTTAGACCCGACGCTTCGGCTCGCTCTTGGCAGCGCATCGGCACAACATTCAGCGCTCTTGCAGCAGTCAGACAATTACTGTTATTCACATCAACATCATTATAATAAATGTTTTGAAAAGATATGCGCAAAGTACATATTTTTATAAATCTCGGGTAATTCACGTTTACATTTTAATTGACCATCCCCTGGCGTTCGGAAGTTAAAATCACCGACAGACGGGTTTTGACCTTATACATCACTTCACACACTGTAATCCTTGAATGCTTCTAGGTACAAGTCACTGTTAGTGTATTTTGAAACCGACCATTTGGTTTTTGAGGTTATTAATCAAAAAACCATCCATGCGTGTAATACTATATGTACTGTGTACTCCACAATTATCAAATGAGTTCGACGTTTAACACTTAATTTTATGCCTTACTCAATTACCTGTTGTTTTGTGTGCGCAATTCGATTTGCAAGTAATTTAATATCTCTTACTTAAGCGGCTGCGCGTCCACTCTGGTCAGTCTGTTATTTAATATTTTGTATGTCAAATGATGCGTGTTAAGAGATGGCAAAAAAATTATAAATCGATTAATTGACCATATGATTAATCGAAGGGAGCGATTATTAATTGCATCAAACTTAATCGATTAATCGGTTTTTTCAGTTAAAATTTAAAATGATCATGAAAAAGAATATAAATACAAAAATAAATTTTTTACTGCGTACGAAATGCAAAAATAATATATTAAATATGAAAATTAGTTTTACCGTAGACGTTTCACCGGTTTTGAAAAAAAAGCCGTTCTGATGGTACGGAAGTTCCTATTAAGAAACAATATTTTTGCGAGAGTGTGTATAGCTTAGAGTACACGGATTTCATCTCTTCCCAAGCGTCAACCACGTTACGTTTCAACATAAGGACCGGAGCATTAACAAAGAAGCAACGTTCGTCTTGAGGATGTGTTAAGCCATTTCGCTTTCTATGTGTCTCATAACTGTGGATAAAGACATGGGATCCTGAAAATGAATTTTCTTGAATCGTGGGTCTAGTAAAGTTGATGCTGCCAGTAGAAATGAATGTTCCATTTCTCCAAAGCGATGGTAAAACTGATTTAAAATGTTTGTTTTTAATTTGCTACCAAAGATGTACCTACAATAAATTTTTGTTATTTTTCCACAATGAGGAAGTGGAATAGCTTAATGTGTTATACCAGCAGAAGATTGTAAGTGCTGCAAATTATCACTTGCTTTAACATGACGCTTAAACCGTTACTATTATTACGGGTTAGATGATTTTGACGGAAATCTGACAGCTAGAATTGACAGTTTACTTAGACAGTTTTTCAAGATTTTTTAAATAACTCAAAAAGTTTAAGACTTGGAAGAAATCTGTTAAGTGCAAAAGAAATTTAAGCTAAAAACCAAAAAAATTAAATAAAAGAAAATAAAAAAATAATTAAAAAAAATTAATACATATTTACTGAAGATTCCGGCACTTTCCGTAAAAGAAAGTCGTGTTGTGCCCACACTTAAATTTTTTGGTAGAAAACGACAAAATAAAATGAGCGCTTGGCTGGGAAAGTAACACATTTTTTTATAATCTTGGGGTTTTTGAATATTGAAAAATATTTAATTTTTTTTAAAACTAATATTTTTATTAATTAAATTTAATATTTTATGTAAGCAACGAAATTTCTTTTCACAAAGTTACAAATTCGTAGTGACGAAAAAAAAATGAATGAAGCAGCATTAAAATTTTAAATATTTTTTTTTATTTTTTTTTAGTAATAATTTTATAAATAACATAAAAAAAATTAAAAATTATTACTTATAAGTTTATAAGGCGTTTGATTTCATACAAAAATGATCATTTTAGTGACATTTATTTCCCAACACTAACAATTCAGTCGAAATTATGACTAATCGTAAAACCAAACGCGTAATTAACTTAGCCTCATGCCTAAATAATCGCGTTAAGTCGAAATGTCGACAAATGTTACGTCCTTTGAAAGTCGAACTGCTTACATAACCGTTCCCTTGGGGGTCACTTTTGTCGTAATTACGACTAAACGCGATTATTGAGTCATACGACTAGTCGCAATTTCGACTATATTGTTGTTGTTTCAGTCTAACACCTATTTCTGTATGAAATCAAACGCGTCAATAACTTTTAAGTAATAATTTAAAAAATTTTTTAATGTTATTTATAAAATTACCACTTTAATAAAAATAAATATTTAAAATTTTTTAATCTATTATGCTGCTGCATCCATTTGAATGACGCAAGCAGCGCCGACCACTTGGCGTTTTTTTAATAACTGCGTATTTGTAATTTTGTCAATACGAAATTCGTTGCTTAGATATAATATTAAATTTAATTAATAAAACTATTAGTTTTATATAAAAAATATAAATAATTTTGAATATTTTTTAAAAACACCAAAAAAGTAAACAAGTGTAAACAACAACAAAATATACATTCGAAATTGCGCTATCGGGCAATAGTTTTAGTTCGAAAAAAATGTTGTCGTACATCCTTACATAATTGTGACAAGTCGAAATTACGACTTTTAGGATTTCGACTTGTCGTAAGTCGAAAGTCGAAATACGACAAATACATAATCGGACCCTGAACATTTTTATTGCTATCATTCTTATGTAAAGCGACACCTACATTGACTCATCATCATACACAGTTTTCATTCGATTAATTTAGAATTAATCCATTATTTTGTCGATTAGTCGAAAGCGAAAATACGATACAACTAAATCGTTAATCGAAACAAAATAATCGATTAATATAAATATTTCGATTAATCGTGTACTATGAGTGTTTGACAAGCACACAAGTGAGTGCGGTGTTAATTTGTTTGCCTGCAGCTCATAATAACATTATTTTGCAGAAAATAGGTATTAGTACGTTGAAAGTATAATTTTTATTTTACCAATAACTTAAATAGTGAATGTGTTTTTGCAAAAAAAAATGATATTGTGCTTCAAATAATATATGCAAAATTGATTTGTGTTGTAAAATAATTTAGTTTCCCCGTGCGGTTCCTGTTTACTTTTGACGTATTTTTTCAATAAATAATAAAATTGTAGGGAAAAATCTGTATTCCTTCCTGCCATAATAAACTTCTCGGTTGTAAATAAATAACTTGGTTTCTTATAAATACATTTTGCCTACAAGTTCACAAAATCGTTTTAAAATTTTATTCTTATTATCTACTTGCATATATTCCGAGTGTTGTGCTTTGTTGCTACGATTGCATACATACATTTTTGCTTGACAATTCTACAGTCTTCTGTTCTGTGCAAATTCCAACAGAAATGTATACAAAACTAACCAGCGCCTTTTGCGTTGAATGCGTAAGAAATAAGGAAACATTTTCCGCACAGATTTTATTAAAATTTTTGTGAAAATTAGAGTTACAATTATAAATGAATCGGGCGAACATGCAATGCTCCGTTTTTGAAGTGAAAGTGGCTGCCAAAAAATCAATTTCCTAACACATTTTACAAATCTTTTTGTCTGTTCTGTTTTTTTGTGCTAACTATTTTTAAATGCTTGGGTTTCCCATATAGTGTTTCCATTCGAATTAGATGTATATGGAACAACTGAAAGAAACAACGCATTTTAGTTGAAAACTAAAATTTTAAGCCAATTAACGCAAGCAATGGTTTGTATTTTAGGTGAAATTGATTAACATAGCACTAATAAACCTTTTACTTTTTTTGTGTGCTGACATCTTTCTGGATGCCTGGATTTTTCATTGAAACAAAAAAATTCGTATGGCGGCTGTCTGGAATCAATATTCAACTTTCATTTGATACCAATACTTGGGCCGCCCACTTTTAAACATTGAGTTTTTAGGGAAAAGTCAGTTTTTTAAATTAACCAAGGGCGAGAGGTGTTCGATGGTCCCAATTTTTTATTTGATAGATACCTGTATTATCTTTCTTTTGATACCGATGAACCACCAAACCTCCTTCAAACCATTTAGAACAAAAAACGGCCCATAAAATTATCAATTCTCTAACGGAAGAGGTAGGCAGGAAGCCGACCCACTCAGACGAATCGATGGTCCATTGTGATGCCACATGGATAGAGAGGTTTTCTCGCGCTACTCATTGAACCAGTTAGAGCTTCGAATGAAGCGTAGAAGACTTTTGATGTCAGTGCTTGACAAATCGTCAAAAAGAAGGCTCCTAAATGGCGCTTACGCTTTAGAGAAAGAGCTGTGCATGTCCAGAAAAGGTGAAGAATGGTCTCTTCCTCGTCCATGCAGCTGCTGCAGAATTCATTAGAAAATATACCAAGCCTTGTTGCATGCATTCCTATGTGTGCCCAGTAATTTCACCTATCGTAGCGCTTATGTGCACTCTGTTTAGAGAGATCAAACACAAGGAGCATTTCGGAAGCAGCTTTGTTTTGTCGCTAAACAAGTTATACCATTTGTCTATCTAAGATTGGTGTTGTCAGTAGCATCCTGTTTCAAAATGTCGCAATCGGTATGCCTAGGGAACCATTTTCAGGTAGAAGGGGCAGCGCAGTACCAGTTTAGAAGAGTTTCCCCTGCAGTCCCCCAGAATGTCCCTATGCCTCGGCACCCACCTGTATTTAGTTTTGAACTGCTCCGCCATCTCCATGAGAGACGATCGGCACAATAGAGTTCGTAGAGATTGATTCTAGGGATATCAAAGCTGCTTGATTATCCGAGGAGATGCGGTTATGACTTTTCTCTTCAGCCAAGACAGGACTTCTTTAATCGCCATTAATTCAGCTTGAAAAACACTGCAGTGATTAGGAAGGTGGAAAGAGAGACTTATATTTATACTTTTATTTATTTTTGAGGAAACACCCCCGCCTACACAATCATCAGTTTTTGACCCGTCAGTATAAAAACTGATTGATTCGTCTTCCGAAATAGCACCTTCTTTCCAGAGTGATCTGCAGGGGATGGTGACCTGGAAGTTGTTGTTGAAATGTAGTTGCGGAATGGTGTAGTCTATCCCTGAATGAATTCATAATAGAGGAGTGTCTGAATACACTTCTTATCCACTGGGAGGAAGCGTTGAGGCGAATAGCCGCGCTAGCAGCAACTTATCTGCTGAAGATGTCGAGTTTTGTTAGCTTTAACAGTATGTCTAGTGTAGCGGAGGGGTGGTGCGAAGAGCTCCGCTCATACATAGACAATTCGATCTTATTACTTCGTTTAAGGCAGTCCACCAGACCTCTACACCATACAGAAGTGTAGGTTTTATTACCGAAATATAAAGCCAATGAGTCATATGGGGTTGAAGGCCCCATTTGCTACCGCTGGCTTTTTAACAGGAGAAGAGCGCCACTGGGGCTTTACGAACTCTTTCTTGTATATAAGCTTTCCAGCTTAGCTTTCTGTCTAGATTGAAAACTAGATATTTAGCTTTATCAGAGAAGGATAAGCTTGTGCCTTTTATAGAGGGTGAGTCAACAAGTGGGTATCTAGTAGTAGATTGAGCGATTCTTCGCTTCGCTAAAGAGCCGTCAGCTTTTTCAAACGGCTAGGCATTATGGGATTGATTGAGAGTACTTTCATAAGCCTTTGAAGCCTCGGAATACTATTCTATTTTTCCACAGAAGAGTCTCCAGGATAAACGCTTGGCTTTTCTTAGTTCTTTTTTTAAAAACTTTGAGAGATGCTTTGTAGGCGTCCCAGTCTGTCTCTTTCCTTGAGGTTTGGCTGAGTTGAACAGTTTTCTGCAGCTGTTTTTGAGTTGTTCCAATTCAGTTGACCACCAATTTGGTATTTTCTTGCCTCTAACATTAAAGCTGTCGCGTAAGTGTTTCTCTGCATTCGAGCCGATAGTTCCTGAAGGCAGGTTGGCAAGGGGAGTCATCATCTTTCATCTAAACTAAATGAAACGGTGATCTGTGAATGAATGCTCAGCCGAAAACTTCCAGTTCAGAATACTTTGATTAATGAAATAGGAGACAAGAGTAATGTTTAGTACTTCCTGTCTACTTTTGGTGATAACCGTTGGTTCATTTCCAATATTGGATACAATGAGGTTTGTACTTAAAATATAACTCTCTACACTGCCCCATACTGAATGATGGGGATTATCGTCACATCCAATAATGAGAGCAGTTTTTTGGCTATAAGCTTCCTTGATTACCATCTCTAGGTTGACAATAGGTATTGGTCCAACGTGGTCGTGTACCAGATAAGCCGATACTGTCCAATAAGTATCTTTTGCAGTTTACAGCAGTGGTGTCTCGGTTGGTAAAATTAAGGAGTAAGAATACATTTAGGCTACTTTTCACTAATATGCAGGATCTAGGTTTACCTTTATCGGCTACATATAGTGAATGATAACCAGGAGTCCTGAGTTCAGAATTCATGTTTCCTAGATCAAGACTGTATCCTCTCTGTCTTTACAAAGACGGAGTAGAAGGGAGACCGAGCCCTTTTTGGAGTGTTGAATCGAAGATACCCATGTGTATACAATTTTGAAGAAAGCCGGTTAAATTTTGTAAAATATTTGTATTAATGTACTCTAATTAATAGGAAGTGTTGTCATGGGAAATACACATGTGTGCAAAGTTTTAATAAATTAGGGCTTTAGGAAGTGGGCTTAAACTTGATCACAAGAATCTACGACCCAGCCAGCCACGGGCACGCGAATCTAATATCATCATATATGGCTCATATTTTGCCGGGGTCCGCAAAAAGTCTCCACCGCTCCCGATTTTGACCCGATGTCAACCAATTTGCATCCCTTAACTCTGGGCGTCCTGGACTACGCCATCCTTCCAGCGTAGCCTTAGCCGGCCTCGCTTTCGTGTTCCATAAATCCTAACGCAAAGGACTTTCCTAGCATGCGAGCTAGGTGTCCTGCCCACCGGAGCCTACCGAGCTTAATTCTCGTCATGATGTCTACATCACGGTAACGCTCGTAGATCTCATCATTTTAGAGTCTCCGGAGCCAGCAATTCTCTCAAACGCGGCTTAGATCCATAGTAAGCATTGGTATGACCATTGTCTTATAAACCAGCATCTTGTATGTTATGGTTAAATTTCTGGATTTGAAGAGTCTTGACAGACTATAGTAGGCTTTGTTGGCTTTGAGCAACCCGGCGCGTATTTCTGGTTCCATGCTGTTATCGGTGGCTATAGTTGACCCGAGATAGCACTACTTCAAATTCGCGCTCCACTATTTGAATTGAGGGACCAATGTTGGATCTTCTACTCGCAGGCTACGTCTGCATATACTTTGTTTTTATCTCATTTATGTGCAGCCGCAGATTTCGTGCCGCCTGCTCGATCTAGATGAAAGCTTCCTATACAGCTCGTGGGCTTCTACCAACGATGTCAATATCGTCTGCGTAAGCCAGTATCTGAATGGACTTATATAGGATTGTTTCTCTTGCCATTACGTCAGAGTCTCAGATCACTTTCTCCAACGCCAGGTTGAAGAGGACGCAGGTCAGTCTATCCCCGGAGCCCGTTATAAATGTTGCTTGATAGTGGTCCGGATATTTATTCTTGGCTTAAAACATTGGTCATGGTCAACCTACATAGTCGTGTCAGTTTATCTGGGATGCCGAATTCTCTCATGGCTTTTTAAAGTCTTTAAAAGATGGTGTAGTGAGTTTTGAAACTCTAGACATTTTTCCATCACCTGCCTAAGTGTGTAAATATGATCAGTTGTGGATTTGCCTGGGATGAAGCCACACTGATATGGACTAATGATGACTTTATCACATGGGACTTTTCTGTCTTGAAGGATAAAGGAGTAAATCTTATACGCTGTTCTCAAATACCACGATAATTGCTGCATTTTGCGATATCTCCCTTATGTATGGGGCACAGGATGCATCTTCGCCAGTCTTCTGGTAACTCTCCTTCCTTCCATACTTTCACTATTATTTCATGAGTTGCTTGGTGTAATGTGGGGCCTCCTATTTTATTCAGTTCCGCTGGGATCCCATCTGATCCCGGGGCCTTATTATTTTTGATCCGATTTATCGCTCTACTAACTTCATCTATGCTTGGTGGCGCCAGCATAGGTCATTGGTGGAGCCTTCAGCTCCTCAGTTAGCTGACCATATAGCAATTCATAAAGTGATCCTCCCATCGCCCTGAGATGCCTTTGAGATCGGCCATCAGATTGCCCTCTTTGTCTTAGCAGTATGTGCAACGCGGTGTATATTGGGTCATGACTCTTTGGTAGAACTTCCGCGCTCGGTGCGGTCCTTGCTCTCTGTACTGTTCTAGTTCATGGAAGAGGGTCTTTTCCCAGGCTGGTTTCTTTCGCCGGTGAACTGTTTTTTTTTCATATCTTTTGAGCTCTTTATATTCATCTTCGCGTGCCCGTTCCTATCTCTACGACTACCGCCTAAGATGGAGTCAGCAGTACTAATGACCATTTCTCTTCTATGCCCGACATCTCAGCCACAGGACTAACTCTCCCTGCATTAACGGCGAGTCCTATCACTTGACGAAAACTCAAAAATATTTACGATGACTTCTTTCACTCCGCTATATAAGAATCAATAACAGTTCATCAAAAATTTCTCAAGGCTCTTGATAAAAGTTAAAGTATTTGCATTTCATTTTTCTTCGGGAAATTAAAACAAAAAATTCAATTCAGTCTTTATACTCCTTATATTTAAAAAAAAATATGAAAATTAAAATTACATTTTCAGTTTAAATGAATATAAATGACTTGAAAAAGGAGCATATTTTTCATCTTTTGGTTTTTTCTCTAATAGGAGATACATATGTGTGCAAAGTTTGAATCGGGTTAATTTGGATAATATTAATATTTAAAGTGAAGGACTTCAAAATTTTTACAAAAACTGCTGTCATGTGTATCTCCACATGGGTAAAAAATTTGTATGGAAGCCCCCGAACTTGGGGCCCGATCACTTCAAAATTTCAATAGTAAGACCTAACTCCAAAAATTATACAAAAAGGTTTGTACATCGGAGATACACAGGTGTTTAAAATTTAAAGAAAATTCGGCTTATTTTTTAAAAAATTTATATGGGCCTGAGGCCCAAATTTTAGTAGAATGTATTCTCACCGGAAATACACATGTGTGCAAAATTTCAATAAAATCGGACGGGAAGAGGGTTAAAAATTTAACACAATATCTTACCAGCTAGCCAGCCCGCCAGCCACGGGCATGCGAAGGTAATATCGAGAATTTAAAAAAAGCGATAGCCTAAAAAAGGAGGTTAATTCATAAACTGCCTTAAAGTTGTTACTACATCCTATCAAATGCCGAAAATTTTAAATGTCTACCGTTTAAGCGTCGGATAGAGTAATAATCGTTAGGTAAATCGTTGCTCAAGTCTTTCATGAAGTTTCTCCTAGTCGTTAGCTTTATCGTAGAAGACAGAAACGTACAGTATACAACTGATAATACAGCCATATTTATCATACCGTAGAATATGCAAAGTGGTCAGCGCCTTGTTTTGCGACTGCAACTTGAATGACCACACATTTGATCCTATGTGTCCACGTCACCTTTTGTTTCATTGTAGGACATGATTATTGCAGGTTTTTCCGATATCGGATCAATGACATCGTGCATGGTGGAGAGTAAAAGGACAGTCTTTTGAGGTTTCGGTTTGTAGCTGACAAGAGTGAGTTTATCATGACAACCAAACATGGACGTTCCAACGGGATGTACGAGTATAACGCTTGAACTCTGCCGGGACTTATGTTTTCTTATGTCTGATTGTCCCAAGATATAACTTAATTTAAATGGGTCAGCAAGCAGTTGTTTAGCTAAGGATACATGTGTAAGCCAGTTATCAGCTGTTAGATTACGATAGGTCCCATGAATATTTTTTGTAAACAACTTACCATAGTAACTACCAAGAGTTTCTCCAATAGATGTATCGCTGTTTTGACGTGACAACGCCTCACTACAAGGTTTAAGGGGGTACATGATCAAAAAGTGAAATATAAAGTGAGACACTGTAAGGTATGTAGGTGCACGATGCGACTGCCAGACCTGTTCCTATGGAAATTCTGGAATATGATCATTATGGTCTCGAATTTCGGGAACAAAGCCATTTCTTAAGCGATTTGCATGAAATTCGGTATGTAGGTGTAAGATGCGACTGTAAGACTTGTTTCTATGGAAATTCTGGAATATGATCATTATGGTCTGGAATTTCGGGAATGAAATGACTTCTTTAGCGATTTGCATGAAGTTCGGTATGTAGGATTAAGATGCGACTATAAGACTCGTTCCTATGGAAATTCTGGAATATGATCATTATGGTCAGGAATTTCGGGAACGAAGCAATTTCTTAAACGATTTGCATGAAATTCGCTATGTAGGGGTAAGATGCGAATATCCCTGAACTTTACTCTACGTCCGAAGATGGGCTTGAGGGTAAACTGATGAGCACTTAGAGCGCCACGAGTATTGCGGTTGAACTCAAGAAGAGGTGGCATGCAGCTTGCTATTTCTCTTGAGCACCGCTGGTGGAAGAAGCGACAAAACAGGGACAAGCAGGACGCGTTCCTGCGGTGTTCAAGAGAATATATTGATTCCGCAATGTTTTCGTCACTGATAAGTTTTATCGAGCGGTTTTGTATTCCATATAGCTGATGCAAGGTAGTTTTAGGTGCACCAGACCAGATAAAAGCCGTATAGATAGTAGCCGGATAAGAGGGAGTGAAATATTTCTTGGACCGAGATAGAAAACCTAAACAATTCGCAGCATTTTTGGCGGTGGTAAATATGTGGTCATTCCAACTAAGCTTGTCGTTAACGCACATACCGAAAATTTCGAGATTTTCAGTTTTCTCGATGCAAGTGCCATTCATGGATAATGGCATGGGATCTACTCGATTGTTTTCTCCCCATTGTATTATGCTGTCTAGGTCAGAATTTAACGCGCTTTACATATGTAGTTGTTTGAGTTTCACATGAGAAGTGGAGGTACGTACCTCAAACTTATATGATAAGCTGAGAATCATGTCGTCAGCGAAAGAGTGAATTGGATTAGAAGTCACAGATAAGAGATCATTAATAAAAATGAGAAAGAGTGTCGGGGACAGAACAGAGCCCTGGGGAACGCCAGCATTTAAGTGATGTACTTTAGACTTGACAACGTCCAATACAACTTGAATTGAGCGGTCCAACAGATAGCTTCTAATCCAGTGAATCAGTTTATCATCGACCTCATAAGCACGCATTTTGGTCAAAAGAGCTGGATGCCAAACTATGTCAAATGCCTTAGAAATATCGAGTCCAACGGATTTGTGAGCGTCGAGATCGTTCAAAACTCTAGCACCTGCACGAGTTTGAATGAAAATCTATTCTATAGAGTGTTCAATACTATGCGGTGCAGGCGATAGCAACGCACGATCTGGAAGCAAGGAGCTAGCTGCAAAATGCGCAGCAAACAGATTGGGCTTGTCTTTAGATCTGACAACTGGAATGTCTTTTTATGTAAATAAGCGTTGGAATCGACGATGAGGCTATATTTTAATTTATTTTCACGAGAGACCAAAAATTTTACTACATTTGAGACATTGCCTCAACTTTTGGTAAACTTTTGGTCATAGGCGAATTTGACTCGCCGAAGATGGGCATAGCAATCATTTCTGGCTCGTTTAAAGTTTGTTCGATTTTCCTCAGTAGGTTGTAAAACCGAAAGCATACCTCTCTAATCCTAGAAGCATCTTTACAGCTCGAGTCATACCATCCATCATCCTTTGGTTTGACAGACTTATTCCTGGATGGGATCAAGTTTCTCATACTAATAAGGATGATGTTTGTGATTGCACCAGCGGCGGAATCCACGTTACTATCGCGAAGTAATAGCGAGCAGTTAATGCTCCCGAAGAAGTTGTTAAGACCGTCCAAATTGGCTTTCTCGTATTGCCATACTGTTTTTTTACGAGAAATAAGCTTGTACTACACAATGGTCAGACGAGCCTAGAGGCGATAATACATTGACAGATTAATTATCAGGACGAGAGGAGAGGAACAAGTCAAGGGTGTTTGCGGAATGATTTTCAATGTCAGGTATTCATGTAGGCTCATTTACAAGCGGAGTAAGGTGATTAAACTCAGCGATCATCTCAACACACCTTCCTTCGGGTGTTGTTTGGCCAGAATGGCGAAGCCACCCAGAACTGTGTACATTGAAATCGGCCGCAATAACGATTTCATTTTTACAGTCTTTTGTGACAATTCTTAAAATTGAATCAGACAGTGCATCAAACTCGCTCTGAGTTGAAACACTGTCTAAGTGGGGGCTCCTGTAAAGGAAACAGTAGTGGACGTTGCGCTCTTGTACCTTTACTTTGAGCCAAATGAAATTGAATTACGGATTGGAACTTTGGCTGAATTGAGGCAAAAGCTAAAACGCAACATCACTCCGGACATCGATTGCGAGTCCGTGTCTAGGGAACTATAATGGCCCCAAGTTATTACTAGGCAGATTAAATTCCGATGTATCATGTCCCATTATCATTACCTAAGTTTCACTCAGTGCCAGAATTGCTGGCCTGTGGACATGTACATGGTTAAACACAGCGAAAGAATTCGTTCTCAGCCACGTATGTTGCTGAGATCCACTCTGAAATCACACACACTCGTAACTACAAAAAACAAGCACACAAAACACAACTTACCGCTTCTTTTAACCGAATTTTTGCAATGGATGTCTCACAATGGATTATCAACACAAATTGTCCCTAGTGTTATACATTCACGACAAAATGAGTCAAATCACCAGAAGAAACAAAGGCTCACGGACTAACATATTAACGTGGCTATCTGCAACAAGCGCATTACCACACATTCCTCTGACACGGATTTGGTTTTGAAACGTCAATCAACGCCTATCCACGATATAATTGCAGATGTGTCAGTATAACTGGGTGTAAGGGCTCAGCGTTCTCACTGATTGGAGCTTGACCTATCTTAACTCTGCCGATCTCTGGGTCACGGCACCCTGTGTAAAACGCAACTCCACGCCGACTATTGTCTTTCCGCTTGGGCATAACCACAGACACCACAAAAACTCCCCGAAAGTCCACTCCATCTGCCGGGAACGGACATTAATCCGTGGGCTCCCTGACACCCGTAGTACCAGAAAAATCTCCGGTGGGTTATCGTAGCTAGCGGCCAGAAGCTAGAGTGGCAACCAGCAGCTATAAACTACGTAGCCACTACTCCAGTTGAGTTCCTATCAACTCGGGACTGGTGGCACATAGTCAGACAGTTTTTCGTCCCTAAGTCATCCAATTCCGTCCAAGTTGTCCATTGTCCTTTTGTCCTTAATTAGTCAGTCTATCGACGCAGACACCCGCAACAAGCTGCCCAGCTCTCCGCCGCCCAAACACTAATCAAGCATACACATTCAAACATTCAACTTGTGCCCTGCAGCTTAAAGCTGATCCAACAAAATCAAACTCCGTGTTTAACCTGGCATATTGTACGTCCTTGATGAACTCGAACGTCACCCTTCCATTCTCACATTCATTCCATCTAGACAACATGGTTCTTCCAGAAGTACCTTGCACTGGCTAAGGCTCCTGTTAGCCACATCATCCCCCACCAGCCAGTCACACTGCAGGAAGGGCTCTAGCCTTTCTGACCTTGAAGACTAAGCTTCTACGGATCACATCCTAGTCAAGAGGGGGAACACCCATTAAGGCCTGCATTGCCTCCGTGGGGACTGTGCGACAGACCGGCAGGCAGGCAACCAGCACGACTCGATGGCAAGAATTAATCCTTGCCCTGCCATTCACAAGCATGACAGCCTCGTACCACACGGCTGCCCCATATGCTGCACAGGCAACAAAAAGACCGCCGTATATGATACGCACCGCACGCTTTTTAAGGCCCCATTCACATCTAAAAACCCGACGCAATTGGCACACTTAAGAAACGCTTCCTGAGCTCAAGCAGATGCACCTGAAAATGCATGCGCTCAGCCATGCTGATTCCAAGGTATTTCACTTGCTTAAGGCTAGTGCCGTTGAATCTGTCAAACGGGGGCCTATTAGCCAACAAGCAACTTCTTCTCCAACAAACACTTACCGCAGTACCGATTCCCCAGCTATGAACAAGCAACATGGACTCGACGATCTTCTGCTCTAACACAACCCGCGAGTCTTCTTCAATCATGATGAGTAAATCATCCGCATATGCACAACATTCACACACACACCCAGCAGCTGATCCAGTTAGAGTATCCATCATGAGGTTCCAAATAAATGGACCATATATGGACCGCTGTGTGCAGCCACGTGTGAAGCTCGTACTCACACTATCATTCACACCCACACAAGACCTGTCTGTCATTGAAGTAACTCAGCCAGAGAGGTACAGCCAACTTCAATCAATCGCTCAATCACACTGTTCCAAGTTAAGTAGTCAAATGCGCCCTTGAAATCGACAAAGATACCAAGGACATATTTGCTAGCACTTTCATTCACACGATCTTTTACATACAGCCATGCATCTTCCGTACTTCGATCCGCTCGGAAGCCGTACTGTCTGTCAGACATCAAATTAGCCACCACGTCCCCTAGCCTCCGTACCAAAATCCTCTCCAGTACTTTTCCAAACACCAAGACCTTATCTGGTGACTTCAGCAGCACGACCACTTTCGCAGATTTCCATGCAGTAGGGAAGTAACTTTCACGCATACACTTCTCGAATATCGCTGAGATATACCTAGTCCGGTACGGCCCGCCAGATGCTTTTACACATCTTGCCAGTCATTTCGTCCATCACAAGGGATTTCTGAGACCTTACCAGCGCCATACACTCCAACAACTCGGCAGAATCTAAATATGGGACATCTTCATATCCAAGCCGATTCCTCGGACCGTACCGCGGCGGATCAGCCTAAGAAGTGCTTCTACACTACTCATCCAAGTATGCATCGTGTTGTTACCAACACGTTTCATTCATACGCTTTCCCCTACATATCCGACCTGACCCCAATGATCGTGTCTGTTGAGTCATACAAAGCTCCCCCAATCATCCTCCTTGGCCTTCAGGATCATACCTCGGTACTCACTTATGCCACACTTTTTGAAAAGATTTCCGCAGACGCCTTAACCATCTCGCTTCTCACTCAGTTTACTCGTCCGCCACTTAGCAAGTTGAGCATCCATCCTCCTTAATCTGCTAAACATGCCGCCGTTGACGGTGACCATCCACTTGTCGCCACAATCGCCAGAAACTGACGATCTACACTCAATTCTCTAAATTCATTCGGAGGTAAGCTAGAAGCTACCTCTTCCATTCGCTCAGCATACATACTCCAATTAGCTCCCCAAATGCGCCTCAATAAGACTGTGGTCACTATATCCACACACACTCACAATTCGCCAGTGAAACTCGAAGACCCTGGCCGACTGATTGCAAACCGTAACATCGATATCGCTAACATCTCCTGGGCCATCAGACGTATAATCGTTTGACGGTTCATTGAGCACCTGACACGAGTTTCCCACTAGAAACTCACCCGGCATCTCTCCCCTTACCACGTTCGGAAGACTAGACGTAAGTCCAGGCTTCGCGAACCATAGAGGGGAGAACGCATTAGCGTCTAAGCCACGGATTACAGGCGTACTGCTAACCAGTAGCAGTACCGAACCCGTGTAGGCAAGATAGGGCTCCAGAGGGTCGCCAAATTAGCAATAGTCACTTACCAGGTACAGATCTCCGAATTCACCTTTGACACAAACACACGATACCCATTCATTGCCCAGCAGGTTGCTCCTTAAACGTGCAGTTGCTACAGTGTGACATACTGCCACACTGGGACACAACATGCTCAGCACCACCACAACGACGACAGAAATCAACTTTGGACCTGCACTCGGCTATCCGAGGCACCGGAAACACCCAAAAACTGCATCATGCAAGCGCACCCTGAAGGAGAACCACTTGATGTAGACGCGCCCGTTCGCCAAGAAACCCTCTGCGCGATATTGCGATTCACTTAACGACTCAGGACAATCCCATGCAACTCTGCAGAGAATGCCCTGAAACCGGACGGATCCGCAAGCCGCCCCTTCGAGGACTTCTTATTGCCTCTTCCCCGAAGGCTCAGGTCAGCCCTCTCCCCTTCGGTCATGGAGATCTCCATCTCAGATGAGTCACTCACATGACCGCCAACACCACCATCAAACACACGGGTACTTACCCCAACAGGGTGAGCACCTACCACCACCGGCACCAAAACCGTCTGCGCCTCCTTGTGAGGCCTCTCGCCAACATCTCATATGCTCTCATATTCGCAGATAGTCCACATAAGCCAGCAGTGCTGCCTTCCTCAGATGAGCCAGCCTTGTTCTTTCGCTACTTCTTCGCCTCCTGCTTAATTAAGGGGGGCATGTTGAGCCCCTCCATATTATTCTCGCGAGTCACCTCCACGAATAACCTTTTTCATGAGCTTTCTTCAATACGAAACTACTTTTATTTTATTTTTTTCCCGCTCAGCGTACTAAGTTGAATCGGAATCCAAAAAAAAAAAATTTGACAGATCTTCATTCGTACTCGTGCAGTTGCTACGATCTCAACACTCACAAATCCGCTGGGCCAGATTGTATTTCCCCATTAGTTCTAAAGAGGTTTTCTTCCAAGCTGGCATTACCATTGCGTAAGCTTTTCCAGCTGTCCTATTCTGCTGGACTCTTCTCGAGTAGTTGGAGTAGTTGGAGTAGCCATACCCGAAAAAGGCGAGCCGTCGTCTCTTTCTTCGTACCGACCCATAGCACTAACAACCATTCTTTCCAAGGCCATGGAAACGCTGATCAATTTTCAGCTCATGAAATATCTTGAAACCAACGAAATCCTTAGTGTCCAGCAGTTTTTAACCCACTTCCCAAAGCCCGGGTTTATTGAAATTTGCACACATGGGTCGTGGGGCCCAATAAAATTTTTAAAAAAAATTACCCGATATTCTTCAAAAGTTTTTGGAGTGAACGGGCCCTGAGGCCCGAGGGGTGCCCATATAAGTTTTTTGAAAATTAGCTCGATTTTCTTCCAATTTTAAGCACATGTGTATCACTGATGGACAAAACTTTTTGTAAGTTTGTTGGATCGGTTTTTTAAAAATTAGCCCGACAATTTTAATTTTTATGGGTTGTTTTTTTATTAATGATCTCTTGTCCATTACTTCTAATCCAATACAATCTTTCGCTGATGACAGCAATCTCAGCTTCTTGTATAACTTTAAGGAACGGCTCTCCACTTCTGATGTGAAAATAAAACAACTACATATGTTTATAATAATATTCGACGCGACAGACCATTGCGGTCTAAGGCCTAACTTCTCGCGACCATTTGTGCTGCTCATGTTAATTTTTGGACACAAATGGAAGGGACCTACAATTTAAGGCCGGATCCGAACTGCGAATTGAGAAGCTTTCCGTGACAAGTTATTACTCTCGGAACGTTTGCCAACCATTCGCGAGAGGTGGGACACCGTGAAAAATACTTTTGGTGTTGTTGGGATGCGAACCTGAACCTCCTGCTCAGCAGCCATGTGCACTTCCACTGAGCCACGGCGACATATGCTTAGCACGTTAAATTCTGACCAAGACAGTATAATAAAATGGGAAGAATACAATCGAGTAGAATTGAATGCTTCCAAAAACCAATGCTTTCTCCTGTCGTCTAAGCGAATCACAAATCACATGCCATTATCCATGAATGGCACTTGCATCGAGGAAACTGAAAATCTCGCTATTCTCGGTATGTGCGTTAACGACAAGCTTCGCGGGAATGACCACATATTTACCGCTGCCAAAAATGCTGCGAAATGTTTAGGTTTTCTAGCCCGGTCCAATAAATATTTCACTCCCTCTGATCTGGCTACTATCTACAAGGCTTTTATTCGCCCTAAACTTGAGTACAATTGTCATATCTGGTCTGGTGCCTGGTGCATGAGGTGCCTAAAACTACCTTGCATCAGCTAAATAGAATACAAAACCAATTTTGTGACAAAAGTATTACTCGCCACATTCCTAAAAATCCCATGTGACAGATTGCACATGGCACACACTACACCACATCCGAGCGATAAAACTTATCGGTGACGAAAACAATAAAATCAATAGATTCGCTTGTCACTGTTTTATCGCTTCTTCTACCAGCGGTGCTCAAGAGACATAGCCAGGTGCATTCCGACTCTCCTTTAATTCAACCGCAATACTTGTGGCACTCTAAATGCTCATAAGTTTACTCTCAAGCCCATCTTCGGTCGTACTGTTAAGTTTAGAGATTCTTTCTTTAGTCGTACAACACGAATATGGAATGCTTAGCCAAGCTCTGTATTCCCGCATCAATATGATCCACAGGCATTCAAGATGCATGCACATCGACATCTCCTCTCTCTCTCTCTCTCTCTTTCCAAAATTCCACGCTGTGCCCAGCATAATAAGGGTTTTAACCCCTTGAACGTGTGCCGTTAAAAAAAAAACCGTTGGCACGAACTCGTGCTTCGATATCATGAAATATCGGGAAAAACTCGAATACGTCCGCCTATAGGTGAGCATTAGTATTCTAGGGTTAATAGGGCAAAAATCACACTACCAATGAACATTAAAGCAGTATCTGGTCTGGTGTTTTCGTGCTTAAATATTATATCACCAGCAAAGTCACGCTACGGGAGTGAATTTCAGGTGGAAATGCGGTCCCCTGAGTTTTTCTCAATTAATTTATGCGGAGCTCAAACGTTGGGGCAAGAAGATATTTACCTTGTGCTGGTGCAGATGAAATTAAACGCATGACCGAGTTATGTTCAATATTCACCAAGTTCGCCTTAATCGGGGTACACGCATAGGTGGGCGGACACCCACACATGTACTATAGCGAAACAGGTTTGCCCTATATGTTTGCGATAGGTATTTTAACAGGGCAATGTCTCCTTGGTGTACATGCTAGGAGGAGAAGCCTTGAGTTTAATGACTAATGACTGTAGAAGCTGCTATGACGCCGAAGAGAAAGAAACAATTTCCCACTTCCTGTGTTCATGTCCGGCCATTGCCAGCAGAAGACTAAAACACTTGGGATACCACACAATAAATAGTTTATCGGATGTCGAGGACTGCAAGGTGGGAGACATCCTAAAATTCATAAAGAGAAAGGCTTTGATCCTGTGGTACCGCAATGGACCGTAAAAGGTCTACGTGTGCAATAGCAGCCACCTAACCTAACCTAACCTAACCTACATATGGCATTGGTAAAAAATTAATTTCTTATGTGTATTTAATTGTTTTTAACTTATCTATATTAACTTCGCGTGCCAATGGCTAGCTGGCCAAATCTTGTAATCAATTTTTAGCCCACTTCCTAAAGCCCGCAGGGTTGGAGGGCTCCCATACAAATATTTTACAAAAAGTACCAGATTTTTTTCAAATTTTACACACTTTTTGTAAATATTTGGAATGGATAAGGCCCCGTGGTCGGGGGGGAGGATTTTCGCATGTGTATCTCGTTGGGCAACACTTTTTGTAAACATTTGGTAGTTATCGGGCCCCGGGGTCGGGGGGCACCCATACAAATTTTGTAAAAATAAGTTGTATACGCGAGTGTATCTCCGATGACAACACTTTTTGTTAACAGTTGGTTTTATCGGTTTTGTAAAAATTTGACAGTTATCGTGCCACGCGTTCGGGGGGCTCCCATACAAAATTTATTAAAAAAAGGACGCTTTTTGTAAAAATTTGAAAGGGATTGGTTCCCGGCGTCTGGGGGCTCCCAAAAAAAATTTATAAAGAAAAGTACCCGATTTCCTTAAAATTTTATATACATGTGTATCTCAGATTGACAACACTTTTTGTAAAAATTTGTAAGTGGTCAGGCCCCCGGGGTCTTGGGGCTCCCATGTAAAATTTGTAAAGAAAATTACCCGATTTTCTCCAAATTTTATACACTTGTGTATATCCGATTTACTACACTTTATGTAAAAATTTGGTAGTGATCAGGCCCCGGGGTCTGGGGGCTCCCATACAAAATTTATAAAAATAAGTACCAAATTTTCTTCAAATTTTATACACATGTGTATCTCAGATTGACAACACTTTTTGTAAAAAATTTGTAAGTGATCGGGCCCCAAGACAGAAGGACTCCCATGTACATAATTTAATAAAAAATTAACCCAATTTTATTCAAACTGCACACATGGTTATAGGCCCGCACAAACAACAGCGGCTGCAGCAGCTTCGGCAAGTTCCGACGAACGCCGTCAAACGCTACACATGTAAATAAATGAGAAGGCGCATACCTACGAGATCTGGCAAGAGTGTTCGTATTCCAACTTCCGCGAACTTTCATGCAGCGGGCGTTGCGGTAAACGATGTGTTTCGGAGAAATTTATTACAAAACTGCATTGCTATATGATTTTGTTCGATATATCGTACAAGAAAACAAACAACAACAAAAACAGCCCAGTCTTGTAAATTCTCTAATCGGAGATAAGGCCCGCGCAAACCACAGCGGCTGCAGTGGCGGCGGCGATTGCCGAAACTGACACGACCGTTAGGCGGCTGGAGTGGGCACACAGCACAGCGGCACCGGGCTGTTTTATTAAATTCTCTATATTATCTGGCATAATCTTGTGTTAAATTTTAACCCACTTCCTAGAGTCCGATTTTACTCAAAATTTGGACACATGTGTATCTCCGAAGACAAAACATTCTATTAAAATTTTGAAGTGATCAGTCGCCGAGGGGCCCCCATATACATTTTCTAAAAACTAGCCCGAGTTTCTTCAAACTTGTGTGTATCATGTGTATCTCCGATTGTAGAATTTAATGAAAAATGTTTATGGGTTGTTTTTTTAATGGTATTTTCCTTTTTTTATTTTTTTTTTATTCTATTGTCTGTCTAATTAACCTCCAAACTAATGCCGTTTTTCGTTAAAAAATCGTTCCGCTTATCAGGGTTCGAGTTCAAAGGACAAAAAGTGGTATCAAGCGGAATTTAAGATTTCAGTACAGTTGCAAAATAAAAATTTTCACAACTAATTTCCGATTGATTTCTTATAGGATGACTGCATGAAGGTGAATGTCAAGAGTCTATGTACTGTGACTATATTGTCCTATGTAAAATACATAGAATTTTCCTCTTCACATTTTGTTCATTGAAAAATGTAAGCCTATGGTCGGTAATGTTTCATATCTTGAAGCCAACGAAAATTGAACCGTTGGCAACCTCGATCGTGCATCAATAATTGACTTGATCACTTCAAAATGCCATTTTGGAAGTATTTTCCCTGTATGCGCTTTCAGAATGATGAATCCATCACTAAACTTGACTACAGCCATTGCACATTAACTGATGTTCCCCCTGAGATTTCACAATACGAAAGAACATTAGAAGAATTGCACTTGTGCTCAAATAGAGTGAGTATCTCTTGTTTTATAAAATAACTAATAGAAACCGGAAAATTAATAATAACTGTATGCCTATTTACATTTTGGCGTAGATAAAAACTTTGTCTCCACAGCTTTTCTATTGTCAAGGACTTCGCTTTTTACTAGTGAATGATAATGAGTTGGAGTCAATACCTAATGCCATTGGATCACTTCGTCATCTGCAATATTTGAACATAAGTCGAAATGGTAAGTAGAAATATTTAAATTAATTTTGGTTAGGCAATATAGTCTTTAAATGCACTTTCATTATTGGATATTTAGTTTAATTTTTCTTACTCAAACAATTTTTCTATAACTTATTGTTGACTTAGGAAGGAATTATTAACCCAAACTATTCTGATTTTTTTTTTTTTGAGAAGTGATAATATTAGACGTGTGTATGTTATATACGCAGCTTAATTGAATTTGATAAAAAAAAATGAGTCCAAGTAAAATAGCTTATGATGAATTGCTATACTTTCTTTTACATATGTATAAGATAAATATATAAAAGATTAGTAATAAACAACAATATCAGTGATTTGAATTTTTGAAAAGTTATACAACTTTATTAAAGTGATATGGTGTAAATATTACATTGTGCGAATAATTTTGGCAATGACTGTATATAGTGCATGCATATTAAGTGTTGTATATCGAAGAAACACATGTATATAAAATTTAAAGAAAATCGACTAAATTTTCAACAAAATTTGTTCGGCCCAGGGGCCGATCACTCCAAAAATTTTACAAAAAGTGTTGTCCATCGGAGATACACAGGTGTATAAAATTCGAAAAAAATCGGGTTAATTTTTAAAAAATTTATATGGGCACCCCTCGGTCCTCAGGACCATTCACTCCAAAAAATATACAAATAGTTTTGTCCATCGGAGGTAGGTACACATGTGTTTAAAATTTGCAGAAAATCTGGTTAATTTTTAAAAAAAAATATATGGGCACGCCTCGGGCCTCAGGGCTCCACTCCAAAAAAAATTACAAAAAGCTATGTCCATCAGTGATACACATGTGTTTAAAATTTGAAGAAAATCGGGTTAGTTTTTAAAAAATTTATATGAGCACCCCTCGGGCCTCAGAGCCCATTCACTCCAAAAAATTTACAAAAAGTTTTGTCCATGGGAGATACACAAGTACTTAAAATTTGAAGAAAGTCGGGCTAATTTTTAAAAAATTTATATGGGCTAGCTTCGGGACTCATAAAATTCCACAAGAAGTTTTGTCCATTGCAGATACATATGTGTACAAATTTTTAAGAAAATCGGATCAGTCTTTAAAAAATTTACATGAGCACCGCTCGGGGCTCAGGGCCCGTTCACTTAAAAAAAGAAATTTCAATCGGAGATACACATGTGTATAAAATTTAAAGAAAAACGGGTTAATTTTGAGGCCTGAATAGAAAGTGTTGTCGCCGGAAATACACAAGTGAGCAAAATTTCAATAAAATCGGGCTTTGGAAAGTGGGATATAATTTTATCGCAGGATTCTATGATAGACAAACAAACAAACAAGCAGATCCACGGGCTTGCGAAGTTAATATAGAAAATTTAATAAGGGGTGCATGGACTTGTATACCCGCGATAGAAATAATACAACTTTGGCGTGATAAGGTTGATATGCATGCTAAAAATCCATAGAAATAGAATGATAAGACGAGTAATTGGAGATATCAACTCCGACCGATGGAATGTTATCGCACGACTCGATACATAACATAGAAGAATGGTTGAGATGTCACAACGGGATAATTCAGAAAGCTCTATAATATAAAACACAGGAATATTTAATAGAAATGTCTCCTAAAAGCCATCAAAACACTACAAAAAGACCCCCAAATGACCCTCAAAAAACTCCCAAAATACCACTCAAAAAACTCCCAAAAGACATACCAAAGGACCGCCAAAACATTCGCAAAAGACCCTCTAAAGACCCCCAAAGAACTACCAAAATATCCTTCAAGACCCCATCCCCCCAAAATACCACCCAAACTCAGCATGCATATGCGTAGGATTAGATCTGTTAAAAACCCAAAATCTGAGCTAATTTGCTCAGAAAAATGTGTTATTTGATATCATCATCATATAATATAACAGCCCGTTTTATGAGGTAACAACTAAACTAAGAATACTTTTTTTTGCAGCCCTTTCATGCCTTCCGGACAACATCAAGGCTTGTAAAAATTTAACTCGCTTAGACTTGAGTCTTAATAATTTGCAACGACTGCCTGATGCCATCACCTGTTTAATTGCATTACAAGAGCTTCTACTCAATGAGACTTATTTGGAATTTTTGCCAGCGAATTTCGGACGGTTAGTTAGTTTGAAAATTCTTGAATTACGTTCAAATAATCTTATAACGCTGCCAAAATCGATGGCACGACTGTGCAATTTGATGCGGATCGACATAGGAGCTAATGAATTTACGGAATTGGTGAGTGAGATTAATATTATTTAGTTTTTTTTTTTTAACTATAATGACCCTTTGCTTTTTGGCCAGCCGGAAGTTGTCGGTCAACTCTCCCATCTGGAGGAGCTGTGGATCGATTTCAATAGAATTCGTAGAATTTCACCTAACATCTCTAATCTTCGGGAACTGAGGCATTTCGAAGCGAATAATAATTTACTTGTAGCATTGCCAAATGAAATCAGCAACTGGCGTAATCTGGAAGTGCTTTCAGTGTCGACAAATGACCTGGAATCGTTGCCTTTTAGCATTGGAATGTTAAAATCTCTTGTCACGCTGAAATGTGAGGCGAATCAGTTGCGAGAGCTTCCCGATAGCATAAGCAATTTAGAAAATCTCGAAGAACTCGCCGTTAGTCATAATTTCATTTTGCGCCTTCCGTCCACAATTGGAATGTTGCGAAAGTTGCGCTTCTTGTGTGCTGATGAGAATTTACTGAGAACAGTACCACAGGAAATTTGTAGCTGCAGTGGTCTTACCGTATTTAGTGTGCGGAATAATAAAATTACTGAATTGCCACAAAATATTGGCCATCTGGTCAATTTGAAAGTTCTTAATTTAGTTGATAATTTTATATCATCGTTGCCTGTGTCGATATTAAGTTTAACGAAACTGACAGCATTATGGATAAGCGACAATCAGTCGCAACCACTTGTACCGCTGCAGTATTTTAATACAGCAACAAACACCGAACTTACTTGTTTCATGTTGCCACAAATGGAAATGGTTTCGCAGCACTGCCAAAAACAACAAGAAGAGGTAGTAAATGGAGAATTAAGTCCGGAATTAAGTGATAATAGTTTGACAAATTCATATCTTTCTCATCCACAGCAGTTTCGGTATGCATCTCAATATAATGCACAGTATTCACGATTACAGCGGAAATCAGAACACTCCGAACAATCTAAAGTTTCATCGCCTTCCAGACGAATTTGTTTCGCTGATGAAACAGCGGCAAAGGGTACAGAACAATTAGCACCTCGTTTGATGAGATCGCCAACGCCATATCCAAAGGAATTGCGTTTAATGGCAAAATGTATGCGACACAATCAGCATCACGACCAACAAGTGCAAAAAAATAATACCCAGCAATACCAGAAGGAAACATGTAGTGAAACTGATATTGTAACGAATACTTTAAGCGAGTTAAAATCAAAGTCGGAAAAATCACTGTTGCTGCCAGAAGTTTCAGTTATAGGAGGATTGGATTTGGAAAACGGGGAGACGCGCATTAAGGAAGCCCGAGTTTTGATAAATCCCGGCCCAAACATAGACCCAACATCGCTAAGTCCGTTACCACTCCAGCCACAAACTCATAGCAACTTTGATAAAATGCATAATGAAAATAAAGTCAATGTTATTCAGCAGCTAGAGTACAGCTATCGAAGCACACCGCCACTGGTGGCACCACAACCTCAACACTATGTAAAAAGTACTGAAGATGGCACATATAACATTAATGTATCTAGTAATGTAATAAAAGAGCCAATCGAAAATGCAATTCAATTCGAGTACCATGTTACACCGTTGCCAAAACTCACATGTGAAAATTACTCTCAGCCGCAATCTGACTACGATTCCTTTAGAGATATTGACTGTCGTCTGACTCCTAATTTTCTTGACTCTCAATATAATCAGTATCATCAAGTGCAATCACATGAAAACCAGCAGCAGAATTCGCGTTATTTTGAAAGTGCGCAACCATCACAGTTTAGTGAACCAATTTATGATAGTTCTTCATCGTCAACATCAGCAGCGTCATCAGGTATTAATCGTCCGATTCAAAATTATCCCAATAACGTATTAGGTGCGGAAAGCATATGTTTGCAACCCTATACGCAAACGCAGCAGCATTATGTATACAAGACGATAGGGGCGGGCACATCAACTTCTGCTGGATCTTCAAAGCCACCACCATATCACATAGCCCGTGCATTTACAAAAAAATCTAGAGAAGATCTTCTGAACTATGATACGATACGTAGTCAGATTCATCAATCAATAAAAAACTGCGACGACGACGTTAGGGATAATGAAGCAGAGAATGAAACGCTAGGAAAACAGATTGAAGAGAGCTGTCGGGAGCAAAATGAGGAGCACCGAGCGGAACACAAAGAAGAAAACGAAAATTATAGTGACAATGACAACATAGCCGTCTACAACAATAGTAATATCTCGAAAATACTCCGTCAACCAAATAACAATGGGATATTTCCTCCTACGTTACCATACGGTATAACAAAAATATCAGATTATCAAAATAACAACAATCATAATTTAGAATTTTTAATGACACCCACATACCTTACTGCCGATCAACATCTTCCCCAATGTGATAAGGTCGATGGACAATACAACCAACTTAATGTTCATTTAGTTGGCACACAAAAGCATGTAACTGGTGAAGTAACAATATCACCGTCATTAAGAAAGGATTCTAAAGAATTTGATGGGTGTGAATTTCGTTCAATGTCAATAGGTTCACAGAGTGAAGAGCAGGGTGTTTCTTGTAGTCCCATTCAAAGTTCCGGCTATAATCATAACTTGAATGAAACTTCGTTTATTCACAATAAAAATGATAATAATGAAGCTAACATTTACAGTGCGGCAGAGACAACAGGAACATGCGCTGACATTTCTGCTTCTAGCTCAAAAATGCACTGGCTCTTTGGAATGCATAAAAATCCCACTGTGGTAAGTAAATGTTAAATGTTTTTTTTTCAATAAGTTTAAGTTTATCTTGGCAGTGACATTGATTTACCATCTTTACAAAAACTAGCGTTTTTTGGCCGAAACTCCACCAAACTAGATACTATTCAGTAATAGATTCGATTTCAAGGAAAGTACCGCCATTAAAATGAAGACGGACAATTTTTCGATTAATATTGATTTGTTATATTGAAGATTTACAATCGTGAGTTGTTTGGCTTTGCTAAAAAACACGATAAAATGTTGGTAAATAACTTATATATACACCGACAAATGTCCAGACAGATGACGGTAAATGATAAAAAGTGATGCGCTTACAGCCTTTACGATAAATATTTTAATGATACCGATGTTGTACCTTTTCAATATGTCGATGTGAACAACTTTCGCTAGTGGGGTTGGATCCGATATACTACATCATTAATCCTCTTAATGATCTTGTAAGGGGCTTCCCAACTTTGCCGTAGTTTTGGAGATTTATCTTTTCTTCTCCTCGGATTGTGTAGCCAAACCAAACCTCCTTCCTGAAATCCTTCACAGTCTTATTTGTGCAACTACTTCAGAGCTCTTCTTGTTTTCATGCCTTGTATTTACATTGGGGTGCACAAGGTCTTCGGTATAACCCATCTGCATTATTGTGCAGCATTCCTTTTCGATGCTCTGTTATGAATGAGTATGCCTGGAGTCATTCGATATCTTGGGCTGGGCTCGAGTTTCACTAGAGTTCTTCCGCATAACAGTCCGGCTCCACTATTCCTACTCTACTGTCCCCAAAATCACCGTTCACCTGACCGTAGATGCGCACATCGGTGGTACCTCTACTTTTTGTTCAGTAATGACTCTCTTAGCCCACCACTCTGGTTGTCATTTATTTGCAGGGGTACTGCCACATTACGCCAGTTTAACACGTGGTTTCTTATATCAAGGGATATCTCGTGCTCTGTCATGAAATCCAGGCCCAATATGCATTCATCTGTAATGCTGGCAACAATAAACCGATGAGAAAACCGTATTTCTTCAAACATGACACAACATGAGCACTCTCCTTTAATTGCTGCAGCTTCATCTCTCGCTGTCTTCAAATAAGGTAAACGTCCTGTCCTTTCCAAATTTGGCAATGTTCACCGTGATCCTGTGGCTGTCTCCCTTCTTAAGCAGCTTCTGCCCCGTAAAGCTGGTGTAACTTAGTTTTCCTGGTCTGCAGCTACGAGGTAAGCTGGCAGCTTCACCTCATTAATCTGTGATGCGCCTTAAATGTTCAGGCCGCATGACACAATTCACGGGCTTGTGGTTTGAACCGGTCTTGGTTCTTTGCAGTCACGCATGAAATGTACAGGTTTCTAGAATCTAATATTGGACGAGAATTCGATGTGGAATTCTTGTTGTTCTGGAAGCGTCCAGTCTTTGATTTTCTGATCTTCTCATCAATGGTGGCTTCTTTTTGGGTGATATCCTTAGTTTCCAACTAGCGCACTCTAACTAAATCTAGCTGCTTCGTATTCCAAAGCCGATGCCATTACTACATTCAACGACTTTCCTCTCTCTGTCGTCCTCAAATGAAGTTTTAATTGCTCATATCGGATAGCATTGATGAACGCATCCACTGCCAGTCCGTCCGAGAACCAGCCAGAACCCCACAATAGGCTTGTCGTGCTATCTTAGGTTTTTCACGCTCTAATACTTAAAAGTCGTTCACCTCGCCGTTGTTACTTCATCTGGAGCTGTATTTCGCTTCGCTCCTGGGTGTGAGACTGTCCATAACACAAGTCCAATTTTTTCAAGATTCGTCCGGAACTCATCTCAACACTAGGATTAAAGAATTTAGCTGTTTTTCCGCAGCCCATCCATTATGTTGCACGGTAGCTCCAAACTGAACTGAACTGTCTCGCTATCGAACGCAGTGGTTCCAAAATTTCTTCTTGTTACTAGTAGGTTCTGGAATGACTCTGGTTCTGCTGAGTGTTTCCCCTGACGAACTGTATACGACTATCCAATCGGGTCGCAAACTCTTAAATTTTTCCTTCCAAACCACTCACTTCTCCTTGAATTTCGTCCATTTCACCTCTTTGCCTTTTTTGACTGACATCCAGCTTTTGATCAACTTTTGATTTCAGTTTCTGCTTCAGATCTTGCCTTTGTTTCTGCGATCGTTGAATTTGCTGTTCGAACGTAACGGTCAGTTTGGAATTTAACTGGTGATTTTGCTGATCCAATTCTCTCTTCAGCTTTTGGGTTGCTTGTCACTTGTCACTAATTTCAAAATTCAATTCTTGCTTCTGTTGATCCAATCCAATGTGATTCCAAATTCTAGATTCATTTGTTTAATTATCCGACTATGTTGCTGCGATTGCTGCTGCGATTGTTCTTTCAGCTGGTCAAACTTACTATTTATTTGCTCATCTGAAACGCTACACCAGCCTGATGTTTTTCCGCTTAAACAACTTGTTATGATATAAATCCTGCTCACTTCTTGCAGTGCTTAGACCTCGCCTTTAAGCTCATGGGAACTATAGGATTAAATGTTCACTGCACTTTCCATTTTACTGTTTAACGATTTGTAAAATTTCACTTTTAGTTTATTTACTGTCTCACGATTTTCAAAATCCCACTTCTGATACCAATTGTTACAAAATTTAGACTTTCGAGTTTGTAAAGGATTTTGCAAATAAAAGACAACACAAGTTTATTAATTTATAAATTGCAACTTTATTAAACAAATAGCAAAAATAACAAAAGTTCACAAATTTATACTGGTGATAATTTTGAATTTACACAAAACACTTATTACAACAACTCTTGTACTTTACTATAATTCCCTTTCCATAACCTTTTTGAACTTTACTGGTTGAATTCCAAATAACTAATGAATCACATATTTATACTCATTGAAAAGTTTCTTATATATAGAAATATCGAGAAAAGACCAGGACATTGTGGCAACTTCCCTTATTTCCCACTAACTGTGAGTCATCTTCCAAAAATAATCAATCATGTACCTACACACAAACTGGACAAACCAGCCAAACCGGTTTGACTAAATTTTTGACAAGACCAGTACATAATGATTTAAACTCATAGTCGGTTAATCTTACAGCCTAAGATTATGCAAGTGCTTAGTTCTAATTCAGTGTCTATTTTTGTACGGTGCGAGTCTATTCGTATTCTTATTCCTTTTTAGGTCAAGGCTCTGTTCATCTACTACTAACTACTTTTCGTAACAATATTTAAAACAGTTCTCGGAATGTAGATTCATATCAAATTTATCTGATTGAGTTTTGTTTGGCATAAAAACGACCACGCAAAAAATTGGTTGAGTTCGGTTAAATCGTTTAGGATAGCTCAGTGATCAAACATTCAAAAAGTGATATTTATACCAGTATATCTAAATCTATATCCCAATTGCCTAATTGTAATTTAAAAACTATATCCTAATTTAGAGATTCACAAAACATTTAACAGAGACCTAAACGATAATGGCAGCATATCTTTCAATGATTCCAAAACTTTTTTCAGGTATTTTCCAACTTTTAAATAACAAGTGTGAAATATTAACCTCGTGAGAAAATTAACAGTACATTAAAATTATACATACCTACCATTCACGTGCTGTGGCAACACTCGTCTTTAACACAAAGAAGAAGATGGCTCATTAAGTTTTTTTGTAGCATAGTTTTGGGTTTTGTATCTTTGGTGAAATAACATATTTTGTATCCGGTTGGTTTTTAAGGCAACAGTGATTTTGATATTCAATAGCGATTAGATTTTTGCATTCGGTTGTTGTATATAACATAATATAATATAAGTTTAAGTATATAATGGTTCATGCATAGATATAATGGAAGCATGTAAACGTATTAAATTTTGTTCAATTCCAGATTTAAACATCCAATTCTTTTAATTTATCTATTGCTTCCTTTTTATACAAAAAAGTACTTTCTCATTTTCCTTTTCTATCTCAATTCTTTTCTATGTGATACTTTCTTTCTTTGCGATTGTGTTCAACTGATGGCTCTTTGGCTTGGTTATGGTAGCTTTAGTTAATCATAACGGATAGTGGAAGCAGTGATTGTCTAACAACAGTCTACGTACTTTGATTAAATCCTTATGTAATCGCATCGCTGGCTTGAAGGTATGTTATTTGCATTCACTTAGATTAAATTTGTCCAAAGCAGTTTATTTACGTTTTTCCTTTGGGAGTTTGATAGTATTAATACTGTTTATGAACGATATGCAAAATATTGTATACCACATCTTCGGTATTAAATTGTTAAGAAATATGATAAGATTCTTAATAACTGATAACTTAATATTGTTACGAAAAGTAGTTAGTAGTAGGATGTCGCCATGGGGTGTAACAGGAATTGGGCTTTCCTCGATCGATAATGGAATACGAGCAATTAGAATTGTATACTCTTAGGCTGTAAGATTAATTAGATTATTTTAAATATAACCTACTATAAGTTTAAATCATTATGTACTGGTGTTGTTATAAATGTAGTCAAACCGGTTTGTCCGGTTTGTGTGGGTATATGATTGCACATGGAGTTTATTTTTGGAACATTACTCATTACATATGAGTATGGTTAGTTGTGAATAAGGAAAGTTGCCACAATGTTCTGGTCTTTGCTCGATATTTCTGTCTATAAGATTGGAAGTTTCTGAAAACTTTTCAATGAGTATAAATAGCACGGCATTTTGAACCAGGAGTTCAGTTGTTATTTGGAATTTAACCAGAGCAGTTGAAGAGCTACCAGCTTAACGAATAATAGCGAAATACATTTATTGTTGCGATAAGTGTTTTTGTGTATTTAGAAAAGTAATCAACAGCGTAATTTGTGAACTTTCGTTATTTTTGCTGATTGTTTAATAAACTTGTGTTATCTTTTATAAATTGCTATATCTTTTAGAAATTCGAAAGCCTAAATTTCGTAACAATTCGTGTCAGAAAATTGGTGCGGCAGTAAAATTTTGCAATTCGATAAGAGCTGAAAGAACAGCTGGGAAACAAAGAAGACTTATTTTGCAATAAGTCTTAAATGCGAACATGGAGAACGCTGGTAAAGTGTTAGTGGAATTAAAATCGTCTACTTCGAAAAAAGGGGAGGGATGGAAGCGTTGATGAAAGCTTTAACAGAATTTATGCAGCATAGTCAAAAGATAATAGACAAATTGGATGAGCAAATGAACTGATGAGCGATATCAGTTTTAGACTTATTCCAGAATCTGCTAGGATCCAGGAAGACATTTTATAACCTCCTACGTTTAATGGTGATACTGAATATGAATACTTAAAAATCCCAACTGCTATAGAAGATGAACTAGCAGTGTTTATTAAAGTTTCATTTAAGTCAACATCGAGAGGAAAAACGATGAAGCAGCTAAAGCAAGCCAGTGAGTATTCGGATTGTGCTTAGCTACGCAAGTTGGAAACGACGGAGGACGTCGCACAAAGAAAAGCACTGATTGGAGAGGAGATCCAAAAATCAACCACTGGTCGCTTTCAAAACGACATAAATAGCAGATTCGATTCTTTATTAAGATGTTTCAGATACCAGAAGCCTGGACATTTCATTCGGGACTGCAATAAATTGAGCACTGGGAACATGATGAGATAGCCTGTGAATGGTGTCAATAATCTGGAAAGATTACGGTGGATGAATGCATAACATTTGAAAAAGGATGAGCAATCGTCTTGTACCAGCTTTGCAGGGTAAAGGCTGAAGAAGACAAAGGAATATCCCAGGGCTAGAATACGTAATACAAATCATGGAAGGGATTGCAACGGTCTGGTTGTTAGTGGCGTATTGGAGAGAAGACCTTGTGATTTTATTTTAGATCCAGATCTATTGTGCATCGTAAATTGCTATCTGAAGAGCAAGTAAAGAGAGTGCATCACTACAAGTTGAGGACACCTACAGCAGAATCTGCAGCAGTTAAGGGTGAATGTTTCCTTGCAGTCGAGTTTGGAGGATTAAGGTTTCGACATCGGTTTATTGTTGGTCTTGTGGAAGATGCATACGTATTGGGTCTGGAATTTATGATTGCGCACCAGATGTCACTTGATTTGGGGAAGCAAGTGCTAAGATGACGTAATATAGAAGTAAGTATTTAATATAGCTCATAATTACCGGCAATCACAATGGTGAGACATTCAGGAAGTGTTATGCCCCCCAGTACAATCGCATTGGAAGACAGGAAAACTCAAAATGCTCAGTTGTTTCATAAATCACGGTCCAGAAGATTAAACATCATTTGACAAGAAAGCAGCTAAGGGAAGAACAAGGGCAGGATGATTCAATTGCTCCAGTACTTCGATGTATGGGGAAAAAGGAGAAAAACCGCAGTGGCACGAAAATGCAACAGAAAGCTCTACGGGAAAAGGTACTGGACTCAATGGCAGTAATTGAGATTCCAAGATGAATTATTGGTCAGGCAATGGGAATCTCCCGATGGTCGGTGTACCAAATTAAAGGTAGTGTTACCAACGAATTTGGTGGACAAAGTTCTTCGAAAAACACATATTGGAACACCCGGAAAACATGTGGGGATTAAGAGGACTCTAGATAAAGTATGAAGTTGAAAACTGGTGCCGAACGTTTGCGAAATGTGCTGCAAAAAGAGAACTGCAACAAACAGCTAAAGGTGAAATGCTTCGATACACGTGTGTAGCGTCTTTAAATGAGCAACTTGCAAAAGGAAGCCGATCGAAGACCAAGGAACTTCAATGTCCATGAAACAGCAAGGAATCACCGCGAACTATGAAAAATATCTGAGAAGAGACAAAAAGAGTTCGTTTGGCTACATAATTCTAGGACAAGACAAGAAAAAATTACTGAAACCACAACAGAGCTGGGAAGATCCCTACAAGAGGAACAACAACTCAGTATATCAGATTCAACAAAACCCCGGATGAAAAAAGGAAGTTGTCCACACCAACAGATTGACAATGTACAAAGTTAGAGGGACAGAATTTAGGTAACTTAATATTGTAAATAGGTGCCTACGGAACATCTTAAGGGTTTTCTGGCCTAACCGTGTCTCTAACAAACATCTTTACCAGATAACGGGTCAGGAACCAATAGGCACGATCATCCAACGACGGAAGTGGTAGTTGAATGGTCATACCCTCAGAAAAGGCGACAGTTCCATAGCAAACTACGCAATGCAATGGAACCCGTTATCTCAGGATGGTAGAAGAACGGGTCGTCCGAGAAATACATGGCGCAGAACAGTTGAGGAGGAGGCACGGCAATTGGGGAAGAGTTGGAGAGAGCTGAAGCTCATTGCCAGGAACCGGACGCGATGGCGCGTATCCGTAGTAGAGGCCCTAGGACCCACAAGGGGATACAGGACATAAAGAAGAAGAAGAAAAGAAGAAGTAATATTGTTACGAAAAGTAGTTAGTAGTAGATGTCGCCATGGGGCGAATGAATTAGGCGTTCCCCGATCGATAATGGAATACGAGAGCGATTCGCACTAGGGGAACTTAATGTTTTTTAGATTTCAGTAATGTTTGGACAATTCAGCTAAACCGAAATATGTTTTATGGAAGTAATATACCAGATATATGGGAAATGAATAATCAGACCAATTATTTCTTACTCTCCTATATTTGTGGGTGTCAAAATGATGATAATTGTCAAAAAATACGAGATTATTCTAAAGTTTGTTTTTCGAAAGATATTCAAAAATATTTTACATCTGATGACATTCCATCTATCAGCTCTATAGACAATGCCAATCTGCTTGCATCACACTTCGCAGCTAGCTATACGCTGCCAGATAGCGCGTTATCGCCGCCTGTACTTGCAAGAGTTGAATCCTCTATGGGACAGATTTTCTTCCGTACTCGTCAAGTGGCTAGAGTATTAAATGATCTCTGGGCCTGATGGCATTCCCGCTATAGTTTTGAAGAGGTATTCTTCAACGTTGGCATTACAACTGCGCAGACTTTTCCATTTCTCTTATTCTTCTGGAGTAGTCCCAAGGAATTGGAAAACAGTCTTTATCCAGCCTGTTCCTAAAAAAGGCGAAACGTCATCTCTTTCCTCGTACCGACCCATTGCACTAACATCTATACTCTCCAAGGTCATGGAAACCCTGATCAATCGTAAGCTTATGCAATACCTTGAATCACGTGAAATCCTTGGTGACCAGCAGTATGGTTTTCGTAGGCAACGTTCTATAGGTGACCTGATGGCTTATCTCACTGAAAAGTGGAACCAGTCTATTCACAAATTTGGTGAAAGTAAAGTCGTTGCACTCGATATTTCCAAGGCATTTGACAGAGTCTGGCATCAAGCTCTTTTGTCGAAAATGAATGCTTATGGAATTAATTAACACCCTGCTCGATTGGACTAGGAACTACCTTTCTGACCGTTCAATCCAGGTCGTATTGGATGGATTCAAATCCAATGTTCACCGCATAAACGCCGGTGTTCCTCAAGGCTCTGTTTTATCTCCGATACTCTTTCTGATTTTCATTAATGATCTCCTATCCACCACCTCTAATCCAATCCATTCCTTTGCTGACGACAGTACTCTTAGCTTTTCATATGACTTCACACTTTCTGCGCGCCCCTCTTCGACACAAGTACAACTTGAACAACAAAGTATGTTAAGCTCGGTAAATTCTGACCTTGACAGCATAACAAGGTGGGGACCACATAATATAGTTGAATTTAACGCTTCTAAAACTCAATGCTGTCTTCTGTCTTCTAAGCGTAATTTGAACTCCCAACCTTTATCCATGAATGGATCTTGCATCAAAGAAACTGAAAAGCTCTCAATTCTCACATATTTGCCATCGCCAAAAATGCTGCGAGATGTTTAGGTTTCCTAAAACGGTGCAATATGTACTTCAGTCCTTCAGATCTGGCTACTATTTACAAGGCGTATATTCGCCCTAAACTTGAATACAATTGTATTGTCTTGGCAGGTGCCCCCAAGACTACATTGTATCTACTAGACAGAGTTCAGAACCGCGCGTTAAAACTTATTTTGTTACGTACATATCGCGAAAACAATCGAATCGCTTGAACATCGTAGGCATGTTTCCTGCCTGTCACTGTTTTATCGCTTTTTCCATAAACGGTGTTCAAAAGAAATATCCATATGTATCCCGCCTACTCTCCAACCCATCCGTAATACCCGTGCCTCAACTCGAGCTCACGGGTCCACCATTAAGCCTATCTTCGGATGTACTAACCAATTCAGAGATTCCTTCTTTAGCCGCACGATAGTTATGTGGAATGAATTGCCTTATTCTGTGTTTCCGCATTTATATGATCTGCAGTCGTTTAAGACACGCGTGCATAGACATCTCATCCTTTCCTCTCCCTAATTTCCTAACGCCCACGCTGTGCTAAGCATTTTAAGGGTGCAAACCCCTTTAGCGTATGTACATTATAAAAAAATAACATGTATGCAAAGTTTCAATAAAATAGGTTTTAGGAAATGGAATTACAAATCGATTAAAAAATTTGGAGACCCACAAACAAACAACAAACTATCACATCCTTGTGTACCAACACTGTAAATAAAAATTTGAAAGTGATCGGGGGTGGGGCCAGTGTCGATTTATTTCGAACTTTGCACAGATGCGTATCTCCGATTAGAGTTGAGAATTTACATGAACAATTTTTATGGGCTGGTTTTCTTTGTCTGTGGGAATCTTCCCTGATGCTAAAGGACTCCTACTGGGGGGAATAGGATGAACGATCGGCATATCTGAAGTTCGATTCCAGAAATGAGCATACATACTAAGCTACACCCACCACACTTCAACCACCCATCCCACGGGATTGCCGTTAGGTATTACTTCACGGGTCTCGTTAGAAAATATATATATACAGTCTGCATTTTCTGCTGCGTCACAAAATTTTGTGCACTTGCCTTCTGAACGCATCAATTCTTTTAGAAGGAAATGTGGGCTTGATAGGTTGCTTCTTCAATCTCTCGTATTTACGATGGCCATCATGGCCAGTGAAAGGTGATAATTCCAGTGGCCGTGAACTCGGTTTATCTATGCTTCGATGTTCGGGAAATTCTACGACTGTAACTATTTTCTTGTATATGCTGGTCCTCCAATATTGGGTACTATCCGAGATAGTGCTGCCTGTAGCAGAAACGCTTTTTGGCTTGAGGAGTCAATGTGTATTGAAAGCATTGTATACCTTTCATGCGGGCGCCGTGGATCAGTGGATAAGAGCATGGTTTCTAAGCAGGAGGTTCTTGGTTGGAATTCCGGGTCCCGCCTCTCGCGAAAGTCTGATAAACGTCCGAAAGTAATAACTTGTCACGAAAAGCTTCTCAATCCACCGTTCGGATCCGGCATTAAATTGTAAGTCCCATCCATTTGTGTGCAAAATTATACATGCACAACACAAATGGTTGCGAGAAGCTAGGCCTTGGACTGCAATGGTCTGTCGCGCCGAATATTATTATTACTAGTATACCTTTCTTGCTGTTTTTCCTTCTGGACATAGCATCTGTAGTAGTTATGCATCCTTTCAATCCGTTGTTGCTTGTTGCTATTGTCGATTACAGACTGTTGTAAAGTCAATTCGGTTTCTTTCTGCTCTTTCTTCACTCCAGAAAATGGTTTAATATATCTCGTCAACGCATTCTGCACTGCTAATCATTACTCTCCTCACTTTGCTCTAACGTTTGATTTTGTTGCGGTCTCCTTGCTCTGTCGTTATATGTTTTGGCGGTTATTTTCGATGCAGTGCTTTTGATTGGCCCAGTATGGTGGTTCTTTGTAATTGTAATGCAAATAAAGTCGCGAATGTGAATTCTTCTGTGTTGTTTCAGGTTTCGAGAATCCTGGGGCCCGATTTTTTGTACAAAATTTTAAGAAAATCGGGTTAATTTTAAAATAAAAATAATGTATGTAGCCCTTTGTCTATATGGCCCAATCACTTTCAAATTATTACAAAATGTGTTGTCATCGGGGATACGCATGTGCATAAAGTTTGAATAAAATCGGCCTGTAGGAAGTGGCATAAAAATTGATCACAAGATGCCACCAGCCAGCCACCAACACACGGGTACGGGAAGTCAATATAGAGAATTTAATAAAAATGTGTGTGTTTTGTAGTAGAATTTATAAAAATTGGTACTCGTACATTTTTACCTTATGGGTATTTTTTTTCGGCCAAATTTGGCTGTAACGAGTTATTGTAAATTTTGCTAGTTGGGTTACAACGCTTCTTAAAAATGTACTAGTATCGAACATTCATATATTTTTTTTTTCAGAAACAAGTTGCCATTAAATGTGAGGATCATCTCGGATTCGAAATTCAGCAGAAAACGAATCAGGTAAGATTGATTGTCTGCAAATATGAGTTAGGAGTAAGCAAATAAAACGCGATATTATTTTTAAATAAAATAAAATTCTCTTTAAAGTATACGACAAACTATATAGCTAAATGGGTTAAATGAGTTCAAAGTCTTGCAACGGACATGCAAATAGCCTTATTATGTAATTTGTTTAAATATCAAGAAGTGCAATTATTTAACGAAATTTCATAAATGTTTACAACAAGTTATCTGTTGCCAGTGGGTCAAATGTTTTCTATGTTTTCCTTACACATGGTTGGGAATCATCTCAGTACGTTAAAGTAAATATGTAGGCCTTCCGCAAAATGTATCTCCGTCGCTTCCGATAGGAGCCGATATCATCCAGTTTGGTATCCCTTAACTCTGGAAGTCCTGGTCTACGCAATCTCTCCAGCACGGCCTTGGCGGGGCTTCCGAGTCGCATAAATCCTACTATACGAGCAGGATACTTTTCGTACATGCAAGCTTGTCTTTCCCACTGGAACATACCAACGTGAATTCTCTTCACGATGTTGACATCGCGGTAACGCCCGCAGAGTCTCCGAAATCGTCCTGGTTCCATGCTGTTATCGTCTGTTATAGTTGGCTCGAGATCGTTAAAGAATTTCTTAACCTCAAATTCGTTCTCCACTTTGCTAATCCAGGGCTAATGTTGAATCTTTTGCTCGCAGACGTGGCCACCATGCACGGTGTTTTGCTGTCATTTATGTGCAGCCCAGATTTTTTGTCGTCTTCTCGATATAGATGAAAGCTTCTTGTAGAGTATTTTTTTATTTATAGTTTCTACTAACGATCTCAATATCGCTTGCGTAAGCCAGCTATAAATAGTCGATAGATTTTTTTAAGATAGATGCCAAATATTCTGATTGCTTTATAAAAATCATGTAAATTCTCCAATAACCAAAAGTATACTGAATTCCAATATAAATGCTGAAATATAAAAACACGTGCGAAGCACTGCAACCCAACAACAAAACAACCCCAATCGTAAAGCAAGCAGCGCTGCTCACATGATGACATGATTTGATGTCACAAATGGAAAAAATGTATGGGAGCACCCCGACCCCGCGGCCCGATCACTCTCAAAATTTAACAGAAAGTGTTGTCATGGGAAATACACATGTGTGCAAAGTGTGAATAAAATCAGACTTTAGAGTTAAAAATAGATCACAAGATTTGGTGTGCCCGCCAGCCAGTCAGGCACGAGCACGCGAACTTAACATACAGAATGGAAAAAAAACATATCTCGTTTCATACGTACAGGGCATATAATGCCTCTTCTCAAGTCTTCTCACTGCTGGTATCGCTTCTTCCTCCAATACTTGCACCATTAGTTTTAGGTTTCCTTGGGGAAGTATGGATTATCCTGATTAAATCATCTCCTCTGGTATGCCAGCAATTTTCATTTATTTAGCTCTAGTTGCTCGAGATCTACCACCTATTTTATTTTCTACCTTTTAGGCGGCTAGTTATGCTCCAAACAAAAGCATTTTAATGAAATATGTATATAAAACTTCAATATTATTTAGATGGGATAGTAATATGGAGACACCTACAAGACACTCACAAGACACCCACAAGTCCCCCAAAATACCTTCAAAAGACTTCTAAAAGAACCCGAAAGGATCACCAAAGAGCCCTCTAAAAACGTCTTAAGGCCACCTGGAGACCCCCTCAACACGACCCTCAAGATCATTCTCAAGACCCCGTTAAGATAACGTTACGACCCCCATAAATATTCCCTCAAGACCGCCATATAACCCACCTTAAGATTCACTTAAGAACCCTTCTAAGACCCCACTCAAGACCCTCTTAAACCCCCTCAAGACCCCTTTAAAACCACCACTAAACCCTCTTAAGACTTTACTCAAGACACTCCCCAAATCCCCTCGGGATCCCCTCCAGACCAGCTAAAGACCCCAATAATCCTCACAGGACCCCCTTTAAGACTACCAAAAGACTTCCTCAAGAGCACCCACCTATACTCCCCCAAGACCCCTTAAAGTTTCCCCTAAGTCTCAAGACCACCTAAAAATCCCCTTAAGGTTGCACTTAAGACCCTATTAAAATCCCCTCAAGACCAACTAAAGACCCCAATAAAATCCTCACAGGACTCCCTCAAGATCACCCACCAATACTCCCCCAAGACCCCTTAAAGGTTCCCCTAAGTCTCAAGACCATCTAAAAATCCCCTTAAGGTTGCATTCGAGACCATTTTAAAATCCCCTCAAGACCACCATTACTCCCCCAAGACCCCTAAAATGTTCCCCTATGAATCCCTCAGAACAGTCTCAAGACCACCTAAAAAATTCCCTTAAGGTTGCACTCATGACCATTTTAAAATACCCTCAAGACCACCATTACTCCCCCAAGACCCCTAAAAGGTTCCCCTAAGAATCCCGTCAGAACAGTCTCAAGACCACCTAAAAATCCCCTTAAGGTTGCACTTAAGACCCTTTTAAAATCCCCTCAAGACCAGCTAAAGACCCCAATAAAATCCTCACAGGACTCCCTCAAGATCACCCACCAATACTCCCCCAAGACCCCTTAAAGGTTCCCCTAAGTCTCAAGACCATCTAAAAATCCCCTTAAGGTTGCACTCAAGACCATTTTAAAATCCCCTAAAGACCACCATTACTCCCCCAAGACCCCTAAAATGTTCCCCTATGAATCCCTCAGAACAGTCTCAAGACCACCTAAAAATCCCCTTAAGGTTGCACTTCCGACCCTTTTAAAATCCCCTCAAGACCAGCTAAAGACCCCAATAAAATCCTCACAGGACCCCCTTCAAATCCCCTTAAGGTTGCACTCACGACCCTTTTAAAATCCCCTCAAGACCACCAATACTCCCCCAAGACCCCTAAAAGGTACCCCTAAGAATCCCTTAGAACAGTCTCAAGACCACCTAAAAATTCCCTTAAGGCTGCACTCACGACCCTTTTAAAATCCCCTCAAGACCAGCTAAAGACCCCAATAAAATCCTCACAGGACTCCCTCAAGATCACCCACCAATACTCCCCCAAGACCCCTTAAAGGTTCCCCTAAGTCTCAAGACCATCTAAAAATCCCCTTAAGGTTGCACTCAAGACCATTTTAAAATCCCCTAAAGACCACCATTACTCCCCCAAGACCCCTAAAATGTTCCCCTATGAATCCCTCAGAACAGTCTCAAGACCACCTAAAAATCCCCTTAAGGTTGCACTTCCGACCCTTTTAAAATCCCCTCAAGACCAGCTAAAGACCCCAATAAAATCCTCACAGGACCCCCTTCAAATCCCCTTAAGGTTGCACTCACGACCCTTTTAAAATCCCCTCAAGACCACCAATACTCCCCCAAGACCCCTAAAAGGTACCCCTAAGAATCCCTTAGAACAGTCTCAAGACCACCTAAAAATTCCCTTAAGGCTGCACTCACGACCCTTTTAAAATCCCCTCAAGACCACCTCAAGACCCCCTCAAGACCAACTAAAGACTCTATCAAGAATTTGGAATAAATAAATTTTTTGAAACTAACCTGATTTTATAACAATGCACACATGTGCATCTCCGATGGACGAATTTACATGAATAATTTTAACCCGTAAAGGTTTTTCATTCTTTTTTTTACTTTACATAAATACATGATTAAAAATACATATTTTTATTGCTTTATTTTAGGAAGGGATTTTTGTATTTACAACCGTCCCCAACACATCTGCCTCAACATTTTTGCATGCAAACGACAAACTTCTTGAAGTCGATGGGTTTGATTTTACAAAAATCAAAATTAACGATGCCCGCCAAATTCTTTTAAATTCTGGACCAGTTATTAATATTATGTTGTCGCGAAAGTAAAGTAATAACTTGATATGTATTTTTTTTTTTTATTTGAAATACAGCTAGGGGAGAATAATATGGCCAACAATATGGAAATACTTATTATTATTCGGTATTTCTCTTGTTACAAGCCTTATTACAATAATACTTATAAATACTTTCTTAATTAAATTAAATTAATGTAATGGTAGTTTTATATACATAAAAACTATGAAACGAAGTATTAAAATTTTTCTTTAGATAAATGAATTTGTGAAAAATAAACCGTTGACACAAGTAAGAAACATACCATTACTGCTACTATTTTGCAAATGACAATTAATTTTAAATAATGAACTTTTTTTTAATTAGTATCATAATTTTTGACTAAACATATTATAAATAAATTTAACATTTACATATTATGTACTATATACTATATACTATATACATTTATATAAGTAATTGTTTATGATAAAATTTTTATTATGTTTTATTGTATATTCTTATAGCAAATAAGAAAACACAAAAAGTTATTGTTATGAATATTAGCCGTACAAATATTTAACTTTTCAATTTTCTATGAAAATATTTAAATTTTACGTATAATTTGTAATAAAAAAGTGATATTGTAAAGAAGCGGATTTCATTAAAAAGGGGTTTATGTCGACCTCTAGCTCTACAACTCTTGTCTCTTGTCTACATATTTATCATACTTTTGTACATATATTCATATGTTATCTACTAAACGTATTCATGTGTCCCCAAACAGTAAATAAAATGTCAATAAAAATTATGAAATTTTCTAAGTCATTTATTCAGTTTATTAATAATTTTTAGACATATATATGTGGCTGAAACATTTGCTTATGTACTATTTATTAATACGTTTAAATCATATAGACCATATTTCTTTACTTTTAGAATTAATATATATGTCAATAGTTTAACGCAAATTCAATTGTAAAATTTGTTATTTTTTATATATCATATTAAAGTTCATTTATTTTATCTGACAATACAGTACTGCATAGCATGATAAAGAAAACCGAGTAACGTAGTTACTTTTCATTCCTTCATTTCTACTGAGTCCTTAGTCTACCATTGTACACAATTTGCGTCGTGGAGAATGAGGAGGTAGAAAAATACTACGACTGTGTCGGATACACGGCCTTGGGTTTCAAACATGACAACGAAAAAAAACAAAGATCTTCTTGTCTCAATTGATCTCAAAATGGCATACTTCCCAAAATTTCAGACCCTCATTTTCCATATGAAGAAGTCTTAGAGTTGCATTTTAGTCCCACCTAGCGAATTTCATACAAATCGCCTGAGAAATGGCTTAGTTCCCAAACTTCTAGACTCTAATAACCATATTCCAAAATTTCCATAGAAACGAGCATTACGGTCGCATTTTAGTCCCACATACCGAATTTCATACGAATCGCCTGACATGTGGCAAAGTTCCCATAATTCTAGACTCTAATAACCATATTTTAGAATTTCTCTAGAAACAAGCACTACGCTCGCGTTTTAGTCCCACATACCGGATTTCATACGAATCGCCTGGGAAATTGCTTTGTTCCAGAATTTCCATAGGAAGAAGTCATATAGTCGCATCTTAGTACTACATTCCGAATTTCTTGCGAATCGCTTGGGAAATGGCTTAGTTCCCAAAGTACTGACTTTTAAAAGTGGCTCACTTAAAAGTGTGATATTTAACAGTGATCACAATAGTGTATTACTTAACAGTGATCACTTAACATTTTACTTTTTGAACATGTACCCCCTTAAACCTTGTAGTGAGACGTTGTCACGTAAAAACTGTTCAGGACTATCAGACGATATAGAATATGACAATGCAAGCACTGCAAAAGTTTAGACACCCACATTTATTGCATAAAATGCAACCTAAATTTATGCTTGACACAATACAAAAATTCTTTTAAAGACTTTCATCAGATTACGAACTCTCATTTATTACATTAAAAACAAATGTTCAGTATGAACTGTTTTTGTTTGTTTTGTTAATAATATAATATTTGGCGCGACAGACCATTGCGGTCCAAGGCCTAACTTCTCGCGACCATTTGTGCAGCACATGTTAATTTTTGGACACAAATGGAAGGGACCTACAATTTAAGGCCGGATCCGAACGGCGAATTGAGAAGCTTTCCGTGACAAGGTATTAATTACTCTCGGAACGTTTGTCACCCATTCGCGAGAGGTGGGACACCGTGAAAAATACTTTTGGTGTTGCTGGGATTCGAACCTGAACCTCCTGCGCAGCAGCCATGTGCATTTCCACTGAGCCACGGCGCCCACATTTTGTTAAGAAAACCACTTTTATTTCGTTAAGAACATAAAGACCATTCTTGTGATTTTCCCTTAATTCGTTATAAGACGTCTGTTTTAATAACTGCAGCCAAAAATATCACAGGTAAATGAAATTCGACTCCAGATTTGTGTCAGAACGTCACAATTATTCTATATTGAATTTTCTGTACATCTGAAATTTTTTTAAAGTAAAACGGTTAGAGGGTTAAATATTATTCTCGTATTGTTATAATCAGCCTGCAATTCTAGCATTTCATAAATATGTTCATTACAATTTATTTTAACTGATCGATTCCTAAAATTATTTTGGATTTTAGTCGATTCATCTTATTTGAGTTAAATTTCGGAATAATTATAGGTTTTGCCATTATAACTGCTTTTGCAATACTTATTATGTGATTGCTTTACAGGCCAATGTTATAATTGATATGACTAAGAAACTGCGTTCCAAGGAGAAGTTTTATATTTTACATTGTTGTTCATTGTTGTGGTTCGTTATGTTCTCAAATCTTTCTGTCACTTTTCTGATTGATTCTAATCCGATTATTAATTTTATTGTGATTCTTTTGAACTAAGTTTTTTTTTAATTTCATTGCTCAAGTATTCGAAGTCATTTGCATCCATATTTATCATCATATTTGGCTCTAGAACCGGTGTGCGGTCCGGTGTGCTTCCCGCAAAAATCCCTTTAACGGTCCCGATTTCGAGCCGATGTCATCCAGTTTGGCATCACTAAAATCTGGGCGTATTACGATTGATCGGGAAGCTACTGACTGCTCAAAACTTGGTTTGAGCCAGTAGCGCAACAATCAAGTTCGTGATGTAGTGCTTGCTTTATCTCCTAGTGATGGTCGCCGGGCAACTATGTGTATAAATCCTTATATATGTAGGCTAAAATTGCAAGTGCAAACGGTTTAGCGTTTCTAGCGTAGGTAACGTGGATTAGCACCCTGCGGTACCGAAAAATGCCCGCTACTGAGACTGACACACGCCTCGGCTGAGTAATGATCGAATAATGACGACTTTGGGCTATTGTACCCGGAATAAGATTGGTTTCTGGAATGGAGGGAGTGAAGCACCTAGAAATGCCAGATTTCTTCAACTCGAACGTGAGTTTCTTCGATATAATTTGAACATACTGGGAGTGAGTGAAGTAAGATAGTTCGACGCGAGATGGTACCAATCCACAACGTGTAACACTCTGCTACTCTACTCCGGCAAACACTCCAGCAGTCCCCGTGAATCTGGAGTGCGTCCGATACTAACACCAACAGCACGCATAGGCCTAATTTCCTGATACCCACATGGTGACAGGATCTTATCGGCCAGATTTCGGACCAGAGTACGGCGTGTCACGATCATACAGTGTTACGCCCCAACGAATCCCTCGACCGAGGATGAAAAGGACAACTTCAGCTAAGCGCTGTATTCAACGCAACGCCGAACGAAGATATCATCATCGTGATTGGAGACTTGAATGCCAAGGTAGGCAACGACAATAAAGAACTCAGACATGTGATTGGGAAGCACGGCCTCGGCGAACGAAAAGACAATGGTGAAAGATTTGTTGATTTCTGCAACACCAACCACCTTGTTTGAGTACCTACCTGAGTTTGAAGACCTGCCATAAAGTCAGCTGGGTGTCAACTGACAGGCAATCATAATCCAACCAAATCGACCATGTGGCGATCAGCCGACGTTTTAGGAGCTGTCTTTTTGACGACCGAAACAGACGAGGGGCCGACATGGCTATGGTACGGGATCATCACCTTATGCTAGCTACTGTCCAGTTACGTACTGCATCAGTTCAAAGACTCCGCAATATCATCCGAATGCCTAGGAATAACATCGACCGGCAAAAGATCCACTCAGTACGCCAAAATTAAGGGTTCATTTATCAAAAGAAGTAGAAGCAATCAGCAGCTCACTGCCGACAACCATCCAAGAACATTGGAAAGTTAAAAAAAAAAAACAACCTATAAAAATTAAAAATTTTCATGTAAATTCTCTAATAGGAGATCGGGCCTCAATGTTGTCCATCGGAGATACACATGTGTTAGCGGCTTTTATAGCTTTTATAATAAAAGAGTGCAGTTGTTGAACGCTGCCAACTCGTTGTGAAAAGGAGAATTGATCGTAGCAGAAACGAGTTGGTTAGAGTTGAGTTTTGCGAGACGAACAGTGTGGACGTAGAATTGGGAAGATTGAGAAAGTTTATAAGTTTAATAAAAGTTGGTCGACTTTGATAATGAATTCTCGATGTAAAAGTCAATAAGTGGCGTTTTTTTCGGCCACCAAAATTTTTGCAAAAAATGTTGTCCATCGGAGATACACACGTATATAAAATTTGAAGAAAGTCGGGTTAATTTTTTTAAAAAAAATTTGGGGCCCCAAGACCCCGAGGCCCGGCGTCTCCAATTTTTACAAAAAGTGTTATCCATCGGAGATACACATGAGTATTAAATTTGAAGAAAATCGGGTTAATTTTTTAAAATAATTTTAAGGGGCCCCACAAACCCGGGGCCAGGGGTCTCAAAATTTTTTACAAAAAGTGTTTTCCATCGGAGATAAACACTTGTATAAAATTTAAAAAAAATCGGGTAAATTTTGTAAAATATTTGTATGGGAGCTCCCCGACCCCGAGGTCTAATGGGCCTCAAATTTTAATAGAAAGTATTGTCACCGGAAATATACATGTGCGCAAAATTTCAATAATATCGGCCCTTGGGAAGTGGGTTAAAAATTTATCAGAAAATCTGAGCAGCCAGCCAGCCACCCAGCCACCCAGCCACGTGCACGCGAAGTTAATATAGAGAATTTAAAAAAAAAATTTCACATCTGGAGCGGAAAGTATTGTTGGTAGAAGCCAAGCAAGGCACAGCACGTGGCTTACCGAGGATACCTGGAGGCGGATTGAAGAACGTAAGCTACTTAAAGCTCATACTGTAGATACCCCAGCAGCAGTGAGGATCGAGCTAGAGTCCCTGTATCGAAGAAAAATGAGAGAAGTGCAGCGTAGTGTAAGACGTGACAAGCGTAAATTTATTAACAACTCCATTTCTCTTCTACGCCCGCCTGGCATCTCAGCCCCAGGACTTAAGGCGAGTCCTATCGCTTGATCGTAGTTGTTTCTGGTCTCTTCGTTGCGAATGGCAGCCGTGTTGAATCGAGTCCGATTCGCGGATGCTTTCTTTCTTGCTGATGTGTCCGCGCTCGGAGCACTGCACCAACAAGTTTGTGGTCCGAGTCGACTTTCATTTAATTTATTTATAATCTTAGGTATGAGTACAAAAGACTGAGTCTTATAGTGTACACAATTTTTTTAGCTAATAAATGCAAGTATAAAACTTATTTTAACAAACTTAAAATAATAATACTCGATAAAGTAGAAAAATGTAAAGGTTGAAAAAAACTAAAATAAAGAAAGTATAGAAACAAAAGTAAAAAGAAGGAAAGTAAAGGATGGAGAAATAGCAAGCAGGGTTCATGGGGGAATTATTGCAAATTATAATGATCGTAGATAGCCCTCCGGAAGCGCGATGCGTTAGCTATTAATTTTAGAGAAGGCGGCAATGAGTTCCACTGTCGGGTGGCATGAACGAGGCAGTGCCTTGAGGAATTAAGAAAATTATATTTTGGTATAATAAGAGTGCTATTCCTGGAGGATCGGGTAAATCGTTTATTGTATAAGTACGCCGGGGTACGTGCTACAATGATATTATGTAGGAAGATACACTTTCTGGCATCCAGAAGCCGCCTTAGAGGGCAACCGAAAACGTTATTGAACAGGGCTGAGGTGTGATCGTATCTACGTAGCTTATACACGTATCAAACCGCGTCATTACAGGCCACCAACAGCTTATGTTCCGAGTGCGAGTCAAGTTTGCTATATATTACATCTACAAAGAGAATATTAGATAAAAATAAGAATTTCACCAGCATGCGTCTAGTTTCCAATATCATAACTTGCGCAATATGCGACCGACAATAAAGTTAATATGGTTAGAGCAAGAAAGATCACCATTTATTTTTATCCCCAGGCTGGTAACACAGTTAGAAAAAAATAGCCGGTTGTCGGTCAGGTAAATAGGGGGAAAGTAGGAAACATCGTAATTTTCGTGTGAAATTGCAATTAATTTCAAACCAAAGGTGGAAGACGATAAGGAAATGGCAATGGAAATCCTCATTTAAACGACAAACGAGATCTTCAATAAGGCCAATTGTCCTCGAAATGTAAATTTGAACATCATCAACATAAAGGTGAAAGTTACAGTTTTTAAGAACCACTGTTAAGTCGTTTATATAAATGCAAAATAGAACCGGACCCAAAATGGAGCCTTGTGGAACGCCGGCCTCAAATCGAAAATAAGAAGAGTAAGAACCGCCAACAAGAACTCTCTTATACCTGTTTGAGAGATAGTCCCTTAAGAGCTTAACAGAGTTATCTCCAAATCGAAAGAGTTGTCTGAGTTTATTACAGAGAATATTATGATTTATGGTGTCAAAGGCCTTAGAGAAATCTAACAAGCAAAGTGAAGTAATATGATAATCGTCAAACGAATTTCGAATGTCATCCATCACTTTTACCATTGCTGTTTTGCAACTATGCAGAGGGCGGAAACCGGATTGCAATGGAGACAAAAGGTTGTGGGCACTAATATTGGTGAAATGTGATCTGCTTTGTAATTAGTTTTTCAAAAACTTTCGATAAGCACGACAATATACTTTTTGGTCGGAAGTCGGTTGGAATAGAGGCATTAGCTTTTTTAGCAACTGGAATTATTTAAGCAAGTTTCCAAGTATTAGGATACGATGAAGAAGTAATGCAAAAGTTAAAAATATGTGACAGGGGGCCAAGGATCACTGGAATAATAAATTTTAAAAATTTCAAGGATATACCATCCTCACCAACTGAGTTAGAATGTAGTGACATATTGCTACTCGCCACGTCTACCTCGGAAAAAGTGGAGAAAATTCAAAAGTCGAGGGACAAACATTATGATACGCCACTGGAGTCAATGGGAGAGAGCTAGGTGATGCAGATGTGAGAAAATTGTTATTCAGCTCAGTTGGGTCAAGTTGACAGTCAAATGGAACTTTGTCCCCAATACCAATATCGAGTAAACTTCTCCGCAGTTGTTTCAGTGGGAGAGAGGGATACAATTTTGAAGAGAAGTAGTTCCGTTTTGCATATGGGATAGTTAATGTCGCAGGATTACGTGTCAGACGGTATAATTGCCAATTGTATTCGAACGAAAACCGCCTCCAAGGAAGATATTTTTTGCGACACAGTTGGATAGAATGCAAAACAGTGTAAGTGAACCACGGTCTTTGAACATTGGACATAAGAGGAACGTACTTTTCAAACAGATAAGAAATAAAGGTATTGAAATAAATAATTTTATTATCCACCTCTGCAATACTCTAACAATAACTCCAAGGATGTGCAAAAGCTTCTGCCAAGAGAGATGGAAGGGTTATACTGCTAAAATCACGATAGGAAATGGAGAGGTGCTCAGAGTTAAGGGAAAATTTTAAGTTGAAGATGCAGAATATTAAATCGTGATCAGATATTGATTCCATACTAACTTGATCTTGAAGTAATACTAAGGACGGGTCAGAAACTACTACCAGGTCTAATAAGCTAGGAGTAGCATTAGGGGCATAACGACTAGGAAAAGAGTTAATGACAGACAATCCACATGCTGAGACATAAGCATTAGCAAGTCTGTGTTGAAATCTCCACAAACAATAATATTAGTGTAACGAGCTGAAAAAGAAGATATTGAGGTAAAAAAAGGTAAGAGAGAACAAGTGGGATTGGGATTGTAGACGCATGCCCCCAGACATTTAAGATGATTATCAGAAATTTCAGCAATTATGAATTCAACCCCACCGCCAACCGAATTTTCCAAAACAGCGCACCTAAGTCCCGTCCTACAGTAAATAGCAACCCAACCACCAATAGTACTTTTTGTTACACGGTCATTTCTGTGTAATTTGAAATTATTAATGTTATAGGAACTATCGTTGATGTGTGGCTTGAACCACGTTTCACTTACACATAAGACATCAACACTAGACTTTTATCAATTATGTAGTCAATTTTTGTTTGGTTTAAAGTACGTGAAGCCCCTTTGTGCATTATATAGTAATGACAACATCTCAATCTGGCTGACTCGTTAGTGCCATCAGCAGACATTCCGCTACCGCACATAACGAATAAGATTAAATGAAATCAATACGCAAGCACGCCTACATCACTGTAATTGCAATAAGAGATGAAAGTGGAGTAGAAAAATAGTAGGAAAAATTAAATAAAAAGAAGAAGAGGAAGTTATTATTGCATTTTATGCAAATAATGTATGAAATATTGTTATAGTAAAAAGTCAGAAAAGGAATGATAATAAATTGACACACGCCCATAGACGAAAGTGACTATTTTATACACTATAACCTAGCTTCGAAAGTAGGCTTTGCACACTCTAGTGATTTAACATATAAACTACTTTTGTTATTTACTACAGTCACAGCAAACACACATTCCCAGAGTAATTTCGCATTGCACACAACACAACCGGTTTAGCAGAAAACCCGGTTTTGGTCGTGTGAAAAATAGCGTACATTACTCGCAGAAAAGTGCTCATCGTGCTCGTTAGATTGCCGAACTCGGCTACCGCCTCGTGCTTCAAGCTTCGAACTCGCACGATAAACTCCACTTTCCTTGCTCGTTATGTAATATACTATTCGTGCTCTTATTGAATGCTGGGGTCAACGACATCTACGATCTCCTCTAGCTGATTTGCAGGTTCTTGCTTCAGCAATAAAGAGAGGTTCTCCTCACTGTCAATACGGATAGGATTATCGGTTTCTCTTAATCTGACATATATTGAGCCGCGGCGAAAGAAAGCAGAGTGCAGCTTTCTCTTGTTAAATTCTCTATATTAACTTCGCGTGCACGTGGCTGGCTGGTTGGCTGGCTGGCTGGCTGGCTGGCTGGTCAGATTTTCTGATCAATTTTTAGCCCATGGCCCGATTTTATTGAAATTTTGCACACATGTATATTTCCGGTGACAATACTTTCTATTAAAATTTGAGGCCCCTCGGACCTCGGGTTCGGGGGGCTCCCATACAAATATTTTACAAAATGTACCCGATTTTCTTTAAATTTTGTACACATGTGTGTCTTCGATGGAAAACACTTTTTGTAAATTTGGAGCGATCGGCCCCTTGGGGACCTCAATATACAATTTTTAAATATCGCTATATCGCATCAGATCACGGCAAAGTCTGAGCTCTGTGCTTTGTGAGCAGCGCTGTTCGCTGCCGCTGCGTAATTTGGTGGATGATTTTGCCACAAGACGAGCACGCAGTGTGTGTGTGTGTATCTCCGATTAGAGAATTTACAAGAAAAATTTTAATTTTTATGGGTTGTTTTTTTTATTTATATTACAGCACGTAAAACAGATCGAGCGTGAACAGACAGACTCTCGTTGATATATAGGGTCCGCCATCTAAAGTTTTTTTTTTCAACTAGTGCTTATTTCGTGAATGGTAACACTTAGCTCATGTTTGATTTGACAGACAATTAGTTGTATCCTTCCGCTAAACGAATATGGTTAATTATACGCTTGAACAACGCTTCGCTGAGTGGGCCTGCGATCGACTTACAGAAGATGCCGATTTTGCCAAAAAAAATTATCTTTTCGGATGAAGCTCATTTTGATCTTGGCGGGTATGTAAACAAGCAAAATTGTCGCATTTGGGGCACAGAAAACCCGCACGCATACATTGAAAAGCCGGTACACCCAAAACGAGTCACTGTTTGGTGCGGATTTTGGTCCAGAGGCATAATTGGGCCATTTTTCTTCGAAAATGAGCAAGGAGTGGCCGTTACAGTCAATGGCGATCGTTATCGGGCCATGTTGAACGAATTCTTCACAAAAATTGAAGAGGAGGATATTGGCAACATTTGGTTTCAACAGGACGGCGCTAAGTGCCACACAGCCGAAGCTACACTCGATGTTTTTATAGCATTTTCAAAAAAAAAAGTTATTTGGCGGACCCTTTAGATGGGTAGGTCAGAGTACAGTCCAATACATCGAAGATGTATTTTTGGCACATCGGTACGTTCGTACTGTCATCAAGTTCGGTTTGTGGAGGCGGTCTATCAATACGTGGTTTATTTGGTTGCGAGTGGCTTCATCAGGAGATACTCAGGTGGCTTTGTGCGCAAACCTTGTACTCGCAATGACCAAATTATTGCTTGCTGCCATCTCTATGACTCGTTGTCCATTGTCATTAGTGTTCTCTTGTAAGCTATGGGTGCCAATGTACTGCCTGAATACTGGCTGCCTACCTATTTTGGTATTCATATCCCCCAGAATGATTTTTACATCAAACTGAGGACAGTCATGGAGTTCCCGTTCGACTCTTAAGAATTGAGATGGGTTGAGATGTCGCACGTAGAAGAGAAATGGGCACGCCTTAAGAATACTGTCATTAGTACTGCTGACTCCATTTTAGGGAATAGTCGTCGGAACGACTGGTTTGATGACATAATGAGTGTAAGCTAGCGACTGAACGTAAGAATATGGCATACTGAGCAATGCAACAATCTCAAAGAACGCGGGCTCGCAAGGATGAATATAAAGAGCTCAGACGATTTGAAAACAGTTCACCGGCGAAAGAAAGCAGCCTGGGAGAAGAATCTCGTCCATGAACTAGAACAGTATAAAGAGCGATGTCCGCACCAAGCGCGGACATTGTACCAAAAAGTCCGCGGTGTGACATATGCACCCGCGTTGCACACACTGCAAAGACAAAAAGGGTAATCTCATCGCCGGTCTTAAAAGCATCTAAGAGCGATGGGAAGAGCACGTTCATTAGTTGCTAAATGGCTAAATTATAAGTCCCCGGGATCAGATGGGATCCAAACGGAACTGATTAAAATAGGAGGCCCCACAATACACCAAGCAATTCATGAAATAATAGTGCAAGTATGGGAGGAAGAAGCTATGCCAGAAGACTGGCGAAGAGGTATCCTGTGCCACATACATAAGAAGGGATAATACAACATGCAGTAATTATTGTACTATGACATTGTTGAGTACCTCGTATAAGATTTTCTCGTCTATCCTTCAATACAGGATAGCCCCATACGCTAAAGTCATCATTAGTCCATACTAGTGTGGCTTCATCCCAGGCAAACTAACAACTGATCATATTTACACCCTTAGGCAGGTGATGGAAAAATGCCTTGGGTTTCAATACTATCTTTTTATAGACTTTAAAACCGCCTATGATAGAATAGCCGGAGTAAAACTTTATAAAGCCATGATAGTATTCAGCATCCCAATTAAACTAAACTCTATAACGGGATCCGACAAGGGGATGGACTGGCCTATGACCTCTTTAACATGCCGTTGGAGAAAGTGATCCGAGACTCTGATATGGATCTGAGACTTGGGTGCTTAGCAGAAAGCATTCTGACCTCTTAGCCGCGTTCGAGAAAAAAGTCTTACGGAGAATTGTTGGCCCCGTATGTAAGGAATGACGATTCCGAAGACTCTATAATGACAAGATCTACAAGCGTTACCGCGATGTCGATCTCGTGAAGAGAATTAAACTATGTAGGCGGTGAGCAAGACACCTAGCTCGCATGATCGAGGAGGATATTGTTCGGAAAGTCCTTTGTGGTACGATTTATGGAATACGACAGCGAGGCCGGTCAAGCCTACGCTGGAAGAATGACGTAGACCAGGACGCCCAGAGTTTAGGGATGCTAGACTGGATGACATCGGCATAAAATCATAACCTGTGGAGAGACTTTCTGCGGGAGGCCAGGACTGGACCCCGTATGTAGAGCCAAATATGATGATGATGATATTTCATATGCGTATGACGCGTGTCGCGGTTCGCGTGTAGCGCGTGTGATGGGCTAAAATACCGCCATTTTCTCGTTTTTTGAGGTCCTTTTTAACCACCTTCCGCACAGCTCAATCCCGCTTTTGACACGTGTCGCTAGTCGCATGTGGTACGTGTGATGCGTGGAAAAAAGAAAATACAGATATTTTGGCGATAACCTTGTCCACAATTTCGCACTCTGCACAACAGCTGTCTGTGTCCGGTAAACCTGAACTTCATCGACCCGGCGAAAACGCTTATACCCATGGAGCTTGTTACGGTGGCACGTAGCGTTGCGAAAAATGGGGGAGCGCGACAAATAGAAAAAAAGCAAACAGCTGCATGCCATGGGCGCAGTGACTTTGGTGCGTGTATAAATGCAAATGCCATAAATGTTGATGAAAATATTTAGGCAGCACTGTTAGCCACGGAGGCGGCGGTTGTACGCTTGCGAATCGCCGAGCAAATTTCTCCACCACTACGGGCACTATGTGATACCGGTGCACAGTTGAACGTCATAAACAGATCAGCAATCGAAAAATCATAATGGCCGACGCAGCGCTGTAATTTCCGTATTAATTGCATTGATAATGTCAAAGGTGCCGTGACTCAGTTGAAATGCGCATTGCTACTGAGAAGGTGGTTCTTGGTTTGAATCCCAGTAGCACCACTTTTTCACGGTGTCTCACCTCTCGCGAATGGGTGACAAAATGGAGCCTTGTGGAACGCCGGCCTCAAATCGAAAATAAGAAGAGTAAGAACCGCCAACAAGAACTCTCTTATACCTGTTTGAGAGATAGTCCCTTAAGAGCTTAACAGAGTTATCTCCAAATCGAAAGAGTTGTCTGAGTTTATTACAGAGAATATTATGATTTATGGTGTCAAAGGCCTTAGAGAAATCTAACAAGCAAAGTGAAGTAATATGATAATCGTCAAACGAATTTCGAATGTCATCCATCACTTTTACCATTGCTGTTTTGCAACTATGCAGAGGGCGGAAACCGGATTGCAATGGAGACAAAAGGTTGTGGGCACTAATATTGGTGAAATGTGATCTGCTTTGTAATTAGTTTTTCAAAAACTTTCGATAAGCACGACAATATACTTTTTGGTCGGAAGTCGGTTGGAATAGAGGCATTAGCTTTTTTAGCAACTGGAATTATTTAAGCAAGTTTCCAAGTATTAGGATACGATGAAGAAGTAATGCAAAAGTTAAAAATATGTGACAGGGGGCCAAGGATCACTGGAATAATAAATTTTAAAAATTTCAAGGATATACCATCCTCACCAACTGAGTTAGAATGTAGTGACATATTGCTACTCGCCACGTCTACCTCGGAAAAAGTGGAGAAAATTCAAAAGTCGAGGGACAAACATTATGATACGCCACTGGAGTCAATGGGAGAGAGCTAGGTGATGCAGATGTGAGAAAATTGTTATTCAGCTCAGTTGGGTCAAGTTGACAGTCAAATGGAACTTTGTCCCCAATACCAATATCGAGTAAACTTCTCCGCAGTTGTTTCAGTGGGAGAGAGGGATACAATTTTGAAGAGAAGTAGTTCCGTTTTGCATATGGGATAGTTAATGTCGCAGGATTACGTGTCAGACGGTATAATTGCCAATTGTATTCGAACGAAAACCACCTCCAAGGAAGATATTTTTTGCGACACAGTTGGATAGAATGCAAAACAGTGTAAGTGAACCACGGTCTTTGAACATTGGACATAAGAGGAACGTACTTTTCAAACAGATAAGAAATAAAGGTATTGAAATAAATAATTTTATTATCCACCTCTGCAATACTCTAACAATAACTCCAAGGATGTGCAAAAGCTTCTGCCAAGAGAGATGGAAGGGTTATACTGCTAAAATCACGATAGGAAATGGAGAGGTGCTCAGAGTTAAGGGAAAATTTTAAGTTGAAGATGCAGAATATTAAATCGTGATCAGATATTGATTCCATACTAACTTGATCTTGAAGTAATACTAAGGACGGGTCAGAAACTACTACCAGGTCTAATAAGCTAGGAGTAGCATTAGGGGCATAACGACTAGGAAAAGAGTTAATGACAGACAATCCACATGCTGAGACATAAGCATTAGCAAGTCTGTGTTGAAATCTCCACAAACAATAATATTAGTGTAACGAGCTGAAAAAGAAGATATTGAGGTAAAAAAAGGTAAGAGAGAACAAGTGGGATTGGGATTGTAGACGCATGCCCCCAGACATTTAAGATGATTATCAGAAATTTCAGCAATTATGAATTCAACCCCACCGCCAACCGAATTTTCCAAAACAGCGCACCTAAGTCCCGTCCTACAGTAAATAGCAACCCAACCACCAATAGTACTTTTTGTTACACGGTCATTTCTGTGTAATTTGAAATTATTAATGTTATAGGAACTATCGTTGATGTGTGGCTTGAACCACGTTTCACTTACACATAAGACATCAACACTAGACTTTTATCAATTATGTAGTCAATTTTTGTTTGGTTTAAAGTACGTGAAGCCCCTTTGTGCATTATATAGTAATGACAACATCTCAATCTGGCTGACTCGTTAGTGCCATCAGCAGACATTCCGCTACCGCACATAACGAATAAGATTAAATGAAATCAATACGCAAGCACGCCTACATCACTGTAATTGCAATAAGAGATGAAAGTGGAGTAGAAAAATAGTAGGAAAAATTAAATAAAAAGAAGAAGAGGAAGTTATTATTGCATTTTATGCAAATAATGTATGAAATATTGTTATAGTAAAAAGTCAGAAAAGGAATGATAATAAATTGACACACGCCCATAGACGAAAGTGACTATTTTATACACTATAACCTAGCTTCGAAAGTAGGCTTTGCACACTCTAGTGATTTAACATATAAACTACTTTTGTTATTTACTACAGTCACAGCAAACACACATTCCCAGAGTAATTTCGCATTGCACACAACACAACCGGTTTAGCAGAAAACCCGGTTTTGGTCGTGTGAAAAATAGCGTACATTACTCGCAGAAAAGTGCTCATCGTGCTCGTTAGATTGCCGAACTCGGCTACCGCCTCGTGCTTCAAGCTTCGAACTCGCACGATAAACTCCACTTTCCTTGCTCGTTATGTAATATACTATTCGTGCTCTTATTGAATGCTGGGGTCAACGACATCTACGATCTCCTCTAGCTGATTTGCAGGTTCTTGCTTCAGCAATAAAGAGAGGTTCTCCTCACTGTCAATACGGATAGGATTATCGGTTTCTCTTAATCTGACATATATTGAGCCGCGGCGAAAGAAAGCAGAGTGCAGCTTTCTCTTGTTAAATTCTCTATATTAACTTCGCGTGCACGTGGCTGGCTGGTTGGCTGGCTGGCTGGCTGGCTGGCTGGTCAGATTTTCTGATCAATTTTTAGCCCATGGCCCGATTTTATTGAAATTTTGCACACATGTATATTTCCGGTGACAATACTTTCTATTAAAATTTGAGGCCCCTCGGACCTCGGGTTCGGGGGGCTCCCATACAAATATTTTACAAAATGTACCCGATTTTCTTTAAATTTTGTACACATGTGTGTCTTCGATGGAAAACACTTTTTGTAAATTTGGAGCGATCGGCCCCTTGGGGACCTCAATATACAATTTTTAAATATCGCTATATCGCATCAGATCACGGCAAAGTCTGAGCTCTGTGCTTTGTGAGCAGCGCTGTTCGCTGCCGCTGCGTAATTTGGTGGATGATTTTGCCACAAGACGAGCACGCAGTGTGTGTGTGTGTATCTCCGATTAGAGAATTTACAAGAAAAATTTTAATTTTTATGGGTTGTTTTTTTTATTTATATTACAGCACGTAAAACAGATCGAGCGTGAACAGACAGACTCTCGTTGATATATAGGGTCCGCCATCTAAAGTTTTTTTTTTCAACTAGTGCTTATTTCGTGAATGGTAACACTTAGCTCATGTTTGATTTGACAGACAATTAGTTGTATCCTTCCGCTAAACGAATATGGTTAATTATACGCTTGAACAACGCTTCGCTGAGTGGGTCTGCGATCGACTTACAGAAGATGCCGATTTTGCCAAAAAAAATTATCTTTTCGGATGAAGCTCATTTTGATCTTGGCGGGTATGTAAACAAGCAAAATTGTCGCATTTGGGGCACAGAAAACCCGCACGCATACATTGAAAAGCCGGTACACCCAAAACGAGTCACTGTTTGGTGCGGATTTTGGTCCAGAGGCATAATTGGGCCATTTTTCTTCGAAAATGAGCAAGGAGTGGCCGTTACAGTCAATGGCGATCGTTATCGGGCCATGTTGAACGAATTCTTCACAAAAATTGAAGAGGAGGATATTGGCAACATTTGGTTTCAACAGGACGGCGCTAAGTGCCACACAGCCGAAGCTACACTCGATGTTTTTATAGCATTTTCAAAAAAAAAAGTTATTTGGCGGACCCTTTAGATGGGTAGGTCAGAGTACAGTCCAATACATCGAAGATGTATTTTTGGCACATCGGTACGTTCGTACTGTCATCAAGTTCGGTTTGTGGAGGCGGTCTATCAATACGTGGTTTATTTGGTTGCGAGTGGCTTCATCAGGAGATACTCAGGTGGCTTTGTGCGCAAACCTTGTACTCGCAATGACCAAATTATTGCTTGCTGCCATCTCTATGACTCGTTGTCCATTGTCATTAGTGTTCTCTTGTAAGCTATGGGTGCCAATGTACTGCCTGAATACTGGCTGCCTACCTATTTTGGTATTCATATCCCCCAGAATGATTTTTACATCAAACTGAGGACAGTCATGGAGTTCCCGTTCGACTCTTAAGAATTGAGATGGGTTGAGATGTCGGACGTAGAAGAGAAATGGGCACGCCTTAAGAATACTGTCATTAGTACTGCTGACTCCATTTTAGGGAATAGTCGTCGGAACGACTGGTTTGATGACATAATGAGTGTAAGCTAGCGACTGAACGTAAGAATATGGCATACTGAGCAATGCAACAATCTCAAAGAACGCGGGCTCGCAAGGATGAATATAAAGAGCTCAGACGATTTGAAAACAGTTCACCGGCGAAAGAAAGCAGCCTGGGAGAAGAATCTCGTCCATGAACTAGAACAGTATAAAGAGCGATGTCCGCACCAAGCGCGGACATTGTACCAAAAAGTCCGCGGTGTGACATATGCACCCGCGTTGCACACACTGCAAAGACAAAAAGGGTAATCTCATCGCCGGTCTTAAAAGCATCTAAGAGCGATGGGAAGAGCACGTTCATTAGTTGCTAAATGGCTAAATTATAAGTCCCCGGGATCAGATGGGATCCAAACGGAACTGATTAAAATAGGAGGCCCCACAATACACCAAGCAATTCATGAAATAATAGTGCAAGTATGGGAGGAAGAAGCTATGCCAGAAGACTGGCGAAGAGGTATCCTGTGCCACATACATAAGAAGGGATAATACAACATGCAGTAATTATTGTACTATGACATTGTTGAGTACCTCGTATAAGATTTTCTCGTCTATCCTTCAATACAGGATAGCCCCATACGCTAAAGTCATCATTAGTCCATACTAGTGTGGCTTCATCCCAGGCAAACTAACAACTGATCATATTTACACCCTTAGGCAGGTGATGGAAAAATGCCTTGGGTTTCAATACTATCTTTTTATAGACTTTAAAACCGCCTATGATAGAATAGCCGGAGTAAAACTTTATAAAGCCATGATAGTATTCAGCATCCCAATTAAACTAAACTCTATAACGGGATCCGACAAGGGGATGGACTGGCCTATGACCTCTTTAACATGCCGTTGGAGAAAGTGATCCGAGACTCTGATATGGATCTGAGACTTGGGTGCTTAGCAGAAAGCATTCTGACCTCTTAGCCGCGTTCGAGAAAAAAGTCTTACGGAGAATTGTTGGCCCCGTATGTAAGGAATGACGATTCCGAAGACTCTATAATGACAAGATCTACAAGCGTTACCGCGATGTCGATCTCGTGAAGAGAATTAAACTATGTAGGCGGTGAGCAAGACACCTAGCTCGCATGATCGAGGAGGATATTGTTCGGAAAGTCCTTTGTGGTACGATTTATGGAATACGACAGCGAGGCCGGTCAAGCCTACGCTGGAAGAATGACGTAGACCAGGACGCCCAGAGTTTAGGGATGCTAGACTGGATGACATCGGCATAAAATCATAACCTGTGGAGAGACTTTCTGCGGGAGGCCAGGACTGGACCCCGTATGTAGAGCCAAATATGATGATGATGATATTTCATATGCGTATGACGCGTGTCGCGGTTCGCGTGTAGCGCGTGTGATGGGCTAAAATACCGCCATTTTCTCGTTTTTTGAGGTCCTTTTTAACCACCTTCCGCACAGCTCAATCCCGCTTTTGACACGTGTCGCTAGTCGCATGTGGTACGTGTGATGCGTGGAAAAAAGAAAATACAGATATTTTGGCGATAACCTTGTCCACAATTTCGCACTCTGCACAACAGCTGTCTGTGTCCGGTAAACCTGAACTTCATCGACCCGGCGAAAACGCTTATACCCATGGAGCTTGTTACGGTGGCACGTAGCGTTGCGAAAAATGGGGGAGCGCGACAAATAGAAAAAAAGCAAACAGCTGCATGCCATGGGCGCAGTGACTTTGGTGCGTGTATAAATGCAAATGCCATAAATGTTGATGAAAATATTTAGGCAGCACTGTTAGCCACGGAGGCGGCGGTTGTACGCTTGCGAATCGCCGAGCAAATTTCTCCACCACTACGGGCACTATGTGATACCGGTGCACAGTTGAACGTCATAAACAGATCAGCAATCGAAAAATCATAATGGCCGACGCAGCGCTGTAATTTCCGTATTAATTGCATTGATAATGTCAAAGGTGCCGTGACTCAGTGGAAATGCGCATTGCTACTGAGAAGGTGGTTCTTGGTTTGAATCCCAGTAGCACCACTTTTTCACGGTGTCTCACCTCTCGCGAATGGGTGACAAACGTTCCGAGAGTAATAACTTGTAATGGAAAGCTTCTCAAATTCGCCATTCGGATCCTTCCATTTGTGTCAAAAAATATACATGCACATGCTTGGACCGCAACGGTCTGTCGCGCCGAATATTATTAATGTCATAGGCAGGTCGCAAACGCACAAAATGGTGTGTTAGCTGCTAGGTCGACTCAGCGATGAACCACTGGCAGCGATCGAAAATGATTTTTGTGCATCAGATTTCTAGCATAGGGCTACCGCAGTCACCAATATCGTTGGAAATCATTCCATTAGTGTAACATGAACGTCTAGCTGACCCAGAGGCACACACACCAGCATCGAAAGATTTTCTGTTAGGCGCCGGCGTTTAGGAAAATGTAGTTCAAGACGGCAGCTTTGCTAATAACTCAGTCATTGTTTTACAACCATCGCGACTCGGATGGTTAATTTTTGGTGATGGAATTCGTGCTCAAAGAAACGCTGTGGTTTTTTTTTTAATCAATAATTTATTCCAAAATTAACTTTATAATATATTGGTTAGTAAGAAAATAACGAAACTTATAAGCTATATTAGTATAGTTATATAAATGACCAGATTGGTTCTCATTATATTCTATATATATTTGTTTTTGACGTGACAACGTCTCACTCCAAGGTTTAAGGGGGTACATGTTCAAAAACTCAAATGTTAAATGTCACTATTTAACAGATGTTAAGTTACTTTTTTAACAGATGTTAAGTTACGTTTTTAACAGATGTTAAGTTACGTTTTTAACAGATGTTAAGTTACTTTTTTAACAGATGTTAAGTTACGTTTTTAACAGATGTTAAGTTACGTTTTTAACAGATGTTAAGTAACGTTTTTTAATATCCAATGGGATTTGGTCATGAGGAACTAGAGTTTTTGAACAAAGCAATTTATCAAGCGATTCGCATGAAATTCGGAATGTAGGACTAATATGTGACTATAAGACTTGTTCCTATGGAAATTCTGGGATCTGGCCAATTGGGTCTGGGATTTTTGGAACCAAGCCATTTCTCAAGGGATTCGTATGAAACTCGGAATGTAGGACTAATATGTGACTATAAGACTTGTTCCTATGGAAATTCTGAGATCTGGCCAATAGGGTCTGGGATTTTTGGAACCAAGCCATTACTCAAGGGATTCGTATGAAAATCGGAATGTAGGACTAATATGTGACTATAGGACTTGTTCCTATGGAAATTCTAGGATCTGGCCAATAGGGTCTGGGATTTTTGGAACCAAGCCATTTCTCAAGGGATTCGTATGAAACTCGGAATGTAGGACTAATATGTGACTATAAGACTTGTTCCTATGGAAATTCTGAGATCTGGCCAATAGGGTCTGGGATTTTTGGAACCAAGCCATTTCTCTAGGGATTCGTATGAAACTCGGAATTTAGGACTAAGATGTGACTATAAGATTTCTTCCTATGGAAATTCTGGAATATGATCATTATTGTCAGGAATTTCTGGAATAAAGCAATTTCTCAAGCGATTCGCATGAAATTCGAAATGTAGGACTAAGATGTGACTATAAGATTTCTTCCTATGGAAATTCTGGAATATGATCATTATTGTCTGGAATTTCTGGAATAAAGCAATTTCTCAAGCGATTCGCATGAAATTCGGAATGTAGGACTAAGATGCGACTATAAAGGCTAAACTATAATGCAATTTCGCCCCCTTACGTTAAAGTCAAAATCCGACGAAATGCTTTCCAAAGATTCTAAAGTTTCTCATCCGACCAAATTGTAGTTTTGTCACCTCGACGAAATAACATATGACAATTGTCAAGTTTTCTTAAGAAAATGCGCTCGCCAGCGCACATCTAATCGATTGGCAAAGTAACGAAAGTATTGCAAACGCTATTATGGGCGCAGCATACATTTTCATTGTATTCGCTCATTTAATCGTCGGGTTTTGACACTAGCGTAAAGAGATGAAATTACATTATAGTTCCGGCTTAAGACTTCTTGCTATGGAAATTCTTGAATATGATTATTATGGTCTGGAATTTCTGGAACAAAGCAATTTCTCAAGCGATTGAAATGAAATTCGGAAAGCAGGACTAGTATGCAGCTATAAGACTTCTTCCTATGGGAATTCTGGAGTATGATCATTATGGTCTGGAATTTCGGGAACTAAGCAATTTCTTAAGCGACTCGTGCCTTTTAATTTAATCGTAATATTGCCCACAACGTCAAAGATTTTCACTCCAACCGCGCGTAAAGATTACACGCACATATTTTTTTAACAGCTCTTACTTCTCCTACTTCTATCGACACAACTGCATTACTATGTTTGTGCAGTGATATGATATATTTAATATGTACCCACCTCACAATAAATTGTTATAAACATTTAAATCAAGCCGAGTAGAACGAAACAAACATATGCAGCAGTAGTAAGCTGCGGTCAAGAATTCAGCCGCTGCGCAGTTTATGCTGCATGTTGGTCTAAAATTCACTTTTCAGCCAATGCATTAAAGAAAAATCGACTTCGCAGCTTACGCAGCTACTTAAAATGGGATGCAAATAGCAAAATGTAAATGTCAAATTGTCGCCCTACAAGCAGACTGTAAGTCGGTTCAAAATATAGCCGCAATTTCGTGCATACCGACTGCCTGCCATTTTTTTGTGCAGCACAAGCTACGTAACTCCTTAATTCTTTACCGCAGCCGTAGTGATAGTATAGTCTCTGTTCATTTTCTATCGGTCCTCTGCTCTGCTCGTAACAGTGCTCTCATGAAGTGCAGAAAAACAAAACTACCATAAGTTTCAAAAAAGATCCATGTTACAATGAAAACCTGCAAGCTTCCATGCAACTATTTCCTTTTCTTTTCGCATATCTTATCCTTAGTCATGTAGAGTAAATAACTCTTCGATCAATTTCAGAAGAGAGAGAACCATGCAAAAGAAATCCAATCACGCCTGCATGTATCAAAGCGAAATTCTTCTCTTTTCAATTTCATTTCTCTTAAAATTTATTTTAAAATTACTCAATTTTTTTATAAATTGAATAACTCTTTGTTCTATTACATAAGGGAGAGAACCATGCAAAAGAAATTTAATCACGCCTGCATGTTTCAAAGCGACATTCTTAGCATACCATTTCGATGCATTGGTTAGTGCTGCTCACTTCTCTTCTCCACAAATATAATTTAAAACAACTCAAATTTTTTTATGAGTTAAAACCAAAAGCTGATTACTCTGTTTGGGCAGTGATATGCGATATGCAGCCACTTCACAGTTAGTGGTTATGAACATTAAAATTCGCTTATAAATAATTTATATATAATGTGATGTGATGATGATGTATGTGATGAGCTACGGTGCAAGTTGTAGGACTTTTATAGAAAAAAATTTTAATATATACGTCCGTGTTTATGTCCCACAGACAACAAGATCTTTGTTTTCTTTTCTATGTCCCGGACAGACGTTGTCACGCTCAAAACCCACGGCCGTGTCTTCGACACAGCCTACCCTGCTCTTTTTTTTTATCTATCAATATTTAGTTTACAGTACTACTTTTATTAATTTGTAATAATTTTGATTTTAAAGGAAAAATTAAAAAATAAAACCTTCAATACATTTTTTATTTTTATTTTATATTTACTTCAGATTACTTAAATCTACTTAAAACTAGTTAACAAAAACATAACAAGGAAAACAGAAAAGGACAATTTCCTGGTATTTCGTTGGCAGCGGCCCAAGCCCCCAGCACAACCTGCATCATAGAGACGTAATTATGACATCTTACCCAAGATAACCCAAGACGCTGCCCCCGCTAATACTTAGCGCTGTATGTCGGCCATACCCCAGTCGAGCCACCAATATCTGATAAGGTTACATCTGTTACTTTCTCTTTCAGGTATGTCGCTGCTGTATCTCCAAATCGCATTTCGACCACTCAAAGTCATCGATGCATGTCGGATGCTTTTGTCCGTTGCCCTTCTAGTAATATGGTAGATCAGGGGCACGTTGCGTGAGTCCGACAGATAGCCCAGTGCATCTTAATGCAATAATGCCTCAGGTGGTATAAATCCGCTCTCGAGCGCTCTCTCAAAATACTAAGGATTTGGATAAAGGGCTCCTGAAATTAAGTCGTTTGAAAGAGAGGCGGTTCCTAGTAATATCCAGAATGACATTATCGATTCTGTACACTCTAGAAGCGTCCAGGAGTTTCTTATTTGACACATAGTGCCTGTAATTAGAATGTTCGCTTCTACACATATTCATACATGCTCTAAGGAATTTTCTCTCGAAGACGCGAAATTTTTCCATATATGAAGGTCCTACGAACGCCTGGTAGCAAATGACCTTCACTCACATCTCAGATGGCGTGAGTAAAATAACTTTTTCAGGGCTCTTCCCTTTTCCACAGCGTGTTCATTGTGTGTTCATTGTAATACAAGAATGCATCCAAGTAAACACCTAAATACCGCACTACCGCCTTTGTTGGAATTTAAAAGCCATTTGCACCAGTTATCTGCAAGTTTTCGTCGAAGGTCGTGGTTTCCGCGTCTTAGAGCGGTGCGAAACAGTATAACTTCGCACTTTGAATAGCTTATCTTAAGCTTCTACGTTTCGCAGTATGCCGAAATTAATCGAATTTGCTTTGCAAATATCTTTGGATTTCCTCGACTCTTGAACCGTGTACATAAAGCATAATGTCGTCAGCATCCATATCCTACAGCATTTCGGAAATAAATATATTAAACACAATTGGCGCCCTTACTGAGCCTTGTGGAAGACCGTTAGCGATATTGAAAACCCTAACTGTCGTGTTTTTATTATCTGGTACAACAAATTTCTTATCCCGTATATCAGAGATATACCCCGGGCTTACCTGACTTTCGCCTTTAAGCCACTGCTTATATTTTGCTACTTTACCTTTGGAGTAAACCGTTTCTTATTGTACCGTTTTAAGTCCTGCAACATAACTGATAGTTAGTATACTGCAGTCGGACCCCACGGCCAAGTTCGTCGGATCAGAAGGATCTTTCTTTTTTTAAATTCTCTATATTTACTTCGCGTGCGCGTGTGTTTGTTTGTGGGTTTGTTTGTCGTGGAATCTTGCGATACATTTTTAACCCACTTCCCAAAGTCCTATTTCATTGAAATTTCGAACACAGGTATATCTCTCATGACAACACTATCTATTAAAATTTGGGGCCCCTCGGGCCTCGGGAACCTTGGGGCTCCCATACAAATATTTTACAAAATGTACCCGATTTTCTTCTAATTTTATACACATGTGTATCTCCGATGGACAACACTTTTTGTAAAAATTTCAGGCCCTGAGACCCCAGTGGTTCCCATGTACATTTTTTAAAAATTAGCTCGATTTCCTTCAAATTTTAAACACATAATATGTATCTCCTATAAGAGAATTTACACAAAAAATTTAAATTTTTATGGGTTCTTTTTTTTATTATTGGAAAAACCTTCGATGTTTTCCAACAACTCGGGAAGTAGTGATTATTGAGCAAGTTACGCAGTATTTCCGTATGATTTCGACTGGAAGATGTTTTAGCACGATATTGGGAATGTTGTCTAAGCCTGTAAAGGGCTTGTTGTTCAGTTTCCTGAAAATGTAAGTCAACGTCGAGAAGTAGTTGTTTGTTTGGTCTTGCGTTAGTTCGTCTGCTTCCATGTCATTTGAGAAGCATACAAGAGTATCCGAGTAATTATGCTGATTACGAAATCTGTGCAATTCCTCGTTTACCATATCTGTAGAATTGCTTGGGAGACGTCCTATTTGGCGCACTGTTTCAAAATGAGATCCAATAAGATTTAGCCTCTCAACGTTTTTTAGATGATCGCGCAGTTCGCGTATTTCATTTAATAATTTCATGTTACTTGCTAATAAATTGTCGTATTTGTCTCTGGAAACGAATGATAGCATTGGCATTGATTCAGCTCCCCCGTTGAAGGAGGTGGCGAAGACATTTTTCTTTGTTTTATTTGTCTCCTGTATTAAGACGACTGTTTTAAATGTGCTTTTGTAAATTTAATATTCACTTTTATGTTAATTAGGTTTGTAAATATTATTCACTGTTTATTTGAGAATACTCTTAAGTTATTCACTTTATTATTTGTGTTCAGAAAAATATTTTCCACTCTAACTGGTGGAACACCCTGCGTGGTTGGCTTCGCTATCGCGACTCTTTAGAAACGCTATGGTAGACATGGTTACAAGTGGATATGCAGGTGGGCATTTGGTTAAATGATTGCAAAGATTTTGGGAAAACAGAAAAGGAACAATGAGAGGAAATATTTATGCGCACATATTGACGCTTAGATAATGGGCGTTTTCAAGTAAATATTCCATTGCGCAGCGACATCGAGCAGTTCGGTTCATCGCGAGCAATCTCACCCCAACGTTTCCGCAAATTTGACAGAAACGGTTTCAAAGAGATAAACAATTCACAAGGCAATACTTCAATGCGATTCAAGAACTACTCTTAGCGGACCAAAATAACCTCCGCGACCGCTGTGTTATCATATTCCGCACCATGCTGCATTGAAGAAGTTCCGAATAGTCAATGATGCTTCTTGTCCGACTGACAGCGGACTGTCATTAAATAAAATACAACTTGTCGGTGAAAAGTTGCAAGAGGACCTGGCGAGGATAGCTATATTCAGGATTATGGCTGACGACAGTCACTTTCGGAATTTCCTCGTTAACACACTATGCAGTAAATTTCGAAAACAATGGCCAATGAGCGCAGAGGCAATTGAATGCGATTTTTACATGGACGATTGTTTGCCAGGGGCAGTGGATCGAGTAAAGACACAGCACTTATGTCAGGCGATGGATGAACTGCTTCAATCGTACGGATTTGTGTTGAGCAAGTGGCGTTCGAGTCAATTGGGAGTGCTACCGAATGATGGAAAAGGGCAAACTAATGATCTCGGTGAATTTGACAATACAACAGTGCCCAGTACTGATGAACTGATGTTTAAATTTCAGCCGGCGCCAATGCTGGAAGCAAAAAAGCAACAAAACCACGAGTGATTAGTCATATTGTGCAGATCTTTGATCCGAATAGTTACGTTAGGCCAATCGTTATCGTGGCAAAAATAATGATGCAAGACATATGGGGGAGGGGGGGGGGGGGGCGAACATCGGATGGGACGTGTTAGTGCCGGAAGACATTTATCGCAGATGGCAACAATTTCAGCAGCAACTGTCTGTTATCATGGAAATTCGACTCGCACGCTGGTTAGGTATCAGCCTCGACAGAAACATTTCCCTGCACGGGTTTGCAGATGCTTCATTAGCAGCATTCGTCGCAGTGCTACACGTACGTATGGAAACAGCAGATCGAGTCGAAAACATTCTGACCGAAGGAAAATCGCATGCAGCACCCGTGAAACCCCTTACGGTGTCAAGTTTGGAACTATTCTCAGCAAGATTACTGAGCGAACTCAGTTGCTCTTGCAAACAGACATCGAATTTGGTGCACGTTAAAACAACACTGTGGTCAGCTCTGCATACGCTAGTACGTTCCATTGAATATTCCCTGCACTAAAAGGAGTACACTATGGTAGCTTTCCTGGACATTGAAGGCGCATTTTAATAACGTCAACACATCTGCGATCACAGATACACTGACGGCGTTACGGGACAACTCACTTGGCGAACTGATTAACCTTCTACTCACAAGTCGGATTCTCAACTCAAAACTGGGTGTGTCATCTGCCAGAAGATCTGTCTGCACAGGAACCCTACAAGCTGGAGTCCTGTCCCCCTTCTATGGAACTTAGTGGTTAATGAACTGCTTGTATGCCTGAGAAGGGAGGGCTGCTGAGTGATCGCTTATGCGGATGACGTTGCTATTGCCGTCTCAGGAAAGCACCCTAAGACCTTAAAAAACTCCTACAAAATGCTCTCAGCTAGGTAACAAATTGCGCAGATCGCTGCGGTTTAAGAGTAAACTCACTCAAAACTGAGCTTGTGTCTTTTGACCCTCGTTCTATTAAAGGTACAAGTATTCTCTTAACTTCTTAACATACAAGAAATACAAAAAAGGGTCTTCAACCCCATATAACTCATTGGCTATGTATAGTAGTAGTAAGACCTACTCTTATATACGGTTTGGCGGACAGCCTTAAATCGAGCAAAGTCCATAGATCAGCTTGTCTATGTATGTTTCGTAAAACCCCTTCGCCGCACTGGACTTTCTGTTCGAGCTTACACGTCTCGACATTTTCAGCAGGCAACTTGCTGCTAGCTCGGCTATTCGCCTCAAGGCTGGCTCCCAGTAGACAAGAAATTAAATCGGCCACGTCAATACTGAATTAAGTCAGGATCCCAGACAACATAAACTACACCACTCCCCAGTTCCATTTCAATAAAAACTTCTAGGTCGCCTTCCCCTCCAGATCATTTTGTGAGGAAGGCGCCTTCCTGGAATATGAACACATTCATTTTTACACAGACGTGTCTAGAACTGATAACGGAGTTGGTGGAGGTGTTTTATCAAAAAAGCTTAATCTTAGTCTCTCTTTCCGTCTTCCTAATCACTGTAATGTTTCCAGGCTGAAATTATGGCGATCAGTTAAACCTTGTCTTGGCTGAAGAGAAACGTCATAGCAGGTCCGCTAAGGATATTCGTATATTCTCGGATAGCCAGACTGCACTGAAATCTCTGGAATCAGTCTCTACAAATGCAATCCTAGCCCTCAACTGCCGATCATCTCTTAGGGAGATGGCGGAGCAGTTTAATATCCACCTGTGTTGGGTGCCAGGGCATAGAGACATTCTGGAAAAATATATGGCTGACGAACTCGCAAAAAAATGAACTTACTATCCGCATCTTACCTATGCATACCAAACGCCACATGCAAACTCATGCTAAAGCGGGACACTATTGATAAAACTAATCGTAGGTAATCAAACGGTACAACTTTCATAGCGACAAAACAGATCTGGCCAAAGCTGGATCCGAAACGCTCCAAGTGTTTGATTTCTCAAAAAAGAATGCACATCGGTGCTATTGTAGGTTTTCTTCTCGAATGACTTTGGCAGAAGCTGCTGCATCTCTGTACTTGTCCAGCCCTCTCCAAGAAACGTAAACTCTACAACGACACTAATGATCTTATCAACATTGATAACAGTACCTAGTCTCCTTCGCTTCATACGAAGCTCTACGTGGTTCAACGAGTAGGTGGAGAGTAACTTTCCTGATCCATGCTGTATCAAAATGGACCATATCTGGTCTAAGTGTGTCGGTTTCACTCACAGCCACGTTAACCTAACCTAACAGCAAATGATGGGCGAGCTACCGTCCGACCAGGTACAAACATGTCGGCTGGGCCTTTTTTTGTTGAAAGCGCGATGCAAGTTAGAAAAGAAATATGTTGCAGTATTTGCCTGTTTGGTCACCAAAGAGGTACATTTACGACTGGTCGAAATATTATCCACGGCGGATTTTATCCAAGCATTCCTTTGCTTCACCAGTATTTGTGGCACCTATGGTGCGACAATGGAAAAACTTTCACGGTCGCAGAGAAAGAATTGGCACGAGTGTTGCGGACTCGGAATGGAATGGATGTGGCGAAGAATCTCCAAAAATATGGTACAGAATGGTGATTCATTACGCCAACGGCGCCACACCAAGAAGGATTATGGGAAGCCGCGGTTAAGTCATTGAATAACTATTTAAAAAGAATCGTCGGCCCGCATAATTTAACGAGCAGCGCCTTCAGAGTAATCCTAGCTAAAACAAGCGCAGTAATGAACTCTCGTCCATTATCCGCACAGTCAGAAGATCCCGTAGACTTATCATTTTTAAGGCCAGCGCATTTCCTTATTGGAGAGCCCATTATTCAACCGTTCGGTGCGAATCTTCAATAAGAGATCCCAGTCAATAAACCGAAATTAAATATTGGAATTTTGGAAATTCCTGCCTGGGCACCCCATCCATGGTTTCCATGGATATATGACAGTTATTTAAAAAAAATTTTTTTGTTGTGTTCCTCAAAAAATTCTTTTTATTATTCAGTATTATCCACCGGTTAGAGATATCCACATCTGCTTAGCAAAATTTGTACTTTGTACTTTGTACAGTCCACAAGCGCGAAAGGGTAAGACCCTTCTTTTTGAGCCATCGAAACACTGATCATTGTTTCATTAAAGATTTCTTCGTGATTTTTTTTTTTTTTTTTTTTAAGGTGGGTTTTAAGGTGAGTCATGATGGGCCCTTCAGGTGGGTTTAGAGGGGGTTTAAAGAGGGTTTTGGGTGGGATGTTTACTGGCTTTTCGGGTAGTTTTGAGGACGTCTTGAGATGATGTTAAAGGAGTATTGAAGGGGTTACTTGAGCCGGTCTTGAGTGTGGTCTTGAGGGGCTCTGGAGGAGAGTTCTTGAAGAGTCTTGAAGGTGGTCTTAAGAGTGGTACTGAGGGCTTGAGGGAGTCTTAGATGGTATTTAGGGGGTTTTGTAGGGACTTGAGGAAAGCTTGAGAGAGCCTTGGGTGGGGTCCTGTAGGGGGTCGTGACGTAGTCTTGCGGGGGTTTTGGGAGTGTCTTGAGCAGAGTCTTAAGAAGGTTTTGTGATTTCCTCGCTCGTTATGTAATATACTATTAAGTTATCGTAAGCTCTCAAAACAAAAATGTAATTGCATCACAATTTTATCAATGACTACATTAAAAATTTGCTTGTAAAATGAATTTACATCGCCAACCAAATACAATAAATGGTTCGTTGTACTTTTATTATGCAAACACTTAAATTAAAACTATTGCTTTGCATAATTGAAAATAGAATATCGGTGAATGCAAATAGTTTTAAAACCGTTTTAGAAAAAAAAAAAAAAGGACTCAAGGAATGCAATATACCTCTTGCAGTTATGGTTGTCTCTGAATCCCAACTTTCTGGTAAATATATAATTAATTGGAATTGATCTTGCAAAACATCCTTATAAACATCAACTGTGGTCACAATTCTTGATGAAAAGTTCAATGCTGATGCCGATTCCCAAGTTCGCCGATTTCCAAGTTTGTCAAGAGAGCTTTCGTTCTTTTAGTAGAAATCCAAAAAATTTTGAAATGCCCTAGAGAGAGAGAAGAAGAGAGTGAAGAAAATTTTCACGTCTTTAATAAATTCTAAAGATTCTGTAGCAACAGATTTAAAACATGGGCGTCGCAACAAATAAATTTTGCTGAGGGAAATTTTTTTCTCACTAATGCTTAAACACCGCCACGATCTCCAGACATAACTGACGCACCAGTCATAGTCCTGCCCAATTTTTTTTCGATGGGTAATGGTTTAATATTTTTGACTATATGCTCGGGCAAAGCTATTGCTGAATGATCTACACTCACATCGACGAGCTCGTAAAATCTTTCAAATATGTCCCCATTTAAAACGTGATTTTCGCGATACATCAATAGTTTCATCTAAAAGTATCGGAAAAAAACAACCCATAAAAACTAAAATTTTTCATCTAAATTCTCTAATAGGAGATACATATTTTAGCAACGTTTGAACCGGGTTAATTTGGAAAAAATTAATATTATAGTTTTGTCATATTTACTCCCTTAAAGAGCAAGATTTTTCTCTTAAAATGGCTGCCCAAAAAGTCGACGCTTGATGAAAGATGCTAATTGCAATTGCAACAAGCTATGCAGGTTCTGTTAAATTTACAAATGTTTTGAACGAATTTTTTTCTTATTAAAGAGCAATTCCTCTCTTAATATGTTTTGAGTTGCGTATATAAATTATACTCGGTTTATGTGTCCAAAACAAAGTAACAATTAATTGGTTCGTAATACAGATATTTATTTTTGATATTGCACTAATAATTATATTTATTATATCTTTAAACTTGTTGTATGAAAAATATTAAATTTTTAATCTTCATTAATGTCGTCATTTTGAAAATTCAATGAACATTACTCAAGTCGTTAGGTTCGGCGAACGACAAGAACACCCAGAGAAAACGCCACTATTATTATCTATTATCTATTATTTTGTTTTGTTATTTGTATTATTGGAATTATTCTGCAATTTTTGCATTCTGTTCATCATTTCCTTATTACATGTAAATATGATTGAAAACAATATTCAAAATGTGGGTTAATAATGGTATTATAAATTTTAATTGAATTCGCCATGAAGAGAATCTTTTTTATTTTATAAATAAAATAATTTTTTTAGCAATTTTGAAATATATGATATTTTCATACCAGCCTACTCAAATAATAAATTTTTCCATCATTCCTTCCGGCAACCCCGAGTTCGCATATTTTTGATTTATTATTTAAACAATTTCTTCGTTTTCACTGCTTTAATGTGTTGCAGTCAAGTACGAATGTAGGTATGCTAGCCAGTTTCATTGCAATATATTTTTGATTGGATTTGTTAAGATATAGCTCCTACCTCATAAAAAATCAAATATTTTTTTTTTATTATTACTACATAATATGATATAAAACTACTCTAACTACTTTTGTTATACAGTTACCTTTTTTCCTTTTTTTGTGAATAAAATTACTTTTATTTTTCCTCTTTTGCAATGGAAATCTACTTGAATGCGGCCTTTTCACTTTTGTGTTGCACGATTTTTAAAAGGACAATTTATGTTCCGTAAAATCAGGAATAAAAACTTCATTAATAAATAAAAATAAATAACAATAATATTTAATTTTTATATTGTATTTTTGTATTTGTTATAGTCGTCAAATTACGCTTTTGAGGTAGGAGCTAGTTCGCAGTTTATCCATTTTATTTTATATAATATATTTTATAACTATTTCGATTCATAATATTTAAGCTTAAAGCTGTTGAAAAATTCTTTTACTACTGCTGACGTTTTTTTTTTAACAAACAAACAAACAAACAGAGCTCGAAACTCCGAAAATAGAATTGAAGTGGTTACACTGGCTCAAGAGTGAGGGAAACAACTCGTAGTCGTGACTGCGCAACTGAGTCAAATGTATATTTGTACAATTTATGTATTCCTATTTTGCAACTAATAATGCATATGTAAAGGAACAGCCAACTTAAGATTGGCTGCTGGTGAAAAATCCACCGAAAATATTAAAGAATGTGGTGTTAATAATAATATAATTTAATTTAAAAAAATACCGAGTGAACCTAAGCGTATATTGATATATGATAAAATATCAATGATATCCAACCGAAGAAAAATAAGCAATCGAGCTGGAACATAAATTAAAATAGGCGCGAGTGATATGCTTGTGAAAGTTCCAAAAATTTGTATCAAAATGTTTGCCTATTAAAAAAAGCAGCAGCTATTTAAAGCAAGTGGAGAAAAAATATTTTATGCCAATAATTGTCGGTCGTGTTTGGAATTTATTGCCTTAAACATGCAATCCCGGGTGGTTGATCACTAAATTGTGAATGAGCGAAGACTTTTCGCTCTAAAAAGGTATTGTATTTACGTTGATTGCTGCATTGTTTTGTTGTACTAGTAGTCAGCCAGTGTTTTGTGTTTGCTTTGCTACCTCGCTAGCAATATTATATTTCTCTGCTGACGATAACCTTGCGGAAAAAATCAAGACCAAGCTGCAAAAATGTTAGCATAAACATAAACATATATGTGAGTAATTTGGCGACCGATACTGCCAGTTGAATATGATGCATATCTAGTTTAAAAAAGTTATTGGATAGAACATAGAAGTGCAACAGCACGTACACGGGATAGTTCATTAGAAACTTGAAAAAATTCCAATTAGAATATACATGTTATTATGAAAGTAACCATTTTGGGTTTTTTTTTGTCGTAAAACTCCTTTTGTGTAACTGACTTAGGGGTTTATTTTTTCATGTTGATTTCGGAATGCCCAATAACATGTGTGGTATCTGTTAGTGGGAACTTATTGGTTTTTGTGCTGTCATTAGTTCGATTTGCCAACAAAAATCAATCTGTGTAACTAATTTTTTGATGGCCGAACTGAATATATTTTCAGTTTTATCCCACTTTTTACTTAAATCAACAATTACTGCTAGTACTGTTGATATTTTTCTGTCATTTACATTTTTCGTTCGATTTACATGCTGCTCTTAGTAGCCGCCACAAACAAAAAGAAAATTCGTTCAAGAATATACATACACACACATGTAACAGAACTACATTAATGTAAACAAACAACTAATTTTCTTGTATAATTTGCCAAGGGGCTATGTCTGTTATCATAATTAAAAAATTGAGTGTGCGTGCAAACGAGCGAGTGGTATACTGATGTTTGCCTAATTTGCGTTCGCAGAAGAATTGAGAAAAGTTTGGCCACAAAGATAGCAACAAAAAAAAATACCTTAATATACCTTCCCGACATCTAAAGCACGAAGTGCAACTTCTTTGCCTCGTAAAACGTACTATCAAACTTGACTGCAAGTTTTGATCGACATCTCTCAAAACTTATAGTGTGAACGCCTGACTGACTGACTGACACTCGAAACTGATCCCTACCAAAAATGTTTGCGGTTGACTGGCAGTCAGCGGCCATGTTTGTTTATGATCGATAATGGTTCTGTTTTTTTATTCTACCCGAGTGAGCAGTGTACGTCAAAAATTTACTCTGTGTTTTTTTATTCAATCGGGGTAATTTTACTCTGTACTCTGTGTTTTTTGTTGTGAAACGAGCACGACACGGTGTATACATACACAGTTTCCTATTTTTAAATTCTCTATACTAACTTCACTTGCCCGTGGCACGGATGTCGGTCGTCGATCGTCTGTCGTCTGTCGTGGAATTTTGCGATAAATTTTTAACCCACTTCTCAAAGCCCGATTTCATTGAAATTTTGCACACATGTGTATTTCTGGAGACAACACTTTCTTTTAAAATTTGAGGCCCCCCGGGCCACGGGGTCAAATATTTTACAAAATTTACTCGATTTCCTTTAAATTTTATATACGTATGAAACTCCGATGGAAAACACTTTTTGTAAAATTTTGGAGACCCCGCGCCCCAGGCCTGATTTTTTTAAAAATTTTATATATGTGTGTATCTCCGATAGACATCACTTTTTGCAAAAAATTTGGTGGCCGTGGTCGTGGGGCCCCATAAAAATTTTTTAAAAAAAAATTAACCCGACTTTCTTCAAATTTTATACACATGTTTTTGGAGTTTTTGGAGTGAAAGCGCCCTGAGCCCCGAGGGGTGCCCATATACATTTTTTAAAAATTACCTCGATTTTCTTCAAATTTCAAAAACATGTGAATCACTGGTGGACACAACTTTTTGTTAATTTGTTGGAGTGATCGGGCTCTGAGACCCTTGTGGTGTCCATGTAAACTTTTTAAAAATTAACCCGATTTTCTTCAAATTTTAACACATACCCATTAGAGAATTTCCATGAAAAATTTTATTTTTATGGGTTTTTTTTTTTTACTCTTTAAATCTGAAATGAATATCAGCGTAAGGCAGAGTAAGAGCGAGTATAGCTAACCAGTGTACACACCGAATATTTTTACGCCGTGCAACATTCGCTCGGTGTACTCCGGGTAACTATACTCGCTCGGGTTGCATAAAAGAATAGACCCGTTGTGTATACAAATTCCTCAATCAGCTGTATTTTTAACGTGAAACGACGTTATAGACACGGATGAAGGTAGAAAGTTTTTAAATGCCTACGAAATAACCGATGTTTGTGGTACATAAAGGACCCGTACATGTCATACGTGGAAAAATAATTATGGATATCGCAAATTGGTGGAAATCATGAAAAAATAAAAGGCAACGGTGGAAAATCGCAAGAATGAGCAACAAAAAAGCATTCCGTTTGCAGTCCATCTTTCCCCTTTGAAAATTAGAGCTTGACTGTTGGTTTGAATGTCAAACTATTCTAGTAATCTGACCGCAAGGCACATCAGCTTCGATATAAAGTCAGGTTCGATAGTCTGTCAGCCGCTTAAAATGCTGCATGATTCCGGTCATAAAGGAAGGAAAACGGTACTTGGATAGGCAGATAAATAGCTTCGTTCCCATGCTATATTCATTGTTGGGCTAGTGGAGTTTTTTGGGGATGATTTGGGATTTCGGTGGTCTTTTGGGGTCTTTTGAAGGTCTATTGAATGTCTTGTGGGGGTCTTAATGCTTGCGCGTATAAACGTATTTTAACAGAATAATATATGGAGCCTTCTCCATATAGCATCCCATCTTCATATTGTTTAAATTCAATAAATTATATATAAAGTAAATAGTTCAAAATAAAATAATAAATAAATAAATAAATAATAAATAAATAAATTATATTTTATTTAGATAAAAATCCATTTTTTGTTCATACAATTAATATCAAAAATAAAAAATTGTATACGCTCAATAAAAACTTAAACTACAATAAAAAATTTTCTTTACAATATAATTTAATAATTTGCTTAAATTTTAATAATGACTTTTCATTTTTTATTTTGTTCGGCAATTCGTTGTACATAATTAGACCTTTGTACATAAGCATACTCTTCACTTTATCATTTTTATAAAAATCTAAACTAAAATCACATCTATTTCTTAAATTGTAATTATGAACCTCATGAACATATTTCAATTTATCACTTAGATAACTAGGTAGTAATCCATTCTTAATTTTGAAAACTAGAATCAAAACATTCATATTAATTAATTGCTCTACATTTAACCACTTTATTTTATCCAACATTGTGCTTATATGTGTAAGTCCGTTAGCTTTTAAAATATAACGCATTGCTTTATTTTGCAATTTTTGTAACCTATTAAGCAATTGTCTGTTACTTAAAAATAAAATAGATGGACAATATTCATAGTAAGGTTTTATAATTACATTGTAGATATGTAAAGATTTATTAAAGGAAATATTTTTTCTAATACTTCTTAAAAAATATACTTTTCTTGCAATTATTTACACACATAATCTATATTATGTTATATATTTATATTATATATTACACCAAGCAATTCATGAAATAATAGTGCAAGTATGGGAAGAAGAAGTTATGCCAGAAGACTGGCGAAGAGACATCCTGTGCCCCATTTATAAGAAGAGAGATATCACAAAATGCAGCAATTATCGTGGTATTACGTTGTTGAGTACCGCGTATAAGACTTTTTCCTCTATCCTTCAAGACAGGATAGCCCCATACGCTAAAGTCATCATTGGTCCATACCAGTGTGGCTTCATCCCAGGCAAATCAACAACTGATCAGATTTACACCCTAAGGCAGATGATGGAAAAATGTCTAGAGTTTCAAAACTAGCTACACCATATTTTTATAGACTTAACAGCCGGCTATGATAGCATAGCCAGAGTAGAACTTTAAAAAGCCATGAGAGAAATCGGCATCCCAACTAAACTGACCCGACTATGTAGGTTGACCATGACCAATGTTATTAGCCAATTAAAAATCTTCAACCTGGCGTTGGAGAAAGTGATCCGAGACTCTGACGTAACGGCGAGAGGAACAATCCTCTATAAGTCCATTCAAAGGGAAGCGAATATGAAGTAGTTCAATCCTTTAACTATCTGGGGTCAACTGTAGCAGCCGATAATAGCATGGAACCAGTACTTACATATGGACCCGAGACTTGGGTGCTTAGCAAAAAGCATTCTAATCTCTTAGCCGCGATCGAGAGAAAAGTCTAACGGAGAATTGTTGGCCCCGTATGTGAGAAAGGACTATTACGGAGACTCAATAATGATGAGATCTACGAGCGTTACCGCGATGTCGAGATCATGGAGAAAATTAAGCTCTGTAGGCTCCGGTGGGCAGGACATCTTGCTCGCATGAGCGAAGAGGATCCTGCTCGAAAAGTCTTTTGCGGTAGGATTTATGAAACACGACAGCAAGGCCGGCCAAGCCTACGCTGGAAGGATGGCTTAGACCAGGACGCCCAGAGTTTAGAGATGCCAAACTGAATGACATCGGCTCGAAATCGGGGCCGGTGGAGAGACTTTTTGCGGGAGGACAGGATCGGACCACGGTTGTAGAGCCCAATATGATGATGAATCTATATTATCCTTAAATACTAATTGATTATCTATCACTACGCCTAAGTATTTTATTTTATTAACAACTTCAATTTTATCAATATTAATTACGATATTATCGACTAAATCTCCATTAACACACATACATTTAGTTTTATCAATGTTTAATTTTAATTTATTCATTTTAACCCATATATCCATTTCGCTTAGATCACTATTTATTTTATTAACATATTCTTCTACCGAATTACTAGTAGCATAGAGTAAAGCATCATCCGCAATTAAAAAAATATTCGATTGCTTAATGATTTTATCAATATCATTTATATATAACAAAAATAAGTTTACACCTAATATTGTACCCTGTAGTACTCCAATATTGATATCTTTTGGTTCAGACTTGGTCATCTTTATTTTGGTTCTCTGTTTTCTGTTACACAAATATGATTTAAACCAATTTAGGGGTGTACCAGATATACCATACTTTTCTAGTTTCAGCAAAAGTTTATTTCTGTCGATAGTTTCAAATGCTTTAGATAAATCTAAAAATACAGAAACTATTACTTTCTTACTGTACACATCCACTTTCCAATTTGATACAACTAAATTTATGATAGATTCACAACTGTGATGTTGTTGAAATCCCGATTGGTATTTAAAAATAAAATTATTCTGTTTCAAATATTGTGTAAGTTGAATACTAACTGCTTTCTCTAAAAAATTTCGCCTTATTACAAATCATATTAATTGACCTAAATTCATTACACTTTTTAGTATTATTAATCTTTTCTTTTGGAGTTATTATTGTTTCCTTCCTGATATTAGGTCAAATTCCGCTTTCCAACGACTTATTAATAATTGATAGAATATAAAAAATATTAAAAAAAAAACAACCCATAAAAATTAAAAATTTTCATGTAAATTCTCTAATAGGAGATGGGTAGTGTTACAATTTGAAGAAAATCGGGCTAATTTTTAAAAAATTTACATAGACATCACGCGGGTCTCAGGGACCTATCACTCCAACAAATTTACAAATAGTTTTGTCCATCAGTGATACACATGTGTTTAAAATTGGAAGAAAATCGGGCTAATTTTTAAAAAATTTATATGGGCACCCTTCGGGCCTCAGGGCCCATTCACTCCAAAAACTTTACAAAAAAGAGCAGGGTACGCTGTGTCGAAGAGACAGCCGTGGGTTTTGAGCGTGACAACGTCTGTCCGGGACGAAAGAAAAGAAATCAGCACACGAAAAATTAATTTTAATCAACCATTTAAATTTTTTCTTTGTTAGAGCCCTGTTAAGTTTAACAACAAATTCAGATGCACTCGATATACATGCAAATAAATACAAGATGCATTTTGACGGATACGATTATTTTTTTTTTTTACGCAATGCAAAAGCATCATACGGTTTTCGGAGACGCAGGCTTTAATTTTGTTAAAAAAAACTAACTTATAATGGTTAGAATCTTCCATGTAAATTCTTTAACCTGAGGCCATATCACTTCCATATTTGTATAGAAAGTGTTGTCATCATATTATCATTATATACAAAAGTGTATATGTGGAAAAGTACCGTTTGGTACTGAAAGGATATTTCAGAGTCATTATTCTATAAACAATGAGAAATGAACCGTATATTAAAGATTATTGTTTGATTTTGTATTAGCATACAGTCAGTACAATGATAAGCACAGTTAATTTAATAAAAAGTGAATGGCGAACCGTCTGTTATATAAAGATAGAAGACGAACAGAATGTTAAAAAAAGCCGAAAGTTTCTCGCTCTATTTCCTTCACTGAGAAATTTTGTAATTTATAAATTATTAAAGAAAAGCTGAAAGAAAGCAAGCAGAGAACCAACACGAACCTTTTTCGTGCAACCGTATGGGTTGCAAGTTGCTACTGCAAGGCTAAGAGAACGAGTAAGCAGAACACCGAAGGGGACTTTCGAGTTTCAATACAATTACTAGTACTACACATACACATATTAGCCAGAGAGAGAGAGAGGGTGATTGAGTTGTTGGGGAAGTGGTATGGCCAAAACCTTCTCTATAGAAAGCCCAACTGTTCCGATCGTTCACAGATCCATGCTTAGATTTTACGTTTCTCGCTCTTTGCGACTACTTATTTTTTGTACACTGTATTTACATCCCACAAAAACACATGCGTTTGGTCTTGGTTTACAGCATTAGTATGCGTAGAGTTGGGCTTTCTATAGAGAAGCCCAGCTGTTCCGATCGTACACAGATGCATGCTTAGATTTAGACCAAACGTATTTGTATTAGTAATCAACTAAAGAGCAAAATCCATATAAAATTTTTCTGTTTCCCACTACCACATCTTACGTTTCTCGCTCTTTGCGACTACTTATTTTTTGTACACTGTATTCACATCCCACAAACACACATGCGTTTGGTCTTGGTTTACAGCATTAGTATGCGTAGAGTTGGGCTTTCTATAGAGAAGGTTTTGGTATGGCATGGAAATAGAAGTATACATCAAAATGTTTTTCGCTTTGAAACGCACAGACGCAATATTCGCCATTATTTTCGTTTTATCTGGTTCTCTTTTTAAATTCTCTATATTAACTTCGCGTGCACGTGGCTGGCTGGCTGGGTGGCTGGCTGGCTGGTCAGATTTTCTCATCAATTTTTAACCCATTTCCCATAGCCCGATTTTATTTAAATTTTGCATATATGTATATTTCCGGTGACAATACCTTCTATTAAAATTTCAGGCCCCTCGGACCTCGGGGTCGGGGGCTCCCATACAAATATTTTAAAAAATGTACCCGATTTTCTTAAAATTTTATACAAATGTGTATCTCCGATGGAAAACACTTTTTGTAATAATTTTGGAGAGATCGGGCCCCTGGGTCGGGGGGCTCCCATACATTTTTTTTTTAATTATCAATTTTTAATGCACTTCCTAAAGCCCGATTTTCCTGAAATTTTGTACACATGTGTATTTCCGGTGACAATACTTTCTTTTAAAATTTGGAAGTGATCGGGCCCCGGGTTCGTGGGGCTCCCATACAAATTTAAAATAAAAATTACCCGATTTTTTCAAATTTTACACACATGTGTATACCCAATAAACAATACTTTTTCTTAAATTTGGTAGTGATCGGGCCCCAGGTTCGTCCGCAAGGGCCTTGCATTTTTTTAAATACCGTCGCATTTCAACGACTCTGTGCTGTGTGTGCTGCGCAGTCGGCTGCGCTGCTTGATTTGGTGGATTTTGATTGCAAAATCTATTATGCCTGTTAATGGCAGCACTACGAGTTTGCGTCGCCATATTTTTAACTCGGCACTTACATGGTTATTAATAAGTCATTATTTCTAATAATGAACGAAAACAGAAAATTTCGGTTTCACATCATTTCTCAAGCATCAATATACATTACTCCGACTTACACAATCATTATTAATGCCATTTCGCAAAGTTACCATGAATGTGCGTAATAGTATAAAAGTCGAATCGATTCTGAACATTCCATTTCATCTTTAAGCAATATGTATGTATTTTGTTTACTAATGTCTCTTTCCAATTGCACAAACCGTATCCGAAACCATACCCATAGGTTAGCTTTCAAAGTGACAGAGTTTAAGAGGTGAACGAGGTGAGTGCCCGATGTACCCTCAAACCGTACTCACGGCACAGTTCGCAATTGCAACGTTAAACTGAAACCACGAGAGAGAAATCTTAGCTCACGCACAAATGAACCCAGCAAATGAAACGAGACATAAATGTTTTATGCTTAATTCAACTTACTGACTTATTTACTGAATTGTATTTTTATTGATGTCGTTTTTTGTTGTTGATATCAACTTACAGATAGAACAACAAGTTTTCACAATATTCTGTCATTTGGCGTTTTCATAAATTAGTTCAGAGCAGTCCAAGAGTTCTCAAGAAAAATGCTCGTGTTTCTTATTTGCTCAGAGTATGAGCGTGCTCCAAGTGCTCAGAATAAAATGATCTGAGCATTTTCAAATTTGACATCTGATGTCAAATGTCTCTTTCGATTATTTTCTCCTACAATAAAAAAATAAAAAAAATAAAAAATGACCTAGGATCGAGGGGCTCCCATATCAATTTTTGCGATTAGAGAATTTAGATGAAAATTTTTAATTTTTATGGGTTGATTTTTATTATGTAATATTATGAAGGATAAGATAAGCGAAAAGAAAAAATGAAAATAGTTGCAAGAAAGCTTGCTGGTTGTCATTGTTATCTGCCTCTTTTTTTGTAACTTATAGTAGTATTTTTTTTTCTGTTAATAGACCAAACACGAGAGCACTGTATCATTTTATGCAATGTTGATAGAACGAGCAGAGCAAATGAACAGAGACTATACTATCACTACGGCTGCGGTAAAGAATTAAGGGGTTACGCAGCTTGTGCTGCACAAAAAAATTGGCAGGCAGTCGGTATGCACGAAATTGCGGCTACATTTTAAACCGACTTACAGTCTGCTTGTAGGGCGACAATTTGACATTTACATTTTGCTATTTGTATACAATTTAAAGTGACTGCGTAAACTGCGCAGTCGATTTTTCTTTACTGCATTGGCTGAGAAGTGAATTTTTAACCAACATGCAGCATAAACTGCGCGGCTGAATTCTCGGCCTACTACTGCATATGTTTGTTTCGTTCTGCTCAAGCTATGAACTTGATTGTATGTTATTGAAATCAAAGTATATTTTTATGAATCCACCCCGTTGCTGCAGGAACTGTAGTCCATCTAATGCCTTTCAAATAACAGAGCATCCGGATTTCTGCGATATGACAGTACAGGCATCAAAAAGTGTGGATGCGTCAGAATCAAAAGTGGTTGATTCCACATCTTCTAATCTGACACATTCGTGAGTGACGGGTGGGGCCTGTATGGCAACGCCGTCCGAATTTTGGAAGATTTTGGCTGTCCGACAACAGACCTAGGTTTTTTAGAGCACCTCAGCTTCTCAGGATACAATGGGTTTCCCTATAGCAGGACCCGAAGTTGATACAGTTTTAAATGCATCGGTCACATAAATTATATTTATATTCTCCATTGTGTTCCCACGAGTGTCCACGAAAAAATGACAGACAGGTTTGCCATGGGAAGGCTGGTTGAAACCGAAGGTCGCCAGGTATTCGGAGTCCATTTACTAGCGACTAAGCTCCCTCTTAGCCATGCATCCATCGGCGTAACCTGTTCCACCTTGAATAAGGGATTATAAAAAGTTTACTGAGGATAGGACAATTCCTTTATATCAAACCTTCCTCCTTTACCTGGGCTTGGGACCGGCATGCTACTATTTTAACAAGGCGGAGTTAAGAAAATCGGGTTCATTTTTAAAAAATTATCTGGGCACTACTCGACCTTGGCGCCCGATCAATTTTAAATTTTTATAAAAAGTGTTGTTATCGGATATAGGTACATATGTGTACAACATTTTAAGAAAATCGGTTAGATCTTTAATAAAATTTTATGGTCACCAGACGTTTCAAATTATAATACTCGATGAAAGTATTGTCTTCGGAAATATACATGTGTTTCAATGAAATCGTGCTTTGGGAAGTATGTTGTAAATTGTTCGCAAGATTCCACGACAAACAAACAAACAGATCCACGGGCACGCAAAGTGAATAAAGAGAACTAGCTGATATCCCCGGTGTTTCCCGTGACCAGCTGACCCACTCCACTCTACCAAAAAAAAACCCCACCAAGACCCACCAAATGCCGAGATTTGAACTCGATAGAGATAAACATAAATACACTCTAACACCGAGTCCAAAAAAGGATAAACTTACCTGAGCACCAAAAAAACTTAAAGTGCGAATATAGCTTTGTTACGGACGTTTTTTTACATTGGAAATATTAATTTTCAAAAATTCAGCGCCACCTACCGGACTCAAAAAAGAGATAGACATTTGCGATCACCAACCGAACATATGGGGTCAATTTGGCTTCAATATGTCCAGTGGTTTAGGTGCGATGCTCTTACATACATATGCACCAATATCTCCATTCCAGCGCCCCATACCGGGTCAAGAAAAAACATAAACTTATCGGAGTATCAGGAACATTGAAACATCCAGTGGTTTGGGCGTTATAACCACCTACCGGGCTCAAAAAAGAGATAAACTTATCGGAACACCAAACGAACATATGGTGTGAATATGGCTTACGTCGAGTAGTTTAGGCGTGATGCGATCACATACAAACGCACAATCATTTTTAAAACGTTTTGATTAGTTCGCTTTTGTGTATAACAAACTTTCCATTGAGCTATAGAGACTTGAAACTTTAAACATAGCTCAGAACTAGATGAACATTGACAAATCAAACGTTCCATTGAGCCATAGGGACTTGAAACTTTAAACATAGCTCAGAGCTAGATGAACATTGACAAATCAAACGTTCCATTGAGCCATAGAGACTTGAAACTTTAAACATAGCTCAGAACTAGATGAACATTGACAAATCAAACGTTCCATTGAGCCATAGAGACTTGAAACTTTAAACATAGCTCAGAACTAGATGAACATTGACAAATCAAACGTTCCATTGAGCCATAGGGACTTGAAACTTTAAACATAGCTCAGAACTAGATGAACATTGACAAATCAAACTTTCCATTGAAACTTTAAACATAGCTCAGAACTAGATGAACATTGACAAATCAAACTTTCCATTGAAACTTTAAACATAGCTCAGAACTAGATGAACATTGACAAATCAAACTTTCCATTGAGCCATAGAGACTTCAAACTTTAAACATAGCTCAGAACTAGATGAACATTGACAAATCAAACGTTCCATTGAGCCATAGGGACTTGAAACTTTAAACATAGCTCAGAACTAGATGAACACTGACAAATCAAACGTTCCATTGAGCCATAGGGACTTGAAACTTTAAACATAGCTCAGAACTAGATGAACATTGACAAATCAAACGTTCCATTGAGCCATAGAGACTTGAAACTTTAAACATAGCTCAGAACTAGATGAACATTGACAAATCAAACGTTCCATTGAGCCATAGGGACTTGAAACTTTAAACATAGCTCAGAACTAGATGAACATTGACAAATCAAACTTTCCATTGAAACTTTAAACATAGCTCAGAACTAGATGAACATTGACAAATCAAACTTTCCATTGAAACTTTAAACATAGCTCAGAACTAGATGAACATTGACAAATCAAACTTTCCATTGAGCCATAGAGACTTCAAACTTTAAACATAGCTCAGAACTAGATGAACATTGACAAATCAAACGTTCCATTGAGCCATAGAGACTTGAAACTTTAAACATAGCTCAGAACTAGATGAACATTGACAAATCAAACGTTCCATTGAGCCATAGGGACTTGAAACTTTAAACATAGCTCAGAACTAGATGAACATTGACAAATCAAACTTTCCATTGAAACTTTAAACATAGCTCAGAACTAGATGAACATTGACAAATCAAACTTTCCATTGAGCCATAGAGACTTCAAACTTTAAACATAGCTCAGAACTAGATGAACATTGACAAATCAAACGTTCCATTGAGCCATAGGGACTTGAAACTTTAAACATAGCTCAGAACTAGATGAACACTGACAAATCAAACGTTCCATTGAGCCATAGGGACTTGAAACTTTAAACATAGCTCAGAACTAGATGAACATTGACAAATCAAACTTTCCATTGAAACTTTAAACATAGCTCAGCACTAGATGAACATTGACAAATCAAACTTTCCATTGAGCCATAGAGACTTGAAACTTTAAACATAGCTCAGAACTAGATGAACATTGACAAATCAAACGTTCCATTGAGCCATAGGGACTTGAAACTTTAAACATAGCTCAGAACTAGATGAACATTGACAAATCAAACGTTCCATTGAGCCATAGGGACTTGAAACTTTAAACATAGCTCAGAACTAGATGAACATTGACAAATCAAACTTTCCATTGAGCCATAGAGACTTGAAACTTTAAACATAGCTCAGAACTAGATGAACATTGACAAATCAAACGTTCCATTGAGCCATAGGGACTTGAAACTTTAAACATAGCTCAGAACTAGATGAACATTGACAAATCAAACTTTCCATTGAGCCATAGAGACTTGAAACTTTAAACATAGCTCAGAACTAGATGAACACTGACAAATCAAACGTTCCATTGAGCCATAGGGACTTGAAACTTTAAACATAGCTCAGAACTAGATGAACATTGACAAATCAAACTTTCCATTGAAACTTTAAACATAGCTCAGAACTAGATGAACATTGACAAATCAAACTTTCCATTGAGCCATAGAGACTTCAAACTTTAAACATAGCTCAGAACTAGATGAACATTGACAAATCAAACTTTCCATTGAGCCATAGAGACTTGAAACTTTAAACATAGCTCAGAACTAGATGAACATTGACAAATCAAACGTTCCATTGAGCCATAGGGACTTGAAACTTTAAACATAGCTCAGAACTAGATGAACATTGACAAATCAAACTTTCCATTGAGCCATAGAGACTTGAAACTTTAAACATAGCTCAGAACTAGATGAACATTGACAAATCAAACGTTCCATTGAGCCATAGGGACTTGAAACTTTAAACATAGCTCAGAACTAGATGAACATTGACAAATCAAACTTTCCATTGAAACTTTAAACATAGCTCAGAACTAGATGAACATTGACAAATCAAACTTTCCATTGAGCCATAGAGACTTGAAACTTTAAACATAGCTCAGAACTAGATGAACATTGACAAATCAAACGTTCCATTGAGCCATAGGGACTTGAAACTTTAAACATAGCTCAGAACTAGATGAACATTGACAAATCAAACTTTCCATTGAAACTTTAAACATAGCTCAGAACTAGATGAACATTGACAAATCAAACTTTCCATTGAGCCATAGAGACTTCAAACTTTAAACATAGCTCAGAACTAGATGAACATTGACAAATCAAACGTTCCATTGAGCCATAGGGACTTGAAACTTTAAACATAGCTCAGAACTAGATGAACACTGACAAATCAAACGTTCCATTGAGCCATAGGGACTTGAAACTTTAAACATAGCTCAGAACTAGATGAACATTGACAAATCAAACTTTCCATTGAAACTTTAAACATAGCTCAGCACTAGATGAACATTGACAAATCAAACTTTCCATTGAGCCATAGAGACTTGAAACTTTAAACATAGCTCAGAACTAGATGAACATTGACAAATCAAACGTTCCATTGAGCCATAGGGACTTGAAACTTTAAACATAGCTCAGAACTAGATGAACATTGACAAATCAAACGTTCCATTGAGCCATAGGGACTTGAAACTTTAAACATAGCTCAGAACTAGATGAACATTGACAAATCAAACTTTCCATTGAGCCATAGAGACTTGAAACTTTAAACATAGCTCAGAACTAGATGAACATTGACAAATCAAACGTTCCATTGAGCCATAGGGACTTGAAACTTTAAACATAGCTCAGAACTAGATGAACATTGACAAATCAAACTTTCCATTGAGCCATAGAGACTTGAAACTTTAAACATAGCTCAGAACTAGATGAACACTGACAAATCAAACGTTCCATTGAGCCATAGGGACTTGAAACTTTAAACATAGCTCAGAACTAGATGAACATTGACAAATCAAACTTTCCATTGAAACTTTAAACATAGCTCAGAACTAGATGAACATTGACAAATCAAACTTTCCATTGAGCCATAGAGACTTGAAACTTTAAACATAGCTCAGAACTAGATGAACATTGACAAATCAAACGTTCCATTGAGCCATAGAGACTTGAAACTTTAAACATAGCTCAGAACTAGATGAACATTGACAAATCAAACGTTCCATTGAGCCATAGGGACTTGAAACTTTAAACATAGCTCAGAACTAGATGAACATTGACAAATCAAACTTTCCATTGAAACTTTAAACATAGCTCAGAACTAGATGAACATTGACAAATCAAACTTTCCATTGAAACTTTAAACATAGCTCAGAACTAGATGAACATTGACAAATCAAACTTTCCATTGAGCCATAGAGACTTCAAACTTTAAACATAGCTCAGAACTAGATGAACATTGACAAATCAAACTTTCCATTGAGCCATAGAGACTTGAAACTTTAAACATAGCTCAGAACTAGATGAACATTGACAAATCAAACGTTCCATTGAGCCATAGAGACTTGAAACTTTAAACATAGCTCAGAACTAGATGAACATTGACAAATCAAACGTTCCATTGAGCCATAGGGACTTGAAACTTTAAACATAGCTCAGAACTAGATGAACATTGACAAATCAAACGTTCCATTGAGCCATAGAGACTTCAAACTTTAAACATAGCTCAGAACTAGATGAACATTGACAAATCAAACTTTCCATTGAAACTTTAAACATAGCTCAGAACTAGATGAACATTGACAAATCAAACTTTCCATTGAGCCATAGAGACTTCAAACTTTAAACATAGCTCAGAACTAGATGAACATTGACAAATCAAACGTTCCATTGAGCCATAGGGACTTGAAACTTTAAACATAGCTCAGAACTAGATGAACACTGACAAATCAAACGTTCCATTGAGCCATAGGGACTTGAAACTTTAAACATAGCTCAGAACTAGATGAACATTGACAAATCAAACTTTCCATTGAAACTTTAAACATAGCTCAGAACTAGATGAACATTGACAAATCAAACTTTCCATTGAGCCATAGAGACTTCAAACTTTAAACATAGCTCAGAACTAGATGAACATTGACAAATCAAACTTTCCATTGAGCCATAGAGACTTGAAACTTTAAACATAGCTCAGAACTAGATGAACATTGACAAATCAAACGTTCCATTGAGCCATAGGGACTTGAAACTTTAAACATAGCTCAGAACTAGATGAACATTGACAAATCAAACTTTCCATTGAGCCATAGAGACTTGAAACTTTAAACATAGCTCAGAACTAGATGAACATTGACAAATCAAACGTTCCATTGAGCCATAGGGACTTGAAACTTTAAACATAGCTCAGAACTAGATGAACATTGACAAATCAAACTTTCCATTGAGCCATAGAGACTTGAAACTTTAAACATAGCTCAGAACTAGATGAACACTGACAAATCAAACGTTCCATTGAGCCATAGGGACTTGAAACTTTAAACATAGCTCAGAACTAGATGAACATTGACAAATCAAACTTTCCATTGAAACTTTAAACATAGCTCAGAACTAGATGAACATTGACAAATCAAACTTTCCATTGAGCCATAGAGACTTCAAACTTTAAACATAGCTCAGAACTAGATGAACATTGACAAATCAAACTTTCCATTGAGCCATAGAGACTTGAAACTTTAAACATAGCTCAGAACTAGATGAACATTGACAAATCAAACGTTCCATTGAGCCATAGGGACTTGAAACTTTAAACATAGCTCAGAACTAGATGAACATTGACAAATCAAACTTTCCATTGAGCCATAGAGACTTGAAACTTTAAACATAGCTCAGAACTAGATGAACATTGACAAATCAAACGTTCCATTGAGCCATAGGGACTTGAAACTTTAAACATAGCTCAGAACTAGATGAACATTGACAAATCAAACTTTCCATTGAGCCATAGAGACTTGAAACTTTAAACATAGCTCAGAACTAGATGAACACTGACAAATCAAACTTTCCATTGAGCCATAGAGACTTGAAACTTTAAACATAGCTCAGAACTAGATGAACATTGACAAATCAAACGTTCCATTGAGCCATAGGGACTTGAAACTTTAAACATAGCTCAGAACTAGATGAACATTGACAAATCAAACGTTCCATTGAGCCATAGGGACTTGAAACTTTAAACATAGCTCAGAACTAGATGAACATTGACAAATCAAACTTTCCATTGAGCCATAGAGACTTGAAACTTTAAACATAGCTCAGAACTAGATGATCATTGACAAATCAAACGTTCCATTGAGCCATAGGGACTTGAAACTTTAAACATAGCTCAGAACTAGATGAACATTGACACATCAAACTTTCCATTGAGCCATAGAGAATTGAAACTTTAAACATAGCTCAGAACTAGATGAACATTGACAAATCAAACGTTCCATTGAGCCATAGGGACTTGAAACTTTAAACATAGCTCAGAACTAGATGAACATTGACAAATCAAACGTTCCATTGAGCCATAGGGTCTTGAAACTTTAAACATAGCTCAGAACTAGATGAACATTGACAAATCAAACGTTCCATTGAGCCATAGGGTCTTGAAACTTTAAACATAGCTCAGAACTAGATGAACATTGACAAATCAAACTTTCCATTGATCCATAGGGACTTGAAACTTTAAACATAGCTCAGAACTAGATGAACATTGACAAATCAAACTTTCCATTGAGCCATAGAGACTTGAAACTTTAAACATAGCTCAGAACTAGATGAACATTGACAAATCACAAAAAACAATTAATTCAACACGAGCTTGCAATTTGTTTAAGATCAAATCAAACTACTACGCACAATACTCGTTTTAAGCGTTTTAAATTAAAAATATATTTTTATTACCTAACATGCATGTTATGTATAAAGATTTCACGATTTTCTGAGATTTTTCAAGCTTTGCATCGACTTTTCACGCTTTACAGCGTCCAAAATCATCAAAAAAAATCCAGATTTCTTCTGGTTTTTCCGGAAGTTTCCGAGTTTTCCACTCAGATTTTCCAATTTTTCTCTTCAAAAGAACATCTGGATCGGATACGCGCAAAATCCTGAAAAACATAATTTTTCGATTTTCCGTCTTTTCCGGTGGATTTTCCCAAAATTTTCTTTCCTAAGAACCATCTGCTGGCAAGCCAACAAAATCGGTTCAGCCGTTCTCAACTGATGCGCGCACATACATTTTTTACACTATTTTTTTTATTTTTAGGTTTAACAAAGGCGAAATCAAGGCGGAAAAAAAAATTAGAAGACAAAAAGTCATTTTTTAAAAAAGTGTTTTTTAGTTTTTTTATTCACTATACAACCACAAACAGTTTTTTTTTTTAAATTCTCTATATTAACTTCGAGTGCCCGTGCCTGGCTGGCTCGTCAGATCTTTTGATCAATTTTTACCCAATTTCCTAAAGCCCAATTTTATTCAAACTTTGCAAACATCTGTAATTCCGATGATAGCCCGTCGGGCTTCTGAGTCCGGGGCTCCCATGCAAATATTTTACAAAATGTACCCGATTTTTTTCTTCAAATTTTATGCGCTTGTGTATCGCCGATGGAGAAAACTTTTTGTAAAATGTTTGTAGTGAACAACCCCTGAGGTCCCAGGGGGCCTATACAATTTTTTTAAAAATTGGCTCGATTTCTTCAAATTTTAAACACATGTGTACCTCCAATGGACAAATATTTTTGTAGAATTTTTGGAAAGACCGGGCCCTAAGGCCCTGAGGCCCATATACATTTTTTTAAAAATTAGCCCGATTTTCTTCAAATTTTCAACACATGCGTATCTCCGATGACAACATATCCTATTGAAATTTGGAAGTGATCGGCCCCAAGGACTCGGGCTCCCATACGAATTTTTTACACATCTGTATCTCCGGTGACAACAATTTTTGTAAACATTTTGAAGTAAAGGGGCTCTAATATTATTTTTTTCCAAAATTATCCGGTTCAAACTTTGCACACATATGTATCTACTCTTAGAGAATTTACATGAAAAATTAAAATTTTTATGGTTTTTTTTTATTTATACTACACACAGTAAGCCGCGTAATCACAAAATCGTTAAGGACAAATCTCTATATACAGGGTGTATCCGTTAAGGTGGCAAATACTTAAAGGGATGATTCCTTGGTTAATTTCGTGAAGAAAATCGTATCGTGTTTTTAAATACAATTTAAGAAAAAATAAATTTTGACTTTAACTTTTAAAAATGTACATTGTTTAATCTTAATAATTGAATTTTCCTTCACAAAAAAAAATTAACAGTAACCTTGTAGCTGGAAGTGGCCAGGTGTTATAGGGTGTGAAGTACGTAAGATCAAAAGTACATTTTCATTCATTTTACAAACATTTTAATTTTAATCCTGTTCATGTTGACCTATTGCAGAAATATTATGAGGTGAGGTTGTGGAAAATTCAATGGGCTCTAATACTGCATTTGTCAAAAAAAAATTATCTGAGAGCCTTTTTCGAAATAATCGCGTTTGCAAATAAAATTTAAAAATACTTACTTACTTTACTTACTTAATTTGAAGACGTTTATATTGGTAATGGTTTTAAGAATTTAGAAAACATTATATTTTCTTGACCTTAAAGATTTAATTTTCTATCAAAATAGACCAAAAGTGACCTTGTAGCTAGAAGCGTTCAAGAGTTAAAGGGTGTGAAGTTATGTAAGGTCAAAAGTACGCATCTCTGTTTTAAAACTCTATGTACACCACATGGGTTGAAAATAGGCCACCCCATATCATACGATTTTTTTAACGAAATTAACCAAGGAATCACCCCTTTAAGTATTTGCCACCCTAACGGATACACCCTGTACTTAAAATCAATTGTCGTGCGTTAGTCTAAAAAAAAAAAATTAAAAACGAGCAATCGCTTTCGATTTTTTTGTTTTGTTCGTCCAAATAAGGGGGTGGTTTCGGAAAACCCCAAAGGAAAAGCCGGAAAATCGAAAAAATAAAAATTTGCGTTTTGAATGGGATTTTTGTATGGGAATGCATTTACCACATAGCGTGAATACGATCGATGGGTCGCTTTGTATACACCCCTCTCGTAGCAGTGATAGTAAGATTTGGCTCAAAGTCACAACATAAATTTCTTAAAAAAAAATAAGTTTACTGATAAAATTTGGACCCGCTAAGTGGCGGTGGAGTCGAGATATTTACGAAAAAATCAGAATTATAATAATAATTATGAATTGAATTCTTATAGGTGGCGCTGTATCCACACTTTTGTTTTGATTGGTCGATTTCGATGTTGACAATTGAATAGAATTGTTTAATGTAGTAAAACCGTGCGCATAAAAACTTGATTGCATGAAAATAAAAATAATTTATCGTTAGTGGGTTTTATTTTATTTTTTTTTGGGTTGGGAGTAGTGTGTTGATGACCGCGGATGTTGATGTTTGGGGATGATGATGATTGTTTGGGAGGGGGTCTCAGTGATGCAGGAAACGGTTAAGTCTTGGGAGCTACGGGTATTGATGGTGGTGATGGAGGGTAATCGGTATGGTGGGTGGTCGAAGGTGACGGAATCGTTAGGATGGCGGTCGCTCGGGAGTGGGTTAGTGGATAGAAAATGGGCGGTGAGGTTATATGTGGGAGGCTATTGATATTTATGGTGGTGAGGAAAGGTGGTGATGGGGACCGATGGGGGCGATGGGTGGGTAATGAAGCCGCGATCAACGCCGGGCAGTTCAGCTAGTCTATACTAATATTATAAAGAGGTAATATTTGTTCGTGTGTATTCTTCGGAACTACTGTACCGATTTCAAAAATGTTTCGCTAATATTTAGAATGGACTCTCAGCGTGAACATAGGCTTTATATTATTCAGTTTAAATAACTAACTAACTAAACAACTAAAGTCGACGTAAAAACGGTCGCCCATTATAATAACTGTTTGCTGCGTGCTGCGCTGCTTTTTTGTGTTATGTTTTGTACGAACATCACGCCTATAGCGGCATCATGATGATTGTGTGCTGTGTGCTGCGTTGCTTTGTACGTACTATAATCTATATATATCTTCTTCTAATATATAATTCTAATATATAAAAATCTCGTGTCACGGTTTTTGTCCTCTCACTGCTCCGAAACGGCTCGACCGATTGTTATGAAATTTTTTATGTATATTTGGTAGGTATGACAATAGGTCGCAAAGTATATTTCATACCGCTAGGTGATTCGGGTGTCCCTATCCAGAAAAACATTTGAGAATGACTGGACCGATATGGCTAACTTTTTTTTTATAAATTCGCCATAGTCCGAATAAGGTTTATGCGAAAAAAAGAAAAATAGAAAAGTTGCTCAGAAAATTGTAAAATTAGGAAAAAACTGAAAGTGCTCTTATCCATACGATTATGAACTCGCGACCATAACACACGATTCGAACGTTGGAATTGTGTAGTTCTTTTTTTGTTTGGTTCGTTATAGTCCTGGGGAACAAAGACAACAACAAAGGACAGTCGAAAAATTCGGATAAACAGCAAAAATCGTTTTGTTCCATATGCTCTTGGAACTTTTGAAAAACGCATTCCAGCTTAAATTAAAATAAAATTAAATTTGTGTTGATTCGCGATCTTTCTAACAAAAGTCGTAATTCCATTTCTCCAATAGATTACAATTATTTGCGATACGTGCGCAAGTGTCATTTGAAAGCTGATCCATTTGCACGGTGTTTCTTTTGCTATCTATCAACGCATCCCAATGATTCAGACCGACATGCCAGTAGACTTAAAGCGCTTACAGTTTCGGCTGCGGTTTGCATTCGCAATTACAACAAATAAATCAGTAACTTTTACGCGCAATTCAAGTGAAACTTCTTTGATGTTGTGTGCAAAAAGGTCTCAAAAATACCCCAAAGACCATTAAAAGGCCCCTAAAGACCCCGAAAAGAATCATAAAAAGACCTCCGAAACTCCCTCAAAATCCCCAAAAATCATTAAAGACCCCCCCAAAATATCATCAAAAAACCAAAAACCAAAAGACGCTCAAAAGACACACCGAAATACCACAAAAAGACCCTCAAAAGACCGCAAAAAACCCCCCAGAGGGGACCCTCAAAGACCATACCAAATATCATACAAGTCGGTAGAGAAATGACAGTTCCCAAAATTTAAATGTAACACAATAATGTGACCAATACTGTGACTCAAAATCGCAAAACAAAATTATTTTTGATTATTATTATTTTATTTCAAAAAGCTTTTCCGAAGTTCACAAAACCATCACAAACAAATTTATTGAAAGTGGGACAGGACAACGTCTGTCGGGTCAGCTAGTATATCTATATATATAAAAATGAATCGTGGTTTGTTCGGATGCTTAAAACTTGAAAACGGCTGGACCAAATTGGATACTTCCTTCTGCGAATTTGTTCGTAATTGCTACGCGAAGGTTGTAGAGTTGGTTCAGCCCCGCTAGGTGGCGCTGGTATCGTTTTTTTCCTGAAAATTCTTATTTATGAAACGATTTGGCTCAAATTTAACCATTATTATATCGTATATAAAGCCGTTGACAAAATATGGACCCGATAGATGGCGCTGGGGTGGAAATGTAGTTTTCCCTGTTTATGATGATCTTCATATAAAGAATATTCGAACAAGTGTACATCTTTTGCCTGTATAAGTGTCGATTCTATAGTTTTCTGGATTGGTGAGTTGGTTAGTTATTGGGGTGTAAGTGGGCGTGGCGTCAGTGGACGGGTGGTCAGAGGGCGGGAGGTCAGTGGGCGGGGGTCAGTGGGATGGAGCAGCCGGGAAACGCGGATGTAAGTGGGCGTGGCGTCAGTGGGCGGGTAGCAAAGCGCCCGGGAACAGCTAGTATATATATATAAATTTGGAAGTGGCCCCAGGTACGATGGGACTCCATATGAATTTTTAAAAACTAGCCCGAGTTTCTTAAATTTTATACACATGTGTATCTCCGATGGAAACACTTTGTGTAAAAATGTTCGAGTGATTTAAAATGCTACCCGATTTTATTCAAAATTTGTACGTTGTGTATCAATTAGAGAATTTAAACGAAAAATATTAATTTTTATTGGTGGTTTTTATTGTATTTTCGACCACTTTGAGGTCCTCCTCTAACCAACTTCCACACGGCCTAGAGAGATGAAATGTGATGTGAGTATCTAAGTCCAAAATAGCAGGTGTGACGCGTGTCACGTTTCGCGCGTGGCTTGCATGATGGTTTAAAATCGCGCTATTTTCTCGTTGTTTTAAGGTCTTTTTTAACAACCTTTAGCACGACCTAGAGGGCGGACATTTTGTGAGCGGCTCAATGTCAGGGGGGCCATTTTGATATCCTTTTGACGCGTGTCGCTTGTGGTGCGTGTGAAGTGTGGAAAAAAGAAAATTCTTTGAAATAGCTCCGACCTCAAAAACAGATATTTTGGCGATTGTTACCAAATAATAAATTAAACCGATAATATGGTGTTGCTGTGTGACTGAGTTGTTCGATTCTTGGATTTGGGTCACTGGGCGGGTGGTCATTGAGCGGATGGTCAGTTGGGCGGTGGTCAGTGGGATAGGGCAGCCGGGAAACGCCGGGTATTTCAGCTAATATACTATAAATATTTGTAGGTTACTTTCTAATTCTAAACTTTTTAAAGTGAGAAGCTAAAGCAATAACATAATTATACCGGCAATTATCCATCCATATCCATTGTTGTTGTTTTGTTACCATCCACTTATGCACTCTGTCTCTGTCTCTCTATTTTCTCTTATTTAGTTGAAGAGCCCATTCTTTCAACGAGTACATATATGCAACACGTTTAGTCGTCCTATTGGCCATTAGCAATTGTTAATTTTTTTTTAACACGACATCATTAATTTAACACAAACAGAAACCTACAACTTAGAGATACAAGCCAAACGCTTAAATCGCAATACATTCTCAAAATACTGTGATCGGCGGAATTATTATGGACGACGAGATTCTGAATACGGTACACTCAATCTTCGGTAAAAGTGTACAAGTTGTCGACTGTGAGAAAACCTCTTCCGTGTGCCATGAAGAAGAGCTACTTATAAACGGGATACCAGTACAATCTGGTGGAAGTGATGCCGAGTCCATTAAAGCTGCATTGTTATCCGGCCAGGTACCGTCTGTTAATTTGCTTAACCAATTTCTCTGTCAAGCTGGTATCCTGAGGCAACCTGTTCAGCTGGAAACATCCATCTCCGTTAAATCATCGATGGTCACAACAGAGGAGATCTCTGTGGCACGTGACGGTCAAATATTAGATGAGAGAAAAAGTAAAACTAAAGAGAATTACAACTATCAAAGCTCAAACCATGAAATTTGGAAGCCCACGTCTGAGAATAGTCGCCGAGACTGCCCGCCCACTTGCAGCAAAAATTTAACTCACGTACCAGAAGAAACTCTTAAAAAAGATAAGAAACAAAAATCCGCAATATACAGTAGTAATTGTGAAACTGCTGCTGCTAATAATGGTGAATTTCCAAATAATTCCAATCGAAAATATAATGAATCACGGCTATTGAGTCAATTCAAATTAAAGAACAAGTGTTCGAGTGGATCCAAAGAAGATAAGACTTCTTTACGGAGTCCCTTTGCCAGTGATAACAAGAATTCACGTGCCACTGCTAGTAACTATTCTGTAGCTGAAGAATTCGAAGATTACCCTAGTGGTGATGTAAGCATTTATCAAGAAGATGGCGAAGACGACGATAACAATCTAAACGATGGCGCATATGATAATTTTTGTAATGCCAACACTCTTAATACTTCGTCTTCAGCTACTAAATCCTTTTCAGAAACCTCAGCATCAAATTATTCCACATATTCATCGTCATCCTCGTCATCGTCATTAGCGTTTCTACATCCAAGTCAAAATGATTACAACACCCCTAAGGATCAACCAGAATTGCTTTTTGAATGCGAAAGGTTGATAGTGCCTAAGAAAGCAAATTACACAACAATGAAGTTGCAGAACACAGAGGCAGGTGGCAAAGATTTTAGCCGTAGCTGTGATTCTGGCCATGACGGCATCTTTGATGATGAATTATTGTATACAATTGACCACAATTATCTAAGTTCACAAGGCCTATGTCCCAATCAACAAGGTAACAACATGATGATACAGGCAAGCACAGATAGATGCATTGCATCGTGTTTCGGTGATAAAAGTTTGGATGAGACTGACGAAGCCCCGAAATTCAGAAGCTGTGCAGCAAATAATGTTGTAGATTTGCATTTCAGTGATCGCGCCAACAAAAATGGAAAAAATTTATATCGGGTAATTATTTTTTCTATTCAGTTTTAGTTACTTTCCTTTTAATTTATTGTTTTTACTTTAATTTTTGTTTGAGTTTTTTTTCTTTGCTTGGGTCAAATCTTGCAATCCATTTCTTTTCTTCCTTTTAAATTTCGTACAAATATTTATTTTTATTAATTATAGACACATGTCGCGAGTGGCGAATGTAATTTTTTAAATTATCACATCTCTGTTTGTTTGACTCTCAAATCTTGCGACCCTAGTGTTCACATTTCTGCCGTACTGAGTCTTTTTAAGTTTTTAAATTCTCTATATTAACTTTGCTTGCCCGTCGGTCGGTTTGTCGTGGAATCTTGCGATCAATTTTTAACCCACTTCCCAAAGCCTGATTTTATTGGAATTTTGCACACACTTTCTATTAATTTGTTTAATTTGGGGCACCTCGGGCCTCTGGGTCGGAGGGCTCCCATACAATTTTTTTTTACAAAATTTACCAGATTTCTTCAAATTTTATACGCGTGTGTATTTCCAATGCACAACACTTTTTGTAAAAATTTTGTGGTGATCGGGCCCAGGGGTTGGGGAGTACCCATAAATATTTTATAAAAAAATAACTCAATTTTCTTCAAATTTTATACGCGTGTGTATTTCCAATGCACAACACTTTTTGTAAAATTTTTGTGGTGATCGGGCCCAGGGGTTGGGGAGTACCCATAAATATTTTATAAAAAAATAACTCAATTTTCTTCAAATTTTATACGCCCTGATTCGGGGGGACACCCAAACAAATGTTATAAAAAAGTACCCGATTTTATTCATACTTTGCTCATTGTGTATCAGTTAGAGAATTTACACGAAAAGTTTTAATTTTTATTGGTGGTTTTTTTTTTACAAATAAACTTTTCCGACGATGGACTTGACATTTAGAAGCTTCATAAATTTTGCGGTCTGAAATTATTTGCAAGCCCATTTTGACATACTTTATTTTTGCGAAATATTGAAGAAAGTTTTTTAAAAAATAACAATTTCTCAGGGAAAAAATTTTTTTTTTACTAATTTTACTATAAACACGTTTGATGGCCTTCTTATTTTTAAATTCTCTATATTAACTTCACTTGTTTGTGGCGGGCTTGCTGGCTGACTGGCTGGCTGGCTGGCACACCAAATCTTGTGATCAATTTTTAACCCACTTCCTAAAGCCCGATTTTACTGAAATTTTGCACACATGTGTATCTCCCATGACAACACTATCTATTAAAATTTGGGTCCCTCGGGCCGCGGGATCGGGGGGGCTTCCATACAAATATTTTACAATAAGTACCCGATTTTCTATAAATTTTATACACATATGTATCTCCAATGGAAAACACTTTTTGTAAATATTTGGAAGTGATCGGGCCCCGGGGTCGGGGGGCACCCACATAAATCTTATAAAAAAAGTACCCGATTTTCTTTAAATTTTATACGTATGTGTATCTCCGTTGGGCAACACTTTTTCTAAATATTTGGAGTGATCGGGCCCCGGGGTCGGGGGGCACCCGTACAAATTTTTTAAAAAAAGTTGCCGATTATCTTAAAATTGTATATGTCTCCGGCGGACAACACTTTTTTTATACGTTTTGCCGTGATCGGGCCTAGGTGACGGAAGGCCCCATTAAAATTTTTAAAAATTTACCCTATTTTCTTCAAATTTTATACACACATGTTTAATCCTATGGACAACGCTTTTTGTAAAAATTTTGATGTGGCCCCACGGCCATGGGGCTTCCATATAAATTTTTAAAAATTAGCCCGATTTTCTTTAAATTTTATAGATAAGTGTATCTCCGATAGAAACACTTTTTGTAAACATTTTGGAGTGATCAGGAGGGGGGGCTCCCTTTGCACTTTGTGTATGAATTAGAGAATTTACACGAAAAATTTTAATTTTTATGGTTGTTTTTATTCTGCACATAATTAACCCGGTAAGCCCTTTTAATAATGATGCTTTGCTCGAAATAAACATGATGAGAAGTAATGGGGAAACTGAATAAAGCAAAGAAAATAAAATGTATATAAGATTAAAATTATTATTTTATTTAAAATAGTTCTGAAGTGCTTTGCTTCCTTTACACATGAATACCCAGGTATCCAACGCGTTCCAAAATATGACAAAATGTGTGTGTGTTTCGTGTGTAAAACAGGTGTGCAAAATTTCAGGACTCTGCTACATCTTCTAATATATAAAAATCTCGTGTCACTGTGTTTGTGGTCGCTTAACTCCAGCGCAACCTAATGGGTCAAAAAAAACAAAAATCGGAGCACCAAACGAACCAATGTTGTGAATATGAACCTAATCCTCCAAAACGGCTCGACCTATTTCTATGAAATTTTTTTATGTATATTTGGTAGGTATGAGAATAGGTCGTAAAGTATATTTCATACAGTGTTTCCAGTTTGGGGGTTTCCCCCAGTTTTAGGGGTTTTTTTGAAAGGTGGTGGGAAATCTAGGGTAAGAAAATAGGAGGAAATGTGGGGTTTTTTTAATTCTTTTTTATTCTTTCTTCTTTCTTTCATTTACTCCGCGGGGGTGCATAGGGCTTCTACAAACGCCCGCCAACGAACTCGATTTAACGCCTGAGGTTTCAAGAGACGCCACTCGGTCCCCTGGGATCTTGCTTCCTCTTCCATGTTTTGCTAGGACGGCCAACTTGACGGCTACCTTGTGGATTCCAGTCGAGTCAAGGTCACATGTTCCACTAGCGTTAAAGCGAAGTAGTTTTGTTTTTGAGACGTTAACTTTTAAACCCACTTTGTTAGCGTGGAGTTCTAGTGAGTTTAATTTTCGCTGCATGTCACCTAGCGATTGTGATAGGAGACAGATATCATCGGCATAGTCTAGGTCTTCTAGGCGGTGAAAAACATTCCATGGTAAACCCGATAGAGTACGGGTTACTATTTTCATCAAAACATCGATAACAATTGTGAAAAGAAATGGTGAGAAGGTGCAGCCTTGCTTCACTCCCGAGTTGATGTTGAAAGGTGAGCCAAGATGACGGTTATGAATGACGCGGCATTTTGAGTCGCGGTACAGCTCCCTAATGATGTTAATGATTTTTTCCGGAACACCAGAGCTAGACCAAATCTGCCACATCATATTTCGGCCCACGCTATCAAAAGCGCGTTTAAAATCTACAAAAACCATATACAGAGGAGAGCGATACTCAACTGACTGTTCAATGATTATACGCAGGGTGTTAATTTGATCAGTACATGAACGGTTTGGGCGAAATCCTGCTTGTTAATCTCTCAAAATTGGCCCTAATGCATTCTGTAAGCGCCTAGCTATTATAGAGGAGATCACTTTGTTTATGGTGTTTAGAAGGGTAATTCCTCTCCAGTTTTCGCAATTGCTAAAATCACATTTCTTGGGGAGTTTGACTATTGAGACTTCTTTTAACGACGATGGAATGGATTCAGATTCCCAGATATCTTGATATATCGCATGTAATGTTCGCGTAGGTAACCCGACGTCGGCGTAGACGTTGTCATTGCCTGCTGCATTACCTGATAGCAGTGAACGAATTGTTGTCCTTATCTCATCTAACTAAGGAGTAGCGACGCTGATGTTAAGTAGCATATTAGGGTGCATATGTGGGTTGATGGACGTGCCTGGCGAAGTACAATTCAAAACATTCTTAAAATGTTCTGTCCAGCGGGTTAATTGTTGACTTAACAGGGTAGTTGATGTGGTGTTTCTTGTTGGCGAGCTTACGAGCGAGTTTGTAGACTGTGCTGTATTGTCTACTATCAGCGGCTTGCTGTGCTTGTGTTGCGATGTCGCTTAGCCATGCTCGTTTGTTGTTCCTAGCTGAACGGCCAACTTGCCGGTCCAGATCCCTATACTTCCACGCTAATGCGCTTCGCATGGAACCCGAGGCCGCGTTTAACTCTACTTTGATGGATTGGCGTTCACGAATCGAATGGTGTTCAATGTGCTATCTGATATCCATTCTTTTCTAGTGTTGTCGCGATAACCTAAAATGGTTGAGGCTGCTTCCGTATACGTATTTATTTTTTTCTCGCATTTAGACTCTAGGGCTTGGGGCTGTATCTCAAAGAGAGACTGTTGTACGCGGGATACATATTGCAGTTTCACATTTGGGTCTTTCAGTGCTGCTAGAGCTGGTTTTCTCGTTATTTGACTTCGTGTGGCTGAGTGGACCGCGAGCTTCAACCGCACACTGCCAACCACAAGGTGGTGGTCGCTGTAGACGTCGGCTGCTCTTCGGGTTATAACGTCTAGCAAAGATGATCGCCCCTTGCGGCTTATAGCGATGTGATCAATCTGGTTGCTGTACATGTGATCAGGAGAGGTCCAGGTGGCTTTGTGGATGTTTTTGTGGGAAAAAATTGTGCCTCCAATGATTAGGTTGCGATCAGAACATAGATCAGAAAAACCTTTCACCGTTGTTATTCATATAACTAAGGCCGTGTTTTCCCATGACATGTTCCCAATCACTGTTGTCTTTGCCTACCTTTGCGTTAAGGTCACCCATCAAAATAATGATGTCACTCTTCCGTAGTTGATCTAATGAATTATTTAGATGCAAGTAAAACGTGTATTTTTCTTCAGAGGTGGCTTGTTCCGTTGGTGCGTAAACTTGCACAAACATGACCTGTCGAACAGCAGATTTAAATCTTGCAATAATAATTCTATCGGATATTGCTCGCCAGTCCTGTAACGATCTTCTCGCGGCTATAGAGAGTAGAAATCCCACTCCATTGGCATGGTGTTCTCCTGCAGGCTTACCCGAAAAAATTAGAAACTCGCCGGTAGATGTTCGTTTTCCCCCTACTCCAGGCCATCTCACCTCACTAAGACCAAGAATCTTTAGATGATATTTACGAAATTCTTTTGTTAATTGTGCAAGCGTTGTTGTCTTGACGAGCGTGCGAATGTTCCAAGTTCCAAAACGTGTCCTTTTCCGTGGCCCATAGGTCATTGTTGATAAATTCGATACGTATCCGAAGTTTGTATTAGTTTCAAGAATCAATTAATTCAGTAGAGTGGTGATTGGCCAACCGCAACCTAGGTCGACATGAAGCGCCGCCAACCAAGGCAAGTCCACCTTCTTATTAAGCCCCGACCCAAGCTAATACAAATCGAATCGGGTACCGAAATCGTTCACTTGATTTGGCAGAGTTTCCAGTGACGTGACGTGGACGCATAAGATAGGAGTTGTGATGCGAGAGGCTAAGGCATTACTGTCTATAATCGAGTCATCATCACCGTTTGTCACCATATCTCGGGTTCTACCAGTCAGAATTTAATGGGACTAAAAAAATGGGACAGAAAAAAAATTCCCCAAAAATAATTGTTACGAATTTTGTGAATTTAATGTTTACTATTGGGCTTTTAAGATAATTCAGTGTTTACACTGAACTACAACTATCCATATGGCAAGCTGAGAAGCTCGCTTTACTATCTAAGTTATTCTGCTATTCGGGGCGGAGACAAATCCAACAAACCAATGGTCATAAAAATCTGTCCAGCCATTCTTGAGTTATAAATGGTGTAACTAACCCGACTTAAAGGAATTCGTAAAGGATTTTGCAAATAAAACACAACACAAGTTTATTAATTTATAACTTACAAATTTATTTAACAAACAGTAAAAATAACAAAAGTTCATAAATTACACTGTAGATTACTTTTCTAAGTACACAAAAAAATAAGTGAACAACACTTGTTCTTCACTATAATTCCCTAAGGTTGTAGCTTTATCTTTTTGCAAGAACTTTTTGAACTTGACTGGTTGAATTCTAAACAAAGAAAAGTTTCCAGAAACTTCCAATCTTATATACAGAAATATCCAGAAAATTGTGGAAATTTCCATTATTTACAACTAACCATACTCATATGTAATGAGTCACCCTCTAAAAATAAACTTCATGTGCAATCATGTACTTACACAAAAACCGGGCAAACCAGACAAATGATTTATACTTGCAGTCGGTTACATTTAAAATAATCTAATTAATCTTATAGCCTAAGAGTATGCAATTCTAATTGATCGTAATCCATAATCGATCGGGAAACGCATAATTCATTTTAGACACCATGGCTGCATCTAGTACTAATTACTTTTCGTAACAATATAGATAACTATATATATTATTTAGTTATTTATTACTAGTTGTTAACCCCGGCGTTACCTAATTTAGCAATCATATAACAATTTAACAATAATATGACGGATTGTGAGTGTTTGTTTCTGCTGGTGATTTTACAAATTTTGTCGTGAAGGTGGCGACAATTTGTGTCAATAATCCAATGTGAGACATGCACTTCTCAATTCGGTTAAAAGAAGAGTTAAATTGTGTTTTGGGGTGTTTGTTTTTGTAGTTATGTGTGATTTCAGAGTGGATCTCAGCAACATACTTGGGCTGAGATCGAATTTTGTCGCTATGTACGCATAAATGAATGCCCACAACCCAGCAATTCTGGCACTGAGTGAAACCCAGATATTTGATCATTTCGATGCCTCGGAATTAAATCTGCCTGGGTATAACTTGGTGCCATTATTTTTGACTCGACGCGGACTCGCAATTTATGTCCGTAGTGATGTAGTAGTAGTTTCAGCTTTTGCCTCAATCCAGCCAATGTTCCAATCCGGAATGAAATTTCATAAAGATACAAGAGCGCAACATCCACTATTGTTTCATTTACAGGAGCCCTAATTTAGAAAGTGTTTCAACTCAGAGCGAGTTTGATGCACTCTCCGATTCAATTTTAAGAACTGTCACAAAACATCGTTAAACTGAAACCGTTATTGCGGGCTATTTCAATTCACACAGTGGCTTTGCCATTCTGGTCAGACAACACCCATAGGAAGGGTTGTTGGGATATTCCCTGAGTTTAATCACCTAACTTTGCTTGTAAATGAGCCTACAAGCATATTGCAAATCATACCTCTCGTCCTAAATACTCAATATATCATCACAATATTGTGTAGTATCAGCTAATTTTTCGTTAATAAACCACGCATTTAGAGAAAAAACTCCCACGTATGGCAATACGAGAAAGCGTATCGGGACGGCCTTAACTGGTCGCTATTGTTTCGCGATAGCAACATAGATGCCGCCGCTGATGCAGTCACAAACATCATCCTTATTGGTATTCTTCTTCTTCTTATGTCCTATATCCACTTGTGGGTCCTAGGGTCTCTGCTACGGATACGCGCCACCGCGTATGGCTCCTGGAAATGAGCTTCAGCTCTCTCCAACTCCTCCTCAATTGTCGTACCTACTCCTCAACTGTTCTGCTTCTTGTATTTCTCGGACGACCCGTTCTTCTACCATCTTGAGAAAACGAATTCCATTGCATTGCGTAGTTTGCTATGGAACTGTCGCCTTTTTGGAATGTATGAGCAATCAACTGCCACTTTCGTCGTTGAATGGTCAAGCCTATTGGTTACTGACCCGTTCTCTGGTAACGATGTTCGTTAGAGATACGGTTAGGCCAAAAAACATTTAAGGTATTCCGTAGGCACCTATTACGAACGTTTGTAATCTATTTGTGATAGTAGCAGTCACCTTCCAAGTGCTGCACCCATACAGCAGCACAAATTCAACATTTGAACGGAACAGTCGCAGTTTGGTGTTTAAGCTGATCGCATTGCTTTGCCATATCATGGACATCACTGATCACTGATTTTGCTTTGCCGATTCGGTTGACAATGTCCTGTTCAGTTCCCCTTTCGGTAGAGACAATACTCCCAAGATATTGGAAACTCTCTACTCTCTCTACCGGTTGTCCTGCAATGTTAACTTGAGTTACAGAGTTAGTGCCGAGCTTGATGATTTTGATTTTGGCAGTATTAATCTTCAAATCCGCAACATTTGCCTCCCTTTCCACATTTGTTGTCATTTGGTGCAGCTCCATAATCCTGTGTGAGAGTAAACAAATGTCGTCAGCGTAGTCCAGATGTTTGAGTTGGGATGTAAGAGTCCAACGAATTCCTCCCTTTCCAGTAGATAAAGCTGCGCGAAGCACATCGCTAATCACAAAAAAAAGAGTATCGGCGATAGAATGCAACCTTGTCGTACACCACTTAGGATCTGGAATTCCTCTGACAGCTTTCCTATATGCATCATCATATATTGATTTAATAATAGCTATTAGTTTATCGGGTATACCTCTCCTGCGCAAGGCGAGCCAGATAAACTATCTGTTGACACTGTCAAACGCCTTCTCAAAATCGATGAACAGCAGGTGCAGTGGTGACCGGAATTCAACGCACTGTTCAATAATGATCCGCAGGGTTTTGATGTGATATACACAGGAGGATCCAGTACGGAAATCTGCTTGTTCGGCACCGGGTGTATCTTCCAGATGTTCCTTAATTCGCTCAAGTACTACTTTGGCTAGTACCTTTGCAACTCCGCAAATACCTCTCCATTTTTCGCACTCTATAAGACAGCTTGACAATCATTCCCTTCTTCCACTTGTCGGGGAAACTTATGCCTCCCAAGCTCTCTCTACAAGATGATATAAAAGCTCTGCTGATGTTGTTGGAGCGGAACGCAAAACTCTGCGGATATACCATCTAGTCCTACCGACTTGTTGTTCTTTAGTGCGTTGATCGCGATAACAAATTTTTTTTTGCTCGTTATTTTCGTGAAATTCATACAAACCATATAAGTCTTAAGTATTAAGTTTTTCCATTGTGACAGCTCCCTTACCTCGTATTTTTGGGACTGAACTTCTTAACCCTCCAGGAGTAATTCTGTCAAACCGAAGGAGGATGGATGGTATGACTCGAGCTGTAAGGAGTCTTTTAGGATTAGAGAGGTATGCTTTCGGCTTTACAAATCAAACCCAACTAAGGAAAACCGAAAAAATTACAATGCCCATCTTCGGTGAGTCAACTTCGCCTACGACCAAAAATTGAGGCAAAAACAATGTCCCAAAGGTAGTAAACATTTTTGGACATTCGTGAAAAGAATCAAAAATACTGCCTCGTCATCGATTCCAACGCTCATTTATAATGACACTTCATTTGTTAAATGTAAAGACAAAGCCAATCTGTTTGCTGCGCATTTTGCAGCTAGCTCTACGCTTTCAGATGGTGCATTGCCGTATGCACCTCCGAGTATTGAACACTCTATGGGAAAGATCTTCATTCGTGCTTGTGCAGTGCAAGATCACAAATCCGTTGGGCCAGATGGTATTTCCTCATTAGTTCTGCCAAGCTGGCAATACCATTGCGTAAGCTTGAGAAGTTGGAAAACAGCCTTTCGCAGCCCACACCCAAAAAAGGCGAGCCGTCGTCTCCTTCTTCGTACCAACCTAAATAGGACTAAAATCCATTCATGGGCAACGTTCTATTGGCGATTTGTTGATATATCTCACCAAACCGTGGAACCACCGGTCTATGCATCAATTTGGTGATTGCATATCTCGATATTTCCAAAGCATTTGACAGAGTTTGGCATCAAGCTCTTTTGTCCAAAACGCATGCTTATGGAGTCGATGTAAAACTGCTTCATTTTATTAGAAGCTATCTTTTGGACCGCTCAATTCAACTTGTCTTGGACGGTTTCAAGTCTAAAGTACATCACTTAAATGCTGGCGTTCCACAGGGCTCTACTTAGTCCCCGACACTCTTTCTCATTTTTAAATTCTTTATATTAACTTCGCGTGCCCGTTTGTTTGTCTGTCGTGCAACCTTGCACACATGTGTATTTCCAGAGACAACACTTTCTGTTAAAAGTTGGGGCCGAGGGGTACCCATATAAATTTTTTAAAAATTGGCTCGATTTTCTTCAAATTTTAAACATGTGTATCACTGATGGACAAGGTGTGCCCATGTAATTCTTTTAAAAATGAGTCCGATTTTATTCAAACTTTAAGCACATATGTATCTTCTATAATAAAATTTACATGAAAAGCTTTAATTTTTATGTGTAGTTTTTTATTAATGACCTCTTGTGCATTACTTCTAATCCAATTCACTCTTTCGCGGACGACAGCAGTATCAGCTTCTTATATAAGTTTGAGGAACGTCCCTCCACTTCTCATGTAGAGTAGAAATCAAACAGTTACGTATGTTAAGCACGTTTAGTTCTGACCTTGACAGCATAATACAATGGGGAGAAAACAATCGAGTAGAATTTAACGCTTTCAAAACCCAATGCAGTCTCCTGTCATCTGAGCGAATCCTAAATCACATGCCGTTGTCCATGAATGGCACTTGCATCGAGGAAACTGAAAAACTCGCAATTCACGGTATGTGCGTTAACGACAAGCTTCATTAGAATGACCACACTTCTTTCTCCTTCTTTTTTTACTTAACGCCCACACTTTGCCAAGAATATGGCCGAGCATTATAAGGATGTGAACCGATTTACGCGTACGCAAATTATATAAAAAAAAACAAGTAAATGTAAAATTCGTTTTTCGGGTACAAACTTTTATGCATACATCGACACACGCCACACGGTCCCTTAATAATTAGGTAATAATCGCCAAAATATATGTTTTGAGGTTGGACCTATTTTGAAGTATTTTCTTTTTTCCACGCATCACACGTGACACATGCGTCTCGCGACACGCGTCAAATGCGGGAAATTAAAATTAGCCCCTTATATTGAGCTGCTCAGCCCTCTAGGTCGTGCAAAGGTGGTTAAAAAGGACCTCAAAAAAGTCGAAAAAACTTTTCAACCCATAACACGTGCCACACGCAAGTAAAAATATCTTTAACTAATATTTTTTATAATTTCCCTTTTAAATAAAACTCACATTTATATGATTAAAGTTATATTTGAAAAAGACTTTATTATTTTTGATATATGAAATATATCATTAATTCAACTCTACTCAGATGGAGCACCGACGTCGACCTTCTTACTCAACGATATTGCCTCTCCGTTTTCTTTATGCCTTGGTCATGGCTGCATCTTATCTTTATGACTCCTACACAACATTCTGAACTTCTGCTTATTCGGCAGGAATTTGCTAAAGTACGATTATGCCGTCAGAGAGCCGCTTTACTTTATGATCGTGCCTTTGTCTTTGTGGCTCCGCAATGTGATATTGTTTCTCAAATGCAGATGCAATCGCAAAGGTTCTTTCGTCAAACTGCTGAGTATCACAAATTGGTTTATCTGCGGATCGAATTTGATCGTGTTGGCATGCATTTATCACTCGCACGTTTTTTAGAAAAAAAAAAGAGCCAAATCAATCCTGCCGTTTAGCCGTGAAAAGGTAACAGACGGACAGACAGAGTTACTTTCACATTGATAATATTAGTAAGGATTAGTATAGATAGTAAAAATATATTTATTTTTTTTCAAGTTTGGGATATGGTCATAAGGGTCTGGAATTTAGGGAACTATACCATTTTTCAAGCGATTTGTATAAAATTCGGTATGAAGGACTAAGAAGCGACTAAACACTTGCTCCTATGGAAATCCTGGGATATGGTCATTAGGGACTGGAATTTTGTGAACATGCCATTTTGATATTTTGAGGTCATTTATTATTTTTACGCTTGTAACTGCTTTTAAATCGTTTTTAGCCATTGTATTACATTTCAATAATCTTATAATCGAAATTTCTAATTATTATAATTTGATATATAGGTTTCTCCCCAGTTAAGCAACAATTCCACAAAAGACCAAAAAAATGTAAACAGTTCCCACCAATCCAGTGTGGGTGGAAAACCGTCAATGTCATCCAGTAGTTACAATTGTGGTATATCGACATCACCAATAATATGTACCAGCAATTTGGGAGCAACGTCAGTGGGAAATAATGGTAAAGTTTCCTCCGCAACCAATCAAGAAGATGATTCTTTCACAATGTGTCACGGACCAACAGCCAAACAACAAAAGCAATATCAATTTCTTCAGCCACAGACAACTCTGTCAAAATCTATATCTTCAACAAATTATATTGAAAACATCGACTGTAGCGGCGTTTGGAATGACGACAAAGTGACAGCACATACATCTACCAAAGATCATTATCTGGTGTTTCGCAATGGCAATCTTATTTCTGGTTCGTTAGATGCACTAATACAGCATATGGTCCCTACGAGCGAATATTATCCCGAGCATTCGTATATTTTTTCATTTTTACTGAGTGCTCGATTGTTTATACGACCCCATGAGCTGTTAGGTAGAATCGGCGAAATCTGGCAAAAGCAACAAAATATTACGGGAACCAAAGCCACGACAACTACCACAGTTTCTGCAGATGTTGTTGATAAAACAGCTGTCGAACAGCCCTCAATTCAGTCTCCAAAAATGATGACGACTCACCACCAAAGCAACAAACAACATACACCACCGTTCTCAACTCATCCATTAACATGTTTAAATGAAGATGTACAAAGTATTGCAATAAAATCGGCACAAAATTGTATCCGCTTTCTGGCCGAATGGATAGATACTTTCCCCTATGATTTCCGTGACGAGCGTTTAATGCAACAAGTTAGAATTTTGGCTCGCAAATGTGTTTACATTGACAAGAGCCTTGGTAAAATAGTATCACGAATACTCCAAAATTTGGTTCAACGTCTAACTGTTTTGGAAAAATATGAAGAATTTCTACAAACTTTGGCATCATCTACTGATGGATGCGCTCAAGAAATTACTGCAACAGGCACGACAAAAACTGATTCACAGGTGGAGAGTTCGTTATATCCATCAACAGGTTCAGGAATTGCAAGCAAGTCATCCTCATCGGAGTGTTATCCTAATCAATTGCTTCTTTCACGTAGTGCAGCCACAAACACAAATATCCACCATCCCGAAAACCATCAACATCTTTCAGAACTAGGAGATTCATTGGAAACGGAAATATTTTTAACAGAAAACATAAGCCGCGCAACGGCAGTCGCAACAACCACATCTCATCTTTATCAAAATTCACATTTTTCTTCGCATCAGAATAAAACACAAAGCAATAGTTTGGGAAATACAACGAAAACGAGTGAGAGTGCCAGTGTTAGCAGTAGTGGCAGCATGGGCTCCCCTGTAGCCTTTGGTGAACTGAATCTTGTTGGTATTTTTGATCTCTGTCCAAATGCAGCAATCCTTGCTCATCAACTAACCAATATTGAACTGGAAAGACTATCGCACATTGGTCCCGAAGAATTTGTACAGGCCTTTGCCAAGGAGAACCAGTTAGAATCATTTAGTGACATGAAGAAGACACGTAATTTGGAGTCGTATGTTCAATGGTTTAACCGATTGAGCTATTTAACTGCCACAGAAATTGTCAAGGTAAGTGCATTAAGTTGATTTTTTAAACAGAATTCTCAAACAGTGGGTATATACAGGGTGTATCCGTTAAGGTGGCAAATACTTCAAGGGATGATTCCTTGGTTAATTTGATGAAAAAATCGTATGGGAGGGGGGTCGTATCGTTTTTTTGCGAAGAGATGTACTTTTGACCTTACATCACTTCACACCCTGTAACTCTTGAACACTTCTAGCTACAAGGTCACTGTTAATCTTTTTTGTAAAAGAATTAAATTTCTAAGATCATACAATGTACATTTTTTTAAATTTTAAAAACCATTACCGATATAAACGTCGTCAAAGTCAAAATTTATTTTCAAACGCGATTATTTCAAAAAATGCTCTCGGATATTTTTTTTTTTGACAAATGCAGTATTAAAGCCTGTTCAATTTTCTACAAATCCACCTCACAATGTTTCTAGATTTGGTCAACAGGAGCAGGGTTAAAATTGAAAATAGGTAAAATGAAAGCAAACGTGCTTTTGACCTTACATGACTCCCATATAACTATAACTCTTGAACGCTTCTAGCTACAAGGCCACTGTTGGTCTTACTTACATGTAAACTCAATTCAAATGAATGAGAAGACGGAGATGAAGCGATAGATGGATTGACAAAATTTCACAACCTTCAACATTGGGCTAAATTTAATCCATATAATGTAACATATGTAAGTAACATCTTCGCAAACTCGTTTCAGTATAAATGTATGGGCCGGAGTAATCGGGGATCTTTTCATTGGTCCTCAAATACTACCCAAAAGGCTAAATTCAAACCGGTACCTGCAATTTCTGACGAATCACCTGCCAGAATTGATGGAAAACGTCTCATTACTGACTCCAATAAACATGTTGTTTCAGCTGGATGGTGCTCCTTGCCACAGCAGACGTAATGTGACTGCATTTTTAAGTGAACATTATCGAAACCGATGGATTGGTAGAAACGGTCCGGTACTTTGGCCGCCTAGTTCACCGGATCTAACTCTTCTAGATTTTTTTGTGTGGGGAAGAATGACAGAGCTAGTATAATCTACCGAAATAGAAACTATAGAATAACTAGGAAGAAGGATTGATCTCCTTCGAACTTATTCTTTTTCTGACTATTCCAACTATCTCGGTATTTACCAATTACCAATTACCAATTTACCCAGCTTTATAATTCTCTTTATCAGCGCTACCTCAATAATGCACAAGCCAATCTAATAAATGACCCTAAGTCGTTTTTTCGATTCGTCAACTATAAAAGGAAGTCTGACGGGTACCCTCCATCACTCTCTTACAATAATACATCATCAACCGATCCGCACACCATTGCCAACTTTTTTGCTACCTTTTTCAAAAAATCTTTCGTCGATAACTCCTTCGTACCGGACCCCTCCTATTTCAATTACCTACTTAACTTCTCCAATGGCCCCTTTCTCTCCAAAACTGTTGACCCTACTGTTATCGAAAATAAGTTACAAAAATTTAATGATGAATACTCACCCGGCCCAGATGGCCTCCCCGCTATATTTCTTAAAAAATGTTCTTCCAGCATCTCCCTTCCACTTTCTCACCTCTTTTGCCTATCCCTTTCACAAGGAGAATTTCCTCAGATCTGGAAGACTTCTTTCATAACCCCGATACACAAAAAAGGATCAAAGAATGATGTAACTAATTATCGCCCCATTGCTAAACTTTCCCATATACCCAAACTCTTCGAAAGTGTTTTATACGAAGCCTTAAGTTTCCACTGCAAGTCGCTTATCTCCCCCAGCCAACATGGCTTTCTGAAAGGTAGATCAACCACCACTAATCTTGTTGAATTCATCTCCTCCGCCCTTTCAGCCTTAGAGAGTGGAAACGAAGTCGACGTTGTTGCAACTAATTTCAGTAAGGCTTTTGATAAGATATCTCATCAACTAATCCTCTTTAAATTGTCTTCCCTTGGCTTTGAACCCATATTGTTAAAATGGATATCTTCATATCTGGAAAACCGTCTTTATAGTGTTCGCTTCAGGTCCTGCTTATCGTCCACATTTTTGGCAATCTCAGGGTCCCACAAGGCAGCCATCTAGGCCCCCTTCTCTTCATTTTAACTATAAATGATCTCGATAGCGTCATCAAACATTCCGCCATCTCAATTTACGCTGACGATACCAAGTTCTTCAAACCCATTTCTTCCCCACAAGACTCCTATCTCCTTCAACAAGACCTAGACAATTTTTTCACATGGTGCCTAAAAAATTGCTTGGATCTCAATATCTACAAATGCCAATCTATTACCCTATCACGTAAGTGCAACAAGCCCCCTCCCAGACATTACCTTCTCCACGGTCAATCCATATCCCGCGTGCAATCTTTTCGAGACCTCGGCATATTGTGCGACTCGGAACTCAACTTCCGTTCTCATATTGATGAAATAAATCTCACTTGGCTTTGTCAAACGGTGATCCACAGTATTTTCCAACCCTTACGTGACCAGATCCCTCTACATTACATTTGTCCGTCCCCTTCTCGAGTACTCTAGTCAAGCGTGGTCCCCATATCATCAAGTTCATGTGTCTAGAATCGAGAGTATCCAACGTCGATTTCTCCGTTTTGCTCTTCGAGGGCTACCTTGGGACAATCATCTTATACTGCCTCCCTACCAAGACCGCCTCAACCTCATTAACTTGAAAACCCTAGAAGAACGCAGAGATATAGCTGACATTCTTTTCATACATCGTCTCTTCTCAGGCTCCGTCGATTGCGCGTCTCTACACAATTCGATTTTCTTTAATACTAACCCTCGTAATCTACGATGCCCGCCTCTCTTCTATCTACCGACACACCGCACCATGTATGGCTCCAACGAACCAATATCCCGTATGCTGTGTAAGGTTAACTTAAACCTTACCGTTTTCGATTTTAACCGCAGCACTTCCAGCCTTAAACTAGATCTCCTCCGCCATCCCCCATAGCTTTATATGTTAGCTCTAAGTCTTAGTTTTAAGTTTTCAATTCATGTTAGCTTAAGGTTTTAGCTTGTAATAAGCCGAATAAATGGGGGCAATTGCCCCCACCAAAATAAAATTAAAATTCATGCCGAAGGGGGGCATTTTGAGCAATTTATTCAATAGTCTTGCACATTCATATTAATATTTCATACGATAATCCTCATCTATTTATTTATTTTCTATTCAGTTGAATTGAGTTTACTTGTAAGTAAAGTTTTACATTACTTTTTCGTTTTTTTCTTAAAATTCATTTCACAAACTTTTAATTTTAGCTCTGCTCCTGTTGACCTAATGTGTAAATATTGTGACATGGATTTGTAGAAAATTGAACAGGCTTTAATACTACATTTGTCAAAAAAAACATCTGGGAGTATTTTTCGAGATGATCGCGTTTGAAAATACAATTAAATAAAAATAAAAATTCTTTTGACTTTTACGACGTTTATATCAGTAAGAGTTACATGGATTTAAAAAAATGTATATTGTTTGATCTTAGAAATTTAATTTTCTTTCAAAAAAGACCAACAATGACCTTGTAGCTAGAAACGTTCAAGAGTTATAGCAATATGGGAGTCATGTAAGGTCCAAAGCACGTTTGCTTTCATTTTACCAATTTTCAATTTTCACCCTGCTCCTGTTGACCAAATCTAGAAACATTGTGAGGTGGATTTGTAGAAAATTGAACAGGCTTTAATACTGCATTTGTCAAAAAAAAATTATCCGAGAGCATTTTTTGAAATAATCGCGTTTGAAAATAAAATTAAAAAAAAAACAATTTTTTTTTCTGACTTTGACGACGTTTATATCGGTAATGATTTCAAAAATTTAAAAAAATGTATATTGTTTAATCTTAGAAATTTAATTCTTTTCCAAAAAAGATCAACAATGACTTTGTAGCTAGAAGTGTTCAAGAGTTACAGGGTGTGAAGTGATGTAAGGTCAAAAGTACATCTCTTCGCATTAAAACGCCTCGTACATCGCAGGGGGAGAAAAAAGACCCCCCCATACGATTTTTTTCATGAAATTAACCAAGGAATCATCCCTTGAAGTATTTGTCACCTTATCGAATACACCCTGTATAGTCGTTATTCCATTTACTTCAAATGTAAACGGTGAATAACTTTCTTACAAAGTTCTTTCTTTGTGTAAATTAGACTTTTTTCTTTTTTTAAAATAAAGAATTATATTTAATCGAATATTTCGGTTTTTCCTTTTTTTTAGTTTAAAAAAAAGTCTATAACTAAGCCATTAATATATCATTTGAAAGTTTTTACGTTTCATAAAGATCATTACGTATCATAAATATTTCAAGAATATTGCATGTTACAATTCCGCAAAACCATTAATGGGGTTTCTAATCAGCAAAAGAATGAAACCCACCGTTATCGGCTTTAAATCAGTAAATTAACCCCACCACGGTATCTCCTGATGGAGCCACTCGCAATCAGATAGACCACGTGTTGATTGATCGCAGCCACAATCCGAACCTGATGACGGTACGAACGTATCGAGGACGTTCTACTGGTGATTTGATGTTTTAACTCACCGAACAGTGGAACCGGTCTTTGCATCATTTTGGTGAAAGCAAAGCTGTTGCACTCGATATTTCCAAAGCATTTGACAGAGTTTGGCATCAAGCTCTTTTGTCCAAAATGCGTGCTTATCGAATCGATGATAAACTGCTCCACTGGATTATAAGCTATCTTTTCGACCGCTCAATTCAAGTTGTATTGGACGGTTTCTAGTCCAAAGTGAATTACTTAAATGCTGGCGTTCCCAGACACACTTTCTCATTTTTATTAATGATCTCTTATCTTGGACTTCTAATCCAATTCACTCTTTCTCTGACGACAGCACTTTTAGCTTCTCATATGGAACTAAAACAACTACGCACGTTAAATTCTGACCTTGACAGCATAATACAATGAGGAGAAATCAATCGAGTAGAATTTAACAAAACCCAATGCTGTCTCCTGTCGTCTAAGCGAATCCTTATTCCCATGCCATTATCCATTAAGGGCACTTGCATCGTGGACACTGAAAATCTCGCAATACTCGGTTTGTGCGTTAACGACAAGCTTCGTTGGAATGACCACATATTCACCGTCGTCAAAAATGCTGCGAAATGTTTAGGTTTTCTAGCCCGATCCAAGAAATATATCACTCCCTCTTTTTTCGCCATAAACTTGAGTACAATTGCTATATCTGGTCTGGTGAGCCTAAAACTACTTTACACCAGCAAGATAGAATGCAAAACCGCGCGATAACACTTATCAGTGACGAAACTATAGCGAAATCAATAGATTCGCTTGAACACCGCAGGAAATTTTCCAGCTTGTCACTATTTTATCGCTTCTTCTACCAGCGTTGCTCAAGAGAAATAGCCAGCTGCATGCCATATCTCCTTAAATTTGCAATACTCGTGGCGCTGTAAATGCTCATCAGTTAACCCTCAAGCCCATCTTCGGTCGTACAGTTAAATTCAGGGATTAATTCTTCAGCCGTACAACACGTATGTGGAATGCTATGCCAAGCTCTGTCTTCTCGCATCACTATGATCCCCAGACATTCAAAACACAAGCTCATAGATATCTCCTCTGTTCTTCTCCTTTTCCTTAACGCCCACGCTGTGCCAAGCATGTAGCCGAGCATTGTATTGCATTGGTGGGAACCCTTTTAAGGGTGCGCGAATTATATATATATATAAAAAAAAACTGCCAAAACATTTCCAAAAGAAACCCAAATACCCCCAAAAGAAAGAGAAAGTAGAAAGAATGCCAAAAATCACTCTTAATAGTCCTACAAAACAACTCTATAAAGACCCCCCAAAATACTTCCAAAAGCCCGAAATAACACTCCAAAAAGACCAACCAAATACCACTAAAAGATCACCAAAACACTCCCAAAATACCTCACAAAAGAATCCTTTTGGTGATCTTTTGGGGACCATTGATAAAAAGACGACATTCGAATAAGAATTTAAGAATTTACATTTCTATAAAAAAAGACCAATAGTAACTTTGTAGTAAGAAGCGTTGAAAAGTTACAGGGTGTAAAGTGATGTATGGTCAACACCACGTCTCTGCATTATAACGCTACGTACACCGTAGGGTTTGAAAATGGACCCCCCCTTCCATACGATTTTTTTCATAATATTAACCATGGAATCACCCCATTAAGTATTTGCCACCTTAAAGGATACACCCTGTATACATTTTATTTGAAATCTTATCATAGCTATACGACTTGTTGTTCTTCTCTCGGACTTTCAAAAGTCGGTATGAATTATATTTAGGTAAAACTCGGCGTTTTTTTGTTTACTTTGAATGAAATTATTTATATTGGATTTCGTCATAAGCATAAAATAATCTATATTTCTCTACTTTTATTTACTTTTTTATGAAACATTTAACTGAAAGTATCCTAAGAAAAAACAACGAGTCCGCATTATTGAATTGTGGATTGAAACTGCCCGGGAGTGTTTCAACAATGGGAACTTTAATAGTTTAATGGCTATAATCGCCGGTTTGAATCTGTCGCCAATATCAAGACTGAAAAAGACGGTAATTAGTCCTAGTTATATGTTTTTATTTCATTTTGGCTCCTATATATCCTATATATCATTTGACTTAAAGTGGGCCAAAATTCAATCAGCGAAATTCTCTGTGCTGGAACATCAAATGGACCCAACCAGTAATTTCAATAGTTATCGTTCAACGCTAAAAGCTGCCATGTGGCGTTTTGAAGGTGCTACCAATGAACGTGAACGAATAATCATTCCATTTTTTAGTTTGTTAGTAAAGGACTTGTACTTCCTTAATGAAGGATGTTCAAACAGGTGAGCGAGTAAAATGTTTTTCATTCACAGCCATTCCAGGCGAAATCAAAGTGCGTGGTGGGTGTAAGTTGTTCCAATGGCTTAAAATTTGGTTAGATAGATGACTTGATGAGATGAGATTAAAATTGTTATGAATAAAAACTCGCTGAGTATTGGTATTGAGACATTAGACAACTTGCCTCCGTCGTACGGGTCACAATGATATTGCATGTATGGCATAAAAATTATATTTTGTTAGTTTACTAAAATAAGCTATTATGTATTTACATAGATTACCGAACGGGCATATAAACTTTGAAAAGTTTTGGCAGCTGGCCAAACAAGTTATGGAATTTAATACGTGGAAAAAAGTCACATGTCCATTTGAAAAGCAACCAAAAGTAATAACATTCCTACAGAATAGCTCTGTGCTAAATGAGAATACGTTATCGATGGCATCTTTTGAATGTGAACCGCCGGAGAATACCCAAGAGAAGGGTCGTTATAAGTCACTTAAATCGGAAACCAAGCAACAGCAGTAGACGTAGAAACAATGAATATCTTGTGGTAATTCGCATTATGCATTTTTTGTTATTATTTTTTTTTTAATGTTAAAAATCTTATAAATCTCATAGTCGCAATTCATACATAGTATACAAACACATTCCCTTATATATATATATATTAATAAATCCAATATCAATGTAGTTGTAAAACAGAGAAGCGATCGTCTAAGTACACATTCAGAGAAAGTTTGCTGCGATCAATATTCAATATCAGTGACGAATTATATTATTTATGAATAAATTTATTTATAACACATTGTATGAATAATTAGAATACACATGCCAGAAATGTATTTATTTATATAACTTATTAACAAAAAACAAAACAAAAAAATCAAGTTAAGTTTAAGAACAATATTTGTGCAGTATAGCTAATGGTGATCTGCTGCTATTACTTAGAATATTTATTTCGCCTATACATTGCCAACACATTGCACCCCTAGAGAATACTGTTACAACTCAAAATTTTTTATTTTAAGTAAAAGCTTATGAAACGATTTCTCTGTGAAGTAATAACATCATAAGTCTATTTAGAAACTGTACTGTAGTTGCTATAATATGATTTTGTTGCTCCAACTTGTGCAGATGCAGTATCACTTTTTAGTTGGTACAGTAAGTATAGTGGTAGTGGCAGTAGTAGAAGAACGACATTTTTGAAAAATTTTTGTGTTGTCACAGCCGCCTTTTGCCAGAAATTAAATTATTTCCTTTTAACAAATTATCATAACTCAAAAGATGTCACTTTTTCACAATATCAGATGCAACAAATAAGTTGTAATGTTGTTTTTGAATTGTGTCACTGTTCTTTTGCACTTTTTGAGCTGTGACGGTATTTATCCAAGAATGCGCTATGCTCATATGCGGCTGCAATATACTACTAATATGATAACTTGAATTCTCAAAATCAATGTTATACCTTTTATTTGTTTTATTTTTGAATAGTTTTACATTTTAGTAACAGTAACAGTAACAGTTTCAGTAACAGTTTGGTTAAGCGACAGATGTAAAAACCGATGATAATTGTCAAACGAAACCGACTTGGATACATCATTTTTGCGGTTTTTCGTTGGTCACTGGAATTACGACACTTGCTTTGAAGTTCAAATCGATGAATAATACACTTTGTATGTCTCAATTTATAAACATTATACACACAGTCTTGCAAAAAGTTGCATCATTCCTTGTTATGATTGCATCCAGCATTCATCATCATCATATTTGTGTCTTCAGCCGTGATTCGGTCTTGGCCTCCCGCAAAAAATTCTCCACCGGACCCGATTCCAAGCAGATGTAATCCAGTTACCTTTGGGCGTCCTGGTTTACGTCATCTTTTCAGCGTAGAGACCTCTCTGTTATGTCCATTAATCCTGCCGGAAAGGACTTTCCAGACAGAATCAAGCTCACGCGAGCTAGGAGTCTACTGACCTTAATTCTCCTCATGATGTTATCCAATAACTGCCATTAACCTGAGATGAGATAGCTAATGGATTGCACTATTTCAAATTCGTGCTCTTCTTCTTAAATCCTATATCCCCTTGTGGGTCCTAGGGTCTCTGCTACAGATACGCGCCACCGCGTATGGCTCCTGGAAATGAGCTTCAACTCCCTCCAACTCCTCCTCAATTGTCGTACCGCCACCTCAACTGTTCTGCTTCATGTATTTCTCGGACGACCCGTTCTTCTACCATCTTGAGATAACGAATTCCGTTGCATTGCGTATTTTGCTATGGAACTGTCGCCGTTTCGGAGTGGATGACCAATCCACTGCCACTTCCGTGCCTATTGGTTACTGACCCGTTTTCTGGTAACGATGTTCGTTAGAGATACGTTTAGGCCAAGAAACATTTAAGGTATTCCGTAGGTACCTATTTACGAACGTTTGAAATCTTTTTGTGATAGTAGCGGTCACCTTCCAAGTGCCGCACCCATACAACAACACATATTCAACATTTGAATGGAACAGTCGCAGTTTGGTGTTTAAGCTGATCGCATTGTTTTGCCATATCATGGACATCATTCCAAACACTGATTTTGCTTTGCCGATTCGGTTGACAATGTCCTGTTCAGTTCCACCTTCGGTCGAGACAATACTCCAAAGATATTGGAAACTCTCTACTCCCTCTACCGGTTGTTAAATTGAGTTACAGAGTTAGTGCCGAGCTTGATGATTTTGATTTTGGCAGTATTAATCTTCAAACCCGCAACATTTGCCTACCTTTCCACATTTGTTGTAATTTGGTGCATCTCCATAATTCTGTGTGAGAGTAAACAAACGTCGTCAGCCTAGTCCAGATGTTTGAGTTGAGATGTAAGAGTCCAACGAATTCCTCCGTTTCCAGTAGATGAAGCTGCGCAAAGCACATTGCTTATCACCAACAAAAAACGTATCGGTGCATATTATTGTCCTCGCTTACGTCTTGGTTGTCTAGTATTATACAGTCTGGGAAGTGACTTTTTACAAGACATTCGAGCATATCTTGTCTAGAGGATGTTAGTTCTCCCTTTGGTTTCTTTACTGAACCTAGTGTGTTGTTGTGGTCGAGTGAGAGAACTTTGTGTAGTCGTTAGCAGTTTTTCGATGCTTTCACAGAATTCTCTCCAGCTTTTCCTTTTGCTGTTTCTTAGCACCACGTTGTATCTGGTTAGGGCAGTTTTATAGTTCGTCCAGGTGTTTGGCCTTGTTGAAGAGTTTACGAACTTCTATTCGTTAGTCCTCGAGTTCAAGATTACACCATGAAACGTCCCTTGTGCGCCTGATACGAGTTTCAGGGGTGCAGATTGCATCGGTCAGCTCGTTTACAGTGCTGTCAAGATCGGCAATTGAGCTAATTAGCGTAATTATGCCAGTTAGGTTCTGTCTGAGTTGGTCTAGGAAGACTTGCCAGTTAGTGTGTTTGGGGGTTCTTACAAAGGATTGAACCCTGTTTGGAGTTTCTATAGCAAATCTGATGTACATGTGGTCAGAGAATGATGCCTCCCTCGTTACGTGCCATTTATGGATCATGCTGGGTTAATCGTCCCTCAATATGATAAGGTAAGGGCCAGTACCTGTCTCCGTATGGCGTTTATAATGGTTGCATCATTCCCCACGTTGTTTATCATAATATTTTTTGATGAACAGTAGTTAAAAGTTAAAGTTGCTTGCCTCTGCTGTTGGTGTCCGTGCTACCCCAGACTGCGTGGTATTAGTTCGCATCGCACCAGATCACGAATTTTCGATTTCGACGACTCTGATGTTTTGGTTTTGGCGTTCAGTCCTTAGCATTCTATTAGTACCGGAGGGGGTCAGGTGTCGTGCTAGTTTTGCGTTTGGGTTGGGTTGCCCTGGTTATGACTCATTGTTAGGTCCAGCCTTCGCTACCCCTATTCTATTTCTGTCTTTTTCTTTCTTGAGCCTGAAGTATACAACCCCGAAGAGCCAATTGTTTTTATAGCTGGATCCCTTGAGGTTTTCCGCTATTTTGTGTGAGGCCGAGACTTTTAACTGCAGATGGTCGTTCTTCCTGTCCTTGCGTGATAGGATCTTCTTCCACTTTGCGTTTCGTGGTTCATTGTTTTGGGCTATTAAGCGCTAATTTTTTCGTTCGTCTCATTCCTGCAGTGAGGAAGATAGACGTAGAAAATTTGATGGCGGGGAATTTTGTCATCCCCGAAAATTTTAAGACTGGCATTTGCCCAAGGTTTAAGGCTGGGAACCAACTTGAGCCATGCTGCCGTGTCATCATCCGCGCAGTTGACAGATAACCACCCATTTATGACCATGCAGCCTAGAAAGTTAGGGCTAATACCATCAGTGGGGAGTTCTGTCACCGCGTCCATGATGCTATCTTGGATCGTAGTCATTTGCGTCGCCTCCAGATTGACATCGGTGATTGCCAACCTAATTACCTTCGTGATGTCATTGTAGCGTGGCGCTATTTGCGATCCGCCCGCTGCCTTTTTTTCCCCTGAACCAGTTTTGGTGTGGTTGGTTTGCTGATCCTGTTTGGCGGATTTTCAGGGCTGGAGTCGTTTGAGCGAACTTGTTTTAATGTTGTTGTGACCGTTCTGTCTTTAATTTTTTGTCTGGCACCGGGCTAGCGCCCGTCTTGTGAGAGTCCCGTCATTTTTAGTAAAATTTAACCGTTTCTTTGCGGCACCGCTTAGGTGTGGTTTTTTTCTACCTACTGCCTTCAAGGTCCAAGCTCGTGAGTGCGTCCTTATGTCTGACGTAGATGCTGTGGACACATTGTCCGTGCATTTTGGCACACTGGAGCCTTGTGCAGGAACAAAGTCCACGGTGATATTGCTAGACGCGTCTGTGCTGTCATAGTCTGTTATTGTGTGATCGCTTTCATGAGTAGGGCATTGGAGGTTCCTGGCTTCCGAGATTTGTGCGTTTGGAGGAGCAGGGCTCCTCATTAGGTTTTTTTTTTTGTGAACTATCCATGAGTTACGTTAAGTGAGGAAGGGGGGGGGTCCACCACCGCAGAGTTCCGTGCTAGCGACCAAATTCCTCATGGCCATTTAACCCTCAGCGCACGTGGCTCACCTTGGATCGAGTATGGTTTATCGAGGTTCTCTCCTCTAGATCCTCTAGATCGGGCGTTATAAGATGCCCGTCAATGGTCTTGCAGCCAAAGAGGCTGTGTATTGCTCGTTGTCGTTGCCGGATCCTGTGAAGTCTGAGGAATCCAATCCTTCCCAGGTTTCCTGAACCCCGATTATACGAATTACTCGAATATATATTCACTTTAAAATGTTCGCCTTAAAGTCAATTATATCAATTGTTTGCGAGACCGAAGGAGTGGTTTTAGGAGGAAAAATATAAAAACAGGATTTTTCGGTAATAACTCTTAGACTGAACTACAAAGATCCATATGGCGAGCTTAAAAGCCCCGCTTTACTATCTTACTTTAATATATATGTACATTAAGAGTTCATATTGTTACGAAGTACGGGTTATTAATATAGTTCGATATGAATTTTGCCTTTTATTTAACAGTTTCTTACCACTGTCTCTCACAACTTACATTTCAATTTCAACTTGTAAGAGATTACTGCGATATGTATATCAATTCAACGGTTTCTCCAAGGATCTATCCATAGATAATGTTGATTATGAGGATACATAGAGAATAATAATATTTAGCGCGACAGATGGTTATGGTTCAGGACCTAGATTATCAGGACCATTTGTTTTGTGCGTGTTACAAGGGACGTCGTATTAAAATTATCTGAAGGTCGAATTGGAAAGCTTTCCATACCAGTTTGTCAAACACGAGAGGTGGGCAATGAAAAATATTTTTGGTGTTTTTCTGGGATTCGAACTTCGAACCTAACACAATAACCACCAAAGGCACGTCACGAACATCGAGGGTACATAGAGAACCAGACAGAAAATTTCATAACCTTCAAGTACAATACCTATCTGTACGATCGTTTTAATTCGCTGAAGTTTTTATACACCGTGCTTGCAATAAATGGCACTCGTATTGTTCAAGATTGAAGACATTTGTAAGTTGTGCACAATGGCAACACTTTGTAATTTAGATCTGTCAATCCTTCTTTCGTGATTCTTGCTCGATGGTAAAACTTTTAAATGTATTCTTTTGTCAAACCTTCTGTATATCTCAATTCTCAAGTATTGTAAATTGTATACTGTCTGTTTATTCTTGGCTTTATTGGCGAGCGGTCGGACTCGGTATAGTAATTCATTTAGTTGTAATTTTATTGTAATAAATTCCTTTCTATTTCTGCATGTAAAGCGTTTAATATTTTTGACCAATCATTCAATTATAATTCCTTCACACGTCTCATTACTAGCCATTGTCGTAACAGTCATAAATACGCAGAATGCCAATTATTCGGCGCACCGGGAAACGACTATTATATGCACTTGCCTTACATTAATTGGGTAGTTCATATGAACGAGAATCTGCTGTATTTAACAACAAAAGCTTTCAAAAGAAACTTAGTTTGTAAACCAATTTGGTTTGTATCAACAATTTTTGTTTGTTTTGTTCCTCACATGTTTAATGGCACATATTGGCGTACAATGAATTATGTTTTTCTCAGAAACATAAATAGTTTGCATATTTTGGTGTTTGAGTTTTTTTTTTACAATAAGTAGCGATTTAAAAGCCCCTTCAATAATTACAATATGAATGTTAGTCCTTTTAAAAAAGTGTACATGCTTGATAACCGAAAAATGATATGAATGATAGCAATAATATCCATAAAATTAACGTGCATTTAAATGCAATTGTCCATTTGTATCTTATTTCGTTTTATATTACATCATAATAATAATATATTAATTGACTATTTATTTAAGTACATATTTAAAATAAAACAAAGCTAACTTAAAAACGTAAAACTTATAGAGATCGATCAAGAAAAAATGCCAGGTTGCTTGATAGCAATAAGATACCAACCGAATTTTACAGAGAACAAAGTACTAGTTCTCAACTGAATAACTTAATTTTGTTTATTATTTATTTCATTATTTTTTATTTATTGCTAAGCTTGCCCAAATTCCTACATACATTCCTACTTGACCGTACTATTGACTATAAAATTATTTTCTGTTCATATTAAATTCAATTTCAACTTTATGCATCGCATCCATGCAAATTTATTTATAACTAGGTAAAATACCTAGCGTTGCCCGGCTGCCCCTACCACACTGTCCCCACCACAATCTCATACAAACAATACCTACCACCATCCACCACGTCAAACCCCTCAATACCACACAAACCCCTTACAAAAACATCCACCTCAACAAACCAAAGTTGCAGCTATATCGGATGAACGGTCTTCGAGTTAAGCGTAAACATGATACAGACATATAGACAAAGTTTCATTTTTAAATTCTCTAAAGGGTGACTGACACGAAGTGTTACCAAAATAAAACGCCACAGAATTTTTATTTTTTTATGAATTTTATTGAATCAAAGAATTGCATTAGCATTAGTTTTCGATTTGGCCACCCTTAGCAGCGATTATGGCCTTCAAACGGCCGACAAAGCTATTGCATGCAGCACAAATGTGACTCTGCGGTATTTTGGCCCATTCCCGGCGAAGCGCTTGCTTGAGATGATCGACCACTTTAGAATTTTTTTGTCCCAACCTTGCTCTTTAAAATACCCCAAACCGAGAAATCTAGCAGATTTGCATCCGGTGAATTTGGTGCCCATTGGGCAGTGGAAATGAACCGCGGAACGTTGTTTCTCAGCCAATCTTGATTAACGAGCGCGTTATGACTCGGCGCCAAGTCCTGTTGAAATGTCCAGGCTCTTCGGCCGAAATGTTTTTGTACCCAAGGCTTCAACGCTCCCTCCAACACATGATCCCGATAAATTTGAGGTTTTTTCTTTATGCCACGGTCCAAAAACACGAGCGGTGAACGGCTTTCGAGCGGTAACTCATCGGAGAAAACCATATTCGGCAAATCGCCACTTTCGTGCAAGCGTAACAACTCCTTTGCTCTTTCCACTCTAACTTTTTTTTGAGCATCGGTGAAGATGATCTTTCAATATGTGCTGCATCCGTTCGAGCCATTTTTCAGCCGCTACGGCGCGGATTCCGAGCTAATTTGACCTTCACCTTCCGAATGATATCCGGCGATGTTGCAGTGCGTTTCGGTCCACCACCATGGCGTTTTGCAATGCTGCCAGTATCGTAATAACGATTTATGGTGCGATACACAACACAAACAAACATGCAGATGTTTACTGGTTAACAATCGGCGGCTGTTGTTTTCCAGCCAAATACAGAGCAATCACACTATTACGCTTGAATTCCATTGCCGATTACTTTTTTCTGAATATTTCCCACTAAAATGCTTTTGTACGCTTGTGAACAATGGAATGAACTGTCATTAGTGTAAATTTGAGCGCTCTGTCATCACTGGTTTGACAGCAATGACAGTCTGCATTTGGTAACAGTTCGTGTCAGTGACCCGATATATTACATTCGCGTGCTGCCCGTGTGTTTCTGTTTGGCTGGCTGGCGGTTCAAATCTTGTGATAAATTTTTAACCCACTTCCTAAATCCCGACTTTATTCAAACTTTGCACACATGTGTATCTCCAATGACAACACTTTCTATTAAAATTTGGGTCCCCTCGGTCCTCGGTGTTGGGGGGCTCCCATACAAATATTTTACAAAATTTACCCGATGGTCTTCAAATTTTATACGCAGTTGTATCTGCGACGGACAACACTTTTTGTAAAAATTTTGTAGTGATCGGGTCCGGGGTCGTGGAATTTTATAAAAAAAGAACCGGGTTTTCTTCAAATTTTATATACATGTATATTATCTCTGATGGACAACGCTTGTTGTACAAAAAATTAAAGAAAGGCGCTTATTACTGAATGACCTATCGCTTATGAATGAAAGACCAACATTTAACGTTGCATACTATTAGGCTTCTAATATAAATTAGTCTTTAGACTTAATTACAACTAAATATACCTACACGGTTGTGTATAGTCACTTGCATAGCAGAATACATTAGCTCGTGTGTCTATAGTAGCGGAAAGTTTTTGGTAGAAACTCGTATATATCTCGGCTTCTACCAGTCAGAATTTATTGGGACTAGTTTTACAAGTTTTTTTTTAAAAAAAAGTTTTACGAAAGTTTATTTTAAAAAATAAGAAAATTTTATTTTCTCACAGAAAAAAATTCCCCAAATTTTTTTTTACGAATTTTGTGAATTAAATGGTTACTATTTGGCTTTTAAGATAATTGAGTGTTTAGATTGAATAACAACTATTCATATGGCGAGCTGAGAAGCTCGCTTTACTATCTTAGTCTTATAGTCGCATACCGAATTTAATATAAATCGCTTGAAAAATGGCTTAGTTCCCAAATTCCAGAACCTAATGACCATATCCCAGAATAGATAAAGTAGTTTCACTTACAATAAAATATTAAGTCACAAATTGAGTATCGAAAATAACGCGCGTTAATAAAATCATATAAAACGAATAGGAATTAAAATCAATTAGATATTAGAATTTATCTTCCCATCTATTATTCTTCAATAACTTCGCTAAAGAATTTTCACACGCCCATAGACGAAAGTGACTGTTTCGTACGCTATAAACTAGCCTCGAAAGTAGCCCATAGCAACACTAGTTATGTTATGATATAAACGTCTTTTGTTATTTACTACAATCTCAACGAACACATTGCGCATGAGCAAGAATTCTCTTTTGTTTGTCGTTTGTGATTTCTGCTTCTCTCTCGAATAAGCAGGAAAACCGGTTTGGACGCGTGAAAAATTCATTTCTTTGTTATTTACTGCAGTCACAGCGAACACACATTCTCACATTTCTGCTTCTCTCTCGATTTAGCAAAAAAACCGATTTGGACGCGTGAAAAATAGCGTACATGACTTGCAGAAAAGTGATCATCGTGATCGTGATAAACTCCACTTTCCTTGCTCGTTCTGTAATATACTATAACTTATCAAACTTAAAAGTTTATTGAACAAGCGCCAATTCGGCAAAAATATTGCGGCCGTCGATTAAACTAAAGCATCCATATCGGGCAATGTAATATTTTTTGTGAGTTCATCCAGGAATTCGCTAACATTTAAATGTTCAATTAAGTTTTCTAATATAAGGTAGATGTCGCGTAAATCGCAAGGTATTTAATATAAACTAATGCAATATCATACACATCAACCGCTACATCCGTAAGATCACAACGGCATCAAAATGATTTCAGTTACCCCCTAGTCGCGCCTAGTTACCCACATTTCGCAGCTAACTCCACGCTACTAGATAGCGCGTTGTTGCCGCCGGTACTTGCAAGAGTCGAATCCTCTATGGGACAGATTTACTTTCGTACTCGTCAAGTGGCTAGAGTATTTAATGATCTCAACACTCATAACACTGCCGAGCCTGATGGTATTCCCGCTATAGTTTTGAAGAGGTGTTCTTCAACGATGCCACTGCGCAGGCTTTCCATTTCTTTTATTCTTCTGGAGTCATCCCAAGAAATTGGAAAACAGCCTTTATCCAGCCTGTACCTAAAAAAGGCGTCCCCTTCATCTCTTTCCTCGTACCGACCAATTGAGCTAACATCCATACTTTCTAAGGTCATGGAAACTCTTATCTCACTTATGGCTTATCTCACTAAAAATCTCACAAATTTGGTGAAAGCAAAGTTGTTGCACTCGATATTTCCAAGGCTCTTTTGTCTCAAATGAATGCATATGGAATGGATAAGACCCTTCTTGATTGGACTAGTAACTACCTTTCCATCCAGGTCGTATTGTACGGTTTCAAATTCAATGTTCACCGCATAAACGCTGGTGTTCCTCAAGGCTCTGTTTTGTGTCCGACACTCTTTCGGATTTTCACTAATGATCTCCTATCCGCCACTTCTAATCCGATCCATTCTTTCGCTGACGACAGCACTCTTAGCTTCTTTATAAGATTTCACGCTTTCTGCACGCCCCTCTTCGTCGCAAGTGGCACTTGAACAACAATGTATGTTAAGTACGTTAAATTCTGACCGTGACAGCATAACACGATGGGGACTACATTATAGAATTGAATTTAACGCTTCTAAAACTCAATGCTGTCTTCTATCGTCCAAACGTAATTTAAACCCCCAACCTTTATCCATGAATGGATCTTACATTGAAGAAACAATTCTCGGTATGTGCGTTAACAACAAGTTTCGTTGGAACGACCACATATTTGCCATCGCCAAGAATGCTGCGAAATGTTTAGGTTTCCTTAAACGTTGCAAGATGTACTTCAATCCTTCAGATCTGACTCCTATTTACAACGCATATATTCGCCCTAAACTTGAATACATCTGTGTTGTCTGGGCAGGTGCCCCAAAGACCACATTGCATCTACTCGACAGAATTCTGAATCGCGCGATAAAACTTATTGGTGACATAAATATCGCGAAAACAATCAAATCGCTTGAACATCGTAGGCATGTTTCCTGCCTGTCACTGTTTTATCGCTTTTTCCACAAGCGGTATCCAGCAATATCCAGATGCGCCGCACCCATTCTTTAACCTGTTTTGTTTGTGTATTTTAATGTTTTATGTGTATAATTGTAGGTCTGTAATTCACAATTTAACTAGATGTGTATTCTTCCAACTCTGGAGAACTAATGCTCGCATCCGTGGCTATGCTGCCCAGATTTGCCAGCTGTCAAAGTTTGATCATCAAGTGATGGTCAAACAGCTAACCCCAACATGCACGACAGCACACCAACTTGTACGAGTATGCTTGTCAGCATAAACAACATGTGTGCATGACAGCATACACAACAAAACCCATCCGTAATACTCGTTTATATGTGATGCCCTCACCCGGAAAAGACTTTGATACCTCAAGGCTCACACAGTTCTATGGCAGAATGCCAGACCTATCGACCTGGAGGATATATTGGCATTTATAAAAGGACTAGGTCACCACATAATGTGGTAGACATCTGGTACGCACAATAGACCTTAAGGTCGCAGTGCACAAGGATTTTCAGCCCACCAACAATAACATAATACTCGTGCCTCAACTCAAGCCCACCGGTTACCATTTGGCATATCTTCGGATGTACTAAATTTTTATGGGGCCTCTCGACCCCGGCCCCCAAAATTTTTACAAAAAGTGTTTTTCATCGGAGATACATACGTATATAAAATTTGAAGATTTTTACAAAAAGTGTTGTCTATCAGAGATACTCATGTGTATAAAATTTGAAGAAAATCGAGTATAATTTTGTAAAATATATGTATGGGAGCCCCCCGACCCCGGGGCCAGAGGGGCCTCAAATTTTAATAGGAAGTGTTGTCTCCGGAAAGACACATGTGTGCAAAATTTCAATAAAATCGGGCTTTGGGAAGTGGGTTAAAAATTGATCGCAAGATTCCACAACAGACGACCGACTACCGACTGACCCACGGGCAAGTGAAGTTAGTATAGAGAATTTAAAAAACGTGTGTTAAGTTTGAAGAAATTTAAATGGGCGGTCCTCGGCCCTAGGGCAAGATCAATTCCAAACTTTTACTAAAAAGTGTTATCAATAAGAAAATCTGGATAATTTTGAAAAATCTATATGAGCACCTCTCGGCCCTGAGGTTCGAGGGGCTCCAACTTTTAATAGAAAGTGTTGTCACCGGATATACACATGTGTACAAAGTTTCAATAAAATCGGGCTTTGGGAAATGGGTTAAAAATTTATCGCAAGATTCCACGACAAACAAACAGTCACACACGGGTACGCAAAGTTAATATATAGAGAATTTAAAAAGGAAACATTGCCTTCATATCTTCCCAATCTTCTAGTGGATTCAATCTTAAATTAGAAGCATAGTAAGACAAATAAATAGACGCCACTAGACATCACTTTTGGTGTTTGCCTTCCTCAGTTTCTAAATTGTGATTGTAGATTGTTATGTTGTGATGTTTCCAAAAATTGGAATAGCTTCTCGCCATCTTGTTAATAAAAAAGATTATCCCACTGGGGTAATTAAAGGTGATATTTTTGATCATAGGATCCAATAACACTGGTTGAGTATATTATACTCGACGAGTGTAGCTACATCTCGTTATACAATTAAACAGGCTCCTAGTTTTTATTATTCAGTTCAATGTCAATTGTCTTACAATTTAAATTTTTTTCAAAGTGTTTCTCCCATTATATGGTATGTTCGTACCAAGAAACTTCCATTCGATACACGCACTTTTTTCCGATACTTACTTGGTATCGCAAATAAAAGTATCGAGCATGTATCGTATTTACTTGTATCGATTCATTCCTACTTATGCCACCACCTCTTGTTTTCTTATCCTTAGTACTAGGTACTCAGTTCAGCTTATGCAACTCTATCTTCTCGCACATAAAAAACTCCCCATTCGTCAAAAGAGTGCATTTATTTTGTCTCTTCTTATAATTTGTTTTGTATTTACTGAGTTTTATACTAAAATATTTTTTTATTTTTATTTTTATACTAAAAAAAAGTTGGTAATTCACTTAAAATAATTATAAAAGAAAATTGTCAAAAAAGCTTTTCTGCACGATTTCTATAAACAAACCAGCGAAATAAAAATGTTTTTACACTTTTTTATTAAATTGAAATCATAAATTGAATATAATAATTTATTTTTTAATAAAACTTTACATGATTTTTGTTCTAAGATATACCTACGTATTAGTTTTTTAAAAGAATTAGAAATAAGGAATTTATAAAATTAATACAATATTTATTATATTCTTAAATTCATCTTATTTGACACAAATTATTGCAAAAAAACAATTTCTAGCAAGGTTGTTGTCTTTGTAATTTTATTTAATTATTAATTCTCAGCTAGTTCTGTTAATAAATATAAAAAAAAAAAAAAACAATTTACTATAAAATACTGTAGCTATCTAGGAAACTTAATAACTACCCCAATAAAGGTACATATTTGTAATTCAGCTCGTCCACTAATCTTGCGATAGTATTCTTGTTTATCAGAAACATCACTTTTATTTTTTATTTTTGTGTTTGAAATTAAAAAGCGTTCGGACAGCGCAGCACAGATAGTTTCGTGCAAATGTAGCGTATTCAGGTAAGAAAGAAAAATAAATATTGGTACTTTTTGGTTTATGACACCAACCTATAACATACCCGAAAAATATCATTTTTTTTTTAAATTGTAAACTTCTTCTGTTATTGGTTGTTCTTTTTAAGTATTACTTTGGTTTAGCTTTTTTATGAAATCAATTATTTAAAATACATACTTAACTCCTGGTTAGGTAGATTATGATAAGATGTCATTTTTGCAGAAGTTATAATTTCCTTACATATGGGTAGTAAATATTAAGCTGCATAAACTGATTCTTATGTTTGATACTGTAGTATGCAATTAAAATTCTACACAAAAAAAAAATTGATATCAATTAAGCAAATATTACATGAAAATTCGATTTTTTGCGTGATAAGAATACGTTTAATTTAATATACATATATAGTCCAATAAAATATTATATTGAACCTAATTAATATAATCGCAAACTTTCATTATCTGACAAGAATTTATACATTATTTGTATACATGAAACAAACAGTACACATTTAACAACATAAAACATCTATGTAAATTTAAGATTGATTTTAAAAATAGAAAAATAAAATAAAGGCATCTGTTATAATAAGAAAAGAAAATGCGTGGTGACTTTTATTTCGTTATATTAGTTATTTGCTTCAATTCCTTTGATATAACTTTGGTGTTGTTTATTTGAAAATAAAGCGCATTTACTTTCTTCTGGAAGATACACTCGATGCCGAACAAGCAGGTTTCCGCACTGGATCCTCCTGTGTAGACCACATAAACACCCTGCGGATCATTATTGAACAGTGCGTTGAATTCCGGTCACCACTGCACCTGCTGTTCATCGATTTTGAGAAGGCGTTTGACAGTGTCAACAGACAGTTTATCTGGCTCGCCTTGCGCAGGAGATGTATACCCGATAAACTAATAGCTATTATTAAAGCAATCTATGATGGCTCTAAATGTCATGTGCTGCATAGAGGAAAGCTCAGAAAGTCAGAGGAATTCGAGATCCTAAGTGGTGCACGACAAGGTTGCATTCAATCGCCGATACTCTTTTAGTTGGGGATTAGCGATGTGCTTCGCGCAGCTTTATCTACTGGAAACGGAGGAATTCGTTGGACTCTTACATCTTAACTCAAACATCTGGACTACGCTGACGACATTTGTTTACTCTCACACAGGATTATGGAGCTGCACCAAATGACAACAAATGTGGAAAGGGAGGCAAATGTTGCGGGTTTGAAGAATAATACTGCCAAAACCAAAATCATCAACCTCGGCACTAACTCAGTTACACCAAGCTGCGACTGTTCCGCTCAAATGTTGAATCTGTGCTGTTGTATGGGGGTGCAGCACTTGGAAGGTGACCGCTACTATCACAAAAAGATTACAAACATTCGTAAATAGGTGCCTACGGAACATCTTAAGAGTTTTCTGGCCTAACCGTATCTGTAACGAACATCTTTACCAGAGAACGGGTCAGGAACCAATAGGCACAACCATCCAACGACGGAAGTGGCAGTGGATTGGTCATACACTGCGAAAAGGCGACAGTTCCATAGCAAACTACGCAATGCAATGGAACCCGTTATCTCAGGATGGTACAAGAACGGGTCGTCCGAGAAATACATGGCGCAGAACAGTTGAGAAGGAGACACGGCAATTGGGGAAGAGATGTAGAGAGCTGAAGCTCATTACCAAGAACCGCACGCGATGGCGCGTAGGCGTAGTAGAGGCCCTATCACCCACAAGGGGATACAGGACATAAAGAAGAAGAAGATTTACTTTCTTTGTGTAAATGCAATTCCGAATTGTGCTGCCACCTTTATGTTCACCTTGCTATTACTGTTTTTTGTTTTTTGAACATTGGTAGAACATGCCCTTCCGGCATTTCAGATTGATTCATTTCCTCTCTTTTTTGATTGCCAGTTGAAGTCGTGTAAAAAGATTGTTTCGTAAAAATCGGAAGTAATCAAGTTTTTTTGTTTTGTTTGTCCGATTGTTTTTAGTTAATAAATTCATTGGCAGCAATACGCATCTTTTCTGTAAATAAAAAAACAACCCATAAAAATTAAAATGTTTCATGTAAATTCTCTAATAGGAGATACATATGCGTGCAAAGTTTAAACCGGGTTAATTTGGAAAAAATTAATATTAGAGCCCCCTTCATTTAAATTTTTTTTTCAAAAACTGTTCTCACCGGAGATACACATGTGTAAAAAAAAATGTGTATGGGAAAAAAGTTCAAATCAAAAATTAAAAAACTTTTACAAATAGTTCGGTCTTTCGGAGATACACATATGTTTAAAATTTAAAGAACATCGGGCTAATTTAAAAAAAAAAATTATGGCCCCACCTCGGGGCCAATTGGCTCCAAAAATTGTACAAAAACTTTTGTCATTCGGGAAAAACATACCAATGTTTAAAATTTGAAGAAAATCGGACTAATTTTTAAAAAGTAGGCCCGTGGTCTCCAAAATTTTTATAGAAACTGTTGACCATCAGAGATACACATGTATATAAAATTTGAAAATCGGGTTAATTTTTTAAAAAATTTGTATGGTGCCTCACGAACCCGTGGCCCGGGGTCTCCAAAATATTTACAAAAACTGTTGTCATTGGGAGGTACACCCGTGTTAATTTTTTTTAGAAAAATTTGTATGGGGCACCACGACCCCGGGGTCTCCAAAAAGTGTTGTCCATCGGAAATAACAGCGTGTATAAAATGTGAAAAAATTCGGATTAGTTTTTTCAAAAAATTTGTTGCGCCCCATGACCATGGGGTCTCCAAAATTTTTACAAAAAGTCCATCGGAGATACACACGTATATAAAATCTGAAGAAAATCGGGTTAAGTTTTTTAAAAAATTAGTTGGGGCGCCATGACCCTGGGGCCCGCGGTCTCCAAATTTTTTACAAAAAGTGTTGTTCATAGAGATACACACGTATATAAAATTTGAAGAAAATCAGGCTAATTTTTTTTAAAAAAAAATCATGGGGCCGCACGACCCCAGGACCCTGGGGCCCGGGCCTCCAAAATTTTTACAAAAAGTGTTGTCCATTATGTGCATAAAATTTAAAGAAAATCGGGTAAATTTCTAAAAATTTTATATATTTTTTAAAGAAAGTATTGTCACCGGAAATATACATGTGTGAAAAATTTCAATAAAATCGGGCTATGGAAGTGCGTTAAAAATTGATCAGAAAATTTGACCAGCCAGCCAGCCACGGGCACGCGAAGTTAATATAGAGAATTTAAAAATACTGTTCAGAACTTTGAAACTATTCTTTTAGTTTACCAATCAGTTGCTTGTTTTAAAGAATGATTTTCTAATAAAAATGAATGAGAGGATTAACAATTCCTGCTGACTTGTGCACAGTTTTTTGGAAATTGCATTTGTGCACGTTCTCTGTATTCGCTCGATTTGTTAATTTCGTACCATTGGACGGCTTTTTAGGCCTAATAACATGATATATTGTAAATCACATTCCTTCGATTTATATTTTATTTTGAATTTCAATAAATGGCTTAGCCCAACTTATTGCAGTGATGCAAGTCATTCAGGGAGTCCTCCCTTGGCAATGAATCTCTATATAAAACAAAATATATAGGAAAATACACCTATAAATCTATAGCGAAATTTTTCATTAACAATTGTTTAAACCTAAAACTTTTTACTAAACTTATGTAACCTATTACTTAATTGTAATTATGTTGTTACTTTGACGTAAATATAGGGTTTTTCAATAAGAGCACTTCAACTTTTTTTTTGAATAAAACACAAACTGTTCGACTTTTGAACTAACTTTTTTTTTTATTAACGAATTTGAACATATACATATGATACATTTTAGTATGAAACTCGATTTCTTTTGCATGACCACCGCGTGCACGTTTTACGAAGTCCAATCTTTGAACCCAATTTTCGACCACTCTTTCGCATAAATCGGCCGAATTTGCTCTTGAGCCCAATTCACGAATCGGCGTCGCTTCAAATGGTCAAACGGCTTTAGTTGTTGTGTCAGCTTGATCTTATACGGATGTAGGCCAAGATCTTAACGTAAAATTCGCCACAATGATGTCACAGAAAGGCCCAATTGTTGCGAACGTCTTAAAGTAGCGGCAACAGAACGATTATTTTGATAAAAAATTTGCACGATTTGCAATCGCTGTTCACATGTGTAGCGTTCCATAATGAAATGTATACTAATGAAGTTTCCAAATGACAAAAGAACAATAAAAAATATGGCGTCGTTCGTCGTCCCTATCGGAGAAAAGTTGAAGCGCACCTGTTGAAACACCCTATACATACATACGATCGCAAGGTTCTTTTAGCACTACATTCTCGTCTGGAGCTTAGACTAGCTATAATCTCGTAATACACTAACTTTAAGTTTACATGTGCTAACTTTCGTCTCCGTACGTAACTCTTACATTATCTGCTGCTACATTCCAACCAACCAATTACAACCAATCCTTAGTGACCAACTCGCAGTAGATACCGTCGATTCTCTCTTTCACGCTTTTGTGTTATTCTCATATTTTTATAATATCACGATTTTTTTCATCTACATTTTTTCCTTACTCTTCACTGACTGCATCCATGATTCCGGATTTTACCAATTAAGCGGCATTACTGACAACTTGTGAAACCCTTTTCTTAAAACCATACTTCGACGACTGTGTTACTTACTTACTTACTGAAAAGTAATAATCTCTACAAATTAGACTCTTATCTTCATTCTTTATCTCTATACAGGGACTATCCGTTAATGTGGCAAATACTTAAAGGAGTGATTCTTTGGATAATTTCGTATCGGAGGGGAGGGGGTCTATTTCCACCCGCTGCGGTGTACGTAGCATTTTAAAACGAAGAGACGTACTTCACTTCACACCCCTGTAACTCTTGAATGCTTCCAGCTACAAAGTCACTGTTTATCGCTTTTCATAGAAAATTAAATCTTTAAGATCGAACAATGTGTTTGAATGTGTGAATTTGAAAAAATACACATTGTTCGACCTTAAAGACTTAATTTTCTATGAAAAGAAACCAACAGTGACCTTGTATCTTGAAGCGTTCAAGAGTTACAGGGTGTAAAGTAATGTAATTTTAAAAGTACGTCTCTTCGTTTTGAAACGCTACGTACACCGCAGGAGTGAAATAATTTTTTTCACGAAACTAACCAAGGAATAACCCCTTTAAGTATTTGCTACCTTAACGGATACACCCTGTATACAGGGTGTCTCCTAATTCGTATGATTCTTGGGTATATTCTTAGAAAAATATCTTTCTGCAGTAAAGGTCTAGCTCTAATGTTGACATCATTTATTGGGGTTTTAAGAGAAAGCTTACTTTGGTGTACCATGACTCTGTTAGTACTAATGGTAGAAACTTCGTTCTGAGACCTTGTTTTTAGAAGAAACACCAGCCTTTGTAACTGTGTTTTAATAAAGTTGATATCTTATTTAAGTCTAAAGATATTCAACTTCTATGCATGTCTCAGTTTTCTTTCCCATGTGCCAATGTTTAACTTTGAGCTCAATTTTCTCCAAAAAATATTTAATAAACATAGCGTTTTACTATTTTTTTCTTATGTATAATAAAAATAAAAATCACCAACAAGTTTGCGGAAAACCCCATACATTTTATGATTAATAAATTAAAAAAAAAATAGTTCTTTGCTTTAAGCTCCATAGGCTATGAATAAGAAAATGATTGTGTGTTGTTTTAGAAAATTTTCATTTTATTATGTATGTGCAACAACAGTTATTACAGGTGGTCAAAATGTTCTCCCTGGTGTTGTATGCATGCTAGAGCACGCTTTTGGATTTCATTGGGAATACTCATTGATGCCAACTGCTGCCTCAGTTTGGATGACGCGTTATGGTCTCGAGTTCATACATAAATCCCATGGAAAACAGCATTTTTTCAGTTTTTCCAAAATTTTCTAATTTTTGCTTGAATTTTCCAATTTTCCAGGTTCCTATCCCCGGACAAAAAAAAATTGAGTCAAATCGATCCAGCCGTTAAGCCGTAAATAGGTAACAGACGACCGACAGAGTTATTATTTATTATTATTTTATTGTTGGTGGGCTGAAAAGCCTTGTGCACTGCGTCCTTGTGCGTCCCAGATGTCTACCACATTATGTGGTGGCCTAGTCCTCTTATAAATGCCAATATATCTGCCAGGTCGATAGGTCTGGCATTCTGCCATAGAACTGCGGGTGAGGTGAGGGCATCACATATGAAAAGTATGTGTTCTGGCGTCTCCTCTGCGATCTGTTTGAGATTTTCCCATTTTTTTTAAGTGGCCCTTAAATGGACCATGTCCCGTCATGTACCAGACAAGGGATCTCAGTGTTTGTCGGTTTAGCTTGATTGCTTTGTTTATATTTTTAATGTTGTATTTGAGAAGCTTTTTGGTTTCTTTCATCGTAGTTGATGCTTCCCATTCAGCCTCGATGGCGTTTTTTGCCCACTGCTTTATTTGATTTTTTAGGTGGCTCTTGCTGAAGGCTATGCTTGGCTCGGGACCAGTAAAGGTCTCTTCCGCGCCTGCTCTTGCGCAGAGGTCTGCTGTCTCGTTCCCATAAACGCCTGAATGGCCTGGGGACCACAACAGGTTGACCTTGTTGGTTTTTTCCAGTTCGTTTAGGTGGCAGTAGCAGCTCCACGTTGTTTTTGAATTGAAAATCGGGCCTTTTAGCGCTAGTAAGACGGCCTGACTATCGGTTCTTCTATATTTTCTCATTAGGCATTCTAGTGTGCAGGCTTCTAATGCTGTTGTTTCTGCCTGGAAAACGGTTGGGGATTTTCCTAGGGGTATACGTAATTTGAGTCTGGGTCTGAATACCCCTGCCCCTGTTCCTGAGTTTGTTTTGGATCCATCTGTGTACCAGATAGATGCATAATTGTGGAGGTTATTTATGATATTTTCAACTTGATTACGGTCCGGTACTTTTACTGAGAAGTTCCTTTCGAAATTAGTTGTTTTTATCATTGAATCTGATTGGATGACAAATTCGCTTCCCAAATTGATTTTGGTGATGATGCTTGTATGTCCTGGTCTGTTGACCTTGAGTTGGTTGTTTACATTGAGTGAAATGACTCTTGCTCCCGCCTCACTTTTGATGTGTAAGTGAAGAGGTGTGAGTCCTAGTAGTTTTTCTAGTGCTGCTGTTGGGCAAGTCTTGATGGCTCCTGTTGCATTAAGACATATTAGTCTTTGAATTTCACTGAGTTTTGAGCGTGTTTTCCACCGCTCTATTTTTGGCCACCATATCAGGGCTGCGTAAGTGAGTCTGGGCCTGATAATGCTTTGGTATAGCCATAGAGTAACTTGCGGGTTTGCTCCCCATGTTTTACTGAACATGCGTTGGCAAGTGATGTAAGCTTTGTTAGCTTTGTTGGTGATGTATGATATATGGGAGTTCCATGTTAGTTTTTGGTCGAACATTACCCCCAGGTATTTTGCTTCAGGCATTATTTGTTCTCCTTCTTTTTGTGAAAACGGTGCATACGATTTTATCTGGGTTGACACTTAGGTCTGCCACCCTGCACCATTCGTTTACTATTTTGATAGCCAATTGCATGCGCTCTGTTATCGTGCTTTCGAATTTGTCTCGAGCCAGTAGGAGTAGATCATCCGCATAGCCAATATTTGTGATAAGATTATTCTTAAGCCTGTCAGTAGCCACAAGAGTGGTGATAAAACGCCTCCTTGTGGGCAGCCTCTTGTTGCCGCTATTGTGATGGTTTCGTCACCAAATGAGGCCCGAATTTTCCTACCCCTTAGCATGCACATGATGACCCATCCTATGATGGAGGAGTCTATTCTCCTTGTTCTAGCTTGTGCTTGAATTACTTCGAAGTTAGTGTTGTCGAAAGCGCCTTGGATGTCGATGAAGGCGCATAGTAACATCTCTTTGCTTCGGAGTGTGTCTTCGATTTCAGTTGTCAGCTCGTGGAGTGCTGTTTCTGTTGATTTTCCAGCTTGATATGCGTGTTTGCTGGGGTTGAGTGGATTTGATTGGACTATATTAGATCTTATGTAGTGACCTAAGATTTTTTCCATGGATCTGAGAATAAATGATGTAAGGCTGATAGACCGACAGAGTTACTTTCACATTTATAATATTAGTAAGGATTTTATTTCTTCTCCTTCTTTATTCATATTATTTTGCTTTGATATCCTTCTTCATGTCTTCTCTGACGCTCGAGACATTACTCTGGAAGAAATTCCACTGATTACATTCCATATCTTCTCATTTTGTAGCATATCATTTACTATGTTTTCTGGCGAAATGGTATGTCCTGCTTGCTCTGACACATCCTGCGAAACGCGGACAATGGAAGAAAACATATTCAACATCTTCTGGTATATCCGCACATAAAGAACAGTGGGGTGAACTTTCGCGCATACATTTATAGTTGAATGAGCGGAAGCTCTTATGCCCAGTTAAAAATTGAGATAGATAGAATTGTACGTCTCCATGACCTCTACCGGGCCATAATTCTACAAATGGTATTTATCTATGGGTGCATCTACCCTTACTTGACTGGTCCATCTTCATTGCCAGTTTCTTACGGCTTCAGCACATGCTCTTCTACGGTTTTCGGCTCTTTTTATATACCCTTTGCGCCTATAAATCACCTGGCGCTCCTTGGTCAGTTAGTCGATTGGAAGCATACCCGCCACCACAAACGCTGCGTCGCTCGTTGTATTTCTGAATAAATTAGATCTTTCGCCAGTAGCTAACCTTATCTATTTCGTTAGCCTAAATTGGCGCCTTCATATGCTCTTTAAATGATAGATTCGCATCAATTACCATACCCAGGTATCTAATTAATGGCTGAGATATCATTGAACAATTACCAATTTCAAAGGTTATTGTTCTACTGGATATTAGTGTAGCTTTAGTTTTATATTCTGACAACTGTCATCCGATTGATGTCAAGCAATGCCGGATAGTGCTAATTGTTGCATTACATATTGCTGTTATTTCCTCCTTGTGTTTTGCCACAACGTTGACTGCAATGTCATCTGCAAAGCCGAAAATCTCTGCCTCTTCAGGTATTTGGAGCCTAAATATACCGTCGTGCATTATATTTCATAATAAAGGGCCTAGCACAGACCTCAAAATGTACGCAGGAACATCTCTTCGACGTAGTTCATTGCATATGCAAATATAGTATTACACTTTTTAGTTCCTCTCTTCCACCATTTCCCATCTGTTTGCGCCTTTTGACGAATTCAATGTCATTAACTGTTGAGCGCGTTTTGCGGCAACCATATTGATGTTATGCAAAGTCTCCTGAATGTACTACGGCTTCCTGTACTTCTTGTAGCCTATAATTTTTTCTAAGATGTTGACCGTTGTGTCGAACATAGATATAGGACGGTCGGTATTAGGATTGGCTCATCTTGGTTTTTTCCCTTTAGGGAGTAGGACAAGTCTCTGTTTTTCGACTTCACTGGGAAAACCCCTTACTTTTGCGGATGAATCAGGCTTAGCGTAATTGAGCACAGCACAACACAGACCAGCACAGCATAGCACGATGACACAGAGAAAAACTCTGCCTCTGCGAGTCACCGCACATTAAGCGTAGCTGCTACGCATCTATGAGTTAGGTCGGTTCGCTAATTTTTGCGAAGAAATACAACCAACTCACTTGATCGAAAAACAGCTGTTCAAGAAATGTCAAAACTACAGAGGCAGAGAAAAACTTTGTTTGCTTTACATATGTCGCGGAGGTGATAGAGGCTTGCGTCTGTGTCTTACCTCTGCTGCGTGCATTGTGCTGTGTTCAGTCCAACATTGTGCGACACAGAGCATTAGGCTACGCTGTGCTGTGCTGTGCTGCGCTTTTGTTATTGCCTACCCTTCTGGCTGCCTGGAGAACTTCCTTGGCTATCACGTGTGCAGTTTCTTCATCGGGATCACCTATATCTACATTAAATTCGTGTTCAAGTTGCTGGGGAAACAATACTTTTACAATACTATTCAGCATTGGACACGAAGGCGATGTAAAGAAGCTACCCTTTACTTTCGCTATTACCGTTCTGTATGGTCTACGGTACGGTGTCTTGTCCAACTTGCCCATTTGCTCAACAAATGTCCAAAAAGTTTTCTCCATTGGATGTGAAGGGATCGCATTAAGCGCCCCTGTAAAACACTTAACATACATGTCGCACCAACAGCATTGTAAAGCAATTAATTGCTTCATATGTCTGATTGAATAAGTGATTCAATAAATCTCCATTAATTGCATTACACGCAAATGCCCTCTGCATGCGAATCGCACTTAGAATGCTAACGTACATACAAAAAAAAAGTGTCACATTACTTTGTTGGCACGCACTGTGCCTGCGGGCATTAGCCAATTGCAGCTTAATGAGAGGGTGCGATCAGCGGACGGCTGTTTTTGACAACAAATATGCTTACGAGGCATCATAGGCAAGCGAGCGCTGATCATTAAACAGTTTCGGCCGTTTGCCCTCTAAATAAAGGGTTATCCATTTCGCGGTTTCAAAAGTATAGGGCTGGAATTGAATCAGTTGAAAGTCTGACATTTACGAAAATGGATCGCTTAACTATCGCACAACGCTTGAAAAGTGTAAAAACCTACTACAAAAATGGTGATTCTGCCACAGCCACATATCGTGCTTTAAGAGGAGATTATGGTTTACATAATCATCCAACTACGCAAGCAATTGGAAAAATTGTGAAGAAATTAGAAGAGACTGGATCGGTTACTGATATTGTAAGGCCTGTGCATCATCGTTTCGCTCGTACCACTGAAAATATCGCTGCTGTAAGTGAAAGTGTTGCCGAAGACCGGAATGTGTGTCGATTCCTCGTCGTTCTCAGGAATTAGGACTGTCTTACGGCACATTATGGCGTATTTTGCATTTGGATCTACACCTACATCCATATAAAATCCAGCTCACACAACAACTGAAGCCAGCTGACTATTCACAACGTCGTAGATACGTCGAATGGGTGCTTGAACAACAGGCGGTGGACGGCGATTTTTCGAACAAAATATTCTTCAGCGACGAAGCACATTTCTCACTCGGTGGGTATGTTAACAAACAAAATTGTCGTATTTGGGGTTCTGAGAATCCTCAAGTAATTGAAGAGAGGCCATTACATCGACAAAAAGTCACTGCTTGGTGCGCTCTTTGGTCCGGAGGTGTGATTGGACCTTACTTCTTCGAAAACGGCAATGGAACGACTGTCACCGTCAATTCGGAGGTTTATTGTCATATGCTAACCGACTTTTTTTTGCCTGCTATTGAAGAATACGACTTAGAAAATATGTGGTTTCAACAAGACGGTGCCACATGCCACACAACTCGAGCGAATATTACTTTTGAAACCGCAAAATGGATAACCCTTTACATTGTACTGATCGTAATAAAATTATGAACGAAATGTTTAGGTCGTTTACCTATGGTAATAAATCAGCAATATAGGCAATCGACCCAAAGCACTGGAATGCAATAATGCGGATTATTGGGACAGGAAGCGATCCAGACTTGTATACATTGATGTATTGTATTATTTAAACGCATTGATAGATATTCGCGGTAGATGTTAGCCCTATATTGTTTGCATGTATTGATCGATATTCACATTATATTATCAGATATTATTTGCATGTTTTAGAGTCGTTGGACTATGAATAAGAACTCGATTTTTAAATAAAATTGACTACTCGGTAAAGTTGACTGACTCGGTAGTGGAAGAGGACGTTTCTCTAGTTTTATTAGGCTTGCGAGCCTAAGGCATTGAAGAGTTTCCTTTCAGCATATAAACCAATATTGGAATCCCAACATGGGTGCAGGAAAATGACAAAGGTTTAAGTCGAACGCGTAATAACCATAACTAGTGGATGTCCAATAAACATCATCAGTACACGTTGGGTCAATTTTTTAAAACGTATCCATTGCTATGGAGGTAACTTGTACATGACGATCTTCCCAGGTTATCCACTGTAATAGCCTAACCTTTACATGGCGATTCTGCCATCCACTGGTATAAACCCTTAAACCATTACGACCTTGCCTGGCCTTAACTTTACACGGAGATACACATGTCTATAAAATTTTAAGAAAGTCGGGTTAATTTTTTTACAAAATGTATTGGAGCCTCTCGACCCCGGGGCCCGGGTTCTTCAAATTTTTTACAAAAAGTGTTGTCCATCTGAGATACACATTCGTATAAAATTTGAACATAATCGGGTTAATTTTTTAAAAATATATATGGGCACCCCCCGACCCTGAGGACCGGGGGGCCCAAAATTTTAACAGAAAGTTTTGTCATCAGAAATACACATGTGTGCAAAGTTTCAATAAAATCGGGCTTTGGGAAGTGGGTTAAAAATTTAACGCAAAATTCTGCTAGAAACAAACAAACACACGGGCAGGGCAGGCGAGGTTAATAAATAGAATTTAATTATCAACAACAAGTTTGCGGAAAAACCCATTTTATGATAATTGGGAAAACCTGTAGCAGGTAAAATTAAAAAAAAAAGTTTTTTGCTTTAAGCTACAAAGGCTATGAATAAAAAACGATTTTGTGTGGTGTCCTCATTAGTTTTGTATGCATGCTAGAGCCCATTCTCTATATTAACTTGGCGTGCATGTGGCTGGCTGGCTGGTTGGCTGGCTGGCTGCCTGGTCAGATTTTCTGATCAATTTTTAACCCACTTCCCAAAGCCCTAAATTTTGCACACATGTACATTTCCGGTGACAATAGTTTCTATTAAAAAATCAGAGAGATTGGGCAGCGGGATCGGGGGGCTCCCATACACATTTTTCCATTTAGTGGCATCAGATCATATCATACTATAACGACTGTGTTCTGTTTGCGCTGATGCGCTGTAAGCAGCGTTGCTTGCTTTACGATTGCGGTTGTTTTGTTGTTGTGTTGCAGCAGAGAGTATAGAGATATCAAGAGGAAGTAGAACAAATATTTTTATTCAAAACTGAATGGTTCCGCAATTGAAATGTGTTGTACACTCAGTTGTGTGGGTGCATTCTTAATTTGTGTAATTTTGCTTTTGTACAATATTACGAGTATATGAAGAACTTCCGCACTCAACTACTTTACAGCATAACTCAACTCAAGAGAAATAATTTAGTGGTACTTCGTACGTCGCATCAGCCCTGCGCTGTGGCTGCTATGTTTTCAACACCAAATGGTAAATTTCACCACAAAATCGAGTCTCCGATCAGAAAGTTTACAAGAAAAATTCAAATTTTTAAATTCGCTTGCCCCTGGCACGTTGGTCTGTCGGTTGCTCGGTCTGTTTGTCGTGGAATCTTGCGATTAATTTTTAACCCACTTTCCAAAGTCCGATTTTATTGAAATTTTGTACACATGTGTATTTCCGGAGACAAAACTTTCTATTAAAATTTGGGGCTTTGTTTTAAAATTAACCCGATTTTCTCTAAATTTTAAACAGATATGTATCTCCGATGGACAACACTTTTTGTAAAAATTTTGGAGACCTCCGATGGACACACATTTTTGTAAATATTTTGGAGACCCCAGGCCCCGGGATCCCTTCAAATTTTATACACGTGTGTATCTCCGATGTTCAACACTTATTGGATATTTTTTGAGCGAATTGGCCCTGGTGCCCGAGGGGTGCCCGTATAAATTTTTTAAAAATGAGCCCGATTTACTTTAAATTTTAAACATATGTGTATCTCCGATAGACCGAACTTTTTGTAAAACTTTTTGAGTTTTTGATTTGAATTTTTTTCCCATACAATTTTTTTTTACACATGTGTATCTTTGTATGTGAGAACAGTTTTTGAAAAAATGTTGAAGTAAAGGGGGCTCTAATACTGATTTTTTCCAAATAAACAGGGCTCAAACGTTGCACACATATGTATGTCATATTAAAGAATTTACACGAAAATTTTTAATTTTTATGGGTTGTTTTTTTTTTAATTTTCCCAATTATCATAAAATCTGTGGTTTTGCCAAACTTGTCTTTGATTTTTATTTTTACTATTATTCATAAGAATAAATAAGTTATAATTATTACGCATTTTCTGAAGAAAATTCACCTTAAAGTCAAAAAATAAGAAAAAGTCTAACTACCAGGTTAGAAGCGTTGCTTCACTCATATTTCAACACTTATATATGTTACTCGCTCATTAGTGCTCTCCAAAATAGATTACGCTCTATCTATCTTTGGGGGGTGTGCCAACAGCAACATCAGACTGTTAAACTCCCCTTATCACGCAGCTGTTCGTTGAAGTATCAACGCTTTCCAAACTTCGCCCATCCAAGCCATCCTAGCTGAATCAGGCCTTCCAGCAATTTCTGAACGAGTAAAAAGCTAAACCTCCCGCCTAGTTCCAAAGCTCTTCAATTGCAACAACCCAATTCTTTTCAAAGACATCTCTAATGCCAACAAAAGAAAAAGAACCTGCAAGCTGAAATCAACAATCCAGCACTGCTTAGAAATTGTGGAAAACCTGCAAATTGATCTTAAGCCGCGATTACTAAAACAGAATGAAGATCCACCTTGGCTCCTCAAAGATGCCTCGTTCGTTCGTAACTTAGAAAAATTTTCCAAGCAACATACCAGTTACCGTTCACACTTCTCTGAACTGTCCGAAAAGTTTGCTAATCAAGGTTGGGTCTTGCTGTTCACAGACAGCTGTTCGCTATAGTCAGGCACGATGGATCCTTAATAACATCCTGACAACCTGATATGCACCGACAGTACATCCACTATCGAAGCCATCCGGAACATTCATCAAGATAGTGCACTTATTAAAGCAATTCGAAACTCATGCATTAAACACCCCAACAAAAGATAAAAATAATGTGGGTTCCAAGCCATGCCGGTATAAGAGGCAATGAGCTTGCAGACAAAGCTGCAGCAGATGTACACAGATCACCAACTTTTACCTTCTACTACGCCGAAAATAAGGAAGGCTATAACCCAATTTTTTTTTTTTTTTTTTTTTTTTTTTAAGGAAGACGCCTAATACAGCAACTTTTTGAACATCTAAGAAAATCTGATTGGGTAAACTTTCAACATTGGTACAACTCTCTTAGTCTTAGGGCAGTTTATCCACCATCTTGCACACGTCAGCATAGCAAAACATTTGTCCGCCTCCGAATTGGACATACCAAGTACTCTCACCAACATCTATTGAAAGGTATTCCTGCATCCAATTGCCATTTTTGCAACGAAAACGTGTCAGCCAATCACCTACTAAGCGAGTGCGAGCTTGTAATCCTCTTTAAGGATCTCTAACTTTTCTTATTCTTTTTTATCTTTTATTTGTTATTATACTATATTGTATTTGAACTAATTATTGTATTGTATTGAATTAATTGAACAACTTCCATTAAATTTTCTCTAAATTAAGTCTTAATACAATATTTTCCCTTTTGTATATATAATATTTAACTATTTTTTTTTTTAAATATCGAGTCGAAAGCCCTGGTAGCTAAAACTCATACTACCTTATTAGGTGTAATAATTTATTATTATATCTAGTCCTAATAAATAAAAATTAATAAATAAACATGGGTAAGAGAACTGAAACGGGCATAACAGTTGGATATCTGAAGACTTAAATAAGATATAAGCTTTATTTAAACGTAGCTATAAAGGCTAGTATTTCTTCTTAAAACAAAGTCCCAAGCGAAGTTTCTACCATTAGTATTAACAGAGCAATTACCCTTAGCATGGGTCAGGGTACACTAAAGTTAGCTTTTTCTTAAATCACCGATAAATGATGTCAACATGAGAGATATACCTTTACTGTAGAATGATTTTTTTCTTAGAATCATTTCCCAAATTATTGTGCACGAATTAGGGGACACCCTGTTGGATTATGTGAAAACAGTGATTTCCTAATGGAGTGAGAATATAATCTATTCAGTATTAAATGAAAACAAGTGTTTATTATTTTAATTCGTACAAGAACTTCTTTTTAATTGAAAAATAAAGCATAGTTGGTCAAGGGTTAACTTATTTTTACTCACATATCCAAAGAAACACAAACACGTAAGAAACGTGCATGTCAGCTGATGATGATTAGTGATGTTTACTCCTTAAAAAATTGATTTTCATATAAAAGACGCGCCACACGCGACGCTTCACACGCATCACAAATTACGTGATCGCAAGCCGAGTGCTTTAAATTGCTGTCAATTGTTTTAAAACAAGTTTCATCATATTCTGACACGCCAGACACGACGCGCGGCACGCGTCACATGGGAAATATCAAAAATGCTGTGTGAGATATAACTGCTCACAAAATTTCAGCTCTCTATGTCTAGGTCAACAACTAACGACTTCCCTTTTTGTTAACGCGTAGCTGGTCGCTATTGTTCGCGATAGCAACGTGGATTCCGCCACTGATGATCACAAACATCATCCTTATTGGTATGAGAGAATTTATCCATTCCAGGAATAAGTCTCTTAAGCGAAAGGAAGATGGATGGTATGACCCGAGCTGTAAAGAAGCTTCTAGGATTAGAGAGGTATGCTTTCGGTTTTACAAAGCAAACCCTTCTGAGGAAACCCGAACCTTTGGACTACAATGTCCCAAAGGTAGTAAAAATGTTTGGTCATTCGTGAAAATAATCAAAATTGCGTGCCCGTGGCTGGCTGGCTGGCTGGTGTGCAGAATATTGTGATAAATTTTTAACACACTTCCTAAAGTCCGATTTTATTCAATCTTTGCACACATGTGTATTTCCCATGACAATACTTTCTATTAAAATATGGGACACCTCGGGCATCGGTGTCGGGGGGCTTCAATACAAATTTTTTATAAAATTTACCCGATTTTCTTCAAATTTTACACGCATGTGTATTTTCGATGAACAACACTTTCTGTGAAAATTTGGAATTAATCGGGCCCCTGGGTCGGGGGGAGCACCCATACAAATGTTATAAAAAAAAAGTACCCCACTTTCTTCAAATTTTATATGCATGTGTATCTCCGATGAACAACACTTTTTGTAAAAATTTGGTAGTGAAATGGCTCCGGGGTCGGGGGGCTCTCTAACAAACATTTTAAAAATTTACCCGATATTACCCGAAACTGCTCATTGTGTATTCCCGATTAGAGAATTTACACGAAAAATTTTAATTTTTATGGATTGTTTTTTTTATTAATGATCTCTTGTCTGTGACTTCTAATCCAAGTGACTTTTTCGCTGAAGACAGCACTCTCAGCTTCTCATATAAGTTTGAGGAATGTCCCTCCACTTCTCATGTGGAACTCAAACAACTACGTAAGTTAAGCACGCTAAATTCTGACCTAGACAGCATAATACAATGCGGAGGAAACAATCGAGTAGAATTTAACGCTTCCAAAAACCTAGGCTTTCTCCTGTCGTCTAAGCGAATCCCAAATCACCATTATCCATGAATGGCACTTGCATCGAGGAAACTCGGTATGTGCGTTAACGACAAGTTTCGTTGGAATGACCACATATTCACCGTCGCCAAAAATGTTTCGAAATGTTAAGGTTTTCTAGCGCAGTGCAAGAAATAATTCACTCTCTCTGATCTGCAAAAAGTCTCTCCACCGGTCCTGATTTCGAGCCGATATCATCCAGTTTGGCATCCCTAAACTATGGGCGTCCTGGTCTACGCCATCCTTCCAGCGTAGGTTTAGCCGGCCTCGCTGTCGTGTTTTATAAATCCTACCGCAAAGCAAATAGCCAGCTGCATGCCACCTCTCCTTGAATTCAACCGCAATACTCGTGGCGCTCTAAATGCTCATCAGTTTACCCTCAATCCCATCTTCGGTCATACAGTTAAATTCAGGGATTCATTCTTCAGCCGTACAACACGTATGTGGAATGCTCTGCCAAGCTCTGTCTTCCCAGATCACTATGATCCACAGGCATTCAAAACACAAGCTCATAGACATCTCCTCTTTTCTCCTCCACCTTTTCCTTAACGACCACGCTGTGGCAAGGATATAGCCGATAAATATTATAGCATTATAATGGTGCGAACCCCTTTAAGCGTGCGCGAAATATACAGGGTGTACCAGAATTCATGGCACAAACGAAGCGGAGTGATAGCGGAGGTCATTTCCAACCAAAATAGCCCAAAGAAGTTTTATCGAATTGTTGATGGTTAAAAAGTTATTCCATTTTTAGTATTTTTGGGTAAAATCGCATACGCCGCCACTAAAAAATTAATTTAAAAAAGCCAACAGTTCTTTTGTTTATGTTTATTTTTTAATACGATCAAGAAGAGTGTGCCTTTCCAATAAAGTCATTTTTATAAACTTTATTATATTCTGTCAAATTGAAACAATAGATTTGTGATGTCTTTTTGTTTCGCAAAATTTTTTGATTGATTTTTAAGTAGCTCTGGCGGAAAAACAATGTATTACAGAAAGTTGACCGACTATCAGAAAATCTTGCGACAGTAATGCAGATTCTTAAATGGTATCACACATAGGAATATTCAAAACAGATTGGTTTTTATCAATTGTTTTGTGGTCTACGTAGATTTTTTAAACAGAGATACGTACTTTTGACCTTACATCACTTTACACCCCGTAACCATTGAACGATTCTAGCAACAATATCACTGTTGGTCTATTTTGATAGAAAATTAAATATTTAAGGTCAAAAAATTTAATTTTTTTTAAATTCTTAAAACCATTACCGATATAAACGTCGTCAAAGTCAAAAGAAAACTAAAAAGTCTAAAATTTGTATTTTATGGATGTAACAGTGATTATTAATATCAAAACTTTCAGTACAGCACTACATATATTTTGTAAAATAATCGCTGATAATTTTGATAAGCATTTTGAATAATGTCACAATTTCTTCTAAGATATCTAAAGAATGTTAGTAGCTGTGATGATGTTTCTATATCACATACTACGTTTCCATAAATGAGTTAACCCAGTGTCAACTTAGGTTTATGTGCGTGTGCATGCTAATTAGAGTTGAGTTGAGTTAAACCCAAATTAACTCCAAAAAACTATAGCAGTTGGGTTACGTTTGCCTGACATTTCATTTGTAAGAAACTACAACGCATCTGTTAAATTAACACTACTCTATTCATGCCATTTTCCTAACTCAACGAAACCCTAACTCGACGCAAACTTGTTATGGAAGCGTAGTAATACATCTCATGAATAAAAGTCTGGAATGACGCATTTAATACGCATGTTATCATACCAGTTTTACTCGTGATCATGGAACAGTTCAAAAAAAAGAGAGAGAGAGTAAGCCAAGGTAGTACCAGTACCCAAGAAAACTGACCGCTCCAGCGTAACTGGTTACCGTCCAATAGTTCTACTGTGTTGTATCAGTAAAGTATTGGAATCATTGATCCGTAAAAAGATCAATACGTTTTGTACGGAAAGAAATCTTATTCCTTCCTTTCAGTACGGTTTCCGAGAGAAGCACTCTACGCTGCACCCTCTGCTGAAGCTTCACAGTGACGTCACTAAAGGACTGAACGTCAAAAGTAGTACAGTGGCCTGTTTGCTAGACATCGAAAAAGCTTTCGAAAGTGTCTGGATAAACGGGCTACTGTACAAGCTTATTAGTTTTGGTTTCCCCAATTATATCGTAAAAATAATTAAAAATTTTCTTTTTAACAGGGTCTTCTTTGCACAGGTGTACGATCGCCCATCGACAAGGAAAAGGATCAAAGCCGGAGTTCCTCAAGGTTCCAGACTTGGACCAGTCCTGTATAGCATCTTCACGGCGGATCAACCCACAAATACAGCCGGAACAAGGACTATGCTCTTCGCGGATGACTCCATAACGTATGCAGTTTCCCGCTCTCCCGAAATAGCTGCCCGGAGAGTGGAGGAACACCTCAGAAATCTTTGGGACTACTACCTGAAGTGGGGACTAAAGATCAACGCCAATAAAACGGAACTCATCTGCTTCCGAGTACCAGCAACCGAAACAAGGATAAGAAAAATCGCAAGCCGGTGCAGAGCCTTAAAAATCACCCTTCCGGATAACACAACAATAAACACCAAGTCAGAGACTAAGTACCTGGGAATCAACTTTACTGAGAGGCTCAAGTTTAACTCTCACATCGACAAAACAATGAAAAAAGCGAACTACGCTCTTCATTTGGTTCACCGTCTCACCAACAACGATGAAGAAGAACTCCCTATTCGAAAGAAAGGTACTGAGAATATGTACAGGACTCTGGCTATAAGTTTGTGTCGACTGCAAGACTTTACAAAGCAGCTGGTCTGCTGCCAATAACCGACCACTTGTTCCAAATGGCGAGGAAATTCGTCGACGGATTGGAAAATTATCCAAGTCCTGAGAAGTAAAGAAATCGAGCCAAGTCACCGGTACATACACATAAGAGGATTCACTGATGCTAGATTCGATGACATCTTTAACAATCAAGACGTCTCCTTCTACGAGAAGGCGGGCAACCAATATTACAGAGGCTGAAGTTCGCCCTGTTTATACGCCGCTTAGTATTTTTCATTCTTATTTTATTTTAAAATTATTGTTTAAAATTTAATTACCTTAAAAATAAACATGTAGTAGATTAAGTAGTAAAAAATATTGTTTAAAAATAAACAATACCAAAAAAAAAAGACAATGTAAATACGTCGGGCCCCTATTGTTGAGCCGACACTTATTAATATTAGTTATAAGTTTAGTTGTAAATCAAAATTGTATATTACTTTAATGTTTAATAAAAATATCTTAATCTTAATCTAGAGAGAGAGTCAGTAAGAACCTTAGAAGAAGTAAAACGAAAGAAAGACGATATATTATCAGTAGTGTAACAACACATTTCATAAAGTGGTGTGCAAAGCTGACCGACAAATTAAATTTGGTATTTGACCAACTTCTTGTTAAAGAAAAATACTCAATGTGCTTACTGCTCTATGGTAAAACTATCCCTGCTCTGTAGTAGACATCGTTTGCTTGCCTCAGGAATCACCACACTAATCGAAATTGTCGGGCAACAAGGCTTGTAATATGGTAAGAAGAAAAAGCTTTATGCTCAAGAATTTCCTCGTTGTCTACATTCATGGCAGTTCACCATTAAGAAGCTATTATAATATTGATGTATCTGTATTGATTAATAACGTTTGACGGGGACGGAGTGGATGTGAATGAGGAAACGATATGCCATTGTACCTAACATGTTCACGTAGAATATTAGCGAGCAAGTCGTTCAAGAACACATTTCCCTTTGTTCCATTATTTACCGTCACATTGGTTTGCACTTGTTTTCTGTTGGCTGTATTGCTTTTATGCTGACTTTTCGACGTCATAGTTCAAAACGAGGTCACATTGTTATTTAAGACTAGGGTAGTGGAAGTAGTTCATGGAATACGGTTCTGGCTGACGTTGTTATTTTGGTTTGAATGCCCACTTTCCCATACTGCCCATGTCACGTGTGAGCTGTTACGATAGGTACACTGGTGGAAGGCAGTCGTGTAGCTCGTGCTTAGTTGTACAAACTGGAAAAGGCTCTTAAACACATAATCCCACTAAAGCGACACGGTCATCGTTAAGTAAGTACATACAGCAAATATACATTAATTTGTACTTTTAGGTTTTTGTGTCGTTAGTATACAGTTTTTTAATTTTGATGATTGCCACAAAAACATAGCTACTATGTTGTTCTGACTATTTCATCTATATATTTTTATGTCTAATTTAGAAAGGTATGATATTGGGTGAAATAAGTCTCCTGGTTATGAGCTTGGTTTTCACTGGAAGAATGTAATCAACACAAACCACAAAAACTTCAAACGCTTTGATAGTTGTGTTATGAGTTTGCCGAATGTAAAACTAAAATTGAGATCGCCGCAGTCTCTTGCAGCAGAAATTTGGATCGATGAGTATAACTGGTAGAAACAATGGTATCTCTTTTTTTTTTTATAATTCGCGCACGCAAAAAGTTCGCACCCACCCTTTTAATGCTCGGCTATATGCTTGGCATAGCGTGGGCGGCGTGGGCGTTAAGGAAAAGGAGGAGGAGAAAAGAGGAGATGTCTATGAGCTTGTGTTATGAATGCCTGTTGATCATAGTGATGTGGAAAGACAGAGCTTGGCAGAGCATTCCACGTACGTGTTGTACGGCTGAAGAACGAATCCCTGAACTTAACTGTACTGAACGTCCGAAGATGGACTTGAGGGTAAACTGATGAGCATTTAGAGCGCCACGAGTGTTGCGGTTGAATTCAAGGAGAAGTGGCATGCAACTGGCTATTTCTCTTGAGCACCGCTAGAGGAAGAAGCGATAAAAGAGTGACAAGCAGGAGACGTTCCTGCGGTGTTCCAGCGAATCTATTGATTTCGCAATGTTTTTGTCGCCGATAAGTTTTATCGCACGGTTTTGTATTCTATCTAGTTGATGCAAGGTGGTTTTAGGCGCACTAGACCAAATATGACAATTGTACTAAAATTTAGGGCGAATAAAAGCCTTGGAGATAGTAGCCAGATCAGAGGGAGTAAAATATTTCCTGCATCGGGTTAGAAATTGCGAGATTTTCAGTTTTCTCGATGCAGGTGCCATTCATGGATAATGGCATTGGATTTGGGATTCGCTTACACGACAGGAGACAGCATTGGGTTTTGGAAGAGTTAAATTCTACTCGATTGTTTCCTTCTCATTGTATTATGCTGTCTAGGTCAGAATTTAACGTGCTTACGAAGTTGTTTGAGTTCCACATGAGAAGTGGAGGGACGTTCCTCAAATTTATATGAGAAGCTGAGAGTGCTGTCGTCAGCGAAAGAGTGAATTGGATTAGAAGTCACAGATAAGAGATCATTATTAAAAATGAGAAGGAGTGTCGGGGACAGAACAGAGCCCTGGGGAACACCAGCATTTATGTGGTGTATTTCAGACTTGAAACCGCCCAAAACAACTTGTATTGAGCGGTCCAAATGATAGCTTCTAATCCAATGAAGCAGTTTTTCATCGACACCAAAGGCACGCATTTTTGGCAAAAGAGCGTGATGCCAAACTCTGTCAAATGCTTTGGAAATATCGAGTGCAACAGCTTTTTTTCACGAAAATGATGCAAAGACCGGTTCCACTGTTCGGTGAGATATACCATCAAATCATCAGTGCAATGTTGCCCACGAAATCCGTACTGCCAGTCACTAAGGATTTCATTGGTTTCAAGATATTTCATGAGCTGAAAATTTATGCACATGACCTTGGAAAAAATGGATTAAGTGCTATGGGTTGCTACGAATAAGGAGGCGACGGCTCGCCTTTTTTGGGTATGGGCTAGACAAAGGCTGTTTTTCAACTTCTCGGGAAGACTCCAGAAGAATAGGATATATGGAAAAACTTACGCAATGGTAATGCCAGCTTGGATGAACACCTCTTTATAACTAATGGGAAAATACCATCTAGCCCAGCCGATTTGTGAGTGTTGAGATCGTCTAGCAACTGCACGAGCACTAATGAAGTTCTGTCCCATAGAGTGTTCTATACTCGGTGGTGCAGGCGGCATCAATGCACAATCTGGAAGCGTTGAGCTAGCTGCAAAATGTGCAGCAAACAGATTGGCTTTGTCTTTAGAGTTGACCACTGGAGTCTCATTATAAATGAGCGTTGGAATTGACGTCAAGGCTGTATTTTTGATTCTTTTCGCGAATGACCAAAAATTTTTACTACTTTTGGGACATTGTAGTATTTTTTGCCTCAATTTTTGGTCGTATGCGTAGACGTAGGCGTTTCGTTTAAAATTCGGTTCGGTTCGGTTTATTTTCGGTTATATTACCGAAAGCGTACCTTTTTAATCCTAGAAGCCTCTTTACAGCTCGAGTCGTAACATCCATCTTCCTTTGGTTTGATAGACTTATTCCTGAAAGGGATAAACTTTCTCATACCAATATGAATGATGTTTGTGATTGCATCAGCGGCGGCATCCACGTTGCTATCACGAAAAAAAGCGACCAGTTAGTTCTCCCAAAGAAGTTGTTAAGGCCATCCCAATTGGCTTTCTCGTATTGCCATACTATTTTTTTGGGAGTTTTTTAAATTCTCTATATTAACTTCACTTGCCCGTCGGTCGTCGGTCGGTCGTCGGTCGGTCGTCGGTCGGTCGTCGGTCGGTCGTCGGTCGGTCGTCTGTCGTGGATTCTTGCGATCAATTTTTAACCCACTTCCCATGGCCCGATTTTATTGAAATTTTGCACACATGTGTATTTCCGGAGACAACACTTTCTATTAAATTTTGAGGCCTCTCGGGCTGCGGGGTCGGGGGGCTCCCAAACAAAATTTTTAAAAAATTTACCCGATTTTCTTCAAATTTTACACACATGTGTATACCCAATAAACAATACTTTTTCGAAAATTTGGTAGTGATCGGGTCCCGGGTTCGGCCGCAAGGCCCTTATACATTTTTTAAATATCTGTACTGGCATCAGATATTCGTCGCCCTTTATGGACTGTGTGCGGTGTGTGCTGCGCAGTCGGCTGCGCTGCATGGTTTTTGTGGTGGTGGAGAGAGAGAGAGAAATCTTAGCGCACGCACAAATGAACCCAGCAAATGAAACGAGACATACATGTTTTATGCTTACTTCAACTTACATTTTTATTTACTGAATTGTATTTTTATTGAAGTCGTTTTTTTTTGTTGTCGATATCAACTTACAGATAGAACAACAAGTTTTCACAATATTCTGTCATTTGGCGTTTTCATAAATTAGTTCAGAGCAGTCAAAGAGTTCTCAAGATAAATGTTCGTGTTTCTTATTTGCTCAGAGTATGAGCGTGCTCTAAGTGCTCAGAATAAAATGATCTGAGCTTTTTCAATTTTAACATCTGATGTCAAATGTTTGTTTCGATGATTTTCTCCTACAATAAAAAAAAATGGCCCAGGATCGAGGGGCTCCCATATCAATTTCTGCGATTAGAGAATTTAGATGAAAAATTTTAATTTTTATGGGTTGTTTTTTTCTCTAACTACGTGGTTTATTATCGATAAATTAGCTGATATTACACAATGGTCTGACGAGCCTAGAGGCGATAATACATTGACAGAGTATTTATAAGGACGAGGGGTAAGGAATAATTGAAGGGTGTTTGCGGTATAATTTGCATATAGAAGCTGAGTAAGGTGATCAAGCTCAGCAAACAACTCAACATCCCTTCCTACGGGTGTTGTCTGGTCAGAATGGCGAAGCCACCCAGAATTGTGTACATTGAAATCGCCCGCCGTTATCATCATTTGTGACAATTCTTGCAAATGAATCAGACAGTGCATCAAACTCGCGAAGAGTTGAAACTCTGCCTAAGTTGGGGCTTCTATAAAGAAAGTAGTAGTGGATTTTGCGTCCTTGTACCATTACTCTTAGCCATATGAAATAAAATTCCGCATTGGAACATTGGCTTGATTGAGGCAAAAGTTTGAACGCAACATCACTACGGACATAAATTGCGAGCCCACGTCGTGAGAAAAATAATGACACTAAGCCAGGGCTCGGCAACCTGTGGCTCACGAGCCACATGCGGCTCTTTGGATGTGAAGCTGCGGCTCTTTAGTTCCATACGCAAATATTATTTATTTTATCAAAAAAAAAAACATTTAAAAATCCTTCTGAATCGATTAACGAGGATTAGGCACCGATTCTATCTCTCAGCCACTTGTACTCGCTGTGCACTGTGCAAGAAGCGCTTTGTGCCCAAATATTTCCGGCCGAAATAGTTGAGGTCTTGAATTTGGTAATCAAGATTGTTAACAGCATCTTGTCGAAAGCACTCTACCATCGTCAGTTTAAAGAATTCTTTAACGAAATGGAGACTCAGTATTCCGACCTCCTTCTTCACAATAAAGTGCGATGGCTTTCCAAAGGTAAGGTGTTGAAACGTTTTGCTTTGTGCTTGAATGAAATAAATACATTCCTAAATGAAAAAGGCATTAACCACCCTGAATTAGAGAACGACAAATGGTTGCAAAAATTTTACTTTATGGTGGATATCACAGCGAAATTAAATGAGCTGAATCTAAAACGGCAAGGAAAGGGAAACCCAGCCTATGTTTTAGTAGAAGAATTGGTTTGTTTTGAAGAAAAATTAATTCTTTTTGAAGAAGATATTCAGAATTGTAAATTACTTCATTTTCAATTTCTAAAGCAATATCGCGATAAAACCAGTGCAACTGTTGACACGAATTACTTCAGCACAGTTATAAAAAAAATTAAACATGAATTTGCTGAAAGATTTGAGCAATTCAAACCCAAAAAAAACACTCTAGCATTCATAGTAAATCGTCTCAACACAAATAGTAACAAAATCCACATTGAGCCATTTGGAATTGATACTGGATCTCTAGAAATGCAATTGATCGATTTAAAAAGTAAAGCTTTGTGGAGTGGAAAATTTATAGAATTTAAAAGCAAGTTGGAAGAGTTGGAGGTCCAAAAGAGTATGTACGTAACGCAACAAAAGTGGACAGAATTAAAAGAAATGCCGCGAGTTGATGCACTTATATTCGACGCATGGAATAGTCTTCCAGATTGCTACAGTGAGGTAAAGAAGTTGGCATTTGGAGTACTACTGACTATCCTCGGATCGACATATTCGTGCAAGCAAGCGTTCTCTTGCATGAATATAATTAAAAGTAAAGTAAGAAGCCAAATAACAAATGAAAATTTAGAGTCCTGTTTGAAACTTAAAACAACAAGTTATGACCCAAATTTATCCAAACTTTCTAAAACCATGCAAAGCCAATTTGTTTTTTTACTTAAATAATAAGTAATTATCTAATACTGCCATTTATATATTATCTAATTTGTTGTGAAAAACACTACTTATATATAAATTAATAGATATTTTTTCTTATGAATGAATAGATTAGTTTTTTTATCAAAAAACTATTTATGCGAATACTATTTATTGTTGGCAAGAAAAAATTTTGTGTCTCTTTTAAAAAGTTTGTAAATTGTAATTTTTTACTCTTCCGACTCAAAAGGCTGCCGACCCCTGCATATACCCAGGCAGATTTAAATCTGAAGTATCAGAATTCACAAATACTTGAGTTTCGAATAGTGACAGAATTGCTGGACTGTGAACACTTACATGTGTGAATAGAGCGCAAAAATTCGTTCTCAGCCCACGTATTTTGCTGAGATCCACTCTGAAATCAGACTGTTTCGTATTGGACGAATGCAAGTCAACTTTATATTCGATCCTATACGAGTTGGTATTGATACTCAATATTATGACGCATATAACTCTCTTAATATCATATTACATATAACTCTCTTTTAGTATTAAGTCTCTTAGTTACTGTCTGCTACTGCGCGCACGACAGTGACTAAAATTATTGTTAGCTTCGACAAAATCAATCGATAAGATTCCTTCGAGTGGATAGCTGGATAGTGGATAGCTGCCAGCGAAATAAATTGGGTTTTTTAGACAATGTCTTTTCCCAAACAAACGGCTCAGTCTTTTATTTAATCGTTTTCATTCTTCGTCCTTAACACAGACATTACTACAAAAAACAAACACACAAAACACAACTTACCGCTTCTTTCAACCGAATTGAGAAGAGTATGTCTCCAATTGCATTATTAACACAAATTGTCTTTAAGTTAATTAATTTTGAAAGTACTTACTTGACAATTACTATAAAAATGGATGTGTGGCCACCTCCACGGCCGGGTATACTTTTTTTTTTTTTTTTATTATTTTATTAATTTATTTTGCACTTAACAGATTTTTTTTTTAGAAAACTACGACATTAAGACATTTTATCATTCATTTTGATAAGCCTTTTAAAAGAGAACGCAGGATCAATGTATAGCCCTGACAAAGTTCGCACACGGCAGAATGCTACATAAGACATTCCCAGTGCGAATTCTTCCAATCCTATACCTGTACCTAGTCGCGACATATGTTTGTTGTACTCAAAATAAACCCTTATCATGTCTCACTCTGCTATCGCTACATTCCTATCAGCATAAAGAGTAATTTATGTCCAGTAATGCAAACTAAAATCAATTAATAACTTAATCTTAATGATACAAGCTGGCACTGTTATCTTAATTGCTCGCTTGTATGTTCATTCTAGTAATGCACTTAAAAAATGGACCATTGGCATTGTGTGGGAATCAAAAACCACTTACAGGACATTTTTAGCCTCTATCTGTATAGTGTGATCTGTGATCTTATCTCGGTAAAAACCTAATCGATATTTCGTGGTTACACAGTCCTTATCACTTGCTATCTAGTAGAACATCAATTAAGCGAGCAGTGCATTTTATCATCTTTTGCATCGCTAAACTCTGGACATCCTGGTCTACGCCATCCTTCCAGCGTATGCTTGGCCGGCCTCGCTGTCCTGTTCAATAAATCATATCGCAAAGGACTTTGCGAGCAGGATTATCGTCGCTCATGTGGTCTAGGTGTCTTGACAACCGGAGTCTACCGAGGTTAATTCTCTTCACGATTTCACGATCGAAGCCTTAACTCTTCGCTTGGCTCATCTATTCGAAATCATAAATGAACTAGTCCTTATCCAATGACACCAAAGCCGAACTCTCCGAAACCTACTCCAGCCCTGGGGAAATTGCAGATGAAATTAAAATACTATCTAGTAAGATCGAGGTTGTTCCTAATCTAAGTCATTATAAATAACTAGAAATAACTTGTCTATTCACGATGAACTTCATGATGTACTTATTAACGTATCACCTAACCCAGCCGTGACTCATACTAGCCCAGCCCTGACTATTACTTCTCCTACTCCCTCTTCTGCCCGACCATAAACCACCCCGTATCCTACTCTCAAAAAATTAGTTGAACGTTGGACTCATGTGGATTGGCCCAATCGTATCAATAGGCTAGAAGACCTAAATAGTTCATCTAAAAAAAACAACCAAACCGCTGTTTTCGTCGTAAAGGGCGCCACCATCCACGCTAATGCTTCCTGGTTATGCAAGGTCTTCAACCAATATTATTTCATTAATGATATTCAATGTCAAATCGAAAAGCTTTAAATCCTCCTGCCTTCGAAATACGCCTGGTTATTCTCCTCTAATTAATTTGTTAAAATTGACGGCATGACAATGACGAAATGGAAAAAAAAAATAAACCGACCGATTTCTAACTCCATCCCAAAATCTGACCCAAATTGGACTAATAAAACCAATATTTTTCCTAGTTTCGCACCCATCGTTACATCACAAGCTAACCTCCTTCGTAAATCTAAAGTATCTCCAAAACCTATCAAATCTGCTCCTCTTCCACCCAATCAACCTCCCCATAATGTATCTCAAAACCAACCTCTAACTAACATCCTCCGTAAACCTAAATCCCTTCCAACCAAACAGCCTCACCATCATGTATCTGCACCCAAACGTGTCTCATTTGAATTAATCCCAACCTCAAAAACTGTCTCCTCTCAACTACCCCCGATATATTCCCCCTCCAGCAATTCTTTTCCTAACTTTGACCTTAAAACTGGAGCTAAGTACCCCGATTTCATTAGATCCCATTTTCTTAACCCCACATCTAATGATATATCCAACCCCTTATCCAAACCTACTTCTAATGCACATTCCTTCTCAAACACTGCATATAATATCCCCTTTCTTGATCCACTTCTGCCTGCCACTGTTAAACTAACTCAGCAAACCATAGACACCAACAACGAATGTCAGTAGGCTTAGAAAAAATGTATACGAGGATATACCATCCTTTCTTGCTTATCTGCATGACAAATCTGACTCTGTCTGCTATGAAGGTAAGACCAAAGCAGGTGTTATAGTTTCCGGTTTTCATTCAGCAGGATCTACAGGATCTACAGATCTAACCAGCCTCAGGAACATTTACATCAGGTACCGCGAGATTTTCAATATGTCACCCCAAAAAGTGGCGGACGACCTTGGTGCTTTCAGTAATTATGTACATTCTAAACGAATCTCACATCTCCAACGGAGCCGTGTTGACTAATTCCTCATTTAGCTGGCCATTTAGCAACTCATGAAAGTACTCTTCCCATCGCTCTAAGATGCCTTTGAGATCGGCGATCAGACTACCCTCTTTGTCTTTGTATGTGCAACGCGGTGTATATTGCGTCATACCGCGGACTCTTTGGTAGAACTTCCGCTACTGGTGCGTTCCTTGCTCTCTGCACTGTTCTAGTTCACGGATGAGGTTCTTCTCCTAGGCTGTTTTTTTTCGCCGGTAAACTTTTTTTTCAGATCTTCTGAGCTTTTTATATTCATCTTTGTGTGCCCATGTTCTATGAGTCGCTAGCTTACATTTGTTATCGAACCAATCTCTACGACTACTGCCTAAAATTGGGTTTAGCAGTACTAATGACAGTATTTAAGGGCGCCTCCATTTCTCTTCTACGCCCGATATCTCAGCCCCTGGACTTACTCCTTCTGCATTTAGGTCGAGTCCCATCGGTTGTCCGTAGTTGTTTGTGGTCCTTTAGTTGCGAAGGGCAGCAGTGTTGACTCGAATCTGATTCGCTGATGCAGTCTTTCGTGATGTAGCAATCCGCGCTTAGAGCACCATACCAACAAGATAGTGGTCCGAGTCGACGTTGACACCTCGGTACGGTCGTACAGTCATCAGGTTCGGGTTGTGGCGGCAGTCTATCAACACGTGGTCTATCTGGTTGCGAGCGGCTCCATCAGGAGATACCCAGGTGGCTTTGTGGATATTTTTACGTGCAAACCTTGTACTCCCAACTACCAAATTATTGCTTGCTGCCATCTCTATGACTCGTTGTCCATTGTCATTAGTGTTCTCGTGTAAGCTATGGGTGCCAATGTACTGCCTGAATACTGGCTCCCTACCTATTTTAGCATTCATATCCCCCAGAATGATTTTTACATCTTACTGGGAGAAGGCATGGAGTTTCTGTTCGACTGATTCAAATAATTCTTCTTTTTCATCATATGGGGAAAACTCTGTAGATGCGTGAACGTTTATGAGGCTTATGTTTTGAATTTGTCCCGCATGCGAAGAGTGCATATCCGTTCATTCATTGCGGCCGATAAAAGTGGGTATCATTCTTTTGCTGACTAGAAACCCCACCCCGAGCACATGATGTCCTGCATGATACTTGTTATATATGTAATATGTTGATTTTTGTAAGACTCCATTCCCCGTCCACCGCATCTCCATAATTGCCTTATAATTGGACAGGGTATCGGCCAGCTGCTGTTCAGCTCGAAAAAATCAAAAAAAAATTCTTAAATCGTTTAGCCGTTTTCCTTGCCGTGGTCGTCGTCGTTCATCAGTATATCCGAGGCTGATTTTTGGTTCCGTAATAGTTTACAGATGAGGTTATTGGCCTCACGCCAACCTTACTTTGAAGGAACTAGCCCGATCATTCATCATTGGAGGAAAATTACCGGCGGCCACCACGTGGATGTTTGATCGCACTTCCACCAGTCAGAGATACGAGTAATTACAGCCACTTGCAATTTTGATGCACTTTGTGTTATTCCCCCTTTTCTGCTGATGGCTGATCGCCATTGTATTTCAGGGATCAATATTTAAGATTAAGAGTGCAGCTCCGGTTTGTATTTACTTTACGATGGCACAGCACTTTGTACAGAGGTTAATACAATACAGCTGCACTGCACAGAGACTTATGCTGTGTAAGAGGAGAAATGATTTTGAGGATCAATACTATTGCTCGATAAATGTACCAATAGATACTAAATCGATTCGATTGGTCAATCAGCCCAAGCTTACCTATTTTATACCCAGAATTTTGGGTATAAAAGTAGCTGCTGTGTACGAAGAAGCCGAAGAATTGGAACTAAGATCGACACTATAAAACAAGTCACAGCCAAGCTGAAGACATCGGGCTTGTATAGAGTTAAAATTTAATTCTTTCTTCTCAGCCCGGTAAGCGGACTCAGACCAGGACTTTACGACGTAACATATTACATGATATGATAATCACGCTTTGGTATTCTGTTAGTCGATTAAAGTGTCAATTATCGTTAGGTGTGCCAACTATCGCTTGACGCTATATTCTCTTAGTCGGATGAAAAGTTAAACATCATTTGAAATTATATTTTCATCACTTCAAATTTTAAAGTGATAGCGATTAAAAAAGACGTTATTTGAACGTAAGTAGACGCATGTGTATTTATAAAATACTAACTAAAATACCTAGCGTTGCCTGGCTGCCTCCACCGAACTACCCCCCTCCCCACCAACTGACCACCAAGACCGTTCAAGACCTTACTTGAGATACTCCGCCCCACTCACCACACATATCAACACTCTTATTATTATGTTTATTTTAATTCTAATTTAAATAAAGGGTATATCCAACCTTATTCAGTGAGTTGTCCCTTGACAGTAAGTTTATTAATAAAAATAATTCATGGTCTTCGAGTCAAGCCACCCACCACGTCAACCCTCTCAACACCATTACCACGCTATCCCCGTACAAACATCCACCACAACAGTCCCAATCACAACCCAAAGTTTAAGCTATATCGGATGAACGGTCTTCCAGTTATGCCTGAACAGACATACAGACATATAGACAAAATTTTATTTTTAAATTCTCTATATTAACTTTGTGTGTCCGTGGCTGGCTTTTGATCAATTTTTAACTCCCAGTTCCTAAAGCCCGATTTTATTTAAACTTTGCACACATGTGCATTTCCCTTGACAACACTTTCTATTATAGTTTGAAAGTGATTGGGTCGCGGGTTCTGGCATTTTAGCATTTATAGTGGAATTCAGTATACTTTTGGTTATTGGAGAATTTTTATTATTTTTATTTTTATGTGTTTTTTTTATCCATTAAACTAAAAGCGACTCGTCGAAATAGATGTTTTACATTAAACCAGCGGCTGTGCGCCCTGACACAACCCCGCCCGATATTTGTGGTTGTAAGCTAAACTTTTACAAAAATCTGAAATCCTTCACGATGTAAGAATAAAAATCGACTGCGTCGCAAACCCTAGGTCTAAGCATATACATAATATAGTATAACTACCGGACAGTATTACCATTTAAGCCGAATATCATAGAAAATCACGAAAACTATTGCATGCTTTCGGACGGAATTGCACCAAAAAAAAAAAAAAATCGGTATGAGATAATAACATTTAAGCCTGCAACGCTATTTGTATATCATAGAATGTTCACGAAACACTCGCATACTTTCAGGCGAAATATTGAATCAAGAGTTAGGCAATATAACGCATACACAGCATTGGCACTATGCGAGGGGTCTCCACTCGGAAATCGCATGGTACGGGGATCGAATTCTACGATTACAACCTACGACGAGGATTTTCTCGCCTGATGCCTCAAAATTATAAAATTAACATCCAATATACGAATTAAAATAATTTATTATTTCATGCTGGGGGAAATAAAATTCCTACCAGCTTTAAATAAATAGACAAATGTATAGGAAAATGCAAAGTAAAGAGTATTATTACAGATAGCAGTAACATTTTCCGAGGAAAGCTCACGCTGACTGTCGTTCTAAATGAACAAACTTTGGGGAAAACGAAAATAGGCCAATAAACGGCATTGAGTTTATTAGCGAAGCCGAACAGTGCGACATATTCGTGAAACGAGTGTCTGTTATACAGCACTCATTCCCCTCCCTCCCACCTCCTATGAAGACTCGGCAATATAACAACCTACCGTCGTCGTATGACATTGTATAAGTTGCTATATTGCTCTCGTCATATGACATTGTATTTGGTATTTGGAAGTTAGCTTGAGCTATATCGGCTGAACGGTGTCTGTGTGCTCCCATAGCAGCGGCAACACTCCAGCGAACCCCGTCACTACGTCACCAGCATAGTCTAATATCGTCGTCGTATGACATTGTATAACCAATATTGGTCAGCGCTGTTCGCCCCGAACTCTCCCTACGTGCTCCAGTTGTGGTAGCAAAGTCTGTCGTAGCAGAAGTCGCCCATCATCCTTTCGGCTGTCGAACTGTAGTCGTATGACACAGTGTTTGTTTAGTGTGCTTTAAAACTCCGCTGGTTTTCCCGCACTAAATGCGTACACACCAGATTATGTATTAAACAGTAGTTAGAAAGTCTATAGTAGTTATGAAAACCTATGTTATAAGTGTTTTTAAGAATAAATCAGAGTTGTTATCATTAAGAGACAAAACCAAAAATAAAACAACAGAACATATGATTTTAATTGACAACAAATAGAAATAAACCTTTTATTTTGTAAAGACGACAAGGAGGAGAACGAACCCTGGGTGACCGGTGAGCGTCACCCGAACTAGCACTAGTTACAACGAGTTATCTTTTGGCGTTAGCTTATTTAAATGTTGACTGCTTTGGTGCAATATGCAATGTATTGCTATTGATGAAAAATAAACATCCTTATTCAACTACATACTTCTTAAAATGGGTATACAAGAATAGGCGTATATAAAAGATTTTAGATACCCAGTTTAAGATTCAAAACGTTTCTATTGACAATATATGTGACTGTTACAAATTTTTTAAACCTTATTTCATGGAAACTAATTTGCTCACACATCAATCGGCGGAAGCAAGAAGCCAACATATTTGATAGATAGTTTTATTTTAACGCTCAATCACGCACCTACGACTAGGCGTTATGGATTTTTTATTGGGATGCAACACAATAATACCTTCTGTGGTGGTTACTGGCAAATCCGGCATATTAATAAGCTTATTACGAAACTCAAGCACCTACCTGTTTAATTCAGACAAGACAGGTAGACATGAAAAGTAAATAAAAGAGATTTGCAAATTTTGTGATATTCAACCGCCTGCATTTCACATCCGATGTGTGCGGCTAAATGGTGAATCTCTTTAGAGTTGGTCCAAAAATCGTTTTAGGTGTAAAGCTATGAGCATTTGAAGCGACACAAATAATAGGATTTTTTTTCAGCATTGGCGACAATTAATATCAGAAAATTTGTTTCTTATGTAATGGGAACTATAGGGCTAAATCGATTTCATAATGCCACTCTTAAATTGCCGTAGTCAGTGTCCATATTTTAACTAAACGTGCTATTTATCTTCATCTATACTTGCGAGTGTAAACATTTGGTAAATTACAAATAGCTCAAAGTTTATTTGAAAGCTTCATCTGTATTTTTACTAAGGTGGTGGATCGGAAAAATAACTTACAGCAATATGAGAAACCCTGCTTTTATGAAAGTCATCTTTTTATCAAGGGTAATAAGAGTGCGTAAAAGATGAAAAGAGGGAGAGAGAGAGAGAGAGAGAGAGACGAAGCGATGAGCTGGTGAACTTTGTGTACTAAGTCTTGTTTTACTCACATAATATGAATATTTTAAGGGTAATATATTTTTCTTCCCTTCCCTTAAAAATGTTGATAAATTGACCGAACAAATCGAAAAGAAACAGAACTTTACTTATATATACCGCTCACAGTCTTGCTCTTCCTCTTTTTCTTTCATTGTTCTTGGAAACATTTGCCGAAGCGATATATGTATATATATACCTAAAAGCAAAATGCAGGGGTGCTTTCAAAAGCATAGACGGCGTGAGAAAGAAAATGGACTTTCAACTCCCTATCTCCTTCTAACTTTTATCTATGCAAGTGTTATTTTTCCGTCCTTGGTTGAGTATTCGCAGTTCAATTCGATGTGCTCAGTGCTTATTGTTGTCAGGTTGCTGTAGCTGGAGCTTGCTCTGTTCTGTGTGCTCCATCCATCAGCACTTGTGAAAGTACATCACAGGAAAAACTTACCTGCCCGTTCTCGTTGGCATAGTTTAACGTTTTTGCTAACAAGAGTAGTGTAAGGAAATCTCTTACGTAAATAATATTATTCAAAAAAACAATTCAAGTTGGAAACAAATTAGTTTATTTAACGCAAATTCACAAAACTTAAAAAGAACATTTTATGTTTGGTAATTCGATTATTCAACAGAGAAAAAAAAAAAAAAACTTAGACGGATAAAACAACGACATTGGCCGTTGCACCAGTATATACTCGTAACTCGTGGCTCAAATTGACTTTGCTGCGTGGTGGTAGTTCAGTTCTGTTTGAAAATCCAGTGTGTGCTTTATCAGTTATTAGCAGGGTGGTGATGAAAAGAAATTAATTTAATTTTAAAACAATATAAGTTAACATTAAACAATCAGCAAGCAACTGTATAATATAATTCGAACACAAATTTACAAAATCCACATCGAATATCTAACGTTTCAGTGCATTTTTTCATAGGACTTTTTATTTCTCTCTATTGGTGATGATGTTACATAACACTGCGCAAATATTTTTTAAAAATTGTGTATGGCTCCCTCAATACGGAAATGATAGATCCTTGTTTAATAAATTTATTAATTGAATTAGTAAAATAAAATAACAACTCACACGGTCATATTCTCAAGAGCTAAAAGATTTAAAAAATGTGAAAATGTTTCACGTACTCGTATGGGAAGAGTCCTCTATACACAAAACCAAAAAAAATGGTGTTAATGATATTTGTTTTTTATTTTTTTTTTCTTAATCTGAAACAAAAATAAAGCCTTTCAATAAAGTTGTTAAAGGAATATTGTGTTGTAATAGAAAAAAAAGATACATTTGAATAATTAATAAACGGCAGTGATATGCAACGAAGTGATATTACATAAATAAATATAATATTTAAAATATTTTATTTTTATCATAGAATTTATTGTGTTTATATATATATATATATATTTATATATTTAAATATTAAATAAAATATGTTTTTATATAATATACAATATATACATTTATATATACACATATATATATATATACACACGTATATTAAAATCAGGTGCTTATGTAAACTCTTTTCCAAACTGAGATAGACAGATAAAGAAACGAAAAAACGTCGACCAACGATCTAAAGTAACCTAGTAACCTACAAACTCAATAACCAAAAAAAAAATAAAAAAAGAATTAACAAAAAGAACTCCCTTACTTGTATAACGTAAACGCCAGCCAGCCAGCAAAAAAAAAGCTAAGATGTCACCATTGATTCAAAGAATTCTCTTTTTGCTTGGGGTTTTATTGTGTCTTCATTTGCAGGGTAAGTACTTTTTGGTTTGCTTTGTAAGAATCGTTTGCTAAATAACTAGAGAATTTTAATACACAATTTATAATTGGTTGGAAAATATATTATATGATAAGAGGACATTTTGCAGAGAAGTAATTATGTATGTGAATGTATTTCTTTTTTTTTTTTGGCTTATTGATGAAAAGACGAGCGTGGCGTCACGTAACTGGAATTTCATATGTGTCGCTTATATTTTTAAGCTTTGCTATTACGATTTATCTCTTTGTAAAAATTTCTTTCTGGCCGGACATAGTATGAAAATATGCCATAGATATCGAAAATGAACGGCCTTATTTTGTTATATTTACATTTTTTGATATTATTCATTTTTGATTATTTTCAAAAAAGGTTATAAAAATTAATAAAATAATTCATGATATATTATTTTGATGATTGCGGTTACAAAAGAATGTTCGTTTTCGTAATGAATTATTGATTATACCTACAGAAGACGATGTAAAATTACTCGAGCTGTGTTTGTGTTTGCGTCGGACACTTGAAGCGAAACGAGCACTTGAAGAATAAAAGCTTTTGCTGTTAAATATATGGAAATCAAATTTACATTTTTAAAAAAAAAACCATAACATTCAAAATTTCTAATGTAAATCCTCTAACTGGGTTGGGTTAATTTTTAAAAAAATATTATATGCGAGCACCTAGGTCCTCGGGCCTGATCAATTCCAAATTGTTACAGAAAGTGCTGTCATCGCAGATACACACACACTGTCCAAAATTTTAAGTGAATTGGGTTAATTTTTAAAAAAATTATATGGCCGCCTCTCGGCCTTGGGGCCCGATGAGTTTCATATTTTAACAATGAGTGTTGTCACCGGAGATAACCATGTGTACAAAAATTTTAATAAAATTGGTTAACTTATATGGGTAATACCTTACAAAATTTAATGAAAAGTCTTGTCATCGGAGAAACACATGTTTGCAAAGTTTGAATAAAATCGGTCTTTAGGAAGTGGGTTAAAAATTGATGAGAAAATTTCACCAGCAACCCAGCCAGCCAGCCAGCCAGCCATCGACACATGCAGACGCGAATTTAAAAGTATTGAATAGCCGTCCGTATATCCGATGATTTAGTGGCTGGAAAAACTGCTGATGGTGTATAGTGTAGTGTATTAATGGGTAGCGTGGAATTGGTTCAGTAGTTTGAGTTAAGGGTGTCAGACATTTGATTTAAATGAAAGTAATGGTAAATGGTAAACTTTTTTCCCATCGTCATATTCATCGTCACTTTGAAGTGACATAACAAAAACAAGTTGACGCTTACGCAAAAATTGTCTTCCAAAGAAGTAGAGCAAAATGTTTTCGTATATCCCCTACAAATTATATCCTCCGATGATAGTATTTTTTCAGATTATTTTTTAGTCAATTTCCCTTTCGGGTTTAAACTTCTGTACGAGGATGTCTGATGTGTGCAATATGCAACAACATAATGCCAATGCATTATATTACACACTAACTCATATGGCGAGAAGGCCAGAGTTGAATATCAAAAAAAAAAAAATTATTCCATAATCACGAATAGGAAAGAGGTTAGTTATTTTTCGTATTGCATAACGGTATCTTTTCTTTTTTATTTACGTAGTAGGGCTCACCAATTCTGATATAACACATAATGTTATGGTTATGGCTATTTTTTTCAATCGTTTGATTTTTTTCTCGTCCCACGTATGTCCTTTGTTAACCTAATTATTACTGCTGACCAATAGATTGTAATTTTAGTAGGGCACCATGAAACGTATGTCATTTATTTATGACACTGTTAAGATAAGCAACTCTATTATTGGACAAAAAATGCTATTTCTATGAACTTCATATATGGCTTTAAATGTAGGTTAAGATACTTAGAGTGTGCACTTGCGATTTCTGTGTATTATTTAGTGATGAGCGAAATTGGTCTTGCAGTCTTGTCTTGACCGATCATTCAGTTGCAGAATCAAGACCAAGACCAAGACTGAGTGTGTAAGACCAAGACCAAGAATATGTATGCCCGACTGCAAGATTGCAAGACTCTTACATTTAAAGTTGCGTAATATATCTCTGTTGATAATTATTTTAAAAACTTATATGTGTCGTATGTTTATTTGTATACGAGTAGGTACTTATAAAAGATTTTCAGCGAGTCTGTGTATAGTATATAGTATTTACAGGCATATGTATTTACATACATAGATTGTCATTTCCTCACAATTTTATATTTTTGGGTTTTTCTTGCCAGACAAGTCATATAAACGAGGTTTGACAAAAAAAAAAACTAAAATAGACGTTAGCGAAGACAAAACCTTCGCCCAACAGTATGCATACTAATGCACTGATCAATCCCAAACCCGTCTGTGTTTGTGGGATGTGAATACAGTGTACCAAAAATAAGTAGTCGCAAAAAACGAGAAACGTGTGACATTGCATGGTTACAAATAGAAATGATGAAATTGACGGAGTTCGTTTGAAAGACTAAGTCTAGGCTTTCTTGAACACATTTTTTCCCAACTTACCGTTAAACATTGTGGGCGCCGTGGCTCAGTGAAAATGAACATGGCTACCGAGCAGGGGGTTCGTGGTTCAAATCCCTGTAACACCAAAAGTATTTTCCACGGTGTTCCACCTCTCGCGAATGAGTGACAAACGTTCCAAGAGTTATATAACTTGTCACGGAAAGCTTCTCAAATTCTCCGTTCGGATCCGGCCTTAAATTGTAGGTCCCTTCCATTTGTGTCCAAAAATATACATGCGAAACACAAATGGTCGCGAAAAGCTAGCCCTTGGACTGCAATGGTCTGTCGTGCCGAATATTATTATTATTATTAACCGTTAAACATAAATGTTGGTAGTTTTGTTTGTATATACTAAGTGATGAGAGTAAAGTAAAGGACAGACTATAGGACAAGACTTTGTGAACATCATCACAGCTTAATGCATATAATAAATGTAAGCACCTATGTAGAAGTAGACTGGGAAATCTATAAACAGGGTGTCTCATAATTCGTGCACAATAATTTGGGATATGATTCTTTGTTATATTATAAGAAAAAGATATTATAAGATTGTTTGAAGGGGCCAAATAGATTAAGATATTTTATTAAACATTTAGGTATTATACAATTTCGGCTTAAAACTAAACTTATAACTATTATTAATAAGTGTCGGCTCAACAATAGGGGCCCGACGTATTTACATTGTCTTTTTTTTTTGTATTGCTTATAATTAAACAATATTTTTAACTACTTAATCTACTACATGTTTATATTTAAAGTAATTTAATTTTAAACGATAAATTTTAAAATAAAATAAAAATGAAAAAAAAAAAAAAAATATATAAGAGGGAGTATAAACAGGGCGATCTTCAGCCTCTGTAATGTTGATTTATGGCCTTCTCGTAGAAGGAGACGTCTTGATTATTAAGGATGTCGTCGAATCTAGCATCTGTGAATCCTCTGATGTGTATGTACCGGTGACTTGGCTCGATTTCTTCGCTTCTCAGGACTTGGATAAGTTTCCAATCCGTCGACGAATTTCCTTGCCATTTGGAACAAGTGGTCGGTTATTGGCAGCAGACCAGCTGCTTTGTAAAGTCTTGCAGTCGACACAAACTTATAGCTGTTTGACACCCTCCAGAGTCCTGTACAGATCCTAAGTACCTTCCTTTCAAATATGGAGATCTTCTTCATCGTTGTTGGTGAGACGGTGAACCATATGGAATAGCTATAGGTTATCACTGGCCTGATGAGCTGCTTGTAGATGAGCAGCCTGGTGTTGTTGGACAGTCCGTTTCGTCTTCTTAGTAGCGGGTGCACCAAATGAAGAGCGTAGTTCGCTTTTTTCATTGTTTTGTCGATGTGAGAGTTAAACTTGAGCCTCTCAGTAAAGTTGATTCCCAGGTACTTAATCTATGACTTGGTGTTTATTGTTGTGTTATCCGGAAGGGTGATTTTTAAGGCTCTGCACCGGCTTGCGATTTTTCTTATCCTTGTTTCGGTTGCTGGTACTCGGAAGCAGATGAGTTCCGTTTTATTGGCATTGATCTTTAGTCCCCACTTCAGCTAGCACTCCCATTTCGGAGGTGTTCCTCCACTCTTCGGGCAGCTATCTCAGGAGAGCGGGAAACGGCATACGTGATGGAGTCATCCGCGAAGAGCATAGTCCTTGTTCCGGCTGTATTGGTGGGTTGATCCGCCGTGAAGATGCTAAATAGGACTGGTCCAAGTCTGGAGCCTTGGGGAACTCCAGCTTTAATCATTTTCCTTGTCGATGGACTGCCATACACCTGTACAAAAAAGACCCTGTTAAAAAGAAAGTTTCTAATTATTTTCACAATATAGATGGGGAAACGAAATCTAATAAGGTTGGCCCGTTAGCCCGTTTGTCCAGACGCTATCGAAAGCTTTTTCGATGCCTTAAAAAACGGGGTACTGTACTACTTTTGACATTCAGTCCTCGAGTGACGTTACTGTGAAGCTTCATCAGAGGGTGCAGCGAAGAGTGCTTTTCTCGAAAGCCGAACTGAAAGGAAGGAATTAGATTTCTTTCCGAACAATACGCATTGATCTTTTTACGAATCAAAGACTCCAATACTTTACTGACACAACACAGTAACCAGTTACACTGGAGCGGTCGGTTTTCTTCAGTACTGGTACTACTTTGGCTACCTTCCAGTTGTCTGGGAAGTATCCATTGTTAAGGCAATTGTTGAATATGATGGTTAACATCAAAATTGCCATACCCGGCAGCTTTTTAAGCAAAAAGTTAGAAATCCCATCTGTGCCTGATGATTTTTTTGAGTTTCCACTCATAATTAAATCACTGACAACAGCTGTCCCGGTAAACATATCCACGTCTACGGGTGCATTTGCGGGTGCATTGTCTTCGCTGAACTGCACTTCAGAATTTCTTGGGGAAGTGGTGACTTTCACAATACTTTCAACCTGCTCTACGAAATCTGGAAGATGATTTGGTGGAGAAGGGGCCGATTAATTTGTTTCCAATTTTACCTGACCACATATTGACACGGAATTTGTGTTGAAATGCTGAATGTCTCCTTCAGTGTGGATTCTCCGCAGCCCATATTGAGATTCGTCCGTCCAGAGAAACGCCTTGACCAATTTCAACCAACCTTGCTGGTATACATATTACTTATTACCTGGAATCAATATAGCTGGTTGGCGGTTGGATAATTTGCGGTGGTGGGGAGGTTACCAATATTAGTGTTGATTCTATAATTGTGTTCGGTGTCGCTGAGGCAAATAGTGATGGTAAGACACCTCCAGGGGGTGGGGGTGGTCGATAGTTGTTGGGATGAGATGACCGATATGAGTGTCGATTTTATAGTTTTCGTGGTCGCCGAGGTGAATAGTGATGGTAAAGCACCTCTATGAAGAGGAGTTCGATTGAGGTGGTGGAGGGAAGAGGGATATATGTATACTAGCAGTCAGCTAGTATTAAATAAATGGCATATTCGGTAGACACCGCAACTTCCACTGCCACATAATAAATGTTTTTTTTCATTCGCAGACAGAAAATACCCATATAACCGATCTTAGAATGTGACATTTTTCGTCCCAGATTTTTTATAAACCTAAAAAAAATGTTTCGCAACTTCATTTAAAATTTCTTGTTCGAAATAAAACAAAAAGAGTTCTGTTTAAATTTTCTATTAAACAGATGAACCCATTTATATCTTCACGCCATTACAAAATCTCCTATTTTCATGTTTGTGGTGGGGGTGGGCAAAACCTTCTCTATAGAAAGCCCAACTGTTCCGATCGTACACAAATACTATCCAAAACGTATTTGTATTAGTAATCAATTAAAGAGCAAAATCCATATAAAATTTTTCTGTTTCCCACTACCGCATCTTACGTTTCTCGCTCTTTGAGATTTCTTATTTTTTGTACACTGTAGTCACATCCCACAAACACACATGCGTTTTGGATTGGTTTACAGCATTAGTATGCGATGAGTTGGGCTTTCTATAGAGAAGGTTTTGGGGGTGGGGGGCACAAATTATTAGCGTGCATCATTATAGCATTAAAATCAAAACTACAGCATCATTTCTAAGTCTAATTCTCAGAACATAAATACGAAAGAAATGAGCATTGTATAAGTTACTTTTGGGCTGGCGACATGCACAGTCGTTAACTATAAAGATTTTTAATTCCTTTAGAACTTATCGATTTACAGAACATGTAGGTTTTTGCTTCCACGGTTGTAGTAGCTTTTTAAAAAAAAAAACATAATGCGTTTTCATAGTGACATCAATAGTCCAGTAGATTTAGAAAATCGTAAAAAAAGAGAGCTGAAATTTTGTGCGGATCTCAGTTTCTGAGGGCCTGTGTGTGGCGTTCAGCGTGTGGTGGAAAAGGCGCGTGTGAAATTTATAATTTTTACATGTAATCCCCTAGAGAAAACATGGATGTCTAACTGTCACTATTCATATTAGCGAACCCAAAAACTAAGGGATCTACGCTAATATCAGTTGTTCTAGATTAATTTTGCACATATTCCCTCGCTACCAGCACTAATAGAGATGATAGTGGTGTATTTTAAGTAATATGTGTATGTGTAGGCGTTCCACAGTTATACTAGAACACAAATACATAGGTACATATATCCATTTATATATACACACATAGAAATTATTCAAAAAATACTTTGGTCTGCAAGAATTTTATTCATTTTTACCGCAAGACCAACCCCATGATTCAGGCTGCAAGACCAAGACCAAGACCAAGACGAAGACCGAGATAAAATGGTCTTGGTCTTGCGTTTGCTCATCACTAGTAATATTAGCATCTGTGCATCTTAAACTATCCCGGTTGCCCATTGCCACTTAGTGCTATGTCGCTGCCAAGTGTAGTGTAGTTAGTGCGGAGCTGAAGCCTTCTTATGCCTGCTACTGAGGTCAGCGGATAATCTTTCGCGTACAAGCGTGCAGAGCTATCGGTATTATTCATGTAACAACCATTGTGCTGGTGCGGTGGACACTTTTAAATGTTATCTGGCTCCATACGAATTCTGGGCAACTTATCTTTCATCAGTAGTCATCAATCTACATAAACTCAACTTGTCGCCTTGTTACGCACAATTCGACAGTGTTTTCAGTAAGTTTATTTGGTGTCAGTGGTAAGAACTAAGTATTTTGCTGAGCTATACACATATGGATCTCCGGAGTCGCAAATTTACTGTGATTTATGTCTGCTTCGGTATATGAAACAACGATCTTTCGCATAATTCTCAGTTTGGTATTCTAAAGGATTGCTTAAGATCGCCAGATCCGAATGGCATACTACATTCATTATTTTATATATTTATATATATATTTATTTATATTAATTTTTCTTAAGCTGTAGATGTTATATTTTGACTCGTTCTTTCCTTAAGAATAGCTTAGTTATGTCGGGATTTCCATTGCTAACACCGCTCTCCTATAAAATAATAAATATATTCGGCTTCTCGCAACCATTTGTGTTGAGCATGTATATTTTTGCACACAAATGTCGGATCCAAACGGCAAATTGAGAGGCTTTCCGTGACACGTTCTTACGCTCGGAAATTTGTCAGACTTTTGCGAGAGGTGGGACACCGTGAAAAATACTTTTTGGTGTAACTGGGATTCGAACCACGAACCTCCTGCTAAGAAGCCATGACCTTATTCACTGAGCCACAGCGCCCTTGCTCTCCTATATATGCCCTAATATGATTGCCACATCCTACAAGATAGGATAGCCCCACACGCTAAAATCATCGTTGGGGCATAACATTGTGGCTTCATCCCAGGCAAATCAACAACTGATCAGATTTACACCATTAGGCAGGTGATGGAAAAATGTCTAGAGTTTCAAAACTCACTACACCATCTTTTTATAGACTTTAAAGCCGCCTATGATAGCATAGCCAGAGTAGAACTTTATAAAGCCATGAGAGAATTCGGCATCCCAAATAAACTGACACGACTATGTAGGTTGACCATGACCATTGTTATAAGCTAAGTTAAAATATCCGGATCGCTATCAACCCTATTCAACATCATCTATAACAGGCTCCAACAAGGGGATGGACTGGCCTGCGTCCTGTTTAACCTGGCGTTGGAAAAAGTGATTCGAGACATTGGCGTAACGGCGAGAGGAACAATCCTCTAAAAGTCCATTCAGATACTGGCTTACGCAGACGAAACCAACATCGTTGGTAGAAACCAAAGGACTAAACAGGAACCTCTCATCCAGATCGAGCGGCCAGCACGAAATCGCGGGCTGCACATATATGAGTGCACAACAAATTACATGGTGGCCACGTCTGCGAGACGAAGATCCAACATTGGTCCTTGAATTAAAATAGTGGAGCGCGAATTTGAAGTAGTGCAATCATTTAATTGCCAAACTGGGTGACATCCGTTCAAAATCGGTACCAGTGGAGAGATTTTTTGCGGGATGCCAGGTCCGCGAACGCCTGTTGTAGAGCCACATATGAATGCTGAATATTGAATTTTGGCGTAAGGGATTTTGACAGTTTCTACCAAGCCAACAATTTTGTGGTTTTATGCGTTCCCACACTTTTTTGTGTGCCTACTCTCTCTGAGAGATTTTATGTCAATTTCTTCTTTTGCTTATTTTTATTAAAAAATTGTAGTATTGTTGTATTATTGTATTATTATTATTGTAGTAAAAGTTGGCAAAATTCGCATGGAGGGGAAATTGACTTACGCTCTATTTTCAGCTCTCTTTTACCATTTTGTGTACGGGAACAATAATTATTACTACTTTTGAGTCCGGGAACAGACCTATAGTTTTAACTATTGTCAAGTTCTATCAAATTGATATTGGACGTCCCAATAGAAAATCAATGCGCATTGATACGTTTTGTTAATTAATTAATTTTAATTATTTAATTAAAATAAAATTTTAAATTTTATTTATTAAATTTAAAAACATACTGCACGAAACCATCATGGTGTAATCGTGGAGAATATTTTTAAATCCACTTCACTATGATGCGCAATTTGAAGTGGAGTTGAATATTCAATATGATTTTGTTGTGTCCACATGGGGAAAACAAATATTTCACTGCTCGCCATATGGATAGTTGTAGTTTGGTCTAAAGACTGAGTTAGCTTAAAAGTATTTTATCATAAAAAACGTTTTTTAACACTTCTACTACTTCAACACCTATGAATAAAAAAAAGAGCAGGGTAGATTGTGTCGGAGACACGACCGTAGGTTTTGATCGTGACAACGTCTGCCCAGGACAAAAGAAAAAAAAACAACCCATAAAAATACAATTTTTCATGTAAATTCTCTAATAGGAGATGGGTATGTGTTAAAATTTGAAGAAAATCGAGCTAATTTTTAAAAAATTTATATGGGCACCCCTCGGACCTCAGGGGTGCCATTGGAGATACACACGTATATAAAATTTTAAAAAAATCGGGTCAATTTTTTTTTTAAATTTTGGGGCCCCACGACCCCGGGACCCAGGGTCTCCAAATTTTTTACAAAAAGTTTTGTCTATCGGAGAGACACGTGTGTATTAAATTTGAAGAAAATCGGGATATTTTTTAAAAAAATTTATGGGGCCTCACGAACCCAGGCCCGGGGTCTCCAAATTTTTTACAAAAAGTGTTGTCTATCGGAGATACACATGTGTATTAAATTTGAAGAAAATCGGGATAATTTTTTTAAAAAAAGTTATGGGGCCCCACGAACCCGGGCCCGGGATCTCCAAAATTTTTACAAAAAGTGTTGTCTATCGGAGATACACATGTGTATTAAATTTGAAGAAAATCGGGATAATTTTTTTAAAAAAAGTTATGGGGCCCCACGAACCCGGGCCCAGGGTCTCCAAAATTTTTACAAAAAGTGTTGTATATCAGAGATACACAAGTGTATAAAATTTGAAGAAAATCGAGTAAAATTGTTTAAAATATTTGTAGGGGAGCCCACCGACCCCGTGGCCCGAGGGTCCTCAAATTTTAATAGAAAGTGTTGTCATCGGAGATATGCATAGGAATAAGAATAGGACTTTGGGAAGTGGGTCAAAAATTGATCGCAGGATTCCATGACACACAAATCCACAAACCCACAAACCCACAAACACACGGGCAAGTGAAGTTAATATAGAGAATTTAAAAAAACAAAGATCTTCTTGTCTGTTGAACGGATACGCGAACGGACATCTCAAAATGATAATTTTTCCAAAATTACAGACCATAATGATCATATTCCAAAATTTCCATAGGAAGACTTATAGTCGCAGCTTGCCCTACATTCCGAATTTCATGCGAATCGCTTGATCGCTTGAGAAATTGCTTTGTTCCAGATATTCCAGACCATAATGATCATATTCCAGAATTTCCATAGGAAGAAGTCATATAGTCGCATCATAGTCCTACAGCCCGAATTTCATACGAATCGCTTGAGAAATTGCTTAGTTCTCAAAATAGTGGCATTTAACAGTGTCTCACTTAACAGTGTGAGCATAACAGTGTATGGGTGGATTGACCGTGAATTAAACTTTTGTTTTTTATACATAAACTTATTGCCAAGGGACAGCTCTCTGAATGACTTGCGCCACGGCAATAAGGTGGGATATACCCTTAATTAAAATTAAAATTATTAAATACTATTATTATTAATAACAGAAGTGCTGATATAAGTGGTGAGGCGGGCGGGATATTTCAAGGTGGGCCTTGAAAAGTTTTGGTGGTCAGTGGTCGGGAGGGGTTAGTGTGGTGGGGGCAGCCAGGCAACGCTGGGTATTTCAGCTATAGTTTATATCATATCATTTATAAATTATATCATTTTCTTCATCAATTTAGTGTATGCAACGTTATTGCACTTGATATTTCAATGGCGTTTGACAGAGTTTGGCTTCAAACTCTTCTGTCCAAAATGCGTGCTTATGAAATCGATGTAAATAATAATAATAATATTCAGCGCGACAAACCGTTGCGCTCCAAGACCTAGCATCTCGCGACCATTTGTGTTGTGCATGTATATTTTTGCACACAAATAGAAGGGACCTTCAATTTAATGCCGTACCCGAACAGCGAATTAAGAAGCTTTCCGTGACAAGTTATTGCTCCCGGACGTTTGTCAGACCTTCGCAATAGGTGGGACCGTGAAAAATACTTCTTCAGAAGTCCATGCACTTATCCACTGAGCCACGGCGCCCATCGATGTAACCCTGCTTCGATGGACTAGAAGCTATCTTTTAAACCGTTCAGTCCAAGTTGTGTTAGACGGTTTTTAATCTGATATTTACCGAATAAATGCGGTGTCCCTCAGGACTGTGTTTAGTCCCCGACAGTGTTTCTCATTTTTAAATACTCTATATTAACTATATTAACTTTGCGTGCCCGTGGCTGGCTGGCTGGCGGACTGGCACACCAAATTTTGTGATCAACTTTTAACCAACTACCTAAAACCCGATTTCATTGAAACTTTGCACACATGTGTACCTCTCATGACAACACTTTCTATAAAAATTGAAGGGCCCCTAAGGCCTCGGGGTCGAGGAATTCGAGATCCTAAGTGGAGTACGACAAGGTTGCATTCTATCGCCGATACTTTTTTTGTTGGTGATTAGCGATGTACTTCGCGCAGCTTTATCTACTGGAAACGGAGGAATTCGTTGGACTCTTACATCTCAACTCAAACATCTGGATTACGCTGACGACGTTTGTTTACTCTCACATAGAATTATGGAGCTGCACCAAATGACAACAAATGTGGAGAGGGAGGCAAATGTTGCGGGTTTGAAGAGTAATACTGCCAAAACCAAAATCATTAAGCTCGTCATTAACTCAGTAACTCAAGTTTACATTGCTGGACAACCGGTAGAGGGAGTAGAGAGTTTCCAATTTCTTGGGAGTATTGTCTCGACCGAAGGTGGAACCGAACAGGACATTGTCAACCGAATCGGCAAAGCAAAATCAGTGTTTGGAATGATGTCCATGATATGGCGAAGCAATGCAATTGTTGTATGGGGGTGGAGCACTTGGAAGGTGACCGCTACTATCACAAAAAGATTACAAACGTTCGTAAATAGGTGCCTACGGAACATCTTAACGGTTTTCTGGCCTAACCGTATCTCACACGAACATCTTTACCAGGGAATGTGTCAGAAATCAATAGTCACAACCATCCAATGACGGAAGTGTCAGTTGATTGGTGCTACACTCCGAAAAGGCAACAGTTTCATATCAAACTACGCAATGCAATGGAATCCATTATATCAGGATAGTAGAAGAACGGGTCGTCCGAGAAATACATGGCGCAGAACAGTTGAGGTGTAATCACGACAATTGGAGAAGAGTTGGAGAGAGCTGAAGCTCATTGGCAGGAACCGCACGCGATGGCGCGTAGGCGTAGTAGAGGCCCTAGGACCCACAAGGGGATATTGGACATAAATAAGTAAGTATGAATTCAACCGTGGCGCTTAGAGTTCTCATCAGATTACTCTTCCCCTGCTTCGGACGTACTATTAAGAAACTATTTCTTTAGTCATACAACACGAATGTGGAAAGATTTGTCAAGCTCTGAAATTCCCGTAACACTTTAATCACAGGCTTCAAAGTGCATGCACATCGAAATCCCCTCTTTTCTTTCCTTATACCATAGTACCACGCTTTGCATTGAGGAAAAACTACGGGCGTTTGCTTTGTTTTGTTTGCCAAAAATTTGATTTCTTTTCAATATTTTGAATGTACCCAAAAATGTGACAAGCAAATTCGGAGTAAGTTAAGAGTTGCAATAAACAACAGACTAATTGGAAAATGAATAAGATAAGAATGTAAGGGAATCTGAATATACAATTAATTATTAACAACATGCATTATGATGCATTATATCATTATGCATGTATTAATTTTGCTTGGGAAAGTGTGTTGATCTACTGCGCCGGGGCGGGGTTTCGACGTTAAAATTCCAAACAAAGACCAAAAAGCTTTGCACTAACACATTGTCAACACGTCTTTTGGATATGGCTAGTTCCAGGACGACGGTCTGTTTATTATTAGTTATCCTTGTCATAGAATTCAGATTGTACAAAACGAAAGATTCCTAGAGGTACCTGGACTCTGTGTTGAATCCATACCAGCACCATAGCGATAACATTTTAGTAACCATCTCCGCGATAATAACGTGGAGCTGCACTAATTTACGTTTCAATGCAGAAATGCGTATTTGGTGTTATGTTATTGTTTGTGGGCTAGAAAGCCTTGTGCACTGCGACCTTAAGGTCTATTGTGCGCCCCAGATGTCTACCACATTATGTGGTGGCTTAGTCCTCTTATAAATGCCAATATATCTGCCAGGTCGATAGGTCTGGCATTCCGCCATAGAACTGTGTGAGCCTTGAGGTATCAAAGTCTTTTTCGGGTGAGGGCATCACATATGAAAAGTATGTTTTCTGGCGTCTCCTCTGCGATCTGTTTGAGATTTCCACATTTTTGTTAAGTGGCCCTTAAATGGACCATGTCCCGTCATGTACCAGACAAGGAATCTCAGTGTTTGTCGGTTTAGCTTGATTGCTTTGTTTATATTTTTAATGTTGTATTTGAGAAGCTTTTTGGTTTGTTTCATCGTAGTTGATGATTCCCATTCAGCCTCGATGGCGTTGTTTGCCCACTCTTGTATCTTATTTTTGAGGTGGCTCTTGCTGAAGGCAATGTTTGGCTTGGGGCCAGTGACCAGGTTGACCTTGTTGGTTTTTGCCAGTTCATTTAGGTGGCAGTAGCAGCTCCACGTTGTTTTTGAATTGAAAATCGGGCCTTTTAGCGCTAGTAAGACGGCCTGACTATCGGTTCTTCTATATTTTCTCTTTATGCATTCTAGTGTGCAGGCTTCTAATGCTGTCGTTTCTGCCTGGAAAACGGTTGGGGATTTTCCTAGGGGTATACGTAATTTGAGTCTGGGTCCGAATACCCCTGCGCCTGTTCCTGAGTTTGTTTTGGATCCATTTGTGTACCAGATAGATTCATGACTGGGAGGTTATTTATTATATTTTCAACTTGATTGCGGTCCGGTACTTTTACTGAGAAGTTCCTTTGGAAATTAGTTGTTTTTATCATTGAATCTGATTGGAGGACAAATTCGCTTCCCAAATTGATTTTGGCTATGATGCTTGTATGTCCTGGTCTGTTGACTTTGAGTTGGTTAGTTCCCTTGAGTGAAATGGCTCTTGCACCCGCTTCGCTTTTTAGGTGTAAATGAAGAGGTGTGAGTCCTAGTAGTTTTTCTAGTGCTGCTGTTGGGCAAGTCTTGATGGCTCCTGTTGCATTAAGACATATTAGTCTTTGTATTTTGCTGAGTTTTGAGCGTGTTTTCCACCGCTCTATTTTTGGCCACCATATGAGGGCTGCGTAAGTGAGTCTGGGCCTGATAATGCTTTGGTATAGCCATAGACTTGCGGGTTTGCTCCCCATGTTTTACAGAACATGCGTTGGCAAGTGAAGTAAGCTTTGTTAGCTTTGTTGGTGATGTATGATATATGGGAGTTCCATGTTAGTTTTTGTTCAAACATTACCCCCAGGTATTTTGCTTCAGGCATTATTTGGAGTATTTTGCCTTGGAATCTTAGGGCTCTCTTCCTTTTTGTGAAAACGGTGCATACTACTATTTTATCAGGGTTGACACTTAGGTATACCTCCCGGCACCATTCGTTTACTATTTTGAGATCTAGTTGCATGCGCTCTGTTATCGTGCTTTCGAATTTACCTCGAACCAGTAGGAGTAGATCATCCGCATAGCCAATATTTGTGATAAGATTATTCTTAAGCCTGTCAGTAGCCACAAGAGTGGTGATCAAACGCCTCCTTGAAGGCAGCCTCTTGTTGCCGCTATTGTGATGGTTTCGTCACCGAATGAGGCCCGAATTTTCCTACCCCTTAGCATGCACATGATGACCTATCCTATGATGGAGGAGTCTATTCTCCTTGTTCTAGCTTGTGCTTGAATTACTTCGAAGTTAGTGTTGTCGAAAGCGCCTTGGATGTCGATGAAGGCGCATAGTAACATCTCTTTGCTTCGGAGTGTGTCTTCAATTTCAGTTGTTAGCTAGTGGAGTACTGTTTCTGTTGATTTCCCGGCTTGATATGCGTGTTTGCTGGGGTTAAGTGGATTTGATTGGACTATATTAGATCTTATGTAGTGACCTAAAATTTTTTCCATGGCTTTGAGAATAAATGATGTTAGGCTAATAGGCCTGTAAGACCTTGTATCCTCGGGGGATTTCTTCCCTACCTTTGGTAAGAAAATCACTCGTACATCTCTCCAGCACCTTGGTACGTATTCTAGGCTATAGCTGGATTTGTAGAGTTTTACGAGTAGAGATTCTAATAGGCACAAGCCACGTTGTAGGAGTATCGGGAATATTCCGTCTCCTCATGGGGATTTGTAAGGGCCGAAGGAATTAACTGCCCATCGAATTCCTTCAGTAGTGAAGATTTTATTTTAGCGTCTGTAGGCTTCCGCGGGGGTAAAGTAAAGGTTTGTGTTAATGTCCTCGTTTTCTTCTTGGTTGCCTAGTATTCGGCAGTTGGGGAAATGACTTTTTATTAGGCAGTCAAGAGTTTCTAGTCTGTTGGATGTCAATTCACCGTTTGGTTTTTTGACTGATCCGAGTGGGTTTTTATGATCGAGGGAGAGAGCTTTGTGTAGTCGACAAACTGTTGGTAGTTTGTCATCACAGCGTGTTTGGTGTACATTGCTTTCAAAAAGGAATATTTCTGAGCGCCCGCGTTTGCTGCATGTAAAAGTGTTCTTTTCTTTGAGCACCTTTTTAACCATCTTTCACATATATAAATAAAATGTTGTACCTTTACCAAGTATATATTGCTAAGCCACCAGTTCTCTCAACTTTCCATTTATACTGAACTAGCTGTTCGGGGACGCTTCGCTACCTGCACAGCCAGGGGCTTTCGCGGACAACTGAGCAACTACACGCAATAAGAGTACTCGTGCTATAGGCTCTAAATTTAAAGGGATCAATAACAACATGAAAGTAATGTGAATTTGGTCCATTGACCCAGGGGATCCCGTTCCAAAATATCAGCGGTCCGTATTCGTTTGCTTAACTGAAGATGGCTATTATATAAAAATTCTGCACTATTTATGAAAATAAGATTTGAAAAAAAAAATATGAAATAAAAAAACAACCCATAAAAATTTAAATTTTTCGTGTAAATTCTCTAATTGATACACAAAATGCAAAGGGTCCCCTTATACTGATCACTCCAAAATTTTTAAAAAAAAGTATTGTCCATCGGAGATACACATGTGTATAAAATTTGAAATTTGTATTTTGAAAATCTGGTACTTTTTTTGATAAGATTTGTATGGGTGCCCCCCGACCCCGGGGCCCGATCACTACCAAATTTTTACAAAAAATGTTTTTCATTGGAGACATTGGTGTATAAAATTTGAAGAAAATCGGGTACTTTTTGTAAAATATTTGTATTTGCCCCCCTTCCCCGCGGCTCGAGGGGCCCAAAATTTTAATAGAAAGTGTTGTCATGGGAGGTACACATGTGTGCAAAATTTCAATAAAACCGGGCTTTAGGAAGTGGGTTAAAAATTGATCACAAGATTTGGTGTGCCAGCCAGCCAGCCACCCGGCCACCCGCCACGGGCAAGTGAAGTTAATATACATGGAGGTTCCTGTTTACTTTCAATATCAAGCAGGTGTGCAAAAAATCAAGACGCTACTATCCAAAAATTCTTACTCAGGTTCCTGACCACTTTCCAAATATGGCTAATAAGTGCTCGTTATGGGGTATAAAACCTCTACGCAAAGTTTGAACGCGTTCGGTTGATGGCTTCGGCAGTCCTAGGTATAAGTTAGAATTAATGAAATTAAACCATGTGCATGTCGAGTGCTCACTTCAAAATAAGTGTAATTAAATTATGACCAAAAAAGGCACCGTGCACTGCAACCGCACCTTCTTCACTGAAAGGAAAAAATTCAATGAATCTTTTTTTAAATTCTCTATATTAACTTCGCGTGCCCGAGTGTTTGTGGCGGGCTGGCTGTCTGGCCAAATGTTGTGATAAATTTTTAAGCCACTTCCCAAAGACCGATTTTCTTCAAACTTTGAACACATGCGTATCTCCGATGACACCACTTGCTATCAAAATTGGGGTGCCCATATATGTTTTTACTTTCTTTTTCATAGTAAAAGGAAGTATAGTACTCATGAAAATTTTCGAAGTCGAGATTTTTGTAGACTACCGTATCTCCTGAGTCAGAATAAGCGAAAAAAAATCTCTGTCTGTCTGTCTTAGTCCACTCTACAGCGCAGATGGCTGAACTAATCCGGATGAAAATTAATAGTTAAGATTTTTATATAAATTGTGAGGGGCCAGATGTTTTTGACGGTAATCTGAGAACCGGAAGTAACAATTTACTTGGACAGTTTTTCGAGTTTTTGCAAATAGCTCAAAAAACATAGAACCTATGAAAAATCTGTTGAGTGCAAAAGAAATATAAACAAAAAACAAAAAAAAAAATAAAAAAAAAAATTACAAAAAAAAAAAATTAAAAAAAATGTAATATACATTTACTGAAGATTCCGGCCTGTCCGTAAAAGAAAGTCGTGTTGTGCCCACACTTTCATTTTTTCATTACAATCTGTGAGTAAGTCTCGTACGAGTTTTCGAGGTAAGACCTTTCGAGGGGTCTTTTGGTGGCCTTTAGGTGACTTTAGAGGGGATCTTGTGAGGGATTAAAGAGGGCTTTGAGTGGGATGTTGATGGGCTTTAGAGGTAGTTTTGAGTGCATCTTGAGATAATGTTAAGGGGTTATTAAAGGGGGTACTTTAGAAGATCTTGAGGGTGGTCTTGAATGGGTCTTGAGAGGGTCTCGAGGGGGTTTTGAGGCTGGTTTGAGAGGGTCTTTAGATGATCTTTGAGCAGAGTTGGAGAAGATCTAGAGTGGGGTCCTGAAGGGGATCGTAACGTAGTTTTGAGAGATTCTTGAGAGGGTTTAAAGAGTTGTCTTAAGGGAGTTATGACTGGGTCTTTAGAGGGCATTGAGGGAGTCTTAAGGAGTAATTGAAGAGGTCTTGAGATGGGTCTTGAGGGCGTATTACGGGCGTTTTGCGGTGTTCTAGGTGGGAATTTAAGAGGGTCTCGACGAGGGTTTTGCGCGGGTCCTATGAAGGCTTATTAAGGTTTGAGAGGGTCTTGAGTAGGGTCTTAGTAGGGTTTTGTTGGGGTCTTAAAGGAATCGCAAGGGAGTTTAAAAGGGGACTTGAGCAGGGTCTTGAGAGGGTTTTGAAAGGGGTCGTGAGGGGTTCTTAGGGAGTCTTGAGTAGGGGTTCTTAAGGGAATCTTGAGGGGTTCTTACAAGGGGTCGTGGGGTTGTCTTGAAGGAGTCTTTAGAGGGTCTTAATGGGGGACCTAATGTGGCATTAACGGGGTCTTAAGGGTGGTCTTAAGGGGGTCTTGAGGGCTGTTTCAGTCTTGAGATGTTCTTTAGTGGGGTTTTTAGATGGTTTTGAGGAGGCCTTAAAGGGGTTCTGAGAGGGTCGTGAGTAGAGTCGTAGGGGGCTTGAGGGTGTCTTTAGGTAGTCTTGAGGGGGTCTCGAAAGTTTTTTGTGAGGATCTTTAGTAGGGTCTTGAGGGAATCTTTATGTGGACTTGAGGAGATTTTGACAGGGTCGTAAGTGTAGTCTTGAGGGAGTCTTAAGAAGGTTTTGCGGGGTTCATGAGCTGGTATTGAGGGGATTTTGAGAGGGTCGTGAGTAGTGTATTAAGGGGGTCTTAAGGTGGTCTTGAGAGTGTTTTGAGGGGTCTTAGGGGCACTTATGGGGATTTTAGGGGGTCTTGAGGAAATATTGATGGGGGTCGTCATGTGGTCTTAGCGGAGTTTTAAGGGCGATCTTGAGGAGGTCGTAATGTGTTCTTGAGGGAGTCTTGTAGGGGTCTTGAGGTGGTCTTGGTGCGTTTTGAGCTGGTTTGGAAAGTGTTTTGTGTGAGTTTGTGAGAGAGTCCTGAAAGCGGTCTTAAGGGAACATTGAAAGCATTTGATGATCTGTTATAAACCTTCTTTAAAGTTATGTGCCTCAAATATTCCAGATTTCCCTTAAAAACATTCCAGCCATTTTCAATTATTTTATATCAGTTCTAGTTGCCCCAGATCTACCACCTGTTTTATTTTCTACCTTTTAAGGGGCTAGTTATGCTTCAATAAAAGCATAAAAAAAATATAATAAGTTCTTACTTTATCTTATTACGTAACCTGGTTACAGTGATTTATTCAAACTGACTATGCTGACTAAGGCATATTTATTTTTTTTATCCCAGTTATATGCTATAAACGTATACACATAACATTATTTTATTCTTTTCGTTTCAGTTACAACTGCACTTATTTGCTATGACTGTAACAGTGAATATGATCCACGATGCGGAGATCCATTCGAACCTTATTCAATAGGTGAAGTGAATTGCAGTAAGCAAGAACCCTTAGAACATCTTAAAGATAAGTACAAGCCAACATTATGTCGGAAGACAACACAGAAGAGTAAGCAATTTATGTTAAATTAGTTACGAATATACGATTTTGTCGATGATCACTACACAATGGCGGCTCGGTAATAAATATTTTTTTACTCCTTTTCTTAAAGTTTATGGGAAAGTACGCGTTGTCAGGGGATGTGGGTACATACCAGATGAGCGAGATGACCACGAGTGCATGAAGCGACTAGGAACCCATGATGTACAAGCCATCTATTGTGCATGTACAACTGATTTGTGCAATGCCGCCGAATCTACTCTTAAGATAAATTCCAACACTTTCTTCTCACGAGCACTGCCTTTATCATTTACGATAATTTTAATTTCTCTTGCAAGTAATTTTAGTTCTTTAATTCAAAATTCATAAATTCAAAAGCATGCATGTGCATAACCTTAGTAAAGATATGATACACTTAACAAAGTTTAATCAACAGGTTAATATTGAAAAGTCAAAACAGCAATAACAAGGTACACAAATAAGTAAACTTCAAAAGTTCAAGAAAAACATAACGGAATAATAAATAGCAAAAGTGCTGCTTAGGAGAAAAAAATATTAAATAAATGTAATAAAAAAATAAATCAAAACAAAAATAGTATGAATATTTCAAATTGAAAACAGATTCAAATATTTAAATAAAAATAACAAATCTACGAGTATATTATTGAAAAGGAGTTTCATAATAAATTTTTAACTTCAAGGCAGCAGCAAAGCAAGCCAGAGCAACAGTTAGCTATCGAAACAAAAATTTAGGATCAATTCATTTTAAATCTACTAGTAATTAACAGTAATTGTAGGTATTTTTTAAGTAATTATCATTTTAAGTTGACGCAAAGCATGATTAGCATATTATCTTTGGTTTGCAAAAGTTTTATCTTTTCCATGATTGAAAGTTCAAAAATCACAGAATCAAAATCGAAAACGGAATCAAAAAATCAAAAAATCAAAAACAAGAAATGCGCTCACAAATAAATTACGTTTTTAGTTTTTTTGTTCAACTTGGGATATTTTAATAGTTTTTGTTTTAATTTATCTTAATCTGACAATAAAAATATTAAGTAAATTTATTTATCTACAATATTGAATCTGAAATCTGTATTTAGGTGTTGGATGTAAAATTGAAAACAAAAATAAAAAAAACAAAACAACAAAATATGACATAAATTATAAAAAAAAATTTATTTATTGATAATCTAAGAAATTATTTTTGAAATTAAATCTTAAAATATTAACTTAGCTTTTTCCGCCTCACAAAAGTAGTAATAGTCATGAAAAAATTAAATCAAATTAAATTTGATAATTACATTTATTAGAAGACAAAATATAAAATAATTAAACAATTAACAAACTACGTCCTGTTATCTTCAATGATGAAAAATAAATGCAAATTGTAAAATTACTTAAAAACATTTCCTGCTAATTACATAAACTACAGGGTCCGGTTGAAAACCAAGAGCAGCAAAAGCAAAAGTAAACGGCATTAGTTTTGTTATTAAATGAAATTAAATGAAATGAAATGGAATGGAATGAAATGTAATAAAATTAAATTAAATTAAATTAAATTAAATTAAATTAAATTAAATTAAATTAAATTAAATTAAATTAAATTAAATTATATTATATTATATTATATTATATTATATTATATTATATTAAATTAAATTAAATTAAATTAAATTAAATTAAATTAAATTAAGTTAATTATTAATTTAATTAATTTATTTAATTAATTTAATATTGGATTGAATTGAATTGAATTGTTGAATTGAATTGAATTTGAATTTGAATTCGAATTTGAATTTGAATTTGAATTTGAATTTGAATTTGAATTTGAATTTGAATTTGAATTTGAATTTGAATTTGAATTTGAATTTGAATTTGAATTTGAATTTGAATTTGAATTTGAATTTGACTAGAACTAAATTAAATTAAATTAAATTAAATTAACTTAAATTAAATTAAATTAAATTAAATTAAATTAAATTAAGTTAATTATTAATTTAATTAATTTATTTAATTAAATTAATATTGGATTGAATTGAATTGAATTTGAATTTGAATTTGAATTTGAATTTGAATTTGAATTTGAATTTGAATTTGAATTTGAATTTGAATTTGAATTTGTATTGAATTTGAATTGAATTTGAATTGAATTTGAATTGAATTGAATTGAAATAAATTGATAAAATCCGTTTAATAATTAGTGTCATTTACAATTTGGCTGTTTATCGGTTTGTCAATAAATTCCTACTACTATTATACGTTCTTAGCATTTAATAGGGAAAATAAAATATACATAGATAAAATTCAATTATAAATTTGATATAATTAAATAAATTTTGAAAATTTTTCGTGAAAATTTAGAAAAACTAACATATTGTGGCGAAATTTTATGATATGTAGTTATCTTTAGGAGCACTCAGTTATTCTGTTGTTGTCAAGTTCCTTGTTTTTTCAGTCATAATTATATTGGCAGGCAACATACGAAAGGAAAGGGAAAGCCAAGAAATCAGGGCTCAAAACATGCAAAAATGCAAACGAATTCACTGAGCACTATAGAAAGCATTTTAATTTTATTATTTTTTTTAAATCGGGTCGATAGGAGCATTAGTCGCTAACAATTCAATCCTATTTTGTTCCCTATAATAAATTCAATGGCTGTCATAAAATTACCTATGAACGTTTGATATTAAATACGATCGGTGCCTTTTTGCCGACGGAAGCCGGATATTGTTGTTAGTTTGGCGTGAAAAAAAGAATAAATTATAACTGTTAATATATAATTTACATTGATTTTTAAGGTACTGTACGAATTTTCATTATTGTCATTATTGTTGCCTTGTATTGCATTATTAAATTTGTCATATCATAATATACGCAATAATATAGAAGCACTATGAAAAAATAAAAGAAATTCTTGTCTAAGAAAATAAAACAGAATATATTTATATTTATGATATATAAAGGCAAAATTCAAATTATAATAACTGTTAAAACCATATATAAAGTATATGAAAAACTTAGAAACATAACAGAGAAAGAAACAAATTGAACAACATAACGTGGAAAAAATTTTCTTAGATATATTTGACATAATTAAGACTAACGCTTTAGTCTGACGTAGACTTTTAAGAAACCACTTCATTTCATCTACACCGATTTGTTAGTATGCTTAAGCAACAAGCTTCCTTTAATAGTTGGAATTAAAGTTAATTTAGAGTGTTGTTCGAGTCAGCATTATTCTTATTAATGTATATCAATGGCTTATACGAGCTTTGCAAGCGTATACATTGCTTTGAAGTAGTCTAGGTTTCGTGTTTAATTTCACTTCCTTTTTTTTATTTGTGTTAATTAAAAACAAAAAAATATTGTAAAAGTATCTCGTCAGAATTCTTCATACGTAAATTTTAAAAATTGTATTGTGCGCTGCACTCATCTTAGACTTATTTATCGAATTATACCATTATGTTTTTAAGATGTTTTTCCAATTCAATAGAATAACCAACCGTAAAGACAATGGGAAACTGGATAAAAAAAAACAGAAAACCTTTGTCTCAAAACCACAAAAAAAAAAACAAAATAAAAAAAATAAAAATAAGCGACATCTAAAAAACCACAGCTTTGCAGAGTTCCGTATACATAAACCACAAAAAATTATGAATTTACCCTAAAAAGTAGATTTATTTATTAATATAATAAAACAATTAGTTCCACTATGTAAATTGTAAACAAGAACTAATAATAAGAAATAAAATGAAATTAAATCATCAAAGGTACACACACACACACACAAAGTGTTTCAGTTAAATTAATGTTTTACGTTTGATTTGATTTTTGATTTCAACTGATGTGCAATAATATAACATTCCTTGATCGCACTGGTCTCAAAACTTGCAGAATTATAATTATAAGAGTAATTTTCGCGTTGTGACGTAGAAACAATGGCTAGGGGACGGAATATTACCTCAAATTCGTTCTACTCTAGGAATATTTATTTACTAGTGAGTATCCGTCAAAAATGACGCTTGGCTCCAAATCAATTCTAGCGATGCAAATTTCTTCCCGCTTATGACTTCCTGGTTTGATGACGAATGTAAGCGAGCGATTGAACGTAATAATGTTGCGTAACGAGCAATGCAACCATAGCAATCTCATAAAACGCGGGTACGCGAAGATGAATATAAAGAGCTCAGAAGATCTGAAAAAACAGTTCACCGGCGAAAGAAAGCAGCCTGGGCGAAGAATCTCGTCCGTGAACTGGAACAGTACAGAGAGCAAGGAGTGCACCAGGCGCGAAAGTTATACCAAAGAGTCCGCGGTATGACGCAATATACACCGCGTTGCACATACTGCAAGGACAAAGAGAGGGTAATCTGATCGCCGATCTTAAAGGCATCTTAGAGCGATGGAAAGAGCACTTTCATGAGTTGCTAAATGGCCAGCTAACTGAGGAATTGGAGGCTCCACAAATGACCGAAGATCATACTATGCTGCCTCCACCAAGCATAGACGAAGTTAGCAGAGCGATAAATCGGCTCAAAAATAATAAGGCCCCGGGATCTGATGGTATCCCAGCGGAACTGATAAAAATTGGAGGCCCCACATTACACCAAGCAATTCATGAAATAATAGTGCAAGTATGGGAAGAAGAAGTTATGCCAGAAGACTGGCGAAGAGGCATCTTGTGCCCCATACATAAGAAGGGAGATATCACAAAATGCAGCAATTATCGTGATATAACGTTGTTGAGTACCGCGTATCCTCTCCACTATCCTTCAAGACAGGATAGCCCCATACGCTAAAGTCATCATTGGTCTATACCAGTGTGGCTTCATTCCAGGCAAATCAACAACTGATCAGATTTACACCCTTAGGCAGGTGATGGAAAAATGTCTAGAGTTTCAAAACTCACTACACCATCTTTTTATAGACTTTAAAGCCGCCTATGACAGCATAGCCAGAGTAGAACTTTATAAAGCCATGAGAGAATTCGGCATCCCAAATAAACTGACACGACTATGTAGGTTGACCATGACCAATGTTATAAGCCAAGTAAAAATATCCGGATCACTATTAAGCCCATTCAACATCTATAACGGGCTCCGACAAGGGGATGGACTGGCCTGCGTCCTCTTCAACCTGGCGTTGGAGAAAGTGATCCGAGACTCTGACGTAACGGCGTGAGGAACAATCCTATATAAGTCCATTCAGATACTGGCTTACGCAGACGATATTGACATCTTTGGTAGAAACCAAAGAGCTGTACACCGTTGGAGAGTTGAAGCGTGAGCCCCGCGCTTGCCTAGCTTTCGCCATTAAGCATACTAATGAGAATTAAGTACTATATTAGCAGTCCTCTATTTCGAGAGTAATAGTACATGGTGGCCAAGTCTGCGAGTAGAAGATCCAATATTGGTCGCTCAATTCAAATAGTGGAGCGCGAATTTGAAGTAGTGCAATCCTTTAACTAACTCGGGTCAACTGTAGCAGCCGATAACAGCATGGAACCAGAAATACGCGCACGGTTGCTCAAAGCCAACAAAGCCTACTAAAATATAAGACTCTTCAAATTCAGGAACTTAACCATAACATCCAAGCATCCGAGACATGAGTGCTTAGCCAAAAGTATTCTGACCTCTTAGCCGCGTTCGAGAGAAAAGAAAGAGAAAAGAGAAAAGAATTGCTGGTCCCGTATATGAGGAAGGACGATTACGGAGACCCATTAATTATGAGATCTACGAGCATTACCCGTAGAATATAAAATACAAACATACGCGATGTCGACATCGTGAAGAAAATTAAGCTTGGTAGGTTTCGGTGGGCAGGACACCTAGCGCGCATGAGCCAAGAGGATCCTGCTCGGAAAGTCCTTTGCGGTAGGATTTATGGAACACGACAGCGAGGCCGGCCAGGCCTACGCAAGAGTTTGGGGATGCCAAAATGGATGACATCGGCTCGAAATCGGGACCAGTGGAGAGACTTTTTGAGGGAGGCCAAGACCGGACCCCGGATGTAGAGCCGAATATTATAATGATGATAATTTTTTGCCTTTATACAGTTTCGATGAAGACTCCTGACTATTAATCGAGTTTTATTCAAGAAAACCGTTTTTGGGTTTAGGTTTCGAAGAAGCATGATGAATGCACAAACTTTCTATTTCAGTATATGTGGTGGTATTCCCGAGGAACATTGTGCGGGTAAAAATTCGACATCGTCTGAAATCATTGTGTCAATACTCATATACACAGTTTCATTTCCTACAATAAATAGTTTCGCCATTTTGAAATTGAGTTCTGTAGCAATGTTGGTTGGTTTGACTACTGACCCTTACCGCGTTAAGTTGATTGAATGGAGTGAAAGACTGCCTTTTGTGAAGTGAAGTAAATTTTATTTTGTCAAGCTATTTATATTATATATATGATACATTATATCAGAACAAAGAGATAATAATGTTAATTACATTTTGCAACCAGATCATACACATAAAATCACGTAGAAGTAAGTGGGGTACGACAAGGATGCATTCTATCGCCGATACTTTTTTTTGTTGGTGATTAGCGATGTGCTTATCTACTGGAAACCAGTCTCTACAGACGAGTTCTATTAATTCTTGTCTATGGTCTCAAGTTGTTTCTTTGTACTGTGATTTGTGCCGTGCAATGGAAATCCTAGCACTGACAGTCAACGAATTCGTATGAATCGCATTGCACGGCAGGGCAGCACCTAGCGTATGCTGACCATGCGCGCATGCAATGCAATGTAATGCAGGGAAGCGCAAGTAAGCAATGTATTTTGTGTCTGGTATATTTTGGGTAATTACCTATGGTGGTTAGGTTAGGTTAGGTTAATGTGGCTATCAGTGAAACCGACACACTTAGACCAGTATTGGTCCATTGTGATACCACACGGATCAGAACAAATTCATTCCACCTACTCGATAAACCAATTAGAACTTCGTATGAAGCTTAGGAGACCACCAATGTCAATGTTGATGAGATCATTAATGTCGTTGTAGAAGAAAGCTCCCATAAGGGGTTTACGTTTTTGGGAGAGGGCTGGATAAGTACAGAGAAGATGGACGATGGTGTCCTCCTCCTCCTCATCTATGACACTTCTGCAGAAGTCATTCGACAATACTCCCAGTCTTGCTGCATGCCTGCCTATGAGACAGTGTCGAGTGATTACACCTAGAATAGCACCGAAATCAAACACTTGGAGCGTTTCGCATCCAGCTCGGTCCAGACCGGCCCACCAGACAGTTTGACCACCAACAGTTTGTTTTTACATTAACATCCCGCTTTAACAAGAGCTTGCATGTAGCGATTAGTATGCATTTGGAACCATATTCAGGTAAGAAGAGTAGTGTAGTTCCTTGCTTGGCGAATTCGTCAGATATACAGTTACCCGGAATGTCTCTGTGCCCCGGCACCCAACACAGGTGGATATTGAACTGCTCTGCTATATCCACGAAAGATGATCGGCAGTTAAGGGCTAGAATTGAATTTGTAGAGACAGCTTCCAGGGGTTTCAGTGCAGCTTAGCTATCCGAGAATATACGGATATCCTTAGCGGATATGACGTTTCTCTTAAGCCATGACAAGGTTCCATTGATCGCCATAATTGCAGCCTGGAAAACTCTACAGTGATTTGGAAGACGAAAAGAGAGGCTAAGATTTATCTTTTTTGAGAAAACACCTCCGCCGACTCCGTCATCAGGTTTTGACGCATCTGTGTGAAAATGAATGTTTTCATCTTTCATGTAAGCGTCTTCATCCCAGAATAATCTGAAGGGGAAGGTGACCTGGACGTTTTTGTTGAAATGAAGTTGCAGAATGGTGTTTTCTGGGATCCTGACTTAATTCAGGATAGAGGAGTGACCGATTTCATTTCTAGTCCAGTGGGAGATAGCATTAAGGCGAATAACTGAACTGGCAGCTACTCGCCTGTAGAATGTCCAATGCGGCGGAGGGGGTTGTACCAAGTGCTCCGCTCATACATAGACTAGCTGGTCTTTGGAATTTGCTTAATTTGTCAAGGTAAGGTTGTAAGGCAGTCCACCACACAGTTACACCGTATTGAAGAGTAGGTCTTACAACCGCTGTATTTAGCCAATACCCCATCTGTAATGGCTTTTTTGCATGAGAAGAGTGCCACTGTGGCCTTACGAAGTTTTTCTTGTATGTTAGTTTTCCAGCTTAGCTTCTTGTCCAAAATAAGAATCAAATACTTGGCTCTATCAGAGAATGTTAAGCTCATACCTTTTATAGAAGGAGGGTTAATAAGTGGGTTTTAAATTTCCTGCTCAATGTAAAATAGGATAGGACAAGCTCAGTTTTGGAAAGATTTACCCCTAAACCACAGTGATCTGCCCAACAAGTTAGTTTTTTGGGAGCATTTTGCAGAAGCTGCTTAAAGGTATTCGGTTATCTTCCTGAGACGGCAATAGCAACGTAATCCGTATAAGCGATTAATCTGCAGCCCTCCCATCTTAGGCATACCAGCAGCTCATTCACCATAGAAGGAGGGACAGGACTCCACCCGCAGACAGAACTTCTGGCAGACGATAGCCCAGCTTTGAATAAGTAATCGTACTTGTGAGCAGAAGATTAATCAATTCGCCAAGCGAGTCTTCCATTCTTAAAGTCGACAGCGCATCCGTAATCGCAGATGTGTTGCCGTTGTTAAAAGCGCCTTCAATGTCTAGGAATATCACCATTGTGTAGTCCTTGTGGTGAAGGGAATGTTCAATAGAACGTACCAGTGTGCGCAGGGCTATTTCTACAGACTTGCCATTACAATACGCGTGCTGATCTGTAGACAGGAGTCTTTTGTCAATGCATGTGCGTATGTAGATATCGATCAGTCTTTCCAGTGTCTTTCACAGGAATGATGAAAGACTGTTTGGTCTGAGATCCTTTGGACTAACATGGAAGTATTTGCTGGCTTTGGGTATGTAAACCACGTTTACTTCTCTCAATAAAACTGGAATATGGACCAGATCGAGACAACTCTTTAGAATTATTTCCAGCAAAGGAAGGATAATATCCGAAGTCCTTTGCAACTCGGCTGGAAATATGCCATCAGGTCCTGCATATTTGTATGGTTTAAAGCTTTGTACCGCCCAAAGCAGAGCATTGAAGATAGTTGTACGAGTGTCTGCCCTATCAAGGCTGGCATTACTTAACAGAAGATTCTTCTATTTTATCACAGAAGAGTCTCCAAGAAGAGCGCTTTGCTGTCATAAATTCTCTTTTATAGAGTTTGAGAGATGCTTTGTCAGTATCCCAGTCAGCTTCTAATCTAGTAGCATTGGCTACGTTGAATAGCTTCCTGCAGCTGCTCCTGAAATTCCCTAACTCTGAGGTCCACCAATGTGGTTTCTTCTTGCCTCTTGGACAAATGAGAGGGCATAAGGCAGGAAGCGCCTTATTTAAAGCAAAGGTACTCACTTGACCTAGCTGTCAAGTTCATTAGTGCTAAGGTAGGAATTGTAAGATCAGAGTGTACGTTCAAATACTGTTTGTACGTTACCCGGTATTTGAGCCAGTCAGTCTTCCTATGATTTCTATAAGGTGATTGGCGAGGAGGTTTGTCAACTAAACTGAATTGTATCTATCAGTGATCGGAGAAAGAATACTCAGCCGATACCTTCTAGACTAGAATTATTTAGGTGAGAGAGTCGGTGACAAGAGTAATATCTAACACTTCTGGTCGACTCCTGGTTACGAAGGTTGGTTCATTACCAGTATCGACTACATTAGTTTAGTACTTAAAATATAATCGAAAAGAAACTCACCCCTGTCGTTGATGTCGGAGCTGCCCCATACTGAGTGATGGGCATTTGCATCGCAGCCAATAATGAGACTGGTGTTACGTTTTCTTGCCTCTATGATGAATCTCTCCAGGCTTTCACCAGGGAGTGATCCCAAATGGTCGTGGGCAAGATAAGTCAATGCCAGCTAATAGGTTCCTTGGTGAGTCTCGAATTGTGCGGCAGTGACATCTTGATCGCTGAAGTAAGGGAGTAAAAAAACAACCCATAAAAATTAAAATTTTTCTTGTAAATTCTCTAATCGGAGATACACACACACACACACACACACTGCGTGCTCGTCTTGTGGCAAAATCATCCACGAAATGACGCAGCGGCAGCGAACAGCGCTGCTCACAAAGCACAGAGCTAAGACTTTGCCGTGATCTGATGCGATATAGCGATATTTAAAAATTGTATATTGGGGTCCCCAAGAGGCCGATCGCTCCAAATTTTTACAAAAAGTGTTCTCCATCGAAGACACACATGTGTACAAAATTTAAAGAAAATCGGGTAAATTTTGTAAAATATTTGTATGAGAGCCCCCCGAACCCGAGGTCCGAAAGTATTGTCACCGGAAATATACATGTGTGCAACATTTCAATAAAATCGGGCCATGGGAAGTGGGCTAAAAATTGATCAGAAAATCTGACCAGCCAGCCAGCCAGCCAGCAAACCAGCCAGCCACGTGCACGCGAAGTTAATATAGAGAATTTAAAAAATTTTCCAAAAAAAAATAAAACAATTTGTTCTTCACAGAAAAAAATTTCCCAAAAAACTTGATACGAATTTTGGGAACTAAATGGTTACTATGGGACAGTGTTTAGACTGAATTACAACTATCCATATGGCGAGCTAAGAAGCTTGCTTTACTATCTTAACCCTTAACCACCTACCACCTATTTCAGTCCTGGAGACCGCTACAGATTTTTACCTCTATTTCGTAATTTCCGGTATTAAAAAAAATCAATAATATTGTTGTTAATACCTTTAAGCTTTTTTTTAAAGACCAAAATAACATAGATTAATGTATCATTTTGTGATTTTCGTAAAAACTTCACATATTAGCACTTTTAGCGCAAAAAATGACTACGCTCATACAATGAGAGCTGTTGCTGTAGGAACTTAAAATTTCGAATTCTTGGTATTAATTCTTATAAACTAAGAAAAACAAGAATAAAAAAAATAAAAAATCCAACATAAAAAAAACCTCAACCAAATTGCAACCCACCAACATTCACAATTTTTCACGGCAGCTACCGCAAATTTTTCTCGCACGCTCTAAGCAAATTGGTTTTTTGCACATGAAACATAAGTAAACTGTCTTGCGTTTCTATTTTGGATCACAACTGGAGCATGTTTTTCGTATTCCAAGCTTTTCTACACTAGGTAAGCTTGATGAATCTTCACTTATTTGTAGAACACGGCGAATAGAGTTCTTGATATCCCACTGAAGGTGATCATTTTCTACACAACGTCCTAAGTGCGGCTTTGTAAGCTGTTCTGCCAATTTTTTATGAAATTGAGTCTGCTTTCAGTCTTTTGAGTTTGATTGCTGAAACTTATGACGTAACCATTCGATGCAGATACATCCAACAATCTGTAAAATATATTCAAAGGCCACCTTCGTCAACGACGGGAAGTGGAGTAGTTTGAGCATCTTTGATCAAGTAGATCAACTCCTATTTTTGTTTTGTTATAGTATAACATTATTTCAGGTTTCTTAGTTCTTTCGTCTACACTCGCAGTATGATGTATACTCGAAACCATGACCACTGCTCTATTAGATGACATGGTGATATCCTTGGTAAAACCAAAAAGCGATGACTCAATTGACCTCTGCCTGAATGGTTTGAACTCGGGAGGTATCTCACGATTGTTCCTTTTCAAAGTATCCACAAAAGTGAGGCGTTTTTCTTTCAAGATTTTGATCAATTCTATTGATGAAACCCAATTATCAGCGGTTATGTTCCTATTCGTTCCTTCAATTGGGGAGACAAGGCTTAGAACTGCCTGAGTTGGTTTTAACAGTCTCTTTTCTTCTTGAGTCAAATCTTTCCCATCAGAGTCTTTGCCGAGATAAATGTAGGCATTGAGAAGATAACCATTCCTTGCATCTGTGATGCACATAATTTTTAGACCATATTTTGCTGGTTTTTTTGGCATATACATTTTGAATTTACAGCGACCGTGAAAAGCCACAAGCATTTCATCTATACAGGCACAAGTTCCAATCGTGTAACCTTTTTTTTACAGTTTTTTACAAAACATTGCAAAAAGTTCAGAAATAGTTGTAGACAAGTCAACTTCACGTCGCTGTTCTCTGGTCTCGGCATCGTCAAATCGTATAGTATTCATGAGAACCTCCAGCCTATTTTTACTAATAATGCAACGGTAAATTTCTCGCCCGGTGCCATCAGTACTATACCATGTTGTGTAATGCTCGTGAATTTCTTTGTATATTGCTGTATAAAACCAAAATCCAATAAAAGCTTTTAGCTCTATAAGCTATATTTTGGTCTGATTTTTCTTAATTTTTTCTGTAGCATCTGATCTGTTAATAAAAGGCTTCAAATATCCAATGGCGTCGAGGATCTAGTAAGTATGTAATGTATGCACGAGCGATATTCGGTGTAGATGCCCAGCGAAAGCGATTATCACAAAAAAAATTCTTTCCTCTGCACCTACCTCGAGACAGCGAACGTGAAAGGGGAATATTATCATCTGAAGAATCACTCTCATGACGCGCTCTAGAACGAGATCTTGAAGATACTGCACCTGCGGATTCAGCTTGAAACGAACTGTATTGTGTCGGAGATACTTCGCCATCAACCTCCATTTCAGAGTCGGATTCACAGTCTTCATACAGCGTGAAATCTTCGGTCACATCAGGTTCAACGTCACTGCAATCCTCGTCCGGCATATCTTCCCAATCAGACATCTCTTGCTGCAGCAATATCTCAATAGTTTCGTCACTTAAATTCATTTTGACACAAAAAACAAGAAAACTAAATAAACACAAAAAAATCACATAATCACCTACTTGCGGTACCAATTTTTACTACCTGGGCCAAACGCGTACACGTGTTCACTCTCCAAGCTCATGCGCGATACTGTTTGATGATTAGAAAAGGTACATGGATGCACTTTGTCGCACGACACGCAAATATTTGAATTTGAAAAACCGTTGCAGTCTGTGAGACCGCCGGTAGGTGGTTAAGGGTTAATAATTAGTAATGCTCTCGTTCTGATGTTCTTTGTTTTTTATGTAAAAACAAGTAAATGTAAAAAAACGTCGTTTTTCGGGTATTTATAGACACATACCTCACGCGTTGCATATATTACACGCGCACAAAATTTCAGGGTCGTGTGAAGGGTGGTTAAAAAATATAGGCACTATTTCAAAGTGACCAACTTTCCAAGGATACCAAACTCAAGATCTTAGAAATGGCTGCTCAAAAAATTTTAGCTCTCTATTGGTTAAAAAGGAACTCAAAGAAGTCGAAAAAACCTACAGACAGGAAAAGTCAAGTTAAAAGTTTTTAAAAATTGAAAGGAATATACAAGTTAATGAATTTGGGGTGACAGCTGGTACTGTAGTCCCAAGTCATTGGTAACTTTACACTTCCGTAGTATTCACATGTACTACGGAAGTCTAACCAAACCAAAGAAGGAAAATCTGCTCTACTACTGTACGGAGCTCCCTACATTGATGCCTTTTAAAGGCATTTTAATTTCGTCCTTTCCCCGGTAAAAAAAATGTACATTAACAAACCGTTATAATTTTGGAAAGAGCTGTCAAGGTTTAAGATTTGAATAAAAGTTACACATCCAAAATTTCAAATAATTTTAATAGTCATCAACTAAAATAAGAATGTCACGCCTACCTCAAAAATTACTACAAACTAACAAAAATTAATTAAACAATTTAATTTAGAAGTTTCGCTTATAAACAAATAATATGATTTCCTAAATTTGTTTTCATTTTCCTATCTTAGAGTTCAGCTTTGGAAGTTTCAAAATTTTGTATTATCCATAACCAAATCAACATTGTCCCACTGTGTTATGGTCAATGAATATAGCATGCAATTATAATTATCTGTAGTCTCTTCTCCTTTTCTAGACTTTGTTATTGCTTAGTGCCCGTTTTGACTTTCACGTTGCCGGTAGCTTTGTTGGTTCCATACTACAAAAAGCAACATCAATGCACTTGCACAAACTGTTACAAAGTCTCCAACTCCTCCAAGTCAATATAAATCGTGGGGGCGGGAATACAATTTTACAATTACAAAGAGTATTCACGAATTGATGCAGAAGATGTAAAATTGCAAAAATGTAATTTTACTTTTCTGTGAATCGTGAGCGACTAAAAAAAATGCTGTATGTCCAATTTTACTAAACATTAAATTGCAATTGATGTCTCGAAACTACGTGTGTTCAAATAATCTAATATTTTTAAGAGTTCACAATCATTCTATTTTTTATTTGCACTTAAGTGATTATTGTGGAACTGCATACACAAAATTCATATTCGGGAACTTAAATATACAGAACATTTGTACTTCAAAAAAATTTAGGGATAGGCTACTGAAGTGCAAAATTGTTTCCGAAATACAGGACGGACGGTCACCGTAATTCATGAATTGAATGCAAAAGCAAATACGAGCATGACAAACGAAACAACACGTTCGCAACTTTGCAAGCCCTATCTACGTGAAACCGAGAATACGCAAACTAACTACAGGAATACAAAGAGTGCCCTCTTTTTCTTTTTGGGCAATTAGGTCAGCGTATTTCCATTTTGTCATATAACAGTTTTAGTGTTTATTTTCCCCTTTTCATGAGAGTCCATTTAATTGGTTCTCCATTTTAAACAGATATCACGAGTACAAAGGACAAAGAGTGGCGGTAAGTGAAACAGGGAATCTGCTGTCGAGATGTAATTATCTGCAAGCGTGACTTTCATTTGTTGAAAACGATAGTTGGTTCTACTGCTCTCCGTTGCTATAATTAAGCCTCTGCGCTATTAGGAAACACTGTGTATGCACAACGAGTGTCAATTCACTATGTAATTGATGATATCATATTAGGGGGTGATTAGCCTAAATTGCCAGTGGCTGTGCTTTTTATTTAATTCTCTATATTAACTTCACTTGCCCATTGCACGGATGTCGGTCGGCAGTCTGTCGTGGAATCTTGCGATCAATTAATCCACTTCTCAAAGCCCGATTTTATTGAAATTTTGCACACATGTGTATTGCCGGAGACAACATTAAAACTTGAGGCCCCTCGGGCCACTGGTTCGGGGGGCTCCCATACAAATATTTTACAAAATTTACTCGATTTTCTTCAAATTTAATACGCATGTGTATCTCTGATGGATAACGCTTTTTGTAAAAATTTTTGAGACCCCGGGCCCGTGGTCGTGGGGCCCCAAATTAAAAAAAAAATTAACCCTATTTTCTTCAAATTTTATATACGTATGTATGAGGAGTGCCCATATAAATTTTTTAAAAATTAGCTCGATTTTCTTCAAATTTTAAACACATGTGTATCATTGATGGAACAAACTTTTTGTAAGTTTGTTGCAGTGATCTGGCCCTGAGACCCGTGTGGTGTCCATGTAAATTTTTTAAAAATTAGCCCGATTTTCTTCAAATTTTAACACATACCCATCTCCTATTAGAGAATTTACATGAACAATTTTTATGGGTTGTTTTTTTAATTCGTCAATTTAGCTAATAAGAATATATTTTTAATTTAAAATGTTTATTATTGTACGTAGTAGTGCTTTGAACTGAAACAAATTGCAAACTCGCGTTGAATTAATTTTTTTTTGCGATTTGTTGTCTTTTTGTCAATGTTTATCCAGTTCTGAGCTATCCATTGCCACCCGCTCAAATGGTGCTCCAACATTATACTGTAGCATTTTTCCTCTAGTTTTTGTTGCGGTCCTTTGCTTGTTGCGCACACATCTATCTCTACGGCAATTGACCCAGTAGAAGCGATTCCTAACTTTATCTAGCGTCTTGTTAACGCCCAATTGTGCTTCTGATGTACCAATTTGTAATTCTTGCAGGACTTCTTTGATTCGGATTGTTGGAAGCACAATCTGTGATTTTGTTCTTCGACCATCAGCTGATTCCCATTGCTTTACCAGCAGTCCATCTTCAAATCTCAATGACTGCCATTGAGCCCAGAAACTTTTTAGTGTAGGACTTGCTGCTGCATTGTCGTACCACTCCGGTCTTTCTCCTTGCTCCATCCATTGAAGTATTGGAGCAACTGATTCATCTTGCTCTTGTTCTTCACTTAGCTGCTCTCTTGTTAAATGATCTTTCATCTGCTGGACAGGAATTCGTGAAACAACTGAGCATTTAGGGTTTTCCTGTCTTCTAATGCGATTGTATGGGGTGATTTCCTGAATGTCTCACCATTGTGATTTCCAGTCATTCTGAGCGGAACTTTATATTACGCCATCTTAGCACTTGCTTCCCCATATCAAGTGACATCTGGTGCACCATCATAAAGTCCAGACTTAATAAGCATTCATCTTCCCCACGGGCAACAATAAGCCGATGTCGAAAGCTTAATCCTCCAAACTCGACCGTAAGGAAACGTTCACCCTTAACTGCTGCAGCTTCTCCTGTAGCTGTCCTCAACTTGTAGTGATGCAATCTGTTTACTTGCTCTCCAGACACAATTTCAGGACTCACAATTGATTTGTAAGTTCCTGTGTTAAGAATAAATCGCAACGTCTTCTCTCCAATACTCCATTAACAACCAAACTGTTGCAATCACTTCCAAGATTTGTACGGTGTATTGTGACCCTGTTGATATTTCCTTGTCTTCTTCAGCCTTTGCCCTGCAAAGCTGGTACAAGACGATCGCTCCACCCTATTCAAATGTTGTGCATTTATCCGTCGTAATCTTTCCATATAATTGATACCATTCACAGACTGTCTCATCATGTTTCCAGATCTCAGTTCCTTGGAATCCCGAATGAAATATCCTGACATCTAAAACACTTTAATGACGAATCGAATCTGCTACTTCTGTCGTTTTGAAAGCAACCAGTGGTTGAGTTGGCTTAGCTGCTTCTTACTCCAGCACCAACACTTCATTCACTGATTTTCCTCTGGCTGTAGTCTTCAAAGCTTCAAGCTTCAACTGTTCATCTCGAATAGAATTGATGAAAGCATCAACTGCCAATCCGTCCAAGAAACCAGCCGGAACCCCACAAGAGGCTTATCGTGCCAGCTTGGTTATTTCCCGTTCTAATTCTTGAAGTCGTTCTCCTCGCTGTTATTTCTTCATTTGGAGAAGTATTTTGCTTAATTTCTGGTCGTAAGACTGTCCATAACGCAAGTCCTACTCTTTCAAGATTCTTCCGGAACTCATCTCAGCATTTTGAATCATTTGCAATACATCAGCCGCCTTGCCCCTCAACGCCAGGATTAGAGAATTTCCGGACCCCATACATTATGTTGTACCGCAGCTCCAAACTGGACTTTCAAATTTTCAAAAGCTGTGTCGCCATCGAACATGGCTTCAAAATTCCTTTCTAGACGATTCTGGAATGACTCGGGTACTGCTTTGTTGAGTGTTCCCTGACAAATTGAGTACGACTATCCAACCGAATCTCCTACTCTTTAATTTTTCCTTCCAAGCCACTATCTTTTTCAGTCATATTTGTCTTCTTCTTGAATTTCATTCATCTAACTTTTAAGCGATGTTTGAGCTTCATTCATTTCTTCTTTAAGCATTTCCAGGTTCTGATTTTGTTTATCAAATTTGGAGCTAAGCTCTTGACTTTGCTGATCAATTTCTTTCTTTAGGTCTTGTGTTTACTAACTAACTTTTTCTCTTTGCAAGAACTTTTTGAACTTGACTGGTTGAATTCTAAACAATAAATGAATGAATTCCTGCGGCAACGCCGTACTATTTATACTCATTATACTCAGTATATTTATAACTTCGTGCTCTCATTCAAGACTCCAGATTTAGAGGATTCATAACAACTTGAAAAAAATGTGTATCGTTTAACCCAAAGATCGCGTTCCACAATATGACGGATTCGTAGAAAATTGTTTGGATTGATTAAATTAAGGCACCGCCTAAAAACGCTTTGTGATATTTTTTAAATGTACTAAAATCATTTTCTCGATCACGCGAATATAATGTGCAAATATGAGCATTTTTGGTGACTTCAGCGCCAGCTATGGAATATTTTGATAGCTTATTTTACGTGTATTGGCGTTATAAATATGACCTGAGAATTTTTTTTATAATGTACACACGCTAAAGGGGTTTGAACCCTTATAATCCTTAGCACAGCGTGGGCGAGGAAAAGATGAGATGTCTATGCACGCGTGTCTTAAACGACTGCAGATCATACAAATGCGGAAACACAGAATCAGGCAATTCATTCCACATAACTATCGTGCGGCTAAAGAAGGAATCTCTGAATTGGTTAGTACGTCCGTAGATAGGCTTAATGGTGGCCCGTGAGCTAGAGTTGAGGCACGGGTATTACGGATGGGTTAGGGAATGGGCGGGATACATCTGTATATTTCTTTTGAAGAACGCATGTGGAAAAAGCAATAAAACAGTGACAGGCAGGAAACATTCGTACGATGTTCAAGCGATTCGATTGTTTTCGCGATATGTACGTCACCAATAAGTTTTATCGCGCGGTTCTGAGCTCTGTCTAGTAGGGGGCACCTGCCCAGACAATACAGTTGTATTCAAGTTAAGGGCAAATATGCGCCTTGTAAATAGTAGCCAGATTTGAAGGAGTGAAGTACATCTTGCACCGTTTTAGGAAACCTAAACATCTCTCAGCATTTTTGAGAATTGAGAGTTTTCAGTTTCTTTGATGCAAGATCCATTCATAAATAAAGGTTGGGAGTTTAAATTACGCGTAGACGAAAGAAGGCAGCATTGGGTTTTAGAAGCGTTAAATTCAATTCTATTATGTAGTCACCACCTTGTTATGCTGTCAAGGTCAGAATTTAACGTGTTTAACATACGTTGTTGTTCAAGTTCCACTTGTGACGAAGAGGGGCGTGCAGAAAGCGTGAAGTCATATGAAAAGCTAAGTGAAAAGCGAAAGAATGGATTGGATTAGAAGTGGTGGATAGGAGATCATTAATGAAAATCAGAAAGAGTGTCGGAGATAAGACCGAGCCTTGAGGAACACCGGTGTTTATGCGGTGAACATTGGATTTGAATCCGCCCAATATGACCTGGATTAACCGGTCAGAAAGGAATTTACTAGTCCAATCGAGCAAGGTGTTATTAAATCAATAAGCTTTCATTTTCGACAAAAGAGCTTGATGCCAAACTCTGTCAAATGCCTTGGAAAATGTCAAATGCCTGAGATTATCAAGAAGATTGGTTGAGCCATTAAAAAGTTATTGAGTAAGTTACAGGCGCACCATCGATTACATAAATAAAGATATATATATCGCTTTGTTCCCACATTTCCATTATTAAAACTTAAAATAATAAAAATAATAATTAATTAAAAAAAAATATTTATTAACATGTAGTAATATGCGATAAGTGATAATTTCGGTTATATTTAAACTATGATATGGCTTACGTTGTAGTACACTGCATTCTTCGCTAATAATCTCCTTGAAAATAAACACAATTGCTTTTAAAATGTACATATACAAAAGATATACAAAAGTAAAGTATTCATCCCACTTATGTATAACTAAAAGAACTTTGTTGTGAATAGTTGACATTGATGTTGATGTAACGTAGCGTTCACTGAATTAAATTAACGTTCAACTAAATGTTGTTAACCTATTTTCCATGTATAACATTTTTTCAGTGCTGTTTATCCTTGATAAATCAGAGCATTGGCGCCGGCTATAATATCCGTCTGGAAAAAGTATTTTATTGATGTTGATTGTTGATGTACACTTCTGACGCACTGAGGTTTGGTGTCGTCAGAAATAGTATTTTCACACGACCATAGATGAAAGTGACTGTTTCCTACACTACAACAAAGTTCGAAAGTAGGCATTATCAACACTAATGTGTTAATATAGAAAATACTGTTATTATTTACTGCAGTCTCAGCGAAACCACATTCTCACAGTAGTTTTGCGGGTAAATTTTTAAAGAAAATATGTATGGGGCCCCCGGACCCAGAGGAATTCCAGATCCTAAGTGGGGTAAGACAAGGTTGCATTCTATCGCCGATACTTTTTTTGTTGGTGATTAGCGATGTGCTTCGCGCAGCTTTATCTACTGAAATTAATACTGCCAAAACTAAAATCATCAACCTCGGCACTAACTCAGTAACTCCAGTTAACATTGCTGGACAACCGGTAGAGAGAGTAGAGAGTTTCCAATATCTTGGGAGTATTGTCTCGACCGAAGGTGGAATCGAACAGGACATTGTCAACCGAATCGGCAAAGCAAAATCAGTGTTTGGAATGATGTCCATAATATGGCGAAGCAATGCGATCAGCTTAAACACCAAGCTGCGACTGTTTCGTTCAAATGTTGAATATGTGCTGTTGTGTGGGTGCAGCACTTGGAAGGTGACCGCTACTATCACAAAAAGATTACAAACGTTCGTAAATAGGTGCCTATGGAACATCTTAAGGGTTTTCTGGCCTAACCGTATTTCTAACGAACATCTTTACCATAGGAAGGGTCCGGAACCAATAGGCACAACAATCCAACGACAGAAGTGTCAGTGGATTGGTCATACACTCCGAAAAGGTGACAGTTCCGTAGCAAACTACGCAATGCAATGGAATCCGTTATCTCTGAATAGTAGAAGAACGGTCGTCCGAGAAATACATGGCGCACAACAGTTGAGGAGGAGTCACGGCAATTGAGGAAGAGTTGGAGAGTAACCAGTAACCGCACGCGATGGCGCGTAGGCGTAGTAGAGGGCCTAGGACCCACAAGGGGATATACGACATAAGAAGAAGAACAGTACTTAAGGGTAAGTGATGTACATGTGTATTTGTTCTAAGAACTATTTTGCTGGATTCATTTATCTGTTAATCAATTGTTTCTATACAAATTATAGAAAATACTGCAACTATGTAGTGTGAATGTTAACTTCTAAAATCATGTTTAAATATCGATCGTCCTTAATGATTTGTTGCTGTTGTGCTCGCAATTATTTTCTGCCATACATTCCCTTAGATTAATAATAATAATAATGTTCGGCGTGACAGACCGTTGCGGTGCTAGGCCTAGCTTCTCGCGACCATTTGTGTTGTGCATGTATATTTTTGAACTCAAATGAAAGGGACCAACAATTTAATTACATATCCGAACGGCGAATTGAGAAGCTTTCCGTGACAAGTTATTACTCTCGGACGCTTGTCGGGCATTCGCGAGAGGTGGGACCGTGAAAAACACTTTTGGTGTTCCTGGGATTCTAACCAAGAACCTCTTGCTGAGAAGTCCACGCTTTTATCCATTGAGCCACGGCGCCCACCCCTTAGATTAAAGAATATAGCAAAAAACAGCACCATAAAAATTAAAAATTTTTCTTGTAAATTCTTTAATCGGAGATACACGTATGTGCAGTTTGAAGTGGGTTAAAAATTGATCACAAGATTTGGTCAGCCAGCGACAAACACACCGACACGGAAAGTTAATATAGAAAATTTAAAAAGAAAGAAAGTCATAAAATTCATTTGCATATATGTATACACCTATTTATATGAAATCAAAGGACTCAATCATCTTCAACGATGTATCAATCTAACTGTTTACGTAACGGATATAAATGATCAAAATATAAAACATTTTCATGAATGAGTGTGCTCCTTGAATGAAAAATGTTCATTTCAGTAATGGATTTAATCCAAATAACAAATGAAATAATATAATAGTCTTACGAATGGATACTTGTAAATTTGTATTTGAACTTTAAAAGAGTTCATTCTTATAGGCAAAGTTACTTACCTTTTCAAGCAAATGTTGGGTAAGGAGTTATTTATGGCCTTAAATTGTGAGCTGGTTTAATGAAATTAAAAAAAAACTCACACAAGTCGGCTGATTTCACTATTCGTGTATTTTAATCATGGGCTAGCATCTACCCATATATAACGGATATTGAGCTGAATCATGAATGTAAATTGCGGTTTTTTATTTTTCCAGAATCGGCAATTTTATTTCAGATTCGGATAAGCAGCATTACTGACGTGTGGCAGGCTTCGGTATATGAATTTGTAACACTCATATAGTACCTTTTTTAGTACATTATTGCTACCCATAATTTCCTGTAATTTTCGTTATCGACGACTGATTTGGATAAAACGCAAAAACCCCAGGAAAGTTGATTATATTTTCTTTAAATATGTCATTAAAACTTGGTTAATTTAGGCCCATTTTCTCAAATACTAAAGAAAAACTAACTTCAACTAAGTGTTTAATTTTCTATAAAAACCAACCAATAAAACTTAAACTTTTTCAAGTAAGTATTCTAATCGGAGATTCTAGGATTTGGATTAACTAAGTCGATCTTTTAATGATGATAATGATGGGCGCTGTGGTTCTACTGAATAGTGCGTTAAACTACTGAGCGTGAGGTTTGAAGTTCGAATTCCAGAAAAATACCAAATAAATATATTTAATTATAAAAAAAATTTCTTTTATTTTCAAACTTCTTCATCTTTGGAAATTATGACACACACCAAGGCATAAAGGTTGGTCTAAGTTATTGGTAATTCAAGCATATATAAAAATAAAATCGCTATCCCCAAGAGAACAACCCATAAAATTAAAATTTTTCATGTGAATTCTCTAATAGGGGATACATATGTGTGTAAAGTTTGAACCGGGTTATTTGGAAAAAATTAATATTAGAGCCCCCTTCACTTCAAAATTGTTTCAAAAACTATTCTCACCGGAGATACACATGTGTAAAAAAATTTGTATGGGAAAAAAACTCAAATCAAAAATTCTAAAATTTTTACAAAAAGTTCGGTCTGTCGGAGATACACATATGCTTAAAATTCAAATTAAAACGGGCTAATTTAAAAAAAATATGGCCCCGTCCCCGAGCCACATGGCCAATTCGCTTCAAAAATTTTACAAAAAGTTTTGTCCGTCGGGATAAACATATGTTTATCCCCGGGGCCCGGGGTCTGTAAATTTTTTACAAAAAAGTGTTGTCCATCGGATATACACACGTGTATAAAAGTTGAAGAAAGTCGGGTTAATTTTTTTTTAAAAATGTTTATGGGGCCCCACGACCTTGGCGCCCGGGGTCTCCAAAGCTTTTACAAAAAGTGTTGTCCATGGAGATACACACGTATATATCATTTGAATTTGGGTTAATTTTTTTTTTAAAAAAATTGGGGCCCCACGACGATAGGACCCGGGGTCTCCAAAATTTTTTACAAAAAGTGTTGTCCATGGAGATACACACGTATATAAAATTTGAAGAAAATCGGGTTAATTTTTTTAAAAATTTGTTGGGACCTAATGACCCTGTGACCCGGGGTCTCCAAAATTTTTACAAAAAGGGTTGTCCATCGGAGATACATACTTCTATAAAATTTGAAGAAAATCGGGTTAATTATTTAAAAAAACATTTATGGGGCCCCACATCCCTGGGGCCCGGGGTCTCCAAAATGTTTACAAATTTTTCCATCGGAGATACACATTTGTATAAAGTTTTAAGAAAATCGGGTACATTTTGTAAAATATTTGTATGAGAGCCCCCCGACCCCGAGGTTTGAGGGGCACCAAATTTTAATAGAAATATACATGTGTGAAAATTTCAATAAAATCGGGCTTTGGGAAATGGGTTAAAAATTTATCAGAAAATCTGACCAGCCAGCCAGCCAGCCACGGGCACGCGAAGTTAATATAGAGAATTTAAAAACGCTACTTGTTTAAATAAATACAAATCCAAGTTTTGTTTCCAAAATAAAAAAATCTCTATTATACGCCCATAACGGCTAAGAACTTCCACTTAGTCCCAAGTGTACTTAACTTATTGCACTTTCAAAGTGCGTACCATACCACTGAAAAGATAGATGCAATTACTAAGAGTACTGCAACTTATCGCATGAGTGTGTTTTTCTTTTAGGATGACTTATTACGTACAACCAGTGTAGAAGTGCTTATCCATCAAAATAATTATAACGGCGATTAAGACAAGGTTTCAGTTTCAGTTCAAAATTCTTTATGACGTTCAACATGAGTTACTTAACCACGCTCAAGTACACCTAACTCTGCCAGTTGAAGCGTAAATTTTCGGTTTACCATTATTCATTATAAAGTTGAGAAGTTGGCCACTCAATTTTCAGTTAGGTATGATTCAAGAGTAAGAATACTACGTAAGTATATGTATACATTTACTATGGTTGTAGGGGAAACGCAAGAATATTAAATTTACACATTAATGCACAAATATACTGCTGGATTAGGCTGAATTCTGTTGGGTATAGAGATAACAATGCTATAGTTTTGTAATAATGTTTCTAGCTCCAGAGTAAACGTTTAACGTGTGCCCAAAATGTATAAACATTTCTTATAAATACGAGTAGATTCACATCACATCACATCACAGATTAGTTTTTGTAGTATTCCCACATTTTGTGTTGTTAGCTCCATAGTCAGTCTCTTGAAATCTAATGGACTGATGCAAGGAGAAAATATGTTGTTTGCACTATACATTTTTGTTGCATCCATCCGATTATAATTTCACAGCTCATACAAAGAACAAGGTAAAACTTTTTCCATTTAACTAATAATCACATGTAATTGAAATTAATTTGTTAATTTTGACAGTTATTGGAAAATCTCGGGTGGTTGTTGCAACACTTTGCTAGATTAAAACTCGTTTTTTAAAGTTGTTTCGGAAGAAGAATAAACTATGCATGAATTATTTTCAGGTAAATTCAAGTAAAAACCTTTAACATATTGTTATACGTATATGAGTGTCTACATAATTAAATTAATTTTGAGCCAAGTTCTATGTATGTAATGAGAAAAACTAAAATATACCATAAGTATTACTAGAAGGTCGAAGGATATGAGATGATAAGCTTTACGCTGTAAGAGTACATGCTGATCTCATACTTCTATGTAGAACGTGCACGGGAATAATGACTACTTTGAATAAAATGCACATGTTTAATGTGACTATTCGGGATTTCTGGGTAGAAGTTAAGCTGGTTTAGTTCATCACTAACTAATTGTCTCATACTCCTACACTGCCATGTAATATGCAAGGAATATAAATGCTTTACCTTTAGTGTTGGAATAACAATTCATATTATAGTGAATAGTGAAATTAGCTATAGTACTTTTTAGAATATTGTTACGAAAGTAGTTTTAGTGCACTTAACAGCGCAATCTATATACAGAATAAGTAATATTGTATATAAAGTTATATATGGGGAACCAGAGTACTTACAAGTATATAGAACAGTGTTTTATGTGAATATAAGTGTTATAAGTGATAAATAAGTAGTCACCAATGTAAATTTGTGAACTTTTGCTTAATTAAAAGCTGTAATTTGTGATTTAACGAACTTGTGTTGTTATTTGCAAAATCCATTGCAAACTCTAGAACTCTTTAGAAGACCTAAATTTCGTTATAATATGCATCACGGTTAGTAAGCGATCCTCTAAAATTGAGAATAGTTTGGAATTGTTCGATATCTAGGCACTTGAAGTAATTTCATTAGTGCTCATGTATATTACAAACTCTCTATAAAGCTTAAATTTCGTAACAATATGCATCACGGTTAATAAGTTATCATCCAAGATTTAGAATTGTTTGGAATTGTTCCAATACTGATTCGTTATCTAGGCACTTGAAGTAATCTCCTTAGTGTTCTATATTTTATTTAATGGATTTAGACCATTATAATACCCGACACATGTCAACGTTAAGTAATAATTTGCATTATTATTGCAAATTATCATTATATAAAAAATACATTTACTATTTTTTTTTTTTCAATTTGATAAAAATTAAAACTTACAATAATTTTTGCTTCAAAATATTTTCAAAAAAAAAATACTTGTTAGATAACGCTCACGCTGTGCCAAACATATAGCCTAGCACTATAAGGGTTCAAACCTATATACGCGTACACAAATTATAAGAAAAGGTAAAGTTTGTAATCCGACACAAGTCAACTAAGAAGACTTAATAATGCTAAATAATAGCAAAATTGGAAACTCAAAAAAGTACACTTAAAAGACATGACTGTTGAGTTTATTTTCTATGAGGTTAATTAAAACAAAACAAAATTATTCATTTTTAAATTCTCTATATAAACTTTGCGTGCCTGTGGCTGGCTAGTAGAATCTTGTTCAATTTTTAGCCCACTTCCTAAAGTCCGATTTTATTCAAGCTTTACACACATGTCTATCTCCGATGAGAATACTTTCTGCCCCTGGGTCAGGGGGCACCCATACAAATTTTATATAAATACCTGATTTTCTTTAAATTTTATACGCATGTGTATCTTCGATTAGAGAATTTACAAGGAAATTTTAAATTTTATGGGTTGTTTTCTTTAGCTTGATTTTAGCTACAAATCTTGGTGCTCGTTCTATGAATTTGATTGATTTTAGTATATATCTTCGTTAGAACATCTTCGTAATTCGTGACTATATTATAACGTTTCTAAAATAATGTCGAGGCAACGTTCATAAAGTAATGAAATATTATGGATAAGGTAAAATTTTACAATTTGAACAAAGTCAAAAACTTCTCTAATTGACTTTTTTAAATGACACAGCAAACCTTAAGTTCAAATTATCCAAAGGACACCGGGAAAAATATTCTTAAACTATTTACCTTCTTTTTTTGCTAGAAGTAGAAGCAATGTTGAGAAAAGCATTTGCCTCATCTCTTGTGGATGATTCTTGGATGACACAAAAGAGGTGCGATAATGTTGGGATTTTTTGTTTGAAATAGTTGAATTTTTCATGGTAATTACTACTGTGTTCCACTGTTGTCAAATTACTGTAACAGAAGTTTCTTCAACAAATTGTAGCTCTGTAGCTCCTTTTTGTTTGTAGAACAAAAATTGCTGTACCCAAGCTCAAAAGTCAAAAGTACATTATATAAAAGCTGCTTTAAAACAAACTACAGAGAAAGTAAATTGTAATATTTGACAGATTGCCACCCTAAGAATTCTTGTCTCTTTAATTAAGATGTAATAAAAATTTACTGTTAAACTTTAAATAGCAAATGCATAATTATAAGATTCACACTCATAAAGGTGGAAATCATCCTTGTATAATTGTATAATAGTATACATCAACGAAAAAGAAGAAGTAGTGGTAACTTTTTACGGTAAATACAATAATAAAGTTAGAAAGAAAATAAAGTTAATAATTTCTTTGTTCTTTGTATTACGGTATTAATTACGAATAGTTGTGAGAGGATAAAAACTCTACGTAAAATCATTTAATAATATTTATATTTGGCTCTAGAGACTGTGATCTCATAGCTTCCCACATCGTATTGTGAGTGGTATATTTCTGCACACAAATTAAAGTGACCTACAATTTTGAGCCATATCTGAAAGGAGAATTTAGGTACTTTCTCAAGACATTCATGAGAGTTGGGTCCGTAAAGAAGCTTGTGTGTTTTTTTTAGTTTTGAACTTTCCATTCAGTAGTCCAACGTACTAACCACTTGAATAACAGCGTCCACCCTGAAATTCAGAAATATCTAAGAAATAATTGGTTATCAGTTTCAAACGATTACTTTCTTGCTCTATTTTCCTTTGATTTCATACAGTAAAATCTCTAACTATAGTATATTAAATTAACTATATTCCTATATATTTTATATCCCAATCATATGGAGAGAAGTGAAAGTGGTCTTCATTCCAAAAGCAGGTAAATGTTCCCACGTCAGTCCAAGGACCTCAGACCCATTTCGTCATTCCTTTTAAAAACATTAGAATGATCGATGTCCACCTTCGTACTAGTATATTGACAAAAGACTTCTGTCCGTCGATCAACACGCGTACTGCAAGGGCAAATCTTTAGAAACAGCTCTGCATAAGCTCAGTGGTGGTTTTTCTGAATATCGAAGGCGCTTTTAAGAACGTCAAAACATCTTCGATCACGGATGCGCTGTCGACTTTGGGGGTGAACGACTCACTGTGTGAACTGATTGATCTTCTGCTCAATTCAAGACTTGGTGTGTCGTTTGCCAAAAGATTTGTCAGCAGAGGCACCCCGCAAGGAGGAGTCCTGTCCCCACTTCTTTGGAACCTGGTGGTAAATGAGCTGCTGGTTCGCCTGAGGGGGGAGGGCTGCGGAGTGATCGCCTATGCGGACGACGTTGCCATAGCCGTCTCAGTAGAGCACCCACACACCTTGAAAGAACTTCTGCAGAATGCTCTAAAGCTAATAAGCTGGGCAGATCACTGTGGGGTAGGGGTAAGCCCCCAAGAAACCAAACTTGTTCTCTTTACGAGGAACTACAAAATCCCACTCGTTAACCTTTCGTCCATCAAGCGCACAAGCTTGACTTTCTCCGATAAGGCCAAATATCTTGGTCTTTTTCTGGATAGGAAGCTGAGCTGAAAACCCAACATACAAGAAAGAGTCCGTAAAGCCACAGTGGCACTCTTCTCAAGCAAAAAAGCCATATGAAGCAAATGGGGTCTTCAACCGCATATCACTCATTGGCTGTACACAGCAATAGTCAGACCTTTGCTGCTATACGATGTGGCTGTTTGGTGGACTGCATTAAATAAAGCGATTAATCGCGACAAACTAAGCAGAGTCCAAAGATCAGTTTGTCTTTGTGTGAGCCGAGCGCTTCGTACAACTTCCTCTGCTGCACTGGACATTCTGCTCAACCTTGCTCCACTCGACATCTTCGGCAGACAACTGGCTGCAAGCGCGGTTACTCGCCTCAGAGCAATCTCTCAGTGGACCGTGAATGATTTCGGCCACTATTCTATCCTGAATTCAGTCAGGACTCCACTTGTCAACATAGACTACACCATTCCGCAGGTCCACTTCAACAAAAACTTCCAGGTCACCATCCCCTCCAGGTCTTCTTGTGAGTAAGGTATCTACTTGGAAAATGAAGGGATTCACTTCTACACAGACGAAAACTGCTGAAGAGGTTGGCGGAGGTGTCCTTTCAAAAAGACTAAATCTAAGTCTCTCTTTCCGTCTTCCTGATCACTGTAGTGTTTTCCAGGCTGAAATCATGGGTATTAAGGAAGGAAGATATGGAACATATGGCTGATGAACTCGCCAAACATGGAACCACACTACCCCTATTGCCTGAATATGGTTCACTAGGCATGCCGATCGCTACGTGCAAACTCATGTTTAAACGTGATGCAAGAGTAAAAACTAATTATAGATGGTTAAACGGCACAACTTGCATAGCAACGAAGCAGAACTGGCCCAAGCTAGATACGAAACGCTCCAAGTGTTTCATCCCTCAAAACAGACTGCACATTAGTACCATTATAGGTTGCATAAATGGACACTGTCTCATAGGCAAGCATGCAGGAAGACTAGGAGTCTTTTCCAACGATTTCTGCAGAAGCTTCATTGAAGAGAAGGGGGGGGAAACCACTCTCCATCTACTTTGTACGTGCCCAGCCCTATCGAATAGGCGGAAGCTCCATCTGGAAGCGTTCTTTTTCAACGATCTGAACGATCTAACCCACATTGACATTAATAGTCTCTTGGGCTTCATACGAAGCTCCAAGTGGTTCAACGAGTAGGCGTGGAATTTTCCTAGATCCTTGTGGTATCACAACGGACCTTCATGGTCTAAGAGCGTCGGTTTTGACTGACGGCCACTTCAACCTTACCTAACCTAACCATATTAAATTAAAACAAATTCAAAATCAGACCTGATCCGATCAAAAAATAACCCAAAGTTTTAATAATCAAGCGGAATACCTAAGTTGTTTAGCTGATCTAACATCAGCAATTTTGCAAAACAAAAATAAATTCCAATACGCCTTCCAGCCCAATGTCTTTAATATAAAATTAAATAGAAGTAACGCTCCCAGATAGGTAATAAACAATGAATATTTTTAGAATACTCGTGTAAATATTTCACAAAAATTAAAACTTTTTAACTTTAACATTCCTCACAACCAATTAGTGTGAAAGATATTGAAGGATACCAATTTCATTTTATTTTGATTATGTAAATTTTATGAGTAAAGTATGAGTATGTAGTGATGAGAAAATGGAATGTTGGATGAACTTTTTCCCAAGAAATTTATTTAGATTTCAATTAGAAATTGCTAATGAAGTTAATAAATATTTTTTTTTTAAATCTTCCTGTTGTATAGCTGTATTTAGCTTTAATGAATAAAGCACACTTTGCTTTCTGCTTGTCAGGCGAAGTATTTTGTTTTATGTATTTTTTCTACATAGATTCTAATGTCTGTAATTTCCTGAGAATTTATTCTCTTAATTGGCTCTACAACTGGTATCTAAACCCGCCAACCATCCCTTCCCCACCACCTCAAAAAATTGCTCTACGAGTTGATAAGACCAAGTGTTGAGACGTTCCTTGAACTTTGAGTGTCTATGCGAAGGATTGGCATTGCTGGTTTCGAAGAGTTTACTCGAAAGAAGGATTGCAACAAAAGAAGGATTTTTCGGTTTTAAGTAACCATGCGTCAATTTCTGATTTATTATCATCGGCTGCTACAATTTATCCATGGCAGTTTAATAATTGAAATCATTTTTCACTATATCTTATGTGATGTTCATTTTCAGGAATACGTTCCCCTACGTTAGTAAATGACCCTAGATGTAGCTGGATATAATATAAATCGATTGCTTTAAATTTATTCTAAGGGAATAATCCACTGGTTGCATCACCAACCATTACCCAACAACGGCAAATCGGAATGCTTAATGGCTAGTGTGTGATTGTGATTTTAAATTGCTTGCATTGTCGCAAAGTTCAGCCGATATACCCACGTACTTTTTTATAAATATACTTTTGTTGATACATCTACATATGTAAACAATAAGCTATGCTAAAAACAACACCCTCAATCAGTATATGTGTACGTTTGTGCCCTTTGTTGTGAAATGTGATAGAAATCTATCGACATTCTCGTTTCAAGGTACTCTTAGTTAAACTGCGAATGCGCAACATTTATCGATTTGTATTGAATATATCCGACCGAACGCGTACAAACTGATGCTGATGGTAATCCATATGTGGATTAATAATTTGGACTGCATTGAACTTCCGATTAGAGATGCTATTTCTAATATTACTGTAAGTGACCCAGCATCGATTAAGTTAAAATTCTGCTACAATACCAGCTGGCAATAATATTTTATTATAGAGACTATATTGTTTATGGTGCTGATCTATGCAAAGACCTTCCAAAAATAATTAAAAAATAAGTTTGAAAAGCGGACGATAAAGAAATTTTGCGCGTTTGTATTTTAAATGTTTCATTAATAATAATAATTATAATAATAATAGGAGGGAAGTTTGATAAGTCATTAACTTTTTGAATTCAAGATAATTTTTTCGGCAAAAAAGCGTTTTATTTCTCAACATAGTCTCCTCTAAGCTCAATACATTTAGTCAATCATTTTTCCAATTTTTTTATTCCTTCCAAAATAGGTTTTATCAAGGCCTTCAACACAGGCCTTTGTTTCAGTGATGACCTCTTCGTTAGACACAAATCTCTTACCGCCCAGCCATTTCTTCAGGTTTGGAAACATGAAATAGTCGCAAGAGGTTAAATATGGCGAATATGCAGTTCGTAGCCCAATTTAATTTAATTTACACACGTGTGCATCCGTGCATTATTTTATGGAACAGCTGAACAGTTGTGAATGACACCGCGTGCATCCCAAAAAACTGTGATCATGACCACCCTTGGCCTTCTTTGGTTCAACCGGAGACATCCACTGTTCCTTGGCCTCTGGTGTGTTACGATGGATCTATGTTTCGTCCACGATTACTTACCTTGTTTTCGATTATGGTTTTTTGCGCAAAAAATAATGCTAATTCAGGACACGAAATTCATTTTTTTCCATTTTCGGTTAAATTCACGAGGTTGACTGCTTTCAATGGCCGTCAAACACAAACTAAATGACAGCTTACTCAAAATTTGACAGTTGTCTATTAATAGATGGCAGTTGACGTGGGCAGTGTTGCATTTAGAAGTACTGCGCGGGAAATTCGAAAAGTCACTGACTTCTCTAACTTTGGCGCGACAGACCGTTGCGGTCTAAGGCCTAGCTTCTCTCACTTGTTGTGTTGTGCATGTACGTTTTTGTACACAAATGGAAGGGACCTACAATTTAATGCCGTATCCAAAGGGCGAATTGAGAAGCTTTTTGTGACAAATTATTACTTTTTAATGTTTGTCAGACATTCGCGAGAGGTGGGACCGTAAAAAATACTTTTGGTGTTTTCTGGGATTCGAACTACGAACCGTCTGCTCAGAAATCCATGCTCTAACGCCCACTTACTGTGAAATATCTCCCCTCAAAAACATATATTTAGGCTAATATTACCAAAAATTACAACGTTAATATAAAAGGACTTTACGTAAATATAAATGTGTTGTGTGTGTTGTGTTGTGTTGTGTACATAAAATGTTGTACCCGAAAAACGAAGTTTTTTTACGTTTACTTGTTTCCTTATGTAATCCTTTTAATGGTTAAGGAGCTGTTTTTTTTTTGGGATATTTTAAATTAAACCTGTGTCTCCATAGGAGGGTTTGAAGTTTTTTCTAATATGTCTTTGTCAATTGACACAGTTTCAACTCATAGCGCTTGCAATAACATGTTTACACACCAAATAATTTCAAAATAATCAACTGTGACCATCAAAGCCATTTGAAAGGACACACATCTGCTGCTGATAATATGTAGATAATATATGACAAGGGAAGCATACAAATATGTGTATACTCGAATGGTTAAAATATTATATTTGAAAACGTGACTACACAAAACTTCAATCAAAACAACATCGATATTATGCAATAAACTTTTCAAAGAGTATATAATCTTCTGTGTGAAAATGAGATATCCAAGCTATCAGTTGACTAAAGAAGCACTGATGCAAGACATTTATTTGAAGTCGTTGAATTGTAGATATGCAATTAATTTCAGCTTAAGATTTAATGTAGACATAGAGTTTAGCTAGGGTGGTGTAGAGTTACGTGAGAAATTTCATAACGAATGCGGTAATTTGCATTTCACATTACGTCGTTGTTAATTAATTAAATTAGAAAAAGTGGAGATTTGGGTCATTCTAAAAGTTGAATGAGGAAAGACAGTGGCATCCCTAACAAATTGAAGTAGGTTTGCTTGGCTTTAAATAACCATTCGTTTATAGTTGATAGAAGTTCTCCGATGATATCAATATCGTCGGCATAAGCCATTTTTGGATGAACGAAAGATCAACTCATATCTTTGACGGATTCTTATTATCCGTTGCACATTATGTTCCTTAATATTTTTTTTAAATCGTTTACTCCTCTAATTAGTTTTTGGCTTGCGATTTGTGGAGCGAAACTTCCATATACATAATATACTTCCATATGTTACTGACATTTTACGGCTTTATATTGTTACGAAAAGTAGTTAGTAGCACATATAATAGAATTCGAATTCTAAGATAAATCGCAACGGTCAAACTGCATACTAAAAATAAGCGCTTTTATGTAGCATACTTTTAGGCGTAAGGCTATTAGATTATTTGAAATGTAACCGCATGTAAGTTTGAATCATTACGTACTGGTTAAAAATGTAGTCAAACCGGTTTGTGCGGTTTGCCCGGTTTTTGTAAAAGAACATTATTGAACATGTAGTTTATTTATTTATACATATAAGTATCGTTAGTTGTAAATAAGTGAATAAGGCTACAATGTTCTGGTCTTTTCTGGATATTTCTGTCTATAATATTGGAAGTTTCTGGAAGCTTTTCAATGAGTAAAAAACAACCAATAAAAATTAAAATTTTTCATCTAAATTCTCTAATCGCAGAAATTGATATGGGAGCCCCTCGATCCTGGGCCATTTTTTTTATTGTAGAAGAAAATCATCGAAACAAACATTTGACATCAGATGTTAAAATTGAAAAAGCTCAGATCATTTTATTCTGAGCACTTAGAGCACGCTCATACTCTGAGCAAATAAGAAACACGAACATTTATCTTGAGAACTCTTTTACTGCCCTGAACTAATTTATGAAAACGCCAAATGACAGAATATTGTGAAAACTTGTTGTTCTATCTGTAAGTTGATATCGACAACAAAAAAAACAACATCAATAAAAATACAATTCAGTATATAATAAAAATGTAAGTTGAAGTAAGCATAAAACATGTATGTCTCGTTTCATTTGCTGGGTTCATTTGTGCGTGCGCTAAGATTTCTCTCTCTCTCTCTCCACCACCACCAAAACCATGCAGCGCAGCCGACTGCGCAGCCACCGCAGACAGTCCATAAAGGGCGACGAATATCTGATGCCAGTACAGATATTTAAAAAATGTATAAGGGCCTTGCGGACGAACCCGGGACCCGATCACTACCAAAGTATTGTTTATTGGGTATACACATGTGTGTAAAATTTGAAGAAAATCGGGTAAATTTTTTAAAATTTTTGTTTGGGAGCCCCCCGACCCCGCAGCCCGAGGGGCCTCAAAATTTAATAGAAAGTGTTGTCTCCGGAAATACGCAAGTGTGCAAAATTTCAATAAAATCGGGCCATGGGAAGTGGGTTAAAAATTGATCGCAAGAATCCACGACAGACGACCGACCGACGACCGACCGACGACCGACCGACGACCGACCGACGACCGACCGACGACCGACCGACGACCGACGACCCACGGGCAAGTGAAGTTAATATAGAGAATTTAAAAATACATTTAGATTACGTTTCACTAATATGCAGGATCTAGGTTAACCTTTATCTGCTACATATAGCGAGTAATAAAGCAACAGGAGTCCTGAGTCCGCAAACTAGGTTATTAACAATCTATGGTTCTTGGATTAGGACGACGTCCTCTCCCCCTTTAAGCAGACGGAGTAAAAGAGAGGCCGAAGCCTTTTTAGAGTGTTGGAGGTTAATCTGAACGAACTGCAGCATTTCTGTTACAACCAGGGAGAGAAACCTTTAACACGGTGTTCGCCAGATCTTTCCTTTCTGAAGACGAACTGAGAAGTACGTCCTCATTGTGGAATTATCCGAAGGGTAAGTCCTCCGCCTCCATATCCGATAGAAGATTGGTCAGGGAGATAGACGACTTTGACAGGGTCACCGAAGTTTTTGGAGTGTCTTCCATCAAGGGAATCGTGACAGATGCTCCAGGGTCGGAAATTAGTAGCTCCGAGTCTGAAAGATGGAGGGGCAGTTTACCTGCCTCCAGCACATCCTTCTAGTGTTCTCGAAGGGTGATGTGATCCCATCCAAATCTTACCACGGCTTTGGTCTCAGCCAGAGAAGCAAGGGTTTCTTGATTGATCACAACAATCGCGGATCTGTAGGAACCTCTTTGCTCCTCCAACTTGGCGACTTTCCAGTCATGGGTCGGAAATGAGGGATTGAAAATTTGAAGGGCCTGGAGTATTTCATCCGCAGAGAAGGGTTTAGTTTGGAAACAGGTGCGAGCTTTCGGTCGGCTTGGTCCTCGGAACGACATCGAGCTTAGAGCCCGGCCAAACTTATCCTAGACTGCTAATGGCCTATTTATTTATAGAAATCGCGAATTCTCAAGTCATCACACGCGACTTGATTTAATACGGCCTTGAAGCCAGCCGCCATTCGCGAGTGATAGGAGGTGGTCCGGGATGCTCCTTCATAAAACTCAATAAGCTACCAGAGAGCTTTATATATTGACTAATTGCCACCGTTCTGGACAGATAGTTCCATCAGTGTCGCTGCGATATATCACTGCAACTAAGATTTTGTCCTTAAGTACATCACTGAGCGACCTCTGCGATATAACGATAGAGTGACTACCGGTGCTGTTGTTGTGCACTTTAAGTCTTTGTAAAATCGACTGATCATGGGTCTTTCGGTGTTGAGCCAAGTTGAGCCAATTGGATGAATTTTGTGCCTGCCTTGCATCGAAGCCGTCACCTTTGGCACATTGGGGAGTACTGATCTGGAGACAACGTTATCGCAGACTTGTGCGGGAGTTTCCTCAATTTGAAGTATTTCTCCCACCTATCCGCTTGTGGTAATTGGTAGTTCATTGTCACTTTTGGGTAAAGGACAGATTTTTGCAATAGGTCTTTGTATTTCCTTTCGTCTTATTTTTAATGTGACAACTCGAGCGCAACCGTCATATCCAAAGTGGACTCATTGAACTCGACCCAATGCCCACTGAGTTGAAGGTAATTGCTCGTTTTTGATAGGGACGATGTTTCCTGGCTTTATGTTGGGCTTTGTGCACAATCAAATTTGGGCGTTGCTGTAGTCTTGTCAGATATTCATTGCTTCAATGAATCTTGGAGTTAAATGGAGTATTGTCTTGTGCTTGATTTTTCCAGCTTCATGTTTGAAGCTTCTCTTTTTGCTTGAATTCTTCGAAGCGCTGCCTCGGTGATGAATGATGCTCGAGAACCTTTCTCAATTAATGCTCTTAACATTAATCCGTTGCCCAAAATGCATGCAGTTGCTAGAAGGACCTCGTGGTCATTGATTCTTTTAAGCGTCATCGATTGGTCCTTGTGTTAATTTTGGTTGGTAGTAGGTGCAACCTTCTCAGTAAAAAAAAACCCGTGTAGTAATGTGGTGTGTTTTCCCTTGCACATCTTACATCTTGTTTTGATAGGGCAATGCACCCGCTGATGTTTTGCGCCCTTATGAATTGATGCAGCTTTACATGGAATTTAATTTCTGCTGTGAGGCGTGGTTGGCTAAGGAGTGCGTCAACTTGGCTATCAAATATCTTTCTTTTGTTGTTGAATCGGTTGCACATAAGCTCCGAAGCTGCATCCTAATGTGCACTAACATAACAGTCCCCCGTAGGCCCCTGTACACTATGTGTTGTTACATTCAACCAGCCCAACCTATCGAATCCTACCACTCATCTGACTCCATTATTTTCGGTGACTTTAATTTGCCTCAACTGCATTGCACTCCATCGGATGATGAATTCTTTATCATCGCTTCAAATCCCAACTTAACTAACGAATGTCACTTCGTAGATCGACTTACAGACTCAAGTCTATGCCAAATTAGTGGCGTCCCTAACTACATGGGTAGGCAATTAGACCTTATCATAACAACTGATCCCAACAACAAGTCGTCTGTCTCGCTTTGTCACCTATCTCTATCGACTATTGATAATTTTCACCCCCTCTTCCCCTTTCTTTTTCCAAAAATCTCTACTACAGTCAAATCGTCCCATAGTTTTCTCTTCTTACGAGTTTCATAAAGCTTATTTCCGCAAAATTATTGACTTTCTTAGCAGGTCTTCCTTTAGGTCTGGCAATCTATCTTTAAATGATGCCATCTTCACTTTTTACAAATAATTATTTAATTCTATTTCTCATTATGTCCCCTTCTCGCACCATAAAACCTCATCTACATCTCCTTCTTGGTATAATCGAAGACTTCGCTCCTTACGAAATAAGAGAAACAAGTTATGGGCGGCTTACCATCATACTATTCCAACTATCACGGTACTTACTTGTAATTCACCCAGCTTTATAACTCTCTCTACCAGCGCTATCTTAATAATGCGCAAGCCAAACTCATAAACGACCCTTAGTCTTCTTTTTTTTCAATTCGTCAACTATAAAAGGAAGTCTTACGGCTACCCTCCGTCACTCTCTAACAAAAGTACATCATCAACCGATCCACATACAATTACCAAGTTTTTTGCTACCTTTTTCAAACAATCTTTCGCCGACAACTCGTTCGCACCGGAACCTTCCTATTTAAATTACCTACTTAACTTCTCTAATGGGCCCTTTCTCTCTAAAACTGTTGACCCTACTGTTATCGAAAATAAAATACAAAAACTTAATGATGAATTTTCACCCGGCCCATATGGCCTTCCCGCTATATTTCTTAAAAAATGTTCTTCCAGCATCTCCCTTCCGCTTTCTTACCCTCTGTTGCCTATCCCTTTACCAAGGAGAATTACCTCCTTATAAAAAAGGATCAAAGAATGCTGTAACTAATTATCGTTCCATTGCTAAACTTTCCCATATACCCAAACTCTTCTTAAGTACATTGTACGAACCCTTAATCTTCCACTGCAAGTCTCTTATTTCTTTCAGACAACATGGCTTTCTGAAAGGTAGATCATTCACCACTTATTATGAATTCGTCTCCTCCGCCCTTTCAGTCTTAGAAAATGGCAACGAAGTCGACGTTGTTGCAACTAATTTCAGTAAGGCTTTTGATAAAATATCTCACCAACTAATCCTCTTTAGATTGTCTGCCCTTGGCTTTGAACCCATATTGTTAAAATGGGTATCTTCTTATCTGAAAAACCGTCTTTACAGTGTTCGCTTTAGGTTCATCATATCGTCCACATTCTTGTGGAGTCCCATAAGGCAGCAATATAAGCCCCCTTCTCTTCATCCTAACTATAAATGATCTTGATAGGGTCATAAAACATTCCACCTCCCTATTTACGCTGACGATTTTAAAACCCATTTCTTCCCCACAAGACTCCTTCCTATCTCCTTTAACAATACCTAGACAATTTTTCAACCTGGGGCCTAAAAAATTGCTTAGATCTCAATATCTCCAAAGGGCAATCTTTTACCCTATCACGTAAGTGCAACAAGCCTCCTCCTCCTCTTAGCCTCCTTTCCTCTCCTCTCCTCTTAACCCTCGTAATCTACGATACCCGCCTCTTTTCTATCTACCGACACACCGCACCATGTACGGCTGTAAAGAACCTAAGGTTAACTTAGGTAAACCTTACTGTTTTCGATTTTAACCGCAGCACTCTCTGCCTTAAACTTGATCTCCTCTGCTACTCCAATTAGCTTTATATGTTAGCTTTAAGTCGTAGTCTTAAATCTTAGTTTTAAGTTTTCAATGATGTAAGCTTTAGGTTTTAGCTTGTAATAAGCTAATAAGTCTTATGTACAATCTTCAAGAAAAGATCATTAAAGGATGTTCATTTTTGGTACTGGCCATTGAATAGCGGAATGTTGACTCAAGGAAGGCAGACCGAGTTTGATTTGTCATTGATTGGGCGAGAGTTTGGATTCTTTGTCAGCAAGTACATATAACAATTGTAGATTCAAAGACGTTTGCGCCTTGCCAATGAGATTTTCGGAGCAGTAGTTCTCATCAAACTATCTGTTCATGGTACAGTTTTATTTTCATCCATTTCATTCATTGACCAACGTTTGTATTCAATACGGGCTTTGGTTGGTTCAGTATCAATCCACCTACAATCCTGAAGAACATTAGTTAGTTCCTGGATTCTAAAGCATTGGACGTTTAATTTCCAAGCTTTATTGTGTTGTACGAGTATCTTTAGAAAGACTGAAGTCTTTTGAAGAAAATCTTGACTTTTTGCATCAACCAATTCTGGATCCAAATCATCACAATCGTTTGTTAAGATACTCGTACCATCACCTAAGCACACCTGTTGTTCATGTTGTTCTGCTGAGCGCATGTGTGTAATTAAATTGTGTTGTTTGTCGTGACGCCAAACTGGCGAATTTTTGACGGACATTTCAATGATGTCAGTTACATTCCCTCTTGGCACTACATTCGATGTTTGACGAAAGTCTCCTCCTCTCAATATCTGTAGTTTTCCTGGCGATATGAAAATATCGTCCTTGCTGTTCTTCGGATGCCAACAAAACAGTACCTTTGTGGCAGCAGTATTTAAATGCACCGTCTGTTCATTTTTTCGCGAAAATTCAGAGATAGATAATGGATGCATCCTTGGTCCATAGAGCCACATCACTTTCATTGAATGAGGCATGAGTTGGAATCACTGGAAATCATTGATTTCTCATTCCATGAATTCTCATTCGTTGCATTTTTATGGAATATTGTTGACGACGTGCTGCAGCCTGCTCTCCAGATTCTTGAGATTTTCCCGTGGCTCTTGCGGCTCTTGATTGCTGAACTTGGTCTACCGCTTGCTGACGATATACTGCAGCCTGTACTTCAGATTCTTTGACTTGTTGTCTGGTTCTTGATTGCTGCCATTTTTGCGTAGCTTAAAAGGTACGTACTGCAGCGTGCTCCTCGGATTCTTTAGCTCTTTGAATATATCTTGACAGTCGAACTTGATGTACAATTTGTGCTCTGTGTTCTTCTTGAGGGTCCTCATGTGCACGCCGCTAATGTTTGTATTTTGTATTCTGTTGTGCCAAACTCTGTAGCGTTTTATGATTTTGACGATCTCCCCATCTCTTCTGTCGCTTACGATTCATACGCAATTTGCGTTCTTCTCGACTTTCGTTAGTCATTCTGTGATATCTGTAAAATAATTTATACTTTCTGCTGGGTCCAAAAACCTTATGAGATTATGGTGTGAATATGAACCCGTCAACAATAACGCAAACTTTTTTTTTTACCATTTCACCATTACTCAGCACAAATTTTCACAACGCCACTCTCAGACTATAAATACAAATTTTCGTAAATATCTCTACTCTAGCGCCACTATGGCGTGAATATTCGGAGCTCCAAATGAACATTGTGTGAATATAAACTTTTCACACGCCCACAGACGAAAGTGACTGTTTCATACACTACAACCTTGTTTCGAATACATACTAGTGAGTTAGCATATAAAATACTTTTGTTATTTACTGCAGCCATAGCGAACACACATTCCCAGAGTATTTTTTCATTGTGCATAACCGGTTTTGGACGTGTGAAAAATAGCGTACATTACTCGCAGCAAAGTGCTCATCGTGCTCATTAGATTGCCGCACTCGGCTACCGCCTCGTAGTTCAAGCTTCTAACTCGCACCATAAACCACCAATGTTCGTTTTTGCGAAATTAAAGACAATTAGCAAAATTCAAAAAAAAAATTTCAAACGCAACCAGTCATATAGTTCGTCTACTGGTCGCTACGTCGTAGTAATATCGCCACATCACTTCCGTCCAAGTAACGAAATCAAGATGGCTGTGTGCTGTCACTCGTTTTTTGTCAATTGCTGACTGAAACTGAGACATTTAGGCCCACTCACTTTTAAATAAGCCCCCTAAGCTGAACTTTAATGTGAAAATAATTTTTTGTCTATAACTCTGTCGATGCGGGTTGATTAAACCGATATTTTTTAAATTCTCTATATTAACTTCACTTGTCCGTGAGTCGGTCGGTCGTCGGTCGTCTGTCGTGGAATCTTGCGATCAATTTTTAACCCACTTCCCAAAGCCCGATTTTATTGAAATTTTGCACACATGTGTCTTTCCGGAGACAACACTTTTTATTAAAATTTGAGGCCCCTCGGGCCCCGGGGTCGGTGGGCTCCCACACAAATATTTTACAAAATTTTACTCGATTTTCTTCAAATTTTATACACATGTGTACCTCTGAAAGACAACATTTTTTGTAAAAATTTTGGAGACCCTGGGCCCCGAGTTCGTGGGGCCCCATAAAATTTAAAAAAAAAATTAACCCGATTTTCTTCAAATTTTATATACGCGTGTATCTCCGATAGGCAACACTTTTTGTAGAAATTTTGGAGACCCCGGGCCCCGGGGTCGTGGGGCCCCAACATTTAAAAAAAAAAAATTAACCCGATTTTCTTCAAATTTTATATACGTATGTGTCTCCGATGAAAAACACTTGTTGTAAAATTTTTGGAGACCCCGGGCCCCAGGGTTATTGGGCCCAAATTTTTTTTAAAGTTATTGGAGTGAACGGGCCCTGAGAGCCAAGGGGTGCCCATATAAATTTTTTAAAATTTAGCTCGATTTTCTTCAAATTTTTAACACATGTGTATCGCTGATGGACATTACTTTTTGTAAATTTGATGGAGTGATAGGGCCCTGAGACCCGTGTGGTGTCCATGTAAATTTTTTAAAAATTAGCCCGATTTTCTTCAAATTTTAACACATACCTATCTCCTATTAGAGAATTTACATGAAAAATTTTAATTTTTATGGGTTGTTTTTTTTACGATGAAATGTATTCTACTTACCTTTTATTTGATATCAATTAATCCCCTAATATCCATCAAACCAATTAATGTATTTTTCAAAAAATAACTCAAAAACTTGGAAGACTCTCTCTCCTAAAGGAGGCGTCTCTTTCAAACAAAATTGCGGTTTTTATGGTCTTCTCAATAAAAGCTTTCAGTGTCTGAAGTCGTAACCAAGTAAATCCTACAATGCACTTTGCTATATAACACATGTTTTTGTATGGGAAAAACTCAATCATATGATATTTCACTCAAATATAGGGAAAACCACATGAACCAGGTACAACTTGATAAAACTTCCGTTTTAGGTGGCGGACACGCCCTTAAAGAAGTACGGCCGTGTAGTAGTAATTATCAGCTTTCATTTGATACCAATATTTGGGCCTGCCCACTTTTGAACACGCCCCCTGGTTAACTTTAATGTGAAAGTCATTTTTTGGCTCTAACTCTATCGAGTTTTTTATAGGAAGGTATTTTTATTGCCTTTAATATGATACCAATTAACTCTCTTACATCCATCTTAAAAAACTTAGAAAAACGCATTTTTCAAAATAGTGCTCAAGAAATTAAAACCCCCTCTCTCCTTGAGAGGGAATTTCCGAGAAACAAGATTACTGTTTTTGAAGTCTGTTCAATAAGGGCTTTCAGATGGGGGGAGTCCGAAAGCTATATTCCATGAAACGCACTTTAGCCAAAAAATGCATTTTTCTAAGTATTTAGAAGGAGGTATGGGAGTTAATTGGTATCATACGAAAGATAATAAAAATACCTTCCATAGCTTCTCGCGACCAGACATGTTGTTTGTGTTATATTTTTTGCACACACATCATGGAAGGGACTGAAAATGTGAAGCTTTCCATGGCAGTTATTATTATCGGACATAAGTTAGACATTTGAAAAAGGTGGAACCGTGCAAACGATTTACTACGAAATCCGCAGCAACAACCACGTGTATTAAATGTGGGCTTATGAGCACAATATTCTAGTTTATGAGTGCTCGGTTGTAATCTCAACTCCACCCACAATACTTTCCTTCTTCTATCCAAATATTTCCAAGCCCAAGCTGTGCCTGTGCAAATGCTTTGAAACGTGCGCTACTCAAAGGAAAAATACAATTTAATTGATTTACCTTTAATTATAAAGGGTCCGCCATCTAAAGTTTTTTTTTTCAACTAGTGCTTTTTTCGTGAATGGTTACACTTAGCTCATGTCTGATTTGACAGATAATTAGTTGTATCCTTCCGCTGAACGAATATGGTTGTGTATACGCTTGAACAACGCTGGGAAATATTGCGACATTACTTTGAAAATCATGGTAATGTTGCAGAATGTGTGCGAAAATTGCGTACGGATTTTGGAAGAAGAGAAGCACCGTCAGCTCCGTATGTTCGTTATCTTGTGAAAAAAGTGAAAGAAACTGGCATCCTCATCGATAAACCAAAGCTTGAAAAGCCAAAAATAGTGCGTACACCCGAGAATATTGATGCTGTGGCAGAAAGTGTGCGTGAAGCGCCATCAACATCAATTCACCGTCGTTCTCAACAATTGAACATTTCGGAGACATCATTGAAACGAATTTTGCATAAAGACCTTGGTATGACGCCATACAAAGTCCAATTGGTTCAGGAGTTGAAGCCAACTGACCATCCAATGCGTTTTCGCTTCGCTGAGTGGGCCTGCGATCGACTTACAGAAGATGCCGATTTTGCCAAAAAAAATCATCTTTTCGGATGATCTTGGCGGGTATGTAAACAAGCAAAATTGTCGCATTTGGGGCACAGAAAACCCGCACGCATACATTGAAAAGCCGGTACACCCAAAACGAGTCACTGTTTGGTGCGGATTTTGGTCCAGAGGCATAATTGGGCCATTTTTTTTCGAAAATGAGCAAGGAGTGGCCGTTACAGTCAATGGCGATCGTTATCGGGCCATGTTGAACGAATTTTTGTTCACAAAAATTGAAGAGGAGGATATTGGCAACATTTGGTTTCAACAGGACGGCGCTACGTGCCACACAGCCGAAGCTACACTCGATGTTTTGCGCCCTGTTTTTGAAGATCGCATTATCAGCCGCAGAGCTGATGTCGTTTGGCCACCTCGGAGCTGCGATTTGACACCGTTGGACTATTATTTGTGGGGTGCCCTAAAAGATAAGTGTTACGCCGACAAGCCAGAGACAATTGACGCTTTAAAGGACGATATTCGTGAAGCCATTGGTGAAATACAGCTGCACACAATCGATAATGTGCTTAAAAATTGGACCGATCGTGTAGGCTACTGCATGACCAGCCGAGGCAGCCATTTGAATGAAATTATTTTCCATTGTTAACCGGAAGGATTGTACTTTCAAATAAAAAAGAAATTTGAGAAAATATTCAGTAGTTTTTTTTTATAGCATTTTCAAAAAAAATTTGGCGGACCCTTTAATCTGGTAATACTCGTACTCACCTTACAAGAATTATCTACCAACGCTAAGTAAAGCTTTTATTGAAGGATTTCATCAAATGTGAATATTCATTATTCAGCTTGAAACGGTTGTGTCTACGGATACGGACGGACGGTGTATAGACCAAGTGGAAAATTTGTCGTCGTCTGCGGAATATTTGATATATGCGTCGGAGGTTTTAATTTTTCACTTCGACGACGCGTCATCATTTATTTACAAACTGGCTGTTGCAATGATTTTTCTATTAACGCTCTACTATCAGCATCTTGTTGCCATTTGCTGACTTTACATACGATCTTTATGGTTTGAAATTTAATTAAAAAATACCTACGGAAAAACTCAAGGATACTCATATTTGTCAATGTCTTGTTGCTAATCGATTAACACACTGGGTAATAAATTATTTTTCCGCCAGAAGTTCTTTATTGGATCTTAAGATATTCTCATTCGAATATATATTTATAAAAATATGTAATAAATTTGCATATTAATTTATCATAAGGGCATAACGCATCAAAAAAGCGAATTGTATAATATGCGGCGCATCGATTCCCGTACCTCTAACATGCCAAGCGAGCGCTCTACCATCTGAGCTACATCCCCGACAAGGTGTTTGCCACTAATGCACATTGAGCAGTAAACCACTTTTTTGTAACAAACGTGAAAGCTACGAGTATTTCGTACTACCTAGCTTACCATTTGACATTTCACACCATTTAAAATCAAGTTGCAAGCTATGTACTTGTATCGGTGCGTTTTTTAATGCTGCTGTGATTGAATTTTAATTTAAAATAAAAGCTGCTTCTATCATGTGGCTCAATGGTCTAGGGGTATGATTCTCGCTTTGGGTGCGAGAGGTCCCGGGTTCAAATCCCGGTTGAGCCCAAATCAACTTTTTTTGACGTATAAACGGAGGGTTCGTTTTATGATAAAAATTACTTTAGATTAGTAGTACAATGGACAGCATTCTTCAAGATCACTTGGTCTCGCACGCTTAATGGAATATGTTATTTTTAAGCGATAATATTTAAGAGAAATAATTAATTTCTATGGTCATCTAAGAAGCTGTTATCTTAATTATTAATACCTACTTAACTAGAGCGTAAAAAGATGAACTGCATCTGTTTAGGAGAATTCTATTTTGAACTCCAAAGTTTCCTTGTTCGAAGTCTAAGATTTGTCAGACAATATGACGAGGATATAACGGCACATAAACCAATATATCAATGTTATTTGTAAAGTTAAGCAAGTTGAGTAAAGCAATTAATGCAAATAAAATACGGCGTTTATCATCGTGTCACCACGTAAAGATGATTGACCATTTATTTAAAATTAATTCTTAATTTATACTAATTGGCGTAGCCAAATATCCACAAAATACCTTTTAATCAGAATGCTGAGATTACATTTAGCATCATCTCTCTGTACGTGACTTTAGCGAATTTAACGAAATCGCCGCAGACATCTGTGCCCATGCAAAAAGGATGCAATCCGATCATCTCAGCATTGCGCAGCTAGAACAACGCTATCTAGTGCGATAAGAATTGTCTGCGGTCGCGCACAACTGTCTGTATGTACATACGTGGGAACAAGCAAGTTACGAGTATGATGCCGCAAAATGTGCTGAGGAAAAGATGCTTTGTGGGAACATTTTTGAATTTGATATAATTAGTTAGACAAAATTCGGATGAATAGGAATGTGAATAGTAATAATGTGGTTGATAATTGATAATTTTGGTGTTTCCTAACAGCATAAAAAAATCAAAGAAGAATGGTTTTCAATCTTTCAAACGTTGTTAAAATATCAAGTTCTCTCTACAAGAAACTTTCTTTAACATTTCACATGATATAGTGGCCGCTTTGATGGAGAGTGAAACTACCTTTTCATAGACGAAAGTTTCTTACGCTATAACCTTCCCTCGAAAATAGGCATTATCCACACTAGTGTGTTAACATAGAAAATAATATTGTTATTTACTGCAGTCTCAGTGAAGACACATTCTCACAGTAGTTTTGCATTGCGCATTAGCAGTTTAGCAGAGAAATTATTTTGATCGTGCAAAAGATCAAGCGTAAATTACTCGCTGAAAAGTGCTTATCTTGCTTGTTAGATTAGATTCTAACTCGCACGATAACGTCCACTCGCTTCGCTATGTAATATACTATAACACACTCGTATTTTGCTTGATTGAAAACTTTTATCTCTTTCTTCTTTTATTAAATTCTCTATTTGTGGATTTGTTTGTCATGGAATCTTGCGATCAATTTTTGACCCACTTCCTAAAGTCCTATTTTATTGAAATTTTGCATATCATGCATATCTCCGATGACAACATTTTCTATTAAAATTTGAGGACCCTCGGCCCACGGGGTCGGTGGGCTCCTCTACAAATATTTTACAAAATTTTACTCGATTTTCTTCAAATTTTATACACTCGTGTATCTCTGATATACAACACTTTTTGTAAAAATTTTGGAGACCCCGGGCCCGGGTTCGTGGGGCCCCATAACTTTTTTTAAAAAAAAATTATACCGATTTTCTTCAAATTTAATACACATGTGTATCTCCGATAGATAACACTTTTTGTAAAAAAATTTGGAGACCCCGGGCCCGGGTTCGTGGGGCCCCATAACTTTTTTTTAAACAAATTAACCCGATTTTCTTTAAATTTTATACACGTGTGTATCTCCGATGGGCAACACTTTTTGCAAAAATTTTGGAGACAGGTTTTGGAGGGTCATGGGGCGCCAACAAATTTTTTAAAAAACTTAACCCGATTTTTTTAAATTTTATATACGTGTGTATCTCCGATGGACAAAACTGTTTGTAAAGTTTTTGGAGTGAGGCCCTGAGGTCCGAGGGGTGCCCATATAAATTTTTTTAAAAATTAGCTCGATTTTCTTCAAATTTTAACACATACCCATCTCCTATTAGAGAATTTACAAGAAAAATTGTATTTTTATGGGTTGTTTTTTTTATTTGGTGGTTTCTGGTTTGTGTCAAGAATTTCAAATTTGCTGTAAGCTCTCCCAGCCCCAGTTTGAATTGAATCCGATCAAGAAGCTTTTAAAAACACAAAATAAATTTCTAAACATAGTATCTGTCCATAAGGATGAGACATCTAGGTATTTATTATCTTTGGTATAAGGGTCATGAAAGTTTTTTGAATTTCGTTTAAAGAATCCTAACATTCCGCTTTTGCAATAAGGTATTCATAATGCTGGGCGGTCAGCCATAAGCAGAATAGGGGAAATAACACAGAATGCTCTAGAATTGCAGGTGGTCGTAACTATGTCTGACTGGTGCAAGTGCGATCAAACCTTCACGTGGCGGCCGCTGGTAATTTTCTTCCAGTACATGAAAAGCAGAAAGATCGGGCTAGTTCCTTCAAAGTAAGGTTGGCGCAAGGCCAATAACCGGGCCAACACGGAAAACCCAACTATAATATTCAGTATATAAATTATTTAGGATACACATATTTCGAGTTCATGGCAGATGCAAAAAAATTTAAAAATCTGAAATCCAAAATATTCATGCATCAGATTTAAAATCGAAGCACAAATAATAGTTATATTATCATTGTTTTGTTTTATAATGAAAGTACATTTTTCCATTTCTACACAGCTTGTTGCTACTTTTATGTTAATTTCGGTTCGCCACAGACAGAGTGATCGGTATTTCTCAGCGAACCAAACATGAAAGTTGAATAGGTTATAAGTCCGTGATTTTGTTTTGAGATCGAAACGTTATTTTTCCTTGTGGTGTTATGAGTTTTATCGCCACGAGTATTGCGGTTGAATTCAAGGAGAGGTGGCATTTAACTGGCTATTTCTCTTGAGCACTGCTGGTTGAAGAAGCGATGAAACAGTGACAAGCAGGAAACGTTCCTGCAGTGTTCGAGCGAATCTATTGATGTCGCTATGTTTGCGTCACTGATAAGTTTTATTGCACGGTTCTCTATTCTGTCGAGCAGATGCAAGGTGCACCTGACCAGACATGACAGTTATACTCAAGTTTGGGGCATATAAAAGCCTTGTATAAGTTAGCGAGACATAGATGCAATTCTCGGAATCGCTCCCACGAACGTCGACTAGCCCAGACAACAACACAATTCCTGGAACAACACCTGTATCTGCACTTCATCAATTCTGTGTGAACGTAATTTTCCTTTTTGCTTACTAAACTTTTATAATTTCTAATATAAGCATGTGGAGTAGAATAGAATCTTTTAGTCCTAAGTAACCATCAATAAAGGCAAATATATTTTTTTTAACTACACCTAAAAGAAATCTTTAACTTACATACTGCATACTAAAAATAGGCACTGAATTAGAATTTAGCTCATTTGTAGAGAATACATACTTTTAAGCTCTGAATTAGATTATTCGAAATAAAGCGGACTTTAAGTTAAAATCAAATTGGTCAAAAATGTAGTTGAACCGGTTTGTGCGGTTTGTCCGGTTTGTGTGTGGGAACATGATTGAACAGGTAGTTTATTTTTAGAAGATTACTCAATACATAAAAGTATGGTTAGTTGTAAATAAAGGATAAGGCTACAATTTTCAGGTCTTTTCTTGATATTTCTATCTATAATATTGGACGTTTTTGTGTTCTTGTGTGTTTTATTTGCAAAATCCTTTACGAACTCAAAAGCATAAATTTCGTTACAATATTATCTGTGCTTAATCGCTGTATATGTCTTTGGTAAGACCTATCTTAGAATATTGTAGCATCGTCTGGTCTCCTTATTATGCAACTATACCAACGTATTGGATGCGTACAAAAAAATTAGGTTGGAATGCAGAGCTTCCAGCTTATAACAAACGGCTCCTACATATCTATCTACTTTAACTACAATCACGAAGAGAATATTTCGAAATCATGTTCATTGGGGATACATTAGGGATATAGATATTGCATTTGATTCAGCTTTATGCACCATCACAGTTCTTAAAAGATAGAGATTTTTTGTATATTTCACATCATATATATATATATATATATATATATATATCTTATATTAAGATATTTTCCTTAATATAACCTTAGTTCTCGGAAGATATATAAATAAATAAATAAAAAAATAGATACACATGCGTATAAAATTTAAAGAAAATCAGGTAAATTTGGAAAATATTTGTATAGTAGCTGACCCCGAGGGCCGAGGAGCCCCAAATTTTAATAGAAAGTGTTGGTATCGGAAAAAAAGTTTATAAAAAAAAAATAAACCTTTAATTTAATAATTCGAGTCAAATCACCCACTATGTCAACTCCCGACAAACATCCAACCCAACCGTCCCCACCACATCACCAAGTTTCAGCTATATCGGATGAACGAGTTATGCGTAAATCAATCACTTAAATTGGCAAAAAATATATACGTGTTCGTGAATCGTGAGTTATGGTCGCGTGTTCATACAAAAAAGCACCTTCAGTTTTTCCAGAATTTTCCATTTTTAAATTCTCTATATTAACTTCGCGTGCCCGTGGCTGGCTGGCTGGTGGGCAGAATGTTGTGATTAATTTTTAACACAATTTCTAAAGTCCGATTTGGGGCACCTCGGGCCTCGGGGTCGGCTAATATACAAATATTTACCAAATTTACCTGATTTTCTTAAAATTTTATACGCATGTGTATCTCCGATGCACAAATATAAAAAAAATTACACGCGCCACACGCCTTACGTCATCGCAAGCCGAGCGATTACCAGTTGTTTTAAAACATGTCCCATCGCAAGCCAAGATTTAAAACAAGTATTTAAAAAAAAATACACACGCCACACGCGACGCGCAACACGTGCCACGCGTCACTTCATCGCAAGCCAACTTTTAAAACACGTTACTTTTTTTTAAAAAAAATAAAAAAAAAATAAAACACACGTAAGGCGTGTGTTACGTCATCGCAAGCCGAACGCTTACCAATTGTTTTAAAACAAGTCCCATCAAATTCTGATTGGTAGAATCAATACAATCGGACACACGCTAGAAAAATTTTCTTGTCCTCTGATTATTAGCTTCGCCCTTCGGGCTCGCAATAAATTGTGAACTTCAAATTTAATAATTCGACATGGAGCGAAAATTAAACTCACTAGAACTCCACGCTAACAAAGTGGGTTTAAAAATTAACGTCTCAAAAACAAAACTACTTCGCGTTAACGCTAGTGGAAGATGTGATCTCTCGATTGACGGACATCAGATAGAGGAAGTCAATAACTTTTGTTATTTGGGCAGCTGGATGTCAAAAAATGGTGGTGCTGACTCGGATGTGTGCTCTCGTGTAAACAAGGCGCGACACTCCTATAGTATGCTAAATAATATCTGGAACTCCTCCCAAATCTCCCGGAATCTAAAGCTAATGATCTTCAGATCTAACGTTCTCTCAGTACTCTTGTATGGCTGCGAAACGTGGAAAGTCACAGAGTCAATTGCGACGTGCCTCCAAGTTTTCGTCAACAAGTGCTTAAGGAGGATACTGAGAATAAGATGGCCGGACATTATCACCAATCAAGACTTGCGGAGAGTAACACAGCAGGAAGCAATCGCGCTCACCATCAGACGACGAAAATGGAGCTGGATTGGCCACACTCTGAGAAAGCCAACGGACGACATTACGAAACTAGCGCTCGACTGGAATCCACAAGGAAGCCGTCGAGTTGGCTGTCCTAGCAAGACATGGAAAAGGACAATTGAAGAGGAAGCAAGATCCCAGGGGACCGAGTGGCGTCTCTTGAAACCTCAGGCGTTAAATCGAGTTCGTTGGCGGGCGTTTGTAGAAGCCCTATGCTCCCCCGCGGAGTAAAGGAAAGAAAGAAAGAACTTTGATAATAATTAATAAAACACTCAAAGTTGTATTATACTGAGTTGGTGGTAAATTGTTATCTCTGGCTTTCAATGGTTATTCGCATCGATAGTGCTCACTGACTTTCTTTTGTGCTTGAAGAACCTATTATACTTGTAGTTAGATCATATTTTCGTAAAATAAGTTAAAATTTACAATTTAGTAAATATAAAAAACTACACACACACTACACAGCCAAAATTCACTCATTGTTTCTCGTTGTTTACATATGTTTATGGAATCGTCTATTAAATTTAGAATAAGACGACAACTGTCAAATCTGATCAAAAAATAAATAATCTAGCATTTTTTAATAAATAAATGTAAAACATTGACCCGATCAATTTTTGGTAATAATTTTGATCGATTTTTAACAAAGAAATTCTACCTTAATGGTAAAAAGGAAAACGTATTTCCGTCATCATCGTCCTAATGGTATATATTTTATCACGAAAGAACGCTTCTTAATTACGATCGTTATTTTTTGCGTTGTTATTTGCACCAATGAGAAATGAAAATGAAAAAATAAATGGTCAATATAAAATATTGCGTAATACATTTGTTCCCTTGTAACGTTTCGTACGTTTATTTAACAGCATGTGGCATTGCTTTTAATTTATACTGGTTGTCATAGTATAACCCATGCTTTAGTTTTTTTGTAACAGCTGTTCGATTTGCATATTGCACTCACATGGCAAACAATATTGACAATCGCTGTAGGTTTTGTATGCAAACCAAATAACAGCAGAAACTGCAGAATCGGCATATTTGTTTCCTTGTGACTACAATTCGGACGCGTCATTAAGTTATCGTGATTATTAATTGTGAGCATCATATTTTTGTAATCTCGTATTGATATCCACTCAATTTATAAAAAATGTGGCAGTGTCAAGCGGCGATATCAAGTTGTGTTTTGAGAAGTTAAAACAACGCTGGAAATGTTTGTTTTATATTCTATATTTTAAATTGCAATATTTGAAAGTAGTTATTAACATCAAGTTTTAATTGCAATCAAATTGGAAGCACGACCATGTTTTACATTTTGCCGGCTTGGAGGTTAGACACAAAGTTCCAGTTGCTGGTGCGGTAAATGATGTTACAGTGCGTTCCGTAAAAACCGTCCATTGGCTAAAATACAGTATAGCATACAAAGGGTTAGGTCTTTGGGACACATCTCTTCCAAAAGCCCCCATGGAGCAGTTTTCAAAAATCACTATCTGGTTTGGGGCTAACGCCCCCTTTCTGAGAGAGGGGCTTCTAAAGGTTGCATTTATTTTTAGAAAAGTACGTTTTTCTCAGCGCCGCGAAGGAAGTATGGGGGTTAATTGGTACCAAATGAAGGCGTGTCTTTTTTTTCATCAAAATGACAGTACAGCATACACAATCTCCAACTCCAGTTTCCTGCTTCGAACAATCTGTGCACCAGACCAGACCTCTAGCGCCAAGTGCCAGAGCACCATTAGACCTGTCTGCGCGGCCCAATATTTCCCAAATAACCTAGCGAAACAGTACTCTCTGACCATAATCTCGGGAATATTTTCGGGGATAGAGTCAAGAATTTTCCTACATTATAGCTGTAGCTTAATAGCGTTTCTATAGATGATATAGATGATCTAATACGCTTATACCTTATACAATAATTGCTGCACGCTGTGATATCTCGTTTTCAATTTATGGGACATTATGATGCCTCTTAATTCCCAGTCGTTGTTCTCCGCTGCGTGCAAATTACGATGCACTGCGAGTGTTGAGTTTCCCCATAAATTAGCATACAACGTTCATTCATTAATTTATTTATTCATAATCTTTGATATTTACATTTATTTCTTATGTTCTCTATTTATTTTAGGAAATTATTTTCTGTTTGGATATTGCGTTGGATTAAGTTGCGTCGATTCGCTATTACTACCGCTTTGTGTGCAGACAAAGTGCGAAGCCGAAAGGATTTACCGACATTTGCGTCCCTACCTACTACCTTACATACCAACACGTTATAGACAATGAAATACCCACTAAACTTTAACATAATCCTTAAGTTAAATAAACAATCAGACAAAGTTCATATTTAATTATTGCAAAACAACAAATAATAACAAAAAAGCTACAATAATGATAATCACAATTAAAAATCTACATCAACAAACCTTTCTGGTTGATATTGATCCAGAAAAAACTGTAAGTATAACAAAAAAACCAAAAAATTTATTTTTATAAAAAACTTCCTTTACTATTCATGTAGGTTCTTGAGTTAAAACAAAAAAAATTCACGGAACGCGGAAGCAGCTATCCAATTGAGAAGCAGAAGCTGATTTATGCCGGTAAACATTGATTGTTTCATTAAGATTTTGTTGCGGAATTTTTGGAATTAATTATACCTCTTGTTGTTGTCCTGCTTGTGCTAATAATTGTAGGGGTTTTTCTGGACGATGAACGAAATATATCGTTTTATAACATCCAATCCAGTAAATTTGTCGTAGTTATAATCAGACGTGAATTGCCATCGTCTGCCTCCAGCGAAGCTGGTGGTGGTGGCGTTGAAGTGGAGTCGGCTTAGAATAGTGCCCGCACTACTGACGGCTCGAGGGGAACGTCTACATCCGGGACCGCATCGTCAACCGCTAATGCAACAGAAGCACCTGATGATGGTGGTGGTGACGCTGCAGTAGATAATGGTGTTGTTGACAATTCCGTAGCTGGAGACGATAATGGCGAAGACCTTGGTGGAGCTGCTGGAGCTTCAAACGATGAGATTACAGCCAATCGGGAGACTAATCCCGCAAATGATTTCCTTCGTAGCGTAGCCAGTCTTGACTTAACTCGCGATAGGCTTGCACAAGTAGCACGGCCAGCAGAAGCCTCTCTAGTAATGAGCGAAGATTACAACCGTATGGTGAATTCAATCATAGACCAGAAGATTCCAGAAGATTTACAAAAATCAAGAGTCTTTTTTGAATATGCTGAATGAGCCATTGGATGTTGCCTCATTTGCACTAACAAGTGGACTACGTCGCCGAAGTCAACCGGCCACCAGCCAACAGCAACCATTATCACAACCAGATTCCGAACAGCAAGCACCACGAATAGACGAGCACCACGCTGAAGCAGCTGAAGAAGAAATTGCAGAAGTTGAAGCAACTGGTAATGTTGTTAGTGATGCAGAAGCGGGTGCAGGCAATCGAGATGTACTAGTCGATAGTGGTGGACGACGTCTTGTCTTCCCTGCCAGAGCTACACGAATTGCGGATGAATTAGGTGAGGTTGTTGCTGCTCGTACTGGTGGTGTTGGTTTGGGTGGTGCATCAGCGGCTCAGCGTTTACTTATAAGTCGGAAAGATTAACGACTAACTGATGAAGACCAGGACGTAATCGCTAGAGTAAGAACAGTTATTGTATTTTCGTATTATATATAGGGAAATTGTTTTTGTATTCGTTTGTTTTTTTTTAGCTTATTGATCTCGGCTTTGCGGAACCAGTAGTTGTGCAAGCATACATTGCATGCGATCATGATGAGACGCTCGCCGCAAACTTTCTCCTGAACGCAGTTCTCGATGATTAGTATATGATGATAGCGAGCAAGTGTTTGGATCAGGAGAGAAGGGGTGGAGGAAGATGGATAGTGTGCTGTTTGTAAGTATGTTTATGATTAAGATTCTGATTTTTGTGTCTGTTCTTTTTGGTGTTGTTGGTGTTGCTATTGTAAACCTAACATAACGTCGTTGTCTGCTGGCTGGCCTACAATGCAACTGTAGATGATAGTCAGTAGCTTTGATTTGTGAGCATGCTCCTCTTCCTTGGATTTAGGTTTTTAAATTAATAATTCTACACTTACCAAATTTTATTTATCCCGATTTTATTGAAACTTTACCCACATGTGTTTTTCCGGTGACAACACCTTCTATTAAAATTTGGAGCTCTTCGAGCCTCAGGGCCGATAATTTTTTAAAAATTAACCCGATCTTTTTAAGATTTTGAAAACATGTGTATTTCCGATGGAGACCACTTTTTGTAAAAAATTTGTAGTGATCGGGCCCCGGGGTCGGAAGCCCCACACAAATTTTTTTAAAAACGTGTTTAATCCGATGGACAGCAAAAGGTTCCAGGGCCTTGGTAGTCCCATAAAATTATGTTTTACCTACCCGATTTTATTCAAACACATTGTGTATTATACCGATTGGAGAATTTATTTTTAATTATATGGGTTATATTTTTTTTTATTCCAGAATTAAAAATTTTTTTAAAACTTTTACTTAGATTGACCCCTTTCTGTCTGTATTTTCGACTACTTTGAGGTCTTTTTTATCCACCTTTCATTCGATCTAGAGAGCTTTAAGTTGCTGACTGTCTAAGTCCAAAATAGCATATTTTATATTCCGCATGTTACGCATGTGGCGCGTGCGATGGTTTGCAATTTTTAAGCTTCTTTTTAACCACCTTTCGCGACCTAGCGATATGAAATTTTGTGAACAGTTTATTGACACATACTGCAAAAAGGGCCATTTCTTAGATCTCGCGTGCAAGATGTGTCGCAAGTCGCCTTTAGGCGTGGAAATTGGGTTAATCTTTGAAATAGGCCTCGTCCACGTCATCTTTTTGAAGGCCTTTCTAACCACCATCTACACGATCTAGAGAGCTGACATTTTGTGAGAAGCTCAGTGTCATAGGACGCAAGTCACAAGTCGAGTATGGCGCGTGTGATCGTGACTTTTTTTTTTCGACTTTGAGGTTCTTTTAAACCAACCTTTACACCACCTATAAATCTGAAATTTTGTGCGCGTGTGGCGTGTGTTGATGTATACATTAAAGTTTGTACACTAAAAACTAAGTTTTGTTAAATTCTTGAAATTAACTTCGCGTGCTTCCATTGCGATATTGAGGGTGTTTGTTTGCTTGTTTATTGTGGCATCTTGCGATTAATTTTTTAACTAACTTCCAAAAGCGCGTTTTTATTGAAACCTTGCACACATGTGTATTTCTGGTGACAACACTTTCTGTTAAAATTTGGGGTCCATATACATTTTTGTAAAAATTAACCCGATTTTCTTCAAATTTTATACACATGTCTATCTCCAATGGAAAACTATTTTTGTAACAAATTTTTTTTTTAAAAATTTACCCGATTTTCTTCGATTTTATTCAAACTTAGCACATTGTGTATTAAAAAATGAATAATTAATTAATTTACACGAAAAATTCTAAGTTTTATGGGTTGTTTTATTAAATATTTATTTTATATTCAATCAATATATTTATTAGTAATGTTCGAAAGGCATTCTGTTTGTTTTAGAAACTTCTTCGTTCTACCAACTTTCTCTAGTTGGAAACTCAACGAAAAAACTGTGACTGAAGTTCAATTTAGGAATGCAGTAGTCAGTTGAGGATAGTATCATATACTAGCAACTATAGTAAATTGCAGTGCCCGTACGGCTGCACGTCACAACGTATTTAATAAATATGTCGGGGGGGTAATAGGTGAAAAATTGTATTGAGAGCATCGGTAGGGCAAGACCTTAGGGCACCAGTTATTCCAACAGTTGCTGATCTTTGTAATCTACCTAGCTTGGTGACATTGTACTTTTTGTTAATCGCCGGCCACCATACCAGCGCACCATAGATAAGATTGGTCGTATCACCGCTGTAAACAACCAAAGTGTCATCCTATGATGCAGGCCCCCTTTCCTACCGATGGTTTTGTTACAGGCGTATAAGGCAATGCATGCTTTCCGTACCGAGGATCACGCCGAGATACTTAGCCTCTGAGGTAAGTGTAAGTCTCTGGCCATTAAGCTTTTGTAGGGCAAAAACCGGTATTTTGGACTTAGCGGTGAAGAGTACCATTTAAGTTTTCTCAGGGCTAACTCCCAGTCCACAAGTGGTAGCCCAGGAGCTAACATTCCCTAGAGGCCTTTCCATGACTTCACTAATCACGGAACGGTACCGTCCTGACACAAGAATCAACACTACATCTTTCGTCCTGTCCAGCTCAAATAACTTAATGACCTTGTTTGTAACCATCAGCCACAATAAAGGCGATGTTACCCTTCCCTGGTGAGTGCCTCTGTTGATTGATTTGATCATGTTGTCCAAATTAACATGGATTTCTCTGCTGTCTAGCATGGAGATGTTCCACTGTTTTTGGAGTTGCTATACCCCCAACTCAGTGAGAGCCTCCTGAATGGCACTAATATGAACATCGTTAAAAGCGCCTTCTATGTCAAGGAAGGTGGCAAGTGTGTATTGTTTGTATTTAAGGGAGTGCTCAATCATGCGCACCTTCTCGTGTAGGGCAGTCTCCGTAGATTTTGCCTTTAAGGTAGGCATGTTGTAGTTTGGACACTATTGTATCTTCAAAACTGAGTGCAATGTGGTAATCTAAGATTCGTTCGAAAAGAACGATGATAGGCTTAGAGGTCTAAAATCTTTGGCAGATTCATGAACCCTTCTGTCTGCTTTGGGGATGAATACTACTCGTACTCTTCTCCAACTGGAGGGAACATAGCTAAGTTGGGGGCATAGGTCGAACAGTATATATTTGTGATTAGAATAGGATTTAACACTGAAGACTGTCCAGTTGTCAATCCTGAAGTAAAGATTGTTAGTAATTAATGTAATATCTATTACCTTCTCCCATCCGATATACCTATCAGTACTCGGAGGAGTTCTCCCAGTATTACAAATTTTGAGGTTAGAATTTATGAGAAAATCAAAAAGAGACTCACCACGTTCATTGTCTTGCCATGCAGAGGATATGTAAAGATAGCCTCCGTCTATCTCCTCTGCCTTGACGACGGTTTAGTACGATGAGCTGTAGTTAGGACAAAGAAAACCGTTAAAATGTTTCTTTACTAAGACACAAGATCTTGGCTCACCCTTGGTTTTTTTTATAGAAGAGTACTCTTTGCACAAAGACCCATGACGTCAGTACCCATGGTTCTTGGAACAATGCGATGTATATGTTTTCTTCCCTTAGGAAGACTTGCAGATTGTCCGAGGTACATCCGGCTGCTTCAGGTTGATCTGCATTGCCTTAGACATCGTCGCCATTATAGGATTGGGGAAACATCAGGGCCATCAATAGACGGTCCACCATCTATTTTTAGCCCATCTAGCAAACCGGAGGTTGTGTCCTCCTCAGGATCTTCCTCATCAGGCGTGATCCAGAAAACCTTTACCTTGGCCTGCTTAATGCCAAATCTGAGCCTATGTCCTACTTTTTCTAGAGCTTCCTCGCACTCCTCATTAATGATAAGCACCAGGGACGTGTTGTTATGCAGCGGCTCTTCGGCTCTCAGCACGCTCCAGTTCCCCATTGGGACCTCCGGATTTTGCCGCATGAGATATTGGAGGACCTTTTCGTTGTCGACATCTATCTCAGGTAGCAAAATGCGAGCCCTCGGTCTTATCGAAATGTCCCTGACAGGGATGAACTTGATTTTCAAGCCCTCCCAGTCGTTGCCAATCCCAGCAACGCACTCGCCAAGGAAACTCAGAGACGCTTGGTCCTCGCACCTAACGACCCGAAGGCCCCTGACTAACTCGGAACAGTCGGACAAGACTGGTGAACTTTATGCCTCACCAATTCGGACAGGCGAGCCACGATGAGACCCCACCAATGCAAAATCGGCTTGCAGCTCCTCGAAACCTCGTCGATAAGCGTCACATTCAAGTGACTGCTGGCCACCTCTTTGTATGAGAGTTTGGAAGCTACACCTATCGCCAGAGGAAGCTATAGGCTCCTTACCCTTTTTGGCCACCTCAGCATCACCACTGGTAGCCGCCTCGGTGAGTCCACCCTTCTACGGGAGCCCGGCCTTCTTCGCTGTGTTACTGGTCTCGTCTAGAGATCTGTTAAGCTTCTGGCTAGTGGCAGTAGTTTTTTTTTTTTTTTGTTTATAATTCGCACACGCTTAGAGAAGCATAGAGCATACCACATAGGTGTTGTACGGCTGAAGAACGAATCCCTGAACTTAACTGTACATCCGAAGATGGGCTTGAGGGTAAGCTGATGAGCATTTAGACCGCCACGAGAATTGCGGTTGAATTCAAGGAGGTGGCATGCAGCTGGCTATTTCTCTTGAACACCGCTGGTAGAAGAAGCGATAAAACAGTGACAAGCAGTAAACGCTCCTGCGGTGTTCAAGCGAATCTAATGATTTCGCTATATTTTGGTCACCAATAAGTTTTATCGCGCGGTTTTGTATTCTATTTAGCTGATGCAAAGTAGTTTTAGGTGCACCAGACCAGATATGTTAATTCTACTCAAGTTTGGGGCGAATAAAAACCTTGTATATAGTAGCCTGATCAGAGGGAGTGAAATATTTCTTGAACCGGGCTAGAAAACCTAAACATTTCGCAGAATTTTTGGTGACGATAAATATGTGGACATAGCTTCGTTGGAATGTCCACATGTCGTTAACGCACATACTGAGAATTGCGAGATTTTCAGTTTCCTCGATGCAAGTGCGATTCATGGATAATAGCATGGGATTTAGGATTCGCTCAGACGACACGAGACAGCATTGGGTTTTGGGAGCGTTAAATTCTACTCGATTGATTTCTCCCCATTTTATGCTTAACATACGTAGTTGTTTAAGTTCTACATGAGAAGTGGAGGGCCGTTCCTCAAACTTATATGAGAAGCTGAGAGTGCTGTCGTCGGCGAAAGAGTGAATTGGATTAGAAGTCACAGATAAGAGATCATTAATAATAAAAACAACCCATAAAAATTAAAATGTTTCATCTAAATTCTCTAATCGCAGAAATTGATATGGGAGCCCCTCGATCCTGGGCCATTTTTGTTTTTATTGTAGGAGAAAATTATCGAAAGAGACATTTGACATTTGATTTACGGATACTAAAGGTAAAATGGATATTTCATGATCCGACTAAACTTTTAAGGAGGTATTAATAAAATTACTCAATAATAATTTGACATTTGGTTCTAAGTGCTCATATAAATACGGCAGGCGAACTTTTTCGGATTGAAACTCGTTGTTTAAATCGTTTATAATTTTTAAAATATATGATAATAATAAAATTCGGCGCGACAGACCATTGTGGTGCAAGGCTTAACTCGCAACCATTTGTGCCGAGCATGTATATTTTTGCACGCAAATGGAGGGGACCTACAATTTTTAATCTCCGGATTCGAACGGCGAATTGAGAAGCTTTCCGTGACAAGTTATTACTCACGGTCGGACGGAATACTCTTGGTTTTTACTGGTATTAGAACCACGAACCTTCTGCTCAGAAGCCATGATCTTATCAAAAAAAAACAACCCATAAAAATTAAAATATTTCATCTAAATTCTCTAATCGCAGAAATTGATATGGGAGCCCCTCGATCCTGGGCCATTTTTTTTTATTGTGGGAGAAAATCATCGAAACAGACATTTGACATCAGATGTTAAAATTGAAAATGCTCAGATCATTTTATTCTGAGCACTTAGAGCACGCTCATACTCTGAGCAAATAAGAAACACGAACATTTATCTTGAGAACTCTTTGACTGCTCTGAACTAATTTATGAAAACGCCAAATGACAGAATATTGTGAAAACTTGTTGTTCTATCTGTAAGTTGATATCGACAACAAAAAAAACGACATCAATAAAAATACAATTCAGTAAATAAAAATGTAAGTTGAAGTAAGCATAAAACATTTATGTCTTGTTTCATTTGCTGGGTTCATTTGTGCGTGAGCTAAGATTTCTCTCTCGTGGTTTCAGTTTAACGTTGCATTTGCGAACTGTGCCCGGAGTATGGTTTGATTTTATGTACCTTTGTTTTGTAACCGATAATGTTACTTTGCTACCTGTCGGCAATCGGGTACATCGTGCACTCACCTAGTTCACCTCGAAAACTCCGTCACTTTGAATGCTAACCTATGGGTATGGTTTCAGATACGGTTTGTGAAATTGGAAAGAGACATTAGTAAATAAAATACATACATATTGTTTAAAGATGAAATGGAATGTTTATAATCGATTCGACTTTTATACTATTACGCACATTCATGGTAACTTTGCGAAATGGCATTAATAATGATTGTGTAAGTCGTAGTAATGTATATTGATGCTTGAGAAATGATGTGAAACCGAAATTTTCTGTTTTCGTTCATTATTAGAAATAATGACATTATTAATAACCGTGTAAGTGCCGAGTTAAAAATATGCCGACGCAAACTCGTAGTGCTGCCATGAACAGGCAGAATAGATTTTGCAATCAAAATCCACCAAATCAAGCAGCGCAGCCGACTGCGCAGCACACACAGCACAGAGTCGTTGAAGTGCGACGGTATTTAAAAAAATGTATAAGGGCCTTGCGGACGGTCCTGGGGCCCGATCACTACCAAATTTTAGAAAAAGTATTGTTTATTGTTACATGTGTGTAAAATTTAAAAAAAATAGGGTAATTTTTTTTTAAATTTGGTCCGAGGGGCCTGAAATAGAAAGTATTGTCACCGGAAATATACATGTGTGCAAAATTTCAATAAATTCGGGCTATGGGAAGTGGGTTAAAAATTGATCGCAAGATTCCATGACACACAAATCCATAAAACAAACAAACCCACAAACACACGGGTACGCGAAGTTAATATAGAGAATTTAAAAATGAGAAGGAGTGTCGGGCACAGAACAGAGCCCTGGGGAACGCCAGCATTTATGTGGGGTATTTCAGACTTGAAACCGTCCAAAACAACTTGGATTGAGCGGTCCAAAAGATAGCTTCTAATCCAATGAAGCAGTTTATCATCGACTCCATAAGCACGCATTTCGGACAAAAGAGCTTGATGCCAAACTCTGTCAAATGCCTTAGAAATATCTAGTGCAACAGCTTTGCTTTCTCCAAATTAATGCAAAGACCGGTTCCACTATTCGGTGAGATATACCATCAAATCACCAGTAGAACGTTGTCACGAAATCCGAACTGCCGGTCACTATGGATTTCATTGCTTTCAAGATATTTCATGAACTGAAAATTGATCAGCGTTTCCATGACCTTGGAAAGAATGGATGTAAGTGCTATGTGTAGGTACAAAGAAGGTGACGTAGTCTTGCCTTTTTTGGGTATGGGCTGGACATAGGCTGTTTTCCTTCCTTCCCGAAGAATAGGTTAGATGGAAGAGCTTACGCAATGGTAATGCCAGCTTGGAAGAACACCTTTTCAGCACTAATGTGGAAATACCATCTGGCCCAGCGGATTTTTAAGTGTTGAGATCGTTTAAAACTCTACCAACTGCACGAGTACGAATGAATATCTGTCCCATAGAGTATTCAATACTGTGAGGTGCAGGAGGAAGCAATGCACAATATGGAAGCGTGGAGCTAGCTGCGAAATGCGCAGCAAACAGATTGGCCTTGTCCATAAATCTGACAACTGGAATGTCGATATAAATGAGCGTTGGAATCGACGACGAGGCTGTATTTTGGATTCTTTTCACGAATGACTAAAAATTTTTACTACCTTTGGAACATTGTAGTATTTTTTGCCTCAATTTTTGGTCGTAGGCGAATTTGACTCGCCGAAGATGGGCATTGAAATCATTTCTGGCTTTAAAAGTTTAAAATTTGTTCGGTTTTCCTCAGTAGGGTTTGCTTTGTAAAGCCGAGAGCTTACCTTTCTAATCCCAGAAGCCTCTTTACAACTCGAGTCATACCATCCATCTTCCTTTGGCTTAATAGACTTATTCCTGGATGGGATAAATTCTCTCATACCAATAAGGATGATGTTTGTGATTGCATTAGCGGCGGCATCCACAATAGCGACCAGTTAATTCTCCCAAAGAAGTTGTTAAGGCCGTCCGAATTGGCTTACTCGTAATCTCATACTGTTTTTTTGGGAGTATTTTTCTCTAACTACGTAGTTTATTATCGATAAATTAGCTGATATTACACAATGGTCTGACGAGCCTAGAGGCGATAATACATTGACGGAGTATTTATCAGGACGTGAAGTAAGGAATAAGTCAAGGGTGTTTGCGAAATAATTTGCAATGTCAGGTATTCGTGTATGATCATTTACAACTCAGCGAATAACTCCACAAACCTTCCTTCGGGCGTTGTCTGGTTAGAATGGCGAAGTCACCCTGAATTGTGTACATTGAAATCGTCCGCAATAACGATTTCATTTTTACGATGTCAATTTTTTTTGTGTCAATTCTTAAGTCAGTGCATCAAACTCGCTCTGAGTTGAAACACTGTCTACGTGGGTACTGTAAAGGAAACAGCAGTAGATGTTGCGCTCTTTTACCTTAACTTTGAGCCAAATGAAATTGATTTCCAGATTGGAACTTTGGCTAAATTGAGGCAAAAGCTGAAAATCAACATCACTCCGGACATAGATTGCGAGTACGCGTCGAGAAAAAAATAATGGCACTAAGTTATACCCAGGTAGATTAAATTCCGATGCATCAGAGTTTCACTCAGTGCCAGAATTGCTGGTCTGTGGACATGTACATAGTTAAACACAGCGAAAGAATTTGTTCTCAGCCTACGTATGTTGCTGAGATACACTCTGAAATCACACATAACTACAAAAACAACTTACCGCTTCTTTTACCGAATTGAGAAGAGTATGTCTCAAAATGGATTATTAACACAAATTGTCGCCATCACGACAAAATGAGCTAAATCACCAAAAGAAACAAACACTCACAATCCGTTATTCTTGAAGCTAAAGAATTAGATCATCAAACTGCCGCATGCGAAACATACGACAGTTAAGTTTCACTAAGTTCTTTAGCTGCGCTGTTGAGGATGGGCTACAGGGAAACCACGAACTGCACTTTGCATTTGTTTATCGAGAGACCGCGCGAGTTAAGTAATTAGAAAACGAATTTACCAAAAATAAAGGGTTATCCATTTTGCGGTTTCAAAAGTAAACGTAAATAAAACACATATAAAATATTTTTTATCATGATATTTCTTTTTTATTATAAACTTTGAACGTTGACATTATGTGTGAAACACTACATCATTTAAATGACCACCACGCGAATTGTTGCAAGCATCAATTCTTTTGAGGTAATTTTTGACCACTTTTTGACACATATTGGGCGGTATCTCAGCCATAACTTGACGAATATTGGTTTTTAAGTGCTCAAGAGTTAAAGGTTTATCTGCATAAACACGGTCTTTCGCGTAGCCCCACAAAAAAAAGTCAAGCGGTGTCAAATCGCATGATCTTGGTGGCCAGTTGATATCGCCACAACGAGAAATTACGCGGCAGGAAATGTCTTTTGCAATAAAGCCATATTCGCTCGAGTTGTGTGGCATGTGGCACCGTCTTGTTGAAACCACATATTTTCTAAGTCGTATTCTTCAATAGCAGGCAAAAAAAAAGTCGGTTAGCATATGACCATAAACCTCCGAATTGACGTTCCATTGTCGTTTTCGAAGAAGTAAGGTCCAATCACACCTCCGGACCAAAGAGCGCACCAAGCAGTGACTTTTTGTGGATGTAATGGCCTCTCTTCAATTACTTGAGGATTCTCAGAACCCCAAATTTTGTTTGTTAACATACCCACCGAGTGAGAAATGTGCTTCGTCGCTGAAGAATATTTTGTTCGAAAAATCACCGTCCACCGCCTGTTGTTCAAGCACCCATTCGACGTATCTACGACGTTGTGAATGGTCAGCTGGCTTCAGTTGTTGTGTGAGCTGGATTTTATATGGATGTAGGTGTAGATCCAAATGCAAAATACGCCATAATGTGCCGTAAGACAGTCCTAATTCCTGAGAACGACGAGGAATCGACACATTCGGGTCTTCGGCAACACTTTCACTTACAGCAGCGATATTTTCAGTGGTACGAGCGAAACGATGATGCACAGGCCTTACAATATCTGTAACCGATCCAGTCTCTTCTAATTTCTTCACAATTTTGCCAATTGCTTGCGTAGTTGGACGATTATGTAAACCATAATCTCCTCTTAAAGCACGATATGTGGCTGTGGCAGAATCACCATTTTTGTAGTAGGTTTTTACAATTTTCAATCTTTGTGCGATAGTTAAGCGATCTATTTTCGTAAATGTCAGATTTTCAACTGAAAAAAAAATTGTTTTAACAACTTAGTTTGACAGATGTCGAATTCCAGCCCTATACTTTTCAAACCGCGAAATGGATAACCCTTTATATATTTATTGTGACCGTTCGGTCTGAGTTTTACAAAAGCGGGTGACTGACACGAAGTGTTACCAACTTCAGACTGTCATTGCTATCAAACCAGTGATGACAGAGCGCTCAAATTTACACTTATGACAGTTCATTCCATTGTTTACAAGCGTACAAAAGCATTTTAGTGGGAAATATTCAGAAAAAAGTTATCCGCTATGGAATTCAAACGTAATACTATGATTGCTCTGTATTTGGCTGGAAAACCACAGCCGCAGATTGTTAACCAGTTAAAAACATCTGCATGTGAATAAAATGTTTTCACACGCCCATAGACGAAAGTGACTGTTTCGTACGCTATAAACTAGCCTCGAAAGTAGCCCATAACAACACTAGTTATGTTATGATATAAACGTCTTTTGTTATTTACTACAATCTCAGCGAACACATTGCGCATGAGCAAGAATTCTCTTTTGTTTGTCGTTTGTGATTACTGCTTCTCTCTCGATTTAGCAAAAAAAAACCGGTTTGGACGCGTGAATAGCGTGAATAGCGTACACGACTCGCAGAAAAGTGCTCATCGTGCTCGTTAGATTAACTCCACTTTCCTTGCTCGTTCTGTAATATACTATTGTGTATGGCATCATAAATCATTATAACGATACTGGCAGCATTGTAAAACGCCATGGTGGTGGACCGAAACTCACTGCAACGTCGGAAGGTGAAGGCCAAATTGGCACGGAATCCGCGTCGTAGCGGCAGAAAAATGGCTCACTAGGCAAACATTTCGCTCGAACGGATGCAGGACATATTGAAAGATCATCTTGGACTAAAGGCCTTGAAATTTCAAAAAAAGCTTGGTCTCACCGATGCTCAAAAAAAAGTTAGATTGGAAAGAGCAAAGGAGTTGTTACGCTTGCACGAAAGTGGCGATTTGCCGAATTTGGTTTTCTCCGATGAGTCACCGTTCGTTATTGAGCAATATGTGAACAAGCAGAATGACCGGATTTACTTGCCCGGCCGTTCTACTGAAAATTTCCACTAAAGGATTGCCACTCGAAACCAAGCGCCGCCGATGGTGATGGTTCGTGGCATCAAGATGAATTCTCAAATTTATCGGGATCATGTGTTGGAGGGAGCATTGAAGCCTTGGGCACAGAAGCATTTCGGCCGCAGAGCCTGGACATTTCAACAGCACTCGGCGCCGAGTCATAAAGCGCGCGTCAATCAAGACTGGCTAAGAAACAACGTTCCGCGGTTCATTTCCACTGCCCAATGGCCACCAAAGTAACCGGATGCAAATCCGCTAGATTTCTCGGTTTAAGGGTATTTTGAAGAGAAAGGTTGGGACAAAAAAATACCAAAGTGTCGATCATCTCAAGCAAGCGCTTCGCCGGGAACGGGCCAAAATACCGCAGAGCCATTTTCGTGCTGCATGCAATATCTTTGTCGGCCGTTTGAAGGCCATAATCGCGGCTTTGATTCAATAAAATTCATCAAAAAATCAAAATCTGTGGCGTTTTGTTTTGGTAACACTTAGTCTCATGCACCCTGTACAATTGAAAAGTATACAATTTGTGATAAATAATCATACCTAACTTGCCAAAGCGAATTCCAAGAAGTTGAAAAGTGTAGGAAACATTCCAGACGCAACTCACCAAGTTCTTTGATTTGCTCAGGCAGTTTGACAATATAAGGAAATAATACATAATTGACAGTTTTAAATGGAAATATATCCGGTGGCATGTGTTGGTGGAATGGGCATTGTTGACTGCTATGTGGGGTAAAGGTGAATGTGCGCTGCTAGGGTGAAGGCGACGTAACTCGCGTGCTGATGTGAGACCGTGCACCGCTATTGCAGTCGCATTGACGCTATTCTGTCTTTTGTTAAACTCCTCTATCACTATTTGATATCGGAGGGTATCAGCAGCATCTCTATCTTAAGGAGTACCCGCCGCCATGTTCTTGTCAGTTTTGTCAAGAATACGGTCGGACCACCAGTACTTCTGCTTCAGACGGGCGCCTGCGGTACTACTCTTCTTCTTACGTTTCAAAGGGACCGCACCTGCAGCCCCAGGAATGTCTGTTGTGGTTGGTCTGAGAAGCGAAATACTATGAATAGTACTAGCTTTGCCCCGTTGCAGAGCACCACGACTGGTGCTTGGTCTGCAGCTATTCTCTAGCGCATCCTGACTGGATGCTAGAAGATAATTTTTGAACTGGGCCCCCATCCAGGCTGATTCTCGGCACGGAATACCTTAATGTCACCTTAATCCAGCCCAGGGGATAGGTATGGTGATTGGGTTATAGAAAGATGAAGGAGGGGAAATGGTGGGAAGGGGCGAGAGGGTGATGACCGACCTTTGGTTTCAGGGCTCATCCAATGAAAAATCTCAAGAATCTCAAGAAAACTCTTCAAGTTCGACGCTCAGGTAGGGGAAAAAGTTTTACATATCGGCCATTTTAAATCGTACAAAAAATTTTAAATGGATACTAACTTACAAAAAGTTTAAAATTCAATTTTAAAACATTCGTTACTCAAATAGAAAAAGTAAAATGTTAAGATATTTAGACGAAATGAGGGAGAAATGCACCTTCATTCTATCTTTCTATCTATCTATCTGCCATGTATAAAATCAACCTTTATATTTGAAATAAATAATTTCCACGAATATTCCATGTTGACACACTTCACATCCTTATATATTTCCCGTTACGTAACGGTTGTCATCAGAAGCACCTTGAGGCCCAAATGCTTTCAAATTTGTTTTGGTTTAGCAATAAGCAGCTTTATTTTATCTCTTCTCTTTTAGATGATGGTCGCCTAATTATGCAGTCAATGGCAGTACGATTGTTATTGGAGCAAATGAATACGATTTGGTTGTTGATGTTTTTCTTTCTTAGGTGCAGAATAAAGAGTATACGTAAAAGCCCTAGAACGGACACTTCATTTATAATGAAGGACAGCGCCTTAAGTTCGTACCTATGCCACGATATCGGTCACGGTATATCTATAGCTGTTGTATTTACAATATACTGACATATTTTGGACTAATTTTATAGAAGATCAGCAGACGATCTGTAACGTTGATTTACTGGATTATAGTGAAAACTAAAGGATTAATTTATAACGAGCCTTGTGAGCAATAAATAATTGTTATTGCTATTAGGCTTCTTTTCTTGAACTGACTCACCCAAAGAATCTTCTGATGATGATTTAATTTACGACTGTAAAATAAATAGAAATAGGTCTACTACCTATCTTGTATACGGCATAAAAAAAATTCTAAACGATGCTATACTTAGAATAAGGGTTCAGAAGCAATATGGACTTCTCACTGCTTCAAATCAGAATTAAGAATTTAATTTTTGTTTGTTTGAAACTTTTACATTTGTTTTTTCAAGCCAACTTGATATATTTATATGATTATATGCATAGGTACTATGTATATGGTTTATTCTTACGAAACTACTTAATTTATTTATATGTAATACAAAACAAACATTTCGATTATTTTAAATATAAAGTTTGATAAATTTCCATGGATTTCATGATCGCAGTTTTGCTATATACATGCTATATATATACATATCCGTTAAGGTGGAAAATACTTAAAGGGGTGATTCCTTGGTCAATTTCGTGAAAAAAATCGTTTGTGAAGGGGGGGGGGTCTATTTTCACCACCTGTGGTGTACGTAGAGTTTTAAAACAGAGATGCGTACTTTTGACCTTACATCACTTTACACCCTCTAACTCTTGGACGCTTCTACCTACAAGGTCACTCTTGGTCTATTTTGATAGAAAATTAAATGTTTAAGGTTAAAAGAGTTTAATTTTTTTTAAATTCTTAAAACAATTACCGATATAAACGTCGTCAAAGTCAAAAAACGAAATGCTTTTCTTAAATTTTATTTTCAAACGCGATTATTTCGAAAAATGCTCTCGGATAATTTTTATTTGACAAATGTAGTATTAAAGCCCATTGAATTTCCTACAACTTCACCTCATAATATTTCTGCAATAGGTCAACAGGAACAGGATTAAAATTGAAAGTTTGAGAAATGAATGAAAACGTACTTTTGATCTTACATGACTTCACACCCTATAACTCTTGAACGCTTCATTACGATTTATCTAGGATTGGAACCCTCTGCACTACCGACTATTTTTCGTAGCATTTGCTTATTTTAAGTGTGCAGTATTTACATTGCGATTTATCTTAGGATTAGAATTCTATTATATGCGCTACTAACTACTATTCGTAACAATATGTTAATCTTAATTTTTTATTTATAACCTTATTGTAATCTAACTCGGTAATAAATATATATACCAAAATGTATACATAAACTCGAAATCTATACTGGTGGAGAGATTTTGTGCGGGAGGCTTCAAATACAAATACCACCTCAGAAGTATTTTCAAAGATATGCAATGTATTATCAGAAGATTACCAGAAGAACAAGTATATCTCTTGCCAATGGCTGCCTACCCAGAAGACAAACTCAAAATGCCGGAAATATTATTCTCTTTTTTTAAATTCTCTATATTAACTTAACTTGCCCGTGAACGTCCGGTTGACAGTCGGTCGGCAGTCGTTCGGTCGGTCGGTCGGTTTGTCGTGGAATCTTGCGATCAATTTTTAACCCACTTCCCAAGGCCCGATTTTATTGAAATTTTGCACACATGTGTATTTACGCAGACAACACCTTCTATTAAAATTTGGGGCCCATATAAAAATTTTAAAAAGTAACCCGATTTTCTTTAAATTTTATACACATGTGTATCTCCGATGGACAACACTTTTTGTAAAAATTTTGGTGACCCCGGGTCCGGCCCATTGGGTCGAGGCCCAATACATTTTTTTTAAAAAATTAACCAGATTTTCTTCATATTTTAAATATATTTATATATGTTGTCCGTCAGAGACACCGACCCCGCGGCCCGAATGGCCAAAATTTTAATGCACACATGTGGCATAATTTCAATAAAATCGGGCTTTAGGAAGTGGGTTAAAAATTGATCACAATATTTGGTGTGCCAGCCAGATAGCCAGCCACGCGAAGTTAATATAGAGAATTTTAAAAGGAAAACGTATTTCCGTCATCATCGCGAAAGAACGCTTCTTAATTACAGTCGTTATTTTTTGCGTTGTTATTCGCACCAATGAGAAATGAAAATGAAAAAAAAAATTATCGCTATAAAATCGTGCGTAATAAATTTTGATCCCATGTAGCGTTTCGTTCGTTTATTTAACAGCATGTGGCATTGCTTTTAAGATTATACTGGTTGTCATACTATAACCCATGCTTTTGTTTTTTTTTTTGTAACAGCTGTTCGATTTGCATTTTGCACTCACATGGCAAACAATTGCTATATTGCTTTCAACAAAAAAATAAAAATTACAACAACAAACACATTGAATAGACCAGAAAATGGTTTAGCGTTAACCAAAAATATTTTTTGATTAAGAAATATTTAACCAAATTTTTATTTATAATTCCCACCACCAGAGTCGACTTTTAAAAATTATATATAGATAAGTTGGCAAACACATGAACAAAAAACTGACCAATTGATTTGGTTAGTTTTTGCTGTTGCTTTGATCAGCCGTTAACCACAAAAAATACCTAACTCATTTTGTTGAAAGCAATATACAATAAGGAATATAGCAAGTATTGAGAATTTTAAGGCTAGGACGATGAACATGTTCGCCGCAACATGCCTTCAGGCTCTTCGACACATGGCGATCATGTTGGCGTAGCTAACGTCGGTAATTAAACAACACAATGGCAACCAGCAGTAGAATATTAAAATATTTTTGTCGGTTGATAAACATCGCCCAAAATAATGACGGACATAGCATTGTGTGTTTTAAGAATTGATAATGTTCTTGAAGAGCAAGATGAAAAAAACGCAACAAAAGAAAATAAGAAAAAGTAATCCACCCAGAAAACGGTATTTACACACGATGCCATGATGCCACTGATAAAAAACTTCCAATATATGACACTACACAAAAAATTTAACAATAAAATATTTTTGTTCGCAATCTTCACGAACTGAGCACCATGAAATTTTTTTTAGAATGAAGAATTGTATGGCGGTGTGACAACATGAGCGCATACGATGAACATGTTCGCGCAACTTGAGAAAAGTCAAAATATTTTGAATTCCAGCGATCATGTTCGCGAAACTTGGGAACATCAACTCACACGATCAAACACCCACGAGCACGTTGCGGCGAACATGTTCGTCGTCTGAGTCAACTTAATTGTGCTCTCCTAATAACAGCTGTATTTCATTTGAATTCGAATTGGGAATTACAAAAACAATTGCACTGACGAATTCCTTCTTTGGAGTTTGAAAACCTGTTGTGTGGCAGGTTTTGGTTGGTTTTGACATTCGAATTCGGGCTCGGATTCCAAATAAAATACAGCTAACAGCAGGATTTGCAGAATCGGCATATTTTTTCCTTGTGTTGTGAGTACAATTCGGACGCGTCATTAATTTATCGCGATTATTAATTGGGAGCATCATATTTTTGTAATTTCCGATCATTCCGAAAGCTACGAGTCTGCAAAATCAAGACTTTATAGAGCCGCTTGTGATTCTTCTTTAACTGGATAAGCATACTCTTAAAGTAAGTAATAAAGAAAGTATAGATAAGGATCATTTATTTCAAATTTCTATTGTTTCTTGAACCTTCTTTAGGGTGCCTATTATTATACTGTGTTCGATACATTGCGCAAAGTGATAAGGATTATTCATCAAAAAAATTCCGTCTGCCATTGCTGAATCAGCTGCAAATAGGGAAGACGTTTATTTGCTTTATAAATAAAGATAAAAGTCTATTGGATGAAAGGTATGTAATCTTTTTTTAAAACTCGGTACACACCATGGATGAAGGTGGCATTTAAAAATGGGGCCCATATGCAGTATAGCACCCCACTGATTTCAGCTAAATTTATTGATAACTTAATTCTTTAATGTGGTTGTGATACTTAGGAATATTAAGGCTAACGGCATATTGAGCTCAGCATAGCGTATGCGTAGCCGATACAACGTTTTACTTAATTGCGCACTTTCACATTTTGCGGCATTTAGTCTGTCAACGTTTCTATTGTTGGTCAAGTATCTTGTATCTTCGTTTGTGTTTTTTTCTGGTCCTCCTTAATATTAAGCTATGATTAGATTATGTGACGAAATGGCAGATTTCCGACATTTTCCCATTTCAGCTGAAGGCAAACAATGTAATCGTCAAATTTTTCGTGACGATTTGCAGCCAATTTACAAATTTGACGATTGTGCCATACTAAAAATGGCGGAAATCGGCCATTTTGTCACACAATCTAATCATAGCTTTACGTATTTTTTGTTCTTAAATAGTTTATGGATCAACAACACTCTGGGTTCTTTGTTTTGAAAGAACATCTCATAGGGACATTGGTTAGTTATATTTGAATATTTGAATTTTTTATTTAATTTTTTAATAAATCAGTTTACGTCATTTAGTAGTAAATTGGTAGTTGACCAATTCTCAACAAAGTGTTCAGTGCAGTGTATCCACACAAAATTGTTTCAGTACACTGCGTACACATACATACATAACATACATACGCCCATTACATTACGAGTACACTGAGTACTCACTTACGAATGAATGATTTAACAGTCATTTATAGGCTTTGGTAATGATGCAGCAGAAAACTGCCTGTAATCAATAAATTTAATAAAAGAAACAAAAAGAAAGATTATTGCAAATTTTGCGGCAAGATTAAGAACGAAACGGCTGTTATTTTTCGTTTAACAATTACCAACACATGTGTTTGTGTTTTGCTGATTGCCAAGAGCGTGCAAATCGAAATCACTATTGCTATTTTCCACCTTGCGGCTGGTGTGTGTTCTTTAATATATAATTATGTTATAGCTTAATATACATCTTTATTAATATTATAAATGTGAAAGTAACTCTGTTTGTTAACTTTACACGGTCAAACAGCTGGACCGATTTGGTTCATATGTTTTAAAATGTTTGTAATTGGCCAGGGAAGATTATAGAAACCTGAGAAATTGGATAATTCTCGAAAAACTTGGAAAATTCGGGAAAAACTGAAAAAATGCCGTCTTCTATTGGATTTATGTATGAACTCGCGACCATAACTCAGGACACAGACAGAGTTACATTTATAACATTAGAATGGATTGCCTTTGTTCGTTTTTTGACGTGACAACGGTCTAAGGGGGTACCTGTTCAAAAAGTAAAATGTTAAGTGATACACTGTTGTGATCACTGTTGTTAAGTGAGACACTGTTAAGTCAGCCACTGTTAAATGTCAGTACTTTGGGAACTAAGGCATTTCCATTTCTAAGTTCGCATGAAAATCGGAATGTAGGACTAAGACGCGACTATAAGACTTGTTCCTATGGAAATTCTGGGATATGGTCATTAGGAACTGGAACTAAGCAATTTTTCAAACGACTTGTGCCTTTTAATTTAATCAATATTGATTATTATTAACTTTAAAGACTTTTAATAATTTTTTTATTTAATAGTATTGTTTAGTTATTTAAAAATTGTAATATTAATATTTGCCAATAAAATAGAATGAAGCAAACATGTGCAGTAGTAGTGATAGTAAAGTCGCTGTTCGTTTTCTATCGCTATTCTGCTTTGTTCGTTCTAATAACATTGCTAAAAAGGATACAGTGCTGTCGTGATAGAGTTTGTCGTTTCATTTCTCTTCAAATATAATATAAAACTACTCAAATTTTTTAAATTCTCTATATTAACTTCGCGTGCACGTGGCTGGCTGGGTGGCTGGCTGGCTGGTCAGATTTTCTGATAAATTTTTAACCCACTTCCCAACGTCCGATTTTATTGAAATGTTGCACACATGTATATTTTCGGCGACAATACTTTCTATTATAATTTGAGGCCCCTCGGACCTCAGGGTCGGGCACTCAATTGCTTTACAGCTTAACACAACTCAAAAGAAATAATTTAAGTGGTACAGGTACTTCGTACGTCGTTGTGCGTACGTTGCACCAACCGTGCGATATGGCTGTTATGTTTTCATACCAAACCGTGCGCAATGGCTGTTATGTTTTTATACCAAATTTACAAGAAAATTTTAAATGTTTAACTTCGCGTGCCCGTGGCTGGCTGGTTGGTCAGATCTTGTGATCAATTTTTAACCCAGTTCCCAAAGCCCGATTTTATTAAAATTTTGCACACATGTATATTTTCGGGATCGGGGAGTTCCCATACATATTTTTTTCGCGGCATCAGATCATTTCATACTATAATGACTGTGTTCTGTGTGCGTTCGTTGTGCGCTGTGGGCAGCGCTTCTTGTTTTATGATTAGGGTTGTTTTGTTGTTGGGTTGCAGTGCTTCGTATGTGTTTTTATATTTCAGCATTTATAGTGGAATTCAGTATACTTTTGGTTATTAGAGAATTTACCTGAAAAATTTTTCTTTTTATGGGTTGATTTTTTCCTCTCATAAAATGGCACAATTGACTATGGACCCTTCAAAATATTTGGACAAAAAACCCAATTTTTAAAGGCGATACAAACGAACTCCACAACTTTTGCAACCTGTTTGCTTGACCATCACTATTTCGTTTATTGCAATGCTTTATGATACACGAAATTAATTTATCGGCGCGGTGGGGAGAAAATATAGTACGGTATCAAAAACAATTTTGTGTTGCGATTTTGAGTCACATTATTGTGTTACATTTTCAAATTTTGGGAATATTGGGGGCGGTCTAGTAATGATCGGTTCTGTGCTTGTACTTGCAGAGTCATCCAGTGGTTTATATTTCTTAACCGATTTGTATGATATCCGGCACGGTCTTGTGAGTGGCCTCTGGGGGTCTTTTGAGGTCTTCTAATGGTCTTTTTGGGAGTCCTTTGGGGGTCTTTTGGGAAGCCTTCTGAGGTTATTTTGAAGGTTTTTTTGTGGTTTCTTTGGGTGGCTGTTGAGGATCTTTTGGGATTCATTATAGATTTTTTGCTGGACTTTTATGATTCTTTTAAGGGTATTTTGGTGACCTTTTGGGGGTCTTTTGGGAGTCTTTGGGGGTTCTCTGTGGATCTTTTGAGGGTTTTTGGGGCTCTTTTGAGGATCTTTTGGTGTTCTTTCGAAGGGTTTTTGGGGATCTTTTGGTGGTTTTTTGAGAGTCTCTTGAGGGTCTTTTCGGAATCGTTTGGCGTCTTTCGTGAAGTCTTTTGAGGATCATTTGAAGGGGTGTCTTTTGAGGATCTTTTGGGGGTCTTTAATTTGGGGCCTTTTGTGATTCTTTTGAGGGTCTTCTGTTGGCATCCTGTGCCACATACATAAGAAGGGAGATATCATGAAATGAAGTAATTATCGTGGTATAACGTTGTTGAGTACCGCGTATAAGATTTTCTCCTCTATCCTTCAAGACAGGATAGCCCCATACGCTAAAGTCATCATTGTTCCATACCGGTGTGGCTTCATCCCAGGCAAATCAACAACTGATCAGATTTACACCCTTAGGCAGGTGATAGAAAGATGTCTAGAGTTTCAAAACTCTCTACACCATATTTTTATAGACTTTAAAGCTAGCATAGCCCGAGTAGAACTTTTAAAGCCATGAGAGAGTTCAGCATCCCAAATAAATTTATACGACTATGTAGGTTAACCATGACCGATGTTATAAGCCATCTAATATCCCGATCACTATCAAGCCCATTCAAAATCTGGAACGGGCTTCAACAAGGGGATGGACTGGCCTGCGTCTTCTTCAACCTAGCGTTGGAGAAAGTGATCCGAGACTCTGACGTAACGGCGAGAGGAACAATCCTATATAAGTCCATTCAGATACTGGCTTATGCAGACGATATTGACATCGTTGGTAGAAACCGAAGAGCTGTACAGGAAGCTTTCATCCAGATCGAGCAGGCGGCACGAAATCCTAGGCTGCACATAAATGAGAGCGAAACAAGGTGGCCACGTCTGCGACTAGAAAATCCAACATTGGTGCCTCAATTCAAATAGTGGAGCGCGAAATTTAAGGAGTGCAATCCTTTAACTACCTCGGGTCAACTGTAGCAGCCGATAACAGCATGGAACCGGAAATACGCGCACAGCTGTTTAAAGCTAACAAAGCCTACTATAGTCTGTCAAGACTCTTCAAGTTCAGGAACTTAACCATAACATCCAAGCTGCTGGTATATAAGACAATGGTCATACCAGTACTAACATATGGATCCGAGACTTGGGTGCTTAGCAAAAAGCATTCTGACCTCTTAGCCGAGCTCGACAGAAAAGTCTTACGGACAATTGTTGGCCCCGTATTTGAGGAAGCACGATCCCTGAGACTCTATAATGATGGTATCTACGAACGTTACCGTGATGTCAACATCGTGAAGAGAATTAACCTCGGTAGGCTCCGGTGGGCAGGACACCTAGCTCGCATGAGCGATGAGGATATTTACTTACTTGTGTCCAATATCCCCTTGTGGGTCCTAGGGCCTCTACTACACCTACGCCCCATCATATGCGGTTCCTGGCAATGAGCTTCAGCTCTCTCCAACTCTTCCCCAATTGCCGTGACTCCTCCTCAACTGTTCTGCGCCATGTATTTCTTGACCCGCTCTTCTACCATCCGGAGATAACGGGTTCCATTGCATTGCGTAGTTTGGTATGGAACTGTCGCCTTTTCGGAGTGTATGACCAATCCACTGCCAATGACACTGTGCCTATTGGTTCCTAACCCGTTCTCTGGTAAAGATGTTCGTTAGAGAAAACCCTTAAGATGTTCCGTAGGCACCTATTTACGAACGTTTGTAATCTTTTTGTGATAGTAGCGGTCACCATCCAAGTGCTGCACCCATAAAACAGCACAGATTACACATTTGAGTGGAACAGTCGCAGCTTGGTGTTTAAGCTGATCGCATTGCATCGGTTAACAATGTCCTGTTCGGTTCCACCTTCGGTCGAGACAATACTCCCAAGAAATTGGAAACTCTCTACTCCCTCTACCGGTTGTCCAGCAATGTTAACTTGAGTTACTGAGTTAGTGCCGAGGTTGATGATTTTAGTTTTGGCAGTATTAATCTTCAAACCCGCAACGTTTGCCTCCCTCTCCACATTTGTTGTCATTTGGTGCAGCTCCATAATTCTGTGTGAGAGTAAACAAACGTCGTCAGCGTAGTCCAGATGTTTGAGTTGAGATGTAAGAGTACAACGAATTCCTCCGTTTCCAGTAGATAAAGCTGCGCGAAGTACATCTCTAATCACCAACAAAAAAGAGCGGGGTAGGCTGTGTCGAAGACACGGCCGTGGGTTTTGAGCGTGACAACGTCTGTCCGGGACGAAAGAAAACAAAGATCTTGTTGTCTGTGGGACATAAACACGGACGGATATATTAAAAATATATGTTTTCTATACTAAAAACAAGTCCTACGTCTTGCACCGTAGCTCATCACATACATCATCATTGCATCACATTATATATAAATTATTTATAAGCGAATTTTAATGTTCATAACCACTAACTTTGAAGTTGCTGCATATTGCATATTACTGCCCAAACAGTAATGGAGCTTTTGGTTTCCACTCATAAAAAACTTGAGTAGTTTTAAATTAAATTAGAAGAGAAAAGTGGTGAGAAGTGCTGCCCATGCTTCGAAATGGTATGAATGTCACTTTCAAACACGCAGGCCAATTATTTCTCATTAAATTTCTTTTGCATTGTTCTCTTATTTCTGTAAATGAATGAATAGTTACTTTGAACCGATGCTTAATGCCATGTATGATGTTCGATGGTTCACTCAATGGTCGATGAACCGATGCTTAATGCCATGTATGATATTTGATGGTTCACTCAATGGTCGATGGTAGATTCATTGTTCAGTGGCAGACATCCAACTTACGATCGAACATCTCTTCTTTGACTGAGAGACTGGCATTTTTATAATGTTAAATTCAGCTTCATTTTTATATAAAAGAAATCTGTGTTTAAAATGATTTTTTGTAGAAGCTTATTACTTAAATATATTAAAGCTAATATCTGCAATACAAGGAAATATTGTTTAATGTAAATAACAAAAAATAAATTACTGTAATACTTTTTATAATAATTAAAAAATGCAGAAACCATTCAAACTTTTGTGCACAAAATGCCAAACGACACTGAAATGAATTTTCTAAATATAGTCTTCTCTAGGCGATTCTCAAATTTTCAAGTACGGTACGCCTTCTTGATAATAAAACATTAACCGTGACCATAACAGTGTGAGCATTCTGTTGATCACAACAGTGGCACATTCTGTTGTCACGTCAAAAATATGTGCGTGTTCTATTCTATTGGCCAGATCGCAGAATTTCCAAAGGAACAAGTCTTATAGTCACAAATTAGTCCTACATTCCGAGTTTCATACGAATCCCTTGAGAAATGGCTTGGTTCCAAAAATCCCAAACTCTATTGGCCAGATCGTAGAATTTCCATAGGAACAAGTCCTATAGTCACATATTAGTCCTACATTCCGATTTTCATACGAATCCCTTGAGTAATGGCTTGGTTCCAAAAATCCCAGACCCTATTGGCCAGATCCTAGAATTTCCATAGGAACAAGTCCTATAGTCACATATTAGTCCTACATTCCGAATTTCATGCGAGTCGCTTGAGAAATGGCTTGGTTCCAAAAATCCCAGACCCTATTGGCCAGATCTCAGAATTTCCATAGGAACAAGTCTTATAGTCACATATTAGTCCTACATTCCGAGTTTCATACGAATCCCTTGAGAAATGGCTTGGTTCCAAAAATCCCAGACCCTATTGGCCAGATCCTAGAATTTCCATAGGAACAAGTCCTATAGTCACATATTAGTCCTACATTCCGAATTTCATGCGAGTCGCTTGAGAAATGGCTTGGTTCCAAAAATCCCAGACCCTATTGGCCAGATCCTAGAATTTCCATAGGAACAAGTCCTATAGTCACATATTAGTCCTACATTCCGAATTTCATGCGAGTCGCTTGAGAAATGGCTTGGTTCCAAAAATCCCAGACCCTATTGGCCAGATCTCAGAATTTCCATAGGAACAAGTCTTATAGTCACATATTAGTCCTACATTCCGAGTTTCATACGAATCCCTTGAGAAATGGCTTGGTTCCAAAAATCCCAGACCCTATTGGCCAGATCCTAGAATTTCCATAGGAACAAGTCCTATAGTCACATATTAGTCCTACATTCCGAATTTCATGCGAGTCGCTTGAGAAATGGCTTGGTTCCAAAAATCCCAGACCCTATTGGCCAGATCTCAGAATTTCCATAGGAACAAGTCTTATAGTCACATATTAGTCCTACATTCCGAGTTTCATACGAATCCCTTGAGAAATGGCTTGGTTCCAAAAATCCTAGACCCTATTGGCCAGATCCTAGAATTTCCATAGGAACAAGTCCTATAGTCACATATTAGTCCTACATTCCGAATTTCATGCGAATCGCTTGATAAATTGCTTTGTTCAAAAACTCTAGTTCCTCATGACCAAATCCCATTGGATATTAAAAAACGTTACTTAACATCTGTTAAATAGTGACATTTAACATTTGAGTTTTTGAACATGTACCCCCTTAAACCTTGGAGTGAGACGTTGTCACGTCAAAAAGTAATGGCGATAGAATGCAACCTTGTCGTACCCCACTTAGGATCTCGAATTCCTCTATGAAGCACATGACATTTAGAGCCATTATAGGCAGCTTTAAGAATAGTTATTAGTTGATCGGGTATACCTCTCCTGCGCAAGGCGAGCCAGATAAACTGTCTGTTGACACTGTCAAACGCCTTCTCGGAATCAATGAACAGCAGGTGCAGTGGTGACCGGATTTCACCACACTATTCAATAATGATCCGCAGGGTGTTTATGTGGTCCACACAGGAGGATCCAGTGCGGAAACCTGCTTGTTCGGCATCGAGTGTATGTTCCAGATATTCCTTAATTCACTCAAGTACTAGTTTGGCTATTACCTTTGCAACTGCAGGAAGGACGCAAATGCCTCTCCAGTTTTCGCAATCCATAAGACTACCTTTTTTAGGGAGCTTGATAATCATTCCCTTCTTCCATTCGTCGGGGAAACTTTATGTCTACAAGAGGATGTAAAAGCTCTGCTGATGTCGTTGGAGCTGCACGCAGAAGCTCTGCGGGTATACCATCTAGTCCTACTGACTTGTTGTTCTTTAGTGCGTTGAATGCGGTAGCGATCTCATCTTTACTGGGAGTTGAGGTGCGAATTCGGGAAATTGTTACTTCCAGCAGCTCCGTTTGATTTGGGTGCATATTGTTGGCGAATACACGGTTAAGGACCGTAAAGAAATGCTCCTTCCATCCATTGAGCTGATCCTCATCTGAAACGAGTATCATCTAGGCCTTTCACCGGCTGATGGCTAAAGCGGTGACCACCTGTCGGCTCTTTGGTGGATCTGTAAACGCTATCGCACCTGCTCGCTACTTCCTCTGCTTCTGAGGCCAGGTCGTTAATATAGTTACGTTTGTCACGTCTTACACTACGCTGCACTTCTCTCATTTTGCTTCGATACAGGGACTCTAGCTCGATCCTCGCTGCTGCTGGGATATCTACAATACGAGCTTACATTCTTCAATCCGCCTCCAGGTATCTTCGGTAAGCCACGTGCTGTGCCTTGCATGGCTTCTACCAACAATACTTTCCGCTCCAGATGTGAAAACGTTTTTCACAGCCTTCCAATGTTCCCTGATGGTTATGGGCAGTAAGCTGCTGATTGCTTCCACTCCTTGCGATAAATAATCCCTTAATTGTTGGCGTACTGAGGGGATCTTTAGCTGGTCGAGGTTATACCTAGGCATTCGGATGATATTGCGGATTCTTTGAACTGATGCAGTACGTAACTGGACAGTAGCTCCATAACACCATACACCATACACCAGTTCCAACTCCAGTTTCCAGCTTCGACCAATCTGTGCACCAGACCAGACCTCTAGCGCCAAGTGCCGGAACACTATTAGACCAGTGTGCACGGTCCAATATTTCTACCCCAAATAACCTGCCCAGTACTGTCTCTGACCATAATGTCGCAGACAGAGTATGCATTTTCAGGTGTCCCACAGGGTCACCTGGTATGTACCTACATTAAAGCTGTAGCTTAATAGCGCTTCTATAGATGATATAGCGGCCGTCTGCCTAATGAAGTTTTGCCCTACAACAGCTTCTAATGCTATCATGTACATGGAGCAGTAGTGAATGTTATGCTTACGCACTTTCATTTCCACTAAATTCCGCATTGGAGCAATTGTTGAACTGTGCTAGGCTTTGCTAAGCTGCACCACTACGTAACTTAATGGCGAGATTACGGTGCGAAAATAAAACTGGCACCCACCAAGTTGTAATCAGGTCAACGATAAATCCACACTGGTATGAGTCAGTAACGACGTTAGCGTTTGGGGCTATCCTGTCCTGTAGGATAAAGGAGAAAATCTAATACGCTTATACCTTATAAATACAATAATTGCTGCACGCTGTGATATCTCGTTTTCAATTTATGGGACATTATGATGGCTCTTACTTCCCAATCGCCGCGTGCAAATTACGATGCGCTGCGAGTGTTGAGTTTCCCCATAAGTTAGCATACAAGGTTCATTCATTAATTTATTTATTCATTCATTTATCCATAATCATTAATATTAACATTTATTTCATATGTTCTCTATTTATTTTAGGAAAAATTTTTTTGTTTGGATATTGCTTTGGACTCAGCTGTGTCGATTTGGTCATACTCCCCCTTAGATTTTGTGTGGAAAGTGCGAAGCTGAAAGGATTTACCGACATTTGCGTCCCTACCTACTACCTTACATACCAGCTCGTTATAGACAATGAGCTACACACTAAACTATAATAAAATCCTATAGTCAAATAAAGAATTGGACAAAGTTCATATTTTATTATTGCAAAACAACAAATAATAGCAAAAAAGCTACAATAATGATAATCATAATTAAAAATCTACATCAACACACCTTTCTGGTTGATATTGATCCAGAAAAAACTGTAAGTATAACAAAAAAACCAAAAAACAAATTTTTATAAAAAACTTCCTTTACTCTTCATGTAGGTTCTTGAGTTAAAACAAAAAATTTTCACGGAACGCGGAAGCAGCTATCCAGTTGAGAAGCAGAAACTGATTTATGCCGGTAAACATTGATTGTTTCATTAAGATTTTGTTGCGGAATTTTTGGAATTAATTATATCTCTTGTTGTTGTCCTGCTTGTGCTAATAATTGTAGGGGTTTTTCTGGACGATGAACGAAATATATCGTTTTATAACATCCAATCCAGTAAATTTGTCGTAGTTATGATCAGACGTGATTTATGTGGATTGCCATCGTCTGCCTCCAGCGAAGGTGGTGGTGGTGGCGTTGAACTGGAGTCGGATAAGAATAGTGTCCGCACTACTGACGGCTCGAGGGGAACGTCTACATCCGGGACCGCATCGTCAACCGCTATTGCAACAGAAGCATCTGATGATGGTGGTGACGCTGCAGTAAATAATGGTGTTGTTGACGATTCCGTATCTGGAGACGATAATGGCGAAGACCTTGGTGGAGCTGCTGGAGCTTCAAGCGATGAGATTACAGCCAATCGGGAGACTAATCCCGCATTTGATTTCCTTCGTAGCATAGCCAGTCTTGACTTAACTCGCGATAGGCTTGCACAAGTAGCACGGCCAGCAGAAGCCTCTCTAGTAATGATCGAAAATTACAACCGTATGGTGAACTCAATCATAGACATGGGCTACACAAGAGATATGGTCGAATGTGCCCTTGAAGCGAGCTTCAACAATCCCGAGAGGGCGGTGGAATATCTCGTCAGTGGAATTCCAGAGGACTCAGTGGAAATTGGAGGAATAACTTTAGCAGAAGTAGCTGGCCAATTCGGTGTACCCTTATTGCCTGCAGACGAAGAGCCACCAGAAGGTGAGTGTATATGAAATACAATTTCGATTTTGTTACATTTTTTTCTTATATATGTATGTATATGAAAAGATCCACTGGAATTTTTACGCAACCAGCCGCAGTTCTTGCAAATAAAAGCACTAATCCAACAAAATCCCAATCTGCTAACCGCGATTCTTAGAAAGGTTAGTAGTTTTAATTGATTTCAGTTTTAACCTTTTCTCTATCTGTAACGAATTAGGGATTTAGTAATGAATTAGACACCATGTGATATTTATAAGTTTGTGGTTGATATTCGACTGACTCTTTATTTTAAACACTATGACAATTTAGCGTTATACTATTATACAGCATATTGATAGGGTTACCACAAGAAAAAAAATGAATGATTACAATAACTACTTATTACAAGTTTTTTTCTAATTTTTAAACTAATAAAAATAATAAAATAAAACCAATAGGTACATCATCTTATAAGTAATCATAAACAAAAATGTTTGGGTTGAGGACTAATACAACCACTTCGTGTAATGTAATTTTCAATACCAACGGAGGAGGCTGGTATAACAATATTTTCTACAGCTGTTCCTATACTCGAATCATCAAGTGGATTATAACTATTGGCCATTGCTTCAGGTTGATCGACATTCATATTATTATTGATTTCTGTATTAACCAAGTCACCAGCGCTGGTTGCACAGTATTCATATCTCTTAAACTTTCCAAATTATTGCATACCTTATTTTTGGTGCCGTGGCTCGGTGAATTAGTGCATGGACTTCTGAGCAGGAGGTTCGTGGTTCGAATCCCGGTAACACCAAAAGGTATTTTTCACGGTCCCACCTCTCGCGAATGTTTTACAAACATCTTAGAGTAATAACTAGCCACAGAAAGCTTCTCAATTCGCCGTTCGGATAGAGCATTAAATTGTAGGTCCCTTTCATTTGTGTACAAAAATGTACATGAACAATACAAATGGTCGTGAGAAGCTAGGCTAGGGTCTGGCGGCCATAGAAGTTCTATTATTCTCCAAAACTCGATAGTGAAGTTGCTCAATTTTATCAATTTCAATGCAGCGTATCAAGGTCTTGAAAATTTCATGGTGATGTTGCATTGTTTTGGACTGGACTGTTGAAAAACGTTAGCCTCTCTGATTTTTCCAACTCTTTACTCAAATAAAGTACCAACGGCTTTATAATATCTTTTTTTTCTTGCTTAATTAGAACGCCATTGTGGTTGTGGTATTCTTATTTTGGCCACCACACCCGTCGCAAATCAATGGTCTTACCTGATGCGTAGTCCGGGTTAAGGAGAAGATGATAAATCGCTGATGCGATTTCTTTGGAACCATTTGCGCTGTCATTCTCTGTTCAAGTGTAGAGAAGAACATTCTGCGGCGTCAATTTCGACTTAGTGGTCCAAGAGAGGGGTAGTCTCAGGATTCGTATAGTGGTGAAGTCGATCCTCTTGTAACTGCCTTGAGTAGTACGCTTCTTGGTCAGGAACTTTTGGCATGAGCTCATTTTTTTGACAGCCAAAGGATATTGACAACAATTTAGCTCTTTCTTCCTTTGCCAGTTGAAAAAATGCTCCTTCACGTTTTTGTTGACCATTGACTTAAACATTAGCTTGTTTTTGTCCGTTGCTTTGTTTTATTGTAATTGGAAAACCTGACTCTATTAATACAATATTACAATCTAGTCTTAGGAATATTAGCCAATTTTGTTTTGACTTAAATTTATAAAAGAATATTAGATTAAAAGTTTAAAGCATTAACGCACTAAATCAAAAGGTTAGATTCTTACCAAGACACTTTACACAATTTGCATATGGTATAGCTTTTTGTTCACTTTGTAGTTTATACAGTTTTGCCTGTTCACTTTATCGTTCGCTCAACCGATTTTCACTACACCGCGAGTGAACTGTACACCAACACTGCTGCACCAATTAGCCACAGACATGTTTCAATTTTCGTTTGCTCACCTTCGTCCATTCTGCTTCCATTAACCATCATGTTCATTAGAAATGTTCGTTTCCACATTGGTCATTCTTTTCCCAGATATGAATCAATCAGATGCAAATCAATAGGCAATCGACTGTTACACATGTGATTTAGTAAAGAATTAGATACCATTTAATGTTTATCAGTTTGGGTTGAGGTTCGACTAACTCTTTATTTCAATTGTCATAATAATATAGCGTTATACTTTCATACAGCACAATGATAGGGTTACCAGCATAAAACAATGAAATTGCAATATAGTATATTACATAACGAGCTAGGAAAGTGGACGTTATCGCACGATTAACACATTTCAGCGAGTAATGTACGCTATTTTTCACACAGTAAATAACAATAGTATTTTCTATGTTAACACACTAGTGTAGATAATGACTACTTTCGAGGGTAGGTTATAGCGTAGGAAACAGTCACTTTCATCTATGATCGTGTGAAAACTACTTATTACATTATCTTTCTTTCCATGGTAAATAGATTAGACAAACAATTCCATCGCTTTTCCAGAAGATTTACGAAAATCGAGAGTCTTTTTTGAATATACTGAATGAACCATTGGATGTTGCCTCATTTGCACTACCAAGTGGACTACGTTGCCAAGGTCAACCGGCCACCAGCCAACAGCAACCATTATCACAACCAGATTCCGAACAGCAAGCACCACGAACAGACGAGCACCACGCCGAAGCAGCTGAAGAAGAAATTGCAGAAGTTGAAGCAACTGGTAATGTTGGTAGTGATGCAGAAGCGTGTGTAGGCAATCGAGATCTACTAGGCGATAGTGGTGGACGACGTCTTGTCTTCCCTTCCAGAGCTGCACGAATTGCGGATGAATTAGGTGAGGTTGTTGCTGCTGGTGGTGGTGTTGGTTTGGGTAGTGCATCAGCTGCTCATTTGGGTGAATTGCCATCGTCTGCCTCTGGCGAAAGTGGTGGTGGTGGCGTTGAAGTGGATTCGGCTAAGAATAGTGCCCGCACTATTGACGGCTCGAGGGGAACGTCTACATCCGGAACCGCATCGTCAACCGCTATTGCAACAGCAGCATCTGGCGATGGTGGCGGTGACGCTACAGTAGATAATGGTGTTGTTGACAATGCCATAGCTGGAGACGATAATGGCGAAGACCTGGGCGAAGCTGCTGGAGCTTCAAGCGAAGTGATTACAGCCAATCGGGAGACTAATACCGCATTCGATTTCCTTCGTAGCATAGCCAGTCTTGACTTAACTCGCGATAGGATTGCACAAGTAGCACGGCCAGCAGAAGCCTCTCTAGTAATGAGCGAAGATTACAACCGTATGTTGAATTCAATCATGGACATGGGCTACACAAGAGATACGGTCGAATGTGCCCTTGAAGCGAGCTTCAACAATCCCGAGAGGGCGGTGGAATATCTCATCAGTGGGATTCCGGGGGAATCAGTGGAACTTGGAGGAATAACTGTAGCAGAAGTAGCTGGCCAATTCGGTGTACCCTTAGTGCCTGCAGACGAAGAGCCACCAGAAGGTGAGTGTATATGAAGTACAATTTTGATTTTGCCACCAGAAGGTGAGTGTATATGAAGTACAATTTTGATTTGGTTACATTTTTTTCTTATATATGTATGTATATGAAAAGATCCACTGGAATTTTTACGCAACCAGCCGCAATTCTTGCAAATAAGAGCACTAATCCAACAAAATCACAATCTGCTAAACGTGTTTCTTAAACAGGTTAGTAGTTTTAATTGATTTCAGTTTTTACCTTTTCTCTATCTGTAACGAATAAGTGATTTAATAATGACCCTGTAACTGACAAGAAGTGTTACCAAAACAAATTGCCACAGAATTTTTATTTTTTGATGAATTTTATTGAATCAAAGAATTGCATTAGCAGTTTTCGATTTGGCCACCCTTAGCCGCGATTATGGCCTTCAAACGGCCGACAAAGCTATTGCAAGCAGCACAAAAGTGGCTTTCCGGTATTTTGGCCCATTCCCGGCAAAGCGATTGCTTGAGATGATCGACACTTTGGTATTTTTTTTGTCCCAACCTTCCTCTTCAAAATACCCCAAACCGAGAAATCTAGCAGATTTGCATCCGGTGAATTTGGTGGCCATTGTGTAGTGGAAATGAACCGCGGACGTTGTTTTTCAGCCAATCTTTTCACGCGCTCTTTATGACTCGGCGCCGAGTCCTGTTGAAATGTCCAGGCTCTGCGGCCGAAATGTTTTTGTGCCCAAGGCTTCAACGCTCCCTCCAACACTTGATCCCGATAAATTTGAGCATTTATCTTGATGCCACGGTCCAAAAAAACGAGCGGTGAACGGCTTTCGGCCGTTACATACCTTATTTTTGGTGCCGTGGTTCAGTGGATAAGTGCATGGCTTCTGAGCAGGAGGTTCGTGAGCAGGAGGTTCGTGGTTCGAATCCCGGTAACACCAAAAAGTATTTTTCACGGCCCACCTCTCGCGACCGTTCTACAAACATCCGAGAGTAATAACTTGCCACAGAAAGCTTCTCAATTTGCCGTTCGGAGAGGACATTAAATTGTAGGTCCCTTTCATTTGTGTACAAAAATGTACATGCACAATACAAATGGTCGTGAGAAGCTAGGCTAGGGCCGCCAAGGGTCTGGCGACCATGGAAGTTCTATTATTCTCCAAAATTCGATAGTGAAATTGCTTAATTTTATCAATTTCAATGCAGCGTATCAAGGTCTTGAAAATTTCATGGTGATGTTGCATTGTTTTGGACTGGACTGTTGAAAAACGTTAGCCTCTCTGATTTTTCCCACTCTTTACTCAAATAAAGTGCCAATGGCTATGTAATATCTTTTTTTTCTTGCTTTTAATATCAGAGATTTTTCTTCCAGCCTTACGTACAGGTGTTGGAGTTCTTAGATCAGATGTATGAGAAAAAACCTCACCCTGCACCGTAATTTGACCAGACTTCATCTTCTGTAGCATAAAGCGCTTTGGCTGGTTAAACTTAAAAGTCCAATTCCCGGGAGCCTTTAAGCATTTACCTGCTTCTTCTTTTCAACCTTGATTGTTCTCAATTTTAATCCGTTCCTTATACGATGTTCAAATGGAGCATACATTTGTCACGGTTGCAGTGAACCCAATATTAAAAAAGGGTTCAAAAAGGGTTTGTTTACTTTGTAGTTTATACAATTTTGCCTGTTCACTTTATCGTTCGCTCAACCGATTTTCACTATACCGCGAGTGAACTGTACACCAACACTGCTGCACCAATTAGCCACAGACATGTTTCAATTTTCGTTTGCTCACCTTCGTCCATTCTGCTTCCATTAACCATCATGTTCATTAGAAATGTTCGTTTCCACATTGGTCATTCTTTTCCCAGATCTGAATCAATCAGATGCAGATCTATAGACAATCGACTGTTGCGAATTAGTGATTTAGTAAAGAATTAGATACCATTTAATGTTTATCAGTTTGGGTTGATATTCGACTGACTCTTTGCTTCAATTGTCTTACTAATATAGCGTTATACTTTCATACAGCACAATGATAGCATAAAACAATGAAATTGCAATATAGTATATTACATAACGAGCTAAGAAAGTGGACGTTATCGCACGATTAACACATTTCAGCGAGTAATGTACGCTATTTTTCACACAGTAAATAACAATAGTATTTTCTATGTTAACACACTAGTGTAGATAATGACTTCTTTCGAGGGTAGGTTATAGCGTAGGAAACAGTCACTTTCATCTATGGTCGTGTGAAAACTACTTATTATATTATCTTTCTTTCCATGATAAATAGATTAGACAAACAATTCCATCGCTTTACCAGAAGATTTACGAAAATCAAGAGTCTTTTTTGAATATTCTGAATGAGCCATTGTATGCTGCCTCATTTGCACTACCAAGTGGACTACGTCGCCGAGGTCAACCGGCCACCAGCCAACAGCAACCATTATCACAACCAGATTCCGAACAGCAAGCACCACGAACAGACGAGCACCACGCTGAAGCAGCTGAAGAAGAAAGTGCAGAAGTTGAAGCAACTGGTAATGTTGTTAGTGATGCAGAAGCGGGTGCAGGCAATCGAGATGTACTAGACGATAGTGGTAGACGACGTCTTGTCTTCCCTGCCAGAGCTACACGAATTGCGGATGAATTAGGTGAGGTTGTTGCTGCTGGTACTGGTGGTGTTGGTTTGGGTGCTGCTGCTCAGCGTTTACTTATAAGTCGGGCAGATTTACGACTAACTGATGAAGACCAGGACGCAATCGCTAGAGTAAGAACAGTTATTGTATTTTCGTATTATATATTGGGAAAATGATGTTGTATTCGTTTGCTTTTTTTAGCTTACTGAACTCGGCTTTGCAGAACCAGTAGTTGTGCAAGCATACATTGCATGCGATCATGATGAGACGCTCGCCGCAAACTTTCTCCTGAACGCAGTTCTCGATGATTAGTATACGATGATAGCGAGCAAGTGTTTGGATCAGGAGGGAAGGGGTGGAGGAAGATGGATGGTGTGCTGTTTGTAAGTAAGTTTTTGATTAAGATTCTGATTTTTGTGTTTGTTCTTGTTGGTGTTGTTGGTGTTGCTATTGTAAACATAACATAACGTCGTTGTCTGCTGGCTAGCCTACAATGCAACTGTAGATGAGAGTCAGTAGCTTTGACTTGTGAGCATCCTCCTCTTCCTTGGATTTGGGTTTTTAAATTAATAATTGTACACTTACCAAATTTTATTGATCCCGATTTTATTGAAACATTACACACATGTGTTTTTCCGGTGACAACACTTTCTATTAAAATTTGGAGCTCCTCGGGCCTCAGGGCCGATGGGTGCCCATATAAATAAATGAAAACATGTGTATTTCCGATGGAGAACACTTTTGCAGTGATCGGGCCCCGCGGTCGGAGGCCCCACACAAATTTTTTTAAAAACGTGTTTAATCCGATGGACAACACTATTTGTAAAAATTACAAAGTGGTTCCAGGGCCTTGGTGGTCCCATATAATTATATTTAACCTACCCGATTTTATTCAAACACATTGTGTATTATACCGATTGGAGAATTTATTTTTAATTTATATGGGTTATAAATTTTTTTAAAACTTACTTAGATTGACCCCTTTTTGTCTGTATTTTCGACTACTTTGAGGTCCTTTTTATCCACCTTTTACTCGATCTAGATAGCTTTAAGTTTCTGACTGTCTAAGTCCAAAATAGCATTTTTCATATTCCGCATGTCACGCGTGTGGCGCGTGTGATGGTTTGCAATTTTTATTTTCGACTTCTTTGATGTCCTTTTTAACCTCATTTCACACAACCTAGAGAGATGATGTTTTGTGAGTGTCAGTTCCAATTAGCATTTTTTGTATTAAGCTTCTGACGTGTGTCACGTTTCGCATGTGGCGCGTTTGATGGTTGGAAATACCGCCATTTTCTTGTTTTTTGAGGTCCTTTTTAGCCACCTTTCGCACGACCTAGAGGGATGAAATTTTGTTAGCAGCTCAATGCCAATTTTGATATCCTGTGTGTGAAACGTGTCGCGATTCGCATGTGGCACGTGTGATGCGTGGAAAAAAGATAATACTTTTAAATAAAACAAAATTTCACAGTATCAGCAAAAATCGTGGTATAACGTTGTTGAGTATCGCGTATAGGATTTTCTCCTCTACCCTTCCAAAGAAGATAGTCCCATTCGCTAAAGGCATCAGTGGTCCATACCAGATTTACACCTTTAGGCAGGTAAAAATGTCTTGAGAATCAAAAGTCACACCATCTTTTTATTGACTGCCTATGAAAGCATTGCCAAAGTAGAAGTTTATAAAGCCATGATAGAATTCGGCATCCCAAATAAACTGAAACGCCTGGAAGCATGGAACCAGAAATACGCACACGGTTGCTCAAAGCCAACAAAGCCGACTTTAGTCTGTCAAGACTCTTCAAATCCAGGACTTTAACTATAACATCAAACCTGCTAGTGTACAAGACAATGGTCATACCTAGTGTGACCATCTGTCCCATTTACTCGGGACATGTCCTCGAATTTTTGGCGATGTCCCGCCGTCCCCAAATCGGACCAAAATGTCCCTAAATTCTGCGATTTTTTATTATTCATAATTATAAAGAACAATTGGATCAAATATATTGACATTATATGAAAAACACAAACAAAAACAACGTTTTTGCGAGACTACGCAAAAGCAATCCTAAGTTAATTGGAATTGGATATGCTGCGCATATCGTCCACAATGTGGCACAAGCTGGTTGCAATGGAATGCCATTTGACGTTGAGGTGACTCTCGTGAAAATTTATTCCCACTTCTACCAGTTCACAAATCGAGTCACGCAACTGGAAATATTTTGTGGTGATTTTGACGTACAATTCCAGAATGTTTTGAGCTACACAAGAACGCGCTTCGTTTCAATGTTGCCAGCCATCGATTCGATTTTAAGAATCTATCCAGCATTGAAAGAGTATATTGTAATAAAAGCAAAGATGCACCAAAATTTCTTACGGATTTCTTTAACAATGATCTGTAAAAATTATGGCTTTTATTCCACCGTGATCAAGTAAGAAATGAATTAAATTTTTTATCATTTTTTCGAATCACAACCATTTCATAATATGTTTCGATATTAAACAGGCATCGGTTTTCAATCAAACAGTGTTGAAAGTGAAAGGTGACAATGTTTATGAGATGGAAGTTGATATTGTTGTGGCCAATTTCTGTCCGTTGCTGTACAAAATAAAATTTAGAAACTAATTGAAAACAATATTGACATTACAAAGGTCGCCGTTTTAATGACTACCTCAGCATTCTTCAGTATACTTCGGTTTACCTTCAAAATCGAATCAAAACGATTTTCAACTTTTATTCAAATTTAGATACGTGCATCGATTATCTGAAAAGATGGAATGAAAAATTTGACGTGGTCAAGAATACTTTCAAAACTTTGCTTGACAAGAGCGCCTTCACTGACAGGAGCGAGTGCGACGTTGATCTTTTTGTTTTCAGTTTGGTTATTTAACGAATTTTTTAACTGAGGAAAAAATTTAGGAGTAATGGAAACGAGACAAAACACCATTTGATATGAGCTGGGTTTTTGTTTTGTTTTTTGTTTTTATATTTAAACTTATTGCCAAGGAAATACTCCCTGAATGACTTTCGCCACGGCAATAAGGTGGGCTAAGCACTTTTATTAAAATTAAGAATTAAATCGGAGAAATGTGATTTATAATTTATCTCATTTCTCACGTTTGTAGCCGGTTTCAATTTTATTTTCTCGGAATTCTCCCTGATTCATTGAAAAAAGCAATACGGAAAAAACGTTCACGAAACTAAAACGACGCAAGTCCAAATGCATGAATTGAAAAGTTCGGTCTTTCAGGAACTAGCTGACTTCTTTCTTTGTAGTATCAGGCCTAACAAACGAAAAAGGCACGCAAAACTATCGAGCCGATAAGCTCCAACGCCAAACATTACACCAAGGATGAGCGAATAAGCTGGACTCAAATGGAGCTTTTGAAGATTCTCTAACTTCCTCCAAACAACGTGCCGTACAAACTTTTAGGAGATATGGTCCAATATATCTATTGCTTACCCGGTACATCTGTTTCGGTCGAACGAGTCTTTTCGACCATCAACCGAATTTGTACTTTGGAAAGCGTCATATTCAAATATGTAACGTTAAGCTAAGTTGTATAGAATTGCGTTGCGTTGCGTTGCTTTAAAAAAACGCCAGAAATGGTGAAAAAGATTGCTGGTAGCGATAAGTATCACAAACCAAAGATAACGAATGAACAGAACGAAGGAGAAGCAGGTCCAAGCCATCGATAATTTTATTTTAAAGAATTTTAACTCACTTATCACTTATAAAGTACAAAAAGAAGTAAACTACATATATGCTTTACGTAAATTTTTGCAATTTTCTAATTTCAAAATTGTCCCCGAAGTGTCCCCGTTTTCACTGAAAAATGTCCCCAAATTTAAGCCAATGTCCCCGAATTTGTCGCCGAATGTCCCCGAATGCCTCAAAAGTAAGATGGTCACACTAGTCATACCAGTACTTACATATGGATCCGAGACTTGGGTGCTTAGCAAAAAGCATTCTTAGCCGCGTCCGATAGAAAAGTCTTACGGAGAATTGTTAGCCCCGTATGTCAGGAAGTACGATTCCGCAGACTCTATAATGATGAGATGGACGAGCGTTACCGCGATGTCGACATCGTGAAGAAAATTAAGCTCGGTATGCTTCGGTGGGCAGGATACCTAGCTCGCATGAGTTCTGGCTTGTAAATACTAGTTTTAAGTGTGTGAAATGCATACGACTCATTTATGTAAAATTTACTTCCTTGAAATATTCGAGTAGAAAAAAATTCATCCAGATCGCTTATCCTGACATTCCTGAAATACTAAGTTTTTGGCGTATGTCTTCCTTGGCTACATTTTTTGGATGATTCGTTGTTTGATGTTCTCCCTTGTAGGGCTGTTAAGCTGTCTGTTAAAAATTTATCACAAGAACTTATCAGCCAGGCAGCCAGGGCACGCGAACTTAATATAGAGAATTTAAAAATGAAACTTTGTCTGTATGTCTGTTCACGCATAGCTCGAAGACCGTTCATCCGATATAGCTGATGTGATGGGGACGATTGGGGTGGATGTTTGTTGGTGTTTAGTGTGGTAGTGATGTTGAGGGGTTTGACGTGAGTGCTTGACTCGAAAACCATGCATTGTTTTTTTTTATTTTTTTATACATAAACTTATTTCCAAAGGACAACTCACTGAATGACGCGCCACGGTAATAATGTGGGATCTATACCCTTTATTAAAATAAATATAATAATAGTAGTGGTGGTATATGTAGTAAGGTGGGAGGGTATCTCAAGGTGGGTCTTGGTGATCAGTTGGTTGTGTTGGTGGGGGGGGGGCAGCCAGGCACCGCTGGGTATTTCAGCCAGTTATTAATAATAATAATGTCCGGCGCGACAGACCGTTGCCTAGCTCCAAAGTCCAAGGCCTAGTTTCTTGCGACCATTTGTGTTGTGCATGTATATTTTTGCACACAAATGGAAGGGGCCTACAATTTAATTGAATTTGAAGCTTTTCGTAACAAGTTATTACCTTCGGACGCTTGTCAGACATTCGCGAAAGGTGGGACACCGTGAAAAATACTTTTAGTGTTACTGAGATTCGAACCACGAACCTCCTGCTCAGAAGCCATGCACTTATCCACTGACCCACAGCGTCCACTAAAAATTATTACCATGGGAATAAAAACCAAATACATTGAAGGGATAATTAGTGTTAAGTAACCAGTTGTTTTGACGGCTTAGAGCAATTGTGTTTAAAAAATATTTTTATAATTAAATTGATGTGTCCAATTAAAAGTACAAATAACGTCGTTCTGTTGTGTAAGTGTTTATATTATTGTCAAGTGAAATGCTTAAAATTTTGCACTTTTTCCATTGGTTTTTCTATTTGTTTCGTTCGGAATATTCTAAAGTCACGCGGCCATTATTCCTTTCGTTCTTGGAGTAAAAAATCAAACCTAATGTGTTGTAAAATTGGTCAATGCTGATAATCAACGACCTATCAGCCAAGGAAGAATATCTTTTCTCGTCTGTCCACTGCTAACCAAAAGTGAAATGATGAAACAGCTCTACAGCTTCAAAGTAAAAAGTTTTACATATCGGTTGTTTTTCAAATTCGACAAAACTTACAAAAAGTTCAAAATAATATTTTAAAACATTCTTTTCTCAAAAAGAAAAAGTAGAACGTTTAGATATTTAGACGAAATACAAAATGAAGAGAAATTCAGCTTCATTCTATCTTTTCACACATGGCACATATTTACCGTAGCGTAACGGTTGTCATCAGAAGCAATTTTAGGCCTTGCTTTCATATTTGTTTTGGTTAAGCAAAAAAAACAACCCATAAAAATTTTTCATGTAAATCTAATAGGAGATACCTATGTGTGCAAAGTTTGAATCGGGTTAGTTTGGAAATAATTCATATTAGAGCCCCCTTTACTTCAAAATTTTTTCCAGAACTGTTGTCACCGGAGATACACATGAGTAAAAAAAATTTGTGTGGGAGCCCCCGACATTGGTGTCCGATCGCTTCCAACTTTCAATAGTAAGTGTTGTCATCGGTGATATACATGTGTTTGAAATTTGAAGAAAATCGGATAAATTTTTAAAAAAAACTATATGGGCACACCTTAGGCCTCAGCGCCCGATCACTCCAAAACTGGTAAAAAAATGTTTGTCCTTCGGAGATACACATGTCTATAAAATTTGAAGAAAATCGGGTAAATTTTGTAAAATATTTGTATGGGAGCCCCCCGACCCCGAGGTCCGAGGGGCCTCAAATTTTAATAGAATGTATTGTCACCTGAAATATACATGTGTGCAAAATTTCAATAAAATTGGGATTTTGGAAGTGGGCTAAAAATTGATCAGAAAATCTGACCAGCCAGCCAGCTACGTGAACGCGAAGTTAATATAGAGAATTTAATAAATAGCTTCAAATTTAAGAACACTTCATCAGATTCATTTTATCTCGTCTCTTTCAGATGATTGTTGCCTATGTATGTCATAGATCTAACGAAGAGTAATACCGCTGACAAAGTCCGTTGACACTCAGGTCAGCAGACTGGCACTAAAAAGCAGTCAATGGCAGTAAGATTGTTATTGGAGCAAATGAATACGAATTTGTTGTTGATGTTTTTCTTTCTTAGGTGCAGACTGAACAGCAGTGGTATATATCCGCAAAAGCTCGAGAACAGACACTACATTTATAATGAAGGACAGCACCTCAAATTCGTACCTATGCCACGATATCGTTCACGATATATCTATAGCTGTTGTATTTACAATATACTGACAGATTTTGGACTAATTTTATAAAGATCAGCAGACGATCTGTAACGTTGATTTACTGGATTATAGTGAAAACTTAAGGATTAATTTATAACGAGCCTTGTGAACAATGACTCAACCAAAGAATCAGCCGTTCCTTAATATATGTTTTATATTAAACATACACAGAAAAATTCAGAGATTGTTAAAAAATGACATTCAATCGGATTTAATTTACGACTGTAAAATAAATAGAAATAGGTCTACTACCTATCTTGTATACGGCATATGTATGTTATTTTTTAAAAAAATCCAAACGATGCTATTCTTAGAATAAGGGATCAGAAGCAATATGGACTTCTCACTGCTTCAAATCAGAATTAAGAATTTATTTTTTGTTTGTTTGAAACTTTTACATTTGTTTTTTCAAGCCAACATGATATATTTATATGATAACATGCATACTATGTATATGGTTTATTCCTACGAAACTACTTAATTTATTTATATGAAATACAAAACAAACATTTCGATTATTTTAAATATTTAGTTTGATAAATTTCCATGGATTTCATGTTTGCAGTTATGCTACATATATATAAAATATATATATATATATATGTAATATATTATATTATAATATAAAATATTATTCCTAATTTTTAATTTCACTCGTATTTTTTTTTTTTCGTCATCTATAATTCCAATTTTATTTTTTTGTAAAACGTTAATTTAATTCAATTGTTAAAAATATAATTTTTAATCATAAAATGAAATTAATGCATTTAAAATTATTTGTTTCTTCTATCTATCTCACAACGTGTTGTATATTGTAGTTGTTGTGGTTGTTTGTTGTTTTATTGCAATGATTAACAAATGGTTTTATTTTTAAAATGGTTTTCTTATGTTTTTGAAAACTTCAATAATATATAAGATTCAAATTGGAATGTATGTATTTTATTGTGCCATAGCACTGCTGTGTTGAATCTGTCAAACTTTATTTTCCAAATGTGTATGTTTTACACTTATAACTGATTTGAATATATGAAGTTACGCTACCATCTTAATTTTTTATTTATAACCTTATTGTAATCTAACTCGGTAATAAATATATATACCAAAATGTATACATAGACTTGACATCTATACTGGTAGAGAGATTTTGTGCGGGAGGCCTCAAATACAAATACAATCTCAGAAGTATTTTTAAAGATTTTCAAAGATATGTAATATATAATCATAATAATATGTAGCACAATTGTCCCTTGTGGTACATGGCTCTCTTCTCTTGACCATTCACTCGTGCTGTGTGTTATATATGTGCATACAAATAGAAGGGACATTCGTTTTACAGCCATAGGCGAATTGAGAAGCTTCCTATGCAAGTACTTTGTGCTCTGATTGTAATGTATATGTGATCTATTGACCTAGTGATCCCTTTTCCAAATACGATGCGCGTAATTTCTGAACACTACTATTTTAATAATCTGATGTGGTCTCCAGGCCATTCAGGCATTTATGGGAACGAGACAGCAGACCTCTGCGCAAGAGCAGGCGCAGAAGAGACCTTCACTGGCCCCGAGCCAAGCATTGCCTTCAGCAAGAGCCACCTCAAAAATATGATACAATAGTGGGCAAACAACGCCAACGAGGCTGAATGATAATCATCAACTACGATGAAACAAACCAAAAAGCTTTTCAAATACAACATTAAAAATATAAACAAAGCAATCAAGCTAAACCGATCCCTTGTCTGGTACATGACGGGACATGGTCCATTTAAGGGCCACTTAACAAAAATGGGGAAATCTCAAACAGATCGCTGCCGCTTTTGCGACGAGGCAGAGGAGACGCCAGAACACATACTTTTCATATGTGATGCCCTCACCCGAAAAAGACTTTGATACCTCAAGGCTCACACAGTTCTATGGCAGAATGCCAGACCTATCGACCTGGCAGATATATTAGCATTTATAAGAGGACTAAGCCATCACATAATGTGGTAGACATCTGGGACGCACAATAGACCTTAAGTTCGCAGTGCACAAGGCTTTCCAGCCCACCAACAATAACATAACATTTTAATAATCTCCAAAATTCATAAAATCATGACACTTGCAAAAACAAAAGTGACCCTTTGACGCAGAAATCTGACCACTTTCCAAATAAGCCTACTAAAGGGTGTTTTTTTAGGAGGTTTGTTTTTCCGATAGATGTCGTTTTATTTTATGACAGTTGTTTTGACAGCTCAAAGTGGCATTTCTACTCAGTATTGTTTGGCAAATCATTATGAATAGGTTAACTCCAGAACAACGTTTTCAAATCGTGGAAATTTATTTTCAAAATCAGTGTTCAATTAAAAATGTTTATAGAGCACTTCGTGAATTTTATGGTGCACATAATCGTCCGTCAGAGACCACCATAAAGAACGTAATTACCAAATTTCGGTCTACATTCACTCTTTTGGATGCCAAGCCACCGACAAGAATGAGAAGAGTTCGTACAGAAGAAAATATTGCTGTCGTTGAGGCCAGTGTCGAAGAAAACGACAATTTATCGATTCGTCGTCGTGCTCAGCAAATTGGACTTTGTCCATCGACTTTATGGAAAATTTTACGTAAAGATTTGGGTTTGGTGCCATACAAAATTCAATTGGTGCAAGAATTAAAGCCACACGACCATCGTTTGCGCCGTGAATTCAGTGATTGGTCGTTAAATCAATTGAACGAAGATCCATTTTTTTACCGTAAAATTCTCTTCAGTGATGAGGCGCATTTTTTGTTAAATGGATACGTCAACAAACAAAATTGTCGCATTTGGAGCAAAGATAATCCACACGCCGTTCAAGAATTACCAATGCATCCTGATAAATGTACTGTTTGGTGCGGTCTATGGGCTGGTGGGATCATCGGTCCATATTTCTTTAAAAATGAGGAAGGACGACGCGTTACCGTGAATGGAAATCGATACAGAACCATGTTAAATGAGTTTTTGTTGTCAAATCTTGAAGATATGGATATGGATGAAATGTGGTTTCAACAAGATGGTGCCACTTGCCATACAGCACGTGAAACAATCGACTTATTGAAAGAAACTTTCAACGACAACATTATTTCGAGAAATGGTCCGGTGAATTGGCCTCCGCGTTCGTGCGATTTGACGCCACTCGATTACTTTTTGTGGGGATACGTGAAGTCATTGGTTTATGTGGATAAACCTCAATCGATTGACGCTTTGGAAACCAATATTCAACGTGTCATTGCTGACATACGCCCTCAAATGCTTGAAAAAGTGCTGGAAAATTGGACCTCCAGAATGACATTTGTGAAAAATAGTCGTGGTAGCCATATGCCAGAAATTGTGTTTAAATGTTAAATGCCAAAAAATTATCTACCAAATAAAAAAAAATTTTGGTCATTTCATAATTTTATATGTGTTTTATTCAAAAAAAAAATCGGCAACCTCTTAAAAAAACACCCGTTAGCTGCTCATTATGGAATTAAACACTCGGAAAAAAGTAGGTATCTTATTAATTTCTAAGGACAGGTATTAAAAGCTTTTATTTGACTTGCTTTGTCCGTTTACCAGAAATCTTGCAAGTACATGTAATCCCCAAGGCAATGAAATGCTTTGGTACAAATAAACTTTTCCGACGATGGACTTGACATACTTCTCGATATCCAATCGAACTGAAGTTTCACACATATCCAGTACTAATTAAATATCCAGTACTAATTACATTACAATACTTTGGTTCCATTGAGCTGGTCTGATTATGGACTCTGAAGATACGCGTAGTTTTTTGGGTTCCCTTGTTTATTATCTGTAAATCTTACGACTCGATTTTCATCAACTTCCAATTGTCCAAGTGAGATTTTTGCATAAACATGTAGTCCCAATAACAATGCAATGTTTGGTGCAAATGAAGTATTTCGCTAATGGTCTTGTGCTGTAGAAGCCTAAAAGATTTGTCTGTGTCAAAGCTATTTTGATGCACTTACCGTCATTCAATTGAACTGAATTAAGAATGAATGATATCTGGATTGAAAGATGAAGAGTCCTGATGACAATACAATGCTATGATTCCAATGAGGTGATCGAATGATGAGCACTAATTTATTTCACAAGTTTTTTAGCTGCAAATCCTGCAACACAATTTTCATCAACTTCCATCCTTCGTAGAATTTTTGATTGTGCACTTTGCAGTTTTGTTATATTTGAAGCACCAGCTGAGCTCCACAATTGCATTACGTATGTCCAAATGGTTTTGATTACCAATTTATACAGTAAGACTTTACAGTACATGGTTAGTTTGGAATGTTTTCCGATTAGCCAATTTATTTTAACTCATTTGAGAATCATTTGTTGGCGTTTTGTTTCAATGGGTTTCTTCCATGTTAGTCTTCTATCTGAATGTAGACCTAAGTACTTGATGGTCTCGCATTGGGGTATATTGATGTTGTACAGTTTTACCGGAGGACAGGTTTGTTTACAGAGAGTGAATGTGATATGTGCCGTTTTTTGCTCGTTTGCTTTTATTCTTCATTTGGAAAGCCATTTAGCTTTAGTAGAGTTATTGACGCTATTTGAGGATGTGTAGTGATGTGTCACCTGCAAATGTTGAAAACGTAACGTATTTTGAAGTGGCGAGGTCCGCTGTATAAATTAGGTATAATACTGGACCCAGTACCATGCCTTGTGGAACCACTGCATGGATTTCATTTAAATTTGTGTTTGACCAGGAACTTCCGGCTAAGCAGGTATTTTTTATGATCGCATGATAACTCGTTAGTAGCTGTGTCTTAACTTTGTGAATAAGTCCGTCGTGCCATACTTTGTCAAAAGCGATGTCTAGAAATGCTGCTGAGCAGTTCTTCTTTTGTTCGAATGAAGTTCTGGTTTCTGATATGATATTTTGATCTTGCAGAATTGGTTTGAGTTCTTTAAGAAACATTTTCTCAATCAGCTTTGAGAGAATTGGCAATAAGCTGATTGGGCGATACGAATCTACTTTTGTTACATTTTTACCAGGTTTATGATCATTATGATGTGCGTGATTTTCCAAGTTTCCAAGTATAGCGTTGAAAACAAATGTTATTTATTTGATGCATGTGTCTGGGAGTTCGGTTAGGATTTTTCCACTAATTAGATCATGTCCAGGTACTTTTTAGGGTTAGTTTGTTCGTTAATCGTTGTTTTTACTTGGTTGGATTTCTGGGACTTCGGCAACAGGTTCGAATGTTCATTGTTCTTGTACGGGGCAAATACCTTAGCTAGATGTTGGCCGAATATGTTAGCTTTTTCTGCATTGCTTCTTGCCCAATTTCTATTGGCAAGGTGAATCGGAGACATAATTGCGTAGGCCGTTTCACCTTTTTTGTGGCTTCTGTCGTTGAAAGTTTGCTTAGATAAAGTTGAATTCCCTCATCATCTTCTTTTGTTAGCGCCTCTTTCAGAGTTTTGATTAGTTTGGATTTAAGTCCAGGATCTTTGTGTTTCCCATTGCCTGCGCAGTATTCGTTTATTCTTTAACAGTTGCTGAATATTCTGTGATGGGAGATGCCTTTTCACCATATTACTGCTGCTGTATGTAAGGTCCGTTGCTGCTTGCTTTAAAGTATTTGTAAGTTGTTGGACTGCTTCATCAATTTCCGATTTTGTTTTGAGTGGGATGCTTAATGAGCACTCTCTTGTAACTGAAGATGTAAATTGGTGTTTCGGTTCGTTAAGAATGTATTAGATTCCGAACTTAGGACTCGCGCGCTTGATTTTATTAAGATCGCCGTGTGGTCAGAAGATAATTCATAGCATGTTTCGGTCGTAGCATAAGTTGTAGCAATAATCTTTGTTAAACAGAAGTCAATTAAATCAGGGGTTTTTTGTCAGTCGGTTGGTCTACCGCCAGATAAGTGGTCTAGTTACCTGCATACAATCGCACAACTGCTTGCCTTTTGGTGATATTAAGCTGGAGCCCAATTGACATTGAATATGTTTGGAGTTAAAGTCTCCTCCTGCAATGAATTTGTCTTCTAATGTTTTGAAGTATGTAGTTAGCAAATTGATGCTTTTTAATTGAGCGTTTCGGAAGGCAATAGACTGCGGATATGGTGCACTTGCCCGACCATTCGTCTTAGCAGATGCTAGTTGCTTGTATGTGATGCTCGCGATATTTTTCCAGTTAATGGTGTCTTATTCTCACTCTAATGGTAATTGCTGTTTCTCCACGAGGTGTCCCGTTAGGTTGTTGGATGTCGTAAATTTTGTATCCATTTAATTTTATAAAACTCATTTGTGTAAAATGTGTCTCAGACACCATCATTATGTCAATGATGTGTTCGTAAAGAAAGTGCTGCACTTCTAATTTATGTTGCGCTAGCCCATTGGCGTTCCATAATGCTAATTTGAGTTCAATCATTTTGTATTTATATTGTTCATTAATAGTTGCATTAATTTGCATAAATTTATTCAATGATTCATTTAGAGTTCATTTTATAGATTCCCTGGTCATCGTTCTGCTTTATTACTTACGTTACCCGCAGCTGTTTCTGCGAATGATATTTTTGAGTTAATGGCTGCAGAAACAATATTCTTATTGTTTGTGTGTTTGTTTATTGCTCGTTGCTCAGTTAGTTGCCTTTGTGTCATTTTTTCCTTAGCTCCTTATAAACAGGGCATCCTCTATAATTGCGGACAGACTAGTGTCAGCGAAGCATCTTTGGCGTCTTTTTTTTTTTTGAGGTAACGTAAAATCTAAGACAGCATAAGATCACTTTATTTATAGACATGCTCTTAGTATAGGTGAGCTACGTTTGAGACATTTTCTTTTTCTGAGGAGCAAAGTAAGCCAAGAATTCAATTGAAAACGCTCTGCAAATTTACCCAACGTGTTTCATGTTTCGGTCGTGTTTCGGTCTTACATAGACTTAGTCAAGTGTCTGGTGAACAGTGCCATTGGATATATTACTGAAATAAAATGGCACTGCAGGTAAGAATAGAATCGGTGGTAGTCATGTCATTCAGCCTAAATCTGTACTGTACTAATCTGCCTTCTTCTTGACGAATTTCTCTGCACATAATTAAGCAGGAAGCCCATTTCATAATGATAATGGGGTAAATGAATAAAGCAAAGAAATTAAAATTAAATTAAATATAAAATAAAAATTATTATTTTATTTAAAAAAGTTGTTTCTGGGGTGCTTTGTTGCCCGCACAAATGAATACCCAGGTATCCAACGAGTTCCAAAATATGACTGCTTCCTGTTTTGTATTTCAGGACGCTGCTACGCTTTTATTACATTTTCAAAACAACTTTTCGTTAAAACAATTATTCTTTCACGTGTTCTACATATACATGACACTTGGACTCCAAAGATCTGAGCTAATCAGATTAAGGTGGTCACAGAACGTCTAAGCACATAAGTGGCATAACGTGCACCACTCTAGTTTGGACTACTTTGACTCTTCTTGTAAAACTCGAAATGTCTATTGGATGAGAAGTTACATAATAGATGACTAAAGTTAAAAAAATAAACAAGTAAATGTAAAATAGTCTTCGTTTTTCGGGTACAACCTTTATATATACATCGAAACACGCAACACAGTCGTTTATTATTTTGTAATAATCGCCAAAATATCTTTTTTTGAGGTCGGAGCTATTTAAAATAATTTTCTTTTTTCCACGATTTAAACGCAACCCACGTGGCTCGCGACACGCGTCAAAAGCGGAATATCAAAATGGTCCCTGTACATTGAGTTACTCACAAAATTTCAGCCCTCTAGATCGTGCGAAAGGTGGCCTAAAAAAGACCTTAAAAAACAAGAAAATGGTGCGATTTCAAACCATCACACATCACAGGTATTGTCGAACTTCCTTAACATATTCGAGGAAAAGCTTTGTCCATAATGGATCAATAGTCAAACCGCGGAAGAGCAAAGAGAGACGAATTTGTATTTTTTCGAAAGATATAAACTACCATCAGGAGTGATCGGCTGTATAGATGGAACGCACGTAAGGATTGTTGGACCGCATGCAACTCAGCACTAGTTTTCTATAGCCTAACAGCCGCAGCCGACTGCGCAGCACACACCGCACACAGTCATTAAAGTACGACGGTATCTGATGCCACTATATGATATTTAAAAAAATGTATAAGGGCCTTACGGCCGAACCCGGGGCCCGATCACTACCAAATTTTAGTAGAAGTATTTTTTTTGGGTATACACATGTGTGTAAAATCGGGTAATTTTTATTTTAAATTTGTATGGGAGCCCCACGAACCCGTGGCCCAATCACTTCCAAATTGTAAACGAAAGTATTGTCACTGGAAATACAAATGTGTACAAAATTTCAGGAAAATTAGGCTTTAGGAAGTGCGTTAAAAATTGATAATTATAAAAAAAATTTGTATGGGAGCCCCCCGACCCCGGGGCCCGATCGCTTCAAAAATTTTACAAAAAGTTTTGTCCATCGGATATACACATGCATATAAAATTTGAAGAAAATCGGGAGTTTTTTTTCATAAAATTTGTATAAAATGTGTTTGGGATCTCTCCAAAAATTTTACAAAAAGTGTTTTCCATCGGAGATACACATTTGTATAAAATTTTAAGAAAATCGGGTAAGTTTTTAAAAAAATTTTGGTCCGAGGAGCCTCAAACGAAAGTATTGTCACCGGCAATATACATGTGTGCAAAATTTCAATAAAATCGGGCTATGGGAAGTGGGTTAAAAATTAATCAGAAAATCTGACCAGCCAGCCACCCAGCCAGCCAGCCACGTGCACGCGAATTTAATATAGATAATTTAAAAATCGACTCTTTTATACTATTTCTTAACCTATATTTTACTATATACAATATAATGGTAAATAACTAAATATCTAAAATCGTGCATCGTCATTGATGCACTTGAAACATTGCTAGTGTAAACAAAAATGCATTCGAGAAGGGCGCAATGCCTATGCATTCTTTGTGTCGTCATTGCCGAACACGTGCAGTTTGTTTACTTAGACGACTAGTGTAATTTATTGTGTGTGACTTACGGAAATATCCGTAATAAATCGTATTGTTTATGGGTTTTGGTTGTGTGTACGTAGTGTTACACTACACCCTCACCCTTTCGGGAAAAATTGTTATTTTATGTTAGAAAAGAAAAATTTTGTAATTACATAATAATATTTAATTGTTCTTATGCTATTAAACATTTTTAAAGTGATATAATATATGTTTATATTTTGTTTGTGATTATTGTAAAATTATTATTGTTCTAAACACATATAATGTATTGGACAGTTCTTATTTCTATTTTATACATGGTATATATAATTTTAAAATATTGTTGTGTATGGCTTTATTTATGAGTATGTATTGTGGTGTTTTCACGGTTTCTACTTATTATTTCGTATGGTCCTTTATATGGACTTTTTTGTTGTTTTTTGTTCTATTATCTACTTTTAATAGGACTTAATCTCCTATATTTGCGTTTAATGTTTTTTTTTTTTATAATCATTGTTGCTTTTTAATGTTCTTTTCATTTTTATTTTGTTAGTTATGTCCCTGGCTTTTTGTAGTCTAGTTCGAAGTTCGTTTGTATAGTCTTTGTAATTATAGAATTTTTGATTATTGGTTATTATGTCACTCGGTAGAATTGCTAATTTACCATAAATGAATTCAAATGGTGAATAGCCTGTGTCAAAGTGTGGAGTAGTGTTATATGCAAATGTGTAATAGGGTATCCATTTCTTCCATTCATTGTTTTCGGTGAAAGATATAAGAAATTCATTCATAACTCTGTGGTTTCTTTCTAGAGATCCTAATGTTTCGTGGTGATATGGTGTTAAGAATGTCTGTTTAATTTTATGTAATTTACAAATGTTTTTTAGAAGTTCATTTGTGAATTCTGTCCCGTTGGCTTGGGTTAATTCGCATTGCATGGTTAGGACGTATGGGTAATTGTTATATATACGTAGTGGTCCTACTGTGTCTATGGATATTGTTTGAAAACACACCGATCTGTTATCGTTAGGGGTCCTTTAGTGTTTTTTGTTTGCTTATTTCTTGCGCAAAGGTCGCAATTTGTGACAAATTCTTTTACCATTCGGCTCATGCTTTTTCAGACGTATCGTTGTTTTAACTTTATCAGTGTTTTTCTTACTCCTTGATGACCTCCGTGCGCAGAATTGCAGAATTATGATACTCATCGATTAACTTATATTTTGTTAATTCATCTTTGATTTGTTTTGGGTCGGCATATAACGGGTGTTTTTTTAAGAGGTTGTCGATTTTTTTTTTGAATAAAACACATATAAAATTATGAAATGACCAAAATTTTTTTTTATTTGGTAGATAATTTTTTGGCATTTAACATTTAAACACAATTTCTGGCATATGGCTACCACGACTATTTTTCACAAATGTCATTCTGGAGGTCCAATTTTCCAGCACTTTTTCAAGCATTTGAGGGCGTATGTCAGCAATGACACGTTGAATATTGGTTTCCAAAGCGTCAATCGATTGAGGTTTATCCACATAAACCAATGACTTCACGTATCCCCACAAAAAGTAATCGAGTGGCGTCAAATCGCACGAACGCGGAGGCCAATTCACCGGACCATTTCTCGAAATAATGTTGTCGTTGAAAGTTTCTTTCAATAAGTCGATTGTTTCACGTGCTGTATGGCAAGTGGCACCATCTTGTTGAAACCACATTTCATCCATATCCATATCTTCAAGATTTGACAACAAAAACTCATTTAACATGGTTCTGTATCGATTTCCATTCACGGTAACGCGTCGTCCTTCCTCATTTTTAAAGAAATATGGACCGATGATCCCACCAGCCCATAGACCGCACCAAACAGTACATTTATCAGGATGCATTGGTAATTCTTGAACGGCGTGTGGATTATCTTTGCTCCAAATGCGACAATTTTGTTTGTTGACGTATCCATTTAACAAAAAATGCGCCTCATCACTGAAGAGAATTTTACGGTAAAAAAATGGATCTTCGTTCAATTGATTTAACGACCAATCACTGAATTCACGGCGCAAACGATGGTCGTGTGGCTTTAATTCTTGCACCAATTGAATTTTGTATGGCACCAAACCCAAATCTTTACGTAAAATTTTCCATAAAGTCGATGGACAAAGTCCAATTTGCTGAGCACGACGACGAATCGATAAATTGTCGTTTTCTTCGACACTGGCCTCAACGACAGCAATATTTTCTTCTGTACGAACTCTTCTCATTCTTGTCGGTGGCTTGGCATCCAAAAGAGTGAATGTAGACCGAAATTTGGTAATTACGTTCTTTATGGTGGTCTCTGACGGACGATTATGTGCACCATAAAATTCACGAAGTGCTCTATAAACATTTTTAATTGAACACTGATTTTGAAAATAAATTTCCACGATTTGAAAACGTTGTTCTGGAGTTAACCTATTCATAATGATTTGCCAAACAATACTGAGTAGAAATGCCACTTTGAGCTGTCAAAACAACTGTCATAAAATAAAACGACATCTATCGGAAAAACAAACCTCCTAAAAAAACACCCTTTAGTATGATTTTTAATTTGGGCTGCTTGTTATTAATTCTTAATTTGGCATATGCTTCTTTTATTTCTTCTATAGTGTGTACATTAAATATTTCATCATTTCACTGACCTCCCGCCCACTGACGCCACGCCCACTTACACCCCACTAACTAACCAACTCACCAATCCAGAAAACTATAGAATCGACACTTATACAAGCAAAAAATTTACACTTGCTCGAATATTCTTTATATGAAGATATACAGGGAAAACTACATTTTCCACCCCAGCAGGGGGGAGCGGTCAGTTTGCTTGTGTCTGTAGTGTGTGAGGGGCAGTTAGACAACGCCTGTTATTTTAGCATTTAATGAGTAATCGCGCAACGCCTAAGCCACTAGACGTATCGAAGCCATATTCACACCATGTTTATTTATTTATTTATTGAATTTTTTATTTAATTTTGGATTTAATTTTTTATTTATTTATTTTTTTTTTAATTTTTACTTAATTTTTTATTTATTTATTTATTGAATTTTTTATTTAATTTTGTATTTAATTTTTTTTTATTTATTTATTGAATTTTTTATTTAATTTTGTATTTAATTTTTTATTTATTTCCATCCAAGATTTATTAATTGAATTTTTTTTTAATTTTGTATTTATTTATTTATTTATTTATTTATTTATTTAGCTTTATTTTTTATTTATTTATTTATTTATTTATTTATTTATTTATTTATTTATTTATTTATTTATTTATTTATTTATTTATTTATTTATTTATTTATTTATTTATTTATTTATTTATTTATTTATTTATTTATTTATTTATTAAATATTGCGGAGTATAGATTTGAGATTCCCATGTTTTTACCACGGACAACTTTATTCTGCTTGCTCTTGGGTGGGTTCATCATAGAATTTATTTATTCCTACTCTTAAAAATACTTATTTTTAAATTCTCTATATTAACTTCACTTGCCCGTGGAACGGATGTCGGACGTCTATCGGACGTCTGTCGGTCGTCGTGGAATCTTGCGATCAATTTTTAACCCACTTCCCATGGCCCGATTTTATTGAAATTTTGCACACATGTGTATTTCCGGAGACAACACTTTCTATTAAAGAGGCCCCTCGGGCTGCGTGGTCGGGGGGCTCCCATACAAAAATTTTAAAAAATTTACCCGATTTTCTTCAAATTTTACACACATGTTTCTTTCTTTTTTCTACCCCTGCCTAATTGAAGATTGGGATGAATAACTACCTGGGAAACGCCTGGTATTCCGCTAGTTTGATATAAAAACTACGCCCTACCGTAGGGTTATCCGTTAGAGAACAGTCTACCCTTCACTAATCAGAGTACAGAGCTAGTAACACTAGTTAGTTTCAAAAACCATCTAAATCATAATGCAATGGTGCTTCCTATGACATCTCTTTACCTTCCGTTCGAAGTTTGACTTACCCTGTTTCGATCGTAGAAATTCGCTCTCGCTGGAAATACCCGGCCACAATTTTGATAAAAAATGATTACAAGTTTTATGCAGTTTTATTAATTTTTTATTTTCGTTTGATTTTAAGGGTTTTTATTAAATGTTTAATTTTTATTTTGTTTATTTATAAATTTAAAGACATTTTGTTTTGTTTTTATTAAGAATGCTAAGTTTGTAAAAACGATCGCCATACATAAATTGTGTATTACATTCCAAATTTATTTTTTATTTAATATTTTTTAAATTATTTACAATGAATTACATATAACAAATTTTTTTTATTTATTGTTATTGAATGCTTAATTTTGCATTTTGTATATAATAAAAACTTGATATTATTCTGTTTTAATTAAGAATGCTATGTTTTTAAAAACGTATGCAATATATATGTTGTATTATATATACCAAATTTAAGTTTTATTTTACATTATTTGCAATGTATTAGATATAAAAAAAATTAAATTTTTTATTTTCTTTTCATTACAAAGTTAAAGACTTAATATTTTTAACTGGAGTACCAAGTTATAAATATTGTTTTCAATGTGACATGTTATGTTATGTTGTTTTTATTACAAGCTTAATGTGGCGCAATTTTAGTTTTATTTTTATGTGTCCAAATGATACAAACCTATTATATATTAGTTATTAATCAAAAAGTTCTTAAAATATTTAATAAATCAAAACTACTGAAAAAAGCTTACGGCTAAGATATACTTAATTACCGCAGAAAGATAGAATGGTAAGCAGGAAAAGCACGGCGTATAAGCTACCGCTGAAGGATAAAGGGAAAAGCCGCAGTAACATAGGATTTTAATTCATTTACTTAATACAATGCATAACTTATGGACTATACTCGTAACTAGGTCTTATGTGTCTAGTCGCTAGTGATAACAAATTTTTCTGTTGTCTGGTTTTGTATTTTGGTTTGGTATACTAAGACAAGTTGAAGTTTAATTTTTTTACAGAAAACTTTTAAAACTATTTTTCTTTTCTTTTTTTGATCGATCTTTTTAAAAAATAAATAATTTTTTACTTTAATTTTTCTTTGATTTTATAAAAAAAATATTACAATTGAATTTGGTAACGCAGGGTGGTGTTCGTGATGGTAGATGATTCCGTTGACGTTATTATAAGGCCAGTTGTTTGACGACGGACGATGTTGCAGCGATGACGGATATATGGCTGTGGTGGTGAATTGCTGGAGTTGAAACACAAATTGGCAAAATTGAAATTTTGTTGCCGGCGAATCGGTGGACGATGGTATTTGCGGGCTGTTGTGAAAATTTTTGGTAGATATGAAGTTAAAGTTGGTTGGTTGACTTTTGCTGAAGTTGGATTTGTCACTGATGCTGGTTAGAATATTTGTAACTGTTATTATAACTGATTAGGCAACTATGATTGCAACTGCCCCGTACCTACTGATGGCATTGTTTTTAAATTCTCTATATCAACTTCGCGTGCACATGGCTGGCTGGTCAGATTTTGTGATCAAGTTTTAACCCACTTCCCGAAGATCGATTTTATTGAAATTTTGCACACATGTATATTTCCGATGACAATACTTTCAATTAAAATTTGAAAGTGATCGTGCCGCGGGGTCGGGGGGCTCCCATACAAATAGTTTTTCCCCGGCATCAGATCATTTCATACTATAATGACTGTGTTCTGTGTGCGTTGTGCACTGTGCGCCGGGGGCAGAGCTGCTTGCTTTACGATTGGGGTTGTTTGTTGTTGGGTTGCAGTGCTTCGTATGTGTTTTTATATTTCAGCATTTATAGTGGAATTCAGTATACTTTTGGTTATTAGAGAATTTACATAAAAAATTTTGTGTAAAGTTGTTGACATCCCGTCGACGTTTTTTGCCTGGCGATTGCAGTATTGACTTTGAGTTTCTTCAGTAAAGCAGTATTAGCAGAAATGTTAGCACATGGGAGGTTCGGCTTTATACTGCCAGTTGTTTAAATGTAACGACGGACAATAGGATAGAGTGACTGTTGCGGCGAGCGGAGCAGCTTGTGTTAAAAAAAACCTTGCGCCGAAATGTTTTCTGCTTTTGCTGGCGTACCGGTTGACAGTGGTATTTTCGATGACACTCTGACTGAAGGTGTTGTATCTATGATGGATAGAGCGACTGTGTTGGTAACGTTGCTGAGCTTGGAAGAGCATTTGGCGCCGGAATTTCGCTGCTGACGAATTGGTGGACGGTGGTTATTTCGATGACATTCCGATAGGTGCTTGAGTTTTGAATCTTGATGGATTGGTCACTGTATGCGGCGGTATTGCAACAGGAGCGGTAACTGGCTAGCTGAAGGCGGAACATTTTTGAAGAACGTTTAGTTAAAGTTAAGTTACTCGTAAATGCAATGAAAATCTAGCTGGTGCTGAATCTCTGACTTTTGATTGATTCGCCACTGATGGTGGAAAAATAATTTGTAAAACTCGTTGTAACTGGTTCAGGAGCTGTGATGTTGCCTGTTCTGTACCTGGTGATGGCTCTGTATTTGGCTCTTAGGCTAAGTTAAGTTGTTGATATCCCGTCGGCGTTTTTCGCTTGACATTTGCAGAACGGAATTTGCCTCTCTTCGGTGGCGCAGTAAGAATAAAAATGTTTGCTGTTGCACTTAACAACGGACGATGTTTCAGGGTGACAGATACAGCGGCTGTTTTGGTTATGTCGGACAGAGTGATTGGATTGGAACAACACCAGTCACCGAAATTTTACTGCTGACGATTCGGTGAACGGCGGTAATTTCGATGGCATTCTGACCGACACTGGAAATTTGAATCTTCATGAATTGGTCACAAATGCTGGAAAACCAGTTTTTGATTGTTTGGTAAGTAGCTAACTGAGGGGCTGTAGTTAATTACGTTCATTATAGGGATGATTTTGAAGTTAAGATGGTATTTGCGATGAAACTTAAGCGGGTCCCGAAACTGTGACACCTGATGGACTGCGAAATAATTGGTAACCTTCTTCATGGTCGCCTTATTAGCAGTGTCGCATGTTACATCTAGAGAGAATTGCGGCTTAATAAGGTCAGTTGTCTATAGGTGACGACGAAATATGTTGTAGCGGTGATGGATAGAGTGACTGTGTGTGTGGCCGGAATTGTTTCTGTCACTGTTGACGTATCGGTCCACAGTGGTATTTTTGATGACACTCTTACTGATGCTGTAGCTTTGAATCTTGATGGTAATGATAGTCTGGAGCGGTAACTGGCTAACTGTAGGAGAGTCATTTTTGAAGAATGTTTATGTTGGGATGGGATGAATTTGAAGTTATAATGGTGCATTCAATGACACTCGGGCTAGTGCTGAATGTGTGACTTTTGATTGATTGGCCATGGCTATGGTGGTTTTTGCAACTTTCAGAGTTGCTGAGTTCCCGTTAGCGTTTTTTTGGCTGGCAATTGCAGTGCCGGATTTCAGTTTATTCGGTGACGCAGTATAAGCAGAAATGTTGGTTGTTACACATGAGAGGTTTGGCGTTATATACATCCAATTCCCATAAAGTGGTTGTCAAATATTTGTTGATACCAATCTGCTGGTTATTTGGTCAGATGTGGTTGCATGACCGAACTGGTGGGTACACCATCTATAAATGTTGACAATCTGCCTTTACTTTATTCTTCGTCTGTAGTTTGGTTGATTATAACCTTACCGGTTTTTTCAATACCAGACCAGACCATTGACCTGAAGTAAATCTTTGGCTTTGGCTTAGTTACGAACTCATCTTACACCACAAATCCGTCATCCATCATTTTCGGCACCTTCTTTCGTATTTATATGTTTGCATAAAATGTGTCCCAATTTCAAGAATTCTTCTAATGACTTACAACTATTGATAAAAAGTTAGCTTACGTCTAAGATAGAAGCACTACTTATTTACTACGGCCGCTTTCGGAAAGAAGGAAAAAAGGAAAGAAGGAAAGAAGGAATTGTAGAAAGAGAAGAGGCACATTAGTTATGTCCGCACTTTACGGAATAGAAAAAATTAAAGGAAAAGATTTGAAGACTGGCGTTTCTTCTGAATGGTTGAATGGTTGTACAAAATTTTCGCTTAAGTGCTGATTTTCTCTCAAAAGTCTTAGTATTCTGTTCCGTCCCAAATGATCTGACTAAGCAGTTGACTTAGTTTAATCGGCGTCTCTGTAACGCTAAAGTCGACATATGCTAATATTAATTTTTAATTTATAAGTAATTTCATTAGTCGACTTAAGCTGTTACTATTTTTAACTTAATATATAAAAGCGGAACATACAAGCTTTAATTGAAATTGTGATGGTAGAACTCAGCGAAATGATTTTCCCTTTTCCTAGTTGGAATTGTAGAGAAAAAAAAACTGTTGCAACGCACACCTGTAGGTGGTTACATCTTGTGGCTCATTTACACCATCAAAAGCCCAAAATTACGAAGCCTGAGTTATGTTATAGGTGGCGTAATATTGCAAAAATTATAGATTGACCCTTTTGATTGGTCACAGAAATCGGATGATTTCACTTTTGCTCATGAACATCAAATACTGACATGGTACCCAAGCAGTAGCCCATGGTTGAAATGGTATAGGTAGAAAGATATTCGAATAATGTTACCGTAGAATGGGCAATGACACTGTGGGGTATGTCTTACTCACCCATACTAAAAGAGTTGGTCAGCTCAAAACTGCGAAATATGATGCGATTCAGAAGACGAAAGGCATTAAGTTTTTGGCTGTTGAACTGAGGAGTTGAAAAATGATTTGTAGCCTGGCTGATGCCTTTCCGTGTGTTGAATAAAGTTTTTTAATAAATCAGTCTGCCTGTTTCCGTGAATTCGCGAAACTGGAAGAGAGATAGTTATTGCGAAGCCTCCATGATTCTGATGAGCTCACAATTCAGATGGAATGAACAGCAATTGCTTAAGTCATTCAAAGCAAGTTACTCTGCTTACTACAACGAAGACATTTAAAGTAAAGGCATTTCATTTCCTAATACCCCTGCAACTGCTGCTCCAGTACCCCTCATCATCCTATTAACTGCTAAGAGGATTCGAAGAAGGAAAAAAAGAAAAAACCCACCGGGTTGACGAGTAGTCTATAAGACTTATTGACGAGTTATTTGTTTGTAGTCTTAAAAATATTGTTGTTTCTCGATTACGCGACACGTAGCGCTCGGGATAACTAAGGTCCTAAATCCTCGCGTGTTCGACATTCCCTAAATTCAAGGGCCGCGTATTCCTAATAAATTTTCTTTCCTAGCAGGTTGACTTCCTCATCGACAGCGCTGGCGACGACGGATATGCCTGAAAAGAAAAAAAAAGAAGTAATTGGTAAATTTTGTGTTATATTTTGTTGAATTGTAAAGTACCTACTGTACCGCCCTTGTATGTGGGCTTTAGTTATCGTGTCCGTCGTAATGAACCCGTTCATGTGCCTGAACGAACTTATGTACATATACTTGTATATAATTAAATAAATATAAACTTGCTCCAAATGGCAATATATATTTTTTAGATATAAATAAATATTAGATTATGCCCATTGGCAACACTTTTTTTTATCCGCTATACTTATTAATTCACGCCGAATGGCCCTGTTCTTGTGAAATGCACATATAATATTTAATTACGCCATAGGCAAATTCCTTTACGAATATATATTGGGGTATTAAAATTACCCTAAATTACAACATGATATTGGTGTAAATTTAATTGATACTGGGTCATACCACCTTTAACAAGGGTTTTTTTTTAACATACACTGGCATGGGTATGATTGGTATTTATGGAGTACGGGGGGGGGGAGACAAGGTCGTGATCCTCCATGCAGTGGACGAGCAGGTTTGCTGTAAGCCGCTAATTAAATAGGGTGTTTCAAACTGGAACACGGCCACCTGCAATTCTAGAGCATTCTGTGCTATTCGCACTATTCTGCTGGTAGCTGACCGCCATCTTATCTCACTCAACCAAAAAAAAGTCTATCTCCTATTGCGTGAACTTACGCTCGAAATGGAGGAATCTGGCGTTTTCAGGTCCTACCTGAGGTGACTCAAAGTGGGTTTTAACGTTTCAATAACCAGCCGTAGTCCTTGAACTATAGCCCAAAGGTCGTCATCCAATTACCCGTCCGTATCCGAGGTGTTCTATTCCATCATGGAGCTTTTATAATATTTACGGATGTGGCTCGATGAATAAACCGACACTTTTCCTATTTTATGGCGTTGGAGGCTCTATATTTATACTCTCCCGTTCGAAATTTTCGATTAAACTCCGAAAAGGAGCCACGAGGATGTTAGAGTAGGGCTCTTACTAACAGAGCTGCTAGGTTTTCGCCTGACTGGCTTTCTTGTTATTCAGTGGACCAACACCTGTATTAAGCCTTTGTTGATCGTTTACCATCCTTAATCCTTATCGTATTTAGTAGATCGATGCTAATCGATGCAGCTAAGATTTGAGGGACATATTTTTCGCTTCATAATTCCTCATGCTGTGCCTACTGCCAAGTATTATAAGGATGCAAATCCCCTGAGCATGAATTGTAAAAAAAAAACAAAGATTTTTCTGACGAAGTCCTTAGATTCTGTACTTTTTCTTCTAATAATTTATACAGGAATGAGTTAACAGAAAGCTAAGTGGTAACATGTGATGTGTTTTTCAAAGTGCTTCTTAACTGAGACAATTCCGATTCTGGTAGATAGTGTAACGAGAACCTATGTAGACCTACCTTAAGTAACTAAATACATCAATGTAAATCCACATGTAGCATACACCATTTTGTATCTGATCAATATAATTCATTATTAACCCAAACGCTTGTGTTAATGATATATGGTGTCAGAAGTAAAAATAGAAAATCGATAAACATCACAATAAATATAGATCGAAAGGTGTTAAAATCAAATTAAAACACGCGATAACTATAATATAAATTGTAAAATAAACTAAAAACAAAAAACAAGTGAACATGAAATCATCAATATAAAAATAAAGTTAGCAAAAGAAAACAAAATGGCAGAATATCTTCGACCACCGAAACGGATGATTGGAGGATTTGGATCAAACAATTCCAATTCTATAGCACAGCAACAATGTTGGGTAAGAAAGACGAAAAAATTCGAGCAGCTACTTTGATGACGTGCTTAGGTATTGAAGCCGGAAAAATTTTCGACACACTCCAGCTAGATGAGGACACAATTACATACGATCAAATAGTAAAAAAATTCGACTATAATTTCACACCGAAGAAAAACGTAACGTATAAAAGGTACACATTCAATAGGATGTCACAAGCTGAGAACGAGAATATTGATGAATACTATACAAGAATCAAAACACAAGTAATGAAATGTAATTTTGATAATTTAGCCGATGAATTACTACGAGATAAAATCGTAGTGGGCATCCATTCAAATTAGTGATGAGCAAAATTGGTCTTGGTCTTGCAAAAAATGCAAGACCAAGACCAAGACCAATCATTCAGTTGCAAGACCAAGACCAAGACCAAAAATATGTATGCAAGACTGCAAGACTGCAAGACTCTTGCATTTAAAGTAATGTAATTTCTCTGTTGATATTTCTTTTTAAAACCTACATATGTCGTATGTTTATTTGTATACGAGTAGGTACATATATAATACTACCAAACTTAAAAACCCAGACAGAAGATCTTCAGCGAGTCTGTTGTGTCTGTCTGTAGTATTTACAAGCATATGTATGGATGTTCATACACACATAGATTTAGATTGCAATTTCCTCATAATTTTATATTTTTGGGTTTTTCTTGTTATAGGTTTTTTCATGCTAGACAAGTCATATAAAAAAAGACGTCAACAAAGACGTGTATGTCATGGCATCAGTTGCAACTAGAAATGTTAAAATTGACTGAGTTCTTTCGACAGAATAAGTCTAGACTTTCTTGAACAAATTTTTTCCGAATTAACCGCTAAGCTTAAATGTTGATAGTTTTGTGTGTATATGTATATAGGGTGTCCCCTTATTCGTGAACATTAATTTGGGAAATGATTCTTGGGTATATTCTAAGAAAAAAATCGTTCTACAGTAAGGGTCTATCTCCAATGTTGACATCATTTATGGGGGATTTAAGAAAAGGCTTACTTTGGTGCACCCTGACCCATGTTAACGGAAATTGCTCTGTTAATACTTATGGTAGAAACTTCGTTTTGGTCTTTGTTTGTAGAATAAATACTAGGCATTGTAACTACGTTAAAATATACGTTGATATCTTGTTTAAGTCTTCAGATATTCTAGTTCAATGCCTGTACCAGTTTTCTTCCCCATGCTTATTTTTGATTTTGCCGTTATGCTAGAACAAAAATATGTACATACATACAACCATTTATACATACTTATATAGTTATTTTTCAAAAAATACTTTATTTTGCAAGACCGCAAGACCAAGACCAAGACCAAGACTTGACTTGCAAGACCAAGACCGAGATGAAATGGTCTTGGTCTTGCGTTTGCTCATCACTAATTCAAATAAAATCAGAGAACGTTTGTTGGTGGACAACGAATTAACGCTGAACAAAGCCATAGGAAATATGTAAAGCAAGTGAATCGACCAGCAAGCAACTATCTGAAATAAACAAAAGACAAACTATACATGTAAACTTAATTTATAAATCATCTAATATTAAGGCAGATGTCAGAAAAAAATCGACAAACGATCAAGAGCAAAATAATTCTAAAACATTTTTTTGCAAACGTTGCAGAACAACACTGTAATAATATGAACGCACCCATTGATTTCTAACTTATGACAGTTGATAGAGTGTGAGGTTGAAGTCAGTTGTTGTTGAGAGATTGAATAAAGTAGATCAGACACGCTGACCACAAAGATTACAGAAAGTGTTTTATTCTTTTATTATAATAATTAAGTAAATTATTACAAACACACGGTAAGAAAAGTTGTCCAGCATACAGAAAAATGTGTAGAAAATGCGGAAAACTTGGTCATTTGACGATTGCATGTATGACAAATGAGAAAAATTATAAAAAAATCAATGAATTTAATGAAAATTTTTAACACGAAGAAGAATTCTATTTAGACACGTTGTGTAACAGTGAGAAACGAGAAAACTCAGACGCGTGGTTCGAAAAAATTACTATTAAAGATCATGAAATAGATTTTAAACTTGACACTGGTGCCCAGTGCAATGTTATAACGAAAAAGTTAGCAGATAATTTAAATTAAATAATCGAGAAATCAAACACAAAAAATTTAATTGCATTCAGCGGCCACAAAATTAGTGTAATTGGACAAGCATCAATTCATGGTTTAATTAAAAATAAATTAGTAAAAATAATATGTAAAGTCGTAGATGAAAATACAATTCCAATACTAGGGATTAAATCATGTATAGAACTAAGGTTATTAAAAAGGGCGAACGAAATATACGTACGATCGATTCAAGGTTTAGAAATCGACGAACAAGTTTTTAGTGGACTAGGTTGTTTGAAAAATTATGTTTATGACATTGATATCAAAGCCAATCCAGATTTCGTCGTTATTCCCCCGAGACGTATTCCTCATGCGATCAGAGATGATGTAAAAAAAGAATTAGACAACATGACAAAAATAGGAGTGATTAAACAAATTAAAGAACCAACACAAATAGTATCACCGATGGTCATAATAAAACAGAAAAACAAGTTACGAATATGCATAGACCCGTCTAACATAAACAAAAATATCTTACGACGACATTATCCATTAAAAACGCTCGAAGAAATTTCAGCGCGAGTAAAAGGATCTAAATTCTTCACACTGCTAGATTGCAAACGTGGATTCTGGCAAATAAAAGTCAGTGAAAGAACTGAAAAATACCTAGCATTTTCAACACCGTGGGGTCGCTACACCTGCTTAAGAATACCGTTTGGTTTAGCGTCAGCTCCCGAAGTGTTCCAGCAAATAATGTCGCAATTGTTCGAGGGCTTACCAAATGTGGAGTGTTCAATGGACGACATCCTTATTCATGCAGCCTCAATTGAAGAATTAGAAGCGAGAACAAAAGAAGTTATCAACAAAATAACATCAGCAGGACTGAAATTAAATAAAGACAAATGTTTGTTCAACAAAAGATCATTAAAATTCCTAGGACACATTCTATCATCAGAAGGCTTATCACCGGATGACGAGAAAATCAAAGCAATAGAAAAGATCGAGACGCCGAAAAACGCAAAACAACTGCAAAGATTTCTTGGTATAGTCACGTACGTAGCTAAATTCATTCCCAACGCCTCTGAGATTACTGCGCCATTAAGAGAACTAATAAAAAAGAATGTTAGCTTCGTATGGGATAACGATCAACAACAAGCATTTGAAAAACTTAAACAGCTATTATCATCAGCTCCAGTGTTAAAATATTTTGATGTAAATGCAGACGTGAAATTATCAGTCGACGCAAGTCAAAGCGCATTGGGTGCGGTGTTAATCCAAAATGATCACCCTATAGCATATGCATCGAAGGCTTTAACGGCAGCGCAACAAAACTATCCTCAAATTGAAAAGGAGGCGACAGCCATAAAATTCGCCTGCAAAAAGTTTCATGAGTATACATATGGTAAAAAGTTGGAAATCGAAACAGATCATAAGCCTCTAGAGACGAGCCTTTTAAAAAGACGATTGAGCATGCTCCGGCTAGACTACGTAGAATATTATTCGATGTGTTGCAATACGCACCGACAGTTGTGTACAAAAAAGGTACCGAAATACCAATCGCAGATGCATTAAGTAGAGATTGCAAAACAGAACTTAACAATACAATCGAGGAAGAATTAGATATTCAAATAATCCTGCCTATGTCACAGGAAGCACAAAACAAGTTTAAAGAAGATACTAATACGGATAAGAGTCTCGCTCTGGTAATGTCATATATCATGAAAGGGTGGCCTAACAAAGAAAACGAAATCCCGCATAATATTAAACATTTTATCAACTTCAAGGAAGAACTTGCGGTCTATGAAGGCATAATTTTCAAAGGTGACAAAATAATAGTGCCAAAGGTTCAAATAAGCAAAATATTAAAGATTGCACATACGGGTCACATAGGAATTACAAGTACTTTTAAAAGGATAAGACAACTATTCTATTGGAAATACCTAACTAACGATGTAATTGAATATATCCAGAGATGCTCGATATGCCAATATACGCAAAGAAGGAACATAAAAGAACCAATTATAAGCAAACAAATCCCGGAATATCCGTGGCAAAGGGTTGCAACAGATATATTAACATTCGAATCTCAAGAGTATCTAGTGATAGTAGATAGCTATTCAGGCTATATAGACTTCGAAAAACTAGAAGTTACCACATCTGGAGAAGTAATAAAAATCTTGAAGAAATCGTTCGCCACACATGGAACACCAGAAGTACTAGAAAGCGACAACGGTCCTCAATACTCATCAAGAGAGTTTAAGAAGTTTGCCGACGACTGGGAATTTAAACAGGAAACATCAAGACCATATTTTCCAAGGGCAAATGGACTAGCGGAACGAGCAGTTCAGACAGCGAAGTCACTTCTAGGAAAATGTAGTAAGGATAAGACAGACATTTATAAAGCATTACAGAATTTAAGAAATGTACCAAGAGATAATAAGTTGGAGTCACCAAATCAAAGGTTACTAAGCAGAGTCACACGAACGAATTTACCAATTAAAAAAGATTTGCTGAAGCCCAGATCGATTCGAAACGTAACAGAAAACTTACAACGTTTAAGGGAGAAGCAAAAATCGTACGCCGACAGAGGTACAAAAGAAACACCAGAATTAGAAATCAACGATAAAGTCAGAATGCAGACAGGTCACAGAGAATGGATCCCTGGTACAGTGATTGACAAAGCAGACGCGCCAAGGTCATTAATAGTAAAAACAGATGACGAGCGAATATTCCGTAGAAACAAACATCACTTGGCTAAGACTACAGCGTATATTACACCGAAAACGGAAATCATCCCAGACATTTCATACAAGCCAAATACTAGTAATACAACACAAGCTATTGCAAAAGACAATGATATCAAAATTCAACAAGACACTGGTTTGACACAAATAACCACACGTTCAGGAAGAGTAAAAAAGCCCGTGTCAAGATTGAATCTATAATTAACGTAAACAGAACAATATGATTTTTTTTTCTTTTGTTTATTACGGTTGCACAACAATTAAAAGTAAACACGTAAAAATACATAATTAGATAAGATTAAAACTATTTGAAATATATCATAATAAGAATTAATGTTAAACCACTATTAATATATATATATATATAAAAAAAAAAAAACAAGGGAGATGTAACAAGAACCTACCTTAAGTAACTAAATACATCAATGTAAATCCACATGTAGCATAGGTACACCATTTTGTATCTGATCAATATAATTCATTATTAACCTAAACGCTTGTGTTAATGATATAGATAGCGCCACTTTTAGTGGCAGTATGTTTTGCGTCAACTATTAAGGCTGGTTGGGCATTTCATTTCCCTGGGGAAACACCATTTAACCAGTCATTGAAACTTACTTCCAATCAACGCGCAATTCTACAGAAAACCAATGAAGGTCTCGAAAAGTTTTCACTGGATTTATTCTTGAAACTCTCCGAGCAGTACTATCCGACTGGAGTTGACTTTGTGGCTTCACCAATTTGGTCACTTCTTCTGCTAATCACTGAAGGTGCAACTGGTTCAAGTCGTAAGCAACTGCAAACTGCGTTAGGTGTTCCCGACGATAAGAAGACATTAAGTCAAGCTTATCAGATTATCCACAACAATCTCAAGTAAGTGACGGCTATAAGTTGAGATGGAGAAGGTATAGTAATTCGTTTACATCATATCTTCAACAGCATTAATACATCGTCTGTCGAAATAAAAACCTTGCAAGCTCTTTTTCCGAGCACTTGTATGCCAATCTATTGTGATTTTAAAGATATCATGGAACAATGTTGCGGGGCAGATATAATTCCAGTTGATTATACGAAACCAAAAGAAGCTGCTGCCACCATAAACGATAAAGTGCGGCGGGCTACTAATAATTTTATCACTGATGTTCTAGATCCTGAAGATTTGAATAGCATTGAGCTTGTTATGTTAACGACATTGTACTTTAAGGGTCAATGGAAGGTATACGAAATGGCGATATCATTTAACACAGTGCTAATTTACCGTTATGATTTTTTAGCTTCCTTTTGACAAAACTTTATCACAACAAGAAGTACCGTTTTATGACAAGGACAGCGACAATATAATAACAACAGTTACTATGATAAGTAAAACCTCACCTATTGCTAATTTACGAGATTTGATTTTAAAAAGTCGAGTTGTTGAGCTGCCCTATGGAAATGATACCCGTTTTTCGATGGTGCTCTTGTCACCCTTGTGGGTTAAGTAACAGTTAATAGAATCATGCACATGTTTCAGTTTTGTTTTGACAATCTTTTAGAAGCCTCTGTGATCGGAGTCTTAAAACCATTGGAATTGCGGAAGTTTTGTCGAAACTGGCCCAAAGCTTGAGAGATTTAGGGGATAAAAAAGTCGAAGTGTATTTGCCCAAGTTCACTGTATCATTTGGCTTTACAGCCAATGAAATTCTGCAAAATGTATGTTTCCACAGCTCTGACTTGAAGTTAATATCACTTGACTGATATTTTATTAAAAATATGTAGATGTGCGTTAAAGATGTCTTCATTCCGGGAAATCTGAAAAATATTCACCCATTGATGTCCATCTCAAATCTGCAACAAAATGCAAAAGTTATTGTCAACGAGGAAGGAACAACACCAGGCGCCGTTACATCATTTGACAACACGACTTATGCTCTAAAAGTTTTTTTTCGACCGACCGTTTGCCTATATGATTGTCGATAGGGAAACAAACTCGCTGCTATTCTGTGGGCAGTTAATAAGGCCTACTTATAGTCCTTGATTAAATTTGCAATTGATTTTGAAGTTAATGAATAAAACTTTTAATTTTTTCATAAATTAGTTGCATTTTATTGTTTTTGGATTAGTCCTTTTTCGAAATTTAGGTTAGCTTAGGCATTCGCAGAGTTAGACCGGTGACGGTCTATTGTGGTACCACAGGATCGTTACCTTTCCACTTTCACGAAGCCAATTTTGAGCTTTTAATTAACTTGATGAGATGTAAGAGTCCAACGAATTCCCTCGTTTCCAGTAGATAAAGCTGCGCGAAGCAAATTGCTGTGGGTGACAAACGTTCCGAGAGTAATAAAAGTTGTCACGGAATGCTTCTCAATTCGTCGTTCGGATCCGGCCTTAAATTGTAGGTCCCCTCCATTTGTGTGCAAAAACATACATGCTCAACATTTTTTTTCTCTGATTCAATAAATCTACATTAATACTTAGATTTATAATTGTTCAGTTAATAATTATTGTTAATGATTATACCTTTTGATACTTAAAACCTCTTGATACCTTATACCTTTGGATACTCACCCTATAAGTAATGATAGGAGAGAACAAACCCATAGTATGGTTTTAATTAAATCTTGATTAATTTGTTTTAAATACTTACATAATTTATCGATAATGTTGTTTTAGCTGAAACCTATGATTAAGAATTAAGTTTGAAATAAAATTAAAGGAAAAAAGAAACCTTCTGTAGAAGAAAAGATTTACAAAGTAATTAATTTTTATAACAATAGTATTCATTCCACAACTGGTCGAAAGCTAATCGACTTTAGCAATGGAATTATAAGCCAAGATGACTATCCCTTAATTAAAGAAAGAATCATGAAGATAAAAGAACGTAAAATAAATACACAAAATAAAAATAGGGAAGAGGTCGAACCACAAACAGGACTAGTATTTTAAAGGAAATAGGAGGTGGGAAAAATCATGCCAAATTTGGAAAAATAATCGCAGAACCATTAGATGACGAACACATTGTCACAGCAAAAGGACACAAATACTATAAATCCCATTTAAATATATTAAGACTTAATAAATTTCATCTTTTAGGAAATGAAAACATCTATGATAACTTTAACTATGTTGACGATATTTATACCGACGATATTTTCAAAGACAATAGAGGTTCGAAATCTGAACGAAAATAACGAATTTGTCAATATAAAGATTGAAAATATCAATCTTATCTCGAACTACGAAAAAGTACTCCACATAATTAACGTGACAGAATACGAAGAGACGAAGGAACATATTTGGGACAATATTAAATTAATGATAAACAAACCAAACTTAAAAGGACCAATGCTTAATTTAGTTTTACACAACCACAGAAGCTTAGAAGTAAAATTACACAATTTACTCCCGCAGACAAGAAACAAACGAGGACTCTTTAACATAATCGGAAAATACCTTAAATATATTACAGGAATTATGGACGCGTATGACGAAAAACAAATAATTGAACAACGTGAAACTTTAAGAGAAAATAAAAAAAAACCTCATTACGGAAAATAATAAACAAGTACGCATTAATACAGACATAATTAGACAAATTCAAAATATCACAGACCACATTAAACGACAACAAACAACAATAAAAGAGGTTGTAAGAACATGGTCAGATGAGGTTGGCAATAGAATAATATCAATAGAAGATGAAGTAAAATATATGCAATATCTTTATCAAATTAATTACGACATCACTTTACTTATAAATCACATAGACGATATAGAACAGATTCTTCTCAATAGAAGACTTGGTGTTTTAGGTAGAAATATTCTGACAAATGAAGAATTTAAAAACATAACGGACATTGACACATAAGCAAATATAAAGATTTCAGTCGCTTCATTTAACAGAAAAATTATAATAATACTTTTGATTCCACAATTCGTAGGAAATAATTACTCAAGAATTCTTATAGAACCCATACCCAACAGAGATAAGAAGTCCTTGTATTTGAAAGAAAATGAAATTATTACAGACAACCACGGCTATATACAATCTATATCATGTATGACAGAGATAATACAAATAGCAACTAAATTATATTAAGTTATATGTTGGATTATATGGGGACAATAAAGATTTAAAGAGTGAGGATGTCCTTTCATTTACTCTTTCTACTCTGCTGCTGAGTGCTTTGTCAAGCCGAGAAAGTTGGCTTGATGTTGTTCATTTTTATTGAGTGTAAGCGCGGAGTGAGAAATGAAGAGTGGAATCTGCGCTCTTACGAGTCATTCCTGAGAATTGTCAAAGGTGGACGTCTTTTCCACAGTATCGTTTAATATTTTGTGTGCTTCATATTTATTCTCTATCATGTATATCATGCGGAGGTATTGCAAAATTTAAAAAGAAATTTAAGAAAATTGGAAAATGAATGCATACATAACATTTTAAAAATAAAAGAAGCTATATGTAATTCTAAGGAGGACACAATCACTCAAATAAAAGAAATAAGAAAAGGATTAATTATTACGAAAAATATACAAAAAACTGTAATTTTACATAATTGTAACAATTTTAAAACTATTATAGAGGGAACGTATATAATTACATTTGAAAATTGTTATATTCAAATTAATAATATAACTTTTAAAAAATTTGAAATAAAGATAAAAGACCATATAATATTACCGAATCTATATATATCTATCAAGGAAGACACTTTAAATACAAAGATTGAATTTGATAATTTTCACCTACAAAATATCGAAAATAATAGAAAGGACATTACAGAAATCAATAAGAATAATTTTACAAAAAACACAAACACACTTTGCTAATTATAACAATTTTAATTTCGGTGGTTTTTGCTCTTTTAATAAAAAACAAATATCTTTGTTCAAAAACTACTGTCATAGATATATCTTCGTCGGAGCCTCAACCTAATGGTGGGGGAGTTATAGCAAACTCCTTCCTCCCTGTATAGATTACTAAGAATTCTGTCTGAGCAACACTCGTCCACATAAAACGCAGTACGAGTATCAAGGTCAAATAACAATACGAATATCAAAATCACCCATCCAAATAAAACGCAATACGAATATCAAGATAACTAATTCGCATTGCATTTATTTTGGACTACACATATTCTTCACAGCACAGCGAGTAAATAAAGATACATGCGGGTACGGTAAACCATATAGAATAAGTTAACACATATGTTTTGGTAGAATTAAGAAGATCATATTTTGTAAAGTCAGCTGATTGACAACTGACTAAGACGAAAGATCATACAGATCACACTCAATTATAAATAAAGTTTGGATTGATCATACAATTAAATAATTAAAGTTTTGTCTTTTTTAAAAACCAATTTGGATTGACCAAGTTGTTAACTATTATGCTCTAAATTTTACGCAAAATTCGCCAGAAAACCGGTGCAAAATATTTTTTATCGATGAAAGCGGTTTTAATTTACATATCAGGAGGACACGTGCTAGGTCACGTATTGGTTCGAGTGCAAACGTGGTTGTTCCTACAGTACGTGGAAGGAACATAACATTAATTGCCGCTATAAGTGTATCAGGTGTGATACATCACAACATAATTGCAAACTCAAACTGCAATAGTGCAAAATTTGGTTCGTTTCTGCGGGAACTATTAGAAAAAATAAGTATCCAAGGTTTAGAGGAAGTGTGGCTTATCATGGACAATGCAGACATTCACAAAACTGCAGTAATCAAGGATATTGCGGATTCAAGTTCCGCTAAACTAATTTTTCTGTCACCATATAGTTTTACAACATGTATATATATATATATATATATATATATATTCAAATATATACTTCTTTTCAGGTGAAGTTAGCTGCTCGTAGAATTATGGGCGAAAATCTTGGACATTTGGATATGGTGAATGTGATAAACGAGGCGTTATAAACAGGAAGACAAAACGACGGCAACAACTACAACACAAATATGCTAATGAAATTGCCACAAGCAGTTGACAGGCAGCCTTTCCATTGAAAAAAAAAAATTCTTTGGAATTTGAAAAAGTTTTAATTGTTGAATTAAAAGTTTAATTTGAATTTGAAAATGTTTTGTTTGGTTTGAAACAAAAAGTTTTATTTGTTTTGGAAAAGGTTTCGTTTGCTTTGGAAAAAGTTTGCATTGAACTTTAAATAGTTTAATTTAAAATTGAAATCCTATCCCTTATTTCAATTGACGCCGAAAAAGCTTTCGATCGAGTGGAGACACATATGTACCATAATTGATAACCTTTATAAAAAACTTCCTTTCAAAGAGCAAAATAAGGGTTAAAACAAACAACACATTTTCCAATATATGGCGACTACATAACGGGATTCCACAGGGTTCCCCTTTGTCAGTAGACCTTTTCCTCATAGCCTCTGGTCTACGCCATCCTTCCAGCGTAGGCTTGGCCGGCCTCGCTGTCATGTTCCATAAATCCTTCCGCAAAGGACTTTCCGAGCAGGATCCTCTTCGCTCATGCGAGCTAGGTGTCCTGCCCACCGGAGCCTACCGAGCTTAATTTTCTTCACGATGTCGACATCGCGGTAACGCTCGTAGATCTCATCATTATAGAGTCTCCGGAATCTTCCTTTTTCACACACGGGGCCAACAATTCTCCGTAAGACTTATCTCTCGAACGCGGCAGAATGCTTTTTGCTAAGCACCCAAGTCTGGGATCCATATGTAAGTACTGGTATGACCATTGTCTTATATATCAGCAGATTGGATGTTATGGATAAGTTCCTGGATTTAAAGAGTCTTGACAGGCTATAGTAGGCTTTGTTGGCTTTAAGCAACCGTGCGCGTATTTCTGGTTCCATGCTGTGATCGGCTGCTATAGTTGACCCGAGATAGTTTAAGGATTGCTTTACTAGGCATTATATTCAACAATAAATACCTATGGCACAATCATATTGATTTTCTTTGTGAATCCTTAAATAATAGAATAAGTTATTGAAATATGTAATTCATTTCGTTAAATTAGTATTGCCATTGTTAGTAGCTCATGACATATTCTGATACGACGCTATATTCATTTATATTCTTATTAACTTCACTTCTTGTTAGAACATCGTGCTATGCACACGTATTTTTAATTACTCATACATTTATTTCATCATAATGAATATTTCTTTTAGTATAACACGTCTACGCTTTGTTTTATTTCTATTACTAAAGTTAACAGGTTATGGGCCCAGAGTGTGAGTAATTAAAAGTGAAGTACATAATTAATAATATAATTCGTGCAACGAAGATTTTGTGCATTTAGTGAATTTCGCAATACAGTCAGTACATTACGGTATAATGTGAAATACAAAATGATGGATTTGACGTCAAACGTCTTTGCAACGAAGATTTTGCAATTTGATGGTTCGAATTATAATATTTAGCAATGTCGGATGAAGATTTAACAAAATATATTGACGATTCATTGGCCGATCTTATTATTAATGAAACAGGCAGTGAAAAGCATCCAAAAATGCGGAAGAAGAAAAATCGTGTATTTCATTTATTGTTCAAAGTATTCATGATAGTCAGCTTGAATATGTGAAAGACCAAACGACGGCAAAGGGCATGATTGATAATTTGAGACAAGTTTTCGAACGAAAAAGCATTGCTGGTCAATTGTTGCTACGCAAGCAATTGTTAACATTGAAATATGACGAGAAGGACAGTATAACGGAACATTTTCTTCAGTTCGATAAAAGAGTTCGTGAACTAAAATCGATTGGTGCTTAAATGAAAGAAATGGATGTTATTTGTCATTTGATTTTGACTTTGCCGAAATGTTTCGATTACTGCATTAGAAACAATGAATGCAAAAGATTTGTCATTGGACTTTGTCAAAGCGCGTTTATTAGATGAATATGGTTAGCGGCATAGACGAAATGACGAACATGGAAATTCGAATAAGGCAACTGCGATGCATACGAAATCTGGAATTATTTGTCATCATTGTGGTAAGCCGCTGATAGCAGACAATATAGCACAGTCTACCAATTCGCTCGTAAGCTCGCCAAAAAGAAACACCACATAAACTACCTTGTTATGGCAATAGATGGCTCTTTGATCCTTATGGACGAACAACAACTAGCCCGCTGGACAGAGCATTTAAAGAATGTTTTGAATTGTACTTCGCCAGGCACGTCCATCAACCCACATATGCACCCTAATAGCCTACTTAACATCAGCGTCGCTACTTCTTCGTTGGATGAGATAAGGACAACAATTCGTTCACTGCAATCAGGTAAAGTGTTATGATGTCCCATGTTATTCACTTAACTCGAGCCAATATAATATAAACCTTAACATACGTACATAAATATATACACACTTTAATTTACTTACGTTCTCAATTTCAAGAACTGTAATATAAATAAATATATACACACTTTAATTTGCTTACTTTTTACCTTATTCTCAATTCCAAGAACTGTTTACGAACTTTATTTAGTTCACTATTAATAATTTGCACTCCCACTAAATAAATGCAACTCCAACATTTAAACACAGACAAATTTATTGGGAATCATTTTGCAACAATCCATTCCATTATTAATATTGTTGACAAAGCAAATATTTATAAGAAAATAAATTGTAAAATTAGTATTTAAGAAAGCATAAGAAGATTAATAAAGCAGTCTTAATTTGAACAAGTGAGTGTTTTTTTTTTACATACATTATTTTTAAGATCCAAAAGTGGCGCAGTCGGTAGGATCCGTAAGTTCTATCCAACATAGAAGTAAAAAGTGAAACTTTTTTTTTTTTGTTCGTGATAGTACTAGGATTTTTATCCTTAATACGGACTCTGCAAAATAAGGATATAAAGATATATCCTTAGAAAAAAATTGTTTATATATATAAAAAGGGATAAGAAGACTTATCTTTTAAATAAAATAAAGATATAAGTTAACAAACGAAACCCCATCATCACTTTGTATCATGCTACTTTGTATCCAGTCATAAATTATCCGAACTGAATCCGCAGCAGACGTAAACATCCGCGGCAGACATAAACATTTGCTGACCAAGCGTCTGGCCTTCATCCACATCACATATGAACATTTGCAGACCAAGCGTCTGGCCTTCATCCACATCACATTGAACATTCGCTGACAGCGTTTGGCCTTCATCCGCAGCCCACACAGTTTCTCCCACTATAAATACTAGCTCATTGTTCAGTTGCCTAGTTAAGATCATAGTATTAGGTTCAGTTGCCTAGTTTCCAGTGTCAAGTTCATCTTATTTAAATTCAATTCAAAGTTCAAGTATTATAGCATTAAGTTCTTATTGCATAATCTTTGTCAAATAAAATTAAAAATAAAGTTATTTTTTTTAAAACAAATTCTTTGGTGTAAAATTAACTTATATAAGGCATATATATATGTTTGTTTATATGCTCAAGCACCAAAGCTATACACTTGGAGTTGGTCGGCGATATGACCAGCGAGGCATTTTTAGGCGCACTGTGAAAACATTTGTTGCTAGACGTGGATTTTGTCAAGAAATACACAGTGACAACGGCACTAAATTTATTGGCGCCAACAATCAACTACGGCAAACCATTAATAAATTAATTACGAAATCGCAAATAATTTCTGATTTTTTTTCTAGCTGCTATATATCTTGGCATTTTAATCCTCCCAGCGCACCTCATTTTGGCGGCATTTGGGAAGCGGGCGTCAAATCGGCCAAATTCCATTTGAAACGAGTCTTCGGCAAGGCCATACTCACCTTTGAGGAAATGAGCACTTTACTAGCAGAAATAGAAAGCACACTTAACTCACGACCAATATGTGCAGTGCACGGCGCCTCAGACATCGACGTCCTAACACCGTCTCATTTCTTGATCGGTCATCCGGCAACAAAAATTCCTGAAATCGATGTAAGTCATATGAAACCCTCGTATCTCACCCGCTGGGAGATGATACAGCAATTGTCTCAACATTTTTGTAAACGCTGGAATGTTGTTGAGCATCGCTGCGCTCCAAATCCAAATGGAGAAATTCGAAAACTCCAATAAAGTTCTATGACATAGTTGTGATAAAGGAAGAAAATGTCCCGGTCAATCAGTGGCCGTTAGGAAAGGTCGCAAAACTACACCCTGGACCCGATGGAGTAACCAGAGTTGTTACACTAAGAACCATATCTGGAGAAATGAATCGGCCTACAAGTAAACTGGTCATGCTTCCAATTTCACACCAAGAGGATTCCGTTCACACCCCTGCATTAATTACTCCACAATCAACCGGAAACACAGGGTCAAACTCCCCAATACACGTCACAGCCAAACCTAAACATTGAACACGATGGTTCAAGGCCGGCGGTATGTTTGAGCTATGTCCTATTTATTTACTCGTAAATTGTTTTATACCATCCCTGCTTAAAGGTGCAGTTCGATAATAATTTTAGAAGTGAGCTGTAATTCCATTGAATTACAATTATTATCGCCCTCCCAGCAAAACTATGTATACATTCACTTCGTAACGAAAAAGTTAAGTTTATTAACGCTTTTTTTATCGATTGCAGCGCTATAAATATATATTCACATTGAAATAAAGAAAAACCAAATCCTCCATTTTATATTGTTGTGGCGTATGCATACCATATGGTAGTACGCAGTTTCTGATAAATAAATTCTTCTTTGATTACCGATAAGCGAGAATTAAATAATAATTTATTAGTATTTAAATAACTTGTTAACAATTGTTAGTAAGTTTTATTGTTTTATTAGACGGTATTTTTTTTTTTGTTAGTAATATAAGTTTTTTGAAGTTATTGAGTGTTTTGTTTTAAAAATGTCTAAACAAAAACTATATATCGAATAATTCGACAAGAAATAAACACTTTGTTGGATAAAACCGAATCTCATACCGGCCCGTATAACTAATGTGACGAAGATGCACAAAATTATGTATCTCAAAACAATTATCTGGCTAGTGATAATGACGAAACACCCTTAGCTATTTTAAATGAGCTTGAAAATGATATTAATTCAAGTACAGCGACTTCAGGATCCGAATCTGATTCAGAATTTGAGCATGAAAACAATCAATTGAGGGTGGATGGTAACATACAAAATGAACTTTCAGAATGGAGTATAAAATTTAACATTTCGAATGAATCAGTGAATGCGTTGCTACAAATACTTAAAAATTACTACCCTCAACTCCCAAAGGATGTGAGGACCTTGTGAAAGACTCCAAATAAAGTTAAAATGACTAGACCTATGGGCAATGGAGAATATTTACATCTTGGACTAGAAAAGCAATTGAAAAATATTCTTCTTAGAACCAAGTTTTACGACAATTCGTTAACTATCGACATCGGTGTAGATGGGGTGCCATTGACCAAGAGCTCTACTAATCAATTATGGCCTATTCTTGGCCGAATAGTATCACACGAAAGGGTATATCCTATTGGGATATTTCATGGCTATAAGAAACCCTTTTGTGCTGATGAACTTTTAGAGGAATTTACAAACGAAATTAAGCAATTATTGGAAAATGGATTTAATTACGCTAATAAGCATATTTCCTTAAAAATTCGTGCTTTTATTTGCGATGCACCTGCAAGATCATTTTTATTAGGTAAGTGTAACAAGATTTATCAGAATGTATCAATACGTATCTAAATTATATTGTATTTTCAGGAGTAAAATCACACTCTGGGTATTCTAGTTGTACCAAATGTAAAATAATCGGAACATATTTAAAACACAAAGTTTGTTTTCACGGAGGTGTCGCTGAGCCTAGAACAGATAACGAATTTCGATGTAAAACAGATATAGACCATCACATAAAATTAAATATTAAATTAGACACACTACCTGTTGGATGCGTTTCACAGTTTCCCATCGACTACATGCACTGTGTGTTACTTGGCGTTATGAAACAGATGCTCAATCGTCTAATAAAAACCAGAAAACAAGAATTTTCTCTAACGAGACAGCAAATAGAGACCATCAATTCAAACCTACTACAGCTTCGTAAATGCATTCCACTGGAATTTCAAAGGAAGCAAAGAACCTTATACGAGCTTGAACATTGGAAAGCTTCAGAATTTTGTCTCTTGTTCTTGTTCTACACTGGCATGGTTGCATTTAAAGATGTGCTGAATGCAAAATATTACAAGCTTTTCCTACATTTCGTCTGTGCAATTAGGATTTTGGCTCATCCACAAGATTGTTTCCGTAACAATGAAAAACTTGATGGATTCATTTTGTCAGTCATTTTGGAAATGAGAACATGTCGTACAATATGCATAATTTACTTCACCTGTCAGATGATGTTAAAATGTATGGTCATATCGATAATTATAGTGCATTTGCGTTTGAAAATTATATGCAACTATTAAAGAAACTAGTAAAAAAAGCTTCACAAGAAAATTCAAATGAATGTTATCAACCATGTTCTTTACGGCCCATATTCACTGTTAGCTCCAATTTTCCGAACAATTATTGTCTCGAAAATGACAGAATTTTTAAAATCCTGGAAAATAATGGAAAACAAATAAAAGGCAAATTCCTACTGAATCAGAACATGTAATGGTCGGGCTTGGCAGTTCGCAAATACAGCGTAGTGGGTGGCTGAGGTGCGTTATGCACCCTATAAAATGGGAGAGGGTTCGTTTAACTCGCAATGGTCGGCCGAACACAATGCGTTCTCGCGAGAGAAAACCCCAATTCACCCAATGCTGGTACAGTCACCATTTGTACCCATGCATTGTCAATGCATTCGGCATGCTATTCCCCTGGCGTCACTTCAACACACACCCAAACCGTCCGCAAAGAAACTCACTTGCTGTATTGCTTTGGCAAAGCAGCTTGGCTAACAACAACAATCGCATAAGCATAAAGCGAAAGTGAAACCAAACAACATTTTTGGATTAAGAAACTAAAGCCACTTTATTTTGTTATGGTGCTCACCGTAAGGCAGTAAAACCAAAAGCTGTTGCTTTGAGAATTAAAGTAAAACCAGCTCGGTTTTGCCAAAGCAATACAATTATTGTGTTTCGTTTCCCCGAAGACAACGACATCGATGAGTACCGTAAAATCGGATGTTCTGGTTGTCCCCTCTCTCTCTCTCAGCCATGCATTAGCCAACGTGATAATACGCCGTAGGATCACGCGATTGTTGGCCACCAGTAGCATGTTGCTTGAAAACTGTATGTACATATGTACACACAGGCAATTGTCCTCCGCCTGCATACGAGTTGCGAAAAGGGAGAACACAAAAGTTACCGATGGGGAAAATACGAGCAACTACGAATGTTCACAATATGTTTGGTGCACTAAGAATATTGCGAATCAAAAAAAGAGTCAGTCTGGTTTTGGCATTGAAGATTGAAGTTGTCTACTCGGAGGATTATTTTTGTGACTGCGGCCCGGTGTACAGTTTTCTTGGTTTAAAAAAAAGTTTTTTTTTGAAGCAAAATGGTGCGCGTCTGATGACGCAAACCACCGGATAAAACAAATTCTTGAAGTTTTATGGTTATTTCGGTGCGCTACTCGAAGGAAACCTCGGTAGAAAACCCTGGCGGTTCGCTTCGGGTTCCAGATCGGTTAAAGCTAACGCCGCGGGGCGCAACCAATGCTTGAGTGCGTTCCGGCGTTGAGTCGTCCACCTGGCGAAACTGTGAATCAGGACATCAGTACCTCCGTATCTTGGAGTGACCCAAAACACCACTCTACAGGCTAGAGGGGTGCTCCGATACCCTGATAGCCCAAACTCCAGTGTGTGTAAAGGTGTTCCATGCAGCCAGCCCTAAATACGTAGGCCACCAAATAGCAATGGCGGACGCCTACTCAAAGGTGGACTGCGTCACAAAAGCTATCATTCGCACGATTGTGTTTTGCTCAGCTAGTTCGTCGATGTCACAACGTGGTTGGAGAAGCCGGCGCTGCAATTTTTATTCCTAGTGTGGTCAGACCCGATTTTTCTAACTGTTGGCCCTTGCAATATACCGTACGTGATTCCCGTTATCATCAAGGGAACATAAGTTTTTTCTCCGAAGTGCCTCAAAGTATCGAGCCGCAGCGTGGAAACCATTGGATAGTGCAGTTGGTGCAGCAGATTGGTTCCAGTTCCAGCGATCCCAAGTCAGAATGCTCCGACTGACCCTTAATAAAGGAAAAAAAAAGGAATTACTCCATATCTCGTCCCCGTGTTTCCAACGTGCTATAGTTTACCTCATGATTCGTGAAGAAAAAGAAAGAAAGAGAAAGTAAGATAGTAATTTTAAAAGAAAAATAAATGAAAGAAAAGAAAATCGAATTTCCAATACGTAAAGATAGTAAAAAAAAAAATATGTTAATTTCGTGGGAAAGTGTTTATATATGTGAAGTCGCCATTTTGTTCGGCCAGCGTCAGTAGGAAGCAAGAAGTCGCCATTTTGTTCGGCCAGCGTCAGTAGGAAGCAAGAAGTCGCCATTTTGTTCGGCCAGCGTCAGTAGGAAGCAACCTGTATATAGTTTCAGATGTGTACGGTTTTTTTTGTCACCTAAATATTTAATGGTCTTTTTTTTCAGCACCCTATACTAGGGTCTTCATCGTCATCGACAGCGCTGCCGACGTCGCATGGAAGAACAAGTAAGTGTTTAAATATTTTTTTCAGTTCGACAATACGCTTATACGCACTGTTTCGGGTTTTTTGGTCTATTTCTGTTCCGCGATACCGTTGGCCTAACAAGGACGGTTGACTATGTGGGCATGATTTCACGAAGACTAAAGTAAATAATTTCCCGAAATTGTTTTAAGATTTTTTTTCCTTATCGTTCAGGTTCGATTAAATTTTGAGCAATTTAATTATCAATTATGTTCCAATCAATTTAAGATTTTCTTATCCATCGACCTAGAATCGAAATAATGTAAGATTTTTCTATCGATTTATAGTCGAATTATTCAAACTTTTTCTATCGATCTAGAATCGAATGAATGTAGGATTTTCTATTTAGAGTTGAATCAATTTATGCTTTCCTTGTATCGAACTAGAATCGAATCAAAGTAAGATTTTTCTATCGATATAGAATCGAATGAATGTAAGATTTCTATTTAGAGTTGAATCAATTTAAGCTTTCCTTGTATCGAACTAGAATCGAATTAAAGTAAGATTTTTCTATCGATATAGAATCGAATGAATGTAAGATTTCTATTTAGAGTTGAATCAATTTAAGATTTCCTTTTATCGATCTAGAATCGAATTAATGTAAGATTTGTGGCGATCTCACTCACACACTTCATCATGCTACTTCATGCTTTCACCATCTCCTGATCTCACTCACACACTTCATCATGCTACTTCATGCTTTGATATGGTGGAGGGGAATGGGAATCGTTAACAAAGTCAGTCGACGTAAACTTCTTGATTGACGACGAAAAGAGACCAAAAGAGTGTGGTTGAAATTAAGAAAAAACTTTCAAAATGCACGACGAAGGCAGATAAAATCGTTGATAAGTGGGATTGGCCGTAAGAAAGTCAAGCTCTGGAGGCTTCAAAAGCAGATGTCATTTCTTGAAACGTTTATGTTAAATGGACTGCGGCTAGAACAAATTGTTGAAATACGTAATGATGATTCGCTACGTTTGTCGGAACAACCAACAAGAGAGAATCTTCAAGGCAATGGAGAGCAACGGCCACAAGGCAAAACTCGTAAAGCAATCACTTGATGAGGCGCAGGTGGTTGGACAAAACAACATCAACCGATTGTACGTTTCCGATACACATTTTAATCAACGTTTTCTTATTGACACTGGTGCCGACATTTCGGTTTTGCCTCCAAATCGAAATGAAAAACTCAATTCATCGTGTCAAACCTTACTTTACGCCGCAAACGGTTCATCGATTCAAACTTACGGCGAAAAACGATTAACGTTAAACTTTTGGCCTACGACGAAATTTCACATGGTCATTCATCATCGCTGACGTTAAACAACCAATTATAGGTGCAGATTTCATTAAGCACCACAATCTTCTCATTGATATGTTGGGTAATAAATTGATTGACGGCGTTACGAAATTGTCAATTACAGCTCAACCGACCGTCGTCCAATCTGATCGTCTCACTTCATATAATATCAACGACCCATTTTCCGATCTGCTCGAAAAATACAAAGATATTACGGTTCTTCACGATCATATGGCTCCAGCGAAAATGGATGTGACTCATTTCATTACAACAAATGGTGCACCCGTTTTCTCACGACCGCGACGATTATCACCTGAGAAGCTCGAAATCGCACGTAAAGAATTCGAATATCTATGCAATCAAGGTATTTGTCGACCGTCGAAAAGTAATTGGGCTTCACCGTTACACATGGTGAAAAAGTCAAATGGTGAATGGCGTCCGTGCGGGGATTATCAACGACTGAATGCGATTACGAAACCCGATAGGTATCCAATTCCGTTTATCCAAGATTTTTCAAACATTCTTCACGGAAAATCAGTTTTTTCCACGATTGATCTACAACGGGCCTATCATCAAATCCCTGTCGAATCACAGGACATTCCGAAAACCGCGATAACCACGCCGTTTGGGTTCCAATCAATTTAAGATTTTCTTTTCCATCGACCTAGAATCGAAATAATGTAAGATTTTTCTATCGATTTAGAGTCGAATTATTCAAACTTTTTCTATCGATCTAGAATCGAATGAACGTAGGATTTTCTATTTAGAGTTGAATCAATTTAAGCTTTACTTTTATCGAACTAGAATCGAATCAAAGTAAGATTTTTCTATCGATCTAGAATCGAATGAATGTAAGATTTTCTATTTAGAGTTGAATCAATTTAAGGTTTCCTTGTATCGAACTAGAATCGAATCAAAGTAAGATTTTTCTATCGATATAGAATCGAATGAATGTAAGATTTCTATTTAGAGTTGAATCAATTTAAAATTTCCTTTTATCGATCTAGAATCGAATTAATGTAAGATTTGTGGTGATCTCACTCACACACTTCATCATGCTACTTCATGCTTTGATATGGTGGAGGGGAATGGGAATCGTTAACAAAGTCAGTCGACGTAAACTTCTTGATTGACGACGAAAAGAGACCAAAAGAGTGTGGTTGAAATTAAGAAAAAACTTTCAAAATGCACGACGAAGGCAGATAAAATCGTTGATAAGTGGGATTGGCCGTAAGAAAGTCAAGCTCTGGAGGCTTCAAAAGCAGATGTCATTTCTTGAAACGTTTATGTTAAATGGACTGCGGCTAGAACAAATTGTTGAAATACGTAATGATGATTCGCTACGTTTGTCGGAACAACCAACAAGAGAGAATCTTCAAGGCAATGGAGAGCAACGGCCACAAGGCAAAACTCGTAAAGCAATCACTTGATGAGGCGCAGGTGGTTGGACAAAACAACATCAACCGATTGTACGTTTCCGATACACATTTTAATCAACGTTTTCTTATTGACACTGGTGCCGACATTTCGGTTTTGCCTCCAAATCGAAATGAAAAACTCAATTCATCGTGTCAAACCTTACTTTACGCCGCAAACGGTTCATCGATTCAAACTTACGGCGAAAAACGATTAACGTTAAACTTTTGGCCTACGACGAAATTTCACATGGTCATTCATCATCGCTGACGTTAAACAACCAATTATAGGTGCAGATTTTATTAAGCACCACAATCTTCTCTGTTTAGATCAACATAAAATCAGGTGCAACGGACAATAATAAAGCAACAAACTACATCAAGGCCAACATAACAATCAAATTGCTGAAATTGCGTCTACAGCGAAAAACACCTTTGGAATCGCTTGTCGCTGCATCGTCAGGTAGATTCTATTGCAGCACAACAGCACTGCAGCTATTGATGAAGTAACAATTTTGTATTCTCTTTGATATTACTCATATTACAGCACGACGGCGACGATAGTTAGTTGCCGAATCAGCCAAAATGTCTATTTGTGTATTTTTTATTATTTGTTATTTTAATTAAGTGTATATTGTATTGTAAGCATTTTTTGGATATAAAAGCCACCAATTTTGAAATTAATAAATTAGATCAAAATCAACCTCGCGTGTATTGATTTCATTTTTGGAAAGTATTGGTTAAAGTACCTGTACTTACGCTGCTATCTGATTTTGTCTGTACTTAATCAGAATCTTCAATTTGGTATCATTGATTTGGTTTGCACCTAATCAAGACCAATAGTAAGCTACACTCTGTATCAAGCTACATTGATTTGGTTTGTACCTAATCAAGACCTGTAGTAAGATATGTTGGGTAATAAATTGATTGACGGCGTTACGAAATTGTCAATTACAGCTCAACCGACCGTCGTCCAATCTGATCGTCTCACTTCATATAATATCAACGACCCATTTTCCGACCTGCTCGAAAAATACAAAGATATTACGGTTCTTCACGATCATATGGCTCCAGCGAAAATGGATGTGACTCATTTCATTACAACAAATGGTGCACCCGTTTTCTCACGACCGCGACGATTATCACCTGAGAAGCTCGAAATCGCACGTAAAGAATTCGAATATCTATGCAATCAAGGTATTTGTCGACCGTCGAAAAGTAATTGGGCTTCACCGTTACACATGGTGAAAAAGTCAAATGGTGAATGGCGTCCGTGCGGGGATTATCAACGACTGAATGCGATTACGAAACCCGATAGGTATCCAATTCCGTTTATCCAAGATTTTTCAAACATTCTTCACGGAAAATCAGTTTTTTCCACGATTGATCTACAACGGGCCTATCATCAAATCCCTGTCGAATCACAGGACATTCCGAAAACCGCGATAACCACGCCGTTTGGGTTGTTTGAATTTATGTACACACCGTTTGGACTTCGAAACGCCGCACAAACGCAACAACGTTTGATCAACGAAGTGTTACATGGGCTTTATTTTGTGTTCCCATACATTGATGACATCGCTATCGCATCAACTACAATCGAAGAACATAAAATCCACGTCGAAACCGTTTTTGATCGTCTTCGAAAATACGGTCTTAGTATTAATGTTGCCAAATGCGTGTTCGCTCAACCTGAAGTTAAATTTTTGGGACATCTCGTTAATCGTGACGGTACGAAGCCGTTACCTGAAAACATCGACGCTTTGAAAAATTACTCACAACCAAAAACAGCGCAAGAACTGAAAAGATTTTTGGGTACGGTCAATTTTTATCGACGATTCATCCCACACGCCGTTAATAATCAAATGGTTCTCCAAAATTTGATTGTGGGGAATAAAAAGAACGACACCACACCAATCGTTTGGACCGACGAGGCAACTCAAGCGTTTCGGAACAGCATAAACGACGTCGCAAATGCTACGATGTTGGGACATCCAGCAATTAATGCTGAATTATGTTTGTACACCGATGCTTCCGACACAGCCGTGGGTGCCGTTTTGCATCAAATCGATAAAGATGGCAATTCACAACCACTTGGTTTCTATTCCAAAAAATTGAGTGAAACGAAGCAACATTATTCTACGTACGATCGAGAACTCGAAGCTATTTTTCAAGGAATCGAATATTTTCAACATATGCTTGATGGACGTCAATTTTGTGTCTACACTGACTGACTGACGAACCGTTGACGTACGTTTTCCTACCGAAAAATAAGAAGAAAACCAAACTCAACAAATCACCACGACAAGTTCGTCAACTGAATTACATTAGTCAATTCACGACCGATATTCGTCATGTTGTCGGTGCAATGAATATTGTCGCTGATTTCTTATCTCGCATCAATACGGTGAGTCTCGAAGCAATTGATTTCCAAAAAATCGCAGAAGCTCAAGAAAACGATTCGGAATTAAAATCAATCATCGAAGGCGAGCATCACAACTGTACACTCGTGTTAAAAAAATACACAATTCCCAACTCGACAACACAAATTTTTTGTGAAACTTCGACAAACAAAATTCGTCCGTTCGTACCGCAACAATTTCGTTCGCAGATTCTCAAGAAATTGCACGAGATTACACATCCGGGAATTCGATCCACTACGAAACTGGTGGGTGATAGATACGTTTGGCCGTCTATGCGAAAAGATTGTCAATCATGGGTACAGCGATGTGTTCCTTGTCAACGATCGAAAATTCACCAGCACAATAAAACGTCGATCGCATCATACATCGCACCGACCGAACGATTTCAGCACATCAACATCGATTAAATTGGTCCACTTCCACCATCGGAAGGCAATCGTTACTGTCTTACAATCATCGATCGATTTACACGGTGGCCGACTGCAATACCAATTCCTGATATGACCGCTGAAATGGTTGCAAACGCTCTTATCCATGGTTGGATTCAACATTTTGGCGTTCCAGTAAAAATCAGTAGTGATTTGGGGCGACAATTCGAATCAAATTTGTTTCACGAGCTAAACAAGATTCTTGGGGTTAAACATCTTCGAACAACGCCATATCATCCCCAAGCCAATGGATTAATCGAACGATGGCATCGAACCTTGAAATCTTCAATCAAATGTTACACATCGAATGATTGGGCATCGCTTTTGCCACTAATTCTTCTTGGCTTACGGGTAGTTCACAAAGACGATATTGGTGCATCACCGGCCGAATTGGTTTTTGGTCAAACACTTCGCATTCCGGGAGAATTTTTTGCACCATCTGAAAGCAGCCTGACCGAAACTGAATTCGTGAAAGATTTTCGACGACGAATGAATCAAATTCGACCTACATCTACATCGCACCACAGCAGTCCTAAAGTTTTCGTACAAAAAAACTTGAAAGATTGTTCACATGTTTTTGTCCTAGTCGACAGTGTTAAGGCTCCGTTACAACAACCATACACGGGTCCACACAAAGTTTTGCAACGTTTCGATAAATATTTCCTTATCGATTTGGGGAACCGTAATGCAAAAATTTCCATCGATCGACTCAAAACCGCATTTCTACCAACGGAAGAGTCAAGTACAGCATCGCAAATGACGTCTTTGCCGCCAACATCCGAACATACAACGCGAAACAATACAAACACATCATCCGCAATTCCAACAACTGCAACGTCAACACGGAAGACAACCAAGTCTGGCCGAAGAATCAATACACCAGTACGTTTTCTCTGAGGGGAGGAATATTGTGGCGATCTCACTCACACACTTCATCATGCTACTTCATGCTTTCACCATCTCCTGATCTCAATCACACACTTCATCATGCTACTTCATGCTTTGATATGGTGGAGGGGAATGGGAATCGTTAACAAAGTCAGTCGACGTAAACTTCTTGATTGACGACGTTAGCTTCTTAATTCATTACTGAATAAAATAAGCGTAATTATAAATATTCATCGGAAAAATATAGTTTTATTTAACGTTCCACAACAATATTCCATAGATTTTTCTATCGATTTAGAGTCGAATTATTGTAAGATTTTCTATTTAAAATTAGAATCAATTTAAGATTTCCTTCTATCGATTTAGAGTCGAGTTATTCAAACTTTTTCTATGGAACTAGAGACGAATTAATGTAAGATTTTCTATTTAAAATTAGAATCAATTTAAGATTTCCTTTTATCGATCTAGAATCGAATCAATGTAAGATTTTTTTTTCCTATCGATCTAGCATCGAACTAATTTAAGAATTTGATTTGTAAGTTTCTTATACGTATCATTGGTTTGCCTAATTGTTAGAAAAAAAAAAACAAGTAAAGAAAAAAAAATAAATGAACTACAAATAAAATAAATTGAACCCAAAGCTTGACTACCAAAATGAATTGTCGTTAACCTTATTTAAGAACCTCCTCCAGTTCTGATGATTCCCCGGCGACGGTAGGGGCTTGATCCCATTAGGGGGCCCAATTACATCGGGGCCCATCGGAAGGGTGGGTTTAGAATAGGAACGGGGTCTGCTGAGTAGACCATGGTACACCGTTCCTACTACCCACATCAAGATAAGTATCCGCTTCGCAGTCTAAGAGCCGTTTTAGGGTTCCAAAACAACACACCTTCCCCCTTTTTGGGTGGTGAACTATTTGAGCATGCTCGCGTGTGTCACCTTCTTCCCTCCCCTCGTCACCGCCCTTTCTTTTGTTATCTATAAAGCATGCGGATTAAATTTACATACAATGGAACGGAGGTCCTAACCGACCAAGATCCCCCCAATAGCCGTACGAGCGCATGCGAACCGGAAGGTTGGAGCCATCCAGGGACATGTATGACTGGACCTATTATTGGGCCATACTGACCCCCTCCCAAAGGAAACCATTACAAATTTTTTTTTCAATGCTCCCCTCTCTTCATAACATTTATGGAATCTTTAGCACGCAAATCGAACAAATTGAAAAACCAACTATTTCTTTTGACATAATTGAAATAATAAACAAAATAATTATTTTAAAAACAAAAAACATTTCAATTTGTATTCCAATGCTACATTGATATAAGTTTATATTTTAATTACTGAAATGAATATGAGTAGATTATTGAAAGATGACGAATTCGAATTGGACACAGAGAATAATTATATAGAATTTTTAAAAATTGACCATAATATGAGGCCAGAAACTTCAACGCAGATTAACTACACTAGCAATACAACTAGACCATCCACTTCAGCAGCGATTACTAAACCAAACAGAATAGCTTACCAAACATACGATAAAAATAAACCATCTAATTTAGTACAAAACAACAGTCTTAAGGAAAATAACACAAGGAAGGATTCAAAAAACCATATACCTTAGCTACAACTACATCAACCAACAAATTTGTTTAACATCCAAGTAACATTCAAAATAAAACCAATATAATAGAAAACAGAACTTCTTTGCAACAGTTAGTACCAAATTCTTCTCACACAACATGTCAGCATCCAGCTTCATTAACACCAACTAATGAGTTTGAAGAAAAAGTAATGGTAATGACGAAAGATATTTTAAGAGAAATTAAACTTTTAAGAAGAGAGTTTAAAGAACATCAAAGTAAATGAACCTGCCAAGGGACTACCAATGATGAAAGACTTTTACTCGAAATACCGGCCAGTTCTGTTGAAGCTTTCCAAAAGCTTAAAAAAAATAATAAAACTGATGGTAAAACAGAAATTTATTTAGTAAGTTTATCGCAATTTTGTATTTTAATACATAAAATCAACTCATAAAAATTAAAATATTTCATCTAAATTCTCTAATCACAGAAATTGATATGGGAGCCCCTCGATCCTGGGTCATTTTTTATTTTTTTTATTTTTTTATTGTAGCAGAAAATCATCGAAAGAGGCATTTGACATCAGATGTTAAATTTGAAAATGCTCAGATCATTTTATTCTGAGCACTTAGAGCACGCTCATACTCTGAGCTAATAAGAAACACGAGCATTTTTCTTGAGAACTCTTTGACTGCTCTGAACTAATTTATGAAAACGCCAAATGAAAGAATTTTGTGGAAACTTGTTGTTCTATCTGTAAGTTGATATCGACAACAAAAAACGACATCAATAAGAATACAATTCAGTAAATCAGTAAGTAAGTTTCATTTGCTGGGTTCATTTGTGCGTGAGCTAAGATTTCTCTCACTATCCACCAACAAAACCAAGCAGCGCAGCCGACTGCGCAACACACACCGCACACAGTCATTAAAGTAAGACGGTATCTGATGCCAATATAAGAAATTAAAAAAAATGTATAAGAGCCTTGCGGCCGAACCCGGGGCCCGGTCACTACCAAATTTTAGAAAAAGTATTGTTTATTGGGTATACACATGTGTGTAAAATATGAAAAAATCGGGTAATTTTTATTTTAAATTTGTATGGGAGCCCCACGAACCCGGGGCCCGATCACTTCCAAATTTTAAAAGAAAGTATTGTCACTGGAAATACACATGTGTACAAAATTTCAGAAAAATCGGGCTTTAGGAATAGCGTTAAAAATGTATAATTAAAAAAAAAAATTGTGTGGGAGCCCCCCGACCCCGGGGCACGATCGCTTCAAAAGTTTTACAAAAATGTTTGTCCATCGGAGATACACATGCGTATAAAATTAGAAGAAAATCGGGAACTTTTTTCATAAAATTTGTATGGGTGCCTCCCCGACCCAGCGGCCCGATCACTTCCAAATTTTTACAGAAAGTGTTGTCCATCAAAGATACACATTTGTATAAAATTTTAAAAAAATCGGATAAATTTTGTAAAATATTTGTATGGGAGCCCCCGACACCGAGGTTCGAGAGGCCTCAAATTTTAATAGAAAGTATTGAAATATACATGTGTGCAAAATTTCAATAAAATCGGACTATGGGAAGTGGGTTAAAAATTGATCAGAAAATCTGACCAGCCAGCCAGCCACCTATATTTATTTATATTGATAATATTGAATTTATAATAAATGAATTGATGAATTAATTTCTAACGAAACTACGAAAATTTGTCTTTTATTTTAAAAATTAATAATAAAAATATAAATTTATTAAGAAAAACTGTTCTGAAACGTCAAGTAATAACTGTTCGGAAATGTTAAGTAAAAACTGTTCAGTAATGTTACGAGTAAGCGAAGAGAAAATGTCTACATTTTTTTGTTTCATTTCTCTCGTGGTAAAAGTATCATTTTCTTTACTTTTTCGCCACGAAAAAAGTAACGAATGCGAAGACTTTAGTACAAGCAAGCCTTCATAAACTTTACGTTTTCGTTACGCAATGTTTGGAGCGAAGTAGTAAAATTCAACACTAGCCAACTTTGTTGTCTATATCGACTTGTAAAAATGACTAACTTCACTTTCTTTCACATTTATTCGTCAATGTACAAGGTCGTGCGTGATCTTCTTGCTTAAAAAGTTTTTCATTGTTTTTTTAATTAAGACGCTCCATCATAAACATATTTTGTTAATTAAAAATCATAAAAGTTCAATTTAAAAATAAAATATCGTTCTCATTTTTTATGTTATTACCAATTAAATGAAGTTTTCTTTATTCGTGGTTTTTTTGAATATAAATTTAACCATGGCATCAGCGTGCTATTGTAGTGTAGCCATATTGTATTTCTGGTACCTGTTAATCAGCAGTCTGGAATCTGGATTGACATACAATTTCAACAAATAATTTGGATTACATATAATATCCAGAAGCAATTTTACTTCCTTACTAAATATATGGTGTCTTAAGTTTGTATGTTAAGAATTCGGGAACTGCACAAACCACCCCCATATATTGGACCAGTACACCACCATAAGTCCATTTTTGTATTATTAATAACTACCTATAAGTAGTTTAAGTTTGATTTTTAATTGAAATTTAAATTATGTTTCATACCAATAAATTGTAATTTACTGTTATTTTATTGAAGTTATTTTTTTAATTATAATTATTACTGAACTGTTTTGTATTGTAAGTACATAAAAAAGTTTATGGTCTCAGATATACAATGAACAAATGTATAAGAGTAGAAAAATAAAATGCTCGAAACATACAAATTCCTATATGTTTTCCTCAATGATTTTCAATAATGATTATGGTCGAATTTCGACCCCACTGAGCAAACACTAGTATTTATTGAATCGCACAACAAATAGCAACTGCGTTGGTACTACGCTGTATGAAAAGTGGTTTGATAGAAAGCAATATTTGGGTCATATTAAGATTTTTGGAACGGAATGTTTCGTGCAATTCCCAAAGCAAACTGGTCGTAAAAAGTGGGATCCAAAAGCAAACAAAGCTCATTTAGTTGGATTCGAGCCCACAACGAAAAACTTTCGTCTGTACGGTGCGGAAAGTAATAAGGTTTTCATGAGCTGCAATGTTAAATTCAATGAAAAAGCGGACAAATATGTGATTCGAGATAAATCAGAAGTCGATGATGATCAATTAGCGGAGCAAACGAGCGAGCAAGTGATGAAACAGACGATGATAGTGAGCAATTTTTGTCATCAGAAGAAAACTCAAATGGAACTCCTGGGGGACGATACAAGGAACGATACAATTTACGTTCAGAAGTTAAGGCACCAAATCGTTTGAATGTATCGGGTCTTTCGGCAACTACGTATGAACCAACAACGTATGAACAGGCAATTTGTTCAAAACAAACACAACAGTGGAAGTGTGCAATGGACGACGAATACAATGCGCTCATCAAAAATCAGACGTGGAAGTTAGTTGAGGCGCAGAAAGATCAAAATGTTATTGATAATCGTTGGGTATTTAAAGTTAAGCAAAACCCAGATGGCACAATTGAGCGATACAAAGCATTGAATAGCATACTAGGCTGTAAAGTTTATTAGATTATTTGAAATGTAACGGAGTTTGGTAGTTCGTTGCTTTACACAGCAGTATGGTGTATAGACTAGGAGGAAACGTTCAGTCCGGTAGCCAGATACATATCGATTCGTTTACTTTTGTCATTGGCAGCGATGAACAAAGTGCAGTTAAAACAGTTCGACGTTAAAACTGCGTTTTTGTATGGTGAACTAAAGGAAAACGTTTACATGTAGCAGCCGGTTGGTTTTGAAGATGACAGTGAACGCATTTGCAAACTAAAGAAGAGAAGAGATTGGACTTCAGCAAGAATCTAGATGCTGGAACCAGAAATTTACATCGTTCATTCGTAAATTTGATTTCAAACAAAGTGCATACGATGCGTGCGTTTTCAAATTCTCTATATTCACTTCACTTGCCCGTGGCACGGATGTCGGACGTCTTTCGGTCGTCGGTCGCGGTCTGTCGTGGAATCTTGCGATCAATTTTTAACCCACTTTCCAAAGCCCGATTTTATTGAAATTTGGCACACATGTGTATTTCCGGAGACAACACTTTCTATTAAAATTTGAGGCCCCTTGGGCCACGGGGTCGGGGGGCTCCCATACAAATATTTTACAAAATTTTACTCGATTTTCTTCAATTTTTATACACATGTGTATCTCTGATGGACAACACGTTCTGTAAAAAATTTTGAGAACCCGGGCGCCGGGTTCGTGGGGCCTCATAAAATTTTTTAAAAAAAATTAACCAGATTTTCTTTAAATTGTATATCAGCCTGTATCTCCGATAGACAACACTTTTTGTAAACATTTTGAAGACCCCGGGTCCAGGGTTCGTGGGGCTCTATAAAAATTTTTTGAAAAAATTAACCCGATTTCCTTTAAATTTGATATACGCGTGTATCTCCGATAGACAACACTTTTTGTAAACATTTTGTAGACCCGGGCCGGCCCGGGTCGTGGGGCCCCAAAATTTTTTGAAAAAAAATTAACCCGATTTTTTTCAAATTTTATATACGTATGTATCTCCGATGGACAACACTTTTTGCAAAAATTTTTGTTGCTGGGGTCGTGGGCCCCATAAATTTTTTTTAAAAAAAAATTAACCCCGATCAAATTTTATACACCCCTGTATCTCTGATGGAAAAACTTTTTTGTAAAGTTTTTGAAGGGAACGGGCCTTCAGGCCCATAGGGTGCCCATATAAATTTTTTAAAAATTACCTCGATTTTCTTCAAATTTTAAACACATGTGTATCACTGATGGACAAAACTTTTTGTAAGTTTGTTGGAGTGATCGGGCCCTGACCCCGTGTGGTGTCCATGTAAATTTTTTAAAAATTAGCGCGGTTTTCTTCAAATTTTAACACATACCCATCTCCTATTAGAGAATTTACATAAAAAATTGTATTTTTATGGGTTGTTTTTTATCATTCTCTTTTGGCCCAGAAAGCTACAATTGCATCATACAAATCTTCATCGATTATTGGATAAAAGTCAAAAATGGATTTGGACGGAACATCATGAAAAATCGTTCAAAAATCTAACAGAACTCTTGTCATTGGATCGAATATTAGTTCACTATAATCGAGATTTGCCATTAATTCTTGTTTGCGACGCTTTGCCATATGGTCTTGGTGCTGTCTTATGTCATCTTATGGAAGATGGAAGTGCAAAACCTATTTCCTTCTATTCAAGAACACTGTCGAAAAGTGAACGGAACTATTCGCAAATTGACAGGGAAGCGGTAGCTGTAATTGCAGGAGTACAAAAATTTCACGACTTTGTCTATGGTAGACATTTTAAAATAATCACAGATTACCGTCCGTTACTGGGATTGTTCAATCCACATAAGCTGATTCCAACTGTCATGTCAGCTCAAATGCTCAGAAGAAGAGTTTTCCTGATGGCATACGACTATGAGATAATCCATTGCGCTGGAGAAAAAAATGAGTAATTCAGATTTTTTAAGTCGTTTTCCATTGCCATTCTTATGATAGAGAATTTAGCAAGGCCACTTTTATCAGCTGAGATTATATCTAAAATGACATCGAATAACCCAATTTTTTAGCTGGGCGTCAAGAGGATGGCCAGAGAAACTCTCTGCTGTCTTTGGTGTGCCTGTCCGCCAGCCAGCCAGCCAAGGGCACGCCAAGGTAATATAGAGAATTTAAAAAAATTCATACATATTACCCGACCAGCTATAGTTAACGACTATAGTTAGCATATGGGAGGAGTTGACTTATGCGATATGCTTATGGAGCTTTATAAAGTTAATCACAGATCAAAAAAATGGTATATGCGCATTGTCTACTGGTGCATCGGAGCAGCTGTTGTAAACGCCTGGCTACTTTACCGCAAGGATTTAAAGACTGCCAAGCCTAATTGCAAGGCAATGCCTCTAATATATTTTCAAATGGAAATAGCGCAATCACTATTAAGCGCTTCTCCTTTCTCAAACGTTTTCTAAAACGCTCCAGAGGTCGTCCTTCTGCAACGACCCCGGAATTTCCGCACTGCTCACACACCCCGAACTCCTCACCAACACCTTTGCCATCGCCATCAAGCAGTCTCCGCAGCTCTCTATTAAAATGGAAGTACACCCCAGATGCAGTTCAAATAACACGGTATGATGAAAAAGGCCATTGGGTTGTATGGGGTCAAAAAGGTCGCTGTCGTCTTTGCAAAACTGGAACTCCACTTTCCAAAATTTCAAAATGTGGAGTTCTCTTGTGCTCTAATACAAGTAAAAATTGTTTCCTTTCATATCATACTTAAAACATACATTCATACGGAAGAAATATGAAATAAAATATGAACTCTTTCCATTACTATGTCACAGTATTATTTACAACTATGGACAGTTGTTGCTTAAAAGCAACTTCCTGTAGAACCTCGTAGGAAGGAATTCAAAAAGAAGCCTTGCATTTGAATATCCTCTTTTGTAATATAATATAATATCGGCGCGACGGACCATGCGGTCAAAGGCCTGACTTCTCACAGCCATTTGTGTTGAGCATGCATATTTTTGCACACAAATGGAAGGGACCTACAATTTAAGGCCGGATCCGAACGGCGAATTGAGAAGCATTCCGTGACAAGTAATTACTCTCGGACGTTTGTCAAACTTTCGCGAGAGGTGGGACACCGTGAAAAATACTTTGGTGTTACTGGGATTCGAACTATGAACCCCCTGCTCAGCAATCCATGCTCCTATCCACTGAGCCACGGCGCCCACTCTCCTTGCTCTTTTGTAGTTAACTTCTAATTGCTTTTCTCACCTTTAATAATTGCAACACGCTATTGTGCTCTACCATTAGTGATAATTCATCAGTGAATTCTTCAGGTGATTGGTGACATGATAATAGTTCTTTAAAGTTAAAAACTTGAGGAGTTTGTATGGCTCTAAGCTTTTTTCTCGATCATGTAGATTCAATGAAATCATCATTCACCAATGACATAGTATCTTCGACTTCTAAAAAAGGCCTACAAGCATCTTGAATAATTACACAATTTGGGTTGATTTCTTGCAAGCTTTCAAGTCCTAATTTGACTGAACTTTCTCCTCCATATACGGGGCTTAGCAGTTTAGTTCTACACCTACATTCATTCAAGTAGCATGACTACTTGGATCCATAATTTATTTTTTTCTTGATTCCAGCGCTGGAAGGAGTGTACTGCTGATTTTTCACTTAAATAATGGTTGTACATTTGTGTGCAAAAATTAAATGCGCAACACAAATGGTCGCGAGAAGCTAGACCTGTAATGCAGTAAGTGTAAGTGTACTTGGAAAAACCATATTAGGCAAGTCCTGTGTAAATTACTACACTACACGTAAATGCCGGAAATAAACCAGCAATAGCCATCTCTGCCTAGCACCCACCTTGTTGCAGACAGCGGGTTATTGGCGAGGCCGACAGACATGAAATGGTTTCTTTTTCGATTAAACCGTCGGCAGCACCAGACGCCCAGCAAGATTGTTAAAATTACCAAAAACAGAAAGGAGGAAAATTGAAGAGAGAAAAAAAAAAAAAAAAAAGGAAAGTGCCGCACCGCAGAAACACAGAGAGGTAAATAACTACAAATAAATTATTTTCAATAATTGTAACAAAAGATGAAATTATAACACAAAACAAAAATTCTCATTTTGCAAATGATAGGGGAAATTTACGAGGGGAATAAACACAACGGATGCTGGAGATCCCAGCGGATCTAAAAGATCACGCATCGAGAAAATTACCCGCGGCGACTACGCTGACCGAAGTGTGGTTAGGGCGGCACAATACAAAAAGTCGATCCGCAGACCGGAGAGTCATCCCCTGTCTGTGTAAGTACTAACGAGAAAATTCAGTACTTTAAGTATTTTCGTTAAGAAACGGGCAATTAGTTGACTTCCGAACATTTTTGAGTCACAATGTAAGGTGACAATTAAAACACAATAAAGATGTGTGGCGGCTATTTTGAATAAAAATAAACTTTATTTTTATTTCATCTCACCTAAGAATCAGATTATTTACTCGTCATTAGTCGAAAACGTCAGGTCAAACGTTTTCGGTCAACCATACAACGAGCAAGGGTGAGTGTGTTCCTGTCTTTAGGAAAGAGATAATTCGAAGGAATACCAATCGAAAAATAAAAAAAAGGTTGATTGTTATAGATTTTGGCTTCCATTTTGTCTCCTTCTTGTGCTGCGACTTTTGGTGTGATATGATATGATTTCTTTTGTTTAAAAGATATTGTATTTGAATAAAACCTAAATCAACACGAAATTTATTAAAAACAACCAGTGATCCCACTCGATAAAAAATATTATTTCTTATATGTGGGTGTAGACGCTAATGCGGAGCCGCTACATCATACATCCCCCATAGATGCAAAAGGTCTACTGGTACGTCATTTTCAAGCAGTAGTCACCATTGTGCAATGGCCAAATGTCTCGAATGCCTACGTCATTTAAAAGTGATCGCCGAAAACTCTCGATATTCGAGCAGTCCAGTACGGAAATTATGTGCTTGTTTACCAACAATAACAAAAAGGAATCGAACAATTGTTCACATCAGTGGAGATGCTGTACCATCAGCGTCAGCAGCGGCAGCGACGATCACCAACTATTACCACCAAGCCGCAGTCAGTAGACGGCAAATGGCTATCCAAATAGTCCACCGCAAGCGCAAAATCCAGTTTTGGGTTATTCTATTGGACTATGGCGTTTATATCGGAGTCATTCAAATAGTCAATAGGAATAGCGGTACACCGCATTACAACCTTGAGTTTTTTTCTATTACATCTATATAAGTTAAGGCAACTTAAATTAACTTTGCAACTATTTGTTACATACGCATACGCGCAGCTGCAACAACAAACTCCGAAATGGAAATAAGTTTATGGCTCTTCATTATGCATACGCATACGCGCAGCTGTAATAACAAACCAAAAATTAATTGCGCACACGCGCAGACGAAAACCATAAATCCCAAATCATTAATGGATCGGACATTTAAGTGGCCACCTACGACAAACCCAAACCCTATGGACAATCATAGAATCTGCTGACGACATCCCAACACAAAATACTTGCATGCACATAGAGAATAAGATAGGTATAAAAGATCTAGATTGTTTAAGCTCAAAGTTCAGTTATTATCTTTCATCAAATAAAGAAGGAGCTCTGCTCCAAAAAATATTTTTTTATAAAACTTAACAACAAAAGTTTTAATTTATATAAGTTAACAACGCATACGCCGCATATTGACGAGACGCAGCTGTATAAATATTGCAAGTTATTTATTGGCCAGACAGTCGCCAAACCATCATAACATTTAAATAGCACGAACCAGACGCAGCTGTGTAAACATTACAGGCAAATTGGAACACCCAAACGATACGACCATCCGATGCTTGTGCGCAGGACAACCTTGTTGCTGACCAAATTATTATTCATCTCTTCAACGGCATTTTGCAATCTCAGTAGATATAAATAGGCTAAACATGTTCATGTTAAGTAAGTTCTAAGTTTGTAGTACTCAATTAAAAAACAAAAAATGTAAAATAATTATTTAACTGGCGCCCGAGCAGGGACCCGCAGTGTAAAATCGCGAATTTAAAATACAAAAAAAAATCCTGAAAATATAAAAGTAAGGATATCCTGAAAAAAACAAAGTAAGGATTTGGTTCTTTTGTGAAAAAAAAATACCCCATAACAAACGGTATTAAAGTGAACTAAGTATCCTAGAAAAGGAGACAAGTTAAAATCAACAATCAAGTTTTCCGAGATAGACGGGAGACAAAAAGAAGAAATTTGTGGAGAAACAGAGGGCCCCTCAGTAGCCGCCGACAGCTAAAAACTCGACGACGGAAGAACAGGAAGGTGAAAAAAATAGCTAGCCGCTCCACCTTCTTCAATGGAAAGAATTTTTATAATCCTGTAAGTTAAGAGTAAATTATTAAAAAAATATTTAAAATTAAAATCCTAGAAATTAAATTAAATTAAATAGAAATTTTTATCAAGCAAGAAAAGGAAAAATAATTACGTGAAATACTAAAATAAATTTCTAAAATTGAAATTCAGACCATTAAATTAAATTAAACAAAAAAAATTTTAAGAAAGAAAAAGAAAGAATAATTACATGAAAAAATAATATTAAAAGAAATTTTTAAAATTGAAATACTTCAAATTAAATTAAATTAAATTAAACAAAACATTTTGAAAAAAGAAAACGAAAATATAATAAGGTGAAAACACCACTACACTTTTGGAAGTAACCCCTGTGAAAAAGTTCAAAATATGTTAAATGATTTAAACAAGGATCATGAGGAGAAGGTTAGTAAAAGAACGTTACGAAGAAGGTTAAAAGAAAATAAAATTCGAGCCTACGTCATACAAAAAAATACAATTTTTCATGTAAATTCTCTAATAGGAGATGGGTATGTGTTAAAATTTGAAGAAAACCGCGCTAATTTTTAAAAAATGGACACCACATGGGCCCGATCACTCCAACAAACTTACAAAAAGTTTTGTCCATCAGTGATACACATGTGTTTAAAATTTGAAGATAATCGAGCTAATTTTTAAAAAATTTATATGGGCACCCCTCGGGCCTCAGGGCCTCACTCCAAAAAACTTTACAAAAAATTTTGTCCATCGGAGATACACATGTAGATATATAAAATTTGAAGAAAATCGGGTTAATTTTTTTTTGAAAAATTTTTATGGGCCCACGACCCCGGCCACCAAAATTTTTGCAAAAAGTGTTGTCTATCGAAGATACACACGTATATAAAATTTAAAAAAAAATCGGGTTAAGTTTTTTAAAAATTTGTTGGGGCCTGTCTCCAAAATATTTGCAAAAAGTGTTGCCCATCGGAGATACACACGTATGTAAAATTTGAAGAAAATCGGGTAAATTTTTTTTTAAAAAAATTGGGGACCACTGACCCTGGGGCCCGGGGTCTCCAAAATTTTTACAAAAAGTGTTTTTCATCGGAGATACATACGTATATAAAATTTGAAGAAAATCGGGTTAATTATTTAAAAAAAGTTATGGGGCCCCACGAACCCGGGCCTGGGGTGTCCAAATTTTTTACAAAAAGTTTTGCCTATCGAACATACACATGTATATTAAATTTAAAGAAAATCGAGTAAAATTTTGTAAAATATGCATGTGTGCAAAATTTCAATAAAATAGGACTTTGGGAAGTGGGTCAAAAATTGATCGCAAGATTCCATGACACACAAATCCACAAACCCACAAACACACGGGCAAGAGAATTTAAAAATACCTAAATAACACCAAAAAATAGGCGGCTTCGGCTACAATTTGCTAGGAAACATATCAACAAATCAGTGGCTTTTTGGAGAAGTGTGCTTTGGACTGACGAGACTGCTTGTTCTTTAAATGGCAGCTCTGGTCGAAAGTTTTAGTACACCAATTGAAAAACAAAAGCCAAACAAGCTGTTACGCAACTCAAAAGGCATTCCGAAGGAGGCAAAATTTAGATATGGGGATGCATATCATATTGTGGTGTGGGACCCCTTGTCCGGTGCTCTGATCATATGACACAGTCACATTATTTAGGGATGCTAAATGATGTTGCACTGGTGGCAGTATCAATATCAATTGGGAGCGATTTCATTCTTCAACATGATAATGCACCCATACACACTGCTTGGCACATCAAAAAGTTTTTATCAAAAGTAGGACAAGAAGCTTTTAAATGGCCTCCGCAAAGCCGTGACATAAATTTCACAGAAAATTTGTGTCATCTAGTGAAGTCCAAAATTCCACAAAACATCGGAAGATCTGCAGATGAAACGTGGTAAGATTTTATATTTATTTTATTTTAGCGTGGAGCACCATTCCGGCGCAACAAATTCAAGGTTTATAAGTTATTGCGGCAGAAGGAGGAAACATATGCTAATATTTCCCATTTTCAGCTTTCAGAAGTGTTTCACAACAGTGTTTGCACTTTTGCAAATAATTTTGATATTGTTCAGTGATGTCAAAATAATTGTGCCATTCACCATGACCGTGAACTCCCATCACTTGCTTAAGCATCTCCCGCGGAGTAAAAAAAATAACGAAGAAGATGTATGGGACACAGGCTGTAATTTTCATGATTTAAAACTATTTCTGTTTAAAATTTTGTTTTGGTTTTTATTTACCGTTTTAAGATAATATAAACGATTAGTAATAAACAACAATATCAATGATTTATTGAATTTTTGAAAAGTTATACAACTTTATTAAAGTGATATGGTGTAAATATTGCATTGTGCAAATAATTTTGCCAATGACTGTATGTACCATTTACAAGCACGGTTGCCATTTTGATAGATTCCTACATGGTAGGTTTTTTGAGCGTTGGTAGGTTGGTAGGCTTTAATTCGGATTTGGTAGGCTTTGTTTACAACTCTAATTAACTTTTTAATATTAAAAAGTGATAACAATGATTTGTGAAAGAAAGTTTTAAATTTATAATAAGGATACATAATTTATGATTTTTATTTTTGTAAATAAAATAAATTTTATAAAAGAAAATAAATATTCATCATATTGTTTTTATTTTCTTTTACATTAACATATTTAAAATTAAAATCCTAGAAATTAAATAAAATTAAATAGAAATTTTTATCAAGCAAGAAAAGGAAAAATAATTACGTGAAATACTAAAATAAATTTCTAAAATTGAAATTCAGACCATTAAATTAAATTAAACAAAAAAAATTTAAGAAAGAAAAAGAAAGAATAATTACGTGAAAAAATAATATTAAAAGAAATTTTTAAAATTAAAATACTTCAAATTAAATTAAATTAAACAAAACATTTTGAAAAAAGAAAACGAAAATATAATAAGGTGAAAACACCACTACAATATTAACAATATCAAAGAAACAAAATAGATCTTTCCTATATTAAATTTAATCAAAAGTACTAAGAAGAAATAATTATGTCTGTAGACGACAATATCGAAAACCTGTTAAGAAACATGTCCCTTAACCCAGAGAACCCACAAGGTTCTACCTTTACTTCTACTTCTACTAACATCTCACTATCTCCTGACCTCGTACGACAAATTACTGACTTGGTTGTTAATACAGTTAAAAAATTAAATAATCCTTTCACTGACACAGACGATATAGAACAATCTATAGACTTTACAAACAACACAAATGACATTGACAAAGTACCCGACGTCGTAAAATGTTGAAGGGAATTTTCCGGTAGACCAGGCGAGTTTAATTCATGGAGGAAAACCGTTGATCGCATTTTCACAATGTACGATAGCCTAAAGGGCACCTCCAGATATTATGCAATGCTCGATATGGTTCGCCATAAGATAATAGGAGACGCAGACACAGCCTTAGAATCCTACAGAACACCATTAGATTGGGGAAAAATTAAAAAGTGCTTAATGATGCACTATTCTGATAAACGCGATATTGGTACACTCGAGTACCAAATGACTAGCCTTGCACAACGTAATCCGTCTATTACAGACTTCTATCAACAAGTTTATCAACACCTTTCGTTAATATTAGACAAAGTAGCGTGTTTAGATCTAGGTGAAGATTCTTTAAGTGCAATGACTAATTCTTACCGAGACAAAGCTCTTGGCACTTTTATTAGAGGATTAAATGGTGATTTACCACGGTTACTAAGTATCCGTGAACCAACTACCTTACCACAAGCCCTTCATATGTGCCTTAAGCTCGACAATATGACATTTAGGATGAATTACGCTCATAATAGTCAAGCAACTTTCAAACGTTTTAGCACTGCACAACCACCCCCAAAATATCCGCGACAAAACCATAATAAATTTTACCCTGAGTTAGCACATATACCTCACGCTCAACGACGAAACTTTCCACAAAATCAAAATTATTATCAAAACCGACAACCCCAACAGTATCATCAATATAACGCACCTAATAACAATCGTTTTCCGCTACCTCTGAAACCACAACAAAAACCACGACCTGAGCCAATGGAACTGGGATCCTCTACGCAATCGCGTAATATAAATTATCAAAATAGACCCAGCTTTCAACCAAATTATCAACAAAATTATCGGCAAAATTACCAACCACCATTACATGCCCAAAAACGACAGGCATCCCAACAAATGCACGTACCAAATAAATTCCAACGAACCTTTTATACTGAAACTAATCCAATTCCAAAAGAAGATGGGAAATCTTCTACCGACAATCTTGACCCTAATCAATTTCATACAAACAATGAAATTGAGGAAGTACTCACTGAATACATTGATCCAACAGAAGGAGAAGAAATCGATTATAATAATGAGTTGGACAATATCAATTTTTAGACTAAATCGCTCTTCAATTCCATATTTTAAATATAGAACGAAGAGCGGTAAACTCTTAAAATTTCTACTGGACACGGGTTCCAATAAGAATTATGTCAAATCTTGTTACATTCGTAATCCTATTCAAAACATTAAAGAGTTTTTCTTATTCAGTAAACGGAAAAGTTAAAATTATACACTACGCAAATCTAGATATTTTTGGATCACAAATCGGTAAACTCAAATTCTTTATTCTCCCTGGACTAGAAACTTTCGATGGTATTGTCGGAAACGACAGCCTTAAGGAACTTAGCGCCATTATTTACACAGAACAAAATTACTTCACTCTAAAAAATAAATACAAATTCTCTCTACACCAATTGGAATTAGAAGCAGTTCATAAACTTGACATAAGAAGTTCTCACCTATCACCAAACCAGAATTATCGTTTAAATCAAATGATAAGATCATGTCCAAATTTGTTCACTGATCCAGATGAAAAACTTACTTTTACCACGAACGTAAAAGGAGAAATCAGAACAAACACAGATCATCCTGTCTATACTAAATCATACCCATATCCTATGGCACTGAAAGCTGAAATCGATAAACAAGTCAATGAACTCTTGCGCGACGGTATTATACGTCCATCTAAATCACCATATAACTCTCCAGTATGGATAGTTAACAAGAAAGAAGATGCCTCCGGAATAAAAAAAAAATACAGAATGGTAATTGATTATAGAAAATTAAACACGGTAACAATTCCAGGTCGTTACCCAGTTCCCGAAATTAACGAAGTTCTTTATAACTTAGGGAAAAACAAATACTTCACTATTTTAGACTTAAAAAGTGGATTTCATCAGATCCCATTAAAAGAATCAGATAGGGAAAAAACTGCTTTCTCAATAAACAACGGAAAGTACGAGTTTACTCGTCTCCCTTTCGGGCTTAAAAATGCGCCCTCAATATTCCAACGTACCCTTGACGATATTTTGCGTCAGCATATTGGTCATCGTTGTTATGTTTACATCGACGATATTATAATTTTCGGAAAAACCGAAGAGGAACATTTTCCAAACCTCCAAATTATCTTTAAGACACTTGAAAAGGCGAACTTAAAAGTACAACTAGACAAGTGCGAATTTCTGAAAACAGAAGTCGAATTCTTAGGTTTTGTTGTTTCTCAACAAAGGCTTTAAAACTAATCCCAAAAAAGTTAAAGCAATTTTGGATCTTCCACCTCCAAAAACCCTAAAAGACTTAAGGTCTTTCCTTGGTATGTCAGGGTACTACCGAAGATTTATCAAGGACTACACTCAGAGAAAAACTGCATAGTATATTTTAATAGCGTCATACTTAATACTAAGTATCACCCATTTTTGAAAAAATAATTTGAATTGAATAGAATACGATTTGTTTTAAGTATAAAACGATATTAGAAAACAATTTAGCAAGAAAGTTCTTTGAATCAAAACTCCTTATACTTTATTTTAAACTAGAAATGTAGTTTACGTGCAATAAAGCTGAAAATGTTTTACTTCAAAGAACAAGCCACTTAATATTCTCGAATCGTCTTTTTCTTTCAATGTTGAAACATTTTGAATTAAAGACAGTTTTAATGCAAACTTTCTATCCGCGAAAGTTATTATTTTAAATCAAAATGGCAACATATTTAATTTAAAACTGAAACAATTTTCATTTAAGCAGTAACCGTTTTTAATTTTTAGCAATTGTAAATTCAATCGGCATGACGTTTTTTTTTAAACAAAATGCAAAATAGGTAAATTCAATCTCTCTAGATATTCAAAACCATACTTAACAATTTTTAAATTAAGCTGGCAGCTCCTTTTACTCAAGCTCTCTCAATGACAAAGCATTATTTTAAATCAAATTGACAACATATTTAATTTAAAACTGAAACATTAGCTGTATTGCGTTGGCAAAGCCACCTTGGCTTACAGAAACAATCGCATAAGCATAAAGCCGAAAGTAAATCCAAAAAATTTTTAGAATTAAGAAACTAAAGCCATTTTATAGTTATGGTGCTCCACCGTAAGGCGGTAAAACCAAAAGCTGTTGCTTTGAGAATTAAAGTAAAACCAGCTTAGCTTTACCAAAGCAATACAGCTATTATTCTTTTAAGCAAATACCGTTTTTACTTAAAAAGAAATTGCATTTCCAATCGTCATGCCGTTTATGTCGAAAAAAATTGGAAGCTAGTTAAATTCAAAACCTATACACCTTCGAAATCATGCCTTACATAATTTTAAATTAAACTGGCAGCGCTTTTTATTCAAACTCTATCAATGACAAAATATGTTGGTTAATCAAGTTAAGAACATATTTAATTTAAAACTGAAACATTATTCTTTCAAACAAATACTGTTTTTCTTTTAAAGCAATTGAAATTTTGAGTGGTCTATCACCGCGTCGCGTGTGGCGTGTGTATTTTTTTAAAATTACTTGTTTTAAAACTTGGCTTGCGATGACGTGACACATGTCGCATGTCGCGTGTGGCGCGTGTAAATTTTTTTTTTAAAAAAGGTACTTGTCTTAAAACTTGACTTGCGATGACTTGACGCGTGTAAATTTTGTTTAATACTTGTTTTAAAACTTGGCTTGCTATGACATGACGCGTGTCACGTGTCGCGCGTCGCGTGTGGCACGTGTATTTTTTTTAAAATACTTGTTTTAAAACTTGGCTTGCAGTGACGTGACGCGTGCTACGTGCTTTAGAGGAAGTGGCTTAAAAATTGATAACAAAGATCTGACCAGCCAGCCAGCAACGGGCACACCAAATTAATATAGAGAATTCAAAAATTTAAAATAACCCATGAAACTCCTAACTTTATTTATGAGAAAAATATCTTTTTTGTAATTCTTATTATTTTAATGCATTATTTTATGTCAAGAAAAATCGAATTAGTATGCAAGCTATTTTTTAAAGTAGTTTTGAATTAGGTTTGTGTGTCTATTAAGAATTAATAATTATATTAAAGAATTTTACCATCGTTTTTTAAAAGGAAAAACTCCTATGTGAACATAAATGAATTGAGCGCAGAGCATTTCACAGTGTGCATTTTTCTAAAAAAAAAAACTCAAAACTTTGGAAGCCCCCCTTTCTAAAGTGGGCGTCTCCCCCAAACAAGATGGCGATTTTCGCAATCTGCTCAATTAGGGCTTTCAGGAGAGAGGTGTCAAGAAGGCCAAATCGAGAAAGACGTGTACCGTAGTTTGCTATATATCACCCGGTTTTGTATAGGAGAAGCATAATTAGATAAAGTTGCATATAAACGCAATATAAATTGATTGCGATTCCGCTAGAATTGAGTCACGCCCTTAAGAATATCATGCCTGTGTAGACCTAATTATCACCTTTCATGTGATACCAATATCTTGGCCCACCCACTTTTAATAAAATACCGTAGAAACGCCAATAAATTAATTCTTTAAATTTTATACGCATGTGTATATCTAAAGGACAACACTTTTTGTAAAAATTTGGAAGTGATCGGGCCCCGAGGTCCATCTAGATAGTTCTAGAAAAAAAAATATTTATTAAAAACAAAAACTTCAGAAACTAGAAAATAAGATAGTCGTAACCTGATTACATAAATACACGTTTTTAGCCATTTATAACCTTCATGGTAATTTTATTACTGTATGTATTATTGATCACTTATTCACTAATTTATTTAAATTTCAGTTCAAAATTTTTACATCCGACTTTGCCATTTTCTCAACCATTTTGGTATTCTGGAAAATTTTTCGTGCACTTCCATAATAAACAAATGGTAATGAATATATTATAAATAATAACAATAATTATGAATATTATTAATAATCATTATTGTTATTATTAGTTATATGTATGCTAATATGTTAATTGTTATGATTGTACTCTCATTAATTATATAAATATGTATACAAAACTTAGGATATTCCAGAAGTAAATACTTGGCGGAGACATAGACATTTTTGACGAAAACGGAAAACTTATAAGTTTTTTCTCGAACGAGGAAGATTCGGATAAATTGGGCGATCTTTTAAGCGCATTTAACCTTGAGTGCCTCAATTCTGTTCTTAGAGGTGAGATGTTTGAATCAAATAGTATATTTTGTACGAAATCGGTAAATTTTACATTACTTTTGCAATAAATGAAACCCGTCGAGTAGTGAAATTTGGTGAACTCGTGAATACTATAACCTAACAATTTAACCATTTTTAATATCAATCGGACACGAGGGTATCAACTTAGAATTGCATTAAATTTTGTTTCGTTTCAAGTTGATTTACTTGAGCGTATTTGATCACCAGAATTGTGTCGTTTGGGACCTAGAGATCTGTCTGATGTCTGGTATACTTAGCATAAACCAGCAGCATTGCTCCAGCAGCAGGGTAGTTTTATGACGACTCATTTTATTGTCAACACACCTAACATACTCCCGTTACAACAATGTGAGCTACGCTCAATGTACTTACGACAGCTGATATGCAATGTGACCATAATTTGGCATTATGCTGCGCTTATCGTCTGCCCGATGTGAGTAACCTTGAATCAGAGTTCAACATATTTTTTTAGACAAAACGTTATTTAAATTTGATTCATCTCATGTTTCGTGAATCTCTCGAGATTTGTTTCAGCCGAGTTGATGGTTGATCCAAAAGCATTTTTATAATATAAATAAACATTTTGAAATGAAATCTCCTAACTTTACATCACCCATACAAATTTTATAAAAGAAAGTACCCGATTTTCTTCAAATTTTATACGCCTGTGTTTGTTTGTGATCGTGCCACGGGGTCGGGGGAACTCATACGAATTTTATAAAGAAAAGTACCCAAATTTAATATACATTATCTTGTATTACTTAATGATAAATTACTCTTGTACTAATCTTATCTGTAGCTATTAAAACTTACGAACTTCGAATTTTTTTTTGGTATCAATATTTTTGTATAATTCATCCATTTTTGAAATCGAAGTCTTTCCGCAGAACAACGGCGATATTACACGTACAAAGAAAATATGTTTTATATATTTTATATTTATTTTATTGCAGAAAAACTTATTACGTTCCGTTCACTGAAATTTTTGTCAAAGGAAGATATTCGCGATGCGATCGACGATATTGGCTTACGAGCAGAATTCAGAGAAAAACTTTTCGTTTGGAGATAGAAACAGGTGCGTTTTTACTGCTATGCCCTTTTATAGAACAAGTAATTTTCAAAATAAAATTTAAGTATGGAATTGATGATGAGACGATTTCGGTAAATTCAAAAATACACATTTGGCAAAATAAAAACACTTTGCGAGAAGAAACGACAACTTCAAGTTTTCCCTCAAGAAGTGGTAAAATAGTAAGGATAATTATTTACGTAAATATATTTGGTAGTTTAATGATCCACGTGTTTGTTCTAGAACCTATTTTATCTATTAAATTCGTCATCAAAAGAAAAGAGCTTGTTACATTTCTATGAAACCAACGAGAGGTAAGAAAACGTCCAACGGGATGCACTTATACAGATAATTATAGAAGAAGTAAACTGTACGGGCACCGTGCTAAAGCCAACTGATTTTCCGGACTTAGTTCAGGAAATAATAACTATTTTTCCAAACGAAAACAACGTTGAGGTAGTACATACTTTTAACGTAATTTTTAACTACAATTTTGCAAAAAATATTTTTAGGATTACTATTTCATTCCCCGAAAAAGAAAAAAAAATCCTACTCCAAATACACCAATTCAAGGTCAAAACGGGCGAGGCAAGTTACTGAAACTATACCTGAAGAGAATACAGATTTGCAGCTGGACGAAGTCGACGACTCGATATCCTTGGCGATCAAAACTTTTTTAAGCAGGGAAAGCTCCGATTGGAATTTGGTTTGCGACAAATGGAAGAAAAGCTTTCGTCTTCGTCAAAGAGATCTGAAAACATCAAGTCTAGATTTTTTTAAGTCTTGGCCGAAATTTCTTGACGCAAGGGCACCAGAGCTGGTAGGAAATTTGTTCAACAGTGTTACTTCATTTAATTTAATTTTACTCATTTAGATAGAAATTGATTTTGAATTATTGGGAAAACAACACCTTCTATTTAGCAAGTGGGATAAGTTTAAAGTAAATATTAAAAAATATTATGAAAGCAACATCAATAACGACACGTGCAAAAAAACGTTAAGCTTGCTTAAAACATCTTCATAGACTAGAACAGGTTTGTTAACCGTATATAAATAATATTTAGAAATTTCATTAATGTCGTTTTACCTAGATTCCGAAGATTATATTGTGGCTTCTTTACTGAATTCAGTACTGCCACCCGTTTCTAGATTCAAGGACAAGAGTGGAAGCAATAAACGAAAGGTAACAATTGGCGATGCTCAGGAGAGCTTTGTTTTAAGGATCCCATCCATTCAAATTTATAAGGAAAAAATTTGTGAACTCTTAAACAAATATTATAACACAGGCTTGACAATTCAACCATTTATAATATCAGTCGGGCAGGAGGATATCCACTTAGAGTCGCATTATATATATTTAGATAAAACGTTACTTAAATTTGATTCATTTATTGAAGCTCTCGATATTTGTTTCAAAACCTTTCAAGTTCTTTCGTTAGAGTATCCATCAGCTTGTCAGCCGTGTTGGTTGTTTATCCAAAAGTATTTTTATGATATAAATAATTACTTTGACCTGAAATCCCCCAACGTTACATCACTCTTAAGCTTTTTAAACGCGCAACTTGTTATAAGTCATAAGAAAATATACAAGAAGTACAGAAATCCTTATACGTCACTTGAAATACGATCATTTGATTTGCCAAAACAGCAATTTGCAGTGCAAACAAAATAATTGCAATCAAGTATTTTCAAGTTACAAAAATTTTCGTCGTCATTTAGAAAATTTGCATAAAATTTCCAAGATTGTCACATTAAACAGTTGTTCGAAAAGTGATAGTACTTTTAACACAAGTCAACTTCAACATATATCTGGACATGATTCCTCTTATAAGTTAGACCCTCACATTTTGAACCAAGCCATTGAAACCATCGGTCGTAATTATGTAATTGATAATATCATAAATGATCTTAAAATAACGGCTATAAGATTATCCCTGAAACTGTATGCACAGACTTTCATGCCCAGGAAAGAAGTTCTTGAAATTCAAAATACGATTTCATGTTTTTTATCAGCATGATTGCTAAATCAATAAAACTCGTTACTTTTGGAAAACTTCCCGAGAAGTTCAACAAGGAATTAGAAAGTATTTTATCTTTCTGCAATAATCCTTTTGAACAAATAAAATCTGAGCATAGAATGCTAAAAACTTTAAGTGAACTAAATATTTTTGACTCAGCAAAATCATTTGTTATACAAAATTCAATAACTGAAGAACTAGTAAAAGGAATCCCAACTTTTGGGGCGAGGTCTATTAATATCTACATGATGTCTCTGAAATTTCAATTTAAATCTCTTTTTGAATTAACAGGTCTCTTAGAACTAACATTGAAAAATCAAGAAACATATATAAACAAGGAAAAAATTAAAAACTTTATAAATGGCCAAATATTTAAACAGAAAAAACTAACATTTGAGTCAAGTATCGTAATACCATATACATTATATTTCGATGATTTTCAAATCAATAACGCTCGTGGTACCCACACGCTTTCGATCTGCGCCTGCTATTACACATTTCCAACTCTTCCTCAGTATTTACTTTCAAAATTAGATTTTTTTTTCAATGCCTCTTTTATATCATCTAATAACTGAAAAAATTGCGGAAACGAAGTAACCTTTCACCACTTAATCGAAGACTTGAGACTTTTAGAAAATGGCATTGAAATAAATACAGGCCAGGGAAAAGTACAAGTTCATTTTATTTTGGGATTAATTGTGGGAGATAATTTAGGTCTAAATAGTATTTTTGGATTTGTTCAGTCCTTTACATCTAAACGATACTGTCGTAGTTGTACTAGGACGCGACAAGAAATGAAAGTCAATAAAACAGAAAATTTTAAACAATTAAGAACAAAACAAAACTATGAAGCAGATCTTCTGAAAGCTGATTTTTCCGATACTGGAATCAAAAGCAAATGTGTATTTCATAGTTTGAACAGCTTCCACGTGAGTGAGAATTTTTATTTTGATTTAATGCATGACGTGTTAGAAGGGGTGGCTGTATATGATGTCTGTAAAATACTCACTGGGTTAATTAGTGAAAATGTGATATATTTAGACGTTTTAAATAGTAGAAAGCAACTATTTCCCTACGGAGAATTAGAAACAGGAAATATTTCACCTCCATTAGATATGCAAAGATTGAATTCGTTTAGCTTAAAAATGACAGCTAGTGAAGTTTTAAGCTTTATAAATTTTTTACCACTTATGATTGGTGATTTAGTTGATCCACGAAATGTACACTGGAATTTATTAAAAAAACTGATTTCTTGATTGGTTGATTTCTTATTTAAGTCTTATTATTGCGAAAAAGAACTTAAACAACTAAAAGAGTTAATAAGTGACCATCACACCCTATATGTAGAATTATATGGATCGACCCTAAAACCCAAACACCATTTTTTGGTACACTATCCCACAGCAATTAGAAAATGTGGACCTTTAAAATATGTTTGGGTAATGCGTTTCGAAGCCAAGCACAAGTAGGCCAAAGCCTACTTTAATAGCATTACGTCAAGGCTTAATGCACCTTATTCACTTGCTATTAAGGCCTCTCTACAATATGCTTATTTTTTGACAAAGTATAAAGAAGGAATTAGACCCTGTATTGACGAGAATTGTTTCCAAACTGAAGACATATAAAGAAAGGAATATTTTTCTAAAATAATTTCATCCGTAATTTCAAAGTAATTTTAACATCACCGGTTGTCCAAATATCTAGTTGTGTTGTGTATAAAGGTATTATGTACAAAAAAAATTACTATTTAGCTTTTTCGAATTATTCCACATTTAAATTGTTTAAAATAATTGATATGCTTTTTGAAAATAAAGTTTTGTTCGTTCTTTGTTATGAAATAAAAATAAAAATAAAATTGTTTAACGAACATTTTCAGTCATATGAAGTCGGAGAGAAACTTCCCACAATATTGTTAAAAAATATGGACTATTTCACAAGTGCACCGCTTCACTTGTACCAAATAAATAACGGGAAAACTTTTGTAAGAAATAAATTTATATAAACTATTAAAAATCGAAAATCCTTGTAAGAAAGAAATTTTTTAAAACAAAACAAATACTTTTTAGTTTCATCGGATTCTTCCACATTTAAATTTTTAAAACAATCGATTTCCTTTTGAGAAAAATAGGTTATTCGTTTTTTTTTATATGAAATAAAAATTAAATTTATTTAACCATATTGTTAAAAAATATGACCTTGTTCAATGGTTACACACAAATGTAAAAAATCAATTTAAATTAATACAATAGTCTTAGAAACGGGAAAATCCTAGTAATAAATAAATGTTTAAAAGTAAAACAACAAATACAAATACAACTTAACTTGTAAAACATCAATTTTTATAAAAAATATAGTATTAGAAACGGGGTTGTAAGAAATAAATGTTTAAAAACAGAACAACAAAAACTTTTTAGTTTTATCGGGTTTTTGACCGATTTAAATATTTAAAAGCAATCGATTTGCTTTTTGAGAAAAATATGTTATTGGTTTTTTTACATGAAATAAAAATTAAATTTATTTAACCATATTGTTAAAAAATATGACCTTGTTCAATGGTTACACACAAATGTAAAAAATCAATTTAAATTAATACAATAGTATTAGAAACGGGAAAATCCTATTAAGAAAGACATTTTTAAAACAAAACAAATACTTTTTAGTTTCATCGGATTCTTCCACAAATATAACAAAAATGTAGTATTAGAAACGGGAAAATCCTTGTAATTTATAAATTTTTATAAACAAAACAACAAATACTCTTTAGTTTCATCGGATTTTTCAAATTTAAATTTTTTAAAACAATCGATTTGCTTTTTGAGAAAAATAGGTTGTTAGCTTTTGATATGAAATAAAAATAAAAAGGAATATTTTTCTACAACAATATTTGTTTTTAATTTACAATTTGTTGTCCAACCATTTGGGAAGAGAATGTTAGGTGAATATTGGAATAAATTTTGATATTTTAAAGTGCTTTTTCTTGAACTTTAATTATTGGAGAAAGTTATCTCGATTTTTTAGAATAGTTCAATTTATTCAAAAATGGATACATTCGAAAGTAATATGAAACATTATTTGAATCAAAGATGGATACATTCGAAACTAATATGAAAGCTTATTTGAATCAAAGATGAATACATTCGAAAGTAATATGAAATATAGGTAAATCAAATACGATATTTTAATAAAGTAGTATGGAACATAATTAAATCAAAGCTGTATACATTTATAAATAAATACAAATATTTTTAAAAATATTTACGAAACGTATTTAAATCAATTATTGACTAGTTTAATCCAAAGTTAAATTATATTGAAATCAAAATGATTAAGTTTTCACTTATTTTAAAGTTGCTAGGCTTTGATTTAAATATTTCCGAGTTTGGAGCCAAATCATAGTGATTTTATTTTGAATCAAAGTGGTTTTATTTGATTCTACATTGGATTTGCTCTGAGTGTACGCCAAAATAGCTAAGCCCCTGACATCCCTTCTGAGAGGGGAAGATGGACGATTGTCCAAGCATATTTCAAAAAATAAAATTATCAGCTTTAACAATGAAGCAAGAAATTCCTGGAGCAAAATAAAAAATGCTCTCGTATCTGAAGAAGTATTACTTTCTTATCGCGATTTCAATAAAAGCTTTGAACTAAGAACAGACGCCTCAAATTTTGCTCTAGGAGCAGTGTTATCCCAGGACAACAAACCCATCACATTTTTATAACGAACTCTTAACAAAGCTGAAGAATCATACGCCGCAAACGAGAAGGAAATGCTCGCGATTTTTTGGGCACTTACTTCTCTTAGGATGTTCCTTTACGGATCAAGGAAGGTAAAAATTATTACAGACCATCAACCATTGACTCATGCACTAAGCAACAAAAATACTAACTCGAAAATTAAACGCTGGAAAGCGATTCTAGAAGAATATAATTACGAACTAATATACCAACCAGGTACATCAAACGTAGTTGCAGATTCATTATCACGCCCGCCAAAAACACACATTTGCTCATTAACTGCTACCGAACATAGTGACGAAAGTTCATCCCACAATTTAATACCAATAGTTGAAGCTTCTATAAACGTTTTCAAAAGTCAAATATTCCTTAATCTAGCTGAAACCGCTTCCTACCAGTTCAAGATAAATTTTCCAGGGTACCACCAACATTTTGTATTTGAACAAGAATTCAATAAAGATAGATACAGCTATATTAAAAAGATATCTTAATCCCTCTGTAATAAATGGCATTAAAACAGAAGAAAGAACTGTGGGACTTATACAAGAAATCTACCCACTTCATTTTAACAATTATAAAGTAAGGTTTACTTATAGGCAAGCCCAAGACATTTATAATGAACAAGATCAAGAAAATTTAATTATCCAAACCCATAATAGAGCCCATAGAAAAATACTATTTTCCCGGTATGGCAGGTAAAATTAAAAGAATTGTAAAAATTTGTTCAGTATGTAAGCAAATTAAGTACGAAAGACATCTGAATAATCCAGAACTAAATAAAACTCCTATGCCAAATTTTCCTGGACACACGGAAAAGAAACTAGTTATGACTGCGTTAGACAAGTTTACAAAATACGCACAGACAAAAATAATTACAAGTAAATCATTAGAAGACGTTAGACGACCACTTAGAGACCTTATATTTTTCTTTGGTGTTCCGAAATCGATCGTAATTGACAATGAGCGATCCTTAAACTCTGCATCAATATTATTCATGATGAAGGACGAACTAGGTATAAATGTTTATACAACACCACCCTATAGAAGCGAAGCAAATGGACAAATTGAAAGGTTCCATTCGACCCTGTCAGAGATAATGAGGTCTATTAAGGAAGACGGAACACATAAAGACTGTGAAGAACTTTTAGAAAAATCTGTCAATGAGTACAATCATAGTATTCATTCTACAACTGGCAAAAAACCTGTCGATTTATTTTATGTAGAATTCGGACCTGACGACTATGAGAAGACGCGACAGAACAATCTACAGAAACTTTTACACAAACAACAAACTGACCTAAAACAACATAATAAGACGAGACACAAAATTAAACAATACCTACCTGGACAAGTGATTTACGTCAGACAAAACAAACGATTAGGAACTAAACATTCCAAAAGGTTTAAAGACGAGATTGTTAAAGAAAATAGAAATACAACAATAATTACAGAATCTGGGAAATTGGTTTATAAAAGCCACATACGTAACTAGACATAACAAACATTAATCTTTCCTTTTTCAGATCAATCCTCACCATTTGCAATGGTGAAACTCAAATTCTTGACTACACTAACTCACAACTAATAACGCTCAAAATGGGGACAGCAAAATTACAAACGGGGACTTTTAGGGGCATATCCTCCATTCAGTCGCAAATCGCAAAGTTGCGCCGTCGCAAAATGGCTAATTTGCGACGCTTGCAATTGCTTCTGGAATATGGTATCCTCGATTATAATCGCAAATTAGATATTCAGCTTTTTCGCTGAATAATATTTGCGACTGTCAAACAGCCTATTTTGGTTTATATTTTAAAGTGTAATTAAAATGGAAGCTGGTCCATCAGAATTATCCAAAAAAAAGGCCCAGGCGTCCAAATTTTAACGACAGGGATTTGTTGCTAATGTTGAAAATTTTGGATAACAATAGAGAAGTTATTTTATGTATGTAATTCATTTATGAACTGGAAATCAATCAACTTAGTTAAGTATTTTTATTTTTAGATGATTCTAATTTATATGGTGACGACCTTACAAAAGCGTGGAATGATTTGGCGGAGGAGTTTTCATCCCAAACCAAAAAATTCGAAGATCTGCTCAAGAACTTAGAAATAAATTTAAAGACTTGAAGTCGAGAACCAAAAAAAGAGTTGCCGAAATAAAAAGTTACCAAAACAAAACCGGTGGGGCCCCTCCAAAAGTCCTTTCGGAAATTGAAATGTTAGTTGAAAAGCTAGCCGGGGCAAACGCAATGTGTGATTTAGATTACAGCGCTGATAGTTTTTCTGAGGTAAGTTTATACTTCTCTTCAAATTTGTAAATAAATAATACCAGAATTTATCTTCTATTATGTTGTAGAGTGTTATTAATGTTGTCAACTGTAGCGATGATAATGCGAAAATTGGATCTTTGGAATCGGAATTAGATCCAGCACCAATCCCAGTTAACAAAGATACACAACATCCACTCAATTCAAAATCGTCAACTAACTTAAAAAAAGTAAGAGCTGTTGGAACGTTCCAAAATATAATGAGAAAGAAACATCAAGTTGTTAAGCGACAAACATTCCAAAATGGTAAGGAAAATCAATTTATTGTGATATTACGGATTATATTATGGATATATTTATCAATCTTTTCTTAAGAAATTGATAACGAGTTGCTTCTGATTTATAAAGAGAAATTAGCAGTCTCCAAGGAGAAACTTGCTGTAGCAAAGGAGCAACTTTCTATTTCCAAAGAGAGGCTTGACGTGGAAAGAGAACTGCTTCAAATTGCGAGGAAAAATTACTTTAACCATGATGAATCAATCAAAAGTGATGTTTATTTTGAGGAAGAATATCTATAAAAAACAAATATCTCTATGAATACAATTTTAAGTTTTAAAACAAGTTTATTATGAACAATTAATATTTAATAAAAATGAATTATTAACAAAATAGGTTTCTAACAATTTTATAAACTGTAATTAATTAAAATATCACGATTGTCTCGTCCTCTTGCTGCTGAAGAAGATTGTGATCTATCGTCTATTTGTTCGTCATCTCTATCTTTCGTAATCACTATCAACTCCAGTTTCGTGATGTGTGATGGTAGAACTTATTCATCAAGTTTCTTTGTTTACTTTTCCTAGTCGGAATTTCAAACGAGAAAAAAAAAAAAAAAGGAAATCAAATTTTCGGTCGCATCACACCCTGTGTATGATAACATCTTGCGGTTCACTTACACCATCAATAGCTAAGTTTGCGAAAATTAAGCTTTGTTATAGGTGGCGTAATATTGCAAAAAGAATATATTGACCCTTTTGATTGGTCACCGAAATCGAAAGATTTCACTTTTGCACTTGAATATCGAATACCGACTTGCCACGCAAGCTGTAGTCCACAAGTGGCTAAGTATAGGTAAATAGATATTCAATTGATATCACCGTAGGATGGGGTGATACACATTATGCATGAGCAGTGACACTGTGGGGTATGTCTAACGCACCCATACTAACACAGGTGGTCAGCTCACCACGGCGACCTGATGCGATGCGAAACAAAATTTTTTTTTCATTAAGTTACTGGCAGACATCGAGGCACCTCGTCTCGCGGTTCAAATTGTTTTTTTGTCTGATCGGCAGACTGACTGCGCTGTCGCCGGCCCTTAATATTCGGCTGAGAAATTTCTTTTTTTAAACCTCTTGAAAATTATCGGTGCCTGTAATTAGTGCGATTATTCCAAAAAAATTCGCTAAAAATCGACTGCAAGTGGCGTCATACGATTTCTACGTTCTTTAATTACGGTTTAGTGCGATTATTCCTGAAGAAAAATTCGTAGAAAAAAAAAAATCGACTCCTAATGGGGCATACAGTTTTTATATTTCTAAATTGCGCCGCAATGATATAAAAGTGATAATCGGTTGGAAAAAAAGAAATTTGTTTTATATGGCCGACTGCTCTGCGCCAGTCACTGAGAATCGGTGGGAAAAAAAAATAAATTTGTTTTATATATATAACTCCTGCAAATATCGGTGCCTGTAATTAGTGCGATTATTCCAAAAAGTTCGCTAAAAATCGACTGCAAGTGGCGTCATACGATTTCTACGTTCTTTAATTACGGTTTAGTGCGATTATTCCTGAAGAAAAATTCGTAGAAAAAAAAATCGACTCTAATGTCGTCCTACAGGTGGCATAACCTATAAATTTCGATAGTGCCCCTATTCCAGAAATTACTTCGAAAAAAAAATCTACTACAGATGGAACCATAAAATTCCCATAACCCTTAAATTTCGATCAAGTGCGACGATCCCAAAAATTAATTCGGCCGTGATTGTTGAGGGGGTTCCATAAATTTGAACCCATTGTAGGGCGGGTAAAGACGCCTGAGTGGATCATAACACCGGATCCTGAAAACATCATCGTGGTAATCGAGGGGAAGGCTTTCTCTACCGGATGTGCTGGGCAGCACTTCCGTCTTTCCTATCTTTTTCTCTTTTTTTTGGTTACTATTGAATAGCACGCACAAATTTTTTTGTATATGTTAGTCGGGGAAAAATTGAGCGGTCCGCCTAATCAAGGACCCACCCCATATACGACGAGCTGGCGAAGGTATCCTATTGCGTGCGAAACCGATAGGCAGCTGCTCGACCTGGAATTCGGCGGTGACTTCGATCATCGCTGAAATTCCTGAATCCCCTTATGGCCACGCCCCTTTTTGTGGGCTAGAGCATTGAAGGCCAATTGAAGACTTAAACATTACAGATGATCTTCAAAGTCATTTGGAACGTTATGTGTTTTCGCGATGTTGTGCAATATAAAGCAACATATTATTATTTGGACGCATTTTTAAATTTAAAATTAAATCATAGCAAATCATACCGCGACTTTTGCTCAGAACTCGGAAACGACTTTTTAATATTCCGAATGCTTGCTCAATAATTTTTCGCGTTTTTGTATGGAACTTATTATAATTTTCTTCCGTTGATTTTGGCGTTGATGGGCCTATAATTGGGGGCATTAGACAATACGCCGCATATTGACGAGACGCAGCTGAATAAATATTGCAAGTTATTTATTGGCCAGACAGTCGCCAAACCATCATAACATTTAAATAGCACGAACCAGACGCAGCTGTGTAAACATTACAGGCGAATTGGAACACCCAAACGATACGACCATCCGATGCTTGTGCGCAGGACAACTTTGTTGCTGACCAAATTATTATTCATCTCTTCAACGGCATTTTGCAATCTCAGTAGATATAAATAGGCTAGACATATTCATGTTAAGTAAGTTCTAAGTTTGTAGTACTCAATTAAAAAACAAAAAATGTAAAATAATTATTTAACTTATATCATTAGGATATAAGCCCACATGACATATTTACCTTAAATAAATAAAGTCAATTATAACGTTCCCACGAAATTAAAAGTCTTCTATTTTTTGGAATTGAGTTCAGATCCTGCCGCCTCAACGTTGGTTCCTTTTTCTCTACTATGATCGGGTCGTAACAAGATGTGCACGCAAATAATTATTTGTGTATGGCGTGGTGTAGCGGACACTTTTTGGTCGTAGCATTTTCTTTGGGAAACCCCTGGCAACCCTAGTTTGGTTGCCAATTAAATATTTGCCTATATAATAATATTCTATGGCAGTATTATTATGTATACTCGTTTTCGCTTTAGGTTGGTGGCGTCACTCCCCATCTCCCTTTTATGCTTGATTTTTACGTATAATGATATTGTACGCGCAATATTATTATACAAATTCGTTTTCGTTTTAGGCTGGTGGCGTCACTCCCCATCCCATTTTTGCGCATTATCATCTATTCCGTCAAATCAGGCGATATCAGATGCATAATTTTCTGTATACTTAATAATACGGCATTGCAGTATTATCGTATATATATTCGTTTTCGCTTTGGAGTTGGTGGCGTCACTCCCCATCACCCTTTTATGCTTGATTCTTACGTATAATGATATTGTACGCGCAATATTATTATACAAATTCGTTTTCGCTTTAGGCTGGTGGCGTCACTCCCCATCCCATTTTTGCGCATTATCATCTATTCCGTCAAATCAGGCGATATCAGATGCATAATTTTCTGTATACTTAATAATACGGCATTGCAGTATTATCGTATATATATTCGTTTTCGCTTTGGAGTTGGTGGCGTCACTCCCCATCTCCCTTTTATGCTTGATTCTTACGTATAATGATATTGTACGCGCAATATTATTATACAAATTCGTTTTCGCTTTAGGCTGGTGGCGTCACTCCCCATCCCTTTTTACCCATGGGCAACTGTCTCGCCAAATCATGCGATGTCGAATTCTCCATTGTCTCCCATGCATACAGCCTGAAAACCTGTTGCATGAGAAAATAATCGACACGATGGGCGCACACCACCCTAGGTGTACGATACGCTTAACCAGTCGCTGTCGCCGTAGAGAGAGAATTTGTATGTATGCATTTTTTTTTTGGGCAAGAGCCTGAAGAACGAGAGTGCATCGAGGAGTTGCGATTAAAAACTGGAAGCGAACGGTCGGCTCGAGTGGTCCGCTAAATAAAATTGTCGATAACACCTAAATTATTGCGTCCCGTGGCTAATTTCTTACTAGTTTGAGATATTTTGATACAAAAATTATTGCGTCTCGTGGCTAATTTCTTACTAGTTTGAGATATTTTGATACAAAAATTATTGCGTCTCGTGGCTAATTTTTTTAGTTTGAGATATTTTGATACAAAAATTATTGCGTCTCGTGGCTAATTTTTTTTTTGTTTGAGATATTTTGATACAAAAATTATTGCGTCTTGTGGCTCATTTACCAGTTCGTTCGAGGATACCAAAAAAAAAAAAATTATTGTGTCTCGAGTGTCGTCGAAAAGTTCACGTCAACTGTTAAAAGAAAAGGCTTTCCACCCATAAGCTTGCTCTTGTACCGTACAAAAGAAATTTTTTTGGAATTAGTGGTGCACAGTGTTGTACAGTGTCGTCAAAAAGTTCACGTCAACTTTTGAAAGAGTTTGTTTTTTTTCTCGACACTAAAAGAAAGGCTTTCCCGCACTTAAGCTTGCTCTTGTATCGTACAAAAGAATTTTTATTCATATCAGTGGTGCACAGTGTTGCACAGTGTCGTCAAAAAGTTCACATCAACTTTTGAAAGAGTTTGTTTTTTTTTCTCGACACTAAAAGAAAGGCTTTCCCACACTTAAGCTTGCTCTTGTATCGTACAAAAGAATTTTTATTCAAATCAGTGGTGCACAGTGTTGCACAGTGTCGTCAAAAAGTTCACGTCAACTTTTGAAAGTTTGTTTTTTTTATTCTCGACACTAAAAGAAAGGCTTTTCCACCCGTAAGCTTGCTCTTGTATCGTACAAAAGAAATTTTTTTGGAATTAGTGGTGCACAGTGTTGTACAGTGTCGTCAAAAAGTTCACATCAACTTTTGAAAGAGTTTGTTTTTTTTCTCGACACTAAAAGAAAGGCTTTCCCACACTTAAGCTTGTTCTTGTATCGTACAAAAGAATTTTTATTCAAATCAGTGGTGCACAGTGTTGCACAGTGTCGTCAAAAAGTTCACGTCAACTTTTGAAAGAGTTTGTTTTTTTTTCTCGACACTAAAAGAAAGGCTTTCCCACACTTAAGCTTGCTCTTGTATCGTACAAAAGATTAATTACCGTCACCCAACTTAAAATATTGCCGTTCAACTCGGTGGTAAAAGGGTTGCCCAAGAACACTATCGACGACGACCAATTCTGTATTGCCCCTTCGGCTATGAGGCCCGATTACTGGCACTCAGCCCAGCGAAGTAGATGGTTCCAAGTGAGGACGATCATCCGGATATATTCGACCACAACGAGGACGAAGATGTTGATGATATCGAAACAAAACGACGTCAATTCAAAGTCAGTTATCTCTACTTTACTACCTTGTTATATTAACTAATATTGATTTGCCGAAATTTTTTTTTGTCATAGTATAGTATAACTTATCCCATAAAATTAAGCACTCTGACAAGGAACATTTTATTTTCTTGTCATTTGTTTTTGTACGTGATCATATACCTGATATAAGTATCGCTTGATTGAGACGGATTTCCTTATAGAAATAACCCGTTGATCATAACTTATTTTTTTTGTAAGTACATCAAGATTGAAACTGAGCTTACACATACAAATATTACTTATTTGCTATACGAATTTGTCTTAAATAAGAACCTAACTCTTTTCTTATATAAGTACATCAGGATTATAACTGATTTCCTTATATAGAAATAACCCGTTGACCATAACTTATATTTTTTTTGTAAGTACATCAAGATTGAAACTGAGCTTACACATACAAATATTGCTTATTTGCTATACGAATTTGTCTTAAATAAGAACATAACTTTTTTCTTATATAAGTACATCAGGATTATAACTGGTTTTCTTATATGGCACCCCTTGATCATCATTTTTTTTGTACATCAGGATTGTAGCTGATGTTCTTATAGAAATAACCCCTTGATCATAACTTATTTTTTTTTGTAAGTACCTCAGGATTAGAAGTTATTTTTCGGATATAAGTATTACTTAATCACAACTTTTCTTCTTATGTAAGTATGTTAGGATTAGAGATGATTTCTCGTATATAAGCATTTCTTAATCAAAAATTCTCTCCTTGTGTAAGTATAATAGAGTTAGAGATGATTTTACGTATATATGCATTACTAAATATTAATTTTTTTGGTATATTACGTCAAGATTAAAAATAAGTTCGCGTACCTAAACATGACTCAGTAAAAGAATGATTTTTCGTATAAAGTATCCCTTGATTAACAACGATTCTCATAAATAAGTACAGCTTGATTGAAGCTGATTTTCTTATATAAGTACATCCGGATCAAAACGAGTTTCTTATATAAGTACCTTTTATTTAACTATGATCTTCCTTGTATAAGCACCTTTTGTCTAACTATGACTTTTATTTAACTATGATCTTTCTTATATAAGTACCTTGTTTAACTATGATCTCTCTCACATAAGTACCGTTTGTTTAAAAGCGATTCCTTTTATCTGAAGAATTAACACGGTTTCTCGTGCAAGTAAATTGTTTTTGCTTAAAATTTGATTTTTCCTGTATATCAATATCTTTTCGATTTAAAAAAAAAAAAAAAAAAAAAAAAAAAATGTATTCCTCTTGTACAGGTACTTCTTGATATGAAAGAGTTTCCTCTAGATAAGTACATCTTATAAAAGAAAATTGAATTCTTTTATGTAATTCTAGTTTTTCTATTATTTTATTAATATAATTGTATTATACCGGCAAACTCAAGAAGAAAAAAAAAAAAAAAAAAAAAAGAACGGAGAGACCAATAAAAGTTTAAATCAACACTTTTTTTTGTTGTTGTAATGAAACGATTTCTTTTCTTTGATACGTGTATTTATTTGAGTATGGGCATTTTAAAGATGAACATGTTCCTTAGTATCGGCGAGTAATTCCAGCATGACGTTTTTCCAGGTAAGATTCGTGAGGGTTCGTTGATTCCCCCCCATGGGAAGCAGCCCCCTTTAGTTTCCTCTCCCTTCCTTCCTATTGGCATCCCTCCTAGTGCACGCAAAATTTTTGTGCAATGGCAGTAGAGTGGGCCGAAGCAAGAACCCCCCCCCTCAAACCGGCGAGCTGGCAAGCGCAACGCTAGGCGTGCACCCCGCTGAGGACCTCACTCTAACTCGAGGTAACATCTAACACCAGTTGCCTCGACCACGGTTAAGAACAACCACTGTGTGTACATTACAGTGGACAGCTGACGGGCCAAGGCCCCACCCCAATCCGACGAGCTAGTTAGTGCATCCGTGGGGTATCTTTTCGGAGCTGGAATACAGTTTGAATTCGCGGCATGTTCGGGGTTAACTGGCCGCTCCTTTTCTATGGGTTTGTGGTGTATTTTTTCGGAGCTGGAATACAGTTTGAATTCGCGACCGGTTCGGGGTTATCTGGCCACTCCTTATCTTTGGGTTTGTGGGGTATCTTTTCGGAGCTGGAATACAGATTGAACTCGCGGCATGTTCAGGGTTAACTGGCCGCCCCTTTTCTATGGGTTTGTGGGGTATCTTTTCGGAGCTGGAATACAGTTTGAACTCGCGACCGGTTCGGGGTTAACTGGCCGCTCCTTATCTTTGGGTTTGTGGGGTATCTTTTCGGAGCTGGAATACACTTTGAACTCGTGACATGTTGGGGGTTAACTGGCCGCTCGTTATCTTTGAGAATTATCGAGTCAATTTTGATTAAATCCTAGGGGATCCCACAGTGACGCTTGTGTTTTGTTCGGGAGAGCGTCTCGTTCGGTGTTGGAGGCAACACTCTGGTATTCGATTAGGGAAGCTGCCTATTGACCGGTGTTTAATTCGACTTCGCAGCGAGCGAGCCTTGAACGAGGTTAAATTGTTTTAGTAACTTCTTATAATCTTAAACGAATGGTATAGACGTCCAGGATTTCGGGCACGAGGCGCGCGGATCTGAACTCAATTGAACTTAAAGAACAGAGAAAAATTCTGTTTATTCTGTTTAATAAATTAGGTATGGAGTATTTTTTTTTCTAATTAAATATAACCTTTATACAATATTATCTATTTTTAGTGATGCTGGTTATTACTTTAAGTATGTGCTGGCTTCATTTACTTTGGTTAATGAACTGATTTCTTTATGGCCTAATCCTTATTTGACATAGTATGATCTTCCGGTTAATAGAATATTTTTTCCCCCGCGAGTGGGGATAAAAAAATCGGCAACCTCTTAAAAAAACACGTTATATCTAACGGGTGTTTTTTTAAGAGGTTGCCGATTTTTTTTTTGAATAAAACACATATAAAATTATGAAATGACCAAAATTTTTTTTTATTTGGTAGATAATTTTTTGGCATTTAACATTTAAACACAATTTCTGGCATATGGCTACCACGACTATTTTTCACAAATGTCATTTTTTTTTTTTCATAATGATTTGCCAAACAATACTGAGTAGAAATGCCACTTTGAGCTGTCAAAACAACTGTCATAAAATAAAACGACATCTATCGGAAAAACAAACCTCCTAAAAAAACACCCGTTATTAGGTATTGATTATACTAGAATTGATTAAAATTTTATTTTACAAATGGTCGCGAGAAGCTAGGCAGGCCTTGGACCGTAATGGTCTATCGCTCCGAATATTATTATTATTGATCTGACATAAATTTTGTGAGAACATCCGCTCTAAATAAACCGTTGACGGTATGTCTGGAGCAGGGTAAAATAATTCTAAACAATCGAAACAGAACAACAGACAAAAAATACATTCATATAAAATATCTACCTGCAATAAAAACCTACGGCGCGAGTTCATCGCTACGTCGGCAGAGGCAGCAGTGGAGCTGAAGTAGAATTAAGTTATCAAATATTGTTTAGTATGTAGTTAGTTATTTTTTGGAATCGAACAATAAAGGTCGTAAAACCAGAAAAATAATTGTTTTTGTCTTTTTTATTTAAATAAAAATTAACTGGCGCCACATGTGGTTTGGCGTATGACGCGTGTCGCGTGTGGCGCGTGTGATGGGTTGAAATTTGTTTTCGACTTCTTTGGGGTGTTTTTTAACCACCTTCCACACGACCTAGAAAGCTGAAATTTCGTGAGTGTCTAAGTCCAAAATAGCATTTATATTGTGCGTATAAAGCGTGCTACTTTTCGCGTGTGGCGCATGTAATGGTTTGAATTCGCGCCATTTTTGGGGTGTTTTTTAACCACCTTTCATATAGCTAGAGTGCTCGCGTTTGACGCGTGTGAAGCATGGAAAAAAGAATATACTTTGAAATAGCCGCGACCGCGACCGAAAAAAAACATTATTACTATATGCATACCGTTCCCGTGGAAGTGATGGCAAGGCGAGGATTTAGGTGTGTGCGAGTGGAAAAGCTTGTATATTTTTAACAATAGGTTTACTTTGTTCAATTTGTTACGTCTGGTAAAAGAAACGAGCTTATACGATGAATACGCAAGCTCTGTTCTATGCCTCTTCGTGTAGAAGTGTTTCAAAAATTTAGATTATGCCTTATCTCTTAGCTTCGCATTTTGCGAGTGCGTCAACCCTTCCATTTTCTAACCAAAGTCCACCAATTCTTCCGAATGTAGGCCTAGGTATGTCTTCAATTTATTTCCGTCGTCGGGTTGTTTCCAAAATTCTTAAAGAACTTGACCGCAATAAAGCAACTGGACCAGACGGTATTCCACCATTATTATTGAAAAGATGTCATCATAGTTTGGCTAAACCGCTTAGCAAATTGTTTCATCTCTCAATGAAGACAGGTGGTTTTCCGTCAATTTGGAAAATAGCTAAAATTCAACCCGTCCCGAAAAAAGGTGATAAGTCTGCACCTACTAACTATCGCCCTATTGCTCTGTTGTCAGTTTTATCAAAAGCAATGGTATCTATCATTAATTTCAAACTAATGAGCTATCTGGATTCGAATGCTCTTTAATCTGATGTACAGTATGGATTTCGAAAAAATCGATCTTCCGGTGAACTAATGACGTGCATGACTCATTGTTGGGAGCGAAGCCTTGAAAATCTAGGCGAATCAAGCGTTGTGTCCTTGGACATTTCTAAGGCTTTTGATAGAGTTTGGCATGATTGTCTTATTAATAAGATTCGTGCGCTCAACTTACACCCCTCTCTCATTACATCGATTGAGGATTATTTATGGAACCGCAAAATAAAAGTGGTATTGAATGGTTTTTCCTAATATTCGCATGAGATCAATGCTGGCGTTCCTCAAGGGTCATCCTTATCGCCTACATTATTCTTAATATATATCAATGACTTGTTGTCTTCTACAACATGTGATATCCACCCATTTGCTGATGATACAACGCTATCGGCTTCAATGGAGTTTGTTTGTCAAAAAGAATGCAATTCTCGCTTGATTGGTTCGCGTAAATTAATAAATTCGGCAATTCTGTCGAACATTCAAGTCAGTCTTGATTGGGGAAGATCTAATAGGGTGGAATTTAACCCAAATAAATTCCAGGCTTGTCGTTTTTCTCAAAAGGCAATTCAACATTACGTAGCACCAGTAATTAATGGTGCCACTATTGCGAGATCAGTTTCACTTAAGATGTTAGGTTTGAAAGTTTCTAGTGAACTTTCCTGGAAGGAACATATTTATGAAATCTCAAAAAGAGCGAGCCAATGCTTGGGCTTTATAAGACGTTGTAACTTTTACTGCAGCCCCTCTGAAGTTTTTAGATTATATAAATCTTATGTTAGACCAATTTTAGAATTTAATTCATTTGTTTGGGGTGGGGCTCCAAGATCTCATTTGGTTCATCTTGATGGAATTCAAAATAGAGTTATCCGTTTGATAAATGATGTAACCATTACTTCATCTCTTGATTCAATTGGAGCATAGACGTAATGTTGGAGCTTTATCTGTTTTCTACAAATTTTACAACGGTAGATGTTCTTCAGAAACCCGTTCTCTATTCCCAGGTCCTTTTGTCAGCAACGTTAACACTCGTTTGAGGTCTAATCAACATAGATTTGCCTTAAAACCGTTCTCATGTAGAACCCAACACTTCAAATCGTCTTTTTATCCGAGAGTGACTTCGATGTGAAATCAATTGGTCGACTCCGTATTTCCCGAATCTTATAATTTACAGGCCTTCAAAATAGCTGTCAACAACTTCCTGAAGGACGACCGTAGTGTTCATTAGAGGATACGATTATTTTATATAATAAAATTATTATTGATTGTATTTTTTGTATTATTTATAATATTCGTTGTTTATTTTGTAATATTTTCTTGGTCAAGGTTTTTTGTAGTTTTCCCTGACCATTATTCATTGATAAAAGTATTTGGACTCGCGTCGTTGAAAATAATCTGAAATCGGCAACAAACGTGAGGAATGTGTTATATTGTAATTCACATTCCTTCGAATTTTTAATTTTAATAAAGGGAATAGCCCAACTTTTTGCCGTGACGAAAGTCTTAAAAAAAAAAAAAAAAAAAAAAAAAAAAAATGGAGGGACCTACAATTTAAAGCCGGATCCGAACGGTGATTTAAGAAGCTTTCAGTGACAAGTTATTACTCTCGGACGTTTTTCAAACTTTCGCGAGAGGTGGGACACCGTGAAAAATACTTTTGGTGTTACTGGGATTCAAATCACGAACCCCCTGCTCAGCAGTCCATGCTCCTATCCAGTGAACCACGGCGCCCACGAATACAAGTTCACAGTTAGTACTTAAGCGCGAGAAGGATGGGTGTCGAATGTAATGACTTCTGCAGAGGTTGCTTTGACGAAGAGGAGGAAGAGACCATAGAGCATATCTTCTCTGCTCATGTCCGGCACTAATGCACAGAAGGCACAAACATTTGGGTAAGCGGTTAATGAATAACCTATCAGATCTCGAAAACGGTAAAGTGCGAGATATACTCCGATTCATTAAGAGCACTGAATGGATCCTCTGAATAGTGGAAAGGTGTAAGATCCTATGGTAATACAAAGGACCCCGTATGGTCTATTTGAGCATTAGCTGCAACCTAACCTAACCTAGTACTTAAGACATTACTAAACTTAGTACAATTTTTTTTATATTTTTTTAATGAAGTAAAATGCTAACCTTTTAATATCTCGCAAAGGAGAAAAAATGGACTTACACGGTTTCAAAATAAACGGTTCATTTATGTAAAAAGTAATAACACTCAATTACTACAAAGCAAAGATTTATTTCTAACATTATTTTAGTTGGTCAGAATAATTTGAAATATTTTTTAAACACATTTGATATTTTTCCAGGGTATACTCACATTCTACAAATGACCACACACACAATGAATATTTGTGGAAGAGTACTCAAATTTCACAATATATTATTATTGTTATTAATATTGTTACGAAAAGTAGTTATTAGCGCATATAATAGAACTCGAATCCTATGATAAATCGCAATGTACATACTGCATACTAAAACTAGGCACTGAATTAGAATTAAGCACTTTTATTAAGCATACTTTTAGGCTGTAAGGCTTATTAGATTATTTGATTATTTCGCACCAGATGATGAAATTCCTGCTTCCAATTACCTACTATCTTCCTCATAACTGCGTACTCAAACCAGACAGTTCAACTACAAGATTGCGAGTTGTCTTTGACGGCTCGGCAAAGACGAGCAGCGGATCTTCTTTGAATGACATTTTGATGGTGGAACCGGTGGTCCAAAATGATCTTGTATCTGTTCTGTGTCGTTTTAGGTCATACAGATATGCATTCAGCACAGACTACATTAAGACGTTGGGCATTTTTTGGCAACCCCAGAAGGATGCTTTTCAATTTTGCGTGCAGCTGTTCTCCAGCAAAGCCAAATTGACGAAACGGATCGTCATCTCCGAAATTGCTTGATCCGCTGGGATTAGTATCCCCCGTCGTGGTGATGGGCAAACTGTTCATGTAGAGACTGTGATAGCTTAAACTGGATTGGGATGAGAGTCTTCCCATGAATTATCATATTATTGGCAAACGTTTAGATCAAATCTATGTGATCTGAGTCAAATTTCTATTCCACGCTTCCTATTTAGAGACAGTGTGCCGAATGGTGAAATCGAACTGCATGGGTTTGCAGATGCCAGCGAAACTGCATTTGGCGCGGTAATCTACACCAGATGTGCACAACCGAACGGACAGTCTATTGTGCAACTGTTGTGCTCCAAATCAAGGGTAGCACCACTACAAAAATCAACAATACCACGCCTGGAACTGTGTGCGGCATTGCTGTTGGCGCAGTTGATATCACAAATTCGACCAATTTTGGATTTTCCTATTAGTGATATCTATCATCTATTGCACGGACTCAACAATTGTTCTCCATTGGTTGCAAGCGTCGCCATTCAATTTGAAATCCTTTGTGGCAAATAGAGTCACCCAAATTCAGGAGTTGACGAATCCACAGCGATGGTATCATATTGAGTCAGCGCAAAATCCAGCCGATGTCGTTTATCGAGGAATAATGCCGGTAACATGCGACTTGTGGTTTCATGGACCACAAATGCTACGATCTCTGAAGTCCCCGTGGCTTACTACAACGATGCCACTAAATCATGAACATCTAGACTGCGAATATAAAAGGGGTGCGACTTTGATGTATATACCTGCAACCGAAGACAATCTATTCCCATGAATGAAATATATCAATAACTACCGTAAATTAACAGGAGTAAGTGGCACATGTAAGCAGATTTGTGAACAATATCCGCTAGAAGAAAAATAAACGAATATCCGGACCCCTGAATAGCCAAGATGTCGAAAGGGGTTAAGGAGGTATTGTTCACCTGATTCAAATGGAATGCTTTCCAGACGTAAAAAATGGACTGCAAAGGAAGGATTTTATCATTCATTCAACCCACTTGAGGAGTCTATCACTCTTCCTTGAAGCGAGCGGTATTATTCAAGTCGGCGGTAGATTGCAGTTTTCCTCACTGCCATATTCCACAAAACACCCTATACTTCTTCCCATCCATTCACCAAAACTCTGCTTACGCACTTACACAGAAAATATCTTCACATTGGTCCTCAGGCATTATTGGCCACAGTTTTGGCCAATCCATGGTCGAAAGTTGGCATCCCAAGTATTTCGAAATTGTATCAGATGTCGCCGACTTAAACCAATGCCAATACTGCAGCAGATGGGGAATTTGCCAAGGGAGCGAGTGGAGATAGCCCCACCATTCCACTGTGTTGGAATTGATTTCTGTGGTCCATTCTACATCACACAACGAGTTCGTGGCCGAGCACCAGTCAAAACATACCTCTGTCTTTTTGTCTGTTTTGAAACAAAGGCAACCCACTTGGAACTAGTTGCAGATCTTTCATCAGCTGCCTTTCTCGGTGCATTTAGACGTTTTTGTGCTACAAGAGGCTTGTGCAAGAAGGTTGTATCAGACAACGGTACAAGCTTTGTAGGCGCAAATTCAGAATTGCACCAATTATATCAGCTTATTCAAAAGTCCGAATTGCATCACGAACTCAAGCATATGTGTCAGGAGGATAAAATTGAATAGACTTTCGCACCACCACGGACACGGTTTCCTCACTTCGGTGGTTTATATGAAGCGGCTGTAAAATCCGCCAAATATCATCTGCGTCGTGTGATGGGAAACAGTATTTTTTTTACCTATGAAGAATTAAATACGTTGTGCAAACAAGTGGAAGCCATCTTGAATTCCCGGCCCACAACACCACTCACATCAGTTCCTGACGGTACAGTCATTCTTACTCCTGGACATTTCCTGATCGGTCGGCCTCTTATTGCAATTCCTGAACCGGACATCACTCATGAATCAATTGGGTACAACAAACGATGGCGCCTAATTCAACAGTTGATTCAACATTTTTGGTCTAGGTGGTAAAAGGACTACCTACAAGAACTGCAGCATCGGCGCAAATGGACTACTCAACAACCCAACATTAAAATTGTCCAAATTGTTCTCGTGAAGGATGACAATCTTCCTCCCATGAAATGGCAAATGCCAAAAATTGTAGCAACAAATCCTGGAGCCGATGCCTTAATTCGGGTGGTCAGTGTTAAAATACAGACAGGTGTGTATCAACGATCCTACACCAAATTATGTTCGCTACCACTTGACGTTGAACTTGATGAGAGTTCAAGGCGGGGATAATGAACACGCAAAACAAGTGAACAAAAAATTAAATGAACACCAAAACAAACAAACCCAATAACGATAACTCGTTCTACTTTGGGATGCGGTGTCATCGGAGAGAAAGAAATAAGTTGGGCTGTGTGGTGTGACCGGACCGACATACTCCTCCATTCATCTCGCTTAAATTAGTAAAATATATATTTAATTAGTGTTTTCAATAAAAATATTTCTATTGCTGTGCATTGCAACAATTGCAAATTCAATTGTTTTATATTAAAATCAACTGCAGTTGCCAACACCACTAGTATTCAAGACAGTTGAAAGCGTAATCATCAGTTCCAGTGGTATTGCAGCTTCAGGTATTGTACGACAGCGGTCTAAGCAAAAACACTTGCTCTAGAATTATTCAATAATAACTCGTCCTTTGGGATCACTCCTCTCCCGTAATCGGTTATTCTTGAGTTTATTTCTTTGGTTACCCAAGTATGGGGACATGCTACTTTGTATTGGGTTGTTTTAAGCCTACCCATAAGCTTATAAATTAAGTATGAGTTTGAAAAATGCCGTTGTAACGGTATAAATGAAATAAGGTTCAGAGTATTTTCAAGGCAAAAATACTAGTACCCCAGTGTGGGCTGTAAATGCAATTGTATGGACTATGCAGACCTATATCATAACCTTTTATGCATTTATATCAGAAATATCCATGCATTTATAATATAACTCTGATTCCTATATATATATCAAAACTTTATGTCATATGTATGTTGTAACAAAGTAGATTTAAATCGACTACGTGACACACCCTACAACTAATGTCCGAAACGTCCGTCCGCCCAAAACACAACATGCATATACGCACTGCCGTACGGCACACACAAAATGCGGCCAACAAACAGGCAGGCATACTGTGTCGTACATGCAGTCGACAAGACGTATATATACGTGACAATATATCGTACAATACACACCGGCTCGCATATATGGTGGAATGTCGCTTATAAATTGCAAACACTGGTCCACATGTCATTACACAAGTACCTATTGGAATTTCACATCGGTGATAAAACACCATAAAATTCCTAGCTAGTTATTATTTTAAAGTAATGACATGGGGACCACAAACACTAGGCAAGTCGTCGAGAAATTACTGCGACCTGAGTAATGTCTCGATGTTCTATACGAACCAGCTGTTTGGGGAATTTCTGGCGAAATTGCAAAAGCATTGACTGATTAATATTCACTCTGCTTTGCTACTTTACCATACCGTTCCACCCCAGCACCACTCCGCCGCATGCAATTGCATTAGTCTGACTGATATATATTCACTCGGCTCATGCAGTACATTCGCTCCGTTACACAATGCACCGAATAATTTATATTCCCTCTGCCTTGTGAAGCGGTGCCGCACTATTCGAAGTCCAAATACTCCCGGCATAAGGGACTGAGTGGGTTCACTCACTGCAGTCACTTCAGTTCGCACACTCGCCGGGGCACTGACTGATATATTCACTCTGGCTCGACAATAGGGGTGCACCGTCTGCACCGATGTGCAAACGCCCCGAGCCAATTGAAATTGGACTCTCTTTCACACATGCGCGTACCCAGCCAGGCACTGACTGGTATATATATTCACTCTGCCCTGGTAGTGGTGCCGCACCATCCGTACCGACGTACGAACACCATTGAGTGAGTATTCACACTCACGCAATACACCGCATGGCACTAGCGGACCCGCTGTCCGACTAGTACCCAAAACCTTCTCTATAGAAAGCCCAACTCTACGCATACTAATGCTGTAAACCAAGACCAAACGCATGTGTGTTTGTGGGATGTGAATACAGTGTACAAAAAATAAGAAGTCGCAAAGAGCGAGAAACGTAAGATGTGGTAGTGGGAAACAGAAATATTTTATATGGATTTTGCTCTTTAGTTGATTACTAAATACAAATACGTTTGGTCTCAATCTAAGCATGTTTCTGTGTACGATCGGAACAGTTGGGCTTTCTATAGAGAAGGTTTTGCTAGTACCCCATCAAACTCCCCTCCCATGCCTTCTCCCGTAGTAGTATTAGTATTAGCATTAGTAGTATTATCGTAGAAAATAGTTTTAAGTATAACGACGTTGTAAACGTATAATATATAAATAAATGAAACATATGTTCTTTTAATTTGTAACACTGCGCAACACGAACCCTGGGTGACCGGCGAGCGTCACCCGAGCAAACACGTTACAATGTATCAAAATTGCAGTTGGCATATATATACCCAGACTCTATGTTCCTATATATATAAATATATATACTATCGTACTATGCAACCGCATTTGCTAAGTAATGAAGCTTTGGGCACGCCGATTAACGGCGATAGCAATTTGTGGGCCCTATTAGAAATAGAAAACGTTTTTTTGTACTAATTGAATTTTCATGGAAATAAATATGGTTAAGTAACAACTGAGTTCTTACAAAACGTAATTTCGATTCCAATTTTTGCCAATTTAACACAACACAACAACAAAATCATTATATTAATTCTAAGCATTAAGTCACGAATAGAAAAATTAAAAATTAAAAGTTCAGTCTAATAAAGTACTCAAAGCAGTAAAGTAAAAAGTTTTTTTTTTTTTTTAAAGCCGCGAAGTAATAGCGACTTAATTCGCGCGCCCAGGTCGATCGTGCCTCCCATGGGATGTGGCCAGCAGACAAAACGGCCGCACCTCCGGTAAACAGCCTTGACCCTGGGTTCCATTAAATTTACCATTACACTTTAGTGACTCTTCCTGCGATGCGGGACTGAACACTTTTTGTGTTAAGGTGACGAATACCGGCTGAAGAGTTTTCTTAATTATGAAGAGTTTATAAAATCTATTACTTTTTTTTATTTGTTATTTTTCTTTTAAGTCAGCCGTAAGAAAAGCCGTAAAAAATAAAACCAATTAATTTCTAGTTTTATTTTAATAAAAATATACAGTCCTCTTTTTAAAATCGAACATTTGGTCCTGAACGAACCGGATGCAAGTAAAAATATATATTAAAATAAACATAGTTATATTTTATTTGATGTACGACCATTGATTTACCGTATCTATCTGATGTACTGTTTCGTGTTACAAAAAATTCACTGCGTCTTCGTTATCCAGCAGTACAGTGATACAAAGCTATCTGATGCACCCTATAAAGTACAATGCTACCAACTATTCGATGCTAAAAAAAAATTAAGCTGGCTATGGTAGCACAACCGCATCATGATCATACGACTTCTACTTTGGCTGCATAGAGAAACACATCTGAATTCATCACTGTATAATTAAACTCAACCTTTTGTTCTTGTTACGTTAAATTTGTTTTAAGGGTCACCGCTCTAGCCAACATCCGGTGAAAGGCGTAGATGGTGTAGAACAGCAAGTCGGTAGGACTAGATGGAATATCCTCAGAGCTTCTGCGTGCCGCTCCAACGACATCAGCAGAGCTTTTATATCCTCTTGTAGAGCGAGCTTGTGAGGCAGAAAGTTTCCCCGACGAGTGGAAGGAGGGAATGATTGTCAAGCTCCCTAAAAAAGGTAGTCTTATGAAGTGCGAAAACTTGAGAGGCATTTGCGTTCTTCCTGCAGTTGCAAAGGTAATAGCCAAAGTAGTACTTGAGCGAATTAAGGAACATTTGGAAGATACACTCGTTGCCGAACAAGCAGGTTTTCGCACTGGATCCTCCTGTGTAGACCACATAAACACACTGCGGATCATTATTGAACAGTGCGTTGAATTCCGGTCACCAATGCACCTATGCTGTTCAACGATTTTGAGAAGGCGTTTGACACCTTTCAACAGACGGTTTTCATCTGGCTCACCTTGCGCAGGAGAGGTATACCCGATAAACTAATAATAATAATATTCGGCGCGACAGACCATTGCTGTCCAAGGCCTTGCTTCTCGCAACCATTTGTGTTGAGCATGTATGTTTTTGCACACAAATGGAGGGGACCTACAATTTAAGGCCGGATCCGGACGACGTATTGAGAAGCATTCCATGACAACTTTTATTACTCTCGGAACGTTTGTCACCCACAGCAATTTGCTTCGCGCAGCTTTATCTACTGGAAACAAGGGAATTCGTTGGACTCTTACATCTCATCAAGTTAATTAAAAGCTCAAAATTGGCTTCGTGAAAGTGGAAAGGTAACGATCCTGTGGGACCACAATAGACCGTCACCGGTCTAACTGTGCGAATGCCTAAGCTAACCTAAATGTCGAAAAAGGACTAATCCAAAAACAATAAAATGCAACTAATTTATGAAAAAATTAAAAGTTTTATTCATTAACTTCAAAATCAATTGAAAATTTAATCAAGGACTATAAGTAGGCCTTATTAACTGCCCACAGAATAGCAGCGAGTTTGTTTCCCTATCGACAATCATATAGGTAAACGGTCGGTCGAAAAAAAACTTTTAGAGCATAAGTCGTGTTGTCAAATGATGTAACGGCGCCTGGTGTTGTTCCTTCCTCGTTGACAATAACTTTTGCATTTTGTTGCAGATTTGAGATGGACATCAATGGTTGAATATTTTTCAGATTTCCCGGAATGAAGACATCTTTAACGCACATCTACATATTTTTAATAAAATATCAGTCAAGTGATATTAACTTTAAGTCAGAGCTGTGGAAACATACATTTTGTAGAATTTCATTGGCTGTAAAGCCAAATGATACAGTGAACTTGGGCAAATACACTTCGACTTTTTTATCCCCTAAATCTCTCAAGCTTTGGGCCAGTTTCGACAAAACTTCCGCAATTCCAATGGTTTTAAGACTCCGATCACAGAGGCTTCTAAAAGATTGTCAAAACAAAACTGAAACATGTGCATGATTCTATTAACTGTTACTTAACCCACAAGGGTGACAAGAGCACCATCGAAAAACGGGTATCATTTCCATAGGGCAGCTCAACAACTCGACTTTTTAAATTCAAATCTCGTAAATTAGCAATAGGTGAGGTTTTACTTATCATAGTAACTGTTGTTATTATATTGTCGCTGTCCTTGTCATAAAACGGTACTTCTTGTTGTGATAAAGTTTTGTCAAAAGGAAGCTAAAAAATCATAACGGTTAATTAGCACTGTGTTAAATGATATCGCCATTTCGTATACCTTCCATTGACCCTTAAAGTACAATGTCGTTAACATAACAAGCTCAATGCTATTCAAATCTTCAGGATCTAGAACATCAGTGATAAAATTATTAGTAGCCCGCCGCACTTTATCGTTTATGGTGGCAGCAGCTTCTTTTGGTTTCGTATAATCAACTGGAATTATATCTGCCCCGCAACATTGTTCCATGATATCTTTAAAATCACAATAGATTGGCATACAAGTGCTCGGAAAAAGAGCTTGCAAGGTTTTTATTTCGACAGACGATGTATTAATGCTGTTGAAGATATGATGTAAACGAATTACTATACCTTCTCCATCTCAACTTATAGCCGTCACTTACTTGAGATTTTTGTGGATAATCTGATAAGCTTGACTTAATGTCTTCTTATCGTCGGGAACACCTAACGCAGTTTGCAGTTGCTTACGACTTGAACCAGTTGCACCTTCAGTGATTAGCAGAAGAAGTGACCAAATTGAAATTGGTGAACCCACAAAGTCAACTCCAGTCGGATAGTACTGCTCGGAGAGTTTCAAGAATAAATCCAGTGAAAACTTTTCGAGACCTTCATTGGTTGTCTGTAGAATTGCGCGTTGATTGGAAGTAAGTTTCAATGACTGGTTAAATGGTGTTTCCCCAGGGAAATGAAATGTCCAACCAGCCTTAATAGTTGACGCAAAACATACTGCCACTAAAAGTGGCGCTATCTATATCATTAACACAAGCGTTTAGGTTAATAATGAATTATATTGATCAGATACAAAATGGTGTATGCTACATGTGGATTTACATTGATGTATTTAGTTACTTAAGGTAGGTCTACATAGGTTCTCGTTACATCTCCCTTGTTTTTTTTATATATATATATTAATAGTGGTTTAACATTAATTCTTATTATGATATATTTCAAATAGTTTTAATCTTATCTAATTATGTATTTTTACGTGTTTACTTTTAATTGTTGTGCAACCGTAATAAACTAAAGAAAAAAAAATCATATTGTTCTGTTTACGTTAATTATAGATTCAATCTTGACACGGGCTTTATTACTCTTCCTGAACGTGTGGTTATTTGTGTCACACCTGTGTCTTGTTGAATTTTGATATCATTGTCTTTTGCAATAGCTTGTGTTGTATTACTAGTATTTGGGTTGTATGAAATGTCTGGGATGATTTCCGTTTTCGGTGTAATATACGCTGTAGTCTTAGCCAAGTGATGTTTGTTTCTACGGAATATTCGCTCGTCATCTGTTTTTACTATTAATGACCTTGGCGCGTCTGCTTTGTCAATCACTGTACCAGGGATCCATTCTCTGTGACCTGTCTGCATTCTGACTTTATCGTTGATTTCTAATTCTGGTGTTTCTTTTGTACCTCTGTCGGCGTACGATTTTTGCTTCTCCCTTAAACGTTGTAAGTTTTCTGTTACGTTTCGAATCGATCTGGGCTTCGGATGCCCTGCTGGTTGGACCAACTACCCAGCAACGGGCCAAGTTATAGCCATGTTGCATGCTACGCACTTAGGTGTAGAAAAATCACGACTACGTGCACGTAGGCTAGTTTATTGGCCGGGAATATCGAAGGACATTCAAAAAGAAATTCAAGCGTGTCGGGTTTGCGAAAAGTATAGGTACAATAATGCAAAAGAACCGTTGAACCAGCCATGAGTCACCTAAGTTTGCATGCGAAAAAATTTCCATGGACATATTTGAACATGGTGGCGTGTCATATTTGGTTATTATTGATGCATATTCCAACTGGTGGAGAGGCTTCGGGATAAGGCAGTGGATCACATAATAAAGATTCTTACTTCTCGGCTATTTGCCATTTGGGTGTTCCACAAAAGATTCGATCGGATAACAGTCCCTTTAATAGCCGCAAGTTTAGGGAACTGGCAGAAGAGTTTAACTTCAAACTTATATTTTCAAGCCCACGATATCCTCAGAGCAATGGACTGGCAGAAAAGGGTGTCGCAATTGCCAAGCGAATACTTAAAAAATGTTTAGAGGAGGGAAAGAAAGATGATTTCCAATAGTATAATGCCACACCGTTGGTTGGCTAAAGTGTTGCTGTCACCAACTCAGCTCTTCATGGGGAGGGAAATCAAAACAAAAATACCAACAACGACAAACAATTTGAAACCACATGAATTTAGCTCGGAGGACGTTTTGAAATGCATTGAAAGTAAAAAGCAGCTTCAAGCTGAATATTACAATAATCCGTTGTTATGCAAAATTTCCTTTGAAAGTTGGGATATTGCAAAATATTCGGGCTCGAGCATCAAAACCTTCATCCAATTTGAAAGAGAGCGATAGAATAATGTTTAAAAAAAATGAAAATGACTGGTTTTATAGTACGATTGTAAGAAAGGTTAATGATAGGTCATACATAGTTAGTGATAGCGAAGATAATCTTTTTAGACGGAATAGGCGACACATTAGCAAATCAGTAAATAGTGAACAAAGAAATATATTAGAGGTTAACACCTATGCCAGCATCGACAATGATGATACAATACATGACACTTTATTGAATACATGAAGACGGCCTTCTGTGGTCTCCAAGCTGGATTTACCAGTGAAATCAAAGCTGCTCTTGATCTCAAGGTTTAGCCTCTCGAATCTGCTGTCTCTGATCTGGATAAACGTATAGAATCCAACAGTATTGCCTTATTAGCGTACGATTCGCGTATTTCTGCACTGGTTTGTCAACAAAATTCGCTGGAAGTATTTTCGGAGAAGGTAGATAAGCTGGCTAAAGGAGTAACATCGATGGATCGTAGTCTGGAGTTCCAAACTATCGAAAGTCTTGACAGGATTTTGCAAGATTTTGTCTTGAGAATGCTTGTGGCGGTGGGTGTTGAAGCGTCGCCTGCCAACGTAGAATGGTGCCATCGTCTCGCCAGGTCACCGGGATCTGTTATTGTCGTCCTCAGCCATGTGTGGCTTCGTGACGATCTCTTGAAAATATACTACAGAAACACAGATTTGAAATTGTCGGATGTAATTGGAGGAGATATCCACTCCAGGATATATCTCAATGAAAACCTGCCACCGTTTGCGTGAAGCGTTTTTGTTTGCAAAAGAAAAAGGACGGTCTATTATCATAAGTCTCTATATTAAATGGACGCGTCAAGGTTATTACGTCGAGTGGCAACAAATTTACGGTTCTATCTCAGGAGGATGTTCGCGAATGCTTGCTGCCTGCTCAACAAGTTCTTCGGCAACCGGTCGGAGATGGATAGCAACTATTATGTTCCCACCTACCTCATTCCATTATCCTCGCACTTGTCCTATTTGATCTTTGGTGATACCTAACCTCTTATTATTATGATTATTTTCTCCATTTTTATTGTTATAAATACATTGACTTAATAATTTACTTGCTTTTTTCTCATTTATTACTTGAATTTAGCGTGGTGGCTTATGCTGGACTTGTGATGGCTTTTATCTTTTCATTGGATTCTAACACACTGCATCCGGTTGCGAGCGACAATTTTCTGCTAAGAGCTGCCCTCTCTACAAATAGGCAACGTCATTTTAATGTGGGACACATCCACGCCCAGAGTCTTGTTGCGCGGCGCTTAAGTAAACTGGAAGAGCTACGTAACCTTCTTGTTATTGGTTATCTGGATGCTCTGGGTATTTCTGAGACTTGGCTTAAACCCACAGCGCCAGTTACATATACGAACCCTTCAAAACCTGACAAATTCGAAGAATTTATGAAAACAATAAAACTGTAAATCTATTGCATCAGCATAATTAACAGTGGAATAGTTTCATGAATGCTTTGGTTGTAACGGCACTTCCGCTCCGGTTTGTATTAAGACATTTTTTCCATCATCCAGACAGTTTTCCTGGAATTGTTTTTTTGATTAAATGCTTACAGGTAGAAGTGGCGTCCGGTCACACCATAAAAATTAAAGGGAATTGTTGTGAAGAATTATGCTGATGAAATAGATAAGAATACATAGTAATATGAAAAGAGAATTTATATTGTAAATTTAGTCTTAGTTTCCCCATTAAGAGTAGAGGTTGGATTTTCAAGAACTTAGCAAATAAAAATTGATTTCAAAAAGTAACCAAAGTGTTTTTTTTAACTAACAACGTAATCCGGTTATATGAATGGCGCAGTCGGTAGGATCCTAGTGAGTAAAAGGATCCAGTGATACGAACCGAATTAAAGTAAATTTTGTACAGTGGGTATTTATTAAAATTGAAGTGAAACACCACATTAGTGCAGTGAGCTCTTACAATTATAAATAGACACTACAAAAGCAAATTAATTAAAACACAAAATAGTGCAGTGAACAATTAAGAAAAAAAAAATTGAACGCCACTATATAAATAAAATAATTGTGCAGCAAACCCTTAGAAAAAGTGAACACCACTATATAGTGCAGTGAACATTGATGTCAAGTGGACGCCACAATCCTTTTTTAAATTTTTTGAAAATAAGTTCTAAAAGGCAACGAATATTCGACAAAAACCGAACAATGGAGGAACAAGCTCAAGAGCAGATCAGCCTGGCAGACGAACTGATCAGGAAAGAGCAGCAACTGGAACGCTTGCGCCAAGCTTATGTAGAATTACAGCAACAAGCGCAACAATTACAGCAAAATCCAGCTTTACAAGACGGACAGCAACAACAATGGCAACAGTTACAACACCAACAACCACAACATAATCAATTGGACAGGATCCAGAAAAATGTGGCATATTTACCAGTGTTTACGGGTATCGGAGAAATTACAATCAATTCATTCCTGAGCAGCGTGGAGTACCTACTATCAACAATATTGGATGAGGAAGTAAAGAAGGAAGCTACAAAAGCCATTTTTTATAGAACTATACAAGGCCCAGCCAAGAACGTGATAATCAATATTCCGGAACCAGACAACTGGCCGCTAATAAAGGAAACACTGAAACTACGGTATCGTCCTGATATTGAACCACACCAACTCTACAGGAAGATATCAAATCTTAAGGTAAATAATGTTAATGAACTATTGACAGAAATTCAAGAAATTAAATATAAGTCGGACGAATTATTAATATACTATACAGGTGATCACTACATTGACCTTAGTAACATAGACAGTTTATTAGTGAACACAATAAAAGAAATGACGCAAGGAACTTTACTAGACAAAATTTATAACGACGGACATTTAAATAACATTTTGAAAATAATGACAAGCAGAAGATTTGAAGACAGTTGTATTAGGACAGAGTATAGAAAATTCAAAATAAAGGAGGATAGGTCAACAAACGTATGGAACAATAGGTATCAGGATAAAAGACAACAACATAATAATGCACATGCAAATTTTAGAACTAGAAACATAGATAAAAGAATTAATAATGTACCACAGACAGGACAATGGAATAGGAACCCTCAATACCAAAATAATTCAGGCCAACATAGGCAAAATAATAATTTTAATGCAGGAAGGATTAACAGTTTTAATAGGTTCGGAAATTCAGGCCAATATCGCCAGAACCCATTTAGACAAGTTGCAGTTGAACCCATGGAGGTTGATACTATAGAAAAAGGCAATAAATATTATAATAATAACATCCAGAGGGTCGGGCAGGTAGGACACCCTAGGTCATGTTACAGCCAAAATCGCTTGGAACATCCTAGGCAAAACCTAAACGAACCCATGGATCATGATAACATAGAAAAACGAAAAACATATGATGATAATTTGGAAATATATGGTACAAAAAATATCCAGGAGGTCGGGCAGGTAGGACACCCTAGACCATGTTGCAGCCAAAATCGCTTGGAACATCCTAGGCAAGACCTAAACGCACCTATGGAATCTAATAACACGGCACAACATAATGAGGAGGATAATTTTTTTCGAAAACCGACTCTGACCTTTTACCCATCATAACAATTACCATTAATGGAAAGAAATACATTGCTCTGATAGACACAGGAGCAAATCTAAGTTTAATTGACAGTAATATAAAAGACTTTAAAAGAAATCTATTAGAAAGACCCATTGAATTCAGCACAATAACAAAGAAAGATGTAATTAGATTTGAAATAATAACTGACCCACCTGATGAATTTAATCTGGCAGGAAATGCAAAAATTAAATGGAAAATGACAGAATTAAAAGGAAGAAAATATAATTTTATAATAGGAATTGACCTATTAAATTGTTTTAATACAGTAATAAATTTAATAGATGGTTGTATATCATTTAACGATAAAATAACATCTTTTTTATTGAATCCGTATAAAAGCCTTCAAGTCTGTACATTGGAAGGAATAGATTTTGACTGGAATAGAATCCAATTAGATCAATTGAATGAGGAAGAATATAAAGAAATTAAAAAAATATTGATTAGGTTTAGAAAATTATTTTTTAAAGAAGGTGACAGATTAACTAGCACTATGAAAATACAGCATGAAATTAGAACAACGACAGATGAACAAATTAACGCTAAATTATATAGATACCCACCACAACATGAAACCGAAGTAAGAAAACAAGTTCAAGAAATGGAAGAACAAGGGATAATTAGAAAAAGTAGTTCAAGATATGCCAGTCCTTTGATAGTTGTACCTAAAAAAATGGATAATTCCGGAAAACAAAAATACAGACTAGTGGTAGATTACAGAAAATTAAACGAAATCTCAATAGATGACAAATTTCCGCTGCCCAATATAGATTCAATCCTAGACAAGCTAGGAAGGGCTCAATATTTTACGACAATAGACTTAGCTAAAGGATATCATCAGATTTTAATTAGAGAAAGAGATAGACAAAAAACAGCTTTCGTTACCCCACACGGACTTTATGAATTCATAAGAATGCCGTTTGGTCTAAAAAATGCACCAGCGACATTCCAACGACTAATGAACGAGACGTTAAGAGATTTCATAAACAAAACATGTGTAGTTTATTTAGACGATATACTAATTTTTAGTACATCTTTGAGCGAACATATAAAAGCCATAACAGACATTTTTAAAGTTTTAGAACAGGCAAACTTAAAAATTCAAATTGATAAGTGCAACTTCATGAAAAAAGAGACGGAATTTCTAGGACATATACTTACAAAAGAAGGACTTAAACCAAACCCAGATAAAATAAAAGTAATACAATCATTAGAAATCCCAAAAACAGAGAAACAAATAAAAAGCTTTTTAGGGTTAACAGGATACTATAGAAAATTTGTTAAGGATTACGCCAAGGTAGCCCAACCTATAACAAAATACTTAAAGAAAGGGGTAAAAATAAATATAAAAGATCCAATGTACATAGAAGCTTTTGAAAAATTAAAATCCCTCATTATCTCACATCCAATTTTGAGATATCCAAATTTTGAAAAACAATTCACGCTTACAACGGATGCTTCGAATTATGCAATAGGAGCCGTTCTTTCGCAAGAAGGACATCCCATTTGCTTTGTATCTAGGACATTAAATAACCACGAGAGAAACTATTCAGCAACAGACAAAGAATTTTTGGCAATTCTATGGAGCGTAAATTACTTACGACCATATCTTCACGGACGACGACTTAAAATTTTTACGGACCATCAACCCATCAAATTTTTACACACGAAATATAAAGGAAAAGATATGTCGCCAAGACATCAACGATGGCTTTTGAAATTGGGGGAATATGATTTTGACATAGAATATATAAAAGGAAAAGAAAATAGGGTAGCAGATTTTTTGAGTAGAATAGAAAATGAAGTAGATACAGGTCAGAAGAATAATGAAATTAATGATTTTAATATAATAAACAATGTAGAAGATGATAATACATCAAAGGAAACAGTTCATTCAGCAATAGAAAATCTACAGGATCACTTTTATATTAAAGAAGAATTAGTAAATAAGTACAAAACTCAGATTATACTAACTAATAATAAAATAGAAGAATGCAAGATGATACATAACAAAGGAATAATTTTTATAGCAGAAAGCGAGTTTGAAATAATGGGTGAAATATTCAGAAAATATATTAAAAAAGGAAAAATTGGAATATATTCAGAACTATCCGAACGAAGTTACAATGTAGTTCAGGAAAAATTAATAGAAATGTTTTCTAACGATAGACAAATAAAATTTACTAAATGCACAATAAGAGCTCAAGATATAGAAACAGAAACGGAAGCAGTTAAACAAATATCCTTTTATCATGTTAGAGAAAGTGTACACTCAGGCATCCTTGAAACTTACAATCAAATTAAAAATAAGATATATTACCCAAAACTATTAGAGTTGATTCAGTTAGTAATTAACCAATGTGATTTATGCCAAGAAGTAAAATATGATAGGAATCCAATTAAACAAAAATTTGCGGTTACAGAAACACCATCGAGTAAAAATGAAATACTGCATATTGATACTTATGTTATGAAAGGATTTCGATTTTTGACCATAATAGATAAATTTTCTAAATTTGGTACAGCTTATCCTTTGAATGATAGGAATCCCATAACTATCATCGAACAATTAGAAGACCATTTCACTAAAATAGGAAAGCCAAAGAAAATAGTAGTAGATAATGAATTTAAGGCTATAAGGATAAAGGAATTTTTGGATAGTGAGAATATAGAAATACATCTGACAAAACCTAACACTCATACAGGTAATGCCGACATAGAGCGATTACATAATACAATAGCAGAAAAATTTAGAATATTGTATAAAATTAAAAGGGAATTACCAATAAAACAATTAATCCAGAGAACAGTTAGAAATTACAACGAACGTTATCATTCGACTATTAAATGCACACCTAATGAAGTTCAACAAGGAAAGGTTGATGAAGAAAAGATCAGAAAATTTTTAGAAGATAACAAAAGAAAAGTAATAGATAAACTAAATAAGTTTAGAGAAGACTATAGCGAAGAAAGAGCAGAAGGATTCATAAAAAACTATAAGGCAGTCAGGCATAAAGAACAACCCAAATATAAGAAAGCAAAACTAGAAAAAGTACATCCATGTAATGTTAAAAGACCTCTAAAATTTTCAGATACTGACAATATTGATAATACTCTTGATGACACTACCGACTGAGGGACTAATAATAACAAAACGACTTACAGAACAAGAAGGATACATAGATATTTATATGAAAAATCAAGAGATAGTTAAGGAATCGGACATAATACTACATATAGTAAACTTAAATGAAATAGAAAGCATATTGGACCAAATGACAGACAACATAGCTTTAATAAAGACAAAAAATAAAGAAATACTTCAACTAGAATTATTAGACGCTAGAAATAAATTAGGTACTTTGATACCAAAACAAAACAGACAAAGACGCGGACTTATTAACGGTATAGGTAGCATGTCAAAATGGTTGTTTGGAACTATGGACGACGAAGACAGACAGAGTATTCAAAAACATCTTTTTAAAATTGACGAAATAGAAAATAATAACGACCAACAAGTTTTAATTAATAATTATTTTAATGAGACTATAAACAACTTAAAAATTATTGTAAAAAATGATAGAAATATAATAGAAAAAGAATTAAATTCCATAAATAAATTGCTCGAAACTGAAAATGAAAAAAATATATATTTAGAACAATTATCGAATACACAACTTATTAAAAATAAAATAGAACATTTACAAGACAATATTATTTCTGCACAATACGGAATGGTACATCCAAGTATTCTAACCAGCAATGAAATAAGAAAATATGAAATTGATTATAATAAATTAAAACATATTCAGATAGGAACAACATATCTTAATAATACATGTCTAATTTTTGGTATAAAAATACCCAAGACATTTATAACAGTTAAGTTAAGATATATTGTATATATATATTCTACCAAATGATCACAATGAGGAAATAAACTCAATAAGTGAAAAAATGATTGAGTTTGAAAATAAAACATATAAGTTTGAAGAAAATAAACATTTAAAGAATTTAAAATTAAGTAACCACTGTATAATAAAGAATAATTGTCAACTAGTAAGAAATACAGACATAGAAATAATACAATTAGATTTAGACACAATATTAATTAAAAATGCAATGAATGTCAGGATAAATCAAACTTGTAATTTTGAAAAAATTGTATTAGACGGAAATTATATAATAAATTTTAATAACTGTTCAGTCAGAATAAAAGATTATTATTTTTCAAATATAATTGAGAACATGAAAGAAAAACAAATTATTGAAAACATATACACAGTAAGAAATTTTTCACACAAAATGACGTTTCAAGAAATTGAAACAGAGAACATAAATAACATAAGAAATATAAAAACATAAAAATATAAAAATAAAATTAAACAATAGAATTCAGGAGAATTCTAATATAAAGGAGGGGGTAGTTACATATACGAACCCTTCAAAACCTGACAAATTCGAAGAATTTATGAAAACAATAAAACTGTAAATCTATTGCGTCAGCATAATTAACAGTGGAATAGTTTCATGAATGCTTTGGTTGTAACGGCACTTCCGCTCCGGTTTGTATTAAGACATTTTTTCAATCATCCAGACAGTTTTCCTGGAATTGTTTTTTTGATTAAATGCTTACAGGTAGAAGTGGCGTCCGGTCACACCATAAAAATTAAAGGGAATTGTTGTGAAGAATTATGCTGATGAAATAGATAAGAATACATAGTAATATGAAAAGAGAATTTATATTGTAAATTTAGTCTTAGTTTCCCCATTAAGAGTAGAGGTTGGATTTTCAAGAACTTAGCAAATAAAAATTGATTTCAAAAAGTAACCAAAGTGTTTTTTTAAACTAACAACGTAATCCGGTTATATGAATCGCCTGGCACTGCGGTGTCAATTCCTGGGTATCGATTGCTTCGTAATGATAGGGTATCGGGTCGTTCTTAAACTGGTTCTTCGGTTAATGGTAGAGGTGGGGGTGTGGCTTTGTACGTATCGTGTAAATTTAAGGCTAGAATGGTTCACTCTCCTGATTGCCTAGAATATATCTTTGTTGAGGTGTTCCTGCAAACTTCCAAGATACTGGTTGTGGTTGTCTATCGTGTCAGTGGAGCCCTTGACTTCCTGGTCGATAACCTTGACCGTTCTGCGTCTCGTTTCATTATTGAAGTAATCTCAACTTACTCGATTCAACAATCTTGCAGTTAACTTCTGCATTGTTCTCTCGGGTTGGCTGTTTAATCGTTGACTGGATACCTCTAGGAACAGCTATTCTATAGGATTGACTTTTTTATTGTAAGTGACCTATTCCTTATTGCTTCCCCCCTGGCCATTTCTGGGTTCCAGCAATCTCGCATTATGCATTTATATTTGCATCGCTTAATCTTCCTAAGCTGGCCCTACCTTTATCTATTCGTCTACGGGATTACAATAGCTTAAATACGGACTCCCTGGTAATCGATTATGTAACCCTGGATCGGATCTTCTTCTGCCCTAATCCTGATGATCAAGTCGCGATCCTGAGTGAATACCTTTGTACCCTTGGGTCACGAGGCCCCTGTCTAGAGCTGCTAGGCTTAATTCACTGTTGATTGACAGGGCCAGGTCCTTTAAGGACCTTGCTTTTCGTGCGTTTAGGGAGAATCCTTCCGATGAGAGATGGGCCAAGTTCTGTAGATATCATAATCAAGTAACAACGTTGGTGAGAAGACTCAAGAGAGACTTTGGTAGGCTTCATTTCTCGGCTGATCAGCAGCCCGGCATTCTCTGGCGCAAAATTAGGAGTGTGGGTGTTCTGTACGATTCGGATGACCTGCGTGTGTTTTCCCCTGATGTGGTAAACAATCATTTCGCGTCCTACCAACAAACAGTGAGCCGCTTGGCCCTGAATACCCCTCCTGTTTTCCAGCCTTGCCATTCTCTTGCCTTCAATTTTCTTTGCGTCAGTCTTAACTCTACTTACTCTGGTTACCAATCTCGTCCATTAAGTCAAACGCCATTGGTCTGGACAATGTACCTATTAAATTTATTAAACTAGTATTTCCTTACATCTCTCGGGATTTACTCCATGTTTTTAATTTTATTCTGACCTCTTCGATCTTCACATCTAGGTGGAAAGCGGCTCGGGTCACTCCTATTCCGAAAAAAGCCAAACCAGTTGAGCTCGCTAACCTGATACCAATTAGCATCCTCCCTGCACTGTCAAAAGTTTTCGAACGTCTTGTTAAGGACCAGCTCATGGCTCACCTCGAATCTGGTTCGTATCTCAGCCCTTTTCAGAGTGGATTCAGAAAATGCCATAGTACCACATCCACCATTTTAGATTTTACTGAACTTGTTCGTAAAAATATGGATATGTCAAGAGTATCAGGGTACTATCTTGGGTCCACTTTTGTTCACTATGTTCATCAATGATCTTCCGCTGGTGCCGAAGTTCACAGTGGTCCAATTGTTGCACTCGGCACCGCTCTCTGACCACAAATTGTGTGTATCCCAAATTAATCTGGACCTCGTGGATCTTGCTTCGTGGGCTAATACCAATATACTTGACATCAATCCCAGCATAAGTCAAGTTATAGCTTTGTATCGCTACCCGGTCCACCACATGCTGGATCATGTTGCTCTTAATGGGATTTCCATTCCATATTCGCAGTGCCTTACCAGTTTGGGCTTTGTCCTTGACGAAACACTATCGTGGGATCAGCATATTACCTCGATTATAATGAAGGTTTGGGCAGTTTTGCGTAAGCTGTATTTGGTTAGCAACCTACTCCCCCGTCAGCTTCGTATGAAATTGATTAGCGCCTTAGTCTTACCATTTTTTACATACGGAGCCGAGTTATATATTTTGGGACCTCGATGGCTAACTTAAATCGACTTAAGTTGACTTTCAATGCCTGCGTTCGGTTCATTTACTCCCTAAGGAAATATGACCATATCTCGGGGCCTGCTCTTGACTACCTTTGGATCTCGTTCAGTAATTACCTTAAGCATAGAACTATGGTGTTTCTTTTCAAGTTTCTGTTCCTGCGTCTTCCGTCCTACCTCCTCCCAGTTTTTAGGTATGGTCGATCGCATCGTCGATCTAGGCAGCTCATTATTCCGCCCAATCGCTTTTCCACTATGGACCTGTCTTTCACGGTAAGGGCTATTCGGTTCCAATTAGTATTAGGGAGTCTAGGTCTCTACTCATCTTTGTTAGGTCGAGCCGGGTCTACCTCAACCAAATTAATTCATTTAAAATCTTTTTATGGGATTCACCTGGAGAATTTTGTTAGGTAGCACGGATGCGGCTTTGCTATGTAAGCTAGTTTTCAGCTCCTATTTGCCATCCATGGTCTAGTCCAGCTGCTATGCTAATTGTGTTAGATCTTATACTTGTTCATTATTATAGTCAATGTATTTTTTATATTTTTTATTTTTTCTTATTTCTTTTTTTTTTTTGTTATAAGGTCATATTTGATCATATTTAATTTATCATTATTTTTTTTTTATTTTTTTATTTTCTCACTCACTATTGAAAATAAGACATCTTGTCTTAATGTATTTTGTGTATCATATAAATAAATAAATAAATAAAGCAACTCTTTTAGAAGTTACTCATGATGTATCGACTGATGCATTTCTTGCTGCATTTAGGCGGTTTGTGTAACGTAGAGGTCGTTGTACAAAACGTGTATAACGATAACGCTACAAATATTATTGGAGCTCGCGGAGAATTGCAAGTACTCCAACGTTTATTAGATTCTGAATTACACAAACATGAAGTGTTAAAATGTTGCAGACAAGAAGGTATTAATTGGCATACCATCCCACCTCGTTCACCGCATTTTGGCAAATTGTGGGAGGGGGCTGTCAAAAGTGCGAAGCACCATTTGAAAAAAGTGCTCGGCGATCATGTTTGCACAGTGGAAGTACTAACTACTTTAGTGGTACAAATTGTAATGGGAGAATTTTTTTTGTAAAGAAAAAAAAAATAAAAATCCCTTCTCTGCCAAATGTTATCCGAGTGATACGAGCCACCCTATACGCCAGACGCGTTCAATGGCATCTCATTTGAATTGCGACCAAAAATAACTGCTACGTTTCAAACTCGACTACATGTACATGCATCGGCATAATTTTGTCAATGCCGTGGTTCATCAAAATGTTGGTCGAAAATTTTAAAAGACATTTTTTGATTGGCCCAGAAATCGTCTGATTTCTGGTTGATAGCCATACCTGGTATGCCATGTAGGTTTTCATGCACCTGCATCGACATCATTATGTCAATGTCGTTGTTCACCGAAATGTTGGTCGAGAAATTTAAAAGACCTTTTCTGATTGGCCCAGAAATCGTATGATTTCTTGGTTGATAGCGTCATCGAATAGCGACCGTGCGGAGACGGAATGCGTTTTGCGACGTACAAGTAGAAAACAAGAAGAAAGAAAGGCATTAAGTTTTCGATGATTGAACCGTGCAGTTGCACCAATAGTGTGCTGATCGGGGTTATATTATTTTTTTTTTGTGCGGTTGCTTTTCCGGTGGAGTGCAGAGTGCTGAGGCTTCACCAGCCCTACTACAATAGTTAGTTTTTTATTACAAAACGAAAAAAAAAGGAAAAAGAAAAAATCTTATTTTGTTCTCGAAGAAATTCAATAAAGGGTGCCTTGCGAAAGAAAAAAAAAATCATTTCCCTATTGCGGCTAATAAAGTGGTATCAAAAAAAAATTAAAAATTAAAAATTATAACTGTGCCCCATTAAAGTGTTGTCCTTAGTCCCATCGGGCAGAGAAATCAAAAGAAAACTATAGGAACCAGTGCAAGTTTAGCCTTCCGCTGCGAATTGACGACGTACTGGCATTAAATGCGACGTTTATTGCACTCGGGGTGTTTCCAGTTGTAGCGCACCACCCATTCACCATTGAAACGACATCGACACGTATAAAAGTGCTCCTGGACGGGTCCTGCTTTCCCCCTGGGAAATGTGAGCCTTCTCGGCAGCAGCAGCGCTAAACATCGTCATTAGCAGCAGCTAATCATCGGCAGCAGCACTAAACATCTTTAGCAGCAGATTCCTCAGCCACCTACCGAATGGTCCCTGATGGGTGGGGGGGGGGGGAGTTTTTTACTTAGTCAAGAGGAAAGAAACTTTTAAGTCTTTCTTACTAAATGTTGTTTGCCTAAAGTGATTTACCGAACGACCAGGGATTATAGGGGGTTCCGAACGCTAGTAGAGTTGAGATATTAGCGCGGGGTAGATTGTTTAAATGCATGATGAAAGAAGGGAAGAGAAGTAAAACAATCAAGTATTAATTTAACGTTCTTGCCCTACAGCTTGGATTCTGCCTACATCAACAGCGCTGGCGACGAAGCACGGATCTACGCTCAAACAAGTAAGTGGCCTTTTCATTTCCCCTTGTTCCCTAATAAAACAAGGAAAAAATTCAAGTTTTCATATCGATTACAAAAGAAAATATAAATTTCCTATCGACTATATCAATGCAATTAATGGTTTTGATTGTTCCTATCATGGCGCGTTGTGTATTAACATTATCTTTATTAATCGTTTTTGATTTTCAAACCGATTACTCTAATCATTTTAAGTTTCACATCGATGAACTTATTCGCTTATTATTAAATTTAAAATTACAAATCGATTAAAGTTCACAACTTAGTTACACAGCATTGCAACACAGTTGCAGTGTCGCAATCCCAAATCAATGCCCTATAACAATCTTGCTATATTCACATCCGTTAAACCAACATCCGCTATTTCACAATCCCAAATCAATATCCTACATAGTTGCAACCTTGCAACTATTTATTACAACAATTAATACAGCGCCCTAAATCAATGTCCGTTATTGCCCAATACCAGAGCAATAAACCCCAACCAATTAACAAAACCAATAACACACAGCAATTAAACCAAATGTATGCCGACGCAGCATATAGTAAACAGTACAAACGATCGAGTCGTCGTACTGATGCGGTGCCGTACGACGCCTTATGCTGATGTCATATTTCTCTATCCATTCACCCCAACTTATGTATTGCGCAACCGCACTGCAATACGATTCAAATGTAGGTCACAATCGCGTACATGAATTTGATTTCCTCTTTCGCGCATAAGATAGGTCAGTATTGAAAAGCTCGAATGTGTTGAATTCGATGTTGTAAGCTTTCATATAGGAATCTACAATAACTAAAAGCTCCAATACCGAGGTTTCGTTGTTGAAACTGAGTTAGAGTATCGACAGTCAATATAGTGAGACCTATAGAGTACCATCAGCAGTCAATAGAGTTAAACAATGTAAAAACATATTTACAGATCTTTTAAACTATTCTAAAATTACTAAGTCTCAAAATCTTTATTATAAAGGGTATTGCAAATATCAAAATCTTAAACATATTCTAAACCATAAAGTCTTGTGAATATCAAATCTAGAAATACTAAATCCTGTGCAGCCTATCTAACTAATAATTATTAAATCTTGTGAAAATTCAATATATGTAACTTTTAATTAGATAATAGAACTTTAATAAATAAAAACTCAAATAATCAAAACAAATATCTCGACTTGCTTTATTTGGACAACAACACTTCGTGAAATAAACAGGTAACCCAAAAATATTGTAAACTAGTATTAGAATCTCTTTTAAGAGCTAATACTACAACACCGAGTTGAAAAAGTGCGAGGAAGCTATCATAAAGTGCATAGCACCCTCGATCGCGTGAATAGCACCCTGGATCAAATAATTTATTAAATATTAATCCTAAAATTAAAGGATAATTTATTATTCCATAAGTCCATAAGTCGTTTAAATTGGCGAGTTTAAGAAAACTTCGTGAATTGGAAAAGCACCTACCGTTTTTAGATTTCTTACTGTCGCAAGTTGTTGTGCGTTTCGAAAAATACGCAAAAATTGGTGGATGGATTCGAGCCAAAAAATTATTTCCTATTGCCGAGTTGAAAAAGTGCGAGGAAGCTATCATAAAGTGCATAGCACCCTCGATAGCGTGCATAGCACCCTCGATAACGTGAGTTATATATGCACCAGAACTCCCACATACCACAAAGCAATATTAGCATGATATCATATTCAACCACAGACATACAACAAAGAGAACAAAGGAATGATGACTCAAATAAACGACTTCGAAGCCAACGATCAATTCAAGCAGACAACAAAGGAATGATGACTCAAATAAACGACTTCGAAGCCAACGCGCAATTCAGGACAACAAAGAGAACAAAGGAAAGACGTAAATGTATTATGACTAAGAAATATGTAAAACAGAATCTATATAAATAAGAACTTGAATTGTATTCAATGCAGAACTTAAGTAGACTTGAAACACATCAGTCGTAGGTTTTCAAATAAAAATAATTTTTAAAAATACTTTTTGTATTTTCAATAATTAAATTCGTGCATAGCACCCTCGATCAAATAATTTATGAAATATTAATCCTAAAATTAAGGGATAATTTATTATTCCATAAGTCGTTTAAATTAGCGAGTTTAAGAAAACTTCGTGAATTGGAAAAGCACCTACCGTTTTTAGATTTCTTACTGACGCAAGATGTTGTGCGTTTCGAAAAATACGCAAAAATTGGTGGATGGATTCGAGTCAAAAAATTATTTCCTATTGCCGAGTTAAAAAAGTGCGAGGAAGCTATCATAAAGTGCATAGCACCCTCGATCGCGTGCATAGCACCCTCGATAACGTGCATAGCACCTTCGATCAAATAATTTATTAAATATTAATCCTAAAATTAAAGGATAATTTATTATTCCATAAGTCCATAAGTCGTTAAATTGGCGAGTTTAAGAAAACTTCGTGAATTGGAAAAGCACCTGTTTTTAGATTTCTTACTGACGCAAGATGTTGTGCGTTTCGAAAAATACGCAAAAATTGGTGGATGGATTCGAGTCAAAAAATTATTTCCTATTGCCGAGTTAAAAAAGTGCGAGGAAGCTATCATAAAGTGCATAGCACCCTCGATCGCGTGCATAGCACCCTCGATAACGTGCATAGCACCTTCGATCAAATAATTTATTAAATATTAATCCTAAAATTAAAGGATAATTTATTATTCCATAAGTCCATAAGTCGTTAAATTGGCGAGTTTAAGAAAACTTCGTGAATTGGAAAAGCACCTACTGTTTTTAGATTTCTTACTGACGCAAGATGTTGTGCGTTTCGAAAAATACGAAAAAATTGGTGGATGGATTCGAGTCAAAAAATTATTTCCTATTGCTGAGTTGAAAAATGCGAGGAAGCTATCATAAAATGCATAGCACCATCGATAGCGTGCATAGCACCCTCGATAACGTGAGTTATATATGCACCAGAACTCCCACATACAACAAAGCAAGATCAGCATGATATCTTATTCAACCACAGACATACAACAAAGAGAACAAAGGAATGATGACTCAAATAAACGACTTCGAAGCCAACGATCAATTCAAGCAGACAACAAAGGAATGATGACTCAAATAAACGACTTCGAAGCCAACGCGCAATTCAGGACAACAAAGAGAACAAAGGAAAGACGTAAATGTATTATGACTAAGAAATATGTAAAACAGAATCTATATAAATAAGAACTTGAATTGTATTCAAGGCAGAACTTAAGTAGACTTGAAACACATCAGTCGTAGGTTTTCAAATAAAAATAATTTTTAAAAATACTTTTTGTATTTTCAATAATTAAATTGGCGCAGTCGGTAGGATAGTCACTATATTTGTGCTATCCAAGTAAAAAACCAACGTTCCGTTTTCAAATAGTGAATTTACTTTTTCAAACAAAAGTTTCTAAAATTAACTACAGTTTGAAGTAATAACTATAAAATTCGGTATCGCTAAACAAACTTTAAAGTGAAATAAAAACGTACAAAAATCGACGGAAATAAAAACACTTTAAAATAAATTCAGTGAATTATCAATTCAGTGAAATAATCGAGAGGATCAATTAATAGCTCAATCCAACGCATATGGTAATGCTATAAAATTCCGTAGAGGAAAATTGATTCTTGAATGGCAAAACTGGCTACTGGTTTACCCATTACCAACGAAGAAGAAAATAAATAAATTAACATTTGAAGAAACTAAAAAAGTATCTGCTATACTTTCAACAAAATTACTAAAGAAGAAAAGACAGCTTCCGAGTCTTAATGATCAAGAAATTCAGAAAGAAGAAGTTACAGGAGGCAAAGACCAGATTTACAAACGAAGAAAACAGTTCATCAGAAGAGGACCTTCAATTGTACAACATTAGGAATCAGCCGATTCCTGAAGAATAACGTAAGAATAAGAACAAAGATAACATTAAAGAGTTATATATTAATAAAGAAGAATTTAATTTAGAAAATAATAATCTTAACAGTAATATTTTTAACAAGATTTTGGGTAGTAATAATTAAGGTAATAAAAGTGAAAATTGTGAACAAATTTCCAATAATAAAACAAATAATACTGGTAGTAATATTTTTGAAAAGATCCTGGGCAGTAATAATAAGTGAAAATTGTGAAAATTGTGAAAAGTGAAAATTGTGAACAGATTTCTAACAATAAAACAAACATGAGTCTAAACCCAGATAACATTGGTCAACTCGGTCAAGTAGACGAGACACCAACGAAAAATTTAACGCTTGACCCATTAAAATATATTGAAAAATTGCATACATTCGATGGTCGTCCAGAAGACCTCTACACATTCTTAACAAACGTAGATGATATCATCCCTACATTGCTAGAATACAATGCACAATCGCAGAGAATGTGTATTAACATTCTCAAATCTAAATTTATCGGCAAGGCAAAACGTTGTATTGAGATTCATTCTCACCTGCAAAAATGGCAGGACATAAAGCAAATGCTAGTAAACAATTTTGGAGGATTAAAAAACTCTTTCCAGCTGTACGAAGACCTTCGTCAGACCAGCTTCAAAGATGATGTTTTAGGATTCTATAATAATATCCAAAAAATCTTGTGTGATTTAAATCAGAAAATCGTTCAGGAAAATAAAGAACACGAAGTAGAAAATAATAACCTCACTGCTTTAAACATTTTTAAAGAAATGGTTCCAACTCATATGAGGACTATCCTCTATGCTTTAAAGCCAACAAGCTTACAACAAGCTCTCTACGAGCTCACACAAGCAGGATTCGTCAATTCAAGTCCTCTCGAAGAAAGGATACAAAAACCTCAAAATACCCAAAATAAAAACTTTCAACCAAGAATTTATTATCCTCAACAGCAAGGACTTAGACCAAACTTTCAAAATCAGGGACTATTTAGAAATAACTTTAATAATAATAATTTTAGACCACAACAAACGTTCAGACCCCCGTTTAACCATTATAACAACAATCAGAATAACAATAATTTCAGACCTCAAAATAATTTGAATAATAATAGGAACTATAATAACAATTATAATAATCAAAGGCCACAACCCATGGATGTAGATCCTGGAAGTAGCCAACTACGGCGAATAGCGCCTCGACAAATGAACTACACGAGAAAAAACCATAACAATGAATATTATACAAACGAAAGGAACAATCCTGCGGGATCAAAAGAAATAAAAATTAACCAAGAACATGATACAAATTTTCGGGCACAGGCCTCGGAAACAAATCCGGACTTCCCTATCTCAGGATAGAAAAAAACGGAAAATGTATTAGAATGCTCATAGATACTGGAGCAACAAACAATATCATCAATAAAAAAGATACACCTCCACAATACATTTTAAAAAGAAATACTCCTTTACAAATCAATACAGTAGGAAATCCTGTCACAGTGACAGAAGAAGCAACTTTCCCTAAAGAAAAATTCGCACTACCAGCTAAAACAGATTGCACATTTCAAATCATGAGCTTTAGTGAAAATTATAATGGATTAATAGGAAATAATATTTTAATGACAAATAATGGAAAAATTGACTATAAAACAAAAACACTTGAACGACATAAAGATTCCCATATTTTTTGATGAAACCGATGAGCAAGAATATGCCATGGAAATTCATCACCTAAATGGCTTAACGCCATATGACTCAATATTCGACGAATTCGAAGAAAAAAATACAAACCATATGAATACAGAAGAAAAAAGAATATTATTTAAAACACTTAAGGAATATTCAGCTGTCTTCTTTCACAAAGGAGATGATCTATCCTTCACTTCACATGTGAAACACAAACTTCCAGTAACTGATACTTCCCCAATATTTACAAGGATATATAGATATCCTGAAGTTCACAAAAACGAAGTCAATAAACAGATCCAGGAACTTTTAGATCAAAAAATAATTAAACATTCCACTTCACCATATAATGCTCCAATTTGGGTCGTTCCCAAAAAAGAAGACAAAATGGGAAACAAAGAATGGCGAATTGTCATTGACTATCGTAAATTAAATCAAATTACGAAAGAAGATAAATTCCCTATTCCTCTCATCGAGGACATATTAGATAAAATGGGTAGAGCAAACTATTTCTCTACGTTAGATTTAACCAAGGGTTTCTATCAAATAGAAATTAACTCAGAAGACCGTGAAAAGACGGCCTTTTCCACATTATCAGGCCATTATGAATGGATACGTATGCCTTTCGTGTTAAGAAATGCACCCGCTACCTTTCAACGAATGATGAATGAAGTCTTAGGAGACTTAATCGGAAAAATTTGTTATGTATATCTTGATGATATCATAATCTTCAGTACTTCACTTCAGGAACACATTCTCCACTTAAGAATGATATTTGAAAGACTTCGTAAAGTTAATTTAAAAATCTCATTGAACAAATGCGATTTCCTAAAAAAGGAATCAGAATTTTTAGGACATATCATCACGCCAGAAGGCATAAAACCCAATCCTTTAAAAATACAAACTATAAAAGATTTCCCCATACCTAAAACTGTAAAAGAAATAAAATCATTTCTAACTACATTAGAGAAACACAACGATGTACATTTCGGTAAAGTGAATCCAACAAAAATTTATGAAAGAATAGAAAAAGTAAAAATCAAAAATACATTTAAAATCAATAAAGGTAGAAACAACTGTGAAATAAATCCAGAATTTACGAATTGCAATCCCATAGGAATTGACAAATTAAAGACAAAACATATAAAAGTAAAAGTGCTAAGAACAAGTGGAAATAAAATACTAATACAACCCCGGATCAACAAACAAACGCTACATAAAAACCAGTTTAGAAAAAGAAAAAAATATACGAAATTAATAAATATCCCAGGTGACAATAGCAACAATAAAAATGACCCTATTAGTGACATTGACTCTATGGCAGTCAATACCGGTTCAAACTCAGGAAATACAAGTGTACGAAATAAATAAAGAATTTGTATTAATAGAATCAAGACCAGTACATCTGATTAAAGATTACTCTAACATTTTACACATTATCAATCTAACTAAATATGACGAAATAGTGAACGAACTAAAAACCCAGTATGGACAAATTCCTAATAAAAGTTACGAACAACTCAGTGAGCTCACAAAATTAGAAAACAAAATAAACACAATAATCCCTCATAAAATTGTAAAAAGAGGACTAATTAACATAATAGGTTCAGGCATGAAATTCCTGTACGGAACAATGGACGATGATGATCGTCAAGAAATTGAAAATAAATTAAAAGAATATGAAACAAGTAATAAACTATTATTAAATAATAATAACCAACAAGTAAAGATTAATGAACAATTCAATGAACAGTTTAGAAACAGAGATAGTTAACATTGGTACAACTACAATACACGAACTTAAAAATCAGAAAAATGATATCAATGACTTAAGAATAGAATTAGAATTTAATGACCAAATAAAAGAAGTAAAACATTACATCGAACTCATTGAAGATGTAGTGCTTAACGCACGAACAGGCGTTTTAACTCATAATATCTTCACGTTGGAAGAAATTCAGGAATACAATTTAACATTTGAAACTTTAGAACATTTAAAAATGCATTTAGCCATACACAACGAAAATATTTTAATAATAATTTCTATACCACAGTTCACAAAAGAACCCTATGATAAATATTACCTATAGGATTTCCCAATAAAAAATAAAACAATAAATCTAATAACTAACGAAGTATATAGATTAAACAATAGTTTATACTATCCGAGTACAGAAACAAAGAAATAAATGATGAATGTATTAATAATATAATCTTAAGAAATGACCCAAACTTTTGTAAAATAAAGAATCTGAATGAAACCATTGTAAAAGAATTAGGAGAATATTTGATTCTAAAAAATGTTAAACAAATTAATCTTACACAAAATTGTAATAAAAATAATTACAGCCTAAATGGCAATTATTTAATAAAGTTTAAAGAATGTAAAATATATTTAAACAATAAATCCTTTAATAGGAAAGAATATAAAGGAGATTTAATAATTACTACATTAAATTTTAATTATGAAAACAATAAAGATATCGAAATCGTGGATTTCAAACCTATTGAAAATATTAAAATATTAAAATACATAGAGGTGTCTCCTCAACAACTAACCTTTAGTATTAGTATTACGACTATAATCATTGTAACTATTATAATAATAATATTATATATATATATATATATGAAAGAGAAATAACAGACCAAACAACAATATAGCCGTGAATCTACCATCAGTCAAATTTCACCAGATGGACGATTCAAGAGGGGGAGGAGTTATATATGCACCAGAACTCCCACATACAACAAAGCAAGATCAGCATGATACCATATTCAACCACAGCCATACAACAAAGAGAACAAAGGAATGATGACTCAAATAAACGACTTCGAAGCCAACGCGCAATTCAGGACAACAAAGAGAACAAAGGAAAGACGTAAATGTATTATGACTAAGAAATATGTAAAACAGAATCTATATAAATAAGAACTTGAATTGTATTCAAGGCAGAACTTAAGTAGACTTGAAACACATCAGTCGTAGGTTTTCAAATAAAAATAATTTTTAAAAATACTTTTTGTATTTTCAATAATTAAATTCGTGCATAGCACCCTCGATCAAATAATTTATTAAATATTAATCCTAAAATCCTAAAGTCCATAAGTCGTTTAAATTGGCGAGTTTAGGAAAACTTCTTGAATTGGAAAAGCACCTACCGTTTTTAGATTTCTTACTGACGCAAGTTGTTGTGCGTTTCGAAAAATACGCAAAAATTGGTGGATGGATTCGAGCCAAAAATTATTTCCTATTGCCGAGTTGAAAAAGTGCGAGGAAGCTATCATAAAGTGCATAGCACCCTCGATCGCGTGCATAGCACCCTCGATCAAATAATTTATTAAATATTAATCCTAAAATTAAAGGATAATTTATTATTCCATAAGTCCATAAGTCGTTTAAATTGGCGAGTTTAAGAAAACTTCGTGAATTGGAAAAGCACCTACCGTTTTTAGATTTCTTACTGACGCAAGATGTTGTGCGTTTCGAAAAATACGCAAAAATTGGTGGATGGATTCGAGCCAAAAAATTATTTCCTATTGCCGAGTTGAAAAAGTGCGAGGAAGCTATCATAAAGTGCATAGCACCCTCGATAGCGTGTATAGCACCCTCGATAACGTGAGTAATATATGCACCAGAACTCCCACATACAACAAAGCAAGATCAGCATGATATCATATTCAACCACAGACATACAACAAAGAGAACAAAGGAATGATGACTCAAATAAACGACTTCGAAGCCAACGCTCAATTCAAGCAGACAACAAAGGAATGATGACTCAAATTAACAACTTCGAAGCCAACGCTCAATTCAAGCAGACAACAAAGGAATGATGACTCAAATAAACGACTTCGAAGCCAACGCGCAATTCAAGTAGACAACAAAGGAATGATGACTCAAATAAACAACTTCGAAGCCAACGCGCAATTCAGGACAACAATGAGAACAAAGGAAAGACGTAAATGTATTATGACTAAGAAATATGTAAAACAGAATCTATATAAATAAGAACTTGAATTGTATTCAAGGCAGACCTTAAGTAGACTTGAAACACATCAGTCGTAGGTTTTCAAATAAAAATAATTTTTAAAAATACTTTCTGTATTTTCAATAATTAAATTCGTGCATAGCACCCTCGATCAAATAATTTATTAAATATTAATCCTAAAATCCTAAAGTCCATAAGTCGTTTAAATTGGCGAGTTTAGGAAAACTTCTTGAATTGGAAAAGCACCTACCGTTTTTAGATTTCTTACTGACGCAAGATGTTGTGCGTTTCGAAAAATACGCAAAAATTGGTGGATGGATTCGAGCCAAAAATTATTTCCTATTGCCGAGTTGAAAAAGTGCGAGGAAGCTATCATAAAGTGCATAGCACCCTCGATCGCGTGAATAGCACCCTCGATAACGTGCATAGCACCTTCGATCAAATAATTTATTAAATATTAATCCTAAAATCCTAAAGTCCATAAGTCGTTTAAATTGGCGAGTTTAGGAAAACTTCTTGAATTGGAAAAGCACCTACCGTTTTTAGATTTCTTACTGACGCAAGATGTTGTGCGTTTCGAAAAATACGCAAAAATTGGTGGATGGATTCGAGCCAAAAATTATTTCCTATTGCCGAGTTGAAAAAGTGCGAGGAAGCTATCATAAAGTGCATAGCACCCTCGATCGCGTGCATAGCACCCTCGATAACGTGCATAGCACCTTCGATCAAATAATTTATTAAATATTAATCCTAAAATTAAGGGATAATTTATTATTCCATAAGTCCATAAGTCGTTAAATTGGCGAGTTTAAGAAAACTTCGTGAATTGGAAAAGCACCTGTTTTTAGATTTCTTACTAACGCAAGATGTTGTGCGTTTCGAAAAATACGCAAAAATTGGTGGATGGATTCGAGCCAAAAATTATTTCCTATTGTCGAGTTGAAAAAGTGCAAGGAAGCTATCATAAAATGCATAGCACCCTCGATCGCGTGCATAGCACCCTGGATCAAAAAATTTATTAAATATTAATCCTAAAATTAAAGGATAATTTATTATTCCATAAGTCCATAAGTCGTTAAATTGGCGAGTTTAAGAAAACTTCGTGAATTGGAAAAGCACCTGTTTTTAGATTTCTTACTGACGCAAGATGTTGTGCGTTTCGAAAAATACGCAAAAATTGGTGGATGGATTCGAGTCAAAAAATTATTTCCTATTGCCGAGTTGAAAAAGTGCGAGGAAGCTATCATAAAGTGCATAGCACCCTCGATAGCGTGCATAGCACCCTCGATAGCGTGCATAGCACCCTCGATCAAATAATTTATAAAATATTAATCCTAAAATTAAAGGATAATTTATTATTCCATAAGTCCATAAGTCGTTAAATTGGCGAGTTTAAGAAAACTTCGTGAATTGGAAAAGCACCTACTGTTTTTAGATTTCTTACTGACGCAAGATGTTGTGCGTTTCGAAAAATACGAAAAAATTGGTGGATGGATTCGAGTCAAAAAATTATTTCCTATTGCTGAGTTGAAAAATGCGAGGAAGCTATCATAAAGTGCATAGCACCCTCGATCAAAGAATTTATTAAATATTAGTCCTAAAATTAAAGGATAATTTATAATTCGATAAGTACAAATTACGTTATTGGCAACAAAAACATTAAGACAATGAAATATTAGTTAGATTAGAGCTAATCAGATTGTTCTATGTGAAATTGTATAATTTCAAAAAGCCATCTGCAGAAGCAGTTATAACATCAGCCACCAAAACCGATTGACGGAAAATGGACCCTTGAAGTACCAACTATGTTTAAACCAAAGGAGCAACTTTAAGACACCCTAACATCTGCATTGTGAAGTATACCGGGAAATTCAGCGTGAATCAGCGTAATCAAAAAGAACACCATGCCGCGGTTGATTTTCACCATTCTCCTGTAAGCTATTTTGATAGACGTTTAGACTAAAGTAAAGTTTTAAAATTACGCAATTACAGGTGCAAAAAATAATTTAAAAGATTTAGCAATAATACATTGCGAAACATTGTAATTGAGTGCCTAAGACTTGGTTTAATTATTATTATTCAGTACTGTGCAGACTTTCATATCAACGTACAACGTGTGTGTTTTTCTCTCTACGTACTATCGAAAATAAAAACAAAAATAACGAAGCGCGCCAGCTCCTTTTGTGAATCGGACACTCGATGTCCACAGAAAATATTCTTTATGGATAAAAGTCCAAATATTATTGGACTTCTCTTCAATGTCACCCTGACACAGACAGTGATTCTGACTTCGGAGATCAAAATATTCAGGCACAAAGTGAAAAAAAGGAAGTGATCTCACCAATCAAGCTTCTACACAAAAACAGTAATTTTGTTCATACACTCTTGAATGAAAATAAAATCGACAATTATTCGATAAAATTATTTCTAAAGGTATCAATATTTTTTGCGAGAACATAGAGTCGTACAAGAAAGTTTGTCTTCTGCTTAAAAGCAAAGTTTTTAAGCATTACATTAAGATTGAAAGGTCATTTAAAGTAGTCCTGTTTGACCTTCATGTAATAGAGCAAAAGTGTACTTATTTCGCGCGGTCTAAAGTGTAAAGATGTAAATATTATTGTTATATCTTAACCAACAGTATAAATTCATTATGTAAACCCAACATTATAAACTCATCATGTAAATCAATTAGCGTAAAACAATCATGACAAGGGACACCTATGTTCACTCAGAACTATATTCAATATATGTACATACATTCTGTACGCCATAAGAGTTAAAGAGAATAAAAGTTATATTGTTCAGTGAGTAATGTAAATTATCTGTATATCCTGCGTTTTACTTTCTACAAAATACACAACAATTTGGCGACGAAGATACGGAAAAAAAAGAATTATTCGTGCAATTTCTACATTTATGCAGTTAATTATTAATTATTAATTACAAATAATTATTAATTACATCTACAATGCCGACTACAGTAATGCAAAATACGATTACAATGGAACCTGTAATGGTCGGGCTTGACAAGTTCGCAAATACAGCGTAGCGGGTGGCTGAGGTGTGATTACACACCCTATAAAATGAAGGAAAGTTCGCTGTAACTTGAAATGGTCGGCTGAACACAATGCGTTCTCGCGAGAGAAACCCCAATTCATCCAATGCTGGTACAGTCACAAATTGTACCCATGTAATGTCAATGCGTTCGGCTTGCTATTCCCCTGGCGTCACTTCAACACACACACACATCGTCCGTGAAGAAACTCACTTGCTGTATTGCTTTGGTAAATCAGCTTGGCTTACAACAACAACAATCGCATAAGCATAAAGCGAAAGTAAATCCAAACAACATTTTTGGATTAAGAAACTAAAGCCATTTTTTTGTTATGGTGCTCACCGTATATTGAGATTCAAAAAGAGTCAGTCTGGTTTTGGCAATGAAGTGTCCACTATGTATTGTTGTCTGCTGCTTAGTAGAAAAGTCCTTTTGTTGAAAATTAATTTAATTCGCAGTAGAGTGGTGCTGGCTTGGTGACGCCAACCAACGGTTTACTAAGGAATTTTACAGTTTTATAAATTAGTTTTAAACCGGTGCCTTACTCAGGAAATCGGAATAAATCCGATGGTGGTTCGTTGTGTTTCCCAAAATCGGAGAAGACCTGACGCCGCGGGGCGCAATAATTGTTCCAGTGCGTTCGAGATTTAGACCGCCTACAGGGCGAAACTGCCGCATCAGGAGGCCAGCATATATTTAGCGTGGGTTGATCTAAACCCCTGTCTCAGTACCTGTAATCCCGATGCAGAATTCCCAGTTTACCACATGAAAAGGAAATAATCTAGTTAATGATTTGTGCTTCCATCGTGCAAATCAAATTATAAATTGAAGAAAGTCCCGCTTGAAAGTTGAAAAAAATAAAATTTTTTTCCGCTATTTCTGTTAAGTTCTATGATTTGTTAAAGAAGAAAAAAATCGAAATATGAAAAAATAATTGCAACATATTTAAAGAAAAGATCTAAATTAAAGCGTAAAGAAAGTGAAGTTTATAAAAAATTTTTCCCCATTTCAAAGAAAGTTAAAATGCTAATTTTATAAAGGGGGCTCCTAGATTTAGAGTCAGCCATCTTTGTTCGGCTAGTGTCGGTATTCATCGATAGATATATCGTCTCTCTATTGTGCGAGGGTTTTTTTTTGGAGTCCCGCAAGACAATTCCCAACGCATTGAATTTTATAATGGTCCTTTTTTCAGCACCCTACAAAGGGTATTCATCGTCATCGACAGCGCTGCCGACGTCGCATGGAAACCCAAGTAAGTGGTTAAATATCTTTTTTCCGGTTCGATAATAAGCTTATAAGCACTGTTTCGGGTGCCGTTTTATTTCGATTATCGATCTATAATCGATTTAACGTTAGACTTGTGCTTACCGATCAATGATCGATATAATTCAAGAATTCTGAGTATCGATCTCTAATCGATTTATTTTAAGATTTTTCCTAACGATCAAAGATCGAAGTAATTTAAGATTCTGCTAACGATCAATGATCGATTTAATTCAGAGTTTGCTTATCGATAAATGATCGATTTAGATTTAAGATTTTGCTAACGATCAATGATCGATTAATTCAGTGTTTGCTTTTCGAACAATGATCAATTAATTCAGTGTTTGCTTTTCGATCAATGATCAATTTAAATTTAAGATTTTGCAACGATCAATGATCGATTTATTTCAGATTTTGCTTAACGATAAATGATCGAATTAATTCCGAATTTTGCTTATCGATAAATGATCGATTTAGATTTAAGATTTTGCTAACAATCAATGATCGATTAATTCAGTGTTTTATTTATTTCAGATTTTGCTTATCAATAAATGATCGAATTAATTCCGAATTTTGAATTGACAAATTATCAATTTAAATTTAAGATTCCGTTAAAAGATCTAATAACCATTAAATTTAAGAATTATAAGCCAAGCTCGACAATATATTAAATTTAGTTTTCCTTATAATTTTGTTTGGAAAGGCCCCCTGAGAAATATAAAAAATAATGCTTTGTAACTGGATTTCCTTATGATTATCATTGTTTTTTTTTTTGATAAGATATTAGAAAAATCATGAAATATAATAAATTGTACACTATGCTTGTCCAGATAATGAATTGTTGCTAATTTATTAGAGACTCTCCTCCAAGTGTGATGATTCCCTCGGCGATGGTAGGGGCTTGATCCCAATGAGGGGGCCCATTTACATCGGGGCCCACAGGAGGGGTGGGTGTAGAAGTGATGGGACGGGGTCTGCTGAGACCATGGTACGCCGTTCCTACTAGCCACATTCGGACAGGTAGCCAAATAGAAGGCCCCGATGAATGGTTCGGATTCAAAGTTGTGTTATCTCTCTTTCTCTCCGCTCTCTCTTCCTCTTCGAAAATTTAACTTACGTGCATGCGAATTAAAATTATATGGTACGGAGGCCGCTAACCCCACTAAGCCGACGAGCAAGGCCGTACGAGCGCATGCCAAAAAGGAAGGTTAGCGTCTCTAAGGGCAACGTCTGGCAGGAAGGATCCCATCACAGACCCAAACATGCCCCAACGCCATAGGCAATCGCCCGTACAAATACGATTACAAACCATTTGATGCCAAAGTGGTCAAGTGGAGCCGATGGGTTGATCGCTTCGAAAATGCTATTGGACTGGTAGAAAATGGCGAGGGAAGTTATCTTCTAATGTACATGGGCGGTGCCGGTGATGCGTACAACGTTTTGTGCGATAAAATTGCTCCTGCAAAGCCCAAAGATCAACAATACAAGGAAATTGGGCTAAATTGAAGGCTTATTACGAACCAACACCGAATCAAATATTGAAAAATTATCGATTCCATTTACGTAAGCAAAAAGACCATGAAAATTGTGATGAATAAATATTTTGGTGGCTTTGCGTCGTATGTCAACCGAGTGTAAATTCGGTGCACATTTAGACACTGCTTTGCGGAATCAATTCGTGTTCGGTATCAATGTAATGAACGTATTTTAAATCGGTTATTGGAAAGGCAAGATTTAACGTTGGAAAATGCATTAAGCACTGCGAAATCGATGGAAGCATCGGAACGAGGTGGCGCTGAAATTTACGAAAAAGAAGAAGTTATACAGCGGTAAAGGCGGAGGCGGTACAAACGGCGATGCGAAGAAATCGAATGAAGTGGCTACTATCACAAATACAAATGGTGGCAGAAAATGTTTTCGGTGCGGCAAACCGGATCATTTAGCCAACAAATGCACATACATAAATTCAAATTGCAATTTCTGCAAACAAAAAGGTCATTTAGAAAAATTTTGTATGAAAAAAAGCAAATGCAAAGCACATCAATTGGAAGAAGTTCAAAATAGTATGCAGATCAGTGAAATTTTTTCGCTTTGAAATAGATACCGGCAGTCCAGTTACGATTATTAGTTTGGACGATGCACGTCGATATTTTAGTTCATTTTACAACTCAACGATACGATATATTGGTATGCAATAATGCTGACAAGCGCAATACGGAGTATTGGTTCGGGAATTGATCCAAGCTTGTATGTATGTGTAGACATTTTATATATTTATATTTTACTATGTACTATGTGTTTGAGTCTACGGACTACTATAAATAAGCACGAAAATTATAATAAAGTTAACAATTCAATGTTGGACATTCAACCGATACCAACTGCGTTTTATTAGGCTTGCGAGCCTTAAACTCTGAAGTATTCTTAGGATCCACTTTATTGGAACCCCACCTTGGATGCAGGAAACTGCTAAAGGTTTAAGTCGTAGGCGTAATAGCCAGGACTTGTGGAGACCAATAAAAGAACATCGAGGCTCGTTTGGTTATTAGCGCTATCCTGTAGTAGCGAAGTCCATTACAAGTGATTTATTAATAAAATAAAATGAAACATTTATTACTCCATAACTTAACAAATAAGAAATTATATAATTATTAAATGATTTATTAATGAAATAAAATAAAACATTAGAAATTAAATAACCAATTAATCCACCTATAATACAAACACATAATGTTATATACTTAATAATAAAACAATATCTAAGCACGGGCCACAAAGAGGGTTATAGCACATGTTACAATCGCGTAAAGAAGAATAACAAAACTTCCGATACATCAACAACTCAGATGTCATCGAAAAGCGTATTTTCATCGAATCAAGTAGATGTTTGCAATTGAAAGTGTAAATATGTCACAGTCAAAGTCAATGGTGCATTTATCGATCTGCAAATAGATACAGCGTCGGATGTAGCAATTACATCAAATGAAAATTGGAAAAAACTTGATTCTCCTTCAACACAACCAACAACTCATTCAATCAATAGCGCGTCGGGAACCACAATCAAAATTTTTGGTGAAGTTGTCGTTCAAATGTCACTTGGACATAAAATCGAAACAGGTAAAATGTTTGTATCAGATTTTAACGATATACATTTTTTGGGCATCGATTGGATCGAAAAATTCGACTTGTGGAATGAACCCTTTGGTGAAATTTGTAACAATGTCATAGACTTTTCACCAATCACATCAGAATTTCTACAAGACAAATTTCTTATCGTTTTTGATGATTAGCTAGGGTTATGTACCAAGGTACCAGCGAAATTATATCTAAAACCAAATGCTCGACCAACTTTTTGTCAAAAACGACCTGTTCCGTATACAGCGTAAGGCAAAGTCGAGCGTGAACTCAATCGACTTCAAGATTTGGGTATTAAATGACCAATTAATTTCTCCGAGTGGGCCGCACCAATCGTTGTCGTACAAAAGAGTAGTGGTGGTGTTCGCATTTGTGCAGACTACAAAACAGGTCTCAACGAACAACTTGAATCAAATCAACATCCGCTTCCGTTAATCGACGATATTTTTGCGAAATTATCAAAATCAACAGATTTCAGTTAACTCGATTTATCCGATGCATTTTTTCAAGACGAAGTTGATGAAAAATATCGCAAGATGCTTACAATTGTTATATACGCGTATAGTGGAATTGCCATATCTTTTCACACAAAATGTTTTCTTTTAACAAAAAATAAAAAAAACGAACTAGCACTTACCCATTAATAATCCCAACCGTAACGACGTCGACAGCGGCGTATCTTGCAACGTCGGCTGAGTATTCCAACACCTGAAAAAACAAAGGAAACAGAAAATGCAATTAGTGTCTAATTCGTTAAAAATAATAGCTTGTGACACGACCCCTACCTTTAAAAATGGTATATTTATATTAAATACCAAAGGTCAGAAATCGCGCCTCTATGAAATAATTGGTGCTCTTACCTTTTTACAAACTCTGCTGCCGCTGACAGCCTCTCTGCCATGCACAATGCAGGCAGTTCTTTTTGTTGTTTCTGTATTTTCCCCGCAACTCAAGCTGTTGGCCATAGGTCAGTGGTAGCAGAAAACAAAAGGAAAAGCAGAAGGCATGTCCTTTGTTCTCACTTTCATGTAGATTCAGCGCAGCAGCCGAAAAAATCCCACCACGTCCCAATGCAGCATGCAGGTAAGGTGCATCAGGTATTTTCCTATTTTTTACAATTTTTTTGTGTTGATCCTATTTATTCTAACCGACACAATAAACGTAATTCATACGCAACGTTATTTACGAAATTAGACAAAAAAAAACAAACAAACTAAAATTAACCAAACCACAAAAGACACCGCACAAGAATTGACAACAAAAGAAACTACTGACCGATATCTGTCAGTTCATATTGATATCAACCAGCTGTTTCAATTTCCCAGAGTAAATGTCATGGCAAAGACATGATGTGGCAATTTTTTTTTGCACACAGATGGTGTTGGGGAAGCATAAGTGATTTGGAAATTTTGATAATTATTTTGTTATACAGTTGGTTTGAGGGTTTGATGACAACATATAAAATTGTGTGTATTAATAATCGTTTAGGTGTTGTATGATTGTTATTCATGTTTAATGTTTATTAGTGTTGGGTGAACAAATGTGAAGCCACCTTAACATTGGCACACCATACACAAACCACAATCCACATATATTTAAATACAGCCCACAAGAAGATGGCAGTAAATTTTTTCTGTCACTTCCTTTTTGGCGTTTGTATCAAACACTTCTTTTAATAAATATTGCTCTATAATTTGTAGTACTAATCGCATTACATCTGTTGTTTTTTTCTTACCGCAACCCAACAGGTTATGGGCCTAGGCGATAACAAAAATCAAAAAAGAAAAACATAAATATTATTTTCTGCAAATTGGAAATTTCTATAAAATAAGAATTACAATGAATACTTCAGTTTCACATGGTCGGATACCTCTGCTAAATGGAGAAAACTACATAACCACAGATGAAAGCTGTACTACATCGTGGACGATTTCTACACTATGTTAGAGGCGAAGTCCCACGCCCGAAACAGGCTTGACCGGAGCGAACACAGTGGGATGACAAGGATTTGGATGCCCGTGCGGAATTGCTAATAGCAATGGAAGCTAACATCGTGGCAAATTATAGAACATCCAAAGAAGTTTGGGATTTTTTGTCGGAGTGCTACGACAAAAAGGGACCACGTCAAAAGACAAAGGAATATCGGAAACTAACAAATCTAGAAATGAATCCAGGCCAATCAATCGCCGAATATGTTCGAGAATTTAAATTAGCAGCTACCTTGGATTAGGATTTGCTAGTAGTAGTGCTTCTAGATGGACTGTCAAAAGACTACAAAGACATACGTTCTGCCTTTGATGCCCAAAGTAAATACCCTGAAGTGGCAACTGTTTGCACTAGGCTGCTGGAAATAGGAGACATGAAAAAGGACTGTTTGAACAACAAACAAACACAGTGCCAAACACATGAAATTTCATAAATACCATACTAAGCAAAATTAAAGTAAGATAAAAACAGATTCTTTTCCTTATAATTGCAGAAAGTGCGGAAAGCGAGGTCACATGGCCAAAGATTGCTGGAGCAAAAGGGATAGACTAAAGCAAACTCAAAGTTTTAGTGAAAGTCAACACGGTTTTGTTGTACAAGAGTGTATACCACACTCAGCAAATACCACATGTGAATCGAACCACACAAATAGGTTATGGTGCCTGGACAGTTGGGCCACTTCACACATGTGTGCCGAAGAGTCTAAATTCGTAAATTTCAACAAAAAAAAAGGAAACGAATCAAGTAAAATTAGCTGACAACCACTTAGTCAACGTAAAAGCGACCGGAACTGCTAAGTTTGCAATAAGCACAGATATGCAATAGTGCAAAAGAAACACCTAAGTTTAACTTTGGAGATGGCACAAAAGGCTAGGACATGTTAATTTAAACTCCTTGAAACAACTGCTATCAAAAGAAATGGTTCGCGGATTACCAGATAAATTTAATGAAGACTTCAATACGTGTAGAACTTGTCTTCGAGCGAAGCAGACTCAATTACCTTTTCCGAACAACAGCGAAAAGAAAACATTGGAACGATTGCAGCTGGTACATTCTGATATCTGCGGTCCTATGAGGACAGAGTCTCTCGGAAAGGCGAAATATTTTATTACGTTTATCGACGATTTCTCGCGAAACATATTCGTCTATTGTCTGAAGCTCTCGAAGTCTTTAAGAAATTCAAAGCTTTCGCTGAAACTCAAACTGGAAATAAAATCAAGATGCTGAGAACCGATAATGGTTTGGAATACTGTAACAGAGATTTTCAAAATTTTGTGGATCAGTGTGGAATTCTGCACCAGAAGATTGTTCCATATACCCCTGGGCAGAATGGTCTCGCGGAAAGGGCAAATCGGACGTAAACTGAAATGGTCAGTTTTTTGATGGACGAAAGTCATTTACCAGAGATGATGTTGGGAGAGTTAGTCAACACCGCGGCGTTTATACGAAACCAATGTCCAACGAAATGCAACGGAAATTTCACCCCAGAGGAATTATGGAGCTGAAGTAAGCCAAATGTGGTTTTTCTTAGAGAAATCGGAACGACAGTTTACATCTTGAATAAGGGTTCCAACCGGGGAAAATTTGAATGCAAGTCAGAGGAAGGCATCCTCGTTGGTTACTCGGAAGAAACTAAAGCCTACGGAACGACAGTTTACATCTTGAATAAGGGTTCCAACCGGGGAAAATTTGAATGCAAGTCAGAGGAAGGCATCCTCGTTGGTTACTCGGAAGAAACTAAAGCCTACGGAATTTGCATACCAAATAAGCGAAATGTGATCAAAAGTAGAGACGTCAGATTTGTTCACAATGACAATAAAATCAACGTACAAGGGAATAAATGCAAAAATAAAAATTTCTATTTTTTCTCATTTCAGGATGGTGCTAAAACATCTGATGCACCTCCTGAGGACTACAACAACCTGCACAACACAGATTATGACCCATTGAACAAGGACTCAGAAGAGGAAGATCAGATGAATGAACATAATGTGACAATCATTTCCAAGGATGAGTTGAACCAAGTACACGCGGATCCAGAAACAGTCAATGAGATCGATGTTTTGGAAAACGCAAACGAATGGCAAGAAGCGATGCGGACAGAGTATAACAGTTATAGTAAACCCCTTCCTCCCTGTATAAATTATTAAGAACTCTGTCTGAACAACACTCGTCTAGAGAAAACGCAGTACGAGTCTCAAGGTTAAAAAACAATACGAACATCAAAATCACCCTTCCAGACAAAACGCAGTACGAGTCTCAAGGTTAAAAAACAATACGAACATTAAAATCACCCTTCCAGACAAAACGCAATACGAATATCAAGATAACTAATTCGCATTGCATTTAATTTAGATTAGAATATTCTTCGCAGCACAACGAGTAAATAAAGATACATGTGGGTACAGTAAACCAGATATAATAAGAATACATATGCATTTTAGAGAATAAAAGTAGAATTAAGAAGATTGTAAAGTTAGTTGATTGACAACTGACTGAGTAGAAAGACATACAGATCACACTCTGTTATTAATAAAGTTTTGATTAAAATAATTAAAGTTTTGTCTTTTTTTAAAAACAAATTGGGATTGACCAAGTTGTTAACTTATAACTCCTTATTAAAGAATAACACTTGGACCTTGGTTGAAAGACCAACAAATCGGAAAGTGATCAAGTCTAAGTGGGTCTTTAAAACGAAATACCGACCAGATGGAACAATTGAAAAGAGAAAGGCACGTCTCGTTGCTAGAGGATTCGATCAAATACAGGGTATTGACTACCAAGATACGTACTCACCAGTAGCGAATGTCAGTTCAATCCGTTTAACTATGGCAATCTCGATTGAAAAGAACTTGGACCTACATCATCTGGACGTTTCATCAGTCAAATCAAATGGAGAGATTGACAAAATCGTTTTTATGGAACAACCGGAAGGTTTTACTCAGGGAGACAGTGTGTGCAAATTGAATAAGGCGATATATGGACTCAAGCAGAGTGGCAGACAATTGAACTTAAAACTGGACGCAACACTCAAGACTCTTGGTTACATTACCTCAAAATATGACAAGTGCATTTATCACAAAACTTTAGTCGAGAAAATTACCCTGATTACAGTTTATGTGGACGATCTGCTAGTGGCAACAAATAATCAGAAGGAGTTCAATATGCTGAAGCAGAGTCTGTCTGACATTTTTGAAATAAAGGATATGGGATATCCAGAGCTGTGTGTTGGACTAGAAGTCAAACGTTTTTCTGACAGTCTGCGCATCAGTCAATGTGGATTTATTAACAACTTGCTGGATAAATATGGGCTTACGGATTGTAAACCAAATCGTTTACCAATGCCAGTAAATTTGAAATTGCAACAAGAACCAACAGTTCCAGGAATCCGTCATATTACATCAATTTCCGGGTGGAACTCAAAAAGTCATCTACCATGCTGTAAGATCATTAACACCAGCAGAGAAAAAATTACGGTCAAGTCGAAAAAGAAAATTTCATAAAATCTTCGGTAGGAAGTTTTTGTTGCAAACCGATCATAAGCGTCTTCTCGCTATTTTCGGTAGCAAAAAGGGCATTCCTGTTCATACAGCCAACCGACTTTAACGTTTGGCAACAACGCTTATTGCATTCGATATAGGGAACGAATCGTTATTCCATCTATTTATCACAAGCGATTATTGAAACAGTTTCACAAGAGTCAAACAGGAATCAAAGCAATGGGTTGGGTTGGAATCGATCAAGACATTGAGGATTACATCAAACATTGTACCAATTGCGCTTCAAGTGCAAAATCACCAACTAAGTCTAAACTTCATTCGTGGCCTACACCGACAATACCTTTGGAAAGAGTTCAAATTGATTACGCTGTTCCAATCAATGGTCAGTTTTACCTCGTAATCGTCGATGCGTATTCGAAACGGCCAGAAATGAATAAAACGTCACAGATCACAACAACCGCAACAATCGCAATTTTGAAGCGAGTCTTCGCTAATTTCGGATTACCAGAAAAATTGGTATCTGATAACGGTACACAATTTTCCAGCGCTCGTTTCAAAAAATGTTGTCTAGAAAATGGAATTGATCACATCTTCACTGCACCTTACCATCCTCATTCTAATGGTCAGGCACAACGATTCGTTGACACATTGAAATGAACTCTTCAAAAACATGAAAAGGAGGAAATACTAGATGACAAAATTCTAGATTCATTCCTGTTATATTATCGAACTACACCAAATCGAAATGTATCGCCATCAAGCATCATGTTTGGACGTATTCTTCGAACATCAAACGATTTATTACGATGACCTTTAACTGTCATCTTAACAAATAACCGAAATCATGCTCAAGAACGTCAATTTAATATCAAGCACGGTGCTAAGGCAAGAAGATTCAAAAATGGAGATCTAGTATATGCGCAAGTACACATGCAAAACCAAAAAAGGCTGGGTCTCTGTCAAAATCATCGATAGAATCGATGGTGTAATGTACAAAGCATAGTTAACTGGCAATCGAACAGGACTTTTCCAATTCTATGCAAATCAATTACGCGAACGGTATGAAAATCAAGAATCATGTACATCGACTCCAATTCCGTTAGATGTTAGATGTGTTTTAATCGAAGTATTCTATCTACCGACAATAAATGAGGAAAAAGATGTTTCGCAACCTGAAATTGTTGAGTAATTGCCATCATCGGATCAACCAACCTTACGAAGATACGAAGAGATTGTCGTATCCCGGAACATCTTTCAGACACGGTTCTTTCTTAAATGGGGTGATGTTACCAGGGCATCAAGTAATATGCACACGCAGGGGCAACGAATAGTATGGACACACCTGCTATCCAGAATTGTGAGACAGAGCTGTCATTATTCAGTTGTGAATTAAGTGTGTTCCAACCACATGGTTAAATTTGGAAACTTAAATAAAGAAATCATTTTGTTATAAAATTAATTAAGAGCTAATAAAAGATAGCGATACCATTCAACATAAAAAGGTAACAATTTATAAATGTGGTTTTTAATATTTCTAAATAAAAATTTAACAAGAAAACACTTGGCTTGTTGAATGTTTATGACTTTGACTGCTGACAATAACAATGTAGCAAGTAGTTGCTAAAGTTCATTATGGGTAAATTAAAGAATGAGAAAATTTTGCTAAGCTTCTCGTTGGGTTTTGACGTAGAATAAACTTACTGCAGCCTATTTTAGTTGGCCCTTGAGGTGAAAATTTTAAACAAAGAATGATATATATTAATATAAAAATATTTAATAATAATATTATATGTAAAATATACTAATAACTTATAATAAATATTTTTTATTGCCAGTTTAATACTTGCACTTCTCCAGATTATTTTATTGAATTCCTGTTGACATGCAGCTGCACTTGGCTGTAGCCCTTATTTGCAATCATCTCCATTATATTGGTCTTACTTTGTCTTTTTTAAAACACCTAGTAACTCGGCAGCATAATCTGCGTTGTCACTTTATATTCGACACTACATGTCGTCCTACAGAAGAAATACAAAACAATCACAAATTTGTACATACATGAAAATACAAACATAAAGTTTAAATTGACTCACTCGCTTTAATACCTGTTTGTAGGTCTGTTGAATCGTTGGGATGTTTGACATTTATTCAAATCTCCGCACCGTTGTGCCGTGGCTTAGTGAATAACTGCATGGCTGCTGAGCAGAAGGGTCGTGGTTCAAATCCCAGTAACTCCAAAAGTATTTTTCACGGTGTCCCATCTCTCGCGAATGTCTGACAAACGTCCAAGAGCAATAACTTGCCACGGAACATTTCTCAATTCGCCGGTCGGGACCGGAATTTAATTAAATCTTCGCTTACACGAGAACATTAATGACAATGGACAACGAGTCATAGAGATGACAGCAAACAATAATTTGGTGGTTGCGAGTACAAGGTTTGAGCGTAAAAATATCCCCAAAGCCACCTGGGTATCTCCTGATGGAGCCACTCGCAACCAGATAGACCACGTGTTGATAGACCGCCGCCACAATTTGAGCCTATTGACGGTACGAACGTATCGAGGTGCCAACGTCGACTCGGGCCGCTATCTTGTTGGTGTAGTGCTTCGAGCGTGGATTGCATCATCAAGTCAGATATAACTCGCCCTAAATGCAGTGAGAGTAAGTCCTGGGTCCGAGATGCCGTGCGCAGAAGAGAAATGTACACGCCTTAAGAATACTGTCATTATTCCTGTTGACTCCATATTAGGCAGTAGTCGTAGAGATCGGAACGACTGGTTCGATGACGATGGAAGCTAGCGAGAACGTTAGAATGTTGCGTAACGAGCAATGCAACAATCCAATAGAAATAAATTCCATAAGTTGATAAAGAAGGTATTAACCATATTGAACCTATAAATACAGAAATTATATAAATATTAAATGATTTACATATAACAAAATAAGTGAAAATTTAGAAACTAAATAACAATGCAATGCAACAATCTCATAGCCCTTCCACGACGATTGGTTCTACGCACCGAAAGGTGGTATTCCGGAGATTCTATAATAATGAGATCTATGAGCGTTACTGCGATGTCGACATCGTGAAGAGAATTAAGTTCGGTAGGCTCCGGTGGGCAGGACAACTAGCTCGGATGAGCGAAGATGGATGATCCTTCTCGGGAAGTCCTTTGCGGTGGGATTTATCGAACACGACAGCGAGGCCGGCCAAGCCTACGCTGGAAGGATGGCGTAGACCAGGACGCCCAGAGTTTAGGGATGCCAAACTGGATGACATCGGCTCGAAATCGGGACCTGAGATTTTTTGCGGGAGGCCAGGACCGGACACCGGTTATGTAGCCAAATATGATGATGAAAGACCCGTGATAGATTTTCTGATCTGCAAAAAATCGTCGTTAAGTTGAATTCTGAGCAATATATAGAGTGTAACAGATTGCTTGGAAAATGTATAAGGGCTTTATTCTAGTAAATTCAGGGCGTTTCAACGGTATGCTCGGCAACGGTATTTTTGCACCGCCCTTTCATTTGATACCAATATTTTGCCCCACCCACTTTTAAGCGCGCCCCTTTTTACACTTTTATGGAAAAGTCTGTTTTTTGCTCTTTCTCCGTCGAGGGGGGTTCTATTAGCGCCTTTTTAATGGAATGGAAGGTATTTTTATTACCTTTCGTATGATACCAATTAACCCCCACCCCTCCTTATAAATACTTAGAAAAATGCATTTTTCTAAAAAAAAACTCAAAACTTTGGATGCCCCTCCTATCCAAAGGGGGCGTCGCCCCCAAACAAGATGGCGATTTTCGCAATCTGCTGAATTAGGGCTCACTACGGTGAGGGGTGTCAAGGCCAAATCGAATGCCGGACGTACCGTTGTTTAGCCAAATTCAGAAAGATAGCTTTAAATCACTTCCCACCTTATCATCTTAAACACATTAAGCATCAAATGCCATAGCTCAAAAACTTGAGGATCACTGAGTCTCTGCCACATGGGTTTGTATCTGTGGAATCAACAGTTTGAATATCACTATAATTAACAATAACCACCATCACATTGTTTAAGGCGACACAATTTCTGTATTCCATTATGGATTTTTAAGTCCTACAAAGTAGTTGTGAGTTGATGATAAAAGGAATGCGACTTTTTTCCGATTTGTTGTTTATTGAAGACGAGTGATGAAATCTTGGGATTTACTGTTCTTGATATTTAAAAAGAAAAGAATTTATATGTTTGCATTCTTGCTCCGCACAGTACGAGCTACACATAACTCATAAGGTATAAAGTAGTTGCAAGGGGAGAGGAGTTATGTACGGACAACTGTACATAACCGAATACAGAAATGTAAGAAATAGGTCCACTTTTACAAAAATCGAAATAAAATAAAAAATATATATTTATGTGTCATAGGAAAAAATTAGGAAGTCAACGAAAATTCAATACCAAAGTAATTTCGACTTAAAAACATGATCATAAAATTATAATAAAAGCAAATGGTGTTCTTAATCCGCTTGACATTCGCACAGCACTCACCAAGAAAATTCACAGTTACTTTGCTATTATAGCAATTGCAGTAATATTGCAAATATTTTGTTGGCTCGTAAAACTTAAAATTAAAAGCAAAAAAATCTGGTAGTCACAGAAACGATGATATTATGCGTTGCAAATAAATACATGAAGTAAACTACACCAAAGACCGCACTAATTTTGCCGGCAACCTGTTACTTTTTAGAGTGAGTTGTGACTATTTGTGAAGTGAACACATTTGACTCGGACGGCCGTCAGATTGACAAATGTGACAAATGTTTACACTATGTTCACACTTCAGAAAGCATATTTTGTTTTCTGTACGAATGTAATAGGTAAAGAAAATTAATTGGGCTTGTTTGTTTTATGTCGGAGATAATTGTCCGATAATTTTATTTATTTTGATAGAAAAAATGCATAATTACTGCATTTAATTTCACAAAAGTGCACTCGATTTGTTTGCTTATGTTATTATTTATCGTCATCGTGGCATTTATGCGACCATTTTGACACTAATTCAAATACAAAACGTGCTTAGCACCAAAAATTATTGCACTTGGTTAAGAAAATGTAAAAAAACGAACACCAAATAAGTTTGTTGTCTATAAATTCGTTTTTGACAAAATGTTCATATGTTACACACAGAAATTTTTTCGATGACGGGAACGCTTTGGAGTAAAAAGCCTTAAGAATTAGCAATAATTATTACTACTTTTGAGTACGGGAACATACCTAATTTCTGTGAGTAACATGTTAACATTCTGTCAAAAAAGATTTAATCGACAACTTACTACCAAGTGCACTATAGGCACTAAGAGAAAAAAAATAGGGGTGTGTTCAAATGTTTTTTTTTAATTTTTATTAACATTTTTTTAAATTTTTTTTTTGGTTTAAATTTCTTTTGCAGTTAACAGATTTTTCCTAAGTGCTATACTTTTTTAGTTCTTTGCAACAACTCGAAAAACTTTCTAAGTAAACAGTCACTTCCGATTGTCAGATTTCCGTCAAAATCATCTGGACCCTCACAATTTATGTAAAAAGCTTAAATATGAATTTTCATTCCAATAAATTCGGCCGTTTGGGCTGTAGAGTGGACACAGACAGACAGGGATTTTGTTTTATTCGCTTTTTCTGACTCAGGAGATACGGTAATTGGTAAATCTGCAAAAATCCCGAAAATTTTAACGATTACTATACTTCCTTTTAATATGTTAATGTGCACTTGCACGTTTTGTAGGTGAATTTGTGTCGAAATGGTCACAGAAATGCCACGATGACGATAAGAATGAAAACAAATGTTTTATTTTAAAATTGTAACATAAGCAAACAATCCGAGTGCCCTTAAAATTTAGTGCAGTATTTTTGCACTTTTTCTATAAAAAAAAACAACACATTTTCAGTTTCAGTTTCTGCCAAGACAACAATCTGGAAGAATACGTCAGAATCTGGGTGTAAAGAAAATTTTTTTGCAACAAAAGCTGTCGCACAAATGGCTGTCAAATTTGTCAACAGCTGTCCATTATGAGGTAAAATTTGCCCGCAATTATGTATTTGCGAGCATAAGGCCTATGGAACGAGAAACATTTTTACAAGCAAAACAACATCACATTTTTTGTCGGAAATATTTCGAGGTCCATTGTTAAAATATTTCGTCGTAGCCTTAACCGTAATTACAAGAATGCAACAAAATATGTATAGATATATACGTACGAAAAATCAGTCTGCGTGTTTTTATTAAAAAACTAAAATCTACCTACCTATGCCTAGCATATATTCTTTCTATTATTCAGCAAAGTAAGACCGAGTATAGTTACCCGGAGTGTGCCGAGCGAATGTTGCACGGCGTAAAAATATTTGGTGTGTACACTGGGTAACTATACTCGCTCTTACTTTGCCTTATGCAGATATCTATTTCACAGTAAAAAATAGAAAACTGTGTATACACCGTGTCGTTCTCGGTTCACAACAAAAAACACAGAGTACAAAGTAAAATTACCTCGGTTGAATAAAAAAAAAACACCGAGTAATTATTTGACATACACTGCTCGCTCGGATTGAAAAAAAAAACAGACCAATAATCTAACCACTCCATCGTGTGGATAGATTCTTAAAAGTACTTGCAGTTAATAAATTGTTGTACCCTATAAAATTTAGCTGTCTTCCAAAAGAAAGAAATGAAAATACTTTTGGTTTTTATTGTTAAAAAAAGATATATATGTATTTTGAGAAGAAAGTATATGTATGTAAAAAAACAATATGTTATTTTATTAAAAAAATTGAGGAAGAAATATTTAATTTCTGTGTTGTCGTCGTCATCGTTAGTAGAGATGCGTCAACATTTCCAAGGCAGCAACCACACCACATCAGGGTTGGCTGAATTAACAACACTACATTTTCTACCTCATAAACTACATGTAGTAAATTGTATAAACTACACACATTTTGCTACAATTTGTTTGTTACGTCTGCTACCTGTGTAGTAAATAAAGAAAAAAAAATTTAACAAAAGTACATGAATAGCAATTAAACCCAATTATTGATTTTAATAATCAACTGTTTTATTAGAATCATTAATTTTCAATGTATAATGAATATGCACTAGTTTTTTTGACTTTTCTTGTGACAGTCTGTTCCTAGTTTTTGTGTGGACAAAAGACGATTGGGATAAAAGTCTTTCAATGGACCCCGATGACGCCGGAATTCTCAGCAGACAAGTTTCAGACTTTGCAAGACCTGGATGTTGTCTGGATGCATAACTCCAATAGGTCTTTGGCAGTAAACAACCTCTGATGTTAGTCTCCTCCATCTAACCATCTATTAATAATACACATTCAGTTTCGTTTTGGTAAGATTTTTGGACTTCTTCTTATACATCGTCCAGAAGACCTGCTGCCAAGACCTTTCTAGAGGGTGGTTTATACGATTGTCGTTGAATCTTCATCAGCAATTTAAAGTGGTCAGAATCAACTACAGCTAATGGTATATTACAACCAAAGAAAAACGTTGCCAATGCCATATCTATTTTGCGGGAGTCCTTTTCATCAGTGCTTTCAATGAAGCTTTTCAAAACAGATGGTGTTTCGAATGCCAACAGAACAACTAGTTGATATTGAGGCTTACTTCGAAAGCCAACAGAACAACTAGTTGAGATTGAAGCTTACTTCAATATTTTGATCCTGGACTTGAAATTTTGTGATGTGTACTGGACCAGGAACAATGGTTCTATCAGCCTCATCATCAATCGCAAGGGGATTTGCTTGGCGTCTATGTCCAACATTAAAAGCGGGTAAAACTTCCGAATGATTTCGTGTGCGAGAAAACGCTTGCATTTCAAAAGACCTCGGTCTTACAATGCAAAGTTTTCTGGAATAATAACAGATACAAGGCGTAATGCAAATACATTTTTTTACTTCTTTTACCTTTATGCCTGAAGCCTTGACACTGTCGTATTTTTGAGAAGGGCAGAACAAATGTCCCACAGCGCACAAATACTATCTTTGTCCATTTTAATTGGCGTGAACTCACCTCAGCCCAGTAATAATTGTGCTTCCTGCCAGCCATTCTATAGACATCTTACTTATTTGCCTTTCCTTTGAAAAATACAAGTTTGAATGCGAATGCAATTAAAAATCAAATTCAAATGTTTCAATGTGACATTTTAGCTACAATTTGACATTTAAAACGACGTCTGCTACATTAAAAACATTTACTACATTTAACTACATATTCTACGTAGCAGACACAACAATTGTAGTTTTTTGTTGTTGCTTGTTTGTTGTTGTAAGCCAAGCTGGATTAGCCAAAGCAATACAGCAAATATTAGTGGTTCTCGTTTTTCATTTGCTGAAGAATAGGAAACTAAAGCTGTATTTTATTGGCCGAGGAATAAGGAATTACAACAACAATTGCACTATCTTATTCCTTCTTTGGAATAAGAAAACCTGCTGTTTGGCTGGTTTTGACATTCGATTTCCGAATTCGCTCGGCAAATAAAATGCAGCTTAAATTGGAATTCCATTTTGCTAAAACGAAATTCACTTAAAATCCTCATTTTAGATGAAGACGGCAGCAATTAGCGTAAAAAATTGCAGTAAAAAATTTCAAAAACCTTTTTGTGAAATTATACATTTTTTGCCTCTAATAAACCTGACACTTTTTACTTCCAAAATGTATATTTATTTCAGCAACAAATTTGAACTCTTAAATCCCTCTTAGGAAGTTGTCTAAAAGAACGGAACGACTGGTTCAATGATGAACCGCGAATAAGATTTTCTTCTCTATCGTACAAGACAAGATAGCTCCATACGTTAAGTTCATTATTGGCCGTAGCTAATGTGGCTTCATTACGCGCTCATCAACAACTGATCAGAGTTTCAACACAAGGCAGATGATGCAAAAATGAATTCTTGAGTTTCGAAACTCACTTCACTATCTGTAGGTAGAGTATAAGTTTATAACCCAAGAGCTGTACAAGAAGCTTTCATCCAGATCGAGTGGCCGGGAATAATTCTGGGTCTGCATATAAATTAGAGCAAAACTGTCTAAGTTTGTAAGCAGAAGATCATTAAGATAGTGGAGATTCCATCTGGTAGTGCATTCTTTATAAAACAAATGGAGTTGTGGGCACAACAGGACGGACGGGGCCGGAATCTTCAGTAAATGTATATTAAATTTTTTTTATTATTGTAGTGAAACTTTTTTACGGAGGGTGCTACAATTTTCAAGTGTTACACTGTTATTGCTCTGTTGTTACCATTTGTTACTCTGTTGTTACCATTTGTTACTGTTATGCCTCGTTTCTATAGTTATATTTTATATGTATATAACAACAAATATATATAGATGTAGGATAGGACACAATAAGAATACAAATAATAAAATAGTCATCGAACACGAATATTGAATTACTTACCATTGACGAATTACTTACCATTGACGAACTACTTACCACTGACGAACTACTTACCATTGCTGAACTACTTACCATCGACGGACTACTTACCGTCGCTTGTAACTCTGTCTTTTTTATCCTATATTAAAAAACACATAAGAAAAAGAATATTGTACCTATAGACTAAAGAGTCTGTGTATTGCCGTAGAGTTGAAAAGACGTGTATTCTTGAGTTTTGTAAAAAGCGGCCATTAAGCCCAAAATTAAATAATATTTATTTTACATTCAATAAACATAAAGTTTCCTTAAAGTAATTGTTTTATTTCACGAATCCCACATATATATATATAAAAATATAAAATACATACATAATATTATATATATATATTTGGAGTTATATACATAAATATACCTATAGAAACTATACCTATATATATATACATACAGGGTATACTAGAATACTAGTGGCACAAACGAAGCAGGGTGATAGCGGAGGTCATTTTCTCAAGCGTTTCGTATGAAACTTGGAATGTAGGACTAAGATGCGACTATAAGATTTGTTCCTATGGAAATTTTGGGATCTGGCCAATAGGGTCTGGAATTTTTTGGAACTAAGCCATTTTTCAAGCGATTCATATGAAATTGATGTAGTTTAATCGTGATACCGACCACAACGTCAAAAAAGTTTCACTTCAACCGCGCGTAGAAGTTACACGCACTCTTTTTTTTAAGAAATAAGAGTGCTATAATTTTTGAGATATATGCAAAAACTTAAAAAACTGTCCAAGTAAATTGCCACTTCCGGTTGGCCGATTTCCGCCAAAATCAATCAAATCAATCAAATCAATCAAAACTTTTTTTAAAAGCTTTAATAAGAATTTTCATCCCCATCAATTCAGGCGTCTCGGCTGGACATAGACAGACAGACAAAGATTTTTTTTTCGCTTTTTCTGACTCAGGAGAAACTTTAATGGGTTAATCTGCAAAAATCCCGAGTTCGAAAATTTTTATGATAACTATACTTCCTTTTACTATGTAAAAGAATGTAAAATTAATATTAATAGTATTAATAATGCTGTAACGGTTATAAAGTACTACAAAAAAGTCTGAATACACACATTATATATGTTTATTTGTATTTATTTCAATTATATTATTCTATTTTATTTATTAATTTTTTATTACAACCTATAGTAGTTTTTCTATCTTATAATTATTTGTCTTCCTTTGTGTGTACATTATAATCATTTGGTTAACTATAAATAAAATATGAATTTAAATGCAGTTTTTTTGTTATTGTTGATAAAAAGTTAAATGAGGACAGGACATTTGTTTTTAAAAGTATGTTATAAATGAATAAGTTGACATGAATAATATAAGTATAAATTTATTATAACATTAGTAATATTCATAATTAATTCCAATTACATATTCTATTATGTGTTGTTTAAAATGTATATTTATTATTTATATATTTACTACATTATGCAATAAAATTAACTGTAGCGAAAACTAATTACTCAAAATAATAAGAATTTAAGTATAATATATAATTGCATTCTATTTGCAAAAAATAATAATGAATTTATGTTTTAGTTGTTATAATTATTTTCATTTCATGTTGAATAACATTTTCGACTTTTTTACAATTATTTAAAAGAAATTAACTTTTCTTTTGTTAAAAAATAAAAGACAATTTAATTTTGCTTATATAATATTCTTAAAAACCACAAACTACATATTGTCTACATACATTATTCCATTGTGCACAGAAAACTACGGGCTTGCAACATCTCGCAGAGCTTTAATAGATATCTCGTTTGCTAGAAAAATTTCTCAGAATGCTAGGAAAAATACTTTTTTTTGTCTAAATTGTTTACTTTTTTGCTAAATTATCAATTAATTAATCGGATATGTCATTTCAAGGCCAAATGGAATGAGGATATATTTGGGAAATATTAAATACGCTATTAGCAAATCCATACACACATTATGTAGATAACGACATCTACATGCTATTGCTATGAGTAACATAATTTGCATGAACAAAATGAAATAAAGATTTTGTCTAAGTAATTGTTTTGTGGGGTACAATACCCAGTGTTTTCAATTATTTATTCCAGAGAAGGACTAGAACGAATGAAACAATGATCACAACTGAATATTCCAAGGAAAATGTAATAAAAGAACAACAAAAGAACTGCGCGTCAATTTCGGCACCTGGATTTCATCGGTCAATTCATAACCGATTTCCAACACATCTCACGCGTTTACAACGTCGTCGAAGATACCTTATCACGTATAGATCAAATTTCTATCCCTGAAAGCATTGACTATACTATAATCGCGGATGCACAAGCTAATTGTTGGGTGAACAAATGTGAAGCCACCTTAACATTGGCACACCACACACAAACCACAATCCACATATATTTAAATACGGCCCACAAGAAGATGGCAGTACATTTTTTCTGTCACTTCCTTTTTGGCGTTTGTATCAAACACTTCTTTTAATAAATATTGCTCTATAATTTGTAGTACTAATCGCATTACATCTGTTTCTGTTTTTTTTCTTAGCGCAACCCAACACTAATGATGCAGAACTGCGAGAACTCTTGCATAGTAACAATACGTCACTAACTTTAAAGCAAGTTCCAATAACTTTTAATTCCAATAAACACATTTATTGCGACATTTCGACTGTCGCACCGAGACCTTTCATTCCGTTAAACTTCCGGAAACAAATTTTCAAATCATTTCACAATCTTTCGCACCCCGTAATTCAAGCCAATATTTTAACTGAAGCGGTTACTCGGCCCTCGCTACGAAAGGATTCGAAAATCTTCACTCAACAATGTGTTCATTGCCAAAAGTCGAAAGTTTCAAGGCACACCAAGTCAACTCTTGCCAGTTTTACTTTAGCTTTGCAACGTTTTGGAGAATTACAATATCTAGACATCATTGGTCCTTTGCCGATTTCCGATAGCCAACGATATTGCGTGACGCTAATAGATCGTTTCACGCGTTGGCCTGAAGCGGTTCCTGTACCAGACATAACGGCTACCACTGTCGCGCTCGCCGTATATTCAACGTGGATATCTCATTTTGGCGGCCAGTATCCATTCTTACAGATCAAGGAACACAGTTCGAATCCGAACTGTTTGATGAGTTATCCAAGCTACTAACATTCAAACGCGAACGAACCACGGCTTACAATCCTAAGTGTACCGGCATGGTTGAGAGATAGCACAGCACGCTCATGACTGCCACGAGCTAGCCGACTGGACCAACATACTTCCGACAGTTCCGACGGGACAATTTGTTGTAAAGTGACCACTTCACAACTTAGTAACCCAAGTCGCGATCCCAAATCAATGCCCTATAACAATCTTGCAATACTCACATCCGTTGAACCAACATCCGCTATTTCACAATCCTAAATCAATATCCTACATAGGAGTAACCTTGCAACTATTTATTACAACAATTAATACAGCGCCCTAAATCAATGTCCGCTCCAATACCGAGGTTTCGTTATTGAAACCGAGGCAGAGTATAGTCAGTCAGTGGAGAGTCGTATTAGAGTCATTGAAGTCCAACGTATTATTTCATTACTATCTCATAATAAATTTCAAACCGCGAGTTAAAAACTTACTATTTTATTACTATTTCATAATAAGTTCCAAATCTTAAATGAAATACTTACTATCTCATAACAAATTCTAAATCGCCAATTAAAACTTACTATTTCATAGTAAGTTCCAAGACGTGAATTAGATAGATACTTACTATTTCGTATTACTATGAATCAAATACAATTGTAAACCATTTTCATCATCATCATCATCATCAAATTAAGGTGGAAATAAACCAATAAAGAAAACCTAAATCTTTGACTATTCATTTACTTTGGAAAACAGACTTTGTCTTGTTGAAATTAATTATGTTTACAATAGACTGTAAAACACAACATGTAAAACTAAGATGGCAACACTATGTATTTTACTTTTATAAATTGGCAATACTGTATCTGAACAGAAAAGTCAAAAAGCAAATGGTGAAAGTCTTTTTTTTTATTATAATATTGTCTGCAAAATATAATCAGCCATTGAAAATTGTATTTTCTTTTTCTATAATAAAGCAGTTTGTATTATATAGATTTAATTATATGCTTTATTCAATAATACTAAAAAGTGTCTCTTTTTATTCCAATGAAGCAATTATATTAAAATCAAAATTCAACACTTCGTGGTAGGTAACCCAAAGAAAACAGTAGTTGAGACTCCTTCTAAGAACTACAATAAAAATTGGTGTCAGATGTGGGGTTACACCTGTGAAAAGCGAATAGGTCCAAAAGTGCAGTTATAAATTCAAGTGAAAAGTGAAACAACAAAATTGTCACAGGTCTCTGGAAGGCCAACAAACTCGAGCACCACCAACTTTCAGGATGCCACTGTCTATGTGAACAATCAGTTAACAAACGTAAATAAACACCTTATGTGGCTTACCAAAAACAAAGGAAAAGAATATAATTGGAGATTTGTTTGGGAGAGCGCTGGGAGAGTACTCGCGAGAAAACATGAAAATGCTGCTTCTGTTAACGACTTAAGCAAAATTACAATTATCTAATTAAAGGAAAAGAAGAAATCAACACAAAATAAATTTAAACCAAAATGGATTACAACAACATAACAACATAAACAGACTTTAAGGTTATGAATGATTTTAGCGATATTGGAAAAAATAAATTGAACTTTCACTGTCTATGTATTAATATAAGATCGATGACAAAAGAATTGGGATGTTAGTAAGTATTAACATAATAATTAACTGCCTTGATGTCATTGTTCTTGTGGAGACCAATATAAAAGACGAAGAGAATATTTTCTACTCAATACCAGGATTTAATGCTGAATTTTTAAATAGGGAAAAACTGTAATGGTGCACTTTGAGAAACTACAAAGAAGAATCAAATAAAACAAAAACATAATTCGAATACACTCGTTTAAGCAGGCCAAGCTCAGTGTAAATACGCATCACGGCACTTTTCTTCAATGATGCAAGAATAACCACTGTCAGCCGCAATGATGCATAATGTAAACTGCAGAATGGATATCTAACTGCCTTGCTATCAAGTCCTGTGTAAATATACGGCATAACATGTAAATGTCGGTAATAGGTTAGCAATAGCCATCCCTGTCTAGCACCCGAACTTATCTGACTTGTGGCAGAACGCGAGCGATTGACGAGCCAGAAAAAAACATTAAGGGTTCTTTTCAGATTAAACCGTCGCCAGCAACGCACAACATTAATGGTGTCCGCAACAATTATTGTCTGGATGAACAAAATAAAAAGGAAAATTAACTGATAAAAATAAAGAAAAAAGGGGAAAGTTAGCAGAGGAAGAAAAATTAAATCAAGTATTCAACAAGAAAAACAAAAGTACAGCAGAGAAAACGCAGAAAGGTAACGAGTCTAAAGTATTAATTTATATATATTTTACATAAACGTAGCAAATAATTTAATCACACAAATTCTCTTGGTGAAAACAACAGGGAAAAGGCAAGAGGAGAGCGAAATACCCACGGATGCTGGAGATCCGATTGGATATGATCAGAAATCCGCATCAACAAAGGCTACTCGCGGCGACTCCGCTGAACAAAGTGCGGTTAGAGCGGCATTATATAGTCGATTCGCAGATCGGAGCCGCATTCCCTTTCTGCGTAAGTACCAAAACATATCAATAGAAAATTCAGTAGACGTAGTAGTTAGCGGAGTAACGGGCCAAGGCCCACCCCCCAATCCGACGAGCTAGTTAGCGCGTCCGCTAGGCGTGCACGCTGGCCCCGAAACAGCTGTCACATATAGAACATCACCATAAGTCCATTACAAAACGTAGAGGTCGAGGTGGGGCTATGTGAGACTTAATAACATCACAGTATCCTTTGAGAGCCTAAGCATACAATGTAACGAAAAACCAAAAAAAAAAAAAATTTATAACTGTAATTTATACTTTCTGGAAACCATGGTGAACCGACGGATATTGAATACGGCGTACCACAGGGGTCAAAACTGTGTCTGTTTCTATTTACTATATAAGTTATCACCTGAAAGATTCATTTCTTCCCAGTCATGTTCCCATCACATGACCATAAAGCCCAGTTCACTCAACTTCCCGTTAACTACATTGCACGTGCACCTGAACTTGCAGTGCACAATAATTCATGGAAATCACCGACCCAGTTGCAGTTACCTGAGCTGACAATTCGTAGAAGTCAACGGACAAGCTGCCGACTCAACGTCTGCTCTTTATTTCCACATTTCCCACACATTGTTTGTTTGCTTCTATAAATAATTGTAATTGTTAGAATAAGATTGGAGTTTTAATAAAGTATTACAAGTGGACGGTCATCCGTTCGGAAAAAAATATTTTTTTTATCTTTGCACAGCAAAGGAAATCATAACTTATACAAAAACGAGCTCATTTTATTTATTTATAGCGTATATGAAAAACATCAACTAAACCATCAACATCAACATCAAAGGTCAACACAGAAGAAAGTTTGTATTAAAACAACATTTTCTAACATTAGACTAAAGTCAAAATTATTAAAAAAGAAATTAAAACTAAAATTAAAACTAAAATTAAATTAAATTAACTGAAATGTTGAATATCAGTGTTTTGGAAAAATCCCATGTATTCAACTCATAACATTTTTATACTTTTTTTTAGAGAGATAACCTCCTGCAGATAAGCCATAAGCTTTGCGGGAAAACAATGTAAAATAACGTTTGATATATAAATATAAGAATTCAAAAAAAAAACACGGATGCTTTTTCGGGTTGGAAAACGTATTTCCATTCCAGAGAGTGTCACGTTTGGAGAACAAGTAGCATCCATTCCTATTGAAAAAGTCGAAGCCTTTGCCTGTCATTTTTAAAGAAGCTTTACGGACTGACCACCAACGCATCTTACAGATTTTTTGGTTGAAAGCCTTGTGGAAGACGCCACTACACTACTCTTTATATTCTATAGTGCGGTTCAGTGAAGAAAATCCCGCCAACGCACCCGTCGACTTTGATATGTTTACCGGAACAGCTGTTGTCAATGATTTGATTATGAATGGAAACTCAAAAAAAAATCATCAGGAACAGACGAGATTTCTAACTTTTTGCTTAAAAAGTTACCTGGTATAGCAATTTTGATGTTACTCATCATTTTTATATTTTTATATTACTTATAAGTTTAGTTTTAAGTCAAAATTACGTATTTCTTAAATAAGTTATAAAATATCTAATCTAATAGTTTTAAGTCAAAATTACGTATTTCTTAAATAAGTTATAAAATATCTAATCTAATAGTTTTAAGTCAAAATTACGTATTTCTTAAATAAGTTATAAAATATCTAATCTAATAGTTTTAAGTCAAAATTACGTATTTCTTAAATAAGTTATAAAATATCTTAATCTAAAAAAAAATCGTTTTATTTTCAAAATAATATGCAATGACAACATAAATGCGAAATTCATTTAATTTTATTTTAATTTTTACAAACAGTTTCTTTTAAAGTTGCGCTTGTTTAACTTTGCATTGGGTAACTGCATCGGAATTACTTATTAAAATGACTTAACAAGTTATGGGAAATATTATGTTTTTAACAAATATATCGTGTTTTAGTTAATGTACAGTAATTAACGTCACTTGTTAAATCCCAATTTTTTAACAATGCTTGTTAGTGTGTTAAATTGTTTCTTTGTTGTATAGGCCCCAGCAATATCAAGGCAAAGAAAGTGATAACCGAAATAGGAAAGGCATTAGAATCGAAAGAGATAGTGTGGTGGCGACGACGCATTACATAAAGAAAACAATTTTTATATAAAATACCGCATTGTGGTCGATTTACCTTAAATTGTTTTTGGTTTACATCGAAATTGAATCATTGGAAATTAAAAGATTGTTAAGTCAACTCCTACCGACAGTAGTTAAACATCATGCCTGGAGAATGTAACACACTCTCTCGGAAATTTGTTTTCCCAACGGCCTCATATTCCGACACATCACCGGATGCAGCCAAAACCTTCTCTATAGAAAGCCCAACTCAATGCATACTAATGCTGTAAACCAATCCAAAACGCGTCTGTGTTTTGGAATGTGAATACAGTGTACAAAAAATAAGCAGTCGCAAAGAGCGAGAAACGTAAGATGTGGTAGTGGGAAACAGAAAAATTTTATATGGATTTTTCTCTTTAGTTGAATACTAATACAATTACGTTTGGTCTAGATCTAAGCATGTATCTGTGTACGATCGGAACAGTTGGGCTTTCTATAGAGAAGGTTTTGGAAGTATGAAAACTGTTGTCAAACACCTGCATACTTCATTACAATAGCCCCATCTACCTTTATTGACGTAGAAGAGGCTTTCGACAACGCAGGTTATAACTAAATGGAAAGAGCACTAAACAGAATAGGAGCAAATCCAACCATAACTAAATGAATAAAAGCCATGTTAGAACAAAGAAGAATCGCAGCAAACTTAGGAGACATCAACTTAACTATTAAAACAATAAAAGTCGGTAATATGATGAAAAAAAAACGGAACAACGCACAGCAATAAAAAAGCTAAATAAAATACAAAGACTGGCAAGTGTAAGTATTACAGGGGCAATGAGAACCACACCTACAGCAGATTTAGAAGCTCTATTAAATCTATTGCCGTTACACATAGCCATTTAAGAAGACACAGCCAAACAAGCTTCCACAAGGACAAACAAGGAAACCACAAAGGCCGTCTGAGGGTGGTTTGACATAAGCCCAAGTGACATAAAGCTAAATTATTTTGAGACATAAGACCAAGTATTTTTCAATAACAAAAACTTGTTTTTATCCTTTTAAAAGGAGCGTATATATAAATTAGGTTAGGTAAGCCAAATTATAAGGCCAAGTGACAAAATGGCCAGGATGCAGTTTGTCTTTATGTCACTTGACCTTATGTCACGGAACTGCATCTGAGTATACTTGAAAAGCTACAAACCGTAAAGGACAGCGACCAAACAAATATAAAAATAAGTGTCAAACACAACTATGAAAGCATCATTCCCACAAGGAGTGGAATTTACACCCAAAATGGATCAGGGATGATTTTCAAAAATGGTTCACTGATGAGTCAAAAACAAGTGAAGAAGTAGGACGAAAAAGTGACAAATGCATTTTGCAAGACTCCACAATGTTTCAGCGAAGTGTTACACAATAAATGCTGCAACCGAAAACTTGCTAGCAAGAAGGCTAAAAAAAAATTAAATATAATGTCTGACAGTCAAGCCGTTCTAAAAGCACTAAACAAGTATGAATTTCGACCAAAGGCAGTGTTTGAGCATATACCATATAGGTATCTCCATCGGACACAATTAGTGCTCCAAAGGATTTTACAATCTATTGTATCGAGTCTAAAAGTGGTACTCCAGACTTCTTTTTGGGTTCATTCCAATATGATAACTCGTTAATCCGTCGTTCGCAATTGTTTCCAGTGTTAAATTCACCTAAATATAGTTTTCTGAAGTTGAAATTCACCTCAAATCATGGAAATCCAAATCATACATGTGTAATATATAAATTTTCAATAAATGCACATGTGGCAATCACATTAAGAAATAATAAATAACTGCACATGTGGCAATCCTATTGTTTTCGTAATGCCAACATAAGAACAACCTATTACTAATGTCACATTCTTTTTACCTTTTTTCCTCAATAAAGAAAAACGCAATTCATTGCGTGCGAGAAAAAAATACAAAAGTGTTTTATTTTATTTAAAGTTGTTTGATAATATTCACTATCAAACAATACACATGTATTTATAGATTCGCAGTGTATGGAAAGACTTGATTTGATTTAGAGCGAAATCCATATAAATGGATATTTATTTAATAATTGTTATTTAAATTATAATTTTTGTATTTTTTTTATATTTATATTGGGTAACACACACATATATATATATTTATATATATATATAACCAAACATATTATTATTTTCCAATATTACCAATTATCATTATCATATCATTTGTCAATTCAATTCAATTTCATTTGTTTTATACCTTTTCTTTTTATATAATGAATTTAGTTTCAAATATCGGAGATATGGCATGGCTAACGTAAATAAGAGATGTGGCATGGCCAATGTAATATTAATTTGATTGCAAGGACGAGTGTTCTTTTGTCTGTGCATGCTAGTTCGTTTTTTTTTGGGTCTACTCATGCGAGTTGCATATCATCCGCTTTTATTATAAAATAAATTATCAAAATTAACCCTAGTTGTAAATTGCACTGCCATTTTCTTTCCCGTGTAGTTCTCCAGGCACAAAAACGCTTGTGCTTCAACAGGCAGTCTTCGGTTGCCACAATGCCCTGAATAATCTGGCAAAAAAAACCTATGTCAAGCTTATTAGGCACCAGGACACGAAGGGCTACTGGTAATGAGATGGCCGACCTAATGGCAAAGAAAGGAGCTGAAACACCCATCATAGGACAGAGCCCTCTGTACGGATTCAACAATGCAAATATAAATAGTGAAATAAAAAAATGGGCAATAAAATGCACAAATAACTACTGGGACAATATAGAGGGTCTTACACACTCAAAGAAGTTCCTAAACTTTAACCACTAAAAGGCGAAAGAGTTCATAAAACTCAAAAAAACCGGAACTAAGAATGTTATGTGGAGCACTAACAGGACACTATACTTGTGTATCATTTACACAAAATAGGAATCAGTAATGGTGAGATACTGCAATGAAAAAACACCAAAATGCGAACCTGGCAAATCAAATACACCAAACAAAAAAAAGATTGTAGTTTCTCGCGCGATTCTAACATTACTGGTGCTTAGGCTAAAAGAAAAAGAATTAAAGAAATTAGTGCGGCAAAAAAAAAGAAAGAATTAATGGAAATTAGAATTATTTTTTTTGTGAAGCGTCTGGACTTCGCATCACACATAAACATTTGGTGACTTAGCGTCTGGCCTTCATCCGCAGCCCATCTGTCCACACAGTTTCTTCCACTATAAATGTTAGCCATAGGATGTATCATTGTTCAGTTGCCTAGTTAAGTTCATAGCATTAAGTTCAAGTTCTGTTGACTAATTAAAATCGTAGTGTTAAGTTCTTATAAATAATCTTATAAAGTTAAATAAAGTTATTTTTTTTTAAACAAATTCTTTGTGTGTAAAATTAGTTTACACAATGACTCATTTGTGTTATCCAAACTCAACTTGCTACATTTGCCGGAAAAGCTTTAAACGACCTTTCACTCAAAAGCACCACATACTCGGTGCATTCAGTTGAGTGTCGAATGCGGTTTCATCGAAAATATGCTCTGAATGAACACGAGCGAACACATACGTGTGAGCGGCCGTTCAAATGTCATCATTGCAATCAGTTGCTTACGAGAAAATACTCCAAGAACGTGCATTTAAAAAAAATGTGTTGCACTCGTAAAAACAGGAGGTAATATTTTGAAATTTTATTAATCGACTATCCTGACAATTTGTTGCTATTATTTTACAGAGATTTTCAAGATCATTTACCCCGCTACTTAATGGAAGTTCAAATGGTTCTTTAAACGACCATTCACTCAAAAGCACCACATACTCGGTGCATTCAGTTGATGGGCCCTACGAGTGACGGATGCGGTTTCATCGAAAATATACTCTAGATGAACACGAGCGAACACATACGTGTGAGCGGCCGTTCAAATGTCGTCATTGCAATCAGTTGCTTACGAGAAAATACTCCAAGAACATGCATTTAAAAAAAATGTGTTGCACTCGTAAAAACTGGAGGTAATATTTTGAAATTTTATTAATCGACTATCCTGACAATTTGTTGCTATTATTTTACAGAGATTTTCAAGATCATTTACCCCGCTACTTAATGGAAGTTCAAATGGTTCTTTAAACGACCATTCACTCAAAAGCACCACATACTCGGTGCATTCAGTTGATGGGCCCTACGAGTGACGGATGCGGTTTCATCGAAAATATACTCTAGATGAACACGAGCGAACACATACGTGTGAGCGGCCGTTCAAATGTCGTCATTGCAATCAGTTGCTTACGAGAAAATACTCCAAGAACATGCATTTAAAAAAAATGTGTTGCACTCGTAAAAACTGGAGGTAATATTTTGAAATTTTATTAATCGACTATCCTGACAATTTGTTGCTATTATTTTACAGAGATTTTCAAGATCATTTACCCCGCTACTTAATGGAAGTTCAAATGGTTCTTTAAACGACCATTCACTCAAAAGCACCACATACTCGGTGCATTCAGTTGATGGGCCCTACGAGTGACGGATGCGGTTTCATCGAAAATATACTCTAGATGAACACGAGCGAACACATACGTGTGAGCGGCCGTTCAAATGTCGTCATTGCAATCAGTTGCTTACGAGAAAATACTCCAAGAACATGCATTTAAAAAAAATGTGTTGCACTCGTAAAAACTGGAGGTAATATTTTGAAATTTTATTAATCGACTATCCTGACAATTTGTTGCTATTATTTTACAGAGATTTTCAAGATCATTTACCCCGCTACTTAATGGAAGTTCAAATGGTTCTTTAAACGACCATTCACTCAAAAGCACCACATACTCGGTGCATTCAGTTGATGGGCCCTACGAGTGACGGATGCGGTTTCATCGAAAATATACTCTAGATGAACACGAGCGAACACATACGTGTGAGCGGCCGTTCAAATGTCGTCATTGCAATCAGTTGCTTACGAGAAAATACTCCAAGAACGTGCATTTAAAAAAAATGTGTTGCACTCGTAAAAACAGGAGGTAATATTTTTAAATTTTATTAATCGACTATCCTGACAATTTGTTACTATTATTTTACAGAGATTTTCAAGATCATTTACCCCGCTACTTAATGGAAATTCAAATGGTTCCTTAAACGACCATTCACTCAAAAGCACCACATACTCGGTGCATTCAGTTGATGGGCCCTACGAGTGACGGATGCGGTTTCATCGAAAATATACTCTAGATGAACACGAGCGAACACATACGTGTGAGCGGCCGTTCAAATGTCGTCATTGCAATCAGTTGCTTACGAGAAAATACTCCAAGAACATGCATTTAAAAAAAATGTGTTGCACTCGTAAAAACTGGAGGTAATATTTTGAAATTTTATTAATCGACTATCCTGACAATTTGTTGCTATTATTTTACAGAGATTTTCAAGATCATTTACCCCGCTACTTAATGGAAGTTCAAATGGTTCTTTAAACGACCATTCACTCAAAAGCACCACATACTCGGTGCATTCAGTTGATGGGCCCTACGAGTGACGGATGCGGTTTCATCGAAAATATACTCTAGATGAACACGAGCGAACACATACGTGTGAGCGGCCGTTCAAATGTCGTCATTGCAATCAGTTGCTTACGAGAAAATACTCCAAGAACATGCATTTAAAAAAAATGTGTTGCACTCGTAAAAACTGGAGGTAATATTTTGAAATTTTATTAATCGACTATCCTGACAATTTGTTGCTATTATTTTACAGAGATTTTCAAGATCATTTACCCCGCTACTTAATGGAAGTTCAAATGGTTCTTTAAACGACCATTCACTCAAAAGCACCACATACTCGGTGCATTCAGTTGATGGGCCCTACGAGTGACGGATGCGGTTTCATCGAAAATATACTCTAGATGAACACGAGCGAACACATACGTGTGAGCGGCCGTTCAAATGTCGTCATTGCAATCAGTTGCTTACGAGAAAATACTCCAAGAACATGCATTTAAAAAAAATGTGTTGCACTCGTAAAAACTGGAGGTAATATTTTGAAATTTTATTAATCGACTATCCTGACAATTTGTTGCTATTATTTTACAGAGATTTTCAAGATCATTTACCCCGCTACTTAATGGAAGTTCAAATGGTTCTTTAAACGACCATTCACTCAAAAGCACCACATACTCGGTGCATTCAGTTGATGGGCCCTACGAGTGACGGATGCGGTTTCATCGAAAATATACTCTAGATGAACACGAGCGAACACATACGTGTGAGCGGCCGTTCAAATGTCGTCATTGCAATCAGTTGCTTACGAGAAAATACTCCAAGAACATGCATTTAAAAAAAATGTGTTGCACTCGTAAAAACTGGAGGTAATATTTTGAAATTTTATTAATCGACTATCCTGACAATTTGTTGCTATTATTTTACAGAGATTTTCAAGATCATTTACCCCGCTACTTAATGGAAGTTCAAATGTTTCTTTAAACGACCATTCACTCAAAAGCACCACATACTCGGTGCATTCAGTTGATGGGCCCTACGAGTGACGGATGCGGTTTCATCGAAAATATACTCTAGATGAACACGAGCGAACACATACGTGTGAGCGGCCGTTCAAATGTCGTCATTGCAATCAGTTGCTTACGAGAAAATACTCCAAGAACATGCATTTAAAAAAAATGTGTTGCACTCGTAAAAACTGGAGGTAATATTTTGAAATTTTATTAATCGACTATCCTGACAATTTGTTGCTATTATTTTACAGAGATTTTCAAGATCATTTACCCCGCTACTTAATGGAAGTTCAAATGGTTCTTTAAACGACCATTCACTCAAAAGCACCACATACTCGGTGCATTCAGTTGATGGGCCCTACGAGTGACGGATGCGGTTTCATCGAAAATATACTCTAGATGAACACGAGCGAACACATACGTGTGAGCGGCCGTTCAAATGTCGTCATTGCAATCAGTTGCTTACGAGAAAATACTCCAAGAACGTGCATTTAAAGAAAATGTGTTGCACTCGTAAAAACAGGAGGTAATATTTTTAAATTTTATTAATCGACTATCCTGACAATTTGTTGCTATTATTTTACAGAGTTTTTCAAGATCATTTACCCCGCTACTTAATGGAAGTTCAAAAGCACCACATACTCGGTGCATTCAGTTGATGTGCCCTACGAGTGACGGATGCGGTTTCATCGAAAATATACTCTAGATGAACACGAGCGAACACATACGTGTGAGCGGCCGTTCAAATGTCGTCATTGCAATCAGTTGCTAACGAGAAAATACTCCAAGAACGTGCATTTAAAAAAAATGTGTTGCACTCGTAAAAACAGGAGGTAATATTTTTAAATTTTATTAATCGACTATCCTGACAATTTGTTACTATTATTTTACAGAGATTTTCAAGATCATTTACCCCGCTACTTAATGGAAATTCAAATGGTTCCTTAAACGACCATTCACTCAAAAGCACCACATACTCGGTGCATTTAGTTGATGGGCCCTACGAGTGTCGGATGCGGTTTCATCGAAAATATACTCTAGATGAACACGAGCGAACACATACGTGTGAGCGGCCGTTCAAATGTCGTCATTGCAATCAGTTGCTAACGAGAAAATACTCCAAGAACGTGCATTTAAAAAAAATGTGTTGCACTCGTAAAAACAGGAGGTAATATTTTTAAATTTTATTAATCGACTATCCTGACAATTTGTTACTATTATTTTACAGAGTTTTTCAAGATCATTTACCCCGCTACTTAATGGAAGTTCAAATGGTTCTTTAAACGACCATTCACTCAAAAGCACCACATACTCGGTGCATCAGTTGATGGGCCCTACGAGTGACAGATGCGGTTTCATCGAAAATATACTCTAGATGAACACGAGCGAACACATACGTGTGAGCGGCCGTTCAAATGTCGTCATTGCAATCAGTTGCTTACGAGAAAATACTCCAAGAACATGCATTTAAAAAAAATGTGTTGCACTCGTAAAAACTGGAGGTAATATTTTGAAATTTTATTAATCGACTATCCTGACAATTTGTTGCTATTATTTTACAGAGATTTTCAAGATCATTTACCCCGCTACTTAATGGAAGTTCAAATGGTTCTTTAAACGACCATTCACTCAAAAGCACCACATACTCGGTGCATTCAGTTGATGGGCCCTACGAGTGACGGATGCGGTTTCATCGAAAATATACTCTAGATGAACACGAGCGAACACATACGTGTGAGCGGCCGTTCAAATGTCGTCATTGCAATCCGTTGCTTAAGAGAAAATACTGCAAGAACGTGCATTTAAAAAAAATGTGTTGCACTCGTAAAAACAGGAGGTAATATTTTTAAATTTTATTAATCGACTATCCTGACAATTTGTTACTATTATTTTACAGAGATTTTCAAGATCATTTACCCCGCTACTTAATGGAAGTTCAAATGGTTCTATAAACGACCATTCACTCAAAAGCACCACATACTCGGTGCATTCAGTTGATGGGCCCTACGAGTGACGGATGCGGTTTCATCGAAAATATACTCTAGATGAACACGAGCGAACACATACGTGTGAGCGGCCGTTCAAATGTCGTCATTGCAATCAGTTGCTTACGAGAAAATACTCCAAGAACGTGCATTTAAAAAAAATGTGTTGCACTCGTAAAAACAGGAGGTAATATTTTTAAATTTTATTAATCGACTATCCTGACAATTTGTTACTATTATTTTACAGAGATTTTCAAGATCATTTACCCCGCTACTTAATGGAAGTTCAAATGGTTCTTTAAACGACCATTCACTCAAAAGCACCACATACTCGGTGCATTCAGTTGATGGGCCCTACGAGTGACGGATGCGGTTTCATCGAAAATATACTCTAGATGAACACGAGCGAACACATACGTGTGAGCGGCCGTTCAAATGTCGTCATTGCAATCAGTTGCTTACGAGAAAATACTCCAAGAACGTGCATTTAAACAAAATGTGTTGCACTCGTAAAAACAGGAGGTAATATTTTTAAATTTTATTAATCGACTATCCTGACAATTTGTTGCTATTATTTTACAGAGATTTTCAAGATCATTTACCCCGCTACTTAATGGAAGTTCAAATGGTTCTTTAAACGACCATTCACTCAAAAGCACCACATACTCGGTGCATTCAGTTGATGGGCCCTACGAGTGTCGAATGCGGTTTCATCGAAAATATGCTCTAGATGAACACGAGCGAACACATACGTGTGAGCGGCCGTTCAAATGTCGTCATTGCAATCAGTTGCTTACGAGAAAATACTCCAAGAACGTGCATTTAAAAAAAATGTGTTGCACTCGTAAAAACAGGAGGTAATATTTTTAAATTTTATTAATCGACTATCCTGACAATTTGTTACTATTATTTTACAGAGATTTTCAAGATCATTTACCCCGCTACTTAATGGAAGTTCAAATGGTTCTTTAAACGACCATTCACTCAAAAGCACCACATACTCGGTGCATTCAGTTGATGGGCCCTACGAGTGACGGATGCGGTTTCATCGAAAATATACTCTAGATGAACACGAGCGAACACATACGTGTGAGCGGCCGTTCAAATGTCGTCATTGCAATCAGTTGCTTACGAGAAAATACTCCAAGAACGTGCATTTAAAAAAAATGTGTTGCACTCGTAAAAACAGGAGGTAATATTTTTAAATTTTATTAATCGACTATCCTGACAATTTGTTACTATTATTTTACAGAGATTTTCAAGATCATTTACCCCGCTACTTAATGGAAGTTCAAATGGTTCTTTAAACGACCATTCACTCAAAAGCACCACATACACGGTGCATTCAGTTGATGGGCCCTACGAGTGACGAATGCGGTTTCATCGAAAATATGCTCTAGATGAACACGAGCGAACACATACGTGTGAGCGGCCGTTCAAATGTCGTCATTGCAATCAGTTGCTTACGAGAAAATACTCCAAGAACGTGCATTTAAACAAAATGTGTTGCACTCGTAAAAACAGAAGGTAATATTTTTAAATTTTATTAATCGACTATCCTGACAATTTGTTACTATTATTTTACAGAGATTTTCAAGATCATTTACCCCGCTACTTAATGGAAGTTCAAATGGTTCTTTAAACGACCATTCACTCAAAAGCACCACATACTCGATGCATTCAGTTGATGGGCCCTACGAGTGTCGAATGCGGTTTCATCGAAAATATGCTCTAGATGAACACGAGCGAACACATACGTGTGAGCGGCCGTTCAAATGTCGTCATTGCAATCAGTTGCTTACGAGAAAATACTCCAAGAACGTGCATTTAAACAAAATGTGTTGCACTCGTAAAAACAGGAGGTAATATTTTTAAATTTTATTAATCGACTATCCTGACAATTTGTTACTATTATTTTACAGAGATTTTCAAGATCATTTACCCCTCTACTTAATGGAAGTTCAAATGGTTCTTTAAACGACCATTCACTCAAAAGCACCACATACGCGGTGCATTCAGTTGATGGGCCCTACGAGTGTCGAATGCGGTTTCATCGAAAATATGCTCTAGATGAACACGAGCGAACACATACGTGTGAGCGGCCGTTCAAATGTCGTCATTGCAATCAGTTGCTTACGAGAAAATACTCCAAGAACGTGCATTTAAAAAAAATGTGTTGCACTCGTAAAAACAGGAGGTAATATTTTTAAATTTTATTAATCGACTATCCTGACAATTTGTTACTATTATTTTACAGAGATTTTCAAGATCATTTACCCCTCTACTTAATGGAAGTTCAAATGGTTCTTTAAACGACCATTCACTCAAAAGCACCACATACGCGGTGCATTCAGTTGATGGGCCCTACGAGTGTCGAATGCGGTTTCATCGAAAATATGCTCTAGATGAACACGAGCGAACACATACGTGTGAGCGGCCGTTCAAATGTCGTCATTGCAATCAGTTGCTTACGAGAAAATACTCCAAGAACGTGCATTTAAAAAAAATGTGTTGCACTCGTAAAAACAGGAGGTAATATTTTTAAATTTTATTAATCGACTATCCTGACAATTTGTTACTATTATTTTACAGAGTTTTTCAAGATCATTTACCCCGTTACTTAATGGAAGTTCAAAAGCACCACATACTCGGTGCATTCAGTTGATGGGCCCTACGAGTGACGGATGCGGTTTCATCGAAAATATACTCTAGATGAACACGAGCGAACACATACGTGTGAGCGGCCGTTCAAATGTCGTCATTGCAATCAGTTGCTTACGAGAAAATACTCCAAGAACGTGCATTTAAAAAAAATGTGTTGCACTCGTAAAAACAGGAGGTAATATTTTTAAATTTTATTAATCGACTATCCTGACAATTTGTTACTATTATTTTACAGAGTTTTTCAAGATCATTTACCCCGTTACTTAATGGAAGTTCAAAAGCACCACATACTCGGTGCATTCAGTTGATGGGCCCTACGAGTGACGGATGCGGTTTCATCGAAAATATACTCTAGATGAACACGAGCGAACACATACGTGTGAGCGGCCGTTCAAATGTCGTCATTGCAATCAGTTGCTTACGAGAAAATACTCCAAGAACGTGCATTTAAAAAAAATGTGTTGCACTCGTAAAAACAGGAGGTAATATTTTTAAATTTTATTAATCGACTATCCTGACAATTTGTTACTATTATTTTACAGAGATTTTCAAGATCATTTACCCCTCTACTTAATGGAAGTTCAAATGGTTCTTTAAACGACCATTCACTCAAAAGCACCACATACTCGGTGCATTCAGTTGATGGGCCCTACGAGTGACGGATGCGGTTTCATCGAAAATATACTCTAGATGAACACGAGCGAACACATACGTGTGAGCGGCCGTTCAAATGTCGTCATTGCAATCAGTTGCTTACGAGAAAATACTCCAAGAACGTGCATTTAAAAAAAATGTGTTGCACTCGTAAAAACAGGAGGTAATATTTTTAAATTTTATTAATCGACTATCCTGACAATTTGTTACTATTATTTTACAGAGTTTTTCAAGATCATTTACCCCGTTACTTAATGGAAGTTCAAAAGCACCACATACTCGGTGCATTCAGTTGATGGGCCCTACGAGTGACGGATGCGGTTTCATCGAAAATATACTCTAGATGAACACGAGCGAACACATACGTGTGAGCGGCCGTTCAAATGTCGTCATTGCAATCAGTTGCTTACGAGAAAATACTCCAAGAACGTGCATTTAAAAAAAATGTGTTGCACTCGTAAAAACAGGAGGTAATATTTTTAAATTTTATTAATCGACTATCCTGACAATTTGTTACTATTATTTTACAGAGTTTTTCAAGATCATTTACCCCGTTACTTAATGGAAGTTCAAAAGCACCACATACTCGGTGCATTCAGTTGATGGGCCCTACGAGTGACGGATGCGGTTTCATCGAAAATATACTCTAGATGAACACGAGCGAACACATACGTGTGAGCGGCCGTTCAAATGTCGTCATTGCAATCAGTTGCTTACGAGAAAATACTCCAAGAACGTGCATTTAAAAAAAATGTGTTGCACTCGTAAAAACAGGAGGTAATATTTTTAAATTTTATTAATCGACTATCCTGACAATTTGTTACTATTATTTTACAGAGATTTTCAAGATCATTTACCCCTCTACTTAATGGAAGTTCAAATGGTTCTTTAAACGACCATTCACTCAAAAGCACCACATACGCGGTGCATTCAGTTGATGGGCCCTACGAGTGTCGAATGCGGTTTCATCGAAAATATGCTCTAGATGAACACGAGCGAACACATACGTGTGAGCGGCCGTTCAAATGTCGTCATTGCAATCAGTTGCTTACGAGAAAATACTCCAAGAACGTGCATTTAAAAAAAATGTGTTGCACTCGTAAAAACAGGAGGTAATATTTTTAAATTTTATTAATCGACTATTCTGACAATTTGTTACTATTATTTTACAGAGATTTTCAAGATCATTTACCCCGCTACTTAATGGAAGTTCAAATGGTTCTTTAAACGACCATTCACTCAAAAGCACCACATACTCGGTGCATTCAGTTGATGGGCCCTACGAGTGTCGAATGCGGTTTCATCGAAAATATGCTCTAGATGAACACGAGCGAACACATACGTGTGAGCGGCCGTTCAAATGTCGTCATTGCAATCAGTTGCTTACGAGAAAATACTCCAAGAACGTGCATTTAAAAAAAATGTGTTGCACTCGTAAAAACAGGAGGTAATATTTTTAAATTTTATTAATCGACTATCCTGACAATTTGTTACTATTATTTTACAGAGATTTTCAAGATCATTTACCCCGCTACTTAATGGAAGTTCAAATGGTTCTTTAAACGACCATTCACTCAAAAGCACCACATACTCGAAAATATGCTCTAGATGAACACGAGTGAACACATACGTGTGAGCGGCCGTTCAAATGTCGTCATTGCAATCAGTTGCTTACGAGAAAATACTCCAAGAACGTGCATTTAAAAAAAATGTGTTGCACTCGTAAAAACAGGAGGTAATATTTTGAAATTTTATTAATCGACTATCCTGACAATTTGTTACTATTATTTTACAGAGATTTTCAAGATCATTTACCCCGCTACTTAATGGAAGTTCAAATGGTTCTTTAAACGACCATTCACTCAAAAGCACCTCATACTCGGTGCATTCAGTTGATGGGCCCTACGAGTGTCGAATGCGGTTTCATCGAAAATATGCTCTAGATGAACACGAGCGAACACATACGTGTGAGCGGCCGTTCAAATGTCGTCATTGCAATCAGTTGCTTACGAGAAAATACTCCAAGAACGTGCATTTAAAAAAAATGTGTTGCACTCGTAAAAACAGGAGGTAATATTTTTAAATTTTATTAATCGACTATCCTGACAATTTGTTACTATTATTTTACAGAGATTTTCAAGATCATTTACCCCGCTACTTAATGGAAGTTCAAATGGTTCTTTAAACGACCATTCACTCAAAAGCACCACATACTCGAAAATATGCTCTAGATGAACACGAGTGAACACATACGTGTGAGCGGCCGTTCAAATGTCGTCATTGCAATCAGTTGCTTACGAGAAAATACTCCAAGAACGTGCATTTAAAAAAAATGTGTTGCACTCGTAAAAACAGGAGGTAATATTTTGAAATTTTATTAATCGACTATCCTGACAATTTGTTACTATTATTTTACAGGATTTTCAAGATCATTTACCCCGCTACTTAATGGAAGTTCAAATGGTTCTTTAAACGACCATTCACTCAAAAGCACCACATACTCGAAAATATGCTCTAGATGAACACGAGTGAACACATACGTGTGAGCGGCCGTTCAAATGTCGTCATTGCAATCAGTTGCTTACGAGAAAATACTCCAAGAACGTGCATTTAAACAAAATGTGTTGCACTCGTAAAAACAGGAGGTAATATTTTTAAATTTTATTAATCGACTATTCTGACAATTTGTTGCTATTATTTTACAGAGATTTTCAAGATCATTTACCCCGCTACTTAATGGAAGTTCAAATGGTTCTTTAAACGACCATTCACTCAAAAGCACCACATACTCGGTGCATTCAGTTGATGGGCCCTACGAGTGTCGAATGCGGTTTCATCGAAAATATGCTCTAGATGAACACGAGTGAACACATACGTGTGAGCGGCCGTTCAAATGTCGTCATTGCAATCAGTTGCTTACGAGAAAATACTCCAAGAACGTGCATTTAAAAAAAATGTGTTGCACTCGTAAAAACAGGAGGTAATATTTTTAAATTTTATTAATCGACTATCCTGACAATTTGTTGCTATTATTTTACAGAGTTTTTCAAGATCATTTACCCCGCTACTTAATGGAAGTTCAAATGGTTCTTTAAACGACCATTCACTCAAAAGCACCACATACTCGGTGCATTCAGTTGATGGGCCCTACGAGTGACGGATGCGGTTTCATCGAAAATATGCTCTGGATGAACACGAGCGAACACATACGTGTGAGCGGCCGTTCAAATGTCGTCATTGCAATCAGTTGCTTACGACAAAATACTCCAAGAACGTGCATTTAAAAAAAATGTGTGGCACTCGTAAAAACAGGAGGTAATATTTTGAAATTTTATTAATCGACTATCCTGACAATTTGTTGCTATTATTTTACAGAGTTTTTCAAGATCATTTACCCCGCTACTTAATGGAAGTTCAAATGGTTCTTTAAACGACCATTCACTCAAAAGCACCACATACTCGGTGCATTCAGTTGATGGGCCCTACGAGTGACGGATGCGGTTTCATCGAAAATATGCTCTGGATGAACACGAGCGAACACATACGTGTGAGCGGCCGTTCAAATGTCGTCATTGCAATCAGTTGCTTACGACAAAATACTCCAAGAACGTGCATTTAAAAAAAATGTGTGGCACTCGTAAAAACAGGAGGTAATATTTTGAAATTTTATTAATCGACTATCCTGACAATTTGTTGCTATTATTTTACAGAGATTTTCAAGATCATTTACCCCGCTACTGGTTCTTTAAACGACCATTCACTCAAAAACACCTCATACTCGGTGCATTCAGTTGATGGGCCCTACGAGTGTCGAATGCGGTTTCATCGAAAATATGCTCTAGATGAACACGAGTGAACACATACGTGTGAGCGGCCGTTCAAATGTCGTCATTGCAATCAGTTGCTTACGAGAAAATACTCCAAGAACGTGCATTTAAAAAAAATGTGTTGCACTCGTAAAAACAGGAGGTAATATTTTTAAATTTTATTAATCGACTATCCTGACAATTTGTTGCTATTATTTTACAGAGTTTTTCAAGATCATTTACCCCGCTACTTAATGGAAGTTCAAATGGTTCTTTAAACGACCATTCACTCAAAAGCACCACATACTCGGTGCATTCAGTTGATGGGCCCTACGAGTGACGGATGCGGTTTCATCGAAAATATGCTCTGGATGAACACGAGCGAACACATACGTGTGAGCGGCCGTTCAAATGTCGTCATTGCAATCAGTTGCTTACGACAAAATACTCCAAGAACGTGCATTTAAAAAAAATGTGTTGCACTCGTAAAAACAGGAGGTAATATTTTTAAATTTTATTAATCGACTATCCTGACAATTTGTTGCTATTATTTTACAGAGTTTTTCAAGATCATTTACCCCGCTACTTAATGGAAGTTCAAATGGTTCTTTAAACGACCATTCACTCAAAAGCACCACATACTCGGTGCATTCAGTTGATGGGCCCTACGAGTGACGGATGCGGTTTCATCGAAAATATGCTCTGGATGAACACGAGCGAACACATACGTGTGAGCGGCCGTTCAAATGTCGTCATTGCAATCAGTTGCTTACGACAAAATACTCCAAGAACGTGCATTTAAAAAAAATGTGTGGCACTCGTAAAAACAGGAGGTAATATTTTGAAATTTTATTAATCGACTATCCTGACAATTTGTTGCTATTATTTTACAGAGATTTTCAAGATCATTTACCCCGCTACTGGTTCTTTAAACGACCATTCACTCAAAAGCACCTCATACTCGGTGCATTCAGTTGATGGGCCCTACGAGTGTCGAATGCGGTTTCATCGAAAATATGCTCTAGATGAACACGAGTGAACACATACGTGTGAGCGGCCGTTCAAATGTCGTCATTGCAATCAGTTGCTTACGAGAAAATACTCCAAGAACGTGCATTTAAAAAAAATGTGTTGCACTCGTAAAAACAGGAGGTAATATTTTTAAATTTTATTAATCGACTATCCTGACAATTTGTTGCTATTATTTTACAGAGTTTTTCAAGATCATTTACCCCGCTACTTAATGGAAGTTCAAATGGTTCTTTAAACGACCATTCACTCAAAAGCACCTCATACTCGGTGCATTCAGTTGATGGGCCCTACGAGTGTCGAATGCGGTTTCATCGAAAATATGCTCTAGATGAACACGAGCGAACACATACGTGTGAGCGGCCGTTCAAATGTCGTCATTGCAATCAGTTGCTTACGAGAAAATACTCCAAGAACGTGCATTTAAAAAAAATGTGTTGCACTCGTAAAAACAGGAGGTAATATTTTTAAATTTTATTAATCGACTATCCTGACAATTTGTTGCTATTATTTTACAGAGTTTTTCAAGATCATTTACCCCGCTACTTAATGGAAGTTCAAATGGTTCTTTAAACGACCATTCACTCAAAAGCACCACATACTCGGTGCATTCAGTTGATGGGCCCTACGAGTGACGGATGCGGTTTCATCGAAAATATACTCTAGATGAACACGAGCGAACACATACGTGTGAGCGGCCGTTCAAATGTCGTCATTGCAATCAGTTGCTTACGAGAAAATACTCCAAGAACGTGCATTTAAAAAAAATGTGTTGCACTCGTAAAAACAGGAGGTAATATTTTTAAATTTTATTAATCGACTATCCTGACAATTTGTTACTATTATTTTACAGAGATTTTCAAGATCATTTACCCCGCTACTTAATGGAAGTTCAAATGGTTCTTTAAACGACCATTCACTCAAAAGCACCTCATACTCGGTGCATTCAGTTGATGGGCCCTACGAGTGACGGATGCGGTTTCATCGAAAATATACTCTAGATGAACACGAGCGAACACATACGTGTGAGCGGCCGTTCAAATGTCGTCATTGCAATCAGTTGCTTACGAGAAAATACTCCAAGAACGTGCATTTAAAAAAAATGTGTTGCACTCGTAAAAACAGGAGGTAATATTTTTAAATTTTATTAATCGACTATCCTGACAATTTGTTACTATTATTTTACAGAGATTTTCAAGATCATTTACCCCTCTACTTAATGGAAGTTCAAATGGTTCTTTAAACGACCATTCACTCAAAAGCACCACATACGCGGTGCATTCAGTTGATGGGCCCTACGAGTGTCGAATGCGGTTTCATCGAAAATATGCTCTAGATGAACACGAGCGAACACATACGTGTGAGCGGCCGTTCAAATGTCGTCATTGCAATCAGTTGCTTACGAGAAAATACTCCAAGAACGTGCATTTAAAAAAAATGTGTTGCACTCGTAAAAACAGGAGGTAATATTTTTAAATTTTATTAATCGACTATCCTGACAATTTGTTACTATTATTTTACAGAGTTTTTCAAGATCATTTACCCCGTTACTTAATGGAAGTTCAAAAGCACCACATACTCGGTGCATTCAGTTGATGGGCCCTACGAGTGACGGATGCGGTTTCATCGAAAATATACTCTAGATGAACACGAGCGAACACATACGTGTGAGCGGCCGTTCAAATGTCGTCATTGCAATCAGTTGCTTACGAGAAAATACTCCAAGAACGTGCATTTAAAAAAAATGTGTTGCACTCGTAAAAACAGGAGGTAATATTTTTAAATTTTATTAATCGACTATCCTGACAATTTGTTACTATTATTTTACAGAGTTTTTCAAGATCATTTACCCCGTTACTTAATGGAAGTTCAAAAGCACCACATACTCGGTGCATTCAGTTGATGGGCCCTACGAGTGACGGATGCGGTTTCATCGAAAATATACTCTAGATGAACACGAGCGAACACATACGTGTGAGCGGCCGTTCAAATGTCGTCATTGCAATCAGTTGCTTACGAGAAAATACTCCAAGAACGTGCATTTAAAAAAAATGTGTTGCACTCGTAAAAACAGGAGGTAATATTTTTAAATTTTATTAATCGACTATCCTGACAATTTGTTACTATTATTTTACAGAGATTTTCAAGATCATTTACCCCTCTACTTAATGGAAGTTCAAATGGTTCTTTAAACGACCATTCACTCAAAAGCACCACATACTCGGTGCATTCAGTTGATGGGCCCTACGAGTGACGGATGCGGTTTCATCGAAAATATACTCTAGATGAACACGAGCGAACACATACGTGTGAGCGGCCGTTCAAATGTCGTCATTGCAATCAGTTGCTTACGAGAAAATACTCCAAGAACGTGCATTTAAAAAAAATGTGTTGCACTCGTAAAAACAGGAGGTAATATTTTTAAATTTTATTAATCGACTATCCTGACAATTTGTTACTATTATTTTACAGAGTTTTTCAAGATCATTTACCCCGTTACTTAATGGAAGTTCAAAAGCACCACATACTCGGTGCATTCAGTTGATGGGCCCTACGAGTGACGGATGCGGTTTCATCGAAAATATACTCTAGATGAACACGAGCGAACACATACGTGTGAGCGGCCGTTCAAATGTCGTCATTGCAATCAGTTGCTTACGAGAAAATACTCCAAGAACGTGCATTTAAAAAAAATGTGTTGCACTCGTAAAAACAGGAGGTAATATTTTTAAATTTTATTAATCGACTATCCTGACAATTTGTTACTATTATTTTACAGAGTTTTTCAAGATCATTTACCCCGTTACTTAATGGAAGTTCAAAAGCACCACATACTCGGTGCATTCAGTTGATGGGCCCTACGAGTGACGGATGCGGTTTCATCGAAAATATACTCTAGATGAACACGAGCGAACACATACGTGTGAGCGGCCGTTCAAATGTCGTCATTGCAATCAGTTGCTTACGAGAAAATACTCCAAGAACGTGCATTTAAAAAAAATGTGTTGCACTCGTAAAAACAGGAGGTAATATTTTTAAATTTTATTAATCGACTATCCTGACAATTTGTTACTATTATTTTACAGAGATTTTCAAGATCATTTACCCCTCTACTTAATGGAAGTTCAAATGGTTCTTTAAACGACCATTCACTCAAAAGCACCACATACGCGGTGCATTCAGTTGATGGGCCCTACGAGTGTCGAATGCGGTTTCATCGAAAATATGCTCTAGATGAACACGAGCGAACACATACGTGTGAGCGGCCGTTCAAATGTCGTCATTGCAATCAGTTGCTTACGAGAAAATACTCCAAGAACGTGCATTTAAAAAAAATGTGTTGCACTCGTAAAAACAGGAGGTAATATTTTTAAATTTTATTAATCGACTACCCTGACAATTTGTTACTATTATTTTACAGAGTTTTTCAAGATCATTTACCCCGTTACTTAATGGAAGTTCAAAAGCACCACATACTCGGTGCATTCAGTTGATGGGCCCTACGAGTGACGGATGCGGTTTCATCGAAAATATACTCTAGATGAACACGAGCGAACACATACGTGTGAGCGGCCGTTCAAATGTCGTCATTGCAATCAGTTGCTTACGAGAAAATACTCCAAGAACGTGCATTTAAAAAAAATGTGTTGCACTCGTAAAAACAGGAGGTAATATTTTTAAATTTTATTAATCGACTATCCTGACAATTTGTTACTATTATTTTACAGAGATTTTCAAGATCATTTACCCCTCTACTTAATGGAAGTTCAAATGGTTCTTTAAACGACCATTCACTCAAAAGCACCACATACGCGGTGCATTCAGTTGATGGGCCCTACGAGTGTCGAATGCGGTTTCATCGAAAATATGCTCTAGATGAACACGAGCGAACACATACGTGTGAGCGGCCGTTCAAATGTCGTCATTGCAATCAGTTGCTTACGAGAAAATACTCCAAGAACGTGCATTTAAAAAAAATGTGTTGCACTCGTAAAAACAGGAGGTAATATTTTTAAATTTTATTAATCGACTATCCTGACAATTTGTTACTATTATTTTACAGAGATTTTCAAGATCATTTACCCCGCTACTTAATGGAAGTTCAAATGGTTCTTTAAACGACCATTCACTCAAAAGCACCACATACTCGAAAATATGCTCTAGATGAACACGAGTGAACACATACGTGTGAGCGGCCGTTCAAATGTCGTCATTGCAATCAGTTGCTTACGAGAAAATACTCCAAGAACGTGCATTTAAAAAAAATGTGTTGCACTCGTAAAAACAGGAGGTAATATTTTGAAATTTTATTAATCGACTATCCTGACAATTTGTTACTATTATTTTACAGAGATTTTCAAGATCATTTACCCCGCTACTTAATGGAAGTTCAAATGGTTCTTTAAACGACCATTCACTCAAAAGCACCTCATACTCGGTGCATTCAGTTGATGGGCCCTACGAGTGTCGAATGCGGTTTCATCGAAAATATGCTCTAGATGAACACGAGCGAACACATACGTGTGAGCGGCCGTTCAAATGTCGTCATTGCAATCAGTTGCTTACGAGAAAATACTCCAAGAACGTGCATTTAAAAAAAATGTGTTGCACTCGTAAAAACAGGAGGTAATATTTTTAAATTTTATTAATCGACTATCCTGACAATTTGTTACTATTATTTTACAGAGATTTTCAAGATCATTTACCCCGCTACTTAATGGAAGTTCAAATGGTTCTTTAAACGACCATTCACTCAAAAGCACCACATACTCGAAAATATGCTCTAGATGAACACGAGTGAACACATACGTGTGAGCGGCCGTTCAAATGTCGTCATTGCAATCAGTTGCTTACGAGAAAATACTCCAAGAACGTGCATTTAAAAAAAATGTGTTGCACTCGTAAAAACAGGAGGTAATATTTTGAAATTTTATTAATCGACTATCCTGACAATTTGTTACTATTATTTTACAGGATTTTCAAGATCATTTACCCCGCTACTTAATGGAAGTTCAAATGGTTCTTTAAACGACCATTCACTCAAAAGCACCACATACTCGAAAATATGCTCTAGATGAACACGAGTGAACACATACGTGTGAGCGGCCGTTCAAATGTCGTCATTGCAATCAGTTGCTTACGAGAAAATACTCCAAGAACGTGCATTTAAACAAAATGTGTTGCACTCGTAAAAACAGGAGGTAATATTTTTAAATTTTATTAATCGACTATTCTGACAATTTGTTGCTATTATTTTACAGAGATTTTCAAGATCATTTACCCCGCTACTTAATGGAAGTTCAAATGGTTCTTTAAACGACCATTCACTCAAAAGCACCACATACTCGGTGCATTCAGTTGATGGGCCCTACGAGTGTCGAATGCGGTTTCATCGAAAATATGCTCTAGATGAACACGAGTGAACACATACGTGTGAGCGGCCGTTCAAATGTCGTCATTGCAATCAGTTGCTTACGAGAAAATACTCCAAGAACGTGCATTTAAAAAAAATGTGTTGCACTCGTAAAAACAGGAGGTAATATTTTTAAATTTTATTAATCGACTATCCTGACAATTTGTTGCTATTATTTTACAGAGTTTTTCAAGATCATTTACCCCGCTACTTAATGGAAGTTCAAATGGTTCTTTAAACGACCATTCACTCAAAAGCACCACATACTCGGTGCATTCAGTTGATGGGCCCTACGAGTGACGGATGCGGTTTCATCGAAAATATGCTCTGGATGAACACGAGCGAACACATACGTGTGAGCGGCCGTTCAAATGTCGTCATTGCAATCAGTTGCTTACGACAAAATACTCCAAGAACGTGCATTTAAAAAAAATGTGTGGCACTCGTAAAAACAGGAGGTAATATTTTGAAATTTTATTAATCGACTATCCTGACAATTTGTTGCTATTATTTTACAGAGTTTTTCAAGATCATTTACCCCGCTACTTAATGGAAGTTCAAATGGTTCTTTAAACGACCATTCACTCAAAAGCACCACATACTCGGTGCATTCAGTTGATGGGCCCTACGAGTGACGGATGCGGTTTCATCGAAAATATGCTCTGGATGAACACGAGCGAACACATACGTGTGAGCGGCCGTTCAAATGTCGTCATTGCAATCAGTTGCTTACGACAAAATACTCCAAGAACGTGCATTTAAAAAAAATGTGTGGCACTCGTAAAAACAGGAGGTAATATTTTGAAATTTTATTAATCGACTATCCTGACAATTTGTTGCTATTATTTTACAGAGATTTTCAAGATCATTTACCCCGCTACTGGTTCTTTAAACGACCATTCACTCAAAAACACCTCATACTCGGTGCATTCAGTTGATGGGCCCTACGAGTGTCGAATGCGGTTTCATCGAAAATATGCTCTAGATGAACACGAGTGAACACATACGTGTGAGCGGCCGTTCAAATGTCGTCATTGCAATCAGTTGCTTACGAGAAAATACTCCAAGAACGTGCATTTAAAAAAAATGTGTTGCACTCGTAAAAACAGGAGGTAATATTTTTAAATTTTATTAATCGACTATCCTGACAATTTGTTGCTATTATTTTACAGAGTTTTTCAAGATCATTTACCCCGCTACTTAATGGAAGTTCAAATGGTTCTTTAAACGACCATTCACTCAAAAGCACCACATACTCGGTGCATTCAGTTGATGGGCCCTACGAGTGACGGATGCGGTTTCATCGAAAATATGCTCTGGATGAACACGAGCGAACACATACGTGTGAGCGGCCGTTCAAATGTCGTCATTGCAATCAGTTGCTTACGACAAAATACTCCAAGAACGTGCATTTAAAAAAAATGTGTTGCACTCGTAAAAACAGGAGGTAATATTTTTAAATTTTATTAATCGACTATCCTGACAATTTGTTGCTATTATTTTACAGAGTTTTTCAAGATCATTTACCCCGCTACTTAATGGAAGTTCAAATGGTTCTTTAAACGACCATTCACTCAAAAGCACCACATACTCGGTGCATTCAGTTGATGGGCCCTACGAGTGACGGATGCGGTTTCATCGAAAATATGCTCTGGATGAACACGAGCGAACACATACGTGTGAGCGGCCGTTCAAATGTCGTCATTGCAATCAGTTGCTTACGACAAAATACTCCAAGAACGTGCATTTAAAAAAAATGTGTGGCACTCGTAAAAACAGGAGGTAATATTTTGAAATTTTATTAATCGACTATCCTGACAATTTGTTGCTATTATTTTACAGAGATTTTCAAGATCATTTACCCCGCTACTGGTTCTTTAAACGACCATTCACTCAAAAGCACCTCATACTCGGTGCATTCAGTTGATGGGCCCTACGAGTGTCGAATGCGGTTTCATCGAAAATATGCTCTAGATGAACACGAGCGAACACATACGTGTGAGCGGCCGTTCAAATGTCGTCATTGCAATCAGTTGCTTACGAGAAAATACTCCAAGAACGTGCATTTAAAAAAAATGTGTTGCACTCGTAAAAACAGGAGGTAATATTTTTAAATTTTATTAATCGACTATCCTGACAATTTGTTGCTATTATTTTACAGAGTTTTTCAAGATCATTTACCCCGCTACTTAATGGAAGTTCAAATGGTTCTTTAAACGACCATTCACTCAAAAGCACCACATACTCGGTGCATTCAGTTGATGGGCCCTACGAGTGACGGATGCGGTTTCATCGAAAATATGCTCTGGATGAACACGAGCGAACACATACGTGTGAGCGGCCGTTCAAATGTCGTCATTGCAATCAGTTGCTTACGACAAAATACTCCAAGAACGTGCATTTAAAAAAAATGTGTGGCACTCGTAAAAACAGGAGGTAATATTTTGAAATTTTATTAATCGACTATCCTGACAATTTGTTGCTATTATTTTACAGAGATTTTCAAGATCATTTACCCCGCTACTGGTTCTTTAAACGACCATTCACTCAAAAGCACCTCATACTCGGTGCATTCAGTTGATGGGCCCTACGAGTGTCGAATGCGGTTTCATCGAAAATATGCTCTAGATGAACACGAGCGAACACATACGTGTGAGCGGCCGTTCAAATGTCGTCATTGCAATCAGTTGCTTACGAGAAAATACTCCAAGAACGTGCATTTAAAAAAAATGTGTTGCACTCGTAAAAACAGGAGGTAATATTTTTAAATTTTATTAATCGACTATCCTGACAATTTGTTGCTATTATTTTACAGAGTTTTTCAAGATCATTTACCCCGCTACTTAATGGAAGTTCAAATGGTTCTTTAAACGACCATTCACTCAAAAGCACCACATACTCGGTGCATTCAGTTGATGGGCCCTACGAGTGACGGATGCGGTTTCATCGAAAATATACTCTAGATGAACACGAGCGAACACATACGTGTGAGCGGCCGTTCAAATGTCGTCATTGCAATCAGTTGCTTACGAGAAAATACTCCAAGAACGTGCATTTAAAAAAAATGTGTTGCACTCGTAAAAACAGGAGGTAATATTTTTAAATTTTATTAATCGACTATCCTGACAATTTGTTACTATTATTTTACAGAGATTTTCAAGATCATTTACCCCGCTACTTAATGGAAGTTCAAATGGTTCTTTAAACGACCATTCACTCAAAAGCACCTCATACTCGGTGCATTCAGTTGATGGGCCCTACGAGTGACGGATGCGGTTTCATCGAAAATATACTCTAGATGAACACGAGCGAACACATACGTGTGAGCGGCCGTTCAAATGTCGTCATTGCAATCAGTTGCTTACGAGAAAATACTCCAAGAACGTGCATTTAAAAAAAATGTGTTGCACTCGTAAAAACAGGAGGTAATATTTTTAAATTTTATTAATCGACTATCCTGACAATTTGTTGCTATTATTTTACAGAGTTTTTCAAGATCATTTACCCCGCTACTTAATGGAAGTTCAAATGGTTCTTTAAACGACCATTCACTCAAAAGCACCACATACTCGGTGCATTCAGTTGATGGGCCCTACGAGTGACGGATGCGGTTTCATCGAAAATATACTCTAGATGAACACGAGCGAACACATACGTGTGAGCGGCCGTTCAAATGTCGTCATTGCAATCAGTTGCTTACGAGAAAATACTCCAAGAACGTGCATTTAAAAAAAATGTGTTGCACTCGTAAAAACAGGAGGTAATATTTTTAAATTTTATTAATCGACTATCCTGACAATTTGTTACTATTATTTTACAGAGATTTTCAAGATCATTTACCCCGCTACTTAATGGAAGTTCAAATGGTTCTTTAAACGACCATTCACTCAAAAGCACCACATACTCGGTGCATTCAGTTGATGGGCCCTACGAGTGTCGAATGCGGTTTCATCGAATATATGCTCTAGATGAACACGAGCGAACACATACGTGTGAGCGGCCGTTCAAATGTCGTCATTGCAATCAGTTGCTTACGAGAAAATACTCCAAGAACGTGCATTTAAAAAAAATGTGTTGCACTCGTAAAAACAGGAGGTAATATTTTTAAATTTTATTAATCGACTATCCTGACAATTTGTTGCTATTATTTTACAGAGATTTTCAAGATCATTTACCCCGCTACTTAATGGAAGTTCAAATGGTTCTTTAAACGACCATTCACTCAAAAGCACCTCATACTCGGTGCATTCAGTTGATGGGCCCTACGAGTGTCGAATGCGGTTTCATCGAAAATATGCTCTAGATGAACACGAGCGAACACATACGTGTGAGCGGCCGTTCAAATGTCGTCATTGCAATCAGTTGCTTACGAGAAAATACTCCAAGAACGTGCATTTAAAAAAAATGTGTTGCACTCGTAAAAACTGGAGGTAATATTTTGAAATTTTATTAATCGACTATCCTGACAATTTGTTGCTATTATTTTACAGAGTTTTTCAAGATCATTTACCCCGCTACTTAATGGAAGTTCAAATGGTTCTTTAAACGACCATTCACTCAAAAGCACCACATACTCGGTGCATTCAGTTGATGGGCCCTACGAGTGACGGATGCGGTTTCATCGAAAATATACTCTAGATGAACACGAGCGAACACATACGTGTGAGCGGCCGTTCAAATGTCGTCATTGCAATCAGTTGCTTACGAGAAAATACTCCAAGAACGTGCATTTAAAAAAAATGTGTTGCACTCGTAAAAACAGGAGGTAATATTTTTAAATTTTATTAATCGACTATCCTGACAATTTGTTACTATTATTTTACAGAGTTTTTCAAGATCATTTACCCCGCTACTTAATGGAAGTTCAAATGGTTCTTTAAACGACCATTCACTCAAAAGCACCTCATACTCGGTGCATTCAGTTGATGGGCCCTACGAGTGTCGAATGCGGTTTCATCGAAAATATGCTCTAGATGAACACGAGCGAACACATACGTGTGAGCGGCCGTTCAAATGTCGTCATTGCAATCAGTTGCTTACGAGAAAATACTCCAATACTCGTAAAAACAGGAGGTAATATTTTTAAATTTTATTAATCGACTATCCTGACAATTTGTTACTATTATTTTACAGAGTTTTTCAAGATCATTTACCCCGCTACTTAATGGAAGTTCAAATGGTTCTTTAAACGACCATTCACTCAAAAGCACCACATACTCGGTGCATTCAGTTGATGGGCCCTACGAGTGACGGATGCGGTTTCATCGAAAATATGCTCTGGATGAACACGAGCGAACACATACGTGTGAGCGGCCGTTCAAATGTCGTCATTGCAATCAGTTGCTTACGAGAAAATACTCCAAGAACGTGCATTTAAAAAAATGTGTTGCACTCGTAAAAACAGGAGGTAATATTTTTAAATTTTATTAATCGACTATCCTGACAATTTGTTGCTATTATTTTACAGAGTTTTTCAAGATCAATTACCCCGCTACTTAATGGAAGTTCAAATGGTTCTTTAAACGACCATTCACTCAAAAGCACCACATACTCGGTGCATTCAGTTGATGGGCCCTACGAGTGACGGATGCGGTTTCATCGAAAATATGCTCTGGATGAACACGAGCGAACACATACGTGTGAGCGGCCGTTCAAATGTCGTCATTGCAATCAGTTGCTTACGAGAAAATACTCCAAGAACGTGCATTTAAAAAAAATGTGTTGCACTCGTAAAAACAGGAGGTAATATTTTTAAATTTTATTAATCGACTATCCTGACAATTTGTTACTATTATTTTACAGAGTTTTTCAAGATCATTTACCCCGCTACTTAATGGAAGTTCAAATGGTTCTTTAAACGACCATTCACTCAAAAGCACCACATACTCGGTGCATTCAGTTGATGGGCCCTACGAGTGACGGATGCGGTTTCATCGAAAATATGCTCTGGATGAACACGAGCGAACACATACGTGTGAGCGGCCGTTCAAATGTCGTCATTGCAATCAGTTGCTTACGAGAAAATACTCCAAGAACGTGCATTTAAAAAAAATGTGTTGCACTCGTAAAAACTGGAGGTAATATTTTTAAATTTTATTAATCGACTATCCTGACAATTTGTTGCTATTATTTTACAGAGTTTTTCAAGATCATTTACCCCGCTACTTAATGGAAGTTCAAATGGTTCTTCAGTATTTTAACTGCATTTGGCATTTCTTGGGAAATCTAATTATAATATTATCTGTCTCTCATTGAAATATGCGGATGGAATTCGTATTGATTTTGATGTAAATCAACAACACTATACCGTAGTTTGCTTATACCGACTCCATTCATATTCGGTTAGTCATTTTATTGACAAATTTAGTAGCTAAGTGTCAAAAATTTGTATGTAATTGATGATTTGAATGCTGAATTATCGAGTAATTCTATTGAGGTGAATAAGTACATGTCTATAATGTCCTTCTTTGGATTATTATCATTAGTTAACGAAATAACGAGGCCTTCTAGTTGTATTGACCACTTATTTGTCAGGTATACTATTAAGATTCATGATATTAAATCCCTAGTATTTGATTTTGGAGTAACAAAACATGCGTCGATTATTTTGTCTATAAATACCAAACCAGTAAGAGAGTATAAACTTGGTTTTGATTATTACAACAAGCTTTATGAATCGCTGGCTCCTGAGAGTTGTCTAAGTGTGTATAACGCGCTTGATGTTGATAAGGCATATAATCAGTTTACCTCAATCCTTAACTCTCATGGATGTCGAAAAAGCTTAATTTTGAAATTCTCAACAAGGTAAACTTATACAAAAAATATAAAGCACATCCAAATAATACAAATTGAGAAAAGGCGTATGATCTTAAAACAAATTATGTAAATAAATTGGTCAACTTAACTATAAAGCAATTCTATAAATGGCTATTTACCAAACATAAGAATAATTAAAGGCAACAGTGGCGTTTAATTATTGAGGCAACAGGCATTCACGGTAAGAAAAATTACCACGTACTAAAAGTAAAAGTATTTTTCACGGTGTCCCACCTACCGCGAATGTCTGACAAATGTTCCGGGAGTAATAACTTCTCATGGAAAACTTCTCAATTCGCCGTTCGGATCCGGTCTTAAATTGTAGGTCCCTTCCATTTTTGTCCAAAAATATACATGCACAATACAAAGGGTCGCGAGAAGCTCAGACTTGGACCGCAACGGTCTGTCGCCCCGAATATTATTATTACAATTAGAAGAAGACAATTTAAAGCGAATTGATGTTGATTTGAAGTTGCCCCGACATCTGCAGTCCAATTCTGCTTGGAACCGGAAAGTGAAACCGTGAGAGTTAATGTTCAAAGTAGTTGTAAATTGCGTGTGTACTAGATTGACGGGATCGGCATGATGATTATTCTTATGTTGATTTCCTTTGGAATTCGAAAGCCAATCGGTGGTTCAAACAACCGAATTGGGTTTGCTTAATTTGTTTGTTACATCTGCGTATAATGCGTGTATTCTTAAACGTTCTAAGCAAAACAAATTAGTAATAGGTGTAAGATATTTGAACTCCTAGATATTTGTATTTTCGTACATTTTCAATAGCCTCGCCACGATATGTCCATTTTGCAGTTCTTGAGTATCCACCTCTGAACACTATAGTCTTGGATTTATCCAGGTTAACGAATAGGTTCCAGCATTTGCAGTATTCACTGAGTCTGTTCATCATACTATTTACCGTATCCGCCAAATACAATGTCATCCGCATACATAAGTGCAGGGAATGTCGTTCGGCAGATATCTATTCCTATCCTTACTTCATCAGTTATGTCGTTTATAAACAGTATTTTCACACGCCCATAGACGAAAGTGACTGTTTCGTACGCTATAAACTAGCCTCGAAAGTAGCCCATAACAACACTAGTTATGTTATGATATAAACGTCTTTTGTCATTTACTACAATCTCAGCGAACACATTGCGCATGAGCAAGAATTCTCTTTTGTTTGTCGTTTGTGATTTCTGCTTCTCTCTCGATTTAGCAGAAAAACCGGCTTGGACGCGTGAAAAATTCATTTCTTTGTTATTTACTGCAGTCACAGCGAACACACATTCTCACATTTCTGCTTCTCTCTCTCGATTTAGCAGAAAAACCGGTTTGGACGCGTGAAAAATAGCGTACATGACTTGCAGAAAAGTGCTCATCGTGCTCGTTAGATTGCCGAACTCGGCTACCGCCTCGTTCGTCAAGCTTCGACCTCTCACGATAAACTCCACTTTCCTTGCTCGTTCTGTAATATACTATAATAGCTGTGCACTCAATATACACCACTGCTTCACCCCCATTGATGTTGTAAATTCCTCAGATATCGATACACCATCCCATACATGCGCTACATTATTTTCATACATTGCTCTGAGGATATGGATGACTTTAGTGGAAAATCCAATTTTGTATAATTTATAAATTAGTGCCTCGCGTGCTATGGAGTCAAATGCTGCTCTGAAGTCAACAAAAAATGCGTATAACTTTTTGTGCTTCTTTTTATAAATTTCAACAACATTAGTAAGTACGAATATTTGATCGAAAGTGGAATAGTTTTCTCTAAAACCGGCTTGAAAATATATAAATATCATTGCTTTTGACCCACTTAGTAAGCCTGTTATAAATTAAAGCCGAGAAAAGTTTTGCTGAGGTGTTTAAAGCCCAAGTTTGGGGACACAAATTATTCCAAACAGTGGATATTTTCTGAAGCGAATATTTCGATTGCCGTTAAAAGAGGTTACAAGTTTATTATCAAAAGAATATATAAAAGTGGAAAATATTGTACCATATACACCAAATTGATTGCGATAATACTCTTGGAGATACAGGAATTTTCTAACAGGGTATTTTATATTAATGTCGTGTTTTTTTTAAAAAAAATCTGGCGTAGATTCATTTTTTGGCTGTCAAGTTGTTCGTTTATTCAAAAAAACCAATCTACGGTAAATCAAATTTCCCTTCTAACAGATCTTGATATTTTAGGAGATTTACCCCTCTTTTCACTAACTGCAACAACAACACATGCAACAAAACAATGTAAACAAAAGATTCTCAGCTTCGTGTTCGTTTTTTCGAGAAAAAATCTACGGTCGAGAGCAGATTGCTAAAACAAAAAAAACACGACATAAGTTTCTTTCTATACTGTACAGATTCCAGATGGAAATGGAGAATTCCTGTAAGTGCAAAAGGCACGGGTTAGAGCAGGATCGCACTATAAAACACGTAATGTAAAGAATTTCACTACGCACGTGTAGATATGTGTGTATGCCCTGCCTGGCGTGTCCGGTTTTTATGTCTCTTGTATTCATTCCTTTTGAGTTATTAATCGTGACAAGTCGCAGCGCGCAGTTTGACAAAAATATAAAATATTATTCTTTTAAAAGTCAAAACGGTTTTTTTATTTATTTCATTTAAAAAGGCTATAATCTTGATAGGTTTACGTTCTATAACTTATTAATTAATAATGGAATAAGGTCAGAGTAATATTAAGCCGTTATATGGTAAAAATATTCCATCTGGAAATTTCGTGTCAGAGCACTTTAAAGTGAAATAGATGTTATAAAAGCTATATGATGCCAATACGCCAAACAAAATAACAGAAGAATTCCAAAAAAAGGAAAGAAGTGCTAAAAGTATAATTATTGAATTCTTAAGTGATTCTTTTCTCAGTTTTGCAAAAAGAAATTGAAATAGAAAGAAAAAGTTTGGCGTCGCAGTTGTCTGTCCGAAAACAGTTATTAACCTTGAAATTGAAAGGTGACTAAGCACTCTTGAACCATTTCAATTTGTTTTAATAACTGAGTTAATGGCTGCTGGAGCGAAAATAGAGGAAATGGACACAGTGTCACATTTGTTATTGTCTCTGCCATCGAGTTATGATTACTCGATTACTCGATCATGAAATGTTGTAGGCAATGAAAATAAGAATAAAATATATAACTTTAAAAATAAAAATAAAAAGAACAATAAAAAACAAAAGCCATATACAAAAATAAAATGTCATTACTGTTAAACATGTCCATATGACAAGAAGCAAAAGTCACATTAATATGGTAAGGAGAAACAGAGATGACAACAGATAACACTTTCTGAGTTGACGTCCGTTGGCTTGCTTCTCATCGTTTTTATTGTTTTTAAGTTAGTTCCTTCTAGAAGACTGGTTTGTGCATATCGAAACAAGAGAATAATAAAGTTAATTATATTTCAAAATATAACTGCGACTTATTTATTTAACTGACTAGTTGGGCGAATAGAAATAATCAATTCTATAGGTTATGGGCCCAGTCACAAATAAAACTATTGAATAAAATAATGTGCCTTGGTGTTATAAAACTATAAAAGTGTGATCGCTCACCGAGGGCTCCACAAAGCTGCACCAGGCATATATAATAAAAAAAATTGAAAGCAACGGGTTTCTCGACAAAGAAGTTTTTGTGTTTGTGCGTGGTTTCAAAAGGCAATGGAAAAAGGAAAGCGGAACATAAAACCGTTTGACGGTGAAAAATACTCAATATGGAAATTTTGCGTTAAATCAGTTTTAGAAGAAAATGAGTTGCTAGAAGTTATTGATAAAGTGCCAGGCGAAGTGACGGAGCAATCAAAAAGTTAGGAAAGAAATGCAAAAAGCATTATAATCGAATATTTGAGTGACTCGTTTCTTGGTTTTGCTAATACTGAAAGCACTGCCAAGCAGATTTTTGAAAATTTAGATGCTATATACGAGCGCAAGAGTTTAGCATAGAAGCTTTCTCTACGAAAGCAGCTGCTGGCATTAAAATTAAAAGGTGACACTCCACTAGTGAATCACTTTAAATTGTTTGATGATTTAATAACAGAACTAATAGCATCAGGAGCAAAAATTGATGAAATGGACAAGGTTTCTCACTTACTTTTTACTCTTCCTTCAAATTATGACGGAGTTATAACAGCTATTGAGACTTCATCGGAAAGTAACTTAACATTGGCATTTGTAAAAACTCGTCTTCTTGATCACGAAATCAAATTAAAAAATGTGAGTAAAGATACAAGTGCCAAAGTGTTACAAGCTGTTTGTCATAAGGAACACAGGGAAAATAAAATAAAAATAAATTACACAAATAAAAAACAACCTTTGAAAAATAAATTAAAACCAAAACCAAAACCGAAATGTTACCACTGTGGTAAACCAGGTAAAGAAAAAGAAAAACAGGTTCAAGTAGCAACAACTCAGCCAGAACGTAGGTTCGCATTTATGATGAGACAGGGGATTGATTCAATAAAAGAAGGCGAAATTTTGTTTATCTTGGATTCAGGGACATCAGATCATATAATTAAAGATACATTATTGTTTGCTGATTACGTTAATTTGGAAACACCCGTGAAAATTGCGATTGCAAAGCGTGGAGAGAGTATCCATGCTTCAGCAAAAGGAATAGTTAAACTCAGTAGCTCTAGCGATGAGATTACGCTGGAGGATGTATTATATTGCAAGGATATACCTCACAATCTATTATCAGTGAAAAAAAAGCAAGGTGCCGGGATGACCATCGAATTCAATTCAGGAGGTGTAAAGGTCACTAAAAATGGTAAATTGGTGTTTGATGGAGCATGTAAGTATAACGTACCATTTGTTAAATTTAAAATGAATCATAGAGCATACACGTCGAAAATTTCAAATAGTGCAGTTTATAGCTTGTGGCACGAAAGATTGGGACATATTAGTGTTGCCAAAATTCTAGAACTTAAACGTAACAATTTTTTTTTGAAGATATTAACTTGTTAAAGAATTTAAAGTTCAACAATAAATTATGTGAGGCTTGTATAAAGGGTAAACAATCCAGACTTAAATTTGAGAAATTCAAAAATAAAGATTATATTAAAAGACCCTTGTTTGTAGTACATTCTGATGTTTGTGAACCGATAACACCTTCTACAATTGATAATAAGAACTATTATGTAGTTTTTATAGATCAATATCACGGACACCTATATTTATCAAGAGGCAGTACTGTTCTTGTCAATGTGTATATTGAATTTATTCCTCAGTGAATTTTTTCAGTTTCTCTCTATATTTCGAAGTGAAAGGTTGTGTTTAAAGGTAAAGTTACACCGTGTTTTTTTTATTATTTTTGTTACTATATACTTGTGTGATACTATTAATATATTACAGTTCTGTTTTTTTTTAATTATAAACGTTTAATGAGATTCAAATATAAAATATGCCACGCAGATGTTGTGTTGATGGGTGCATGAGCAACTCAACCCAAAGCAAAGAAAGTAATACGGAGACTATTCCGACATTTTCTTTTCCTGTGGATTCTAATTTGAGATTGAAATGGATAGAAGCTATTAGAAACCCTAATTGGCACCCATCGAAATACTCGGCGATATGTATACAGCATTTTTTACCCGAGCAAATACAAAAAAAATTAATGTTGAGAAACGAAGATAGGTATACAAATTACCCAATTTCACGATCAAAATTGTTATATGGAACTATACCAACAGTTTTTCCCGGAAAGCCCCATCAATACGAACCGCCAAACAAACGTAAGTCACCAGAAAAGCGATTACAGGAAATTATTGTAGAATTGAGAAAAATAATGAAGCTATTCTGCAAGCTGACATGATTAAGGGATATCAAGACCTTCTACGAAATTATAAGGAAAAGCTGACCAAAAATATTTTAAAAGAGTATAAGACTTTTGAACAAAAAGCGTGTTTGACTTTTTACATAGTTGATGGAGATATACAAAAAGGATGTGATTTAAAAATACGAATTGTGATTTAAAGGTCAACATTTTAACATATTGTGATTTAGTAAATAAGCAAGATTTAAAATGGATTATTCCAAATACATTAAAATTAACACTCTGGTCTCAATTGGAAAATCTATTGGTAAGATATAAAAATTTTGAAAATGTTAATACGGCTAAGGATTTTAACACCCTTTTGGAAAATGCGTTTAATATGATGAATCTAGCCTTAGAAATGGAGAAGCCCTTGTAATGGAGAAAAGAGGTCACAGCGCGCGCGCCTTTTACGGTATGCTGGCGACAACAAAATTTTCTATAATTTTTGGTTCGCTTTGGCGACCTGGAATATTTTTCTGCGTAACTGTGAGCCAAGACGATGGTGATATATTCTGTCATCAATGTCTTGGTACAGTTGCATTATAAATCGTCTAATTGATTTTGCATTACAAATGGAATTTTCCATCGTATGTTTGTTCTCGAATGATCGAATGCCACGTCGTCAAGCGTGCCTTTGGCGTCTCGTCCATACACCCAGAGAGAGGTTGTCTGGAAAGGAACCGTAGCATCATACGATACATACGGCCAATCACACTTTCGCCTGATTCTGATGTGATATGAGACGAACGTAATTCACACACACTGGCATAAACGACGCTAAAGCATTCTCAAATTCCAATGCATCAATGCAAAGTATTACAACAACAACCAAACCTGTCGTACTTGTTGAGGTATCCCAAGAGAATTCGAATGGGAAGTAAAGTCAGTCGATATTTGGCAAGAAACGAGAAGTGTCGTCTCCTTTTTGAATACGTGCGCGGTGCACAAGCCGTCGCTTAAAAAGTTTTTTTTTGGTTTTAAGAAAAGTATGGCGGTCCGTTGGACGCCAAAAACAAAAAAAAAAAAGTAAAAAAAAAGTTAAATCGCGACATCGTGGTATTGTGCTATTGTGGTCCAGTAAACTTGGTGCAAGTGGGACTCCACAAACCTGTTAGAGCCCGGTGAATCTGCGTGTAGTTTATCTGGTGAAACTCTTCCCATAAAAAAAAAGAGGAAAGCCACAACGTGAGCATACGTTTGGCCGAACCCACCAAAAAAAAAATAGTGAAAGTTTCCCTGTATTGAGGGCAAAACCAAAATTAGCAAGTCATGCACCAGTGAAGTGAGGTGTCGACTTAACAAAAAAAAAAAAACCTTCCCGAAACAAAGGGTGAGAACTAACCTCAGAAAGTTCCAGCCCACCCTCGTGTGTTAAAGGAGTTGGTTCGACATCAAATTTTTTTTGGGGACACACATAACTGTTCTATTGAAATCGATACCGATACTCTTGGGTACAGTCCCGCAACGTAGATTGTGACCGACAGTGCATGCCTCGCCCGATTTCCCAACGACATGGCTGCTGCCGAATGATTCGACTGCAGAACCCAGAAAATGTCCATTATGGTACTGTACCACTTCGTACGTTGGTCGACGCTTATAACCGAAGAGCTACAGCGTCATCCATTATGAGATCCATCTGGTGCTTCAAGGAGATATTCCCTATCCCATCCTGGAATCTGGAATCAATTTGGCCTTCCGCCCACCATATCGATTAAATTTAATGTATTTACATGGGTCTTGGAACCAATTTTGTTTATCACGCTTTTGTGGTTATTTTAGCATTACTGCTTTTGTATTTATGCTCCTCAGTCGGACGGACACTCTGGTAAATTTTCGATAACAGTAACGTTGATCGAACATTTTTCTGATTATTTTATTGGACGCGTTTTTGTTGCATTTCTTTTTGAATGCCCCGATTATGGGCCTACGAATCGTGGTTGTTCGGTTTGCCGGTATATATATATACACTCATTTCCTTTCCACCAGGATTAACACATTAATAAACTTTAGCTTCTTCGCATCATGGCCTTCTTCGACAGCGCTGGACATATGAATCATGGGTAACTTCGATTACTATATACTCTTATTCTTTTTTTAATATGGCTAGATTTTGGCTAGTGTTAATTTGGTGGATTTGATGAAAAGAAAAGGAAAAGGGGGGACCGAATCGCCTTATGAATTATATATATATTTCCATATATATATATAAAGTATGAATTGGCTGCGCGAGTCGTTTAGATTTATAAGTATCGATTTTTTTTTTTTTTGGAAATATCGATCTTTTATGCCACTAGTTAGTGTTAGTAGAATTATCGCTTAATTCGCAACAGAGTCCTACGACTGGCATTCCATTGTGTATAAATATATACCATACCGATCTTTATACATACATATCTATATATTAATTTTTCTATTATTTTGCTACACTAATAAAATAAATAATTTAAACTCCATTCATTAAAGGGATTAACCCGAAACCATTTGATTTGTTCATACGTTCCACTGTATATACATATATATACCAAACAGATATTAATATTTATACACATTTATAAAACATAATTTTTCTATTATTTTGCTACCATCTTAAAATGTAGACGAGTGAATATCGTCTCTGATAATAGGTTAAATGATTTAACTACATGTATTATAAGAATTAACCCTTTACTTTATGGTTTGTTCCTACACTCCATTATATTTTGTTAAGTTATCTTACCGAATAGGATTTAGAATTTTAGATTTGATTTGTTTTATATAAAAATAAATATAAATATAAAAAGAAAATATCGTTATATTTAATTTTAGTCTAACTAATTATTAGTCCACAATGAATTTAATTTCAAAATGTATATTTTATTTATTATATTATTTATGTATGTAATTGAATATGAATTAAATTGATATGTTTAGATATGAATTAATAAAAATTAAATAACAAAAAATATGTAGTTATTATTTTCTCAATTCAATGAAAATCAACCAAAAATCCAATTCCCATATTATTGTAGTTTCTTATTTCATTCATAATTTCATTCAATAGACCGTATAAGTGTATTAGTGTAAAACATAATACTTTGTCTGGATACATGTAGGTGTCTGTGTCAATATACACATTACTGTGTGACTTATTTAATAACCTACAAATCCGATGTGTTTTCTGTTTTTAAAGACTTTGTCGCAAAAAGCGAAGCTCATTTCAACTTAAAAGTCGTAAATTTTTATATTGACAATGGTGGCGAATATTTGTCTAAAGAGATGCGGGAATTTTGTATTGAAAAAAGCATCAGCTATCATTTAACAGTTTCTCACACTCTACAATAAATGGTGTTTTTGAACGAATGATCAAAACAATAACGGAGAACGCTCGTTCTATGATTAATGGGGCTAAACCGAACAAACGTTTTTCGGGTGAAGCTGTTTTAACAGCAACCTATTTAATAAACAGGTGCCCAAGTAAAGCATTGCAAAATGTAAAGAAAACACCATATGAAATGTGGCATTATAAAAAGCCTGTTTTGAAATATCTTAAAATATTTGGTTCGACGGTATACGTACTTAAGAAAGTGAGAAAAAAGAAATTCGATGAAAAGTCGACTAAAACTATATGTTAACATAGAGAATATCGCACTACAGGCACCCGTTATCATATAGAAATACTGAATAACAATATAAGATATTCACAGTATGTAATCATATAATCTGTAATGGTAGCAGGTTAGCAAGGAACATTTACCCTACCTGAAAATTCCCAAAAAAAAAGGAGAAATAGAAAAGGAAAAGGGTTTTTTTTTTTTGCATAAAGTTTTTTTTTCTCAATCACGTTATTTGGTGATAAGATGTCATCTATATCGGCAAGAGCCTATCAGTTTCTTGTGAATTTTGAACGCGTGGCAGCACGAGAAGTGCGAATTGTAAATGAGTGCAGCGTTTCTTATTAATCTAAGAAACAATTGTCCCGTTGACGTCGGAGCCCGGAACTAGCTCGAATTAATGCATTCGAGCGTCCACAACTTCGATTCAAGTGGGAAAAATTCAACAACGCATTTTGTATAATTTCATCAATATTCACGCGTAATTGTGACATAGCGTGCTAACCGAACGAAAGGAACGCATACGCCTAAAGAAAGTGAGTCTTGGGTTCCTAGTAAGAAGAAGTTCCCGGTGGATTTGATCGCTTCGCACAGTTAATCATTGCGAAATTCGGTGCAGGGTACAGCCAGACCAAAGCCCCGCTACTCATCGAGTTCCTGAAGACTTTTCATGATGGCGTCCCTCTGTGAAGCTGTAGTGGTGATGATGTATATAGCTTGGTGTAAGATTTAAAATAATGAAAAATGTTGAGTTAGTATAACTGTAGTTCACGAAATTATTTCTTACCACAAGTTTTGAATTTGTATACACAAAAAGGAAAAGAAATCTGTCCAGTCGGGTTTATATAATGTTCTTTTTGTGGTTACAGTATATTACCTTTTTAAATCGAAAAAAAGGGGGAATCTATATATATATGAATTCCAAACTCTCGAGATCGAACGGTCGGGGGTTAGGCGTGAATTTAATAACTTATTGCTCTTTCAAATAGCTGGATTCTGCCCACTTCGACAGCGCTGGCGACATGGACGGACTTCGCAATTTCACGTAAGTTTTTCTTTCTTAATTTACTCTAAATGAACATATGCCTCCCCAAGAGTCGGTAAAATCTTGTATGGAATAGTGGCTTTTGTAAAATTCCTTTTATTAGTTATCTCAAGGGCTTGGAACCCTCATACGTATTAGATCTGCATCGGTGGTAGGCGTTAGTGATGCCTTAATTTAGTCGACCTATGAGAGGTAGACGCTTATTAAATTTTGCTATAATAGCAACTAATATACCTTTTATGACAGATTTGTTTTCTTTAAAAATGGAAAACCATATATGTATTCTTTTAGTGATAGACCAATAACGGCATTACTTTGTTAAATGGAGACCTTCTCTAATTTTTTTTATATATATATATATCGATTATGTTATTCATATCCAAATATTTAATTAGTTAAACCCAAAATAATCTATATCTCTATTCCCTTGTAATTTAATGTTGCTAAATTAAATCATGGGCATTTAATTGTGTAATTCAGTTTTTTTTGATTTTGTTGAATTTAATCGAATTAATAGATAGATATATTCGCCTATATATATATATATATATATATATATATATTCCCTTTAAGAGACCGTTATGGGTCTGTGTAATGTCTTAGGAATATTATTAAATTCTTTTACTATACTGTACTGTAATGCATAGGTACATTTCGTTTTTTCTTAGAACCTAACGTTATAGATTTAGCTCTAACTTAATTAGTAATTTTGTAACGATTTCTTATAATCTTTGGATAATCGTAATCTTAATAAGGCTGGAAATAAATTGTTATCTTTTGTATAAATTACCAAAAATGAGTGTGTAAATTCATTGTTTTTTTCCTCCGGCGCAGGTAGTAGCAAGGTCGAAGGGGGTCTATTACCATCAAATGCCCATGGAAGGGTGGGTTAAGAGAGAAAGGGGGAACGAGGGAATACCTCATTGATATGGTTCCTACTCCTCTTTTCTGCCCTCGTCCAGTAGCAGGATACTAAACCATCCATCCAGTGCCTCCTCTGAGGTTGCTTTTCGCTTTCCTATTTTTTTTTATTTTTTTTTCTCTATGTTTCAATGGCACGCATATAAAACTTTTTTGTAATGGACCCGGAGTAAAGCTGCATCCAAGAACCCACCCCCACGACACGACGAGCTTGTAGTGGTAACCAGACGTGCCACCGGGATGTAGCTAGCTCCAAGGAGGAACGGCGACAGGCCATTCTATTAACGCTAAGTGTAACCATTACAAATAACATAGAATAAGAACAATGTAAATGCGATCCAACTTCATATCTTGTTTACCAACTTCATATCTTGTTTACCGCTTTAACATTCAATGCCAATATTATCTCGCAATGCGAATTTGTCAACATGTTTACCATCCTCAACTCAAGGCCAATCAATGATCAAAACACCAGATGGTCAATTACGACGAATTTAGATATCCATTCAAAGCATGTTAGAACGTGAAAACATCCTTATCTCAACTCAGATCTAAGACAATAACATGTTTACTCCCTTAAGCGGCCCCGACACGTTACTGCATTCCTTACATCATCCTCATGTACGTGTGCAGTACGTTTGCACCGACACGTTACTGCATACTTTTCAATCATTCATTTTTCGTTTACTGTCTTGACGTGCAGACCACAATTTCAGAAGCGGATAAAATAATTTTGGCAGTGATTGCAGTTAAGCGTTTTATATCGCGCTTGAATTTGCTGCGTAACGTATTTATTTTTTTAGCAACTTCTTTTCTATCAGCATTTGGGTATCTTTCCCGATATTTCTCCATTAATTGCTGATTCTGCTCCTCCCTTCATACTCTGTTGCTATATTCGTTGCTCCTTATATCCCATATCGCAGGTAAAGTGCGGTAAAATTCGATGAACCCAAAAACAAAATATCTTTCGGTGTTTTCCGCCATGACGTCTGCACTCTATTAAATATAGTTTCGAATGAATGCAGTTTCAGTCACCCCAATACACGTGACGTATTGACTGAAAAACCCATGCATGCAGTAAGCAAAATCCAAATCATTTGGATTTGGACCAAAAACACAAGTTGGATCATATAGCAGAATAAGTATATAGAATTAAGTATAAAAGCAGAAGCATTCAGACTTCAAGATTCATTCAGTATTATTTAACATTTCATTCAGTATGGTTTAATTGCTCAGGAATCCAGTATCGTTTAATATTCATTCCAGTCACTCACTATTCACTATTGATCATTTAATATATTCTTGGAGAATTCAACTATTAAGTGTGACTTAACACGTATAAAATATTGTATTAAATTAAAATAAAGCAAAGCTTTTTTAAAATACTAATAATTTTGTGTGAAACATAATTGGCGCCGTCGGTAGGATGCGCTAAGTTAATTAAAACTTACATTTTTATAAAAGTTTAAAAGTGTTCCACTAAGATAAAAAGAATTGCGTTGAGTCGATTAAGACTTACTTTTAAAAAGTTTGTTGAAAAACGCTATTCAAAAAAATAAAATTGTAAAGCCGAAGTTTTATAGTTTTATAAAAGTGACTTAAAAGTGAATTCTTGTCAAAGCCGAAGTTTTTACAAACCAAGTGAATAATTGCACAAATAAAATTTGTTGGAAGCCGAAGTTTCCTCAAACATAAGTGCAACGAGTGACGAGTGAATCATTCTACGAAGAACATTGCATTATTTGCAATAAAATAAAAAATTTTGCATTATTTGCAATAAAAAGAAGAAACATCAAATTGACAATTTTAATAAGAAGAGCTGCAAGAAATAAATTAAAATTTTTACAAGAAGAGTGAACAAGTTTAAAACCATTAAACTAACAATTTAAACAAAGTGAACATTTCTACGACAAACAGATTGACAATTTTTTATAAAAGAACATTTGAACATTTCTATAATAAATAGATGAACAATTTTTAAAACCGAAGACAACTTTACAAAATAATTTAAAACAACATAAGGATCGAAAGACGAATCATTTTCACAATTAGAAGACAACTTTACAAATAAACTTCAAATCATCAGGATCGAAAGACGAATCATTTTCACCATTAGAAGACAACTTTACAAAATAAATTTTAAACAACATAAGGATCGAAAGATGAATCATTTTCACAATTAAAAGATCACTTTACAAAAAACTTCAAATCATCAGGATCGAAAGACGAAATAAAGAAATTTACACCATTAGAAGACAACTTTACAAATAAACTTCAAATCATAAGGATCGAAAGACGAATCATTTTCACAATTAGAAGACAACTTTACAAATAAACTTCAAATCATCAGGATCGAAAGACGAAATAAAGAAATGTACACCATTAGAATACAACTTTACAAATAAACTTCAAATCATAAGGATCGAAAGACGAATCATTTTCACCATTAGAAGACAACTTTACAAAATAAATTTTAAACAACTAAGGATCGAAAGATGAATCATTTTCACAATTAGAAGACAACTGTACAAATAAACTTCAAATCATAAGGATCGAAAGACGAATCATTTTCACCATTAGAAGACAACTTTACAAAATAAATTTTAAACAACTAAGGATCGAAAGATGAATCATTTTCACAATTAGAAGACAACTGTACAAATAAACTTCAAATCATAAGGATCGAAAGACGAATTATTTTCACCATTAGAAGACAACTTTACAAAATAAATTTTAAACAACATAAGGATCGAAAGACGAACCAATTAAGAAAATAACATCGTTAGAAGACAACAACAGAAGACAACTTTATAAATAAAATTTAAAAGCAGGATCAACAATAAGAGCAAGGTCAAAAATACTTTTTATTACTATATTTTTCTAAAATACATACAGAAAATTTTTACAAAATCTTATATTAAACATTAACTAAATCTTAATTTCCTATTTCTAAATTTAAAATTTTAAAACAAATTTTTCCCTACTTGTCTTTTGCAAATTGATACGTAAAAAGAAAATAATAATAACAATGGCAATGGAAAATCAAGTAAATAATTTAATTCAAGAAAATAATATTATCTTAGAAAATAAAATAATCCTAAATCCTATTAAATACCTAAACGCCCTTCCTTACTTTGATGAAAATTCGGACAACTTATTGGCATTCACTAATTTAGTAGACAGAATAAATCCCCTATTAATAACTTACGATGACCTTTCTCAATATTTACTTTCGGACATAATAAGAAGCAAACTTATTAGAAAAGCTAGAGAAGTAATAGAAATTAATACCCAAGCCATTGCTTGGAATGACATAAAAATCGTTTTACAAACTAACTTTGCCGAAAGACGTAGTGTAGAACAACTTTTCGACGAATTGCGAGGTGTTACTTTTAAAAATAATGTTTTAGGTTTTTTCAACGAAATAAAAGATAAACTACGAAAATTAAATAACAAAACTTTATTAGTAACTGGCCCTGGTAAAATAGCGAACGAATGTTCATTAAATAACATACGTACTGCACTTGACATATTTAAAAATAAAATACCTGAACCAATGAAAACAATTCTAATTTGTAGAAATCCTGAGAATTTAGAATCAGCGATTGATGTACTTAGTCAAACAGGCTACGCAGATCAATCAAACCCAGAACCATTCTATAATCACAATAATAATAGAAAAATACGTTATAATAATAGTTACAATAAAAATAATAATTTTTCTCCAAATAAACAAGAATATGGAAATAAATACCAACAAAACCCAAACAGAAACGAACATCTTAACAATTATAGATACAGACAGACAGAACCAAATTAGAATAAAAATGAACAGTTTAATAGAAAGGACCAAAGACAAAATAGACATATAATAATTATAGATCCGACCAATATCAGAATAGGAACAGACAGTTCAATAATTATAGAAATAATAGTTATAATAATTATAGACAACCAAATTATAATCAATTCACAAGTGACATTCCAAATAATTTGCCTGATATCCAACAAAATCAAACTGTTGAACCTATGGACATAAATAAATGCGAAACAAGTGAAAATTTTCACTCACGAGCCTCGGAGGAGACTTACCATTTGTAAAAATAAAGTCTAATAAAAATCCATTAAAATTAATTATTGACACTGGAGCGACAAATTCTATAATAAACTCAGGTCTTTGTAACCCTAAATGGAAAATACCAATTAATAAAATTCAAATTAAAACGTTACAACACAATAGAAAGAATTAGGTAATTCAAAGCAAAAAATTTACTTTTTAGTCTGCGCGTTCTATGATAAATACGACGGTATTATTGGAAACGACATACTAAAACGATTTAACGCTAAAATAGATTATAAACATAATCTATTAGAAATCAATGGACAACCTATACAAATGTTGTTTGAAAGATCAAACAAACATACCGTACAATTATTGGTGAATTAACAAGAAGGATTAGTGTTAACGATTGTCATCGATCCTACATGAAAAGCCAGTCATAGTCATAATGGGTCGAATTGATGTTTTGCTGCCAACTTTACGCACTTGACGTCAGTTGCTGTTCGTTTGTTTTTGGATGAAAAAGTTTTGTTCTTAGAAGTTAAAAACTTGTTTTTGTTTTTACGCGTGCTTAACGCCATTACTATATTTTTTTGGATATATTATAAAATAAAAGTGAAACATCAATAACACAAAAATCAAATTTTTATTACAGTCCACTAGCAACTAGGAAGCGTAGTATCGCTCGCATAAAGAAAATATTCTACGCAACAATTAGTTTACCTCAAGAAGCAGAAGTTCTTGAAAAACGAAATAATTTTTGATGAAGGAATTTACAATGTTGAAAATCATAAGATTGAAGTTCATACGAATGTAAAATGCCAAGGTCCATTTGAAATAAATCCAAATGAAATTGAAGAAGTTAATATAAAAAATTTCTCTATAATAGAAGAATATAATAATAAATCATGAACGGAACAAATACGAACTCAACATCTCAATGCAGCAGAGAAGCAAAAATTATTGAAAATAATAAATCAATATTCAAACATTTTTTATCAAGAAAATTCAGACCTCTCATTTACAAATGCAATCAAACATGAAATACGTACCACTGATAATGTACCAATAAACGCGAATTCATACAGATATCCTTACATACATAAAGATGAAGTCAAAAGCCAGATTCAAGAACATTATAAGGCCGAGCCATTCGCCTTATTCAGCCCCTGTGTGGATTGTACCGAAAAAGGTCGACGCCAGTGGAAAACAAAAGTGGAGGCTTGTCATAGACTATCGTAAACTAAATGAAGTTACAATAGACGACAAGTACCCTCTACCAAATATTGATGATATACTAGATAAACTGGGCAGATGCCAGTATTTCACAACCCTTGACTTAGCAAAGGGATTTCATCAAATAGAAATTGAGGAAAAAGATATTCATAAAACAGCCTTTAGCGTAGAAGGAGGACATTATGAATTCTTAAGAATGCCATTTGTACTGAAGACAGCCCCAGCGACATTTCAAAGACTTATGAACAATATCTTAAAGGATTATATCAATAAGATTTGTTTAGTCTATCTGGACGACATAATCATCTTCTCTACTTCGATACAAGAGCATATACATTCAATCAATTTAATATTTAATTGTTTAAGGAGAGCAAATCTAAAAATTCAATTAGATAAATCAGAGTTTCTAAAGAAAGAAACAGAATTTCTTGGTCATATAGTGACACAAAATGGAATAAAACCAAATCCCAAAAAGCTTGAATGCATAAATAAATTTCAAATACCAAAAACTACGAAACAAATTAAACAATTCTTAGGACTCACTGGTTATTATAGGAAATTCATTAAAGACTATTCATTAATAGCAAAGCCAATGACATTATTCTTAAAAAAGAATGCTAAAATAGACATTTCAAATATAAAATATCAAGAAAGTTTTAACACACTTAAAAAATTATTAATAAACGATCCAATATTAAGTTATCCCGATTTTAATAAAAAATTTACCCTTACAACAGATGCCAGTAATTATGCATTAGTATCAATACTTTCCCAAAATAATCACCCGATATGTTACGCTAGCAGAACATTAAATGATCATGAAATAAATTACAGCACCATCGAAAAAGAACTATTAGCAATCGTCTGGTCAACAAAATATTTCAGACCATATCTTTCGGACGTAAATTTACAATAGAAACTGATCATAAACCTTTAACTTGGCTTTTCTCAATCAAAGAACCAAATTCAAAACTAGTAAGATGGAGACTAAAACTATCCGAATTTGATTATGAAATCACATATAAAAAAGGAACCAAAAACATAAATGCAGATGCACTTATGGGTGAATAGAACGCTTCATCCAAATTTATGAAATGCTTTCAGGATCGAATGGGCAGATCTCAATTGCGACGATGGAAAAATGGCGACATTAAAAATCAAACAAAATCAACGAGTTTAATTTGTATTTTTTATAAAACAACTTTAACACATATTTATTCAAGTTTAAAACAATTTCAGCAATGCTTATTTAAAGATAATAATAATAATCGATAGGAAATAAAATACGATTCGAATATATTTTTTTCTCTAGAAACACGTCTTATTGCGGAACGGGAAAAGCAAAAAAAAAGTGAGTAAAAAAGGTAAGTATCAATTTTTTATATTTTTTTTGACAGCTAAAAAAATAATGTGGTTTTTGTTAGGTAGAAATAATGTGGTTTTTGTTAGGTAGAAAAAGAGTGAGTTAGGCTCACCATCGAATTGTAATCAACTATGGTTAAAAGTGCAAGTAAGTAGTTCTACCTTATATTTCCCATAATCTAAATTTTATTACACACCATAACACTCCCCTCCCAGAGAGATTGAAGATCTATCGTAATTTAATCAGCGAAGCGAAAGGGAGTCCTGGACACACGACCCAATCTTGTGGCGCTGGGCGCGGTTTGCGGCGAAAGATCAAAATGAACCTGCTTGCGAGCTTTAGGCTCTACGGCAGGCGAGTTAGAAGAGTCAGCCGAAATAGAGAGTTTAGGTTCTTGAGTCAGTAAAGGTAGTCCAGTTCGTGTAGGCTGTGTATCATGATTGTCCGAATAACATGGTTTCAGTCGATCGATGGAAATTTTGGCCTGTCTACCGTTAAGATCTAAAGTGTAAAATTTTGGTGAACGGTTGATAACCAAAAACGGTCCTGTATATGGTGGTTGTAGGGATCTGCGTACTGCATCAGTCCGTAAAAAGACGTGCGAGCAAGTCTGCAGATCTTTACTTATAAAAATTTTGTCCATACTATGTCGCGAAGCCGGTACAGGTCGAATTTCGTGGAAGTGACGTTTGATAATCGTTACAAAGTCCGACTGTAGAATTTGTTCTTTCGTAGTGTCCAAAAAAACTCCTGGAATTCGCGTCGAAAGTCCAAATACGAGTGCAGCCGGCGTAGAATTTAGCTGGTCGCTGTGAGTTGTTCGTAGCCCAAGTAAAATTGAAGGAAGTATACTAGTCCAATCTGTTCGATCGTAGCACATAATGGCGGATTTGATGACACGGTGCCATCGTTCGATCATACCATTACATTTTGGATTGTAACTAGTTGTTCTCTTTCGCTCGAAACCCAGTAAGTTAGCTAGTTCATGAAAAAGTTGCGATTCAAATTGCATGCCTTGGTCCGTGACAATGGACTCTGGTACTCCAAAGCGAGCTATCCAGTGGGAAAATACAGCGAATGCAACCGTAGAAGCAGTTATGTCAGGAACAGGAATCGCCTCGGGCCAGCGAGTGTATCTATCAATTAAAGTGACGCAATAGCGTTGATTATCGGAAACCGGTAACGGGCCGATGATGTCGAGGTGAATAACCGAAAAGCGTTGAGAAGTTAATTGAAATGTACCGAGTGGAGATTTAGTGTGACGAGAGACTTTAGCCTTCTGGCAATCTAAACAGTTTTGAGCCATTTTTTGGACGTCTTTATTGATCGATGGCCAAATTACATTTTGCGTTACCAGTTTAACGGAAGCTTTTACGCCAGGATGCGAAAGGTTATGAAAAACATCAAAAACTTGTTTTCGGAAATTTAATGGAATAAAGGGCCTAGGTGTAGTTGTTGAAGTGTCGCAATGGATTAAGGTTTTCGAGTTGAAAGCAACTGGAAATTTTTTGAATTTAAGAACTGAATTACTACTTAAGATTTCTTGAAGTTCTTTATCGTTTGTCTGAGCATCCGCGATGATCGCATAATCAATACTTTCTGGCAGAGAAATCTGATTAATACATGAAAGGGTATCTGCGACAACATTATCCAACCCCGAGATATGCTGAATATCGGTCGTGAATTGTCCAATAAAATCTAAGTGTCTAAACTGGCGAGGAGATGCTTTTTCAGGATTCTGATTAAAAGCGTAGATCAGTGGTTTATGATCGGTGTAAAGCGTTAACGTACGACCTTCGAGAAGGTGTCGGAAATGTTTGACACCTGAGTAAGCGGCGAGAAGTTCGCGATCGTACGGACTGTATCTCATCTGTGTATCGTTGAGACGTACTGAAAAGAAACCGAGTGGCTGCCAAGCGCCCGAAGTGAACTGCTGAACCACTGCTCCGATCGCAATATCGGAAGCATCAACCATGATGGCCAGAGGTGCTGATGAAGAAGGATGAATCAGTAAGGTAGCTTCAGAAAGTTTATTTTTACAGTTTTCGAACGCTTCTATAGCTACTGTTGACCATTGAATAGTAACGCGACCAGTTCTTTGTCATTCAGTAATACTTGGCGCCAGGAATTAAACTAAAAAAAAAAAAAAAAAAAAAAAAAAAAAAAAAAAAAAAAAAAAAAAAAAAAGTAGAACTACTTACTTGCACTTTTAACCATAGTTGATTACAATTCGATGGTGAGCCTAACTCACTCTTTTTCTACCTAACAAAAACCACATTATTTCTACCTAACAAAAACCACATTATTTTTTTAGCTGTCAAAAAAAATATAAAAAATTGATACTTACCTTTTTTACTCACTTTTTTTTTGCTTTTCCCGTTCCGCAATAAGACGTGCTTCTAGAGAAAAAAATATATTCGAATCGTATTTTATTTCCTATCGATTATTATTATTATCTTTAAATAAGCATTGCTGAAATTGTTTTAAACTTGAATAAATATGTGTTAAAGTTGTTTTCTAAAAAATACAAATTAAACTCGTTGATTTTGTTTGATTTTTAATGTCGCCATTTTCCCATCGTCGCAATTGAGTTCTGCCCATTCGATCCTGAAAGCATTTCATAAATTTGGATGAAGCGTTCTATTCAACCATAACTGGTGACCCCGACGTGATCGAATGGGTTTAAGACGGATCACACAACCAATATTAAATCTTATAAGCAGCAGTCGCAGCAGAGACTTTTTCATCGTCTACTGCGCCGACATCGTTTTCGTCACCACGCTATTAACGCCATTGCTGGTGCAACAACTTTTTCTCGGCAACACATTTTCATGAATATTAGGAGTATCCTCAACTTTCAAGGAGTGCAATCCTTCATCACCACCAACTTTATCACCATCAAATATAACACCATCAACTTGGACATCATCCACTTTATCATCGGCAGCTGGAGTATTAACTTAATTGGCTACTACCATCAACTCATCTTTAAATCCAGTAGAAACGGGTTACTGTACCCTTATTATTTGAAACAAAAAAAAGTGAGTAAAAAAGGTAAGTATCAATTTTTGATATTTTTTTTTGACAGCTAAAAAAATAATGTGGTTTTTGTTAGGTAGAAATAATGTGGTTTTTGTTAGGTAGAAAAAGAGTGAGTTAGGCTCACCATCGAATTGTAATCAACTATGGTTAAAAGTGCAAGTAAGTAGTTCTACCTTATCTTTCCCATAATCTAAATTTTATTACACACCACACACTCTCCCGAATAGAAATAAATCTTACAGAAAGAAATGAAGAAAATGAATCAAATATATTTCCTCTTAGTAAATCCCCTTTAAATATATTTAAAACACAAAGAGCAATCTTTAAAATTACTTCCGGTTCATTAGGAATTAAACAAATAAAAAAATTTTACTAAAAATAGAAAAGTTATTTATACCAAATCACTGGATGAAAAAACAGCATCTTAAAACTCTTAAAATCGCATTTCAATCCAAAATCCTTAAACTGTCTTTATGCAGATAACGAAGAATTCATAAAAACACTAGAAGATGTTTATCAAAAATATTTTGCAGAACAAGGACAATTAAAAATTATTAAAACTATCAAATTCCTAAAAGATATAACAGATGAAGAAGAATTATTTGAAATCATTAAAAATGAACATCTCAGAAATAACCACAGAGGAATCATAGAAGTATATAAAGAACTATTCTTAAAATTTTATCATCCAAAGTTTAATATTAGAATAACACAATTTATCAATAATTGCGAAATATGTAATTTAGAAAAATATGATCGAAATCCAATTAAAAATAAATATCAACTAACGGAAACCCCTTCAGCACCAAACGAAATTATTCATGCAGACGTTCATAGATAAATTCAGCAAATTTGCTCAAGCAATAAAAATTACAGCACGAACATGGACGGAATTTAAAAGAAGCATTCTAACATTAATCGTTGCTATTGGACCAATAAATAAATTAATTGTAGACAACGAGCTAGGATTTAAAGCCCTTCCACTAAAAGAATTCTTACAAAACGAAAACATAGAAATCCATTATACTTCAAATTATAACCACACATCAAATTCAGATGTAGAAATATTACATAACACAATCAACGAACACATTAGATTATTAAGGCATGATCCAAACACAAATAATAATACTGTTGAAGAAAAGATATTAAAAATTATAAATTATTATAACAATACCATACATTCAACTATGCCCTGATAAAAAACCAATCGAGAATCGTTCCCTCATCAGTTGTGTCAACTGCATATCCAGGATTTTTGTCTTCGGTTTAATCGGAATGTGGGGCAATATGAACTATCTGAATAGTAATATTTCCGCGGTCGGCAGCGAACAGAAAGGCGATTCGCTAGCCAAGATCAAAGTGGAAGATTGGTGTGCTCGCAATGAAAATTTCTCAGGTGATACAGTAAGCTACGTTACAACACCTACGGATTGCTATGATATATCATATGATGATTCAGTCAGTGTTAAACATATAAAAACCACCCAAAACGAAAGCAACCATACACAAAAGAGTTATGGTTAAGTAGTTATTAACCCCAGTAAATCAGGTGAAATGTAATATACCACCAAATCCAACAGATATATCATTTCAAGAAAAGCAAAACAAACAACTTGAAGGAAATCTTAATCAATCATGTTTATCGGAGGATGCTCGTTATGCCCTTAGAAAAATTGATTTATCTTCAGATGAGAATTAAGTAAAGAAACCTTATCTAAGAAAAATAAAGAAACACAATTTGATGACAATAAAAAAAGGGTTAATCCAATAAATCCAAATGAAATGCAAATTACTTCAATCCAAGACGAACAAACGACGAAAAGTTCAGAAACACAAAATATCTTGGGAAACAGCAACTGATTGAGTTGCATCGTATGGTGAGTAGAGTAGAGAGTAGAGAGCCACCACGAAAGATAAAACTTCAGAAAACATTGTAGACACAAGCACTGCTTCTTCAAATCCAGAAGAAGAAGACAGCAATACTAGTATCGGAACAGTGATTTCTTCAAAATTCAAACAAAATATAAAAGAGGTCAACGAACGGAAGCACTAAAATTAAAAAACATTGAAGAACACTGCCCGAACGTTAATGCCACAAAGTTTAATCCGCAAGAAGTAGATTTAACTTTATTGAGTAGTAGAGAAAATTTATCAAATAAACTTAGCGGCGATTTAGCGCGAGTTATATCAACCAACGACGCAGTCGTCCAGTCGATATCAACCCCCCAAAACAAACAGTAATAAATTAGAGGAAGCAATAAAATTGCTTGCCTCACGTAAACTGAACGGACATTACCAATCCGACAAAATCAACAATGATCAGAACTTAATGTTCGACCCATTAATGTCAAGTCCATAAGACGTAATTTATAATTGTAATATTCAACTGAACGGATACTCGGTCCGACAGGAACTTTATGTCTAATCTATAATTGTCACCTTCAAATATATTTATGATCTTTAAGTAATTAAATCCAAAGAATACGAAGTAGATTGTTTAAGCTACATATATATTTGTGTCGTGACTGAAAAGTACGTTCGGATGGCTGGTGTTTTACGAAACCGATCGAGATCGATCGAGATGGAGACTTTATCCCTTTATGCATCTCGAGTTTCGAGCACAGCACACACATGGCGATACGATACCAAGAAACAGTTAGTGTAGCTGATATTAAGAAATAGTTATATCTGCAGGAGGGTAACTCCAAGGCGACCGTTAAATGGCTCGACTGCAAAATGTAAAGGGATGTCGTAGGTCGGGTATGTACTATGTACAAGTTAACCAGAAATACATTTCGGCAACAAGTCATTCAATCACCTGCACGCGTATCCGCTCCAGATATTTTGCAGCGCAAGCGTCTACCTGTAACCACAACAACAATACCTGCAGTTGCGACATAGGTAAATGAAAATCGCACTTTGCGCAACAACAACTGCAACAGCAGCAATTTCCACATAATTACGGACAGGGCAGAACACCGGCAGAGCAGAGAAATATTTTTAAGTCATAATTAGTAATAAAATTTATTTTTCAAGTTAGTCTTAATTGGGAAAATAAAGTGAAAACATCAGAGTTCGCTCCGATGGGTTTTTTTAAAAATTAAAATAATAATAAATTTATTTAACTGGCGCCCGAGCAAATGAAATAAAAAGTTTTGTAAAGATAACCAGTACCCTTAAGTAGTGTCATTGTTAATCCTAAGCCAGCGTCCTTAAGAAGAACCCGCGCTTCAACACAAAAAGTTAGTTCTCAAGAAGCACAAATATTCATCTGGAGTTTGTCAAGTGTTGGAGAAAAAGCCCCCAAGTAGCGATTTTTCTCGCAAAAAGGAAACGAAATAAAAAAGCGTAAGCTGCTCCACCATAACCAGATAATCATTTTAAACTTGTAAGTTATTGTTAAGTATATAGAAATTTTCGTCAAAAGTTGCTATTTTTTTTTCATTCAATTTATTGAGATTTCTAAATAAAGTGGAGAAATATTTAATATTTACTGAAGAGTTATTTAAAATAAAAGCATAATAACATTCAATTTTAAGCTAAGCAAATTGAAGAAAAGTTTCGTTAATTTCAAGTAATATAAATTAAAACAAATAGAGTTAAGACAAAATATTATTTAATTATGAGTAATCCAAACAATTTAATAAGACCATCGGTCTTAAACGCTCCTTATCCCATAAATCCCCCAAATAATCACCAACCTAATATGGCTGGTTTGAGCGACTTAATTACAAATATAGTAACAAATGTTCTTAGAACTAAAGGACAACAATTGCTTGTCGACCAAAGTAGCAATTCTATAGTTGTCGATCAGATCATTAGACCAGAATTTGCAAACAATTTAACAGATTTAGACAAAAAACCCGAGATCGTTAGGTCAATTAGAGAATTTTTAGGAAATCCTGAGGAGTTTAGCTCCTTGTGAAGGGAGCGCTAACATTGTATTCATGGTTAGATCGATTCTTTATTCCTATAGTTAATTGCATTCCTCATATTGCCTTCTGCATATGAACCGCAATTAAAATATTACAGCATTAACACTCAACGAGTGAACGAACAAAATAAGAGTCTTATTACTTTGTTGGCACACTCCATGCCTGAGCATGATAGCATACAATGTAATTAGAGTACGATCGGCGGTCGTTTGCCTATGACAACAAAATGCACAGAAAACATAGATCATAAAAAAGTAAATAACGCTCGGTCACTTACCCTTGCTGTGCATGGCGCTGACCGAGCATGCAATAAAATTATAAACAAAATAGGTCACTTGCCTGCGCTGGTAAATATGTCACATCAGCAATAATGCCAAAATGCTGACCAGCACTAATCGATCTAAACTAGTATGCATGTGTATACATTTTATATTCTTATTAAATTATGTAGGATGTTTTCAAGTCTTTGAACACCTATAAATAAGCAACAATTATCCAATAAAGATTACTTCGAAATAGAACGTCAAACTTTTACCACCGGCATTTTATTAGGCTTGCGAGCCTTAAATTCTACAGGTATCAGCAAGATCCACTCTATTTGGAATCCCACCTTAAGTGCAGGAAACTGCCTAAAGGTCTAAGTCATTAGCGTAGTAGCGTCGACTAGCGGAAATCAATAAGAGAACATCGGGGCTCGTTTAACTATTAGCGTTATACAGTAAAAGCGTTAACCATTACATGGCGATCCTGCCCTAAATTGCTCATACCATTACATGGCGATCCAGATCAACCATTACATGGCGATCCTGCCCTAAATTGCCCTGCCTACCTTTACATCCTGGAGAAAAAGCGTCGAGAGATTTTAAAATTATACGAATCTACGATTGGGACTCCTAAGTATTACGGAATACTTAGTGTTATACGAAATAAAATCATAGGTAACGCCGATGCGGTACTCGAATCGTATAACACCCATTTAGACTGAAGGGGAATTTAAATTAAATAACTCTCCGCCCAGTAACTCTTCCCTTAGTCCTAAGGAAGCACGGTTACTACGCGTTATAACAAGAGATCTTGGAACCTGTTATATATTCGCATAAGAGCAAGTACAGTAGTTCATATCAAAGCAAGTAATATTAATTAGTGTGCAGCACCAGTATTGATCAATGATGCTGTAAAGTCAAGGCAGTCACGCTTCATCACATAGTTTCCTTAAATGTTTTTAATTGTGATTACTATTTTAAGTAGTGTTAAATATCAAATATTATTAATATAATACAAATATAAACCATGAATTTATATATTTAATTTGGATCAAATAAATATAAAAGTGGCGACGAGTACTAATTAATTGTTCAATAAGCCGGTCTAATTCAAAACCTCTCCGTTCATGTCCTGGCTGTGGGGTTAAGCATCTTAGAGAAAATTGCCTTTTTCTTAACCAGATATGCCATATCTGCCAACGAATCGGGCATATTCAATCTGTCTGCATGTCTGCTGAGGTTAGACAAGCCACCCGTTTTAAATCACATCAACGACCAGAAAAAGAAAGGAAGGAACCCATTCAATCACTTGAAGTCTATCAATTGAATTCACTAGACACAACTAATTTGGGTACATCAAATAAGACCGCCGTTAAACCGATTCAAGTGTTGGAACACTCAACCCAGTCCAAGTCATCAGTAGTATGGTCAATTTGCCAAACTATAGCACCCAACGGCAGAGTCGACAGGATTCAATCAATAATCCACCTGTTAACAGAAGCAAACTCTGACACTAGGGCTCAATTAGAAATGGAGGCTTTGACTTCAATAACGACTCTGATGGCCTTACGCTATCAAACTATTATAGGTAACCTAATAGACTTACTTACAAGGCCCGGGCACACTAAACCTCACCCATCTATAATAAACCCACAACAAATAGAATCAGTATTGACTACTATAAGGAACAAATTACCACCCGGCCTATCTTTACCCACCATATTAGACAATGATTCCCTTGCAATATTTCAAGTAAGCACAATAAGCATAAATATAGTTAGCGCGAAAATTATATACGAAATAAGTATTCCACTACCCTACAGCACACAATACCAATTATTCAAGATAATTCCTTTACCTTCGGCACACGCTGGAAAGCTGGTATTTATACAACCAAAGATTTAACTTCTTGCCATAGATTATGACAGCTCTTTTCCGCTGGTTCCGCTGACGAACCGTGTGAACTAAAACTTCTACGAGGAGCAAAAACACTCCACAAGTTCGTGTGACATAAAAGTAACAAATGTATCTATAATTTAGATTCAACTTCAACAGCAAAATACTTGACTTTATTCCACTCTATACGAGTATAATATAGATGAAAATTGCTCAAACAAAATAAACGCCTATACTGTGATGGTAGAACTTATTCAAAGGTTTTTCCCCTTTTCCTAGTCGAAATTGTAAAATAGAGAAACTAAAGAAAAAATAAACAAAACGAAATTTTTGTTACAACGCACCCTGTGAATGATTACATCTTGCGATTCACTTACACCATCAATAGACTAAATTTGCGAAACTTGAGCTTTGTTATAGGTGGCGTAATATTGCAAAAAGTATAGATTGACCCTTTTGATTGGTCACCGAAATCGGATAATTTCACTTTTGCACTTGAATATCAAATACCGACCTGCCACGCAAGCAGTAGCCCACAAGTGGATTAGTATAGGTAAATAGTTATTCAATTGATATTACCGTAGGATGGGGTGATACACATGATGCATGAGCAGTGACACTGTGGAGTATGTCTAACGCACCCATACCAACACAGGTGGTCAGCTCGCAACTGTGACATGATGCGATGAGAAACGAAAATTTCATGAAGTTACTGGCAGGCAAAGAGGCATAGAGGGGCAAAATTTCAATAAAATCGGGCCATGGGAAGTGAGTTAAAAGTTGATCAGAAAATCTGACCAGCCAGCCAGCCACGTGCACGCGAAGTTAATATAGAGAATTAAAAAAAAAAACTGAGCGGTCGATCGTGACCTAATTTGGCCGTGATTGAAGAAGGGGTTCCAAAATGTGGACCCATGGTAGGGCGGGTTCAGACGCCTGAGGAGATCATAACACCAGATCCACGAGTCAAATAGCAACGTGTTAGTCGAGGGGAAGACTTCCCACTCGGACGATTTGGGCAGCACTTTCGGTTTCTTCTTTTCTTCTCGTTAATTTTTATGAGCGGTCCGCCTAAACAAGGACCCACCCCATATACGGCGAGCTGGCAAAGGTATCCTATTGCGTGCTAGAACGATAGGCAGCTGCGCAACCTGGAATTCGGCGGTAAGCTTCACTCATCGCTGGATATCCTGATTTTCCTCTGGGCCACGCCCCTTTTATGGGAGTGGCGCAATTAGAATGACACTCGCACGACCGATATAACATTACAATACTTTAGCAAACGCTGGAATTTTGAAAACCGATAACAAATGCTATATTAGAACTAAAGACTTTACCATTCAAAGCCAAAACACTAGATCAAATACTATTAACAATTTTTTTATACCCACCCTTAATATTTCAAGTTTCATCCCTACCCTACTAGGCTCTTCAGACCATTGTGTAGTATCAGCTAATTTCTCGTTGTCAAACCACACAGTTAAAGAGAAAACTCCTAAAAGAAAAGTATGGCTATACGAGAAAGCCAACTGGGATGGCCTCAATAATTTCTTTAGAAGTGGTGTGGATGCCACTTCTGATACGATCACTACCATAATCCTCGAGGGTATGAGACAATTTATCCCTTCCAGGACAAAGTGTATTAAACCGAAGGAAAATGCTTGGTATGACTTAAGCTGCAAAGAGGTTACTAGGAACCGTGAGGTATGCTTTCGGTTATATAAAAAAAAACCCCACTGTGGAAAACCGAACCAAATTTAGACGAGTCAGAAATGATTGCAATGCCTACCTTAAACGCGCAAAATTCGAATATGACCAAAAACTGAGGCAAAAAATACTTCAATGTCCCAAAGGAAGTAAAAATTTTTGGTCATTCGTGAAACGAATTAAAAATACTGCCTCGTCTTCAATTCCAACGCTTATTCACAATGACGTTCCAACTGTCAGCTCTATAGACAAGGCCAATCTGCTTGCTTCACATTTCGCAGCTAGCTCTACGCTGCCACATAGCGCGTTGTCGCCGCCTGTACTTGAAATAGTTGAATCCTCTATGGGACAGATTTACTTTCGTACTCGTCAAGTGGCTAGAGTATTAAATGATCTCAACATTCATAAATCTGCTGGGCCTGATGGCATTCTGTAGCGGACACCTTGTTTTGGTTATTTTTTTTTTTGTGGAAACCCCTGGCAACCCTACTCGGATTGAACAATTATCGTATTTATGTATAATAATATTACTCATGTAAATTATTATATATTTCTTTTGGCTTTGGGTTGGTGGCGTCACTCCCCATCCCATTCTTTCCAGTAATCATTTGTCTCGTCAAATCAGGCGATGCCAATTGATTTATTTTCTCTATATATGATAACGTTATCATATTTCATAATTTCGTTTGATTGTTTGTGCGCCCTATAATTGGCAACCGAAAATTAATTTCGCTTAAGATCGTTTGTTCGCCAATACTCGAAACCCAATTTTACTTGATATTGTTTGGGTGTCCTTAATCGACCACCTAAAGTGACCCAGAGGCGGGTAGGGACTTGCTACGGATACCCACCTGTATTCGATTCCGGTAGGCGAACCAGGAAATGGAAAGACAAGGATCCGCCCGCTCTTCCAACGCGGCCCTGATCACGTAGTCGCCAGCAGCGAGAGGAAAGCTGGACTAGCGGTACAGCTGACAGTTCCCGCAGATCGTACGGCGAGGAAGCATTCAGCAAGAGAAGTTATACGTCTGTGTCAACGTGCAACGAAAATGTGTTCCTGGTGTTCTTCATCATAATCTTTAATTACGAGTTTTCTTGTCCTCATCATTGTAATAAAATCCAAAAAAAAAAAAAAAAAAAAAAAAAAAAAGGATGAAAACGGAATTTCTCTTTTCGCGATAAATTTTTCTTCTCGGTTTAAAGGTGCCAAAAGAGTCATCCCCTTGACCCTATGATCTCCTTTCCGGTTTTGTGTCCCATTAGCCCAATTGGGCGTCCAAATTGTACCTCGGCGCGCAATCGCGACGTTCTGCCGACTCAGCGTCTGGACACAACACGAGCAACGATTTTGCAACATTGCACCTGTCGGTCGTCACCTGGGCTGATGCAATAGATTAAGCGTAGGTTATTTCTTTATTGTAATTCTTGTTAGTTTTTAGTATTAAAGTGAACGTCAAATAATAAAGTTGCTTTTTTTTAAAGAGGAAAATCTATTTTTTCTTAATTTATATGAATTCATTCGACCCTTAAGGGATTTATTGCTAATTTATTAAGATTAGATTATTAATGCTTACCTATGTATACATATATATATATATATATATATGCCATTTCTTTTGAGATAAAGAGACGGGAATTTGTTCGTTTCAATGTTAATTTAACAAGATTGAACTGATAAATTGTTTTAAATTAGTATATATATGTCTATATATATGAATTCATTCGTTTTAATAAACGACCATTGGTTGATTTATTGATAATTTGGTAGGATTAGCTTATAAACGCTTACCTATATGCCCATATATATATGTATATTCGTTTGACATCAAGAAACGAGAATTTTTTTTCGTTTCAACGATAATTTAACAGGACATAACTGTTAAAATTGTTATATAATTTTATACGTATATATGTCGGTACATATGAATCCTTTTGTTCTAAGAAACGACAGTTATTCATTTCTTTAGCAGGTTGATAAGATTAGATTAGTAAATATATATATATATATATATAATTTCGTTCGATATAAAGAAACAAGAATTTCTTCGTTTCCATAATAGTTTAATAAGATTAAGCCGTTAAATTGTTATATATGTATATATATATATATGCATACATACGAATTTTTTTTTTGTGCTGAGAAACGGTTTTTATGCGTTTCCCTAATAATTGGATAAGGTTAGATTATTAACTGCTTACCTACATATATACATATATATATATATGTAATTCCGTTCGTTATAAAGAGACGAGAATTTCTTCGTTTCCATGATAGCTTGATAAGATTAGATGTTAATGTTTAAACTCCTCTAGACATGTAGTCAGCAAAACAGTTGACACAATTCAAATTACCAGATTGTGTGCACCGCAGTCAAACTACGATCAACGAGTTCTGTAATTAGAATCTCTATTTCACGGTCACAGGTGGATGCGCCGAGTAAGTGCAATGGCACATGCTGAGGTGCAATACAGTTTTTTTTTGGAAGTGCTGCCTTGCGAATAGTCTGGTACGAGTTGTGTCTTCTTGTTACGCGAAATACATTTATTTTGCATTTTGTCACGTATCTTATATTTGTCATTTATTCTAATGTTTTGATAGTTCTTAAGTTGCATTTTTTATATTACAATTTTCTCACGTTATTTTAGTATATAAGCACGTTAATTTAGTTAATAAAGTTAGTTGTAATGAGTATAGCAGACGAATCTCTTGTCTTTCATTTATTTCGACGATTGAACTCGGTTGAAGTACTGTTGTTCAAACAAAAACTCATTTCTACGATTGAACTCGGTTAAAGTGCCGTTGTTCAAACAACTCATAGTCTACGTTGAACTCGGTTGAAGTGCCGTTGTTCAAACACATACACAAATCTAACTCGGTTCAAGTGCCATAGTTAGAACTCAAATAAACTCCGAAGATCTTCTGGTTTATGTACCAGAAGATATATTTAACACTCTACAAAGATCTTCTGGTTGAGGTACTAGAAGATTTAAATAAGATTTCTTATATCTATTATCAAACGAGATAATTAACAGTTAACATAGAGAATATCCCACTACAGTCACCCGTTATAATATAGAAATACTGAATAACAATATAAGATATTCACAGTATGTAATCACATAATCACATAGAATAAGAATAATGTAAATGCGATCCAACTTCATATCTTGTTTACCAATTTCACAATATGATGAAATCATCTTGTTTACTACTTTAACATTGAAGGCCAATCTTATCTCGCAATGCGAATTTTGTCAACATGTTTACCATCTTCAATTCAAGGCCAATCAATGATCAAAACACCAGATGGTCAATTACGACGAATTTAGATATCCATTCAAAGCATGTTAGAACGTGAAAACAACCTTATCTCAAATCAGATCTAAGACAATAACATGTTTACGTCCTCAAAGACGAAAACAAGTTCCAAATCCAAATCACAACCAAAAACACAAGTTGGATCACATCGCAGAATAAGTATATAGAATTAAGTATAAAAGCAGAAGCATTCAGTATTCATTCATTCATTAAGTATCCAACATTCATTCAGTATTGTTTAACGGATTGTATTATTAACACTTCCATTCTACAAATTTATACAGTGATACAGGATATATAATCATTCAATAAAGATATTGTCTTAATAATTTTCTTGTGACTTGTAAATTTATTTTAATAAAGAAAGATCTTTTTTAAAATTTACTAAGTTACAATGAAAACATAATTATTAGACCGTTAAATTGTTACAAATATATATATATATATTTATATATATGCATATATGTATGATATCCTTCGTCCTTAGGAAGGACCGTTATTCGTCTCATTAGTAACTTGATAAGGTTTTATTATTATAAGTCTGTATTCCTATATATATATATATGCGTTTATGATTTCTTTCGATTTAGAGAAACGAGAATCCTTCCCTAATGACCTAACAAGATTAAATCGTTAAAAGCTTTCATATATGTACTTACATAAATGATTTTTGAGAAACGAGAATTTTTTGCGTTTAATTAACGGGTCGATAAATAAGTCATTAAAGACCCACCTACTCGCAGGTGGTATGTTTGCACGGCTCATGGAAAGGAGAAATAGTCATTTCCTGGACCACTATATGGATCTATATCGTTAAATATCCATATACTGGACGGATATTTTTGGGACAAAACGTTTTTTTTTTTGCTTCCCTACCCCTTGGCCAGCTCTAAGTTGTCAAACGCGACTAGCGAAAGAAAAGAAAGGAGATTCCGAAAATCTCCCAGTAGATCGAAACAATAGTATATTGGTGCGAAGATGGCTTACATTTATAAGTTGCTTCACCGATTATAATCAAGCAATTCTTGAGCAACGTAACTTTAGACTTGTTTTCATATAACTCAGTAAATTAATCCCTTGTATATCTTTTCTGATATATCTGAATTCTGTTATTATTTAAACGATTATAAATTGTAAATCGCGATAATGCTACGGTTAGTATACCCTGATGGGTAATTGCTTGATAATTTGAATACTTAACGATTGGATACAAGTAATTATTGAACACTTGTAATTGATCATGCTTGTAAACTAGATTTCGGTAAAGATTGTAAAATTGGAAATTGTAGCTTGTAATTCTTTAATAAACTAAAACCACGTATATATGTATTTTTTTTTTGTAATAAAAAGCCAAAGCGCTTGATTCGAATATGAACTCCATTACGAAAATGTTTTATTGCTCGAACGAGTAAATTCTCCTTTTGAAGTTTTCCCCGTTTAGAGTCGAGAGGAGTCGTCGGCTACTTATGTGGCAACCACCCCTTTTGCTTACTATCTTTCCCCACCCACCCCCTTTTTTCCTTCCTTTCCTTTTCTAATGCATGCAATTTTTTTGTGTAATGGCGGTTGAGTGGGCCCACGGCAAGAACCCCCCCCCCCTATCCCAGCGAGCTGGCAAGCGCAACGCTAGGCGTGCACACCGCCAACAGGCTCCACTCTCCTTACAGGTGGCAATTACTATCAACACCGCTAACATCGCTTATGGAACATTACACATACAAAGCAAAACTTGCAACGGAGATTTAGGAAGGAGCCGCTGGCCAGGACGGTCATGCTCTCGTCTCGTATTGTTTGCTTTCCTTAAGTTTTTTTTTGCGGTATTTGGCGAACGGAAATTTGTTTAAAATATTTTAAAGAATAATAAAATTGTTTGCGTTTCTTGGAGCGTTTTTAAAGAACAGAAAACTGTTCAAAACTATTTTGTTGATTGGCAAAATTGCATTTCGTCGTATCGCTCGTTGTTCAACAATGATTTGATTTAGTGGCAAAATTTGCATTTTTTTCGAAGCGTTCTTAGAGAACAGTGATTTGTTTGAAAACGGCTTACTTGATTAGCAAAAGTGCATTTCGTCGTATCGCTCGTAAAGAAAGTGATTTGTTCAACAATGATTTGATTTAGTGGCAAAATTGCATTTCGTCGTATCGCTCAATTGCCCAATTTATTGGCCAAAGTGCATTTCAGCGTATTGCTCGAAAAGAACAGTGACTTGTTTGAAAATTGTTCATTTGGTGACAAAATGTGCATTTTGTCAAATCGTTCGTAAAGAACAGTGAATTGCTTGAAAGCTATTTAATTTGGTGGCAAAATTTGCACTCTGGTGAAGCGTTCGTAAAGAACAGATAACGGTTTTAAAATTGCTTGATCTGGTGGCCAAAGTGCATTTCGTCGAGGCGTTCGATAAGAACCGATAACTGTTTAACAATTGTTCAACTTGGTGGCAGCTTGGCATTCCATCGACACGCTGGAGAATCAGTGACCCCACCCACTGAATGCAGAGTTGGGTGGAAATTTCCGGGAGCGTGTTTGACGCAGCTCGCAGCCCCCACCAGCCCCTCCAGTATATCCATTTTACATCGACGCAGTCAGCAGGTCAACGAACCGAAATGGGACCACGCCCCTTTTTGTCTCCGGTGACAAGATTTTGTTAGATCAACTGAGTTTATGAGTCGTCCTCAAGATCACTCTATAGAAACTCAAATAGAATATTTGTTATTAGTTTTCTTGCTTTTGCTATTTAATAGCTCCGATTGCTTAATGGTATTTTTTTTTCTCAGTGTACGTGTTTGAAATGATCGGTGAGGGAAATCATCCCTATTAGCTACTGCTGCGAATTCTCCTTTACTTACTATGTTTAATAATCCATTTGAGTTTCAGCATTACCTCGCCGCATATACGTCGACAGCGCTGCCGGTGGAAATGCTGGAGGATCAGACAGATACATATATACATCTATATGTATGCGCACAACTTTGTTGAATAAAACCCTAATCATAATTTCGCGTTTGGTCACGTAGTCTTACATACTGCAGAATCGTTTGTTTAGTCAGGTGGCCAGAATCGTAGCTGGATCATCCGTTCATTTAAATCTATTTATAACTTAATAGTCTACACGCGCTTTGTATCTTGGCCTTCGGAGTCCATATGCATGATTCTTTGTTAACCGAGGTTTCTCTATAAATTAGAATTGTAAGGTCAGATTTACTTCAGATTTAGTTCAACCATCATACAATAAAGTTTGTGTTGTATTGTGGTAAAAGTTTTGTGTTTTTTTTATTTCTAAGTCTCACTCTGACGAGTTGGCCTGAGTTAAACCTACATTTTTTTATAATAACTTCAAGCAAGTTACATTTTTCTATAAGTATAGTAACCGACAGAGGTGCTCAGTTCGAGTTGGCGCTCTTTGATGAAATTTCTCGAGTTTTGGGATTCCAACACAAACGCACCACAGCTTACAACCCAGCGTGCAACGGAATCATTGAGCGCTGGCACCGAACTTTGAAAAGTGCAATTATGTGCGCAGCTAATACCCAGTGGACCAAATCGTTACCCATCGTCTTATTAGGATTAAGAACAGTATTTCGCGAGGATTTTAAGAGTTCTTCAGCGGAATTAGTTTACGGACAAAATTTAAGATTACCTGCAGATTTTATTGCCACAAGCAAACGCGTTAGCTGAATTCGTATGTCAGTTACGAAAACATTTCAACGATTCAGCCATCGACAACTGCACGTCATTCAAACGAACGAATATTTGTTTTTAAAGACTTGCTCAATTGTAAAGCAGTTTTTGTAAGGACAGACACACATCGACGTTCATTACAACCTCCATACCAAGGACCTTTTCCGATTATAAAAAGAAACGAAAAATATTTCACAGTAATGATCAAAGGTATCGAGTCAAACGTTTCCATAAACCGACTAAAACCGTGTTACATCGAAATGTCACAGTATTCTCGGAAATTCCACTACTAGATGTAAGCCCTTCTAAAGTTTCCAACATACCCCACAAACGAGTAACATTTGTTCCTCAAGTCGACAAACAGATCCGATCAAGATCTGGACGTATTTTAAACAAACCAGTTCGCTTTAGATAAAATATCGTTTTCTACCGATTCACTGGGGGTAGGATAGTGTGGCGGTCAATCAACGTAAAAAAGCAAAAAAAAACAAATTTTATATATTGTCGTTTAATTGTTATGTCACGACGCAGCGAGCAAGAATGAGAACGTCGTGATTCCTGACGCTATGATTGTGTTTCGAGCGTAATGATCTCGAATGATATTTCTTTATCGCGAATGTAAAAGGGTCAGGGAGAAAAGGAATAGACAACTTCATTGGTCGGCGGCGTCGATGTTTATCTTGGCCTTCAACTAGAGAAGTTAACTAATGGCTGTTTTCATCTGATTGAGGCTAGCTACTCGGAAAGATTACTACAAAAGTTTAGCATGAGTGATGCAATAGTATATTACAGAACGAGCAAGGAAAGTTGAGTTTATCGTGCGAGGTCGAAGCTTGACAATCGGCAATCTAACGAGCAAGATGAGCACTTTTCTGCGAGTCGTGTACGCTATTTTTCACGCGTCCAAACCGGTTTTTCTGCTAAATCGAGACAGAAGCAGAAATCACAAACGACAAACAAGAGAGAATTCTTGCTCATGCGCAATGTGTTCGCTGAGATTGTAGTAAATAACAAAAGACGTTTATATCATAACATAACTAGTGTTGTTATGGGCTACTTTCGAGGCTAGTTTATAGCGTACGAAACAGTCTCTTTCGTCTATGGGCGTGTGAAAATCCAGTTGGTACACCAGCCGAAACATCTTCAAAAATGAGACCAGATGAAGCGTCATCAATAAGGGTGATCAAGTTTCCTTTCCGAGAAGCTGTGGGAAGCTTGATGTATCTGGCCATTGCAGCATGGCCAGATGTTTGCTATTCGATGGGTGTTGTATCCAGATATTTGGATAAACCATCAATGGTGCATATTAAAGCAGTGAAGCGTATTTTTCAATATGTGAAGGGGACCATTAATTACGGTATTTCTTTTAATAGCAACGCTAAATTTTCCATTACTTGTTACAGCGACGCTGATTACGCTGGTGATGTAAAAACCAGGCGCTCTACTAGTGGGTTCGTTTTTCTTTTTAACATGTTTCCTATATCCTGGGCGTCGAAGATGCAGAGGTCTGTCAGTTTTTCAACAACAGAAGCTAAGTAAATCGCGGCATCAGAACCTGTAAAAGAGATGACCTGGATAAAAACTCTTCTTGAAGATCTTCTTCCAGAAACCCGACTATAAGCAGTGCTACTTATGGACAACCAAAGTGCCATAAAACTCGTTAAAAACCCGGAATTCCATAAACGCACCAAACATGTGGACATCTAATATCACTTTATCCGGGAAAATTTTAATGAAGGTAGTTTTGATCTATGTTATGTGTCATCTATTCATCAAATCGCTGATGCTCTTACAAAGCCTCTACCAAGAGAAACGTTTGAATCCTTTCGAAAATCACTAAATATTGTTTCGAAGTAAACATATATTGTTTTTTTAAAATAAGAAATTTAATTCTGTTGATATTATAAATATGTACAGAAGTAACTTAGTCTGTTGTAACTTAATTTTTTGAATTCATTAATTGAAAATTATGAAATTAATAATAAGTGGGAGTGTTGAGAATGTATTATAAATTTTCAAAACCAGATGTCACTCTCGTAACATAATATCATAATGTCTAATGAATATACTTCTTTCTTCTGCTTTAGTCACTCAAAGTGTATGGTCGTTTTTCTATAATTCGGTAAACTTAACAAAATAAAAATAAAAAATAAAAATAAACAGTCAGATCATGCAGCCAAAGTCATCAATTCATATCAAGACCGATGTGACCGAATACGGCAAGAACTCACCTAATCGTGACGTATGTTGTTTAATTTGCAGCGGTGTCCATGTCCAAGATTCCTCTCGATTATAACAGAGTAGCTATATAATCGATATTTCAGCATTTGTGATACCAAAGCTGACTAATATACTACCTAGTAAAGCAATCGTAGACATCGATTGGCGTTATTGAAATAAAAAAAAAAAACAAAAATAAACATCAAGACAGATCGAACATCTGACATCCAAAGTCATCAAAGATCTAAAGTTGATTGTGGTGACTGCAAAAACATTTTCCATGGATCTTGTGTGAATATAAAGCAGTCTGATATTACTTATCTAATCACAAACAATTAAGCTTTTCGGTGTGACAAATGTAATATTCTGCGCCGTAAATCATTGCATTAAAACCAACTTGTGGAATTACCACAAACATCTGTTGGACCAATTGCAGATCCTTACAACTACAAATTAGAGGTTCATGACCGTGGTCAAAATCATGTTAGTACTACCCAGCCCTTAGGCGGTCAACAGTTGACCCAAATAATGCAAGTCGCCATATCTGGTGCTCTGGAAAGGAAACAGTTTAGGCTTAGGTACCAGTGTAGACTCCAGTTAGAAGAGGTCACGAAAGGCCTAACTCAGCAACTATCGTTGCTGACCACCAAGGTCGAAGAGCTTGAGGCTCAACAGCAAAGTTGTCAGAGGTCTTCTACCCCACAACCGCAGATCGAACTAGCAGCGCGATCAACTACCGGGCGCGGCTCAACACATATCCCACCACCCCCACGTGAACCAATTTACAAGTCCCGGAGCATAGATGTTACGCAGTCCAGACTTGTGCGATGTCATGGAAATGCAAACATGCATAAGTGGAAAAGGTCGATGTCGGTGGATAGATTCATCTTCAGGATTGAAACAATCCAGCAGAGGAATAATCTCTCCACTGAAGAGCTATTTAGTAGTTTTCACCACCTGTTAATAGGCGTTGCCGAAAGGTGGTATTGGCAATGGATTGAGGAGCACTCTGACGATGTCATGCTCAATTACTTCGACTTGAAGAGGGAGCTACTTCGTCAGTTCAGGACAGCTAGCTCCGACCATGAGTTGCTCAGAGCAATCATGGACAAGAGACAGAAGCCACGTGAGAATTTTGACGAGTTCTATTCCAGTGTGATGGCATTGGTTTTTCAGCTGAAGAACAAGTTGCCTGAGATGGAGCTTGTCAAAATCCTCCGACAAAACGTGAATGGCAGAGTGGCAACACTTATCTTCGGCTGTACGCTGTTTTCGATTTCTGATATCCGGTCTGCTTGCCGACGAGCAGAAAAGCACTTGGCATCAAGAGATAGTCGCCAAAGAGTTCATCATATGAACGAAGTCGACCTAGGCGAAAACATAGAGAGACATATTCACGATAAAGAAGTAGCTGACGATTTATGTGCAATAGCTACTAAGTATGACAAAAATAAACCTAATCCCAACGTAGCGAAGTCAAATAAACAGACAAGTTATAATACTGTCCCAACAAAAATACAGTGCACGTCTCATTTCCACACTATGTCATGTTTTAAGTGCGGTCACTCTAATGTGCCTCTTATTGTTTGTCCTTCCTGTCAGAAGTCGGAAAATGGCAAAGCGGACGTGACAGTCGGGAGTGTCCGTCCGGCAATTAACCTCCCGAGGCAATAATTAACGAGGACGTAAAGATCTTAAAACGATCAACGATTGAAAAACGAGAAACAAAATTTGAACAAATAAGACCGCCAAACAAAACGTTACATCAACGAATTATTGAATACGAAAAGGCTAGAGATAGAATATTTACCGAATGATAGAAGCGACAGTTTTACATGAAGACGGAGACAATAGGCCTTATGTGAAAATGTTTGAAAATGAAGTAATGGGTTTATTAGACAGTGGCGCGTCAGTTAGTGCCTAGGTAAGGGTGCCATACAATTTATTGAACAAAATAATTTGGTAATGAAAGAAATAAAGACAGACATCAAAACAGCGGAAGGTAGCCGACAATATATCGTAGGCCTAGTGACCATTCCTGTAAGTTGGAATGGAAATTCCGAAGAATTAGAGCTGTATGTGGCACCGTCACTACAACAAAAATTGTTTCTAGGGATAAACTTTTGGAAAGCATTCAAAGTTACTCCAAACGTAATATCGGGACTTAAACTAACACAAACAGCCTCATTGGATCCGACAATGCACATTCTCTCATCCTCACAGACGGAGGCACTACATGCAGTCAAAGCGATATTTCCATCATTCGCTACCTTAGGTCATGGTAAAACAAGACTTGAAGAGAATGTGATCGAGACCGGTGAAGGGGAACCTGTTAAGCAGAGGCATTACCCGGTGTCACCGGCTATACAGAAGCTCCTCTTTGAGGAACTCGATCGCATGCTCTCCTTGGGTGTGATTGAGGAAAGCGAGAGTGCATGAAGTTCTCCAGTTGTGCTGGTGAGGAAACCGGGCAAAAAGAGATTGTCTTTGGATTAAAGAAAGGTGAATCAAGTCACGAAAAAGGATGCATATTCGCTACCACATATTGAGGGTTTGTTAAGCCGACTCCAAGATACTCGATTTATATCGGGGATAGACTTGAAGGACGCCTTCTGGCAGATCCCTTTGGAAAAAAAAAGTCCAGGGAAAAACGGCGTTCACGGTCCCTGGGAGGCCTCTGTTCCATTAAACGGTCATGTCATTCGGCCTTTGTAACGCCGCCCAGAGAATGTGTCGCCTAATGGACAAGGTGATTCCGTCAAGGTTAAATGACAATGTCTTTGTTTACCTGGACGATCTCCTTGTCTGTTCACCGGACTTTAAAACCCATATGGATCTGTTAGAGGACGTGGCTGAATGTCTTCGACAGGCCTGTTTGACAATAAATGTCGAGAAAAGCAAGTTTTGCTGCGGGAAAATAAAGTACCTTGGCTATATAGTAGGCAACGGGTGCCTTAAAACAGACCCCCAAAAGGTAGCAGCAGTGAGAGATTTCCCGACACCAAAGACTCCTAGACGATATCTAGGGATGACAGGATGGTACCGTCGGATTATACCAAACTACTCTGCATTAACGGCCCCAATGACTGACTGTTTAAAAAAAATGCAAGGAATTCAAATGGACTGATGACGCAAGAAGTGCATTTGAAGAGCTAAAGGAGTTACTTGTTATGGCACCCATTCTATCAAACCCAGACTTCTGGCCCGGAATGGCGACTGACGTACAAAACCTTATTAAGAACTGCGAAACCTGTAAGTGTAATAAAAGCACAAATATGATTAATAGACCACCTATGGGCCAACGGACCATTACAGAGAGACCGTTTCAACGGCTCTACATAGACTTCCTTGGACCTTACCCTAGAACAAGAAATGGAAACACACAGATTTTCATAGTATTGGACCACTTTAGCAAATTTGTTTTCCTAAAACCACTGAGCAAGGCAACCTCGAGTGAAGTGGTCAGATACTTAGAAAAATCTGTGTTTAACATTCGGAGTACCCGAATACTTGCATTCGGATAATGGTAAGCAGTTCGTTGCTGAATTGTTTACTACTTTCCTGAAACGATAAGGTGTCAAGCCGTTCCGTACTCGAAAAAATACGCTCGTACCTGGGTGGTGACCTAAGAGAGTGGGACAGACACGTGAGTAACGCTGCATTTTCTCTAAGAAGTGTTGCGCATGAAGCTACTGGCCTGGAACCATATTTTGAATCAAATTTAAAGAAAGTTAAATTAAACGTTGGCCAGATTGGCGATTCTAAATTTAAAATTTAGATTTTTAGTGTGGTGAAAATTGCGTTTGAAATACGCTTAAAGAAAATTAGTAAAAACATTAAGAAAAAGGCGCCGCCACTCGAGGTAGCCGTTGTTGCGCAGGCGGTTTGAAAAAATAAAAAGTTGTGAAAATTCAAAACAGTCAAAAAAAGTGAACCCAATTTTGACAAATTATATAAAATACGCCCATTGCTGTCATTACTAAAAACTAGGTTCAACGGATTGCCTCAAGAAGAATTTCAATGTGTGGATGAGCAGATTGTAGCTTTCGAAGGGAGGTCAAGTCTCAAGCAGTACAATCCAGCAAAGGCCCATAAATGGGGAATGAAAACGTTCACCAGGGCTGGGACGTCAGCGATGATATATGATTTTGCTTTGTATGCTGGAGATGGAACTTGTCCCACATACGGGCTTGGCATTTCAACCGACATAGTTCTGTTTTTGGCTTCAACCATCAACCTTCAAAGATCAAAATTTTAAACTTTTTTTTTATAATTGGTTCACATCAATAAGCCTTATGGTAGCTTTGAAGGAAATGGGCATATTAGCAACTGGAACTCTACGACAAAATAGAACGGGTAAATGCGATATTCTTTCAGAAGCCGAACTGAAAAAACGTGGAAGAGATTCGTATGATAAAAAATGCGAAATAACTTATAACATTACTGCGCTTCGCTGGTTTGATAACAAAGGTGTGCAGCTCTTATCTACCCATATGTCCGACAAGCGCTGTTGTGGTAAGGAAAAAAATGCATACATATTACCCGACCAGCGATAGTTAACGAAACGACTATAATCAGCATTTGGGAGGAGTTAATTTATGCGATATGCTTATGGAGCTTTATAAAGTTAATCACAGATCAAAAAAATGGTATATACGCACTGTCTACTGGTGCATCGGAGCAGCTATTGTAAACGCCTGGCTACTCTATCGCAAGGATTTAAAGACTGCCAAGCCTAATTGCAAGGCAATGCCTCTAATATATTTTCAAATGAAAATAGCGCAATCACTATTAAGCGCTTCACCTTTCTCAAACGTTTTCTAAAACGCTCCAGAGGTCGTCCTTCTGCAACGACCCCGGAATTTCCGCACTGCTCACACACCCCGAACTCCTCACCAACACCTTTGCTATCGCCATCAAGCAGTCTCCGCAGCTATCTATTAAAACGGAAGTACACCACAGATCCAGTTAAAATAACACGATATGATGGAAAAGGTCATTGGGTTATATGGGGTCAAAAAGGTCGCTGTCGTCTTTGCAAAACTGGAACCCCACTTTCCAAAATTTCAAATGTGGAGTTCTCTTGTGCTCTAATACAAGTAAAAATTGTTTCCTTTCATATCATACTTAAAACATACATTTATACGGAAGAAATATGAAATAAAATATGAACTCTTTCCATTACTATGTCTCAGCATTATTTACCACTATGGACAACAACAATAAAAGCAACTTCCTGTAGGACCTCATAGGAAGGACATGTCGTTCTCAAAATTTGTAAGCTGCTTACTTAGGTCTTAAAAAGGACACATACCAAAATTTGTATCTTTAGCTACACCGGGCTAAGAGCTGTCCCGAAAGGGATATATATATATATATATAAATAATATTAATTTAACTTTATAAAACATATTAACATATTATATTTTGGTTATAGGTAGCACATAATACGAGAATTATCAACCTATGTGGCTACCTTGATGGCTACCAACAGGTTGAAGAGGTTGGCCGTCAAATTGCACAGTTACATTTCTAATACATAACTTTTAGCTTTATTTCGTTATAGTAGTACACGCACTTCAACATCACCATCGCGTCAAACACAAACCCCACCAATAATAATTAAAGAAACTGTAGAACCTCTACCATCTGCTCAACAAAGTTCTAGCAGATTCACAACCACAACCTGCATCTTCAGAGCAGGCCAGCTCCAGCGGTGCTCAGGCTAGCTCCAGCGGTGCTCAGGCCAGCTCGAATAGTGCTCTCAGAGCGAGACGGAGACGAAGCCGAATAAATGAAATTCTGCCTCCCCGAAGCCAGCGCAGTCGTATTCCATTCCAAGGTCATGAAAACGCTGATCAATTTTCAGCTCATGAAATATCTTGAAACCAATGAAATCCTTAGTGACCGCCAGTACGGATTTCGTGGGCAACGTTCCACTGGTTATTTGATGGTATATCTCACCGAACAGTGGAACCGGTCTTTGCATCATTTTGGTAAAGGAAAGCTGTTGCACTAGATATTTCAAAAGCATTTGACAGAGTTTGGCATCAAGCTTTTTTGTCCAAAATGCGTGCTTATGGAGTCGATGAAAAACTGCTTCATTGGATTAGAAGCTATCTTTTGGACCGCTCAATTCAAGCTATTTTGGACGCTTTCAAGTCTGAAATACACCACATAAATGCTGGCGTTCCCCAGGGGTCTGTTCTGTCCCCGACACTCTTTCTCATTTTTATTAATGATCTCTTATCTGTGACTTCTAATCCAATTCACTCTTTCGCTGACGACAGCACTCTCAGCTTCTCATATAAGTTTGAGGAACGTCCCTCCACCTCTCATGTGGAACTCAAACAGCTTCGTATGTTAAGCACGTTAAACTCTGACCTAGACAGCATAATACAATGGGGAGAAATCAATCGAGTAGAATTTAACGCTTCCAAAACCCAATGCTGTCTCCTGTCGTCTAAGCGAATCCCAAATCCCATGCCATTATCCATGAATGGCACTTGCATCGAGGAAACTGAAAATCTCGCAATTCTCGGTATGTGCGTTAACGACAAGCTTCGTTGGAATGACCATATATTTACCGTTGCCAAAAATGCTGCGAAATGTTTAGGTTTTCTAGCCCGATTCAAAAAATATTTCACTCCCGCTGTTCTGGGTACTACACTCAGAAAAAAGTGTCCTATTAATGTGTTAATAGGACAGTTATTGATGTTAAAGTATGGATATTAATGAGTTTTTCATATTAATTCAATGGTTTTCCAATTTTGTATACTATTAATTTAATAGGGAAGATACTATTGCTATTTGATCATACACATAATTAATATAACTAGAAAACCCATTGAATTCATAGTTTCTTCCATATTGTATTTAAAGGACTACATTATTATTTTAATGTCCTAAAATAGTTATTTATTAATAGTAAATGTCTTATTGAATTATTTATGTTCATCCTTTGGAGTCAATAGGGATGACCTTAGTTTAGCAGACTAATGGGTCCCTGAAATACTTAAAAGGTTATACCTTCTTCCTTCTGATTCTGCCCTTAAATTTGTTGCTAGTTGTTTCTGTGTATTTAATATAGAAGTTAACACAAATATCGGTCGTTGCCCTTTACACAATCCCACACTGCGTTTCCACATAATTCCTTTTACCGATGACACTGCATAATATTTCACCTGCCCAGACACCAAATTTCCCGTGTTGCAATATTGTTTTGTTATTAGCTTATGTAGACTGTAGAGTAAGCATAATTTGCAGAAATAATATTCATGATTTAATAATTCTTAGAATAAGAATTATTAAAACGAAAACAATAGAATAAGCATAATTTGTAACTTTGTAATTCCTAGAATAAGTATTATTGAAAGCAAATTTGTAAAATTATAAATATACGCAATAAATAAATTATTGGTTGTTCTGATTCGACCTCGAAGTGGACGTGTTGTTATTTTTTTTTGGAGCTGCGCGACTCAAACTCCTTAACTTAGATTATAATTAACATACTTTTATATATATACATACATTCGAGTCTATTTTCAAATTTCGACTCGTAGGACATTTATGAGATACCGCGTGTGACGTTTCGAGAACTGCGTGTGGCGCGTGTTATGCATGGTTTTCTTCCAGAGAAAACGCAGTACGAGTCTCAAGGTTAAAAAACAATACGAACATCAAAATCACCCTTCCAGACAAAACGCAATACGAATATCAAGATAACTAATTCGCATTGCATTTAATTTAGATTAGAATATTCTTCGCAGCACAACGAGTAAATAAAGATACATGTGGGTACAGTAAACCAGATATAATAAGAATACATATGCATTTTAGAGAATAAAAGTAGAATTAAGAAGATTGTAAAGTTAGTTGATTGACAACTGACTGAGTAGAAAGACACACAGATCACACTCTGTTATTAATAACGTTTTGATTAAAATAATTAAAGTTTTGTCTTTTTTTTTAAAAAACAAATTGGGATTGACCAAGTTGTTAACTCTTAATCTCGTAGGACAGTTCTGAGATCCCGCGTGTTACGCGTCTCGCGGGTCGGGTGTGGAGCGCCTGATCCGTGTTTTTTTCAATGTCAAAGAGGCATCTACGTTTAACTATTGCAACTCTCTGCCTATAGCTCTCACGTGGCAATAGAAATCAACTGAAGTATCCCCTCAATAGTATGCATGCTTATAATCATAATAGTACACAATATTCTTTTAAAAGTACATACTATTATATTAATAGTATATATTATTAAAACAAAAAGATTCCATTATTACCGACCAATTTTTACTTGGAATTTTAATCCGTTGTGTCTGGATAACTTGTTGCGTCTTTGCATAGATAAAATCATCACTTGCGTTTCAGAATTTGTGGAAGACGAAAGGCTTCTCTTTGTGTAAACATTATTTACTGATTCTTGTGTTTTGAAGTGATATCATACGTGAAGTGAAAACTTAAAAATGTTGGGACTGTTTTATTGATTCTGCATTGACTGCGATTGCGATCAATTTTTAACCCACTTCCTAAAGTCAGATTTTCTTCAAAAGTTAATATAAATGTGTATCTCAGATGGCCAACACTTTCTGTAAAAACTTGGACCATAGCCCGGGGTCAAGCGATTGTACATCGAAATGTCATGTAGCACGATTCAACCAAGTGGTAACGTTATACTTTATAATTTCACAACATCTGTTGTTTATTATTATTATATTAATTATTTTAGTGAGCGTTACCAATCGTATATAGTAGATAAACATATGGATTTATTTTCTTTAAACAACCTTCTTGAGTTTGACGTTCCGCCAATTTACTTACATGTATTTAATAATGGGATAAAGGCCTTTAGGATAAAAAATTTAATGTATACGTATATATAAGCAAAATGAAATACATTAATCATGTATAATTTTAAAATATTTTTAAAATATATTTTTTTGATTGTTTTATTTTAAATTCTCTTAATGTTACCTGATTTTTATTTTCTAGGGTCTGTATATCAACGTAATATTACATTTAACTAATAATAAATATGCTGTTAAATATAACGTTAAATATACTATTAGCGTGTTCAATACGAATATACTTTTGTTTTAATAGTTACCCTATTATATTGAAATAGGGTTTGCCTCATTAAAGTAATATGGTCTATCTTTTTGTTTTAATAGTAATCCCTATTACTTATATTACAATAGGATTTGCCCCATTAAAGTAATAATGTCCACTATTAAAATTAAATAAGCCTTTTTTTTCAATACGACTATCCTTTTATTTCAACAGTTACCCCATTATATTGCAATAGGGTATGTCTTTTTTAAGTAACATGATGCATGGTATTGAAATTATAGTAAATACAATTAAAAATTTAATGTACGTCATATTTATTCAAAATGGTAATACCATAAAAAAATAGTACAAAACCGGTATTAATTCAATACTTTGCAAATAATTGTTTTAAAGGTATTCATCCTATTGACAAATAACAATAGTAAAAAACTATTGAAGCAATATGAAATCATATTTAATTTATGAGATTTTTCTCTGAGTGTATCTACAAGGCTTTTATTGGCCCTTAACTTGAGTACAATTGTCATATTTAGTCTGGTGTGCATAAAACCATCTTGCATCAACTAGATCAATGCGAATGCGAAATCAATACATTCGCTTGAACACCGCAGGAACGTATTTAGTTTATTATTATTTTTTTTGTCGACCGCACACGTATCAGGTGTTAAGGTTTTTTTTTTTTTTTGAACGCTCTTTGAATTTATCGGATCATTATTCAATCGATTTTTATATATAAACAATGCTAAGACGGTAATTCGTCTCGAACTCTACGAACTGACTAGTTCGTATTTATTATCTGTATATGAAATTATAGTAAAAAAAAACCTTTTTTTAGTTTTATAGATCTATACCTATGTATTTTTTTTCTCTTTTTGGTTATTTAATTAATGTTCCCCAATAATAATTATTAGTAGAGAAGAGGACAAAAATCGCCAATTCCAATAGATCGTTCGTTGTTATTAGATTGTATTATCGTATTATATTGAATGGATTATATATATATATATATAGCAATTGTTACCACAATTTGAAATTGTAAGGGCGGGAAACGATAACTGTAAAAATAAAACAGACAAATATTTAAACTGATACAAGAAAGCGTCTTTGTTATGAGTTTGGTTTAAAACCAGTCATGGTCTCTCTCTCTCTCTCCTCGGGTTGCTTTTCTCCCCTCTCTTCCAGGTATGATGTATAGTGGTTTTGGGCCCCAAACAACACTCCAAGGCATCCGATGAACTAATATTGGTTAGTTCTCTTCCCCCTTTTTCAACGTGCACGTTATTATTTTTTTTATGGTGAAGTGGGTAGCGAATGGTGGAGCAAAAACCCACCCATTTCGACGAGCTAGACCCAAGCACAGCACCGACCCATTCGCTTCCGAATTGTGGAAGCAATAGAACAGGTTTAACTTCTTACTCTTATTTCATTACAGCAATGCAATCATATTTTATTTAAATGGTGTTTTATTTGGCACGAAGGCATAGCGTCCAATTCTGTCTTACGCTCGTTGGAGTTACAAGAGCGGACGGTCGTTCTCTTACAAGAGATAAAGGGCTTGACATCGTCTATAAGCTACATAACAAATTCCTTTGGCAGACAATAAACTGTAAAACAAGATATTTTATATAAAAAACGCATTTTTTATTCTATACAGTTTACATTACATTAAACTGTATGGTAGGTAGGTAGAGTGGTGGTCCACGCTGTGCTTGTGTGGTCCTCAATTAGCGCTAGTATGCGCCATTTTGATGCCAGCATGGATACGATCCATTGCGTAAGGAAGGATTCCACTCCTGACTTGGTCAGAGCTTCCTTAATGGCCTCAATGTGGACATTGTTGTAAGCCCCTTCTATGTATATATAAAAAGGTGGCTAACGTAAACTGCTTGTAGTTGATCGTGTGCTCAATCGTCCGCACTACCTCATGGAGGGCTATCTCCATGGACCTGCCCTTGAAATATGCGTGTTTAGATCTCGATGCTTGTGTGACTTCAAATCCTTGCCTGATATGACGTTCCAGAGCCTTCAGCAAGAACGATGAGAGACTTAGCGGCCTAAAATCCTTTGCTGATTCATGGCCTCTTCTTCCTGCTTTGGGTATGAAAACCATTAAACTGTATACATTCTAAAAAAAACTGTTTGAGGAAGTGCATTGCAATCCATATTTATCCATATATTGACATTAATGGGTCGAACATTAAGTTCTGATCATTGTTGATTTTGTCGGATTGGTAATGTCCGTTCAGCTTACGTGAGGCAAGCAATTTTATTGCTTCCTCCAATTTATTAGTGTTTGTTTTGGGGGGTTGATATCGACTGGACGACTGCGTCGTTGGTTGATATAACTCGCGCTAAATCGCCGCTAAGTTTATTTGATAAATTTTCTCTACTACTCAATAAAGTTAAATCTACTTCTTGCGGATTAAACTTTGTGGCATTAACGTTCGGGCAGTGTTCTTCAATGTTTTTTAATTTTAGCACACATTGACCTCTTTTATATTTTGTTTGAATTTTGAAGAAATCACTGTTCCGATACTAGTATTGCTGTCTTCTTCTTCTGGATTTGAAGAAGCAGTGCTTGTGTCTACAATGTTTTCTGAAGTTTTATCTTTCGTGGTGGCTCTCTACTCTCTACTCTACTCACCATACGATGCAACTCAATCAGTTGCTGTTTCCCAAGATATTTTGTGCTTCTGAACTTTTCGTCGTTTGTTCGTCTTGGATTGAAGTAATTTGCATTTCATTTGGATTTATTGGATTAACCCTTTTTTATTGTCATCAAATTGTGTTTCTTTATTTTGCTTAGATAAGGTTTCTTTACTTAATTCTCATCTGAGGATAAATCAATTTTGCTAAGGGCATAACGAGCATCCTCCGATAAACATGATTGATTAAGATTTCCTTCAAGTTGTTTGTTTTGCTTTTCTTGAAATGATATATCTGTTGGATTTGGTGGTATATTACATTTCACCTGATTTACTGGGGTTAATAACTACTTAACCATAACTCTTTTGTGTATGGTTGCTTTCGTTTTGGGTGGTTTTTATATGTTTAACACTGACTGAATCATCATATGATATATCATAGCAATCCGTAGGTGTTGTAACGTAGCTTACTGTACCATCAGCGAAATTTTCATTGCGAGCACACCAATCTTCCGCTTTGATTTCGGCTAGCAAATCGCCTTTCTGTTCGCTGCCGACCGCGGAAATATTACTATTTAGATAGTTCATATTGCCTCGCCTTTCGATAAAACCGAAGTCGAAAATCCTGTATATGCAGTTGACACAACTGATGAGTGAAAGATTTGTTGTGACCGGCACAACTATTCAACCCCTGACCACACACAGTCGCACTGCAATTTACCCACATCAGCTTTTGATCTCATAAATTAGTTATTTTAGGCGGCACAGCCTGGCTCATTGTCTTTAGATCCATCACTTATCTGCAGGGTACGTACGGATGGCTGGTGTTGAAATAAAAAACCGTTCGAGATGCAGTAAAGGCACTTTGGTCCCTTATGCATCTCAGGTTTCGAGCACAGCACACACATTCCGATACGATACTGAGAAACAGTAAGTGTAGCCGATTTTATAAAATAGAATTATCAGCAGGAGGGCAATTCCATGGCGACCGTTAAGAGTTTCGACTGCAGGATGTAAAGAAATGTAGCAGGTTGGCTATGTTCTATGTTTGTACTTTGTATTCATGCACATAATGCTGTCATATTATTGGTAGATCGAAACAAGCCAACGCTTTTGTTTGATCAATCCACCCATAATGTTATAAAAGAACACTGCTACGATAACTAGCGCAGCAGTTAAAACCTATAAACGAAACGAATAATAATAAGTGAACATCATAAAATAATAATAATAAACAAATTAAGTTGAGTCTTAAAACTAACTTTTCGTGTTTTTATTAATAATCAACGCGCCCGTTTGACACTCTTCTCTCAGCTACCCGAGAAAGCACGGTGTCCAAACGTAACATTTGTTGGCAGCGGTTGGTTCGCTTTAATCAAAAAAATAAATAAATTAAAAACTCAGGAGGTAACCACTGGAAAACAGAAAAAAAATAAAAGAGGTAAACACCCGACCGCAACAGGGAAATTTTAAAGTAATTTTAAAGCCAATGTAATATAGGAATACTTTGTATATTACTTACAAAGCACTCCTATAACAACTTCGCGCTCATGTCATCAGCGATCAATTTCGTCATCGGTTTCATCATTAGACGTAAAATTGAAAATCATAAAATATTCTTTCGCCCATAAGAATTGGGCAATACTCCATACTAATACCTACATTGTTTCCCAAAGTGCAACAATGTAAGTAGAGCAATAAACCTAGTGCGTTTCGACATAGCAGAGTTTCTTGTTGATCCAACAACTTACATTGTTACGACAATACCAGAGGCTCTTCTATTGCGAAGCTACTATTTCGACCTAATTGCTTCACACATTAAAACTCAGCGTTGACGCAACGATATACATTGTTGCGACAACGCAAGAACCAATAAAGACGATGACCAAACGCTGCCCAGGCAAACGCTGCCTAAGCGAATAATTTTATTACCTACGCATTGAGGTCACCGCCGACGAAAGTAATTCCATGCCGCTTGCATCGATCAATGTTATTCTGATCGATTCTAGCTGCGTGGATAGTATAAAAAGACAGAACAATTGTACAAAAGAGAAGTTGATTTCTGGCAGCATACCAAAAAGGGTATTGTAAAAGTAAAAAGTTGTAAAAATTAAAGAATCATAGGAAATTGTGCTTCAAAAAAAAAGGTCTAAATAGAAACTTAAAATAAATAAAAAGGCTTTTCATTTGTAGTGTGTAGTGTATACCTACCATAGCACACACCACGCCAAGAAAACGATAAGAAAACTATTTTCCATGTACACTAAATATAGAAATACGCACATGCGCCAGCTGTTGACAAATTTAAAGTAAGCATTAGCGATAAGCCACAATATTTATGACCCATAAAATCACAGTTTTTATGATAGGCACCCAATGCATTTGAATACTCAGAATAAGGGTCAAATGCATTGATAGAATAAGTAAAGTAAAACATCCCTTTATGTAAAAACCCTATTATGTAGATTCATGTAGTATGTAAGTATTAGTATAACAAATTTTGTATAAAAAGGAACGAAATCTAAATAAAATCAATCAGTATTCTTCAAACCAGATATAGGAGTTCTTCTCAGTTTATATTGGTTAAAGCGCTGCTTGTTATATCCATAACATACGCAGCACTGCCAGATCCACTTTTTCACTCTGCATAACTAGGTTGTCATTCCACTCCTGCGACCACCATACAGTCAGTAGTAATGGACTATTAACAAATGACTTTGACTCATAACTTTACGTTGCCAACAATATTAATACATCACTACATGGCAACCCAATGAAATATCGTTAATATTTCATAACACATTTTTATTGAAATATAAACGGAAAGAAATATTCATGTCGATTACAGAACTCGCCGGGTTTACTGCGGCGGGAGTTCCTTCAATCCGCATTCGATCCGCATTTGAAATTTTTTGTATTATAGAATCCGCCGGAAAACTTCTTTATGGATTCGCAGTGGGACTGCAATATCACTAACTGTCAAAATGTTGACATTGAATTGGGAGTTTACATTTTTACATTACATTAAGTGAAATTAATTATAAATTGTGTTAATTACGGATACTATAAGCCTATTTCTAAATGTATATGATTAAGTACCGCCGCATAATATGAAGGAGACGCGAAAAGCGATTAGAAATATATGTGCAAAGACATATTCCAGCTATCAAACATCCAGTGAGTATTTTGTTTTAAATTTATGATTTCTATTGGTTATCTTTTTTTTTTAAATTTATTAAAAATTTCAGACTGAATAAGGCAGCATTTAAATATGTTCTCAAAGCACTAAACTCAAAATTACCGGCAGTGGTAAAATCGAATTCTTTAACTCCGGAATTCCAATTGGAGGCTGCTCTACGCTTTTTGGCTGAAGGTGGATACCAGCACGGTGTTGGTCAAGATTTGTTCGTTGGGATGTCACAACCAACCATCATTAGTGCTAAGTAGTAGTAGTGCTAAATGAGGTATTTCATATATTGGAAGGCATTTTATGTCCAAAATGGATCTCAATAAAGATGAGCGAGGAAGAGAAAACCGAAGCACGGCTGTATTTCTTTACAAAAAGCAGATTTCCCGGTATAATTATGTTTGTAGATGGGACTCACATTAAAATCGCAAAACCAACGGGTAATAATACGCATTTATTTTATAATCGCAAAGGATTTTATAATCTAAATGTAATGATCGTAGGAATAAATTCTAAATATTTTTTATTATTGTTTTACTGCAAAATTTAATTTATTTTTAAGATTTGTGACCGCATAAACTACGAATTCGGTGTGTGGATGCTACGTATCCGGGGCGAGTCACGACTCATTTAATTTTGGGGGAACAGCGGTTGTTCAGATTATTTTTAAAGTTTGTACGATAGCGGTGGTAGAACTCAGAGATTACTTGGTAAGGATACATTTTCATTGTACAAAATATTTTCTTGCTAAATATTTCATTTATTTTAAAAAGCTGATGCCGGATACCCACTGGCGCCGTGGCTAATTACTTCATTTCGAAATGCTGGGATAAATACCGATAAGAGCCGATTTAATAAAAGCCATAGTTCCAGTCGCAATATAATCGAGCGGACAATCGGTGTATAGAAGAACTGGCGTAGATGTCTTCTAGGTATAGCGAGACATTTACATTATACATAGAATCAAAAATACAACTCATACAAGATAATATTGTTTCAGCTAGAAGTAATATTTTGCATTCGAATATTCTTACAAATAATGAAATGGAAACGTACAAAATAGATTTTTGCAAATTAAAGCAAATTAAGTTAGAAGTCACTAAGTAAGAGGATGGCAAGATAGTTTTTGCAATTATAATACCAAAAATTTCGGTAATTATAATACCGCGGAAATATTACTATTCAGATAGTTGCATTGCGCCCTACTCGAATGAATTTCAAGTGCACCAACACTGGTTACACTTTTGGTTTACACTAGCAATATTTCGAGTGCATCGATGACGATGCACGATTTTAGATACATAGTTATTTATAATAATATTGTACATAGTAAAACTAGGCTAAGAAATAGTATAAAAGAGTAAATTTTAATAAAATAAGGGCAGAGTTAATTTCAAACTAGAAAGACACAAGTCTTCTTATTTCGCTACACTACACTACACGCTTCGCATGGACATTGGTCTAACTTTCTGAGACTAACAGCATCATGCTAGTTATCCCACAACGACATAAATAAGTAATTCCACCAATCTCAAAAGAGTAATACATTTAAAACTAATTAGAAACAACATATATTACAGCCTTCAACCGCAAAAAACTATAAATACATATATGTTTGTAATTGTCGACGCCCTCTCAAAGTTTGTTTGGCTGTATCCTGTGAGAGCAACGACAAGTGAAGTAGTCATAAAAAAGATGGAGTCACAGTCGGACGTCTTCGGAGATCCTCACCGCATCGTCTTTGACAAAGGAGCGGCATTTACAGCGAACAATTTTCGGCAGTTTTGTGAAGATCGCAGAATACAATACGTTCTGGTAACCACCGGAATAGCTCCTGGAAATGGGCAAGTTGAACGAATTGATAGAAAGATAGTGGAAGTCCTCACAAAGCTGTCCATTGAAGACCCCCTAAAATGGTACAGGCACGTGTCCAGTGTTAAACGCTTCGGTTAGTCGCACACCACTAACAAAACCCCTTTCGAAGTCCTGTTCGGTGTAAGATGCAAGAGTCAGCTAGACGTTAACCTTTCACAAGCATTCGAAGACGCCGCACTAGAGGAGTTCTTCAGTGACCGCCAAGAAATTCGACGAAAAGCTAAGGAGCAAATAAACCATGTCCAGCAGGAGATTAGAAGGTGCTACGATCGAAAGCGTAAAGAGGCACCGGGCTTAAGGTTCATCTGAACTTTCTAGGCCCATATGAAGTAACCATGGTGAAGAGAAATGACCGTTACGAGGTCAAAAAGGTTGGTCAACATGAGGGCCCGAACATTACATCAACAGCCGCAGATCATATGAAGCACTGGGCGGCCGATGAAGATACTGGGGATATTGAGTCTAGCGAAGAAATCTAGGTCGGCTGAGGGCAGCCGAGTATTTAGGGTGGCCGATTGTGGGACTTGTGGGAAAAACTTTCCCTGCATTTCCAATATGTTCTATTATCATATTATTATCCTTATATTACTGACATATTTTTAATTATATGCGCCATCGTTATAACTAATACACATTTTTATATGCAAGTCCACTGTTACAGATATGTTGTGCAGTCGCCCGTCGTTCTTGGGTCGCAACACCGGTACCATGTCAACGAAATTCCTGAGCGTCAGATTGCTGCATATGCATTGTTTCGTTTGTAGATCGGTTTAATCATCATACGGGTGATTGTCGCGTAGAGTACTACCTACTTGCCGATAAATAGGCGAGTCAGCGCGGGTTGTTGACAATTGCAAAGGATGATACCAGCAAAGCTACTTATCGCCGTTACGGGTATGTGCAGCATCGGATTACTGCTGACCGGATTGCTGTTTCCCGGGTTATAAAACTAAAATTCGCGGAATTTTCGGGATTTTTTGTTTACATTTTGGAGCTATTATTTTTCAAATAGTACCACTAATATTTTTTATCTGTATATGCCTGTTCAAAAAACACCATACATGAGTTTTTTTTTATAAATAGCCTACTTTTCAAACAAAGTCTGATGACTAGAATATAAATGTTATATATATTCTTAATTGGTATCATAACAAAGGACAAAAAAATTAGTTAGCTGCAAGACAGTTCAAAAAAACCCACGCATAGGGGTAGTGCATTTATTTTACATTGACAGGGACAGCACATTAAAACATACACATCGCACACGTAATTGGCCCAGTTTTTCAAACAAAGTCTAGTGTCTAGGATGTACATGTTATTCTATGAATTGGTATCCACAAATGATGAAAAAATATTCTAGCTGCACGATTTTAATAACTGGAATTTTTTTAAAACGCTGTAAATAAATTTCGGTGTAATTATCTTGGGATTTAATAGCAGTTTTTTGTCATTACTGCTGTGCGATTCAAATCGAGAACAACGCAAACAAAAGACAAAAGATAATCGACGACATGGTGCATTATTTGTTATTTTTAGACCTTCGTTATAACTTATAAGTAGAACTTATAAGTAAATACATAATTGTAGTGGTTAATGTTTTTCGATTTTCTCTAAGGTAAAAATTCGAATTAAGTAAAATTAATAATTTTGACATCGATTTGTTTTTGCATATAAATGCATATATGTACCCTTAAGTTTTTAAGTGTTTTAAGTGCATATTTTTGCATATTCGACCATTTACGAGTACACAATTTTTGTAAATTTCCGTACGAATTCCATGTGTGTTGCTCTTTGTACAAATTTGCAGTAATTAAATGGTATAATTTTTAATGGTACAATTTGGTTTGTTACACCCCGTCTCCACAGGACAGAATTTCTGCCATGATGTGCGACTTACCATGAATTTGTCCAGTGGAGACGAGACAAAATGAAATGTCTTAACATAATTTGCCCAGTAATGTAAGAGAAAAATATGGCGGACGAAATGTCTAAAGTTTAGTCAGACATATTTCTGTCTTGTGGAGACGAGGTGTTACGTTTTAGGGGAAACACATGAATTATGATATAATATTTGACATTTGGTCAGGTAAATCAATGGATATTCGAGGTTAGCTATTGTAAGAAAAATATTTGTGACAATTAGCGCACATCTAATTAAAAGTTCTTGTTTAAAATTTTAACAATTAAAAATATTACTACAATAATTAATCATTCGAAACTTATTTTTTAAAATGCCAAAAGAAAAACCGACAAAAGCTTGTCGTTTAAGTAAATTTGTTAAAGAAATTGGTGGTGGTGTTTTAAAAACCGATGGAAAGATTTTACTATGCACATTGTGCGATAAAAACGTGGGGTCAGATAGTAAGTTTCAAGTTGAGCAACATTTAAAAACAAAATTACATGAAGAAGAACGTATGATATAAAAAAACAACAGGCAAGAATTGATAATTGATTCAGTTGATTCAAGTAAACGAAAATCGGAGTTTAGTTTTACACTATGCGAAGCGCTTATATCGGCAGACATTCCGTTCTGGATATTGGAAAATCCCACATTTCGGAACTTTTTAGAGACCTATACAGGTAAAACAGTTCCGCACGAATCAACTTTGCGAAAAACATACCTTACGACAGCGTTTGACAACATTATGGAACGAATTAAACAAACTACGTTTAAAAAAAAAAAATATAGATTTCCATTGACGAAACTACAGATGTAATGGGCAGGCAGATACGTCGCTAATGTAATCATAGGAATTTTAGATGAGGCAAATTTTGAAGAAAAACCATTTTTGGTAAATGTGAAACAGTTGGAAAAAACGAATTCAACAACAATCGCCCAGTGTTTCGATGAATCGATAACTTTCTTAGGTTAGTTAATTTTATTACGTTAATTTTTTTAACTTGAAGAATATTATTTGGTTTTAGGTCCAAACATTTCAAAAAACGATGTCTTACTTTTTTTAAGTGATGCAGCACCATATATGATTAAAGCCGGTAAGGGATTAAAATTGATTTACCCAAACATGCTACATGTAACATGTATAGTTCACGGGTAACATAATGTAGCAGAAGCAATTCGTGATCAATTCCCAAACATCAACAAATTAATTGCTAACGTAAAACGTGTATTTTTGAAAGCTCCATCACGAGTACAAATTTTCCGTCATGTTGCTGAATGTGTACCGTTACCACCTGAACCTGTACTCACACGGTGGGGAACCTGGTTGGAGGCTGCTGTGTACTATTGCCGTCATTTTGAAAAAATTAAAGAAGTTTTCAATAATTTGAATGAGACTGAGGCCATTGCAATTTTAGAGGCCAAAAAATTACTTCAAGATCCACAGGTTCAAAATGATTTAATTTTTATAGCGAGCAATTTTGAATTTCTACCAGAAATGATAAAAAAAACTAGAAGGAAGATTGCTACTCTCGCAATCACTAAAAATACTTAACGACATAGAAAGCAGGATTATGTCTGAGGAGCAACCAAACTCTAAGGTGAAGAGTAAATTTTCGTCAATTTTCTTCGAAAAAAATGTCGATCTGGAAGTAGTAAAAAAAGTGAACCAAATTTTATCTGGGGTAATCGATGTTGCCCTGGACATACCTTCAGATCTTATTAAATTTTATAAATACGCTCCTTTAACATCTGTTGAGGTAGAAAGGAGCTTTTCAAAATACAAGAGAATGAATTTTACTGTTCATTCTAACACCTAACAATAATGCCGATGTGTCTATATACATACATATGTACTTTTTTTTTTGTTAAAATGAAATATAAAATAAAATATTTAAATATTTTTATTATTTATTGAATTATTAAAAACTTCGATTTTACTACATATTTTACGATTTTTTGATGCATATTTACCTGCATATTTCGCATATTTTTAATGCATAAACTTCCGGGCTCTACTTATAAGTTTTGTTTGTTATCAATTTTTATTTCTCCTGAAATATCAACATAACCATAATCATAATCAAAAACGTAAGTAGAAGTATATTATATTATAAGATAGTTAAGTTTTTTTATTAAAAATTATTAAGTAGTAAGAGATCATCAACGAGCGGCCTAATTCGACATTTGCAACATGTTCATAAAACAAATTTTGTTGAAACGAAATGCAGCAGTTGAGGAAGACCAAGTTGCTGATTCAAGCAAAATAGGAAATTAATTCATGATTTTTACGAAGTTGCGAAATGTGAAGTAAAAGCAAAAAATTAAATCACATAAATGCGGAAAATTTAGCCTCACATTAGACGAATGGACAAGGACTGGTTAAAATTGAAGAAGCAGCTTTGCGGATAAAACAGTAGAACTTGTTAAGACAAAGCCATCTGATTTTGGCATACATTTATCCGATGTAGTAGCATCAACTACCGATGGAGCTGCCGTCATTGTCAAATTTGGAAGATTATCTGGATACATCTACCAACTATGCTATAATCACGGCATTCATTTAGCTGTTATAGATGTAATTTATAAGAAAGATGAAGATATCAATCCCAGTCCTGATGAAATAGAAATAATTGGACACAAGCATAACTCCCGATAGTTTTTCTGAGTCTGAGTGTGAGTCTGAGCGATGACCGAAGCCACGGTGATACTATTACCCCAAGATGTGAACGTGATAATATTAATCGTGCGTTGTCAATGGTAAGAAAAATTGTAAAGTTCTTTAAACTTTCACCAAAGAGAAACTCCATTTTACAAAAACATGTCAAAGAAAAGCACGGAGTTGATCTAAATTTGCTACTAGATTGCAAGACAAGGTGGAATAGCATTGAGGTAATGATTGAAAGTTTTTAAAAATTTCTGACTAAATTAAAAAGGCATTAGTAGATGATTTGAGTTCCCTAACATTACTCGATGACAATAATTTCCAAATTTTATCAAATATTTTAAGCGCACTGAAGCCGGTTAAACTATCTGTTGAAGCGTTAGGAAGACGCGATGCAAATTTCTTTACAGCTGATGCAATTTTAAAAAAATTTATTGGATTCTTTATTGATGATATTTCCAGAGAACTGTTGGAACTTTTGTCATTTCGTATTAAAGAACGAAGGAACCAAGAAGGATACCTTCAAACACTTAATTTACAATCTACTGCTACAGCTGACATACCTACGTCTTCAAAATCTGCAATAATTCGTTATGCTCAACTGAGTACCAGTAGATTATTTCGTAAAGAGGTAGACTGCGTTGAAATTGAAAACGCAGACCAAATAGAATTTTTATCCCGGGAAGATAATCAAACATCGAATATAACTGAAAGTTTGACTAGAGCTATAAATGCAGCACTTCAAAATAAAATAAAACAACCCATAAAAATTAAAATTTTTCATGTAAATTCTCTAATAGAGAAGGGTATGTGTTAAAATTTGAAGAAAATCGAGTAAAATTTTGTAAAATATTTGTATGGGAGCCTCCCGAGCCCGACGGGCCTCAAAAATAGAAAGTGTTGTCTCCGGAAATACAGATGTGTGCAAAATTTCAATAAAATCGGGCCTTGGGAAGTAGGTTAAAAATTGATCGCAAGATTCCACGACAGACGACCGACCCACGGGCAAGTGAAGTTAATATAGAGAATTTAAAAATGGAAAGGAGTTCAATAGTGAATGAGACATAAAATCTTCATAAAGAGTTCCAGATACATATATGAGAGTACTGGAAACATTACTTAAAAGTTACATAAGCTGTTAGATGCCAATAAAGCCTATACTTCAATTGAAAGCGAAAGGACATTCTCAGCTTCGTCAAACTTTTGTACCTTTGAACAATTACTCGCTTAACTGCCTTTCTTTTTAAAAACTTATGTCTTGAATAAACAAGAAATTTAACCAAAGATATAATTATCCCGGGATTCCCGGAAAATTTAATTTTGAATTCCGTTAAGAACATTGAAAACTGGATTAGTGAATAGTAATAGTGAAATTCTTTCCTTTTTGTCGCGTGTTTTATGCTGTGCGGTCGTGTCGGAAACTGAAATTAAAATTAAATTCCAAAGGAAAAAAGAAAAAAAGTGCAACTTGATTTGATTTTGTATTAAGTCGCATTTCGTCTATCGTGACTTAATTTTACGTCAAATTTTTTTCCAGAAATAACCTGAAAACCAACGGACGAAGCATATAGCTGAAGTACGATACAATACGGAGGCGACAAAGACTTAATCAAAATTCTGTAGTATGTTTGGCAATGAAGGCAATTATGGTGAAAACCTATATATTATTTGTTCATATCTAAAATTATGTCCTTATAAAAATAGGATATTAAAGCAGAACTTCTCAGCCCGCCATATGAAATTATGCATACTACCGGGTGACTGGCATGAAGTGTTACCAACTTCAGACTGTCATTGCTGTCAAACCAGTGATGACAGAGCGCTCAAATTTACACTAATGACAGGTCATTCCATTGTTCACAAGCGTACAAAAGCATTTTAGTGGGAAATATTCAGAAAAAAGTTATCCGCAATGGAATTCAAGCGTAATAGTGTGATGGCTCTACATTTGGCTGGAAAACCACAGCCGCAGATTATTAACCATCTGCTTGTGAATAAAATGTTTTTGTATTGCACCATACATCGTTATAATGATACTGGCAGCATTGTAAAACGCCATTGTGGTGGTGCGAAACTCACTGCAACGTCGGAAGGTGAAGGCCAAATTGGCTCGGAATACGCGCCCCGTAGCGGCAGAAAAATGGCTCGTGAGGCGAACATTTCGCTCGAACGGATGCAGCACATATTAAAAGATTATCTTGGACTAAAGGCCTTGAAATTCCAAAAAACGCATGGTCTCACCGATGCTCAAAAAAACGTTAGAGTGGAAAGAGCAAAGGAGTTGTTACGCTTGCACGAAAGTGGCGATTTGCCGAATTTGGTTTTCTCCGATGAGTCACCGTTCGTTATTGAGCAATATGTGAACAAGCAAAACGACCGGATTTACTTGCCCGGCCGTTTTTACTGAAAATTTGGACCAACGGATTGCCACTCGAAAGCAAGCGCCGCCGATGGTGATGGTTTGGGCCTCTCGTTTTTTTGGACCGTGGCATCATGATAAATGCTCAAATTTATCGGGATCATGTGTTTGAGGGAGCGTTGAAGTCTTGGGCAGAAAACCAATTCGGCCGCAGAGCCTGGACATTTCAACAGGACTCGGCGCCGAGTCATAAAGCGCGCGGCAATCAAGATTGACTGAGAAACAACGTTCCGCGGTTCATTTCCACAGCCCAATGGCCACCAAAATCACCGGATGCAAATCCGCTAGATTTCTCGGTTTAGGGTATTTTGAAGAGCAAGGTTGGGACAAAAAAATACCAAAGTGTCGATCATCTCAAGCAAGCGCTTCGCCGAGAATGGGACAAAATACCGCAGAGCCACTTTCGTGCTGCATGCAATAGCTTTGTCGGCCGTTTGAAGGCCATAATCGCGGCTAAGGGTAGCCAAATCGAAAACTGCTAATGCAATTCGAATATTTGTGAATATTTTTTGATTCAATAAAATTCATCAAAAAATAAAAATTCTGTGGCGTTTTGTTTTGGTAACACTTCCTGTCAGTCACCCTGTACATAGTGGAAATTCAGTCTAAAAACTTATTGTCGCTTTTTTCCCTTTTAGTAATCTGTGTCGGAGCTGTCAATCGTCCATTTTCAACATACTGAGAATTAAAAAAAAAGCAAAAAATTTAAACAATAAAATCCAAAGCAAAGAGATTTAATTGAACGGGTAAAACCGAAAAGTTAAATTTCAGAGATTGAATCTAAAGCAAAGAAAAAAACTTAGTTACCTTATATATAATAAAGGAACTCAAGTTACATAGAAATGCGCAAAATTTGACCAGCAAAACGATCAAAACCTGAGACAGATCCATTAGTCAATGTGTGAATGTATGAATGTGTCCAGCTGGTATCGATGATTATTTTAGTAGCGTGCACATACACTAAGTGAATTCCAACATTTCAAGTGCTACTGGATTTCGTTCTTGGTCACTTTCCGTCTTACAAATAAATAAATTTGATACATAAATTTGTTATATGTACTGGATTGGGGACAACAAATAATATTTTCATTAAGTGAAAATTAAGATTTGATTTTCGATCAAAATGTGAAAGACATTCAAAATAGTATATTACAGAACGAGCAAGGAAAGTGGAGTTTATCGTGCAAGGTCGAAGCTTGGCAATCTAACGAGCACGATGAGCACTTTTCTGCAAGTCGTGTACGCTATTTTCCACGCGTCCAAACCGGGTTTTCTGCTAAATCGAGAGAGAAGCAGAAATCACAAACGACAAACAACAGAGAATTCTTGCTCATGCGCAATGTGTTAAAATAACAAAAGACGTTTATATCATAACATAACTAGTGTTGTTATGGGCTACTTTCGAGGCTAGTTTATAGCGTACGAAACAGTCACTTTCGTCTATGGGCGTGTGAAAAGATAATATCAAAACAGAGGTTAAAATTTTAGATCATGAAATAATATGTGTAGTGGAAAAATTCAACCTATCGAAGACTGTTGTCCCGTTTTTGGCAGGAATGCAAAAATTAAAATATTTTTATTTTTTTATTATACTTTACTTACTTTAACCAATGGAAAAGCTTTTTTTAATCCTCTACATTAGTTTTGCGTCATCAGGGTTCTGTCGATGTGTCGGTGGAATCTTGCGATACATTTTTAACCCATTTCCCAAAGCTCGAATTTCTTCAAATTTTGGGTAACTCCGATAAGAGAATTTACACGAACAATTAAAATTTTTATGGGTGGTTTTTTTTATTGGTTGTTCTTTTTTAACCTAATAAGTGTTTTAGGGGTTGCGATTGCTGTTGCTGCTGCTGCTGCTGAGAATACTCTCAATACCAAATTGCACTGTATTTCACACTCGATTATAATGTTAATGCTGTAAAAAATCAAGATACAATACCCAAGAATAAGCTGTATAATCAAAATCAAATGTCGTTCTCAATGTTTTGGGGCTGCGAATGCTGATTTATTTCATGCTTATAAATTTTTTAAGGTTAAATTTCGTTGCTTTGTCTCGACTCGACCATGCCTTTTTCTTGACAACTGCACACAAGAAATTCCTTTGAATTTTTCAATTTAGAATTTCTTATTTCACAAAACTTATTCACAATGACGTTCCAACTGTCAGCTCTATAGACAAGGCCAATCTGCTTGCTTCACAATTCGCAGCTAGCTCTACGCTGCCAGATAGCGCGTTGTCGCCGCCTGTACTTGAAAGAGTTGAATCCTCTATGGGACAGATTTACTTTCGTACTCGTCAAGTGGCTAGAGTATTAAATGATCTCAACATTCATAAATCTGCTGCTGGGATGGCATTCCCGCTTTAGTTTTGAAGAGGTGTTCTTCAAAGTTGGCATTACCACTGCGCAGACTTTTCCATTTTTCTTATTCTTCTGGAGTCGTCCCAAGGAATTGGAAAACAGCCTTTATCCAGCCTGTTCCTAAAAAAGGCGAAACGTCATCTCTTTCCTCATACCGACCCATTGCGCTAACATCCATACTCTCCAAGGTTATGGAAACCCTGATCAATCGTAAGCTTATGCAATACCTTGAATCACGTTAAATCCTTAGTGACCAGCAGTACGGTTTTCGTAGGCAGCGCTCTACAGGTGACCTGATGGCTTATCTCACTGAAAAGTGGAACCAGTCTATTCACAAATTTGGTGAAAGTAAAGTCGTTGCACTCGATATTTCCAAGGCCTTTGACAGAGTCTGGCATCAAGCTCTTTTGTCGAAAATGACTGCTTATGGAATTAACAACACCCTGTTCGATTGGACTAGGAACTACCTTTCTGACCGTTCAATCCAGGTCGTATTGGACGGATTCAAATCCAATGTCCACCGCATAAACGCCGGTGTTCCTCAAGGCTCTGTTTTATCTCCGACACTCTTTCTGATTTTCATTAATGATCTCCTATCCACCACCTCTAATCCAATCCATTCCTTTGCTGACTACAGTACTCTTAGCTTTTCATATGACTTCTCGCTTTCTGCGCGCCCCTCTTCGGCACAAGTGGAACTTGAACAACAACGTATGTTAAGCACGTTAAATTCTGACCTTGACAGCATAACAAGGTGGGGCCTACATAATAGAGTTGAATTAAACGCTTCTAAAACCCAATGCTGTCTTCTGTCGTCTAAGCCTAATTTAAACCCCCAAAATTTAACCATGAATGGATCTTGCATCAAAGAAACTGAAAAACTCTCAATTCTCGTTGGAATGACCACATATTTGCCATCGCCAAAAATGCTGCGAGATGCTTAGGTTTCCTAAAACGGTGCAAGATGTACTTCACTCCTTCAGATCTGGCTACTATTTACAAGGCGTATATTCGCCCTAAACTTGAATACAACTGCATTGTCTGGGCAGGTGCTCCTAAGACCACATTGCATCTACTAGACAGAGTTCAGAACCGCGCGTTAAAACTTATTGGTGATGTACATATCGCGAAAACAATCGAATCGCTTGAACATCGTAGGAATGTTTCCTGCCTGTCACTGTTTTATAGCTTTTTCCACAAGCGGTGTTCAAAAGAAATATCCAGATGCATTCCGCCCATCCATCAACCCATCCGTAATACCCGTGCCTCAACTCGTGCTCATGGGTCCACCATTAAGCCTATCTTCGGACGTACTAACCAATTCAGAGATTCCTTCTTTAGCCGCACGATAGTTGTGTGGAATGAATTGCCTGATTCTGTGTTTCCGCATTTATTTGATCTCCAGTCGTTTAAGACACGTGTGCATAGACATCTCATCCTTTCCTCTCCCTAATTTCCTAACGCCCACGCTGTGCTAAGCATTATAAGGGTGCAAACCCCTTTAGCGTGTGTACATTATAAAAAAAAAAAACTCAATTTCGCCGCTTGAAACTGTAACTACTTGTTCTAAATTAATTTGATACGAGTAGCAATACAAAATTATAAAAATGCACGAATTTCAATGATGCTCACAACGCTGTGAAAATTAATTCTTTTTCCATAATTTACAATTCAACAATTTTAGCACATAAAAATGTAAGTATGTCTAACAGTTTCAGTTTTGATTGACATAACTAGTGTCAACGTTTAATCGAAAATGTATATAAACATTTGACAAATGTCAATAATTTCCATTTGCTTTGCAATATTTTTTCCTTTATAATGATTGATTAAATTTACTAATAGTTTCTGTTTTTCAGGCAAATGACATAATCCCATAATTAAGTTAAGTATAATTACGTTTCATATAAGATACAATCATATTAATATATAATTTTATTTTTCTTTCAGAAAATTCTGTATATCCAGCGAAACAATAAGTATCTTGTTTTTTGGCATTCACTGTTGAATGGGGAGTATCTGTGATGACTTTTATTTCTTTATATTAGTTATTTGCTAAAATTTTTGAAATCACTTTGGTGTTGTTTATTTGAAAATGAAGCGCATTTACTTTCTTTGTGTATTTAAGTTCTCTATATTAACTTCGTGTGCCTGTGTGTTTGTTTGTTTGTTTGTATATGCAATTGTAGCACGATTATTGCACAGAAGTATAAATTCCCTACTTCTAATCGTGTGAGAGCTATAAAGCTACCCAAACAAATAAGTACCCTCTCTTTGTTATATAACAGCGTTATAGAGAGAGAGAGAGGCCAGTGAGCTGGAGGTGTTTGATGAGCTGACCTAAATTAGTTCTGTCTTTGATCACCAAAGGGTCCAGTCACTGGTTGTCTCGCTGGTATCGCATACCTATATATATATTAATGAAATAGTTTACACAATTCAGTGTTGTGCCGCCATCTTAAGTTCACCTTGCTATTATTTTTTTGGCATTTTTGAACATTGGCAGAACATGTCCTTCCGGGATTTTAGAATGATTTACTTCACTTCCTCTTTTTTGATCACCAGTTGAAGACGTGTAAAAAGATTGTTTTGTAAAAATCGAAAGAAATCGAGTTATTGTTTTGTTTTAAATTCGAACCGAATTGTCCGATTGTTTTTTTTTATAAATAAACTAACGGAAATACCAGGCGTTTCCCGGTTTCCCCATCCCACTGACCCCCACCCAAGGTATTATTCATAATATAACAAATGCGCAGTCCTACTGGACAATATACGAATGACGCATTTTAAATCCATATATTTAATTCAGATCTAAGAAGTAAACATGTTTACGTTTTGATCCAATTTCAAGGACAACCAAAGTCCAATAATATATTGTATACATGTCCTAACAAAGGACAAAGGACAGCCAGATATCGAATTGCATGTTCTAACATGAACGCATTCTTATCTCAAATTTCGATCTAAGAAATCAAGATGTTTACCTAATTCCTAAATTCAAGGACAAGATCAAAGTCCAAAAGATAACACAGAAGTTGGGCAGCACACATAAATAGTATAAGTTAACACAGATTACGCTGATGAAGCGACTCAGCGCATTCCTACTCCAACACGAGCAACGATGCAACGATTTCATCATCCAGCGACAGGTTGCTGACGAGTCGTCTGGAGCTCATCCGACACCGCACACATTCCACATTCCGACTCTGCACTACAGCGTGGGCTGCACTACAGCGTGGGAAACATAGCACAACATAGGTGATAAGTTTATGCTATTTTAGATTATAAGTTAGTTTTAATTTGCTTGAATAAAGAAGAGGTACTGCCTCACCGAAGAAATATTTTTTTTAACAAATAAACTTGTTTTAATTTAATTTATATAAGCCGTATGCAAATCATACGAATCACTTTAGTTCCATCAAGAATTCATCGAAGACAGTTCAGTTCTATTCAACGTATAATAATTCAGTATTCAAACAGTTAAGTTCAGTTGTATCCAGTATTCAAACAGTTAATATGAAATAAGTGATTTAATAAGTAATCAGATATTGTTTATCATTAAATAAGTTAAATTAAAATGGCAATCAATAAATTTCACTTTTGTAAAATAACATTTTTATATAAATATATTTTATTTATTTTTTTAAATATATTTCCATAATATAAAAATATAATTTATAGGCTGGAAGGCTTTAGTAGTTCAGCCGTTATAGTCAGTCATACATACGTACCAACGTTTTTATATATTAGGATTCAATACGGCAATACGGCGCCTATTTTGTAAATAAAAATAGTGTTGAGAATTTTGAAACTATTCTTTTATTTTACCAGTCGGTCGCTTGTTTGAAAGGATGACTTTCTTATAATAGTGAATCTGTATGAGAGGATTAACAATTCCTGCTGACTTGTGCACAGTTTTTTGGAAATTGCATTTGTGCACGCGATCTCTACATTCGCTCGCTTTTTTTAATTGCGTACCATTGAACGGGCCTTGAGGCCTAATAACATATATAGAAAAATACCCCTTATTGGTACGCAAGAAATAACGAAAGGAAAACGGCAAAACCAGCGACGCAATTTGAATTGAATTGTGAATAACGAACTGCAGCAACACAAAATATTACATAAGTAACGGCTGATGCCCAGGCTCGGAATAGTAGCATGTTATGTCTGAAAGATTTTTCTGTTTATAGAAAAACTTCTCCGCCGCATCATATTAGAGATGTCATCGACGTGCTTATGAATTTAATCAATCCTCTGAGATGGCACTAACACCAACTCAATTTGCCAACCGAATGACTCGTCTATGGCAAGCGTTGAATTGGTATTGATGTGTGCAATCAAAACCTTCTCTATAGAAAGCCCAACTCAATGCATACTAATGCTGTAAACCAATCCAAAACGCGTCTGTATTTTGGAATGTGAATACAGTGTACAAAAAATAAGAAGTCGCAAAGAGCGAGAAACGTAAGATGTGGTAGTTGGAAACAGACAAATTTTATAGGGATTTTGCTCTTTAGTTGATTACTAATACAAATACGTTTTGGATGAAACCTAAGCATGGATCTGTGTACGATCGGAACAGTCGGGCTTTCTATAGAGAAGGTTTTGTGTGCAATACACGCGAAAATGACAGGCAATGCAAAAGTATGGTGTGATGGTTTAGACACTTTACCTACACACTGGAATGACTTTTCTCGCGTCACGTTACTGCCCGACTTCCCACACGTTGAAAGCAGCGCAGATATTCACATGAGAATGATGTCTACGAGCAGAATGCCGTATGAAAGAATAGAAGATTTCTTTCACAGAATTGTCGCTATGGGAAGACGCGGACATCTTAGGATAAGTTTTCATTTAAGCAAATTTTTCTATAGTGTCACTGACACATAATGAGGCAAGCAATGTGACAAACACATTCTTGCCGCGTAGTATTTCTTTTTTCCATTCATCATCGCATCGTCGGCCGTCAATGGAATAAATCAGGAGTCGCATTTCCTCTGCAATCGTTGCAATGACCTGGTTGTGTGCATAAAAAATGCTGCAACCAGGCATTGCAACTAAAAACAAGATAACGAAATGCTGACAGCAAAGGTAGCCGTGATATTCGCCGCTGTGTGCTGCATCGGTGTACTGGCGATGTTTGGACTAAAAGTACTGGCCTGGTATAAGGTGTTAAATTCGATAGGAGTGTGGAATTTGTTCTGAGGAGCTTCGAGGCCGGTGATGCTGATGGGAAATGGAAGGCGATGACGATACTGAATGCAGAAAAGTTTTCGAGTCAGTCTTTAACTACGGCTGCGGCGGGTATACCTAGTACGAGTGTGTCGTAATTTTATTTCCCAAGTTTATTTTGTTATTTTTATTTCAATTAAATTTTTGCTCTGTTAAATTTAAATCTGTCTTTTAATCAAGTATTAAACTAATTCCCTCTACAGATATAATAAAATATTTTCGCCATGGTGTGAAACACAATGCATTGCAAAGTGCACTCATTAGCATGGATTTCGCATCAACAACTGAGCTGTTATCGGCAATACAAAGATTTTCAACAAATTACAATAAATTTTTAACAACCGTTCCACCGTCTAAAACTCGTCATCGAGAATTACCACCTCAACGACAATACGATCGAAGAAGTACACAATGTTATAACTTATAATTGTTTTGAGCAAGGTCACTTCTCCATTAATTGCCCGAAACCTCCAAAGATGCCAAAAATGCCTTCGGACAGCTCATCGGACTGAAAAGTGAACAGCTGACAATTAAAATACCATAGTAAATATAATCGCCACAGAAAATTCGAAAAATATCAAAGCCAATGTCGTGGTAAATGGTCGGAAAACGAGTGCTGTCATTGACACCAGTGCCAGTGATAAATCGCTAATCAGGAGATCGAAAGCAAATCAGGTAACGAAACTTTTAGAGTAATGTCAATAATTATGATCGTGTTGTGTTTGCGCTGAAGTTTAAACATAAAACTAAAGTGCAATTCACTAGCTCGCGCGTTATTAAACATATTGAAAAATATCAAAAAATAAAATCGTGCTGTGTTTTGCGCAGAAGCAAAAAAATGAAGTGCAAAACAACGGTACGCGCGGTCGCCGTTCGTAAGTGCGAAGTGCAGTGTGTGGCCTCCCGTTACACCTATCACTCCAGCTCAGTTAAAGAAATTGTTTGGTTAATGATAATTGTTGTATACAGTAAAAAAATTTCCAGCTTGAATTAACTAGACAACATAAAGTTTTGCTATTGTACTGGAAATCTAGTCTCAACTATAGTAAAAACTGTTGAAACAATGGACGTAAGTAGTACTTCTAGCTTTTGCAGTTTTGAGTAAACTGCTTTTCATTAAAATACCAACAAAAAAAAAATATTTGCAGTCATATAAACCGAACTGCCCAGTTTAAATGTTTATAAAGTGCAGCAGCTGCGCAGCACACACCACACACAGTCATTAAAGTACGACGTGATCTGATGCCGCTATATGATATTTAAAAAAATGTATATGGGCCTTGCGGCCGAGCCCGGGGCCCGATCACGACCAAATTTTAACAGAAAGTATTGTCATCGGAAATACACATGTATTTCATCACGCTGAACTGTAAGTTCATGGTGATCAGCTTATCGTTGAAGCGAAGTGATTATCGACGAAGACAATTTGTCTTATTTGACTTATTGGTTTTAGATATCCATTCAAAACATGATGTAACACAAAAACATCCTTATCTCAACTCAACTCATATCTAAGACAATAACATGTTTACGTCCACAAAGACGAAAACAAGTTCAAAGTCCAAAAGTATTTCACAACCAAAAACACAAGTTGGATCACATAACAGAATAAGTATATAGAATTAAGTATAAAAGAAGCATTAAGACTTCACAATTCATTCAGTATTATTCATTCATTCATTAATTCAGTATTGAATCCAGTATTATTGTGCAGTATTGTTAGCATTGTTTCATTTACTTTTACTTGTATTACATTAAAGTCTTTTAATGAAGACAATCATTTTCAAAGTGTTTCTGTATAAGGAAATAAAAAAGAATAATCTTTTTTAAAATTCTTAAAATACACTTGAAAACATAATTGGCGCAGTCGGTAGGATAGTGCTAGTCTAAAAAATGTAAAGCACTCCACAGCAAAAAAGTAAAAACTATAAGTTTTCGCAGAAGGATTACTTATATTAATTTACTAAAAATACAAGTGAAAAATAAAACGTGCTAAAACTCTACTAAGCTCTACGATAATTAATTGCATTATTAGCAAATTAAAGAGTGCAGAAATTCCACAATAATTAATTGCATTATTAGCAAATTAAAAACTGCAAAAGTTCCACGAATAGTAATCGCATTATTTGCAAAAATAAAAAGAAAATTTAATAAATAAAGAAATTATATTACCATACAAATAAAATTAATTGCATTATTAAGAAAAAAATAATAAATAAATAAATTACACTACAATATAAATAAAATTATTGCAAACACTCTACACTGTTCTATAAAAATAGAAATAAACAAATAATTTCAACAAAAGTGAAACAAAAGTGAAACAGAAGTGAAATTTTTTTTAAGTGCATAATTTTTACAAAAATTTTTGACAACAAAATTGACTATTTGAAAGACATACAAAAACTAAAATTAACTCTTAGCTAAAATAAAAGGAAAGACATACATTAATCAAAACAAACTATTGGTCGAAACATAAATAAAATAATAATAAATAAAAAAACAACCCATAAAAATTAAAATTTTTCTTGTAAATTCTCTAATCGGAGATACACACACACACACACACACTGCGTGCTCGTCTTGTGGGTGGCAAAATCAACCACCAAATTACGCAGCGGCAGCGAACAGCGCTGCTCACAAAGCACAGAGCTCAGACTTTGCCGTGATCTGATGCGATATAGCGATATTTAAAAATTGTATAGTGGGGTCCCCAAGGGGCCGATCGCTCCAAATTTTTACAAAAAGTGTTTTCCATCAAAGACACACATGTGTACAAAATTTAAAGAAAATCGGGTAAATTTTGTAAAATATTTGTATGGGAACCCCCCGAACCCGAGGTTCGAGGGGCCTCAAATTTTAATATAAAGTATTGTCACCGGAAATATACATGTGTGCAAAATTTCAATAAAATCGGGTCATGGGAAGTGGGCTAAAAATTTATCAGAAAATCTGACCGACCAGCCAGCCAGCCAGCCAGCCAGCCAACCAGCCAGCCACGTGCACGCGAAGTTAATATAGAGAATTTAAAAATTAACATAAACTCTTGGTCAGCATTAAAATAAAATCAAAACAGACGAATCAGCATAATCAGACTACAAAATAAGTGCAACACAGCAACATACCACAAAGCAAGAAGAAATACAACAAAAACAACAAGGTCGAAATAACTAGCAAATATCAATAGAAGACAACTCATAACAAAATTACCAGGATCAACAACAAGGTCAAATTAAAATAAATTTTAAGATTTTACTAATTAAATATATACAAATATATATAAAATCAAAATAAATTTTTATATACAGGTCCCCTTACCCTAATTACCTTACTACTTATACTTTTAAAATAAAAAATGTTATCTCTTTTTACAAAATTAAAATTTAATTTAATAAAATGGCATTAGAAATTCAACAAAATAAAGTGGTCCTAGATCCCATTAAATATTTAAATTCCCTTCCTTACTATGACGGAAACACAGACAATTTATTAACATTCACAAATTTAGTAGACAGAATATATCCCTTACTAGCAACTTACGATGACCTTTCTCAATATTTATTCTCGGATATTATAAAAAGCAAATTAATCAGAAAAGCTAGAGAGTTTATAGAAATCAACACACAAGCCATAGCTTGGGGTGAAATTAAAGACGTTTTACCAAATAATTTTGCCGAAAGACGAAGCGTAGAACAACTTTTTGACGAATTGAGAGGTGTTACCTTTAAAAATAATGTTTTAGGTTTTTTCAACGAAATCAAAGATAAATTGCGAAAACTAAACAATAAAACTCTATTAGAAAATGGACCAGGTAAAACAGCGAACGATTGTGCATTAAACAATATACGCACTGCACTAGACATATTTAAAAATAAAATACATGCACCAATGAAAACAATTCTAATTTGTCGAAATCCAGAAAACTTAGAATCAGCAATAGATATACTCAGTCAAACAGGCTACACAGACCAATCAACTCCAGAAAAATTCTATAATCGTAATAATAATAGACAAACACGTTATAATAATTATAATAATAATCATTTCTCCTCGAATAAACAAGAATACAAAAATAAATACCAACAGAACCCAAATGGAGACGAACATTTTAATAGATACAGACAAGAATCAAGTAAAAAATGAACAGTATACTTATAAAAAAGACCAGAAACAATATACAAATATACAATACGATAATTATAGACCTGATCAATATCAAAATAGGAACAAACAATTTAATAATTACAGATATGACAGTTATAATAATTATCTACAACCAAATTATAATCAATTAACAAATGAGACTCAAAATAATTTACCAAATACCAAACAACAACAAACTGTTGAGCCAATGGAGATAAATAAATGTGAAACAAGCGAAAATTTTCACTCACAAGCCTCGGAGGAGATTTACCTTATGTAAAAATAAAGTCTAATAAAAATCCATTAAAATTCATTATCGATACTGGAGCAACAAACTCTATTATAAATCCAGGTCTTTGTAATCCTAAATGGAATGTACCAATTAATAAAATTCAAATTAAAACACTACAACATAATATAAATGTAACTGAAAGAGTATCAGTTCCTCTTTTTAAAGAATTTGGTGATTTACAGCAAAAAATTTACTTTTTAGTTTGTGCATTTCACAATAAATACGACGGTATTATTGGAAACGACATACTAAAACGATTTAACGCTAAAAAATAATCTATTAGAAATCAATGCACAAACCATACAAATGTTGTTTGAAAGATCAAACAAACATACCGTACAATTATTGGTGAACCAACAAAAAGGACTAGTTTACCTCAAGAAGCAGAAGTTCTTGAAAAACGAAGTAATTTTTGACGAAGGAATTTACAAGATTGAAGTTCAAACGAATGTAAAATGCCAAGGTCCATTTGAAATGAATCCAAATGAAATTGAAGAAGTTAATAAAAAAAATGTCTCTATAATATAAGAATAAATTAATAAATCATTAACGGAACAAATACGAACTCAACATCTCAACGCAGAAGAGAAGCAAAAATTATTGAAAATAATAAATCAATATTCGAACATTTTTTATCAAGAAAATTCAGACCTCTCATTTACAAATGCAATCAAACATGAAATACGTACTACTGATAATGTACCAATAAACGAGAAGTCATACAGATATCCCTATATACTGTAACGAAGTCGATTTAAATCGACTACGTCACACATCCTACAACTAATGTCCGAAACGTCCGTCCGCTCAAAACACAACATGCATATACGCACTACAAGCACATGTTTAAAAAGTAAATTGTTAAGTGATAAAGTGCTCACACTGTTGTGAGACACTGTCGTGATCACTGTTAAGTGGCACACTGTTAAATGACCCACTTTTGTGATCAACAGCGTCACACTTTTAAGTGAGCCACTTTTAAATTTCCCAAGCGATTCGCATGAAATTCGGAATGTAGGAATAAGATGTGACTATAAGATTTCTTCCTATGGAACTTCTGGAATATGATCATTATTGTCTGGAATTTCTGGAGCAAAGCAATTTTTTTAAATAGAATTAAATTAACATACTTTATTAAACAATAAAATTAAATCTGGCTTTCAATCAATCAATAAACTAATTTCCTCTACACACATGGAATGGTCGGCTGAGCACGATACCTTATAAAAAAGAAAGAGGGACCTAAGTCCATCCGAAGATGGTACAGTCAGCGTCATATTTGCAGACGATGTCAATGCACGTGGCTGGCAATTCTCATGGCATTACTAGGTTTGTATATAAGTACGTCAGTTGCACCAAAACCTTCTCTATAGAAAGCCCAACTCTATGCATACTAATGCTGTAAACCAATCCCAAACGCATGTGTGTTTGTGGGATGTGAATACAGTGTACAAAAAATAAGTAGTCGCAAAGAGCGAGAAACGTAAGATGTGGTAGTGGGAAACAGAAAATTTTTATATGGATTTTGCTCTTTAGTTGATTACTAATACAAATACGTTTGGTCAAAATCTAAGCATGGATCTGTGTACGATCGGAACAGTTGGGCTTTCTGTAGAGAAGGTTTTGAGTTGCACACACTTGCACTCAGCGAGAGTGTTCTCAAAGTCCCCTATTACACGATGTCTCACGAGACCAGGCTCACATAAGTGCGAAAAACAAAGAAAAAGCAGAAAGAAATGAAATGCAAAAAAATATTCTCGGTGAGTAGCGGGCTGATTTTTAGTAGTCTCATTTTGACGTTTCCTTTTTCTGATATTCGTTTTATGTTGTGTGTTTTTTGATTCGATTTTCTTGTTGAAGGGATGAACATCAGATGCATAAAAAGAAAATGTCTTCTGGAATTTGGACACGGGAATCCACATTGCAACTTATTGCATTTTATGAAATGCACCCTAATTTATATAATTCAAGTCATAAGGATTATATTGATAGGGTTAAGAGATGTGATTCTCTACAGTCCATAATGGATTCACTGAGACCCACAATTCCAACAATCAACATCGAAATCATAAAGCGCAAAATACATACACTGAAGAAGCAATTTACCCGTGAGTTCCGGGAAATTGAGAAAAGCAAAAAGAGTGGCGCAGGTTTAGAAGATGTATGTGAACCAAAGCTGTGGTGTTATGAACAACTGCTGTTTTTAAAAACTTTTTGCCAAACAAAACCTTCGGTTTCCAACATACAAGAGGTAAAAAATTTGAATTTAATTTGAAAATTAAACAATTTAATTGTAAAATATATAATATTGTTCTTTTTAGATACATCATATACATGAATTGGATAGCAGCAGTGTTTCCTTAAGTACAAGCCTAAGTTATGATACGCCGGATGAATCCTTTAAACAAATTCCAAAGAAAAAGGTAAGTTTTTTTTTATGTTTTTAGTTGTCTCTTTTGCCACTCGACTTGTCCCTCCTGTGTGAAATATTCTGCAAAGCTTTGTCGAATCTTTTCCGCTATGCCCACCCACACCAGAAAAGCTTTACGACGCGTTTCCGTATCATCTCTTATCTGCGTTGTGCAGAAAAGAGAAAAAAGTTTCGTAACCGAGTTTTGAAAACGGGACGTAAAACTCACGCCGACGAGTTACTTGTAAAGCGGAAGGTACAATTTGTGGAAAAGGAAAAAAAAAAAACTCCATCGATAAAAGGAATTGTGCAACACGCGGCTTACGTCAGCCAACAATTGGTCTGACGAATACCGAACCCAAAAGCCGTTGAACCCTAGTTGCATCAGCGTTGCACTTTAAGGCAATCTAGTTCAACGGTCAGTGGATCAAATTTCAACATTGTTTATTATAAATTTTGTCAATTTAACAAAACGTAATTTCAATTTCAGTTTTTGTCAATTTAACAAAATGTAAAGTTCGATTCCGATTTTGTCAATTTAACAAAATGTAACACAACAACAAAATACAGTATAATAATTCTTAGCATTAAGTCACGAATAGAAAAATTAAAAATTAAAAGTTCAGTCTAATAAAGTACTCAGAGCAGTAAAGTAAAAAGTTGTTTTTTTTAAAGCCGCGAAGTAAAAGCGACTTAATTGGCGCAGTCGGTTAAAACCACAAAAAGGTTTCATTCTATTTCTAATCTGTAGATACAGAAAAAGTTCAAGTGAAACTACATTAAAATATTTCCTTCAAACTCCAAAGAGTTCGGTAGTGAATCGTGAAAAAAAACGATATTTCTAAAATATCTCCATCAACCTCCTAAGAGTTCGATTGGAAAAAAAAATAAAATTATATTTAAAACATGGAAAACCAAGCAGACGCAAACTACGTCTTCTCAGCGGGAGAACTCCTTAAGGAAGCCGCATCAATCAAGGAATTCAACGGATCCAAAGACTACGCCTTGTCATCGTTCATCAGGGAAGTGGACCTTATTCTTCCCCTATTCAACACCAACCCACCACTCCAAGAATTTGTATACCAACGACACATCAGGAATAAAATCCAGGGAGCAGCATTGGAAGTAACCAGGACACTGGGACCACAAGCAACATGGCAGGAGACAAAGAAGGAACTTATCAGAAACTTTGGCGTGAAGGAAAGCTACCATGCCCTTTACCACAAAGCACTCAATATAAAAAATTATAATGTAAGTGAATATTACTATATTCTTAAAGGTTTTTTAGATAAGCTTAATACAAAATACGAATTCGATGATTTAAAACCGGTAGAATTTTCACCCCAAACAAATGACTCCGTTATTTTAAAAACGTTTCTTAATGGTATAGATGCCTATCTCGCGAGTGTAGTCCATTGTAGAAATATGCACAATCTCAGGGAAGCGTTTAACACTCTAGAAGAGACAGGATTACTTAGGAACCCCCACTTCAGAACTAACCGTAATCAAGAAAAATATAGACCAAGCCCCCCTGTGCAACGACCCAATCCAATCACACATATCCCACAACACAATTTCAACACAAATTCAGGACAATTTAAACATAGAACACACACATCCGACCAAGTGAGACAAGGACATAGATACTACCATAACTACAATAATTACAGGAATTCAGGACTGTATAAACAAAATCAAAGTACCCCGATGGAAGTTGACCATATACAAATGAATTATCCACCCCGTTTTTGCAATCAACCACCCGAAAATCGCGAGGAAAATTTTCAGTCACAGGGCCCCAACATAACTTACCGATAGTAGAATTATCCATAGGACATGAAAAGGTCAAATGCCTATTAGATACAGGCTCAACGACGTCACTAATAGACAAGTACAAACTGACAAAATACGAACGAAAAAACTTAAAGCAACCTCTATTTTTCAAAACTTTGAATGGAAATGGACGAAAATTTCTCAAGAAATTATCACTAATGTCCCCCTTGAATTCAACGAAAATGCGTATATGTGTTGGAAAGTAACATCATTTAAAAATAAATATTTCGATGGCATTATCGGCCTCAACTTACTTAAACCAATGCAAGCAATCATAAACTGAAATGAAGAATATGTAGAAGTGCATAACGTCAGGACTAAGTTCTTGAATTCTTGCCCCCCACAAATACGACGAAATTCAAACTCTAGAGCAAACAACGGACGAGAGCATTCTTGAGAAGCTCAGACATAGCGAACTGAATGATGAAGAAACAGAAAAATTAAGAGAAATTATTTCAAAAAACCAGGACCTATTTTTTTAAAGAAGGCGACAAGTTAACACACACCCATGAAATTCATCATGAAATAATAACAACAGTAAATCAACCAATTTACGCAAAAATATATCGCTATCCCCAAATACATGAAACAGAAATCAAGAAACAAATAGGAGAGATGCTTGACCAAGGCATTATAACAAAAAGCAATTCACCGTATAACTCACCACTCTGGATTGTGCCCAAAAAGATGGACAATTCCGGCAAAAAAAAGTGGCGTATAGTAATTGACTATAGAAAACTCAACAAAGCAACCGTAAATGATAAATTTCCCATCCCTAACATAGAGAGCATCTTAGAAAAATTGGGACGAGCCCAATATTTCACGACTTTAGACCTCGCAAACTGATTTCACCAAATCCTGATCAAACTGCCTTCTCTACCCCCTTGGGACATTATGAATTCATCAGAATGCCGTTCGGATTAAAAAATGCCCCGGCAACGTTCCAAAGACTGATAAACTCTGTACTTCGTGAATACATTAATAAAATCTGCGTCGTATATCTAGACGATATCCTGATATTTAGCACTAACATACAGGAACACACAGAAAATATTCAAAAAAAATTTTAATAAACTTCGCGAACACAACCTTAAAGTACAAATAGACAAATGTAAATTTTTTGCAAAAACAACAGAATATTTAGGTCACTTTTTAACAACCGAAGGTACCTATAAAACCAAACATGAACAAAATTAATAACATCCTAAAACTTAAAATACCTGAGACACCGAAACAAATAAAATAATTTTTAGGAATGACAGGGTATTATTGGAAGTTTATAAGGGACTATGCAAAGGTAGCGTACAATTTGACGAAATATTTGAAAAAGAACACAAAAGTAAACAAAAATGATTCAAACTATATACATGCTTTCGAAAAATTGAAACAACTCCTAACAGACGCCCCAATTTTAAGATATCCTGACTTCAATAAAAATTCAAAATTGCAACCGATACAAGCGATTTCGCTATAGGCGCCGTTTTATCGCAAAGCGACCATCCAATCAGTTATGCCAGCAGGACCCTAAACGACCACGAACGGAAATACTCAACAACGGAAAAAGAGCTATTAGCAATCGTATGGGCTGTCAATTATTTCAGACCATACATTTATGGGCGAACTTTCGAACTAATGACAGATCACCAACCATTAAAATGGCTCCAAACGAAGCATAACGGAAAAGACATAAACCCCAGACTCCAACGTTGGTTATTAAAATTAGGAGAATATGATTTTAATATCGATTATATAAAAGGAAAGGACAACAATGTAGCGGACTTTTTAAGTAGAATCAATGCTGACACTGGAGAAATAAACATTATTGAACAGAATAATCCCCCTCATGACAATTTAAGTACAGATGCAACAATTCACTCCCAAATTGAAGAACAGAATTATCACTTCGGTATATTAGACACAATAGTTAATAGATTCCACACCCAAATTATTCTTACAAACGACAAAACAAGGGAAATCGAGGTAGTAAACAGCAAACGAAAAATCTTTATAAATTCAGACGATATAAAAAGCAACTTTATGACCGATATATTCCGCAGATTCTTAAAACACGGTAAAATAGGTATTTACTCAAATCTTTCAGAACACGAATATAATAGAGTCCAGCAAAATTTAATAGAATTGTTCAGTAATCAATTAAAATTTTTCAAGTGTACACATCACGCTAAAGATATGAGGAATGAGGAGGAAACCTTTAGATATATTTCAAAATTTCACAAAAACAAAACAGGCCATGCAGGTATAACAGAAAATTACGAGAACCTTAAAAGGATAGTTTATTTCAAAAATTTGACACAAATGATTCAGAAGTATATAAATAATTGTGATATATGTAATAAAGCTAAATATGACAGAAATCCGATAAAACCAAATTTTTTTTTAACCGAAACCCCGAAAGACATAAATGAAATAGTCCACGCCGACGTATACACAAACACAAAGAACCATTTTTTCACACTGATAGACAGATTTTCTAAACACGCCTTAGCACTTCCACTAGAAGATAGAAACAGTATCACAATTATCAACAAGCTAAGACTTTTCTTTTCCATTAGAGGCAAGCCTAAATTATTAATTCTTGATAACGAATTTAACAGCATAAACCTAAAGACTTTCTCAAAGAAGAGGACGTTCAGCTTCATTTTACAAAACCAAACAGTCATACGGGAAACTCTGATATCGAAAGGTTCCATAGCTCGTTAGGCGAAAAAATCAGAATACTCGAAGCAGAAAACTCTCTAATTAATATACTAGGAACAGGAATGAAATGGCTATACGGGACCATGGACAATAACGATAGACAAAACATAGAAGAACATCTCAAAATAATTGGCGAAAATAACCAAAAATAACGCAATCTCTAACCTTAATCAACAGATCAAAATTAACGACCATTTCAATAGAACTTTCACCCAAATAAAAAGTGCTATTGAGTCAGACAGACGGCAATTCAATAGTAAATTGAACGAAATTCAGTCAAAATACGAAACAATATACACACAATTTTCATATCTAGACATTTTACTAAAAATAAAAATTATAGGAGACAATATCGATCACATTCAAAACAACATAGCTTCTTCCAGGTTAGACCTCATGTCCAGCAATATTTTAACAAATGATGAGATATTAAACTATGTCGATATCCATAAATTACAAAATATAAAACTTGGCACCGCCAAATATAAGGACGATAGCATAATCTTTTCAATTAAAATCCCAAAGCAAACTATACAAGCAAGAAGGTCAATATTCATACCATTAGGAAACGAAATATCCGAAGAATTAATCTTTGAAAATCAACAGATAATCACAATTAACAAAACAAAATACGAATTTAATAAAGATTTTTATAAAAATAACCTAAAGATAAGTCAATTATGTATTTTTAGTAGAAACTGTAACAAAATAATTAACAGAAATGCAAATGTCATTGAAATTGAAACTGGCCTTATATTATTAAAAAATCAAATTGAAACCTTAAAAGTACTTGCGATGAAAGAATATTTAGAGCAAATAAAAACTATTTGGTATTATTCAACAATTGCGAAATAAAGGGTGTTTTTTTGGGAGGTTTGTTTTTCCGATAGATGTCGTTTTATTTTATGACAGTTGTTTTGACAGCTCAAAGTGGCATTTCTACTCAGTATTGTTTGGCAAATCATTATGAAAAAAAAAAAAAAAAAAAAAAAAAAATGACATTTGTGAAAAATAGTCGTGGTAGCCATATGCCAGAAATTGTGTTTAAATGTTAAATGCCAAAAAATTATCTACCAAATAAAAAAAAATTTTGGTCATTTCATAATTTTATATGTGTTTTATTCAAAAAAAAAATCGGCAACCTCTTAAAAAATCACGTTATATCTAACGGGTGTTTTTTTAAGAGGTTGCCGATTTTTTTTTTGAATAAAACACATATAAAATTATGTTTTTATTTGGTAGATAATTTTTTGGCATTTAACATTTAAACACAATTTCTGGCATATGGCTACCACGACTATTTTTCACAAATGTAATTTTTTTTTTTTTTTTTTTTTTTTTTTTTTTCATAATGATTTGCCAAACAATACTGAGTAGAAATGCCACTTTGAGCTGTCAAAACAACTGTCATAAAATAAAACGACATCTATCGGAAAAACAAACCTCCCAAAAAAACACCCTTTATATATTAGTAACGTAACATATAGGAACCTAAACAAGCAATTTCAGCAAAACTTTGTTTTACAAAATTCAAATTTTAAAATTAATGAAAGTAAGTCAAAACAAACGTTTGACGAAATCATAATCGCACAAATTGAGAATATGGAGAAAATAAAAGAACTTAAATTTAATAGGAAAATACACTCTACAGTAAACTGGATAACATTTACCATAGTCTTTATTGTAGTTACTTTGTTGTACACATATTTTAACAGAAAACATAAAAATATCTCATTGAAATTAGAAACAAGAACTCAGGAGAGTTCTAAATCAAAGGAGGGAGGGGTTACGTCAGCCAACAATTGGTCTGACGAATACCGAACCCAAAAGCCGTTGAACCCTAGTTGCATCAGCGTTGCACTTTAAGGCAATCTAGTTCAACGGTCAGTGGATCAAATTTCAACATTGTTTATTATCAATTTTGTCAATTTAACAAAATGTAACACAACAACAAAATACATTATAATAATTCTTAGCATTAAGTCACGAATAGAAAAATTAAAAATTAAAAGTTCAGTCTAATAAAGTACTCAGAGCAGTAAAGTAAAAAGTTGTTTTTTTTAAAGCCGCGAAGTAAAAGCGACTTAATTCGCGCTCCACCAGTTTCTCTTTTGACAAAAATAGAAAAAAAAAGAGGAAAACCTGTCCGAGGATCCGAGGAGAAACAAGCGGTAAAATTCCGTGAACCAGCGAAGCAAATCAATGTTAATCATTGGAGCTACCCCACTGTACGTTGACTGGACTGCCATTTTTTCTATGGTCAGCCTTCAGATATTTAACAGGTGGTCTCAAATCGTTATCAGCGACTTCAGAAATTTCAAGCAATTTGAAATTTGAACCGGATAGGATGGATGCCAAATCCGACGAAATCATGGGCCTGCGGGAACTCTTACTTAAGAGGGGCGTGCCGGGAGCAACAATTTGTCATAGGTCAATCTTTAACTTTAAATTATAAAACGATTGCAAAGTTTGAGTACGCGCAACAAAGCCAATAAGGGGAATTCGACCTTTGTATTAGAAAAAAAAAAAAAATGTAAATAATTTATCACTTCCTTTAATTTTTTTTTGCACCAAGGAAAAAAATAAGATAAAATATGCAAGTGACATAACGTCAACTCCCTTAGCTGCATTCCCACGCTAGACGCTGGGGCAGACGCAACGACAAACAAAGTTGCCGTCAAGGAAATATGACGAATATTAGCGATTAATTTTAAGAAGTTTTTCAGTTCAGTTAATAAAGTAAACTCCAAGCTCAAACACCGCGTTTGTCTTGTTATTTGCAAACATTTATTGTTCCCAAATAAAATTAAATTTCCCCTCAATAAGCATTAGTATATTGGTACTTATATCTAAATTTTAATCTATTAGTATAAGAAAAAATAAGGGGGAGAATTTTTTTAAATTTTATTCTTCGTTTCGCATTAGCTACGAATTTTCATAACGTCTCGCCAAAAGAGCCAAAGTAGTACCAGTACCGAAGAAAACCGACCGCTTCAGTGTAACTGGTTACCGCCCCATAGCTTTATTGTGTCGTGTCAGTAAAGTATTGGAGTCTTTGATTCGTAAAAAGATCAATGCGTATTGCTAGGAAGGAATTCCTTCCTTTCAGTTCGGCTTTCAAGAAAAGCACTCTACGCTGCACCCTCTGATGAAGCTTCATAGTAACGTCACTCGAGGACTGAATGTCGAAATTAGTACAGCCGCCTGTTTGTTAGACATCGAAAAAGCTTTCGATAGCGTCTGGACAAACGGGCTTCTGTACAAACAAACAAATTAGATTTAGTTTCCCAAATTATATTGCGAAAATAATTAAAAATTTTCTTTTAAACAGGGTCTTTTTTGTGCAGGTATATGGCAGCCCATCGACAAGGAAAAAGATTAAAGCTGGATTTCCCCAAGGCTTCAGACTGGGACCAGTCCTATTTAGCATCTTCACGGCGGATCAACCCACCAATACAGCAGGAACAAGGAACATGCTTTTCGCGGATGACTCCATTACGTATGCCGTTTCCCGCTCTCCTGAGATATCTGTCCGAACAGTGGAGGAACACCTCCGAAATCTTTGGAAGTACTACCTGAAGTGGGTACTGAAGATCAACGCCAACAAAACCAAACTCATCTGCTTCCGAGTACCAGCAACCGAAACAAGGATAAGAAAAATCGCAAGCCGGTGCAGAGCCTTAAAAAGTACCCTTCCAGATAACACGACAATAAACACCAAGTCAGAGACTAAGTACCTGGGAATCAATTTTACTGAGAGGCTCAAGTTTAACTCTCACATCGATAAAACAATGAAAAAAGCGAAGTACGCTCTTCATTTGGTACTAAGAAGACGAAACGGACTGTCCAACAACAACAGGCTGCTCATCTACAAGCAGCTCATCAGGCCAGTGATAACCTATGGCTATCCCATATGGTTCACCGTCTCACCAACAACGGTGAAGAAGATCTCCCTATTTGAAAGGTACTAAGGATCTGTACAGGACTCTGGAGGGTGCCAAACAGCTATAAGTTTCTGTCGACTGCAAGACTTTACAAAGCAGCAGGTCTGCTGCCAATAACCGACCACTTGTTCCAAATGGCGAGGAAATTCGTCGACGGATTGGAAACTCATCCAAGTCCTGAGATGCAAGGACTGAGAAGCGAAGAAAACGAGCCAAGTCACCGGAACATAAACATCAGAGGATTCACAGATGCTAGATTCGACGACATCTTTAATAATCAAGACGTCTCCTTCTACGAGAAGGCCAGCAATCAACATTACAGAGGCTGAAGATCGCCCTGTTTATTTTATTTATTTATTTATTTTTTATTTTTATTTTATTTTTATTTATTTATTTATTGTTTAAAATTAAATTGCTGTAAATATAAACATGTAGTAGATTAAGTAGTCAAAATTATTGTTTAATAATAGGCAATACAAAAAAAAGACAACGTAAATACGTCGGGCCCCTATTGTTGAGCCGACACTTATTAATAATAGTTATAAGTTTAGTTTTAAGTCAAAATTGTATATTACCTAAACGTTTAATAAAATATCTTAATCTTAATCGTCTCGTCAAAAGGCAATTTTTTTTGTTGCCTACTTTTAATAAAATCGAATTTACCACTTTACCTTAACAGCTGTCAAAATACGGAAACAGTTTCGGTAACGTAGTGCGAAAAGTTGCCATCTTGTTTTGTTCTTCCAGGAGGGAATATACAAATAATGAACAGAAAACTTTTGTTCAAAGCTTTGCTCAAAACTTTTGTTCAAGCTAAATTTTTTAGCGACGGTAAGTGTTACGTTTTTGTGTTCGGATTTTGTGTAACGTTTTTGTGTTATATGATTGAATTATGGGAACTAAGCAATTTTTCAAGCGATTTGTTTAAAATTCGATATGTACGACTAATATGCGACCACACGGAGAAAACTGTTGTGCATTATTTATGCACAAGCTGTTCATACCTATAAAATGTTTAGGTACATTTTTGAATATGCAACTTTGCGCATAAATTATGCCTAATAATCATAAATTCTGCACAATCTATTAAAATTGTGCATAAGTTATACACAAAAAATGTGCACAGTTTGTGAACATTGTTCATAGCTTAATTATTTGAAAATTAAACACAATTGATCATAATATATGAACATTGTGCATGAACGACTATTAACACTTATTGTTCATGAGTTATGCCTACTTGTGCATAGATTTTGCACAACATTTTGATATGTGTGTATCTTGTTAATAAGTTGTGCATAGATTATGAACAATGCGTACACATGTGGACAATGAGTATGCATTAATTGCAAGTTAGTTTCACTTATGTTCTTTGTGTCAAGAGTGCCGGTTGTGTTCATAGCAGTATGCAAAAATATTGGTAAATTTCCAGCTGCTAAAAAATTTTTAAATAACCTACCAACAAACAAAGGTAAAAAAAAACAATTTAAACTTATGAAATAAAGAACTTATTTAACTATTAGTTTTGAATTTTCTTCTAGATTTAGAATTAATTGAAGTCTCGAAGGTGCTGGCAGCAATTTTTAAGCCTGTGGCAAGAAAAACAATTGAGAAACAGACGTGGAAGGTTAGCACAGGCGACGCTTGGAATTCCTTCGTCGTTGCAATAAACAGCGCTGCTGACATACAAAGCACTATAAACAAGCGTAAAGAATTTTGTGTGAGCAAGAACATAAATTTTCAACCATTTTTGATCATTCTTAAGGATCGAAATGATATCAATTCATATCAATATGTTCTAGTCGTGGAAAGTCTCATTTATTTTTTTTTCTGACGCTTTTAATGCTCTTGAATGAAATAAAGACATTTGAAAATAAAATGAAATTTTGTTTCTTTAATATTAGCAGGAGGTGTAAAATTTTTTCCTATTTGTTCACAATCTATGAAAATGTTGTTCATAACCTATGCCCAGTTGTTCATAACCTATGCACAGTTGTTCATAGTCTTTTCCTATTTGTTCACAATCTATGAAAATGTTGTTCATAACCTATGCCCAGTTGTTCATAGTCTTTTCCTATTTGTTCACAATCTATGAAAATGTTGTTCATAACCTATGCCCAGTTGTTCATAACCTATGCCCAGTTGTTCATAACCTATGCACAGTTGTTTATAGTCTTTTCCTATTTGTTCACAATCTATGAAAATGTTGTTCATAACCTATGCCCAGTTGTTCATAACCTATGCACAGTTGTTCATAGTCTTTTCCCAGTTGTTCATAAAACATGCTCATAGTGCTGAACTTAAGTTATGAACAAGTGTGCATAGATTATGAACAACTGTTCTTAGTCATTTTTCGTGAACAATTTGTTCATAAATTGTGCCCATAGCGCATAATTTCTGCACACAATTCTCTCCGTGCATACACAGAAAAAAATCAATTGGTTTTTTTACACAATCAACATTAGTTAAACAATAAATGGAGTTTTTACCGAATTCTTTTGCTAATAATACTAAAAAATTGGGTATATTTACTAATGTGCTTAACATTTAGCTAAATTATTATTTGTTTATTTGTTTTTTATAAACATAACAATCATATACGAAGATTTGCTCACACAACCAATCTCTCTTAAATTAAAAAATTAGAAGTAGCTAAATTAGCCAATATTTTTGCTGACTTACCAAATAAATTATGTAAAATCCAAAAAACGGTTAATTTCGTCGAGATTTTACACATACCATATTTCTTTGTTGTTCAAAAAGAAAAGTCGTGCATTCTGTGCTATAAGTGAAGTATAAATTTTAATTTTTCACAACTTGTATTTATTGCGTAAGTGTAAAAAACTTCATATTAAATACGTGGACTGTGAGACAATTAAAAGTAGGAAATAATTAAATACATGAATGGTTTAGTGGTCAAAGTGGAATAAATGAAATGAACTTGATAAAATGGATGCCGATGCTGAATATGAGTGTTTAACAAACTCATTTATAAGAGATTTAACGGAATCCGAGGACTTGTTAGTAGGCTGGGAATTGTCTTCGTTAATAACTAGTTTTGTGGGTAAGTTTTTAATAAATATAAAGTATTTAAAGTGAAAAAACTAAAACATATTTAATGTGGTATAGAATTAGGAATTGATATAGAAGTTTTCAAGCAATTAACAATTGATGATATAAATCGACTCATACCGTATGTGGTGACTATTGTTTTTCTTCTTTCAATCTAATAAAATTATCGCTTTGTGCCAGCAAAGTCAAAATGTTGTACATTTGCCTTTCTTGGGGAATTGCAACTCGGCAGTGTGCTCCTCGCTTAATGCCGAGTTGCAATTTCCCAAGAAAAAATAACTACGTCTAACTTCACTTTATTAATAAAATTTGCTACAAGCCTCGCCCTTCCGGCATATTACTTTTTAGCTATCTTTTTTTCTTGCTACGAATGTCGAGTCACGACATACTTAGTTTTTACGCGTGTTGTCAATTGATTAAATTTACTAGTTTTTGAATCGTAGTACATACCTAAGTTATAAGTTATATATAAGACTTATATGATTAACAATGCGATAGATTCAGGATACCTTCGGGACCCGTCTTGAAACACGGACCAAGGAGTCTAACATATGTGCAAGTCATTGGGATTATTTTTATATAAACCCAATCTTTGGAACAGTCATTAAGAGCTGCATATTAAATTAAAATAAATTCCTTTTTTGTATTCTTGAAACCGATTGCCATCGTTTTATTGGAGTAGGCAGCTAAGCAGTGGGAGTGGCAAATTCTCAATTGATCACATCTATTTATATATGGCAGCCATATTACCATACGTATTCACAATTTGGTCTAAGAATCAAATTTAGAACCAAACTTTTTGAGTGGCGACGAAACAACGTAAGAAATATATTTCTTCTTTTTCTTTCTTTATGTCCTGTACCCCTTGTGGGTCCTAGGGCCTCTACTACGCCTACGCGCCATCGCGTGCGGTTCCTGGCAATAAGCTTCAGCTCTCTCCAACTCTTCCCCAATTGCCATGCCTCCTCTTCAACTGTTCTGCGCCATGTCTTTCTCGGACGACCCGTTCTTCTACCATCCTGAGATAACGGGTTCCATTGCATTGCGTAGTTTGCTATGGAACTGTCGCCTTTTCGGAGTGTATGACCAATCCACTGCCACTTCCGTCGTTGGATGGTTGTGCCTATTGGTTCCTGACCCGTTCTCTGGTAAAGATGTTCGTTAGAGATACGATTAGGACAGAAAACCCTTAAGATGTTCCGTAGGCACCTATTTACGAATGTTTGTAATCTTTTTGTGATAGTAGCGGTCACCTTCCAAGTGCTGCACCCATACAACAGCACAGATTCAACATTTGAGCGGAACAGTCGCAGCTTGGTGTTTAAGCTGATCGCATTGCTTCGCCATATCATGCGGTCACCTGCGGTCGAGACAATACTCCCAAGATATTAGAAACTCTCTACTCTCTCTACCGGCTGTCCATCAGCAATGTAAACTTGAGTTACTGAGTTAGTGCCGAGGTTGATGATTTTAGTTTTGGCAGTATTAATCTTCAAACCCGCAACATTTGCCTCCCTCTCCACATTTGTTGTCATTTGGTGCAGCTCCATAATTCTGTGTGAGAGTAAACAAACGTCGTCAGCGTAATCCAGATGTTTGAGTTGAGATGTAAGAGTCCAACGAATTCCTCCGTTTCCAGTAGATAAAGCTGCGCGAAGTACATCGCTAATCACCAACAAAAAAAAGTATCGGCGATAGAATGCAACCTTGTCGTACCCCACTTAGGATCTCGAATTCCTCCGACAGCTTTCCTCTATGTAGCACATGACATTTAGAGCCATCATAGATTGCTTTAATAATAGCTATTAGTTTATCGGGTATACGTCTCCTGCGCAAGGCGAGCCAGATAAACTGTCTGTTGACACTGTCACACGTCTTCTCAAAATCGATGAACAGTAGGTGCATTGGTGACCGGAATTCAACGCACTGTTCAATAATGATCCGCAGGGTGTTTATGTGGTCTACACAGGAGGATCCAGTGCGGAAACCTGCTTGTTCGGCATCGAGTGTATCTTCCAGATGTTCCTTAATACGCTCAAGTACTACTTTGGCTATTACTTTTGCAACTGCAGGGAGAACGCAAATGCCCCTCCAGTTTTCGCACTCCATAAGACTACCTTTTTTAGGAAGCTTGACAATCATTCCCTTCTTCCACTCGTCGGGGAATCCTTCTACCTCAAAAGAAATATATTTGCAAGTATTAATATTATAAATTAAGCACATTTATTTTGTATTACATATAGGGCTTCGATCCTCCAATTGCTGATACGCTTTCTATGATTTCGTCGGTGTCACGTTGGATAGATTCAATAAAAAATTGCGATTCGTCAGACAAATCAGTCAAGTCAAATGCCCAGTCATTTAATAATACTTAATTGGTGGTAAGTTTTACGAAATAAAATATTCAAAATCCGTTACAGAAATACAATTTGTTGCAGGATTTACACGAGCTGCTTCACACGGTTGCAGCAAAAACAGTTATAGAGGACTATAAATCAAAAAAAAATGTTTTATCAAGAACTGCCAGACAGCAACTGGTAATAGAACTTAATAATAGAAAAGTTAATTTTAATTTAAAAAAACGAGAAGGAAAAAACTTAACCGTAAAAATATCTTTAGATTAGAAAAATTTAATTTTTCAGCTTCTGAAATGAAGTTATTAATTATCTATCTCCCTTTGATTATTGGGGATTTAATTCCAAATAATCATCAAGTATGGAATTTTTTTACTAATACTGATAGGAATTATTGAAACTTGTTTACTTCCAAGCTTTAAGCAGCATGATCTCTTGAAATTAAAAGATTTAATTGAGCTGCATCACCAAACATATTTAGACATTTTTAACGTTCATTTGGTGCCAAAACATCACATGATAGTTCATTATCCCCGTGTACTTACAAAGTTGTGCCTTCAAAAAAAAATTGGATCATGAGATTCGAGGGAAGACATAAAAAGGTAAAATCTTATGCCTCTGTCACAACCTCGCGGAAAAATATTCCATTCAGTATAGCAGAAAAATCACTATTGGAATTTTCGTATTTTTTATATAAGAATAAAATTATTTATGAAGACAAATTTAAAATTGGGAACGGCGAATTTATTGACTTTTCTTCATATATTGAATTTCAAGGCTCTATTGCAAAAAATAATTTTGATTTTTCAACTGTATTTAGTAGTAAAAATGTAATTTATAGTCCAAAAAATTGAAAATGAATTATATGAAATTCTAAATAATTTAAGCTTCAATAATCAAACTTGCTTATTTGCTTGTAAAACAATTAATGTGAAGGAGAAAAATAAACATTTTAACTGTCTAGTTTTAAATGATGATAATAATAATAATAATTTTCACATTATTTTTGATATAACCTATTTTAATCACTATTCCACAAATATCATTTTTTTACCAAATGGGCTAAAAGTAGTCAAAATTAAAACACCATTTAAATAACTAATTAAAGTTACATTTTAAATAAGGAGAATATATGTGCATTTTGTATGAACTATAATTATTAAATGTATTGAATTGTATTAACATCGAAAATAAATAATATTTGAATTTAAAAGCAAAAAAATTTGTTTTTTTTTTTTGTATAAAATTCAGTATGTAGAACTAATATGCGACTATAAGACTTGTTCCTATGGAGATTCTGGGATTTGGTCATTAGGTTCTGGAATTTGGGAACCATTTCTCAACCGATTTGTATGAAATTCGGTATGTAGGACTATTTTTGTCTTTTTTAATTATTGACGATTGTAAAAGTATAATAAATTGATAAGTGCCCCTACTAGAGAAAATACAAATAGGTTCAGAAAAAGCTGTCGAAAATGTTATAAATATACAGTATAGTTCAATGCTTCGGGAGACTGTGTAGAAGCACATAATACACAATCGCGTAAATGTAAGGCATATACAATGCACATGTTTCTATGTTCTGCGAAAGTGCTGTTATAAATCTCTTTAATCTTTTGTAAAATTTTTCATGATTATTCATGATTAGTTATGCAAACATATTGGCAGTGGCAATATGTCATTTTCATTATTTGTCAAATGAATACAAATATAATAGGAAATTAAAAATAAAGTGTATATATAGTGACATAGAAAGTGATTATTTAAAAACATAAAAGACATTTTCAAGACAGTGAAAAACATTTCGTGAATAGACATAGACATACTTCAATAATATATTGATAATGACAGAATCCGGAAACTCAATGGAATTTTCAAATGATATAGTTTTTAAAGTTGATGTCCATCACCGTCATTGCTCTCAGACCAGGACCATTACTTCTATTCAGAATACAAATTATAAAGGCCAAAGACCAGCAGAAAAGCGTATGCGAGAGTCCAGATCCCGGAAAAAAGATAACATTCACACAGCGAGTGATGTTTCTTCAATTCCTAAAAAAAATCCTAAAACTGTAGCAGAGCGTACGCGAGAGTCCAGAGCCCTGAAAAGGATTAACATTCAGACAGCGAGTGATGTTTCTTCAATTCCTAAAAAAAATCCTAAAACTGTAGCAGAGCGTACGCGAGAGTCCAGAGCCCGGAAAAGGATTAACATTCAGACAGCGAGTGATGTTTCTTCAATTCCTAAAAAAAAACCTAAAACTGTAGCAGAGCGTACGCGAGAGTCCAGAGCCCGGAAAAGGATTAACTGACAGACAGCGAGTGATGTTTCTTCAATTCCTAAAAAAAATCCTAAAACTGTAGCAGAGCGTACGCGAGAGTCCAGAGCCCGGAAAAGGATTAACTGACAGACAGCGAGTGATGTTTCTTCAATTCCTAAAAAAAAATCCTAAAACTGTAGCAGAGCGTACGCGAGAGTCCAGAGCCCGGAAAAGGATTAACATTCAGACAGCGAGTGATGTTTCTTCAATTCCTAAAAAAAATCCTAAAACTGTAGCAGAGCGTACGCGAGAGTCCAGAGCCCGGAAAAGGATTAACTGACAGACAGCGAGTGATGTTTCTTCAATTCCTAAAAAAAAATCCTAAAACTGTAGCAGAGCGTACGCGAGAGTCCAGAGCCCGGAAAAGGATTAACATTCAGACAGCGAGTGATGTTTCTTCAATTCCTAAAAAAAATCCTAAAACTGTAGCAGAGCGTACGCGAGAGTCCAGAGCCCGGAAAAGGATTAACTGACAGACAGCGAGTGATGTTTCTTCAATTCCTAAAAAAAAATCCTAAAACTGTAGCAGAGCGTACGCGAGAGTCCAGAGCCCGGAAAGGGATTAACTTACAGACAGCGAGAGATGTTTTATTCAATTCCTAAAAAAGTATCGAAAACAGAAGCAGAGCGTATGCGAGAGTACAGAGGCCGGAGAAGGAATCAAATTCAGGCAACGAGCAATGTTTCCACAATTATTGATCATAAAAATTATAATATTATTGTTGAAGCTAGTGATAGCATTAAAATATGAATATGAAAACCAAAGAGACGTTGATGTTGATGCCAATCAACGTCATCACTCTCAAACACATACTTCTGCCCAAAATATAAACGTTAAGAGTCAAAGCACAATCACAGAGCGTATCCAAGAATACAGATATCAAAATCAAAATTTAGTTGAATCAGGACTAATTCAAGAATTACAAAACGAAGATGCTATAAATAAACGATGAATTCCAACAATTTTTTTTTGATAATTCATTTGGTCATGCGTATTCAGTTTGTGAAAGACTATGGCTTAAAAATGATTTACAATCTGCATCCCTTGAATATGACGATATTTTAAAAATAATAGTTCCACATATCGATAGAAACAATATTGCTGTATGTAACACGATATTCCTACGATGGCTACTTATAAAGGATTCAAATTTCCGAAAAAACCTGAACATTTACCACCACTAGACTTAGTGTCGGAAAGGTTGATTTCTCCGCGAATTCCATTTATGCAAATTAGAAGGCTTAGACCGGTTAATGGTCAATATAGTAGTTACGGTCAAGTAATAAATATTCCAGTATGTGTAAATTCAATGTTTAGTAGTCTTCCTAGAAATTTGGCTGATGATCACTGTATCAATGTACATATTAAAAGCAAAAAAATTCATAAGTCAAGTTATTAGCATGGTATTATCAGCAAAGGTACTATAAAAACTTGGCTACAGTTTTTAATAAATTCACCACTATACACTTTGAATGACATAAAAATTGATGAGTCCTTTTTTAAGACAATAACTTTGACACTGTACTTAAAGATTCCCCCGAGGGGGCCGCTGTATCTTACTTAGCTGTCTGGTTATTATAAGTCTGATACTTGGTCATACTCGGTAGATTATAGTGGCAGGGGGCTTCTTTAAAAAATGTCAGAATGGGCGCTGTTTTTAAGCATGAAGCGCTCCTACCATACAATAGCGTTGCGATAGAAACTATCCCATGCGGCCTAGGATATTAGAGCTGATATCCTAGTGTCAAATGATAGGATACGAGGTTCCGGACGAACGTGCTGCCAGGATCTGCTTTTGCAATCGCCCAGGCACTCATTCTGAAAGAGCTAAGTCCCTTGATGGCAGATCTCACCAAGGTCGCGTTGGTACTACGGGGGTTGGATGCCCACAGACAAGGTTTAATCTCCTCGGAGGTTTAACTGAGTCTGGGCCAACCTTTGGTTGAGGTCCAGTTTATTCTGGCTTTGGCCTACGTAGTGGCTGTGGTTTACTATCCAAACGCGGGTAGAGCGCTAGCATGGTAACATCAGTTTGGGGGCTGATGTTACCAAAAATCTTTGGTTCATCAGTATCCTTCCTGATGTTACCGGTGCGATGATGTGCTCTCTGTGGAGTTGCATAGATCAACCGGTTGTCGAAAAACCAAAGTTCGGCAGGGATTTAAGATGGGTCCTGCTCTAACAATTGAGTTAATACTGGCACATCAGTCTATGATGGACGTTGATTGTCGTATAACGAATCCAAGTCCGAAGAGGACCGTGGGGTAAACCATTCAATGGAGGTATCCACGTAAATCAAATGACATTTCTGTACTTAAAGATGAAATAAGTGAGCATATACCAATTGAAGAAAGTCTATCATCGCAGCAGCAAACATTGATGTGGAATGAAGAAAAGTATTTACGATTAGCTCCAGGAGAAAAAAATCTTCCACATAGTTTACTTTTTGATGAACATGCGGAGGAATTGTCTTTTCCCTCAATCTATTTAGGACAATTTCGTAAATTTCGACATAGAATACATGCGACACCATATACGATTGCAACAAGTGAACTTAGGCGTTCAGATCGCCGTGCTGTCACACCGTATCATGTACTATATGTGGCGATGAAAATTTTGAGACTCCGAGTCCGCGATTCACTAACAGTGGCCTTCAAATTTGTAGTGAAAAATACAAAAATTACACGAGAACAAATCATAAAATGAAGATTATATTAATAACTGTATTGAAACAAATCTTGCTTTTGTCAAATCAATTCCTAATTCAGTTTGGTACTGGGCTGATAAAAAGAAAAATCTGTTTGCAATGATCAGACAGTTAGGTAAACCTACAGTATTTTTCTTACAATTAGTGGTGCAAATGAAATTGGATGGACTGATTTACTTCAACTACTGTATAAATTTAAAAACAATGGAGCTAAGTTATCGAAAAAAGATGCTGAAGAGCTACACTATCTTGAGAAAGTTACTCTTACCCTGAAACGTGAGTTATTTCCTTGTATTGTGGAATTCAACCATAGGAGTTCATAACCTCGACCTCGAACATTCAACTTGCACCAAGAATGCATTTGGTTTCAAGTTGCAGAACATTGTCAAAGTGCTGATAATAAAATTATGATTTTAATAATATGTAACTACAGAAATGCTTGCTAAGCATTCTTAATAATATGTAGCCACCGCAAAGCCGCGGAAATACTTATTAAGCATTTTATAATTATTGTTGAACTTAATGTAAATTTCAGGTAAAGACTGAAGGCAGTCTGTTTTTAACTTTACACCTGCATAAAAGTATACTACGAAAATAATTCGGAAGTTTTCTTTTGTATCTTTTCTTTCTTGTTCCTAAATTAAATTTAAAAGGCTTGTACAAGAGTACATTTCTCGTGCGCAATTTATTTTAATAAAATAGTGAATATATTGTTGAATATACTACAATCTCCCAAGAAAAGTCCATTCGGAAAGTATTATGTGGTACACTATTTCAAGCGTATACAATTCCAGCATCGAGGCAGTCCGTATGTATTCTTTGTAACCTTTTAGAATATAGTTGCTGGTACTTTCGCAAAAGTTTGGTTTGCATTAGATTAATAAACTGTTCAATTCAAACTCTTTAGTCTGTTTTTCTTTACTGCGTTCTACAACAAGATGAACCTAATTTTCAATATAATTGTCAACGTTACAAAAATATTAGAATCAATCTTGAAAAGAATGACTATCGTGACATGGATAGTTTTTATCAGCAAAATAATATTTCGTCAGATAATAAATACCGCAATATTCTTCGAGCTGGAATCAAAAGACCAATAGTGTTTATAAAACGTGAACCTAGTGAAAAATGGCATAATACCTTTAATCCATTTATTCTGAACATCGTAAAATCTAATATCGACATCCAGTTTATAACTGAAGAATATTCATGTGCTTAGTATGTAGCATGTAGCTGAGTATGTTAATAAAACAAATCGCGGTATAAGTAATTTACAACGTGAAATCGTCAAATGTATGGATGAACATCCAGAGTTTGATATTGTCGAAATAACGAGAAAATTAGGAGTCGAAATGCTGTACAGTGTCGAAATAACAAGTCAAGTAGCTGCCTGGTATCTTTTAAGAGAACTTATGTCAAAAAGTTCAGCGGTTATAGTATCCATTCCAAAAGTGTGGCCTGATGATCGACAAAAGTTTAAGAAGACCAATAAAGAACTTTGGAAAGAAAACTGGTTTACAAAATATGAAAAAAGGCCTGAAGAATTGAATAATGTCACGCTAACTCGGTTCGTCGCGCATTATACTTTTAAAAGTGAGGGATCTTGTAAAAAAAGAAAAATACCTCGTGTAATTCGTTATCGTAATTATGACATGTCTCAAAGTTTGACGGAATACAAACGAGAAACGGTTACTTTACATATTCCGTTCAAGAATGAAGATGAAGAAATTTTACCAGAAATGAATTTTATTGGTATCTACGATAATAATGAAGATCTTATTTTGCAACGCAGGCAAGAATTCGAATCGAATTAAGATATTCAAAATATGATGATATCCGTTCAGCAACATTACATAAATTGGGACTTATTGCGAAAAGGAAAGAAAATTTAATGGCCAATGAAGAATTTTTATAATTTGACGGAAGTGGCTAACGAAAAACAAAAAGGACTTCTGCTTCACGTTATTTCACATCTTTTATCATCAGATCAGACTTCTCTACAAATATTTTTCACAGGTCCTGCCAGATGCGGTAAGACCTTTGTCATCAAACTTTTAATGGAAATTTATAATCGCTATACAGATAATGATGGTAACTGTAATGCATATATATAACTTGTGCTTCAACTGGTAAAGCTGCCGCGCTCAGTTATTATTGAAAATTGATTCCAGATTAAAACAAATAACTGTGAAATTTTGTTAGATATTATTTTCATCGGAGATTCTCGTCAATTACCACCAGTTCGCGCTACACCCATTTATAAACAACACCAACTGACTATTGTTGGACCAATATTATGGCGAAATCTAAAATTTTATGAACTAGATCAGGTCATGCGTCAAGTGAATCAACAATTTTCTTCTATATTTACGATAAATTGGAAATTGAGAGCGTCTTGAAAAAATCGAAATAGCTTTATAATTGAATCTCGTTTTTGTACTGTAGAAGTAGCTGCAGTTAGGTGTCCACAAGGCATACGATTATTCAACACAAACCATTCAGTCACTGAGTATAATAATAAAATATTGAATTCGTATACGGAGAAAATAACTTTAACTTCAAAAGATGTATATATTGGCTGTACTTCAAAAGAGCAAGAAACTTTCGTCCACCAAAAACTGCATTATATGTCAATAATTGATACAAATGGATTGCCTTATCGAACGATTTTTGTGAAAAATATTTATTACATGATTACCACAAATATCGACGTATCAGACGGATTAGCGAATGGTGCCGTTGGAAAGTTATTTTTTTGTGGTGTTTGGAATTGCCTAATAGCAATCGCGATATTTATTTTTACGTGATACAAAAAAGCGGAATTGCAATGTATTGTTCGTTTTATTTTTTGGACACGAACACGCCTGAACGAGACTCGAGCGCGCCTGAAATAAAAAGGTTGTTGGTGAGGAGTAAATGAAAACGCACATTAGATAAAAAACTTATCAAGCAGTCTGAGCTGTAGATTTTTTTCTTTAATAAAAAATCCTTTTTGCTTTTCGTTCAGACTGAATATAAATTAATTGAATTACTTTTGTACACCATGTTAATGTTATTCTCTTTAAAAAAGTTTTGTTGTTGATTATTTGAGTTAAATTTAAAAAAATTAAATTGATTTTTGTTGTAATCATAAAAACTTTTATATTTCATTGTGGTGCTGCGACGGCCATTTTAGAGCCTTTTGAATGGCGATTGATTTTTATCCGTATTGGATGTGACAACATAACAACGACTCAAGAGTTGCAGTTTATACCCGCAAAGGCTGTGGGGATGTCTATTTGATCTTCAGCCGTATCCCCAAAAGTTCATGTAGAGATAGATGATGATGGAGTGGTTAAAATAGCATGGCTCAAGTTTTCAGATTTACTGTTATAGTATCACAACCCATACACATAATATAATTGCACGCGTACTCATAATCAAATTGTGAAATAATTTGTCACCAAATGTTACATGGCATGTTACACATAACCAGTCGTTGTCGCTACAAAAATTTTGTATGTATGCAATTTTTTTTTTGGGCAAGAGCCTGAAAAACGAAAACGCAACAGTTGAGTTGGATTTGAGATCTCAGACGGGACAGACCTATTTGTTGATCGGTTTCTTTTCTTTCGACCTGTTTTTTTTGCGCCAGTAAATTGGAAAGTTTTTTTTGTTATCGGCTGCATCAGTTTGGCAGCGGTGAAGCAGTTTCAAATTTTTTTTCTAAAGCAAAAAAAACTGAAAACCAATTTTTTTTTGTTTAAAAACCAAAAATTGCCATCGAAGCTAACTTAGTGTCAAACAAAAACACAATAGTCAGTGCGCAAGTTCTATTATTTTTTATTAACGATTGCACAACGTTGCAGCCGGCTATCAAGCGGACCAAAGGTGTCACCGCAGAACAGCGCAATTTGAGTCGAAGAAGGAAATCCGCCCTTAAATAATAAAAAAAAAAAAAAAAAAAAAAAAAAGTGCTTCGTTAAAGCGCACACACACCCCTGCTTTTTGCGGATCATCCACATCTAAGAACCGCGTTGACGGCAAAATCAACGACCACAACGACCGTAACCCCAACTCCAGCAACTTCTTCCATCAGAGGAGCCCCTGCCAAGAAAAACAAAGGGAAAAGGAGAGTTCACAGTGTTTCGTATTGGACGAATGCAAGTCAACTTTAAATTCGATCCTATACGAGTTGGTATTGATACTTAATATTATGACGCATATAACTCTCTTAATATCATAATACATATAACTCTCTTTTAGTACTTAAGTCTCTTAGTTGCTGTCTGCTACTGCGCGCACGATAGTGACTAAAATTATTGTTAGCTTTGTTCAGTTGCAATTATACTTCCAAAGATATAGCTGGACAGTGGTTAGCTGCCAGCAATAAATTGGTTTTTTTTTAGACAATGTCTTTTTCCCAAACAAACAACTTAGTCTTTTATTTAATTGTTTTATTTTGTCCCTAAACATTTGGTCCTTCGAGCCGGATTGAGACAGCGACCTAGGGATATTACACGATTTGGTTAATTGGTTAATTAGTGGAAGTGTGAGCAGACGGAAGAGTGATTAGATGAAATGTGATTTGTGCGCCGTGCATATATAGTGATTCATGGAATTCCATATTCCATTCCATGCTAGAGCGCCGCAGACCAGTCATAGTACACGCAGGCAGATGACCAGCCGAAAGAACGCAATTAGTGTGATGGCAGACAGCCACCGTACATCGAAAGGGCGAAACCAAACAGGATTTCAAGGACAGCGTAAGAGGATAGTGTGTGCAAGGGAAACAGGTAGTATCATCCGTAGACAACGGACAGCCGTAAGTAAAATGTTTTTGAAAAATGAATTGATCTGCACATTTTGTGTTTATGTGTTGAAGCGACAACATTGTGGAGAATTGAAAGTGTTTTCTTTTCATTGTCAAGTTACTTCTGAGTCTGCCAGAAAAATATTAATTGTGTGTATTTCGAGTTTCCAAATATTAAAATATTAATTGTCTGTCTTTTGATTCTGCCAGCGAATATATCAAGTAAGTTACATTTTCTTATAATTGTGGAAAGTGAAGAGGTAATAGCGTTCTGTATAGTGGCGCATATTAAAAATAAATGTACAGTATGGATTAGATAGCGTGATAGCAGAATATTAGATAGTTCAAAAGTGTGTGTATCAAGCTGCATTTATAGACAATAGGGCCAGCAGAACAGTGAGTAATGCGATAATTTTTGTTGAAGTTTAGTGAATCTCTTTCTAGTGCGCATTTTTTCTTAACCCAGACGGTTAACGGAATGACCACAACATTGTTGTGGCTACAAAAGTGAATTTTTAGGCCAGGTCTTTGCGCACGATGCGCAGCATTATTATTTAGTTTTTTGCGTATGCGACGGCCGTCTGCATAATACGACAAGCGTTTGTCTGTCTTTTTTGTTTTTGCGTATTTTCATGAGCAGAACAGTCGTCTGTACAGCTCAACATGCGTACATTTTAGGGGTAGGATAGCGACTATAGCGGAAAGTTTGAATATCCACATGAGCTGGAATTCAAGTTAATAATTTGGAAAGCATATTTGCGAATGGACAGTATCTTGACAGCTAATAATTTCAAGAAAATGAAATAGTACAGTTATGAGACAGTTTACGAAAGCATAAACGATATTTTGAATTTTGCCCAGACAGCTATAACTGCAGCATGAACACACTTAGGATGTTCGTAAGATTTGAACAGCTATGAGACTTCATATTTTCATGTTCGACAAAGCCAGGACAGGGAATATTAGGAAAGCTGTATGAACTTACAGCAAGAGTAGCACAATAGCATGATCTTCGTGGTTTTGTTCCTTACCTTTTATGTTTACCTTCACTCATTGATTTCTTTTATTCAATACATAGGAATGGCCAGCCAAAACGCGATCACCGTTGCCAAGAATGCAATTCAGCGTGCATTAGCGCACACACGGACTGAAGACTTTATTCATATCGACAGAGCGGAATTGTTAGTGCGGCTGGAAAGACTTGAGGAGTCTTGGGCTCAATTCCATAAGGCTCACTCAGCCATGGTTAGTGAGATTATAGACAACGATACGACAGAGCCCGATGAGTATTTAGAGACAGGGGAATTGATGTATTTCTCCGTCAAATCTGCCATTAAGCGTCGTTTAGAAAGCCTACATCATCTAGAACAGATGGAGATAGAGGAGACAGCTCAGCAAGCCAGATTAGCCAGCCAAGCAGGACAGCCGACAGCCAGTAAGCCAGGACAGCCAATATCCCTTCAAGTCCAAATGCCATTTCAGCAGTATGACATCCGGAACAGCTGGGGAGAATTTGATGGTTCCCTAACCAAATGGCAGGGCTTTCATGATCGCCTTGTGGCTGCGATCCACGAAAATGACTTGGTCACGCCAGCGTTTAAATTTTCTTACTTAAAGAAGTCACTCGTCGGAAGGGCATCCCTGACAATGGGTGAATGGCAGCTTACAGATGAGAAATATCACTAAGCCTGGGATCGGCTTAACCAGATATACGACAAAAAATATCTCATCTGTCGAGAGCTTTTTCGCCAATTCACCGACAGCCGACAGCCTGCAAAGAATGTCCAACGTGACTCATTAAACAATGCGACAGCTGAAGGCACAGGGTTTGCCAGTCGAATTTTGGGACATGTTCGTTGTGCATATGCTGCATGAACGATTGGATAGTGAAACGTCGAAGCAATGGGAGTTGCATCGCCGTTCCGAAACTCCGACGGTAAAAGAGTTGCTCGATTTTATAGATAGGCAAGCTGCGGCGATCAGCAACACGAGTGGTAGCCATCACATCGGGAGAGAACCAGCCAGCCAACGAGCAAGTACATCAAAATCCCATGCTAGATGGACTGACAACATTAAGGATAGCTTTGCTAGGCCATCTACGGGAGCATATCAAATTCCCCTGATTCGTCGCCATAAATGCGAGATCTGCAATGAAGATCACCAGCTGTACGATTGCCAACAATTTCGGCAGCTTGGCTTACGTTATCGTAAGGAATTCGTACTGAAGAAGGGTTTGTGCGAGAATTGCTTAAAAAGAGGTCACAAAATCGACAGCTGCTTCCAAAAGCCTTGACCTCGCTGTCCAGGCAGGCAAATGCACAACAGTGTGCTATGCCCTATATATCATCCCAATAATTGAACACCGGTAATGAAGATTGAGGGCACAACCAGCAATAAGCGACAGTTCCGGCCAGCATGACATGAGCAGATAGCCAGAAGAATCAGCAAATTGGACAGCAACAGCAACGATTCGGGAAAGTTTACAACATCACGAAAGCGGAAAATTAAATCCACATATGCTGATGAAAATTCTTCTAATAAAGATATTAAATTATTTGCTAAGTACTCGAATTCTTTAAATTCATTTTCTTATTCCACGACAGATTTGACTACCTCTTTAATGCCAACCGTGATGATTAGAATGCAATCGGACAGTAAGCCTTTTGGGCCAGTACGTGCGCTTCTTGATTCAGGAGCCCAACCAAATCTAATGCCATACGAAATGATGCGTGCATTTAATATTGCTACAGCGTTTATGCCTCGGAAAGTCATCGGAATTGATGGCAATCCTATGCGATTGTATAAGCGGGCGACTCTACGAATAATGCCCTGGCTTGAGTCCAAAGCATATATTGACGTTGAATTCTGGATTTTATCGGAAGATTCAAACTGGACGGTTTTCACACCTCAAACTGATTTACAGCCGATAGCACATGATTTTGATTTTTCACTAGCCGATCCGGACTATTGGCGGAGAGCTCGTTTTGACATTCTGTTGGGGGTCAAGTCCTTTGCGAAGATAATGCTCAGCTCTATTCCACGCAGTATCGGAGATATTGTAGCAATTGAGACAGGTTTTGGGATAGTTGTGTTCGGTTCTTGTTCGGCGAACATTGATAGCGAAACTGGTGCCATCCTTTCAGCGGTGAATTGTACCGAAATGGACAGTTTGGATAAGATGGTACGACAGTTATGGGAAATGGATCAGATCAGCTCACAGCCTATGAGAACGATGGAAGAGCAAGAAGTTGAAGATAATTTTATCAAAACGTCAAAGCGTGATCATGAAGGTCGATTTATTGTCACTATTCCCTTGAAGCCAGGCATTAAAGATATCGGTAGCACGAGAGAGACAGCATTGAGGAGATTCCTATTTTTGGAAAGAAGACTCGATAGAGATCCAGCCTTAAAAGGGAAATATGTCAGTTTTATGCGAGAATATGAACATCTTGGGCACATGACAAGAGCGATCGAACAGCCGACAGCTCAAGAGTTAGTATATTATATTCCACATCATTGCGTAACGAAGAAGTTTCGTGTGGTCTTCGATGCCAGCTGCCAGACAGATAAAGGTATCTCACTTAACGAAATACAACAACTTGGGGAGAAGTTACAGCGAGATTTATTTGAGATAGTGATGCGATTTCGAAGGCATCAAATAGCGTTTAGTGCTGACATCAAGATGATGTTTAGACAGATTCGTATAGCACGACAGCAATGGGATTAACAGCGGATTTCCTGGCGTGAGTCGCCAAGGGAAAGACTAGTATTGGTTAACAGTTGTCACATATGGCATGACTTCTTCAGCATACAATGCGGTCCGAGCTGTCATACAATGCGGTCGAGATTCAAAGGAGTTGTTCAGTTGCAATCATACTTCCGAAGAGATAGCTGGACAGTGGTTAGCTGCCAGCAATAAATTGGGGTTTTTTTAGACAATGTCTTTTTCCCAAACAAACAACTTAGTCTTTTATTTAGTTGTTTTATTTTGTCCCTAAACACACAGTACTCTGCACACGCAGCCTCCAACTACGCCGATTCCAGCTACTAATAGGAGCACCCAAGCCTGTACTGCGTAAAAGCCATCATTCCTGATTCTAATTGCCGATCTGTATCATAAAAATTATCTTTTTTTTTTTGCTTGTTCGTCTCGTGACGTAGTGTTTGGTCAAATCATAGCTTGCTTTCCAAGTTAATCTCTTTAAATTGTTAAAAATCCGGAACTTCCTTCCTTCTTTCGTGGGGTGTAATTTTTTTTTTGTGTGTGAGAAAAAAAGGATCCCCGTAAGGTGTGTGTGATCAGCAGGGTTGCGGGGAGAATCATCCCTGCACCCGCTTATTCTCCTGTCCGGAAATTTCACTAACCCGCTTCAGTTTCAGTTACCTCGCCGCATATCTGTCGACAGCGCTGCCGGTGGGAATGCTGAGGATACAACAGAACACATGTATGTCTATATGTGAACAAGTAAGTTCATTTTTTTTTATAGTTGTCGCGATGCCGTGCATAATGGAGGCACTGGCCCCCAAAATCGTGTCCTATAATCGTTAATAAATTAATTTCGATAAGTAAATATATATATATATATATCTACTTATCTTTGTTAGCTTATGTATACGAGACTTATTCGTTCATACAATCTTCGATAAATTTAATTCGATAATTATATACCCATTTGTATTTCTTCGATTGTTTATATGGACGAGATTTATTCGTTTATATATTCTTTAGTGACTTCAAGTCGTTACGTACCCGTATCACCATATCGGTTTTTTTGGGAAAGGAGAATTAGCGGTTCCTTGACCACTGTCTAGGCCGACACCGTTCGATGCCTATATGTTGGAATGATAAGTTTTTTTGTCTGTTCATAAAAAAAAAAAGTTTTTTTTTTGGTTTGGCCCTCGGCTAACTCCGAGTTGGTGAATACACCTAACAAAGGAAAGTAAAGAAGATTCCGGAAATCTTATATTCAATTAAGTCCCTTGATATATCTAAAATTTTCATTTTTTTATCGATTGCAAAATTGTAAACTAGGATGCATATAAATTTAAATATCGTTATCTGAGAATACAGATTAAGTTGATAATCATAATTTTTGCAAATTTAGCTCGTAATTTCCTATAGATTGAAAGATTGTTATAAAGAAAATTGTAATTGATTCTTATAACTCTTTTTATATAAACAGGTGTCATATGAACTCCTGATTGCTTTTTTTTCTTGATAATAAAGAGCTCGAAGTAGCTATTGTTGGCAACACTGACAAGCACTAGAACGACCCTGGTGCTGAGAATAGAAACCGACAGAGAATTGCAGACTGAAGACACAAAAACTGACACGTTCCATCAACCAATCAGAATTCGTCTTTTAAAATTATTACCTCAATAACCAATGAAAAAACGCGTTGTAAAAATTACATTGGGAACATTTGTCAGTCTGCAATTCTCTGTCGATTTCAACCAATTAGTTGAATTTGACGCCGGGCCTGACAAGACGGAATAGGAAATAAACGAAATTTTAAGTTGTTCTTTTTAAGTTGAAATTGTTTAATGGTTTAAGTTGCCTTTCTTGTTGTTCAAATTATTATAAATTGTTAATTTGTTCAATTGTCTAACTTGAATAAATTGTCTAATTGTCTAACTGATTAAATTTTGTCAAAGAATATCGACTATTGCTTTACTTTGTTAATTCGACTAACCACTTAAAATTCGGAAAGAACTCTCGCGCACTAAGCCATATTGGATTCGCCAATAGCTATGTTCATTGTAATCACCATTTCTAAAATGTTTTATTGCTCGGACGAGTAAATCCTTTATTTTGAAGTTTTTCTTTTTGGTTTAGAGTCGGAAGGGATCGTTGGTCGGGTAGCCTTATCTTCAATGGTTTGTTTTTTTTGGTTTCTCTATCTTCTCTGCTACTCCAAAGTAGCCCGTGTACGCAATTTTTTTTGTGTAATGGCGGTTGAGTGGGCCAGAAGCAAGACCCCACCCCCCAAACCGGCGAGCTGGCAAGCACAACGCTAGGCGTGCACCCCGCTGACGGCACTACTCACATTACAGGCGGCTACTACCATCGGCTGCCTAACTCCGCAACGTTAAAAAACACCCACCGCTTACGGTACACATTACAATAGTAGATTTAAGAAACCAGTAGTTTTAAGTTAAACTGTAGATTATAAGTTAATATAAAAATAAAAGTGAAGATAAAAATTAAAAGTGGCGCAGTCGGTAGGATTCCGTGAACGTTTTCTCTTAAGATAGTGAAGCGGGCTTATTTCTATACCTAATACGGAATCCGCAAAATACTTTCGTTCGGGAAAAATATTTCTTGCGCGAAACAGTAAACATATTTTAAATAAATTTTGGAAAAAGATTTCCTAGTTTCTGAAAAAAAAACTCTCTGTGGATTTTTTTTAAAAAAAATTTTTTTTGGAAAAAGATTTCCTAGTTTGTGAAACTCTCGGCAGATTTTCTTTTAAAATAAATTTTGGAGAAAGATTTCCTAGTTTGAGAAAAAAAGCTCTCTGTGGATTTTTTTTATAAAGACGAGCGAAAAAAGGAACTTCACAAGCAAAAACAAGGAGAAGAAAGCATCTAAGCACCTCACCTCATCAGGCTGTGCAACAACCCTTACCGCCACAACCATACAGACAGCAAAGACAAAATTTCCCACAATATCGAGGGCAACCAAGACAAGATAGACAACCGCAACAGAGACAAGATTTCCCACAACTATACAGGCAACAACAAAGACAAGAATATCTACAACCAGGTTTCCCATCTAACAATAACAACAAACTCCCATTACCAGAACCCATGGACATAAACAATCATGAGTTAGAAAATTTTCAATCATCCGCCTCGGAAGAATACCACATATAAAAATCAAAACAAAACTAGAATATATAAAATTAATAGTAGATACTGGAGCAACCCACTCCATTATAAACTGTAATCCGAAGTGGATTCAAGAAACAAATCCTATTTTTATAAAAACCCGAGCATCGAAAAGGAATGCTGCACAATAATGCCGACTGGTTATCCAGAAGACCTTGTGCACCCCAATGCAAACACTGTGCAAGGCAATGAAACCAAGAAGTGCTCGGAAGTAGTTGCACAAATAAGATCGTCGAAGATCGTTGGACAAAAGAGCAGCTAAGGGAGGAACAAGTGCGCGATGATTCGATTGACCCAATATTTCAATGGATGAAGCAAGGTGAAAGACGGAGTGGCACGATATTGCAACAACAAGTCGTAAAGTAAAAAGTTACTGAGTTTAATGGCAGTCATTGAGATTAGAAGATGGACTACTAGTAAGGCAATGGGAATCGGCTGATGGTCAAAGCACATGATCACAGATTTTGCTACCAACGATGCGATGTGAGATTTGCCGTGTAAATGCAATGAAAATAAGAGAATACTTTTGTGAAATTTAGGTAAAGTAAACGTGTTTTTATTTTGGCTGTCGTTTTTATCGTGGATGAGATGTCAGATAGGCTATATAAATTTATTTTGTAAATTTGTTTAATTAGACCAAAATAATTTTTAATTATGTGTGGGTTAAATATTAAAGGGCTTAAGAAATATCTAGACTTTTTGAAAGGCAGCTCCAGTTATACCAAAAAGTGACAAGGTGAGTTTTAATTTGCACTTCGTTTGTATTTTTTTTATTTTTATAATGTACACACGCTAAAGGGGTGGATAATGCTTAGCACAGCGTGGGCGTTAGGAAATTAGGGAGAGGAAAGGATGAGATGTCTATGCACACGTGTCTTAAACGACTGCATATCATATAAATGCGGAAACACAGAATCAGGCAATTCATTCCACATAACTATCGTGCGGCTAAAGAAGGAATCTCTGAATTGGCTAGTACGTCCGAAGATAGGCTTAATGGTGGACCCATGAGCACGAGTTGAGGCACGGGTATTACGAATGGGTTGGAGAATGGGCGGGATGCATCTGGATATTTCTTTTGAACACCGCTTGTGGAAAAAGCGATAAAACAGTGACAGGCAGGAAACATTCCTACGATGTTCAAGCGATTCGATTGTTTTCGCGATATGTACATCACCAATAAGTTTTAACGCGCGGTTCTGAACTCTGTCTAGTAGATGCAATGTGGTCTTGGGAGCACCAGGAGCCCAGACAACGCAGTTGTATTCAAGTATTGTAGTTAGTAGCGCATATAATAGAATAAGAATCCCAAGATAAAGCGCAATGTAAATTAAGTAAAGTAGTTGGTTCGAATCCTAAATAAATCGCAATGTACCAAGAATAACAGAATAACACAGAATCCAGACAAATAAGAAGGCCAAAAATCCACCATTTGAAGAATTTGGTAACACACTGAATTCAATACATAGTACAAATCACGCCCAGTACCGACCTTATTTACTTAAAGGAAGAAAATAACGGGAAAATTATAAACGAAGGAGTAGTAAACGTTATAAATAATGAGATAGAAATAAATAGACTTTCTAAATCGAATTTACTAACCATTACCCGAACAGATTCGGATACAACCCCTCAATTCAGAGGAAAAACAACAATTATTGATACTCGTAAGCAAATATTCAGATACATTTTATCAAGAAAGCACAGACTTAACTTTTACGTCTGCTATAAAACACAAAATTCGAACAACAAATAACATCTCCATTTTCACCCAAAACATACAGATACCCCTACATTCATAAGAACGATGATGAAATATCCGTCCCTAAATTCAACTGCATTGTAAAATATAAACGGCGTAATACTAGAGCAGGAGGTGTTGGAATATTTCATAATTCTAATGATGTCATAAACATTTTAACTCCATCTACAGATTTTTCTTCTGTTACAATACAATGCGGTCTTACGACTTCATATACTGTACTCCCGGCGGCTCAGATCATTTGACAGTGGATTATCTACCCCACGTAATATGATGACCACTTAGGGGTCCTAGTCAGGGTGATGACGGCTTATGATGGTGGGTTTTATGGTTTACCACTATCGTCAGTGACAGGTGATCTATTGACCTTATACAAATAGAGGTGACTGATTGACCTTACAAATAGACAAATTAAGACATTCTAAAGTCCAAGTACATGTCTAAAAAGTAAATGGCAATGTATTCTATTGACCTTAAACAAATTAAGAAATAAAAATTTCCTGGAACATTCCAGGAAAATAAAATAGAGAACAAGTAGCAAACGTGAATTGTAGACCTGCTAAAGACCTGGCAGATTGAAAAAATCTAGCAAAGGCAAAAGATATATACATGACCGAGTATATAAGCGTTGGTTTGCACTGGGACTTCAAATGGGGTTTCCCCGCTAATTGGAAGGCGGCGGCGGCGGTGGTGTTCCCTGACTGTGGATTTGCGAAATTGTGAAGAAGGACTTAACAATGCCTTATACCGAAAGGTGGGAAAGCGGAGGGCTTGCCCACAAGTTATACAATCTGTTACACAATGCAATGTCCATAGTTCAATAGCACCGACAGTTGGCGACTTGTGTGTGGCTCAATGTCAAATGGAAAATGGGCAAAACGTTATTATTGTAGCATTGTATATTTCTGTAAATCAAAATTTAAATGATATTATTGGTTTTCTTCATCATTCATTATTAACGTATACGATAGGAGGTGCCGCTTTACGCCGTAATAATAATGATCAAATACCTATGATTTTAAGTGGGGATTTTAACGCCAATTTTGCATTAGACAGACAAATCTGCGAAGCTGGTGGAATTTTTAAAAGATAATTTAAATTTATCCATGCAAAACAATCCACAAAAATCAAAAACAAAATCAAAAACAACAATTGATGCAGTTTTCACACGGTTTCTGGATCATGTTGAATGTAAAACATATACTTCTTATTTTAGTTAACACAAACCTTTGATTACAAAAGTGTATGATAATAATTCTCTTGTAATAAACGAAGTTGAATAATAAAATAAAAATACTTATAATCATAACTGTTTTTAAATATCTCTATAATAATATTGTTTTTATTTAAAAACTTCTTGCTCATTCCTCATTCTATTAATTTAAACACCAAGAGAAAAAAAACGATGTATAACCTGAAGATGTTTCACTTCTTACACGTGTACACTGACACACGCACATTTTTTTTATTATTTTTTTTTGTTGTAAAATATTTAAATTCTTTGCTAAATAATCCATAACATAATGAATTAAGTTAGTAGTTTCTATAGAATAAACTTAATCGCCAAAGAAAAGTTTGTTTTGTGTATATTTTTTGGTGCTTCGCAACATACCAAAAAGGTGCTTACCAAGTACGTAACGTGGACGGATTAAGTTCGAACCATTGGTGCCGAAACACGGGAATTCTTTAGATCATCAACAATCCCTATATTTTGGACATTCCACTACTGGATGTTTGGTAAGTTTGCTTGTATTCTATTATACTGTACGGATTTCGATTGGTCACATTTGTTGGTTATAAAGGGTGTTTTTTTGGGAGGTTTGTTTTTCCGATAGATGTCGTTTTATTTTATGACAGTTGTTTTGACAGCTCAAAGTGGCATTTCTACTCAGTATTGTTTGGCAAATCATTATGAAAAAAAAAAAAAAAAAAATGACATTTGTGAAAAATAGTCGTGGTAGCCATATGCCAGAAATTGTGTTTAAATGTTAAATGCCAAAAAATTATCTACCAAATAAAAAAAAATTTTGGTCATTTCATAATTTTTTATGTTTTATTCAAAAAAAAAATCGGCAACCTCTTAAAAAAACACCCGTTAGATATAACTGGATATAACACGTTATATCTAACGGGTGTTTTTTTAAGAGGTTGCCGATTTTTTTTTTGAATAAAACATAAAAAATTATGAAATGACCAAAATTTTTTTTTATTTGGTAGATAATTTTTTGGCATTTAACATTTAAACACAATTTCTGGCATATGGATACCACGACTATTTTTCACAAATGTCATTTTTTTTTTTTTTTTTTTTTTTTTTTTTTTCATAATGATTTGCCAAACAATACTGAGTAGAAATGCCACTTTGAGCTGTCAAAACAACTGTCATAAAATAAAACGACATCTATCGGAAAAACAAACCTCCCAAAAAAACACCCGTTATTTGCTGATATAATTTATCACAAGATAAGTCAATTCTACGGACACAGTGCAGCGTCCACAGTCCACATTTTCAATGAATGCACCCCGATCAAATTCAACAGAAGAACACGAGCAACACAAAATGCAAACATCGCATTCTACCGGATGCACACCAGCCAAATTCGCTAGAGTGCACGCGAGTTACGACAACCACAGCAACAACAACAACAACAACAACAACAGCTACTACGCAACCGCCACCAAAACCACAGAGGTGCAACTGCTGATTAGGCAATAAGCATTTTTATTGTTAATATTATTCTGGTGACTTTGTACTTTTTATTACTTCCCTTTTTGTACGATTGTAACATTACAACGTTGCAATTAATAAATTAACTTATAGTAGCTTCAGTTCAATACCTTCACTTTGGTTTATACGATTGCAGCATTATAAGTAGGTCATATTAAATTCTGCTTCACTTTTGTTAATACGATTGCAACATTGAGTTGCAATTCATAAGTAGGTTACATTTATTTCTGTTTACAGTAATTCTGGGAATTGTTTAACACCCAAGAATATTAAGCGTAGCAATAAATTATATATAATCGATAATCGATAGAAAATAAAGTCAGTAGTTGATTGGTGTTCAAAAAGTAAAGTTGTGTTTTTTTTTTCATCCGCTCCCAACTTAAAACCTTAACTCGCGCAACAGAAAATGCAGACTTCGCAACAATTATTGTTTACTCGTAGTTAGGTTTCATGTTAGGTTTCAAATATTTTTAAGTTGAGTTGTCTTTTCGAATTTGAATAAAGAGGTTGATCGTCACGGAAATAATAAATTTGAATTCTTTTTTTATTTTACAACAAGCAATACACTAACTTATATATATATATATATAAGTTCTATTGTTTTTGCACGATCAGCGGATACTTTTGTTGTTTTTTGCATGATCAGCGGCTGGCTGATACTTTTGCTGTTTTTTGCATGATCAGCAGCTGGTTGATACTTTTATGTTAGGTTTAGAGTTAAGGAAAGTTATTATTAAGAATGAGTCTTAGTGCAGTTACAGCGTGCATAGCACGTCAGTTAATTATTTAACGATTAAATTTGTATTACTTAGATCATTTATGTTATGTTGATTTGATATTAAATAAAAGAAACGTTTTAATCCAAATTGCACGTAGAGATTTTTAATTTACCCAAAGCACGCATATCTTAATACCAGACGTTCAATTACGCATCTTATAATTTCAAGACCAATCCGAACATTCATATCTTGTTTACCACTTTAACATTCTGGTTCGCTACTTTAAAATTCGAGGCCATTCTTATCTGATAACATTCAAGGCCAAAAGTAAAACTCATGAAAATATCCTCATCTCAACTCAGATCTAAGACAATAACTTGTTTACTTCCTCAAAGACGAAAACAAGTTCCAAATCCAAAACTAAAACGCAACCAAAAACACAAGTTGGAACACTCTAGAAATAGTATATAAGACAACACTTTAGAAATAAGAGAAGACCAGTATTGTTTAATATTCAGATCAGTCTAGTAGTTCAGTAGTGATTGCTCAGTTGTACAGTATTGTTTAGTATCTTGTATTTGTCATACTTTAAGTCTATTATGAAGACATAAATTTTCAAGTATTTCTAATAAAGAATAACTCTTTTTTAAAATCCATCCATTTCCATTTCCATTTGAACAAAGGAAGAGGTCAGAAAACATACAAAGGCTACATGTGTATTTTCATTTGTCTCGCTACCAAAGCTCATCGAGTTCGTCTCCAATTTAACTACCGATGCATACATATATTGCTGCTCTTAGACGATTCATAGCCCGCAGGGGAGTTCAAAAGAAAATTTTCAGCGTTAATGGGACAAACTTTATTGGGGCTCGCAATCACCTAAACGACTTGTTTAATATTTTGCGAAAAAATAATAATAAAGGGTTATCCATTTCGCGGTTTCAAAAGTATAGGGCTGGAATTCGACATCTGTCAAACTAAGTTGTTAAAACATTTTTTTTTCAGTTGAAAGTCTGACATTTACGAAAATGGATCGGTTAACTATCGCACAACGCTTGAAAATTGTAAAAACCTACTACAAAAATGGTGATTCTGCCACAGCCACATATCGTGCTTTAAGAGGAGATTATGGTTTACATAATCGTCCAACTACGCAAGCAATTGGCAAAATTGTGAAGAAATTAGAAGAGACTGGATCGGTTACAGATATTGTAAGGCCTGTGCATCTTAGTTTCGCTCGTACCACTGAAAATATCACTGCTGTAAGTGAAAGTGTTGCCGAAGACCCGAATGTGTCGATTCCTCGTCGTTCTCAGGAATTAGGACTGTTTTTTTTGCCTGCTATTGAAGAATACGACTTAGAAAATATGTGGTTTCAACAAGACGATGCCACATGCCACACAACTCGAGCGAATATGGCTTTATTGCAAGAGACATTTCCTGGCCGCGTAATTTCTCGTCGTGGCGATATCAACTGGCCACCAAGATCATGCGATTTGACACCGCTTGACTTTTTTTTGTGGGGCTACGCGAAAGATCGTGTTTATGCAGATAAACCTTTAACTCTTGAGCACTTAAAAATTCGTCAAGTTGTGGCTGAGATACCGCCCAATATGTGTCAAAAAGTGGTCAAAAATTACCTCAAAAGAATTGATGCTTGCAACAATTCGCGTGGTGGTCATTTAAATGATGTAGTGTTTCACACATAATGTCAACGTTCAAACTTTATAATAAAAAAGAAATATCATGATATTATTTACGTTTACTTTTGAAACCGCAAAATGGATAACCCTTTATTATTAGTTTGCACACACGTTAATGTAATACACATTACTCGGGTATTATATTGAACTTTGTATCCGGCACAAATAAATAAAAATACCATTCACACTAAAGCATTATTGTTGTGGCAACAAATGAAGGATTTCTATTAGTTATAGAAAATAAAATAAAATACTACGAAGACTACAGAAAATACTACCTTCAAGACAGTTTTGTTGTAAATGATAAATTTAAATGTTGTAGTCAGTTGCCTTCGAAAATATCCATGGTGTAATAGCTACAAATTATGTTCTTTCTTTGACATAATAAACATAATAAATCCCAACATTTAGCATTAACTGACAGTAACGAATACTTCGTTAAAGGACAATTGGAAAGGTATTACATACGATCATAATAATATCAAAATTTAATATTTGACATATTCTTTTAAATTCAATTCAAAAACTTGAATTAACAAATGCAATAATCTTGCAAACAACTTAATGGACTTTTAAAGACAGTTAGAATTATGCAAATTAAAATTGGCAAGGATTTCTATTAAAAGATTAAAAAATATTCAACCTGCATCTTTTAATTTATGTTACCAAGCAAAAAGCTGCCCTGATTTTCTGTGCACAACGTCAATATACTAAGGAACATATTGAATAATCGAAATTAATTAATTCATCTTAAGACCCGGTGAAATGTTTTAGCAACTAAATTTAAAGATAATATGGTGTTACTATAATAAAAATAAATTACTAATTTTATAATAATTATATTATAATACATAATATACTAATAACATTCAAATACTTGCACTTTTCCGCTTCTCTTGTTATTCTGCCGATTTGTAGCTACTTTACGAATTTATTTACGACCAGCAAGGACGCTTCGTAAAATCAAGTAATTTCTTCTTCTAGGCAGTAATAATTTTTTCAACTTTTCGGTCTGATTTATTTTGCGTCTATTTCTGGAATCTTTTTTGGTCTTTCTTTTCCTTTTCTTTTCTTTGTTCTTTTAGTTAGTACCATGGTTTAAAGTCCCCAGCTACTCTTGTCAGCAAGATGATGGTTCATATTCGACGACATGGATAATCTACAAAAGAAATAAATATAAGAATCACAGTTCTATATATGCAAGTACAAACATAAATTTAAATTGACTCACTCGTTTTGATTCCAACTGTAGGTAAGGTATACTTGAGAAACTTATCCAAATTTATTTACAGAATTAAATTTTGCTTGCAAAAAATGGCAACCAGTTCAGCAGGGGCTATCAGATCTGCGGATAATTAGGATTTCCCAAAATACTTTCGAATGATGTCCACCTGGATAACGTAAAATTTTTTATTTTATAATATTTTTTTAACTTTAAAGCATTTCTTACCATTGTTAGTCCAATTTGTCGGCTGTTTCGTGAGCCAAATGTAAAGCGAACCGTTTTCATGTATATATACATGTAACCGTTCAAAAGACAGCTACATCCATTCAACATAAGTACTTTCGTCTTCTTCCAAAGGGAATATAAGGATTGTATTTGAAAGATGCAGCAAAAGCATCCACGTGACAGGTGTTTGTTGTTGTTATAGTTACCATGCTCTTAGCAAAGCTTTAGCTTTAACATTCTCATTTCCAATCACTAATTTCCAAACAGAAACATATCCAAATTAACAAATCGAATCAGGCGAATAGAAAAGGAACAATTCCATAAAATCGTTTTAGCTGTGATTTAAGTGCTTCCATGATCATCTGTTCAGCAGGGGTGAGTTCTCCGTTGTAGTTATCAGATTTGTTAAGAACGGATGTTTTGATTGTTTTATTTAAATTTCGCAAAATACTTTGGATTGGTGTTCCATAACCAGCCGTCAGATAAATATATTTCATATACATACAGCCGTTACAAATGACGTCGACATTCATTTCAAAAGTTTATTATCATCATATTCTTCGACCAAAACAATTAAATTAATCTGAATTATATGATGATGATGGTGTGATTTGGGTGTTCCACAAAGGCAACGGTAAAATTTCTGATCTGAGAAAAAAAAAATCGTCGTTAAGAATAATTTTTGAATATATTCTAAGAAAAAAATGGTTCTACACGCTCAAGGGGTTAGACCTTATATAGGGTTTTTCAATAAGAGCACTTCAACTTTTTTTTTGAATAAAACACAAACTGTTCGACTTTTGAACTAACTTTTTTTTTTTATTAACGAATTTGAACATATACATATGATACATTTAAGTATGAAACTCGATTTCTTTTGCATGACCACCGCGTGCACGTTTTACGAAGTGAGCCTCACCGCTGAAGATGATTTTTCGGTGAAAATCTGCATCATTTTCGATTTGCTCTTGAGCCCAATTCACGAATCGGCGTCGCTTCAAATGGTCAAACGGCTTCAGTTGTTGTGTCAGCTTGATCTTATACGGATGTAGGCCAAGATCTTTACGTAAAATCGATTGTCGAACGGGCTGGCTTGTTAAATAGACCGTAAAATGGCCGTAATGCTCTTAAAGTAGCGGCAACAGAATGATTATTTTGATAAAAAATTTGCACGATTTGCAATCGCTGTTCACATGTGTAGCGTTCCATGATGAAATGTATACTAATAAAGTTTCCAAATGACAAAAGAACAATAAAAAATATGGCGTCGTTCGCCGTCCCTATCAGAGAAAAGTTGAAGCGCACCTATTGAAACACCCTATATTACTAGGCACCGCGTAGGAATTAAGGTATCAAGGAAGGAAAGAGGAGACGTCGATGTGCATGCATTTTGAATGCCTGTGGATTATATTGATGGGGGAATACAGAGCTTGGTAAAGCATTCCACATTCGTGTTGTACGACTAAAGAAAGAGTCTCTCAACATAACAGTACGTGCGGTTGAATTTAAGGAGAGGTGGCATGCAGCTGGCTATTTATCTTGAGCACGGCTGGTAGAAGAAGCGATAAAACAGTGACGAGCAGGAAACGTTCCTGCGGTGTTCAAGCGAATCTATTGATTTTGCTATATTTGCGTAACCGATATGTTTTATCCCGCGGATTTGTATTCTATCTAGCTGATGCAAGGTAGTTTTAGGCGCACCAGACCAGATATGGCAATTGTACTCAAGTTTAGGGCGAATAAAAGCCTTATAGATAGTGGCCAGATCAGAGGGAGTGAAATAGGTATTTCTTGCACCAGGCTAGAAAACCTAAGCATTTCGCAGCATTTTTTTTAAACTGACGGTTAATCAGCTTTCCCATACCCCTAGAAAGGACGTGGATGAAATACTCCAGGTCCTTCAAATAACTAATCCCTCACTTCCGACCCACGACTGGAAAGTCGCCAGGTTGGAGGAGCAAAGAGGTTCCTACAAATCCGCGATTGTTGTGATCAACCAGGAAACCCTTGGTCATCTGGCTGAGACCAAAGGCGTAGTAAGATTTGGATGGGGTCACATCAGCCTTCGAGTTTACAAGAAGGATGAGCTGGAGGCAGGTAAACTGCCACCCATTCCTTAGACACGGAGCTCCTAATTCCCGACCCTGGAGCATCTGTCAAGATTCCCTTAATAGAAGACACTCCAAAAACTTCGGTGACTCTGTCACAGTCGTCTATCTCCCTGATCGATCCTCTATCGTATATGGAGACTGAGTTCATCGGAGTTCGTTCGGGAAGATCTGGAGAACACCGTGGTGGAGGTTTTTCTCCCTGATTGCAACAAAAATGCTGCAGTTAGTTCAGATTAACCTCCAACACTCTAAAAAGGCTTTTGCCTCCCTCTTACTCCATCTGCTTAAAGGCGGTGAAGACATCGTCCTAATCTAAGAACCATGGATGGTTAACAACCTGGTTTGCGGACTCAGGACTCCTGGTTATTACTAGCTATATGTAGCAGATAAAGGTAAACGTAGATCGTGCATATTAGTAAAACGTAATCTAAATGCATTTTTACTCCCTAACTTCAGCGATCGAGATGCCATTACCGCACAATTGGAGACTTCCGGGACCACGTGGGATCTCTCCCTGGTGATAACCTGGAGAGATTTGTCGCAGAGGCAAGAAGACGTTACATCAGTCTCATTATCGGCTACGATGCAAATACCCATCACTCAGTATGGGGCAGTTCCGACATCAACTACAGGAGTAAATTACTTTGTAATTATATTATAAGTATTTACCTAACTGTAACTGTAACTGTCAATACTGGTAATGAACCAACCTTCGAAGCCAGGAGTCGACGAGAAGTGTTTGATATTTCTCTTGTCACCGACTCTCTTAACCAATAAATTCTAGACTAGAAGGTATCGGCTGAACATTCTTTCTCCGATCACCGGTACATACAATTCAGATTCGATGACAAGCCCCCTCGCCAATCATATAGAAATCATAGGAAGACTGACTGGCGTAACGTTCAAACACTATTCAAACGTATACTCTGATCTTAAAATCCTCCCCCCCCCCCCTAGCAGTTATGAACTTGACAAGATCAAGTTACTCATCTGTGCTTTTAATAAAGCGCTTTCTGCCTTCTGTCCTGTCATTTGTCCAAAAGGCAAGAAGAGACCACATTGCTGGACCTCGCTACTAGATTAGAAGCTGACTGGGACATCTGGGAAAACATCTCTCAAACTTTATAAAAGAGAATTAAGGAAAGCCAAGCGCTCTTCTTGGAGACTCTTCTGTGATAAAATAGAAGAATCTTCTGAGGCGTCTAGGCTAAGAAAAATCCTTGCATCCGATCCAATAATGTCGAGCTACCTGAAAAAGGCAGCTGGCTCGTGGATTACTTCAAACGAAGAATCGTTTAATCTGTTTTTAGATACCCGCTGCACGGGAAGCACCCATGTGCCAATAAATATCGGCCTTGATAGGGCTGATACTCGTACAACTATCTCCAACGATCTGATAAATAAGGACAAACTGCTTTGGGCGCTACAAAATGGCATAATTCCAGCCGAGCTGCAAAGGACTTCGGATATTATCCTTCCTTTGCTGGAAACATTTCTAAAGAGTTGTCTCGATCTGGTCCATATTCCAATTTTATGGAGAGAAGTAAACGTGGTTTTTATACCCAAAGCCGGAAAATGCTCGCATGTTAGTCCAAATGATATCAGACCAATCAGTCTTTTATCATTCCTTTTAAAGAAACTGGAAAGACTGATCGTTATCTACATACGCACACGCCTTGACAAAAGACTCGTGTCTACAGGTCAGCACGCATATTGTAAAGGCAAGTCTGTAGAAATAGATATGCACACACTGCTACGATCTATTGAACATTCCCTTCACCACAAGGAGTACACAATGATGGTATTTCTTGACAGTGAATGCGCTTTTAACAACGTCAACACATCTGCGACTAAGGATGCGCTGTCGACTTTGAGGGTGGACGAATCGCTTCGCCAATTGAATAATCTGCTGGTCACAAGTACGATTATTAATTCGAAGCTGGGCGTGTCTTCTGCCAGAAGATCTGTCTGCAGAGAAACCCCACAAGGTGGAATCCTGTACCACCTTCTATGGAACTTAGCGGTGAATGAACTGCTAGTATGCCTATGCTGGTGAGGGCTGCAGAGTTATCGCTTATGTGGATGACGTTGCTATTGCCGTCTCAGGAAAATACCGGAATACCTTAAAGGAAATCCTGCAAAATGCTCGCAACAAGCTAACTTGCTGGGCAGCCGCACGATAGTTATAAGGAACGATTTGCCTGATTCTGTGTTTCCGCATTTTTATGATCTGCAGTCGTTTAAGACACGCGTTTATAGACATCTCATCTTTTCCTCTCCCTAATTTTCTAACGCCCACGCTGTGCTAAGCATTATAAAGGTGCCAACCCCTTTAGCGTGTGTACATTATAAAAAAAAAAAAATCGCTGTGGTGTGGTAAATCCTCACAAGACTGAGTGTGTGAGCTTAGCATAACCGAACCTTACCTCGACATTGATGTGTGGAATGCTTATTACTTTATAATAAGTATATAAAAAGTCAATTGTTTATTTACAACATTTAGAGAAATATTGATTCGTCAGTTACTAAATATTCGTTAGTAACTAAATTCAGTTACTAAATATTCCTTTTTTAATTTACGCACGCAAAAAGGGATTCGCACCCTTATTATGTTCGGCAAAATGCTTGGCACAGCGTGGGCGTTAGGGAAAAGGAGAAGAAGAGAGGAGATGTCTATGAGCTTGTGTCTTGAATGTCTGTGGATCATAGTGATGTGGAAAGACAGAGCTTGGCAGAGCATTCCACATACGTGTTGTACGGCTGAAGAACGAATCCCTGAATTTAACTGTACGTCCGAAGATGGGCTTAAGGGTAAACTGATGTGCATTTAGAGCGCCACGAGTATTGCGGTTGAATACAAGGAGAGGTGGCATGCATCTGGCTATTTCTCTTGAGCACCGCTGGTGGAAGAAGCGATAAAACAGTGTCAAGCAAGAGACGTTCCTGCGGTGTTTAAGCGAATCAATTGATTTCGCAATGTTTTCGTCACCGATATGTTTTATCCCGCGGATTTGTATTCTATCTAGCTGATGCAAGGTAGTTTTAGGCGCACCAGACCAGATATGACAATTGTACTCAAGTTTAGGGCGAATAAAGGCCTTGTAGATAGTAGCCAGGTCAGAGGGAGTGAAGAATTTCTTGCACCGGGTTAGAAAACCTAAACATTTCGCAGCATTTTTGGCGACGGTAAATATGTGGGCATTCCAACGAAGCTTGTCGTTGACACACATACCCAGAATTGCGAGATTTTAAGTTTCCTCGATGCAAGTGCCATTCATGGATAATGGCATGGGATTTGGGATACGCTTGGACGACAGGAGACAGCATTGGGTTTTGGAAGCGTTAAATTCTACTCGATTGTTTTCTCCCCATTTTATTATACTGTCTAGGTCAGAGTTTAACGTGCTTAACATACGAAGCTGTTTGAGTTCCACATGAGAGGTGGAGGGACGTTCCTCAAACTTATATGAGAAGCTGAGAGTGCTGTCGTCAGCGAAAGAGTGAATTGGATTAGAAGTCACAGATAAGAGATCATTAATAAAAATGAGAAAGAGTGTCGGGGACAGAACAGAGCCCTGGCGAACGCCAGCATTTATGTGGTGTATTTCAGACTTGAAACCGTCTAAAACAACTTGAATTGAGCGGTCCAAAAGATAGCTTCTAATCCAATGAAGTAATTTATCATCAACACCATAAGCACGCATTTTACACAAAAGAGCTTGATGCCAAACTCTGTCAAATACCTTCGAAATATCCAGTGCAACAGCTTTACTTTCACCAAAATGATGCAAAGATCGGTTCCACTGTTCGGTGAGATATACCATCAAATCACCAGTAGAACGTTGCCCACGAAATCCATACTGCCGGTCACTAAGGATTTCGTTGGTTTCAAGATATTTCTTAAGCTGATAATTGATCAGTGTTTCCATGACCTTGGAAAGAATGGATGTAAGTGCTATGGGTCGGTACGAAGAAGGAGACGACGGCTCGCCTTTTTGGGTATTGGCTGGACAAATGCAGTTTTCCAACTTCTCGGGAAGAGTCCAGAAGAGTAGGATAGATGGAAAAGCTTACGCAATGGTAATGCCAGCTTGGAAGAACACCTCTTCAGAACTAGTGGAGAAATACCATCTGGCCCAGCGGATTTGTGAGTGTTGAGATCATTTAAAACTCTAGCAACTGCACGAGTACGAAAAAATATCTGTCCCATAGAGTGTTCAATATTCTGAGGTGCAGGAGGCGGCAATGCACAATCTGGAAGCGTAGAGCTAGCTGCGAAATGCGCCGCAAACAGATTTGCCTTGTCTATAGAGCTGACAACTGGAATGTCATTATAAATGAGCGTTGGAATCGACGACGAGGCTGTATTTTTGATTCTTTTCACGAAAGACCAAAAATTTTTACTACCTTTGGGACATTGTAGTATTTTTTGCCTTAATTTTCGGTCGTAGGCGAATTTGACTCGCCGATTCATTTCTTGCTGGTTTAAACTTTTTTCGGTTTTCCTCGGTAGGATTTGCTTTGTAAAACCGAAAGCATACCTCTCTAATCCTAGAAGCCTCTTTACAGCTCAAGTCATACCATCCATCTTCCTTTGATTTAATAGATTTATTCCTGAAAGGGATAAACTTTTTCATACCAATAAGAATGATGTTTGTGATTGCATCAGCGGCGGCATCCACGTTGCTATCACGAAAAAATAGCGACCAGTTAGTTCTCCCAAAGAAGTTGTTAAGGCCGTCCCAATTGGCTTTCTCGTAATGCCATACTATTTTTTTGGGAGTTTTTTCTCTAACTACGTGGTTTATTAACGAGAAATTAGCTGATACAATACAATGGTCAGACGAGCCTAGAGGCGATAATACATTTACGGAGTATTTCTCAGGACGAGAGGTAAGGAACAAGTCAAGGGTGTTAGCGGAATGATATGCAATGTCAGGTATTCGGGTAGGCTCATTTACAAGCTGAGTAAGGTGATTGAACTCAGCAAATAACTCAACACACCTTCCTTCGGGTGTTATCTGGCCAGAATGGCGAAGCCACCCAGAATTGTGTACATTAAAATCGCCCGCAATAACGATTTCATGCTTTTTATCAATTCTTAAGATTGAATCAGTCAGTGCATCAAACTCAATCTGAGTTGAAACACTGTCTAAGTTGGGGCTTCTGTAAAGGAAACAGTAGTAGATGTTGCGCTCTTGTACCTTAACTTTGAGCCAAATGAAATTGAATTCCGGTTTGGAACTTTGGCTAAATTGAGGCAAAAGCTGAAACGCAACATCACTCCGGACATAGATTGCGAGTCCGCGTCGAGAGAAAAATAATGGCACCAAGCTATACCCAGGCAGATTAAATTCCGAAACATCGGAATTATCAAACACCTGAGTTTCACTCAGTGCCAAAATTGCTGGCCTGTGGACATGTACATAATTAAACACAGCGAAATAATTCGTTCTCAGCCCACGTGTGTTGCTGAGATCCACTCTGAAATCACACCTAACTACAAAAACACAACTTACTGCTTCCTTTAACCGAATTGAGAAGAGTATGTCTCAATTTGGATTATCAACACAAATTGTTGCCAGTGTTATGCCTTCACAACAAAATGAGTTAATCACCAAAAGAAACAAACACTCACAATCCGATATATAATTGCAAAAGAATTAAATTATCACATTGTGTATGCAAGCATACAACAACATAATTCTCCAATTTCTTTTGTTTAGCTGTTGAGGATGGGACGAACGGACACCACACACTGCACTTTGCACTTTGTGAACGAGCGAACGCGCAAGCTGTATTTTAAGCGGCACTTTGTTTTAATTTTTTTTTCTTTGCGCCAACACAATACTATATTTTTATGCTGTTCTTTTTTTATATGTTAACAACGCGCGTGCTGAAGTGAATTGAATAATCTGCTGCACACAAGTACGATTATTAATTCGAAGCTGGGCGTGTCTTCTGCCAGAAGATCTGTCTGCAGAGAAACCCCACAAGGTGGAATCCTGTGCCACCTTCTATGGAACTTAGCGGTGAATGAACTGCTAGTATGCCTATGCTGGTGAGGGCTGCAGAGTTATCGATTATGTGGATGACGTTGCTATTGCCGTCTCAGGAAAATACCCGAATACCTTAAAGGAAATCCTGCAAAATGCTCGCAACAAGCTAACTTGCTGGGCAGCCGCACGATAGTTATAAGGAACGATTTGCCTGATTCTGTGTTTCCGCATTTTTATGATCTACAGTCGTTTAAGACACGCGTTTATAGACATCTCATCTTTTCCTCTCCCTAATTTTCTAACGCCCACGCTGTGCTAAGCATTATAAAGGTGCCAACCCCTTTAGCGTGTGTACATTATAAAAAAAAACAAAAAAACTCGCTGTGGTGTGGTAAATCCTCACAAGACTAAGCGTGTGAGCTTAGCATAACCGAACCTTACCTCGACATTGCTGTGTGGAATGCTTATTACTTTATAATAAGTATATAAAAAGTCAATTGTTTATTTACAACATTTAGAGAAATATTGATTCGTCAGTTACTAAATATTCGTTAGTAACTAAATTCAGTTACTAAATATTCCTAAATTAAATTTCTGTATGCATGTACAAAAAAGAGCAGGGTAGGCTGTGTCGAAGACACGGCCGTGGGTTTTGAAAAATTAATTTTAATCGACCATTTAAATTTTTTCTTTGTTAGAGCCCTGTTAACTTTAACAACAAATTCAGATGCACTCGATATACATGCAAATAAATACAAGATGCATTTTGACGGATACGTTTATTTTTTTTTTACGCAATGCAAAAGCATCATACGGTTTTACGAGACGCAGGCTTTAATTTTGTTAAAAAAAAAACTAACTTATAATGGTTAGAATCTTCCATGTAAATTCTTTAACCTGAGGCCATATCACTTCCATATTTGTAAAGAAAGTGTTGTCATCATATAATCATTATATACAAAAGTGTATTTGTGGAAAAGTACCGTATGGTACTGAAAGGATATTTCAGAGTCATTATTCTATAAACAATGAGAAATGAACCGTACATTAAAGATTATTGTTTGATTTTGTATTAGTATACAGTCAGTACAATTATAAGCATAGTTAATTTAATAAAAAGTGAATGGCGAACCGTCTGTTATATAAAGATAGAAGACGAACAGAATGTTAAAAAAAGCCGAAAGGGAACAAGCAGGCAATAAACTAACAGAAACTGTTACTCATAACCTTCTATACAGAATGCCCAACTGTTTAAGAATACATGCTTAAAAGAGAACAAGAGAGCTAAATCCATATAAAAATTTCCTGTTTCTTTCTCGTTTCGTTTCTCGCTCTTTTTCCCTTCACTACACAATCCAACATGAACTATACTGCCACGCATAATTTTCTTTACAGAAAGCCCAACTGTTTTGCTTTTTAAGAAAACATGCTTAAAAGAAAACAAGAGAACTAAATCCATAGAAAAAGCGAGTAAGCAGAGCACCGAAGGGGACTTTCGAGCTTCAATACAATTACTAGTACTACACATATTATTAGCCGTAAAGAGAGAGAGAGAGGGAGATTGAGTTGGTGGGGAAGTGGTATGGCATGGAAATAGAAGTATGCATCAAAATGTTTTTCGCTTTGAACGCGCAGACACGATATTCGCCACTAACATCGTTTTATCTGGTTCTCTCTTTATTATGTAATTTGATGGAAGAGTTATTAACTCTTCGTAATATTGGAGTGATTAAACAAAAGACAAGCCAAAAGAAAAGGAAATGGTAGCAACAGCAACGTCGCTTTTAACTTGTAAATGGTAAATGGATCATTGATGGAGAACTTCGATCACGACTGATGCACATATTAATGGTATCTTACGATACTTATAGTAGTATTTTTTTTTCTGTTAATCGACCAAACACGAGAGCACTGTATCATTTTATGCAATGTTGATAGAACGAGCAGAGCAGAGCACTGATAGAAAATGAACAGAGACTATACTATCACTAAGGCTGCGGTAAAGAATTAAGGAGTTACGCAGCTTGTTATTCTTTTCGATTAGTATATTATTCAATAACTGGGGATTTTAACTGTAGATCTTTAAATGTTTTAAATGACGAAGGTTGAATTATATTGAAAGGAATAATTGGTTTATTAATAATGAGAATTGTTAGCGGAAGAATATTAAATTGATTAATTTTTCCAACACCAATTATAATTAGTTCAGAAAAATTGGCAGGCAGTCGGTATGCACGAAATTGCGGCTACATTTTAAGCCGACTTACAGTCTGCTTGTAGGGCGACAATTTGATATTTACATTTTGCTATTTACATCAAACTTAAAGTGGCTGCGTAAGCTGCGCAGTCGATTTTTCTTTACTGCATTGGCTGGAGAAGTGAATTTTTGACCAACATGCAGCATAAACTGTGCAGCGGCTGAATTCTTGACCGCTCAAGCTGTGAGCTTGATTGAATACCATACATCATCATCAATCACCTCAAATACAACAGAATAAATAATTTATAAGCTGATCTAAATGTTCATAACAATTTATTGTGAGGTGGGTGCATATTGGATTTGCATATCACTGCCCAAACACAGTAATGCAGTTGCGTCGATAGTAGTAGGATAAGTAAGAGCTGTTAAAAAAATGAGTGCATGTAATCTTTACGCGCGGTTGGAGTGAAATTTCTTTGACGTGGTGTCCAATATTATGATTAAATTAAAAGGCACGAGTCGCTTGAGAAATTGCTTAGTTCTCGAAATTCCAGACCATAACGATCATATTCCGGAATTTCCATAGGAAGAATCGCATCTTAGTCCTACATTCCGAATTTCATGCGAATCACTTGGGAAATGTTCCTTAGTTCCCAAAGTACTGATATTTAACAGTGATCACAACAGTGGGACATTTAACAGTGTCTCACTTCTGTTGATCACAACAGTGTATGTATTTAACTTTTTGAAAATGTACCCCATTAAACCTTGTAGTGAGACGTTGTCACGTCAAAAACTTTTCTGGCAGAACTCCAATGGTTTCAACTTCTTCAATTTGGAACGTACCCAGTGATGGTACTGCAAGCAATTCACAGTAGCATTATTTAGCAAAATTGCTATTTCCAGAAAATTACATACGGAAGCCATATTTTCTACGGTGTAAAGAATGTGCGAAAAGCAAGAGGAGGAAGGAAACTTAATTTTAATGCAAAAGTTGGGATACACACGTCACCCCCATTATGCGCAGGTAAATGCTTCGAAGACTGACATAATAACATGATCTAACACAATCCGTAACTAAGCAAAGAATGAATATTTTTATTGAACTGTTTTTTGTTTTTAAGAAAGAAATTTATTTTTATTTTTGTAATACTGTATAATAGGATGTTTATAAATAAATGAAACAAAATATTTAAAAAAATTTGTACTCATGATTTTCAGGTTATATCGTCAAGAAAAAATAGTAAAATGCTAGAGTATCCAATCTGACAATTAATTAATTAATTTTTTTAATTAAACCCGATTGTACTGTATTTTTTATGACCATAGATATCTAAATTTCAGAAAAAATCTAAGGGTCTAAATGCGAACTTTCGCCGATTTGCGACTGTCCGCGAAACGGTTAGAACATTCACTACAAATAAATTAACTTGGAATCACCTCTAATAAAAGAAGTTAAAATGAACTAATTTTGTCAAAAATATAAGAAGAACTGTAATTTTACACAACTGTATCGAATTCAAAAAATTAATAGAAGGAACTTGTTTAATAAAATTTTAAAATTTTTATGTAGAAATAGAAAATAAAATAAAAAAAGATGCGTATCAGCTCCGATGCGCGACTGGAGTTTAATCCTTAAAAATTGTCATATATAACACGCGCCACACGCGTCAGAAATTACGTAATCGCTAGTCGACCCAATTTTTCTCATCAAATGCTGTGTGAGATATAGCATCTGAATAGATTTCAGCTCCCTAGGTCGTGTAAAAGGTCAAAAACTAACGACTTCACTTTTTGTTAACGCGTAACACGTTAACCCCCGATTTCACTCCCCAAAAAATGTTTTGTGTAATTTTTAAACTCAAAAAAATTACGATGTAAGAATTAAAGATAATATGATACTACCGGACCTACTTGTATCTGTAAAGAAAGACACTATGAATACAAAATCGAATTCGATATTGTTCATTTACAGAATATTGAAAATAATAGAAAGGACATTGTCGAAATCACTAAAAACAATTACCCGAAAAACAATTTTCATTATTGTCGTCTTTTTGCTTTAAAAACACGGTCATAGAAATACCTTCGTCGGAGCCTAGAGCTAACGGTGGGGATGTTACAGCAAACCCCTTCATTTCATTCCATTCCATAAACTCTAAAATTCTTAATAACTGGGTGCTCCAAATATCGCAAACAATTATTAAGAATTCTATCTAAACAGGTTTCGCCAGATTTAGTCCAAAGAAACAAATGCTCGCTTCCATTTAATTCTTTCTTACACCAATTTCGAGAAGTGCTGACTATCGCAGCGCAACACATAGATACAAGCAGGTACAATTATATGTAACTAGTAGTTAAGTATATAATAACCAAAGGCCAAAACAGAGTTCCATTGATTGACAATGACAATGACAATAAAAGGAAGTTCTAATAAAACTTTTGAAACGCGAGTTTTGTATTCCTTTGTGGTGGTAAAAATAATTATTTTTTTATTCGAAGTTACTTCGGATTACAGTTCTGATATACTGCATATAGGCCACATTTTCAAATACCACATTCATCCATTGGATATACCGAATTTGTAAAAAAAAAAAAATTACATACCTTTCACCCAATAGACTTTTAACTTTATGTATAAAGCAAACAATCCTTGACTTCCATATTTGCAGCTGATTCAGCAATGTGTTGATTAGATTAGATTTAATCTTTAATCACTTTGCGCAGTGTTTGTGTCCTTTTCCTGCATGCTGCAGTTGTGACCGGCGACGAACCAACAAAGAAACATATCACTGAGGGAAATCCAGTTAGCAGTTTCGAAGAAACAAATTTCTCAACTGCTACAAGTGCACGCAAACACAACATAATAATAGGCACCCTTCTCATTGCAAGCGGGATCGTAGTCCGCTTCCATTTTCGTGATTCGTACATCATCAAACAAGTTGTTATCCATTTTTAAGTTTATTTAAACAAATGTAATTATGTGGAACATTATTACGGAAGGCACTGTAACATGATTTACCAGACTTGCGACTTTGTTGCTAGCAGATAACCTAGAAACCGGCAAAATGTAAAATCTGGTCGTGCTTCCAATTTTGCATTTGCATTTAAAACTTGACATTGGATGTTAATAACTTCTTTCGAATTTTGCAACTGAGAATACATGATATTAAAAAAAACAAACATTTTCAGCGTTGTTTTAATTTTAATAAACACAACTCGATATGGCCGTTTGACACTGCAAGCACTTTTTATAAATTGATTTGATTAGCAATACGAAATCACAACATTCGCATTTCAATGATGCTCACAATTAAAAAACACAATAAATTAATGACGCTTCCGAATTGAACTCACAAGGAAAAAAATATGCCGATTCTGCATTTTCTGCTGTTATTCGCCTATTCGGGTCCCGGTTCGCATTTCGCAATTTCGCCATGTCCAGTGAATGCGAAATGCAAATCGACCAACTGTTACATAAAAACTAAAGCATGGGTTATACTATAACAACCAGTATAATCTTAAAAGCAATGCCACATGTATAATATTAAATGAAATTCAAATTCAGTTAAATAAACGAATGTGACGCCACATGGGAATAATGGAATTATGCATGATTTTACAGTGACATTTTTTTTTTCATTTTCATTTACCATTGGTGCAAAAAAAGTAAAAAATAGCAACCGTAATAAAGAGGTGTTTCTTCGCGACGAGACATGACAGATATAGGTTCTCCTATTTACCATTAAAGTAGAATTTCTTTGTTAAAAATTTTTTTACATTTCTTTAACGAAAAATGCTGGATTTTTTTCTGATCAAATTTGACAGTTATAGTCTTATCCTAAATTTAAATGATGACTCATAGTAAAGATATGTAAAAAATGGGAAACAGTGAGTGAATATTGGCTGTTGTAGTTGCATATATGACATAAATAATTCAATGTGTTTTCTTAGGAACGTCGAATTTTAATTTGTTCCCTGAAAATCGAATCGAATCGAATCGATATTTTTATATTAACTAAATTGTAAAATTTGTAAATCTAATTAGTGTTCAAACAAAAAATACAATAATAATATTGATATTATTTGATAAATAGGCATTTTTCCTACTGTTTAAAATATCCTGAATTTTCTATATTTTGCTTACCAACTGAAACTGAAAACCGCAACCGAACCTTCCTATATTCCGCTATACCTAGAGATAGAATCATCCCAAGCAATTTCAAAAGAGGTAATATTTTTACTAGGTAAACTCATTAGTTCAGATTGATGCAATTTTAAAGAGACTTCTAAATGTATTTACAATTTCTGTAAAATGTTAACCTTGTTAAAACTAGGTTATTGCCACCGATATCGATTTTTAAAAGTAAAAATATAGAATTTACAATACAAATTAGAACTAAAAAGCTAAGTATTAGGAACAAAAAGCGACATTTATTATTGCAAATGTATTGCATTATTAATTGAGTTTGTTCTCAATTAAAAAAATTTCGTTGAATATAGCGCCATCTATCATGAGCAAAAAAAAATAAAAAATCATCATATTTTTGACATACATACTATCTTAATCCGAAAAAAACAATGGAAGTTTGTACTTCAGATTTCTAACTTTGCCCCAAAAACACTATCGATAAGTGGGTGCACGGGGTGGCGCTCATTTCAGCACTAATGAATAACTCCCGTGTACATAAATATTACCTGTTTTTTCGATTCCCAATAATATAGCCTTAAATAACTCAAATTTTAATAATAATAATATTCGGCGCGACAGACCATTCCGGTCCACGGCATAGCTTCTCGCGACCATTTGTGTGGTGCATTTATATTTTTGGACACAAATGGAAGGGACCTACAATTTAATTGAGAAGCTTTCCGCGACAAGTTATTGCTCTCGAAACGTTTGTCACCCATTCGCGAGAGGTGGGACACCGTGAAAAATACTTTTGGTGTTACTGGGATTCGAACCACGAACCTCCTGCTCAGTAGCCACGCGCATTTCCACTGAGTCACGGCGCTATATAAATAAAAAACAATTGCCACACTTGAGAACGGCTCGAACGATTTTTTTTGTTATTTTCATAATAAATGTCAGGACAAAGTTTGTATATATATAAAAACATTAAAAATGGTATTTTTTAAATAATTTAACACACGCGTTTAAATTCGAAAATCTAAAAATAGCTTTGAGTGTTTTTAAGTACTACTTTCACATTTTGTTATACTTTCAAGTTCAGCAAAGAATAGTTTTAATATTTTATTATTATTAATTTGTACCTCTATCACATTATTTACATTTTTGACAGCTTACAATTATGACAAACTTGATTTAAATTATTTAATATTTTTTGTCGTCAAACTACAAAAATAATTTTTAAATTTCACTTTAATGTGATCTCTGTGTTGATAAAAAATGCCGATTGGCTGTCATGTTTTCAATTTGACACAAACGAACAAAAAATCTAGCAAAATTTTTGAGACAAATCGAATTTATCACAAATGTCGTTAACTTCAGTAAAAAAAACGCATAAAAAATTAAAAGTGTTGCTGCTTTATTTTCCTCAATATAAATCAATAATTTAAATAAATTTCTAAAAAAGCAAATTTTTACATTATAAATTTAATAAAAACACTAGATTCCCTATGAAAATACAGAAATAAATATGAGCGTGTTTATTTTTTGTTTTTCGACAGCAATAAAAGGGCATCAAAATACACGATTACAAATAATACTCGTGCTAGAGGCATTGTGTAAAATAAAAATTTACTTTAACCGACTCAACGTAGTACATACAAGTCCAGTGTAAACAAGTCACATATGCGTTGTGTCAATGCAAACCGAAGCATCACCTATTTACAAAATATTCGTTCAGCTATCAGCTACGTACTTCTATTGCCATAACAGATTTAGTAGTTTTAACTTATTTAAATTAAAATGTGTCAACCGTGTATGAAAAAAACTCAATTATATTTAATGAGTATAAATTGATCCACCTTCTGTAAAATATGGCTACGCTCATAAAAATAGTATGGCTGTGTAGAACTAATATCCCCTTTCATTTAATACCAACATTTATACCTGCCCCCTTTAAACACGCCCACTATTGAACTTTTATGGAAAAGTCTGTTTCTTGACTCTAAGTCTGCCGAAGTGAGTTTGTTGAACTTTTTTTTTTTTTTTAACGAACGGTATTTTTATTGTCTTTTATATGATACCAATTAACCCCCATACTTCCTTCGCGTCACTGTGAAAACGCACTTTTCTGAAAATAAATCAATCTTTAGAAGTCCCGCTCTAAAAAAGGGGGGGGGGGGCGTTTGCCCAAAACCAAATGGCGATTTTTGAGAACTGCTCCATGGAAGCTTTCGGGAGAGATGTGTTCCAAAGCCGTAACCCTTTGTATGCCCTAACCCTTTGTATGCTATACTGTCATTTTGATGAAATGAAATGCCACGCCCTTAAAAATGGCATGGCTGTGTCGGTAATTTTGCATCTTCATTTGATACCTATTAACCCCCTATTAACCTATTAACTTCCTTTGCGTCACTGAGAAAAACGCACTTTTCTGAAAATAAATGCAATCTTTAGAAGCCCTTCTCTCAGAAAGAGGGCGTTTGCCCCAAACCAGATGGTGATTTTCGAGAACTGCTCCATAGGAGCTTGCAAGAGCCCAAGAACCCAAAGCCATACTGTCATTTTCATTTAAAAAAATATTTTTGTATGAAAAAAACTCATTGATATGATATACCACTCAATCAAATGAAACCGCACCTAAACCAAAAACAAATTGATACACCTTCCATTAAAATTGGGCCACGATCATAAAAATAGAACGGCTGTGTAGAACTATTATTCACCTTTAATTTAATACCAACATTTATACCTGCCTCCTTTAAACACGCCCACTATTGAACTTATATGGCTACGCTCATAAAAATAGTATGGCTGTGTAGAACTAATATCCCCTTTCATTTAATACCAGCATTTAGACCCGTCCACTATAAACACGCCCACTATTGAACTTTTGTGTAAAAGTTAGATTTTTGACTCTAAGTATGCCGAATTGGATTTGATTGGCTTTTTTTTAAAAGAACGGTAATTTTATTACCTTTCATATGGAACCAATTAACTCATAAATCCCCTACAAACTACTTAGAAAACTACATTTTTCAAAATAATACTCAAAACTTTGGAAGCCCCCCCCCCATAATGGGGGTTTTCAACACACCACGCCTACTTTTTTGGTGTGTGGGTGGTGGGGGGGGTCTTGGCAAGTGGTCGAAATACCGTTGTACGCTATACTGCATATTTACCTTATTATCAAGTATAACTTTTAATTCGTATTATTTTGTGAAATTGCATTTTTTTGTCAAAAGAAAACTACACGCCACCAAAATGTCGAACCTTCGACGGCCGAAACAGTACAGCACTGATATTAGAAAGGAGCAGCAGTAACGTTGTGTCGTTGTGCCATTTTGAAGAACAGCATGCGAGTAAACACTTCATAGAGTAAGAGAGACATACAGAGTGACGTTCGCGAATAGTATTATTTTGTGTTAGTGGAATAGTTTTGTGAACGAATTCATTTGCAGCAAGCGTTTATACGTGACACGTCATGAAGCCGCTTGAAACTTTTCGGCTTTGGTTTGATTCGATTACTTTGGCTTTTACAATTTTAATTTTAATTAAATTTACCGATAGACATGTTACATATAATTTACAAAAGAGATTAGTATGAAATTAATGGCGAATATATAGTATAGCGATTAATATAATCTGCTCCACCGCCACGACCCCACCGCCCACTGCCTAAAAATGTTAACAGGACTTTAGGAGGGAGCGGTTTTCATAGCTTTGAGTTTTTTTTTTAAATTTAATTTTCTCAGTGGTCTGAAGGAGGTTTGAAGGTTAATAGGTGTCATATAAAGGATAATAAAACTACCGTCCATTAAAAAAAAAATGGGGCCAATCGAACCACTCTCAACAGAGTTAAAGTAAAAAAACTGCCTTTTTGTAAAAGCTCAACAGTGGGCGTGTTTAGAAGAGGGCGGGCCTACATTTTGGTATTAAATTGAAGGTGAAAATTAGTTCTACACAGACATACTAGTTTTATATGCCCCAAATTTTAACACTAAGTAGACCAATTTGTATTTAGTTTATGTGGTATTTTATACAATTGAGTGGTTTATCATATGGTTGAGTTTTTCCCATACAACAAGATGTGTTATATAGCAAACTACGGTATAGCGATTAAAGAGTTAAGACGCCCCTCAAGTGAAAGCCCTTATTGAGAAAAACCGCCATCTTGCCAGTGGTGAAGCCCCCGTTATGAGGTAGGAGCGTGTTTTTGCAATTGTTACTACTTTATCGGTGGTGAGGAGAAAATTTAGTACGGAATCCAAAATAATTTTGTTTTGAGATTTTGAGTTACATTATTGGTCACATTATTGTGTCACATTTTTGAATTTAAGGACTAAATCATTTCTCAACCGATTTGTATGAAATACGCGTATGGCCATTTGTGGGTCTTTTGTAGAGTCTTTTGGGGAGTTTATTGGGGAGTCTTTTGAGGGTCTTTTGGGGGTCTTTTGAAAGTCTTTTGGTGGTCTTTGAGGAGTCTTTTGAAGGTCTTTTAGGGAGTTTTTAGGGGTCTTTTGAGGGTATTTTTGCGAACTTTTGGAGATACCTATGAATGTCTTTTGGGATTTTTTTGAAGGTCTTTAAGGGTCTTCTGGGAATCTTTTGGGGGTATTTTGGGAAATTTTTGAGGGTTTTTTGCTTCACAAAGTCAATGAAATTTCACTTCAACCGCGCGTAAATGTTACACGCACTGTTTTTTTATGTCATAGTATTCGGAAAGATAATTTAACTTTCAAAATTCAGATATGCGTTTTTTTTCATTCTCCGAGAAAAATTTGTTTCTGTGAGTTGTTTTTATTTACTCTCCGATAATTTTCGGATCTGATCTTTTTGCTCTGAAAAAATAAAATGTTTTTTGACAGCTGTAGTTGCTTGTTTCTTCAAACATGAGTCATGTCGATTAGTATATAGCATTCAGGTGAGAAATAAAACTTTTTCCTGATACTAAAAAAAAGAAAAAGCAGATAATTTTTTTTATCTGACAGATCTGATTTAACAGATTTATCGGATATGTAATTTCTCTGCTCTATCAGATTTCTCAGACGCAAAAAAAACATGCCCAAATTATACTTCTATAATCGGTGTAAACGTGTTGGGTTCAATATCCTTAAAGCAATGACAGACTATCGAGCCTGACTGAAGATCATAACTGATGTCAAAGTGGTTTGATTAGAAGGGTGGTTTGACAATCAAGCTCTAATTTTCAAAGAGGAAAGATGGACAACCAATAAAAAAAAACTTGTTTGTTGGTAATTCTTGCGTTGCCTTGTATTTTTTCATTATTTCCACCAATTTGCGATGGACATAATTTTTTCCACGCATGACATATTCGGGGCTCGTTATGTCCTACAATCATTGGTTATTTTCACAAACGCACACAAATGCTTCTAAAAATATCACCCATGTCCATAACACGCTTTCACGTTAAAAATTACAGCGGACTGACGAATTTGTGTACACATTATCGAACATAAACAAACATAGCCGTTGATTGACAGTCAACCACAAAATTTTTTGATAGCGATCAGTTACGAATGTCAGTCAGTCAGGCGTTCACACTATCAGTTTTGAGAGATGTCGATCAAAACTTACAGTCAACTACGATAGTCTGTCAGCCGCTTAATAATACACTTTTACACCTTCGCATTTTGACATATTCGGGTTTCAGAACAGAAAAAATGGAATACGAATTGGAATAAACTATATTATGAAAGGTTTAACTGCTGAATGAGCTGTTGGGCAACGTGGGTGCTATCCCAAAAGAAGCAACTGCTACAGCAATTTAGGATCTCGCACGAACAGTGGCCAAAATCAATGACAAGGAATGTCTTTCCAGTTCCACCGGGCACATAAAAGTTGAATCAATAGGGGCGTGATGAGAACTATGTGGGCCCAAGTATTGGTGTCAAATGAAAAGTGAAAATGAGCTCTTCACAGCCAAGGCATTTTTATGGTCGTGGCCCCATTTTAACCAAAGAAGGATTTCTCCTTCTCCCTACAAAAACAGGTATTATATAGCAAACGACGATATAGCTTTTTCTGTGTAAGGGCAGACCACAAAAACCGCCATCTTGTTTTTGGGGAAACGCTCCCCTTAAGAAGAAGGGAAAAAACTCAATCATTTGATATATCAGCATAGGCTACATCAATTTAGGAGCTCGCACAAATAGTGGCCAAAATCAATGACATGAGGAATGTCTTTCCAGTTCCACCGGGCACATAAAAGTTGAATCAGTAGGGGGCGTGAATATAAGTGAGTGGGCCTAAGTATTGGTGTCAAATGAAAAGTGAAAATTAGCTCTTCACAGCAACGGTATATTTATGGGCGTGGCCCAATTTTAACGAAAGAAGGATACAATTTTATTGCGTTTATGTGGTATTTCCTGTAATTATGCTTCTCCCCTACAAAAACAGGGATTATATAGAAAACGACGATATAGCTTTTTCTTGGTAAGGACAGACCACGAAAACCCCCATCTTGTTTGGGGAAACGCTCCCCCTAAGAAAGAAAAAAAACTCAATCATTTGATATATCACTCAATTATATGAAATACCAAATGAACCAAATAAAAATTGATTCTATAACTAGTTTTCACCTTTTATTTGCCAACAATACTTACAATTTATTAAAAAGTCAGTTTTTGGACTCTAGCTCTGTCGAAGAGCGAAGGGATTTTTTTTAAATTAAAGGTATTTTTATTACCTCGCAATTGGTACCAGTTAACCCCAAAACCTCCTTGAAAGCAATTAGAGAAATGCATTTAAAAAAAAACTCAAATTTTGGAAGCCCCTCCACCTCTAAGGGGGTGTTTCCCCAACGCTCCACCCACATTTATGGGCGGAGGGTGATGTGGGTTTCGGTGGGTAAAGGGGAGGGGAACAATACCGATAAAAGCTATACCGTAGAAACGCCAGGAACTGTTTTACAGCATGACCGATACGGAATTTATTGCAATTTCGGAGGTGATCCGTCAAGACATCCTAGTTCACCGTGATAAGGTAAACGAGTTTACATATTGTGAGGAACAAAATTCTTGTGGCCGAATATTGTTCGCACAAAACAACAAGTAGGTACGAAAGGCAAGCGACAGCCCCAACAACATCACCCCACCGGATTAGCCAATCACATCGCAGCAAGTGACGTAAAATTTATAAAAGAGTATAAAAGGGGGAACCCGCAAACAGACGGGTTCTTCCTTTTTCGCCACTGCGCTGTAATGTAATGTTATACTGGCTCTAGTAGTAGAATGAAAAGAACCAAGAAAGACAAATCTTACTTCACGTTCACATACCGGATCAGCACTGCATTATACGAGTATGTCAATTTATTGTACCTCGCTTACACTGGTGTTTTAATGAAGAATAATTCCGTTCAATGAGTTGATCGCAGATAATTAGTTTCTAAAAAATATCCTGGAATAAAAAATGCTTACATATTTATTCTAAAATCTGATATATTTTCCAAGATATATAAGATAATAAAGAAGAAATTTAAAAGCAAAGAAAAAAAAGGAATTTTCGCTTTTCGTTTAGAAAATAAAATTTATTTATGGGGAATAAAAAAGTTTTTATTGATTTTTAAGTAAACTTAACTTAATGAAATATAAATTGAGTTCCACATCTCCCCACATCCCTTCAGATTACGCACTTCCCGAACGTATTCCCCCTCACCAAGACTATAGAATCGAAACTAATATCGGTTCTTTCCGCAAAATATCAATATTCAATGCGGAATTTGTTGTTGTTATGAAAAAATATGACAGCAGAACTGTCAAATTGAACGTCACATTTTTATTGCTGTTTTGAATACATCTGACAGCAGAACTGTCAAACTGAATATACAATTTTCGGTAAATTTTTCAAAAATGTTTTTATATTCAAACCTTGTCCTAAAAATTATTACGAAAACAAAAAAAAAATCTGCCAAATCGGTCGAGCCTTTCTCAAATGATTTTTAAGACTTTATTATTAGGAATAAAAAAAAGGGAGTTATTCATTAGAGCTAAAATGAGCGCCACCCCGTCCACCCACTTTTCGATAGTGTTTTGGGAGGAATGCTAGAAATTTAAAGTACAAACTACCATTGTTTTTTCGGATTTTTATAGTATGTCAAAAATATAAAAAAAATTTTTAATTTTTTTGCTCATGGCACTTTATTCAACGAATTTTTTTTTTAATTTTTTGAAAAACAACACAACTGATAATGCAATACATTTGCAATAATAAATGCCGCTTTTTGTTTTAATATTTAGCTTTTTGTTTTAATTCTAAGATTCTGTAAAATTGCATCAAATTTAACTAATGAATTTCCCACGTAAAACTATTACCTTTTTCTCGAAATTTTTTTGCTTGGGGTGTTTCTTTCTCTAGGTGTAAAGGAAAATAAAAAAGTTCGTATCCGGTTTTCAGTTTCAGTTTGTAAGCAAAATCTAGAAAATTAAAGAAATTGGAAACAGGAGGAAAAATGCCTATTTATAATATAATACAACAACCAATTCAAATTGATCAGCTCAATTTTTGATAATAATTTTGATCTATTTTTGCCAAAGAAATTCTACCTTAATGTTAATGGGAAAAACGTATTTCCGTCATGTGGTATATATTTTATAAAGAATGCGTCTTAATTACGGTTGTTAGTTTTTTTTTTTTCGTACCAATGGCAATTGAAAATGAAAAAATACTGTCACTGTAAGGTCGTGCATAATTCAATTGTTCTCTTGTGGCGTTTATGTTTGTTTATTTTACTGAATGTGGTTTTCGTTTAATATTATACATGTGGCACATCTTTTAATATTAAAATGGCTGTCATAGTAGCTTATATGTAACAGCTGTTCGATTTGCATTTTGCACTCACATGGCAAACAATTTGGACAAGCGTTGTATTTTTATATGCAAAGTTCGCGAAATTTCGAAATGCGAACCGAATAACAGCAGAACCGGTATATTTGTGTTGTGAGTACAGTTCGGACGCATCATTAATTTATTGTGTTTATTAATTGCAATCATTGAATTGCGTATATTTTTGTAATTTATTGTTATCACATTGATTTATAGCAAGTAGTTGGAGTATCAGGCGGCCATATCGAGTTGTGTTTATTAAAATTAAAACAACGCTGGAAATGTTTGTTTTTTGTAATATCTTGTATTCTCAGTTGCAAAATTTGAAAGAAGTTATTAACATCCAATGTCAAGTTTTAAATGCAAATGCAAAATTGGAAGCACCACCAGATTTTACATTTTGCCGGTTTTGAGGTTATCTGCTAGCAACAAAGTCGCAAGTCTGGTAAATCATGTTACAGTGCCTTCCGTAATAATGTTCCACATAATAACATTTGTTTAAATAAACTTAAAAATGGATAACAACTTGTTTGATGATGTACGAATCACGAAATGGGAAGTGGACTACGATCCCGCTTGCAATGAGAAGGGTGCCTATTATTATGTTGTGTTTGCGTGCACTTGTAGCAGTTGAGAAATTTGTTTCTTCGAAACTGCTAACTGGATTTCCCTCAGTGATATGTTTCTTTGTTGGTTCGTCGCCGGTCACAACTGCAGCATGCAGGAAAAGGACACAAAACTTAAATTGTTCGTTACACTGCGCAAAGTGATTAAATATTAAATCTAATCTAATCAACACATTGCTGAATCAGCTGCAAATATGGAAGTCAAGGATTGTTTGCTTTATACATAAAGTTAAAAGTCTATTGGGTGAAAGTTATGTAAATTTTTTTTTTACAAATTCGGTATATCCAATAGATGAATGTGGTATTTGAAAATGTGGCCTATATGCAGTATATCAGAAATGTAATCCGAAGTAACTTCGAATAAAAAAATAATTATTTTTACCACCACAAAGGAATACAAAACTCGCGTTTCAAAAGTTTTATTAGAACTTCCTTTTATTGTCATTGTCAATCAATGGAACTCTGTTTTGGCCTTTGGTTATTATATACTTAACTACTAGTTACATATAATTGTACCTGCTTGTATCTATGTGTTGCGCTGCGATAGTCAGCACTTCTCGACATTGGTGTAAGAAAGAATTAAATGGAAGCGAACATTTGTTTCTTTGGACTAAATCTGGCGAAACCTGTTCAGACAGAATTCTTAATAATTGTTTGCGATATTTGGAGCAACCAGTTATTAAGAATTTTAGAGTTTAGGGAATGGAATGAAATGAAGGGATTTGCTGTAACATCCCCACCGTTAGCTCTAGGCTCCGACGAAGGTATTTCTATGACCGGGTTTTTAAAGCAAAAAGACGACAATAATGAAAATTATTCTTCGGGTAATTGTTTTTAGTGATTTCGACAATGTCCTTTCTATTATTTTCAATATTCTGTAAATGAACATTATCCAAATCGATTTTTGTAGTTATAGTGTCTTCCTTTACAGATACAATTAGGTCCGGTAGTATCATATTGTTACGAATTTCAGGCTTTCGAGTTCGTTAAGGATTTTGCAATTAAAACACAATACAAGTTAATTAATTTACAAATAAAAATTTTAGTGAACAACAATAAAATTAATACAAGTTCACAATTTATAATGATGATTACTTTAAATGTGCACAAGAACACTTATGATTCTAGTACTTCACAATAAATAGCTTTATCACTTTACAAGAACTTTTACAACTGCACTGGGTAAATTCCAAACAACTAATCCATCTCACTTCGGCTTAACGCCTCTATTTATACTCAATCATAAGCTTCCGGAAACTTCTAATATTGTAGGCAGAAATATTCAGAAAATAGTACCCTTATTCCCTTATTTACAACTAACGGCACTTATATGATATGAGTCATCTTCTAAAAGTAGATTTCATGTTCAACCATGTTCTTTACAAAAACCGGGCAAACCGCATAAACCGGTTTGACAACTTGTTTGGCCAGTACACAATGATTCAAACTTGCAGGCGGTTACATTTCAAATAATCGAATAGTCTTAGCCTAAAAGTATGCTTCATATTTTTAGTATGCAGTATTTTCTTAATTCTAATTTTAGTATTTACTCTTGGTACATTGCGATTTATCTAGGATTCGAACCAACTCCTCTACTTTATTTACATAGCGATTCATCTTAGGATTATAATTCTATTATATGCGCTACTCACTACTTTTCGTAACAATATGATCTATTATTCTTATTTCGTAATTTTTTGGAGTTTACTCCTTAAGAATCGATTTTCATTTATAGAAAAAAAATTACACAAAACATTTTTTGGGGTGTGAAATCGAGTGTAACTGGTTACGCGTTAACAAAAAGTATTTTTGATATTCCGCATGTGACGCGTGTCGCGGGTCGTGTGTGGCGCGTTTAATGCATGGAAAAGTGGAACTGGTATATATCGGCTTCTACTAGCCAGAATTTGATGAAACTTGTTTTAAAACAATTGGGTAGCGCTCGACTTGCGATGACGTAATTTTAGATGTGTGGCGTGTTGCGCGTGTAAAAAAAAATAAAAAGAAAAAAAAAGCAGCAGGGTGATTTTATTGGTTTTGGCCAATTGTTTTAAGTGGCAGTAGCAGCTCCACGTTGTTCTGGTGTTGAAAGTAGGGCCTTTTAGTGCAAGTAGTGCGGCCTGGCTATCTGAGATCATGTAAATCTCAGTTCTTCTATATTTTCTTTTAGTGCATTCCAAGATGCAGGCTTCAAGTGCAATTGTTTCTGCCTGGAAAACGGTTGGGGAGTTACCTAGGGGTATTCGCAGTGTGGTTCTGGGTCCGAATACCCCTGCTGCTGTTCCTGTATCTGTTTTAGATCCGTCAGTGTACCAGATGGCTGCATGATGGGGGAGGTTATTGATGATATTTTCAACTTGATGACGTTCTGGAATTCTAACCAAGAAGTTCCTTTGGAAATCAGTTGTTTTCATCATTGAGTCTGATTGTAGGACAATACCATAATTCGAGTTAATTTTGGAAATGATGTTTGTATGTCCTGGTCTATTGGATTTAACCTGGTTGTGTATGTTGAGATTGGAGAGTCTTAAGCCAGCTTCACTTTTAATGTGTATGTGAAGTGGTGTCAGTCTTATAATCTTCTCAAGAGCTGTCGTAGGGCAGGTCTTTATGGCACCTATTGCACTAAGACAAATGAGTCTTTGTATCTTATTGAGTTTTGAGCGTGTCTTAGATTGCTCTGTTTTTGGCCACCATATCAAGGCTGCGTATGTCAGCCTAGGTCTGATAATGCTCTGGTATAGCCAAAGCGTCATTTGCGGGCTTATTCCCCACGTTTTGTTGAACATGCGTTGGCATGTGAAGTAAGCTTTATTAGCTTTGTTAATAATGTACGTCATATGGGAGTTCCATGTTAGTTTTTTATCAAACACAATTCCCAGATATTTGGCCTCCGGCATTATTTGGAGGACCTTGCCTTGGAAATTCATATTGGGAAGATTGTGCACACTATCTTCTATCACCTCTTTACACCAATCGTTTACTAGTTTGAGAGCAATTTGCATCCGTTCTGCTATCGTACTCTCGAATTTGCCACGGACCATAAGGACGAGGTCATCCCCATAGCCAATATTGGTAATATGATTATTCTTAAGCCTTAATAGTAACTGGTCCATTACCAGCAGCCACAAAAGAGGTGACAGGACTCCGCCTTGTGGGTAGCCTCTAGTTGCCGCTACTGTGATGGCTTCGTCGCTGAATGAGGCCCGAATTCTACTACCCCTTAGCATGCTTATGACCCAGCCTATGATTGAGGATTCTATACCCTTGTTTCTAGCTTTTGATTGAATCACTTCGAAGTTATTGTTGCCAAAGCGCCTTCAATGTCTATGAAGGCACATATTAACATTTCTTTGTTCCGAAGTGTATCTTCGATTTCGTCTGTCAGCTCGTGCAGTGCAGTTTCTGTTGATTTCCCTGTCTGATATGCATGCTGGCTGGGGTTTAGTGGGTTAATTTGGAGTACATTAGATTTTATGTGGTGACATAGTATCTTCTCCATGGATTTGAGTAAAAATGAAGATAGGCTGATTGGTCTGTAGGACCTTGTATCCTTGGGAGATTTTTTACCAGCCTTTGGTAGGAAAATAACTCGCACTTCTCTCCAGCACATTGGAACGTATTCTAGGCTATAGCTGGCTTTGTAGAGTTTCACGAGCAGAGATTCTATCTGATGGAGCCCACGTTGCAGCAAAATTGGGTAGACCCCATCTCCTCCAGGGGATTTTAGTGGACCGAATGAATTTACTGCCCAGCGGACTCCTTCAATGGAAAAGATGCTTTTTGAGCGCCTGCTTTTCGAACATTCTTTACACCGTAGAAAATATGGCTTCCGTATGTAATTTTCTGGAAATGGTAATTTTGCTAAATAATGCTACTGTGAATTGCTTGCAGTACCATCACTGGGTTAACTGGGTTCCAAATTTAAGAAGTTGAAACCATTGGAGTTCTGTCCAGAAAAGTTTTTTGTAATTTAGGAATATTTAGTAACTGAATTTAGTTACTAACGAATATTTAGTAACTGCGGAATCAATATTTCTCTAAATGTTATAAATGAATAATTGACTTTTTATTTATTTATTATAAAGTAATAAGCATTCCACACAGCAATATCGAGGTCACCCACAACGATCTGCCCAGCAAGTTAGCTTGTTGAGAGCATTTTACAGGAGTTCCTTTAAGGTATTCGGGTATTTTCCTGAGACGGCAATACCAATGTCTAGATTATTCAATTCGCAAAGCGATTCGTTCACCCGCATAGTCGACAGCGCATCCGTAATCGCAGATGTGTTGACGTTGTTAAAAGCACCTTCAATGTCAAGGAATACCATTATTGTGTATTCCTGGTCGATAAGGGAATGTTCAATAGAACGTACCAGTGTGTGCAGAGCTGTTTCTACAGACTTGCCTTTACAATACGCGTGCTGATCTTTAGACAGGAGTCTTTTGTCAATTCGTGTGCGTATGTAGATATCGATCAGTTTTTCCAGTGTCTTTAACAGGAATGATAAAGGACTGATTGGTCTGAGATCCTTTGGACTAACATGCGAGCATTTGCCGGCTTTGGGTATAAAAACCACGTTTACTTCTATCCATCAAACTGGAATATGGACCAGATCGAGACAACTCTTAGGAATTTTGTCCAGCAAAGGAAGGATAATATCCGAAGAACCTTTGCAGCTCGGCTGGAATTATGCCATTAGGTCCTGCAGCTGAAAGTTGGAATGTCATTGTGAATGAGCGTAGGAATTTAAGACGAGGCAGTATTTTTAATTCGTTTCACGAATGACCAAAAATGTTTACTTCCTTTGGGACATTAAAGTATTTTTTGTCTCAGTTTCAGGTCAAGGTCGAATTTGACTCGTCTAAGGTAGGCGCATTGCAATCATTCCTGACGAGTCAAGGTCGAATTTGACTCGTCTAAGGTAGGCGCATTGCAATCATTCCTGATTCGTCTAAATTTGGTTCGGTTTTCCACAGTGGGGTTTTGTTTATATAACCGAAAGCATACCTACCGCTTCCTAGACGCCTCTTTGCAGCTTAAATCATACCAAGCATTTTCTTTTGATACGTTTGATACACTTAGTCCTGGAAGGGATTGTTAGAGTGGTAGAAGGGTTGGCTGTTTCTTTAAACTCCAAGAAATCGCTCCTCCAAGTTCTATTTAATCAGCTGCCCAATCGGAATCCCAATATCCTTGCAATTCACTCCCACGATTCTTGTTATACGTTAACTTTGTCCCCTTCATGTATCTCATGATGCGCTTTACTGCAAGCCAATGTGCCATTCCAGGTGTTTGATTAAATCTGCTAACGGAATTCATGGCATATTGAATATCTGGTCGAATCAGCTGGGCTGCGAATAAAATAGAACCCACAGCTTCCTGGTATGGGATTTTTTCCATCTTCTTTAAAGACTCTTCGTGTTTCGGGGACATTTCCATGGTCAATTTTTGATTCATATCAGTTGGAGTTTTTACAGGATTACTGTCTGCCATCCTGAATCTTTTCAAAATTTTCTTGCATATAACGAGTTTGATTGATTGATATGGATCCTGTGGTTTTATGTCGAGTACTTTCCACACCGATAACGAATTTCGCTGCTCCTATATCCTTCATCTCGAATTGGTCTTGAAGGTTCCGTTTTAACTGATTCTTTGTTCTGACATGACATAATTAGAAGATCGTCGACATATACTGCAACAATTAAAAAGATCTTATCGTTAACTTGATAATAAATGCATTCATCGACTTAGGATCGATTTAATCCAAATTTAATAAGATTTGTATTTAACTTCTGATTCCAGATGCGACTAGCCTGCTTGACCCCGTACAAAGATTTTTTCAAGCGACATACTTTTTGCGTTCTATCATCAAATTGTTGTGGTTGAATCATATAAATCTTCAAAAAGGCTGTTACTGCATCCATCTGGTCAATCTGTAAGTTATGCTTCACAGCCAGGGAAATTAAAAAAATGAATAGAATCATAACGTACCACTGGAGAAAACGTCTCCTCGTGGTCTATTCTTTTACGTTGAGCACACATCCCTTCACAATCAAATGTGCCTTGTTCTTGTTCACAACTCCGTTTGAATTCCATTTTGTCTTAAACACATACTTGCAGTTAATTGGTTTGCGGTTAGCATGGAGATTAACCAATGTCCAAGTTTCATTTTGCATAAGCGAGTCATATTCACTTTGCATAGCTTGCCGCCATTTCGATGTTTTAGCTGAAGATAAGGCTTCCTTCGTTGTAGCTGGATCGTGTGCCTTGTTAGAGGCCAATGAGACGAAATCACTGTTTTCAAAAGTTGTCCAAAATCGTTGACCGTGGTGGCAAATACAAATCATCATCTTCCGGATATGTTACTGAATTCTGAATGGAGTCACGGGACTGGTAGTTTGATTCCGAATCTGATGATTGCTGCACATTATGCAGCTAATTTTCAGACTGTACTTTGCTTCCACCTATACTTCCGAGTGCCGAACACCTTATGGAACAGATTTAAATTAGTACTCGTGAAGTTGTTACAGTGTTAAGCGATCATACAACAATCCGCTCGATCAGATGGTACTCCCCCATTACTTATGAAGAGGTGTTCTTCATCGCTGGCATTACCATTGCGTAAGCTTTTCTACTTATCCTATTCTTCTGGACTCTTTCCGAGTAGTTGGAAAACAGCATTTGTCCAGCCTATACCAAGAAAAGGCGATCCGACCGTTAGCACTAACGACGCGTCTTTCTAGGGCTGATTAACCGTCAGCTTATGAAATATCTTGAATCACGAGAACTACTCAATGATCGCCAATATGGTTACCGTGGACAACGTTCTACTGGTGATCTGACCGAAAAGTGGAACCAGTATTTTCACAAGTTTGGTGACAGAAAGTTTGGTAAAAGGCATTTGGCAGACTTTGTCACCAAACTCTTCTGTCTAAAATGCAAGCATTTGAAATCGATGTAACCCTGCTTCAATGGATTAGAAGCTATCTTTTAAATCGTTCAATCGAAGTTGTGTTGGATGGTTTTAAGTATGATATTTACCGCATAAATGTGGGTGTCCCTCAGGGCTGTCGTCTGTCTTCGACACTGTTTCTTATTTTCATTAACGATCTTCTGTCTGTAACTTATAATCCAATACATTCCTTCGCTAACGACAGTACTATTCGCTTCTCTTATTTGTTCGTAGGTTCACGTCTGTCTGTCATTAAAGCGAAATAGTAGCCTCCAACCATTATCCATTAATGGCACTTGCATCGAGGAAACTAAAAAACTAGGAATTCTTGGTATGTCCGTCAACGAAAAGCTTCGTTGAAATGACCACCTATTCAACGTCGCAAAAATATGCTGCTAAATGCCTTGGCTTCCTAATACGGGACAAGAAATATTTCACTCTCTCTGATCTCGCCTGGCTACTATCTGCATTCTCCCAAAATTTGAGTGTAACTGTCATGTGCACCTAAGACCACCTCGAATCGGCTTGACAGAATACAGAACCGTGCGATAAGGCTTATCAGTGACGTAAGCTATGTTAGCTTAATCTAAATATTCGCTCGAACATTGCAGGAATGTTGCCTGCTTGTCACTCTTTTATTGCTTCTTCCACCAGCGGTCCTCAAGATAACTAGCCAATTGCATGCCACCTCTCATTGAATTCAACCGCAATACCCGTGGTGCTCTATATGCTCATCAGCTTACCCTCAAGCCCATCTTCGGACGTACTGTTAAGTTTAAAGACTACAACACGAATGTGGAATGCTTTACCAAGTTCTGTATTAGCGCATCAATATTATGCACAGGCATCCAAAATGCATGCACGTCGATGTCTCCTCTTTCCTTCCTTGATACCTTAGCTCCCACGCTGTGCCTAGTAATATAAGGTTTTAAACCCCTTGAGTGTCAACATTGGAGATATACCCTTTGTGTAGAACGATTTTTTTCTTAGAATGTATCCAAGAACCATTTCCCTGTATAGATCAGATTGAAGTCAACTTAACGCCGATTTTTTTTTTCAGATCAGAAAATTTACCGTTGCCTTTTTGGAACACCCAAATCACACCATCATATATAATTCAGATAAAATTAAATTGTTTTGGTCGAAGACGATGATAATAATGAAATTGTCAAATGAATGTCGACGTCATTTGTAACGGCTGTATGTATATGAAATATATTTATCTGACGGCTGGTTATGGAGCACCATTCCAAAGTATTTTGCGAAATTTTAATAAAACAATGAAACATCAGTTCTTAACATATCTGATATCTGACACAACGGAGAACGAACCCCTGCTGAACAGATGATCATGGAAGCACTTAAATCACAGCTAAAACGATTTTATGGAATTGTCCCTTTTCTATTCGCCTGATGCGATTTGTAAATTTGGATATGTTTCTGTTTGGAAATTAGTGATTGGAAATGAGTTTGTTAAAGATAACTAACAATTGATACAATGGTAAGAAATGCTTTAAAGTTAGAAAAATATTATAAAATAAAGATTTTACATTATCCAGGCGGACATCATTCGAAAGTATTTTGGGAAATCATAATTATCCGCAGAAATGATATCCCCGGCTGAACTGATAGCCCTTTTTGAAAGCAAAATTTAAATTCGTTAATAATTTGTGGGCTCAGTGGAAATGCGCGTGGCTACTGAGCAGGAGGTTTGTGATTCGAATCCCACTAACACTAAAAGTATTTTTCACGGTGTCCCACCTCTCGCGAATGGGTGACAAACGTTCCGAGGGTAAAAACTTGTCACGGAAAGCTTCTCAATTCGTTCTGATCCGGCCTTAAATTGTACGTCTCTCCTATTTGTGTCCAAAAATATAAATGCGCAACACAAATGGTCGCGAGAAGCTAGGCCTTGGACCGCAATGGTCTGTCGCGCCGCATATTATTATTATTATAATAAAATTAGAGATGTTTCTCAAGCACGTAACCTAAATATTTGGAATCAAAACGAGTGAGTCAATTTTAATTTATGTTTGTATTTTCATATATATATTATAATTATTTAGTATTTCTTTTGTAGATTATCCATGTCATCGAATATGAAGTATCGGCTTGCTGATAAGAGGTTCATAAAAGCCATTTAAAACCATGGTACTAACTAAAACAACAAAGAAAGTAGAAGACCGAAAAAGATTCGAAAAATAGACGCAAAAAAAATCAAACAAAAAAGTTTAAAAAATGGTTACTGACTAGAAGAGGAAATTATTTGATTTAACGAAGCGGCAGAAAATGAGTCCTTACTGGTCCGGCGGCTGTAAATTAATTCGTAAAGTAGCTACAAATCGGCAGAATAACAAGAGAAGCGGAGAAGTGCAAGTATTTAAATGTTATTAGTATATTATGTATTATAATATAATTATTATAAAATAAGTAATTTATTTTTATTATAATAACACCATATTATCTTTAAATTTAGTTGCTAAAACATTTCACCGGGTCTTAAGATGAATTAATTAATTTCGATTATTCAATATGTTCCTTAGTATATTGACATTGTGCACAGAAAATCAGGGCAGCTTTTTGCTTGGTAACATAAATTAAAAGATGCAGGTTGAATATTTTTTAATCTTTTAATAGAAATCCTTGCCAATTTTAATTTGCATAATTCTAACTGTCTTTAAAAGCCCATTAAGTCGTTTGCAAGATTATTGCATTTGTTAATTCAAGTTTTTGAATTGAATTTAAAAGAATATGTCAAATGTTAAATTTTGATATTATTATGATCGTATGTAATACCTTTCCAATTTTCCTTTAACAATGTATTCGTTACTGTCAGTTAATGCTTAATGTTGGGATTTATTATGTTTATTATGTCAAAGAAAGAACATAATTTGTAGCTATAACACCATGGATATTTTCGAAGGCAACTGACTACAACATTTAAATTTATCATTTACAACAAAACTGTCTTGAAGGTAGTATTTTCTGTAGTCTTCGTAGTATTTTATTTTATTTTCTCTAACTAATAGGAATCCATCATTTGTTGCCACAACAATAATGCATTAATTTTAATGGTATTTTTATTTATTTGTGCCGGATACAAAGTTCAATATAATACCCGAGTTATGTGTCAGGAGAACCTAAAGTGGTCAAAGCAAAGGCTAAAATAAAACGACACGAGTAAGAAACATTAAATATTTGTTATTAACGATAACGGAATGTTCGCGACCATCACGGATTAAAGTCTCGCAACAACTAAGTCTTCTCCAGGTTGCTTCTCTTTTCTTACTGACATGTGTCTGTATATTATGTGACATACTGCATGTTTACTATGCTATGTGTTAATGTGTATAATATAAATGTGTTAATGTGTATTGTATATGTAGTTGAGAGTTCGTTTCGAGTCCATCAGAGTCGTCCTCCTCGACAATATCGGCATCATCAAATGGGTCCACCTCCGGACTGAGTTCACACCACGGCTTCATATTGTCGGTGGCACAGACGTATGCATATTTGCGACGAACCTTCGAACTCGACTCGATACTCTCTACTATATACCTATTATGACGAAGAACTTTAGTAATTATGTACGGAACCTTAAACTTCGGTTCCAATTTCCTGGATGCTTTTATTTCCAGTATAATAAAATGAATGTGATAAGTTGTATTATATACCTCAATTTCTAACCCATCGCTTTCTAACTTTTTAATTCGATTAACAAAAGGTTTAACTGAAAAAAAGTTTCCGAATGAAGATCGATCTTTCGTTTTAAAGAAACCGGCAACAAAAATGTTATTCAATTTTAATAGCTGTTGCTTAGGAATGGTTGAAAATGTATAATACACTTCACAAATCGACTGGTCTTTCGCACGTGAGCCCAAGGGGTTGTCCATCCCAAAATCATCCAAAAATAAGACATAAGGAATTGCCAATATTCTATTAATATTAATCGGCTTATTTTTCTAAACGTTTCCGTTTATTAAATTAAAATAATTGCCCGTATTGCTGCTGTTGATAGTTTCCATATTTTGAAAAGTTTGTTTCAATATATAGGGTTATCCATTTTGCGGTTTCAAAAGTAAACGTAAATAAAACACATATAAAATATTTTTTATCATGATATTTCTTTTTTATTATAAAGTTTGAACGTTGACATTATGTGTGAAACACTACATCATTTAAATGACCACCACGCGAATTGTTGCAAGCATCAATTCTTTTGAGGTAATTTTTGACCACTTTTTGACACATATTGGGCGGTATCTCAGCCATAACTTGACGAATATTGGTTTTTAAGTGCTCAAGAGTTAAAAGTTTATCTGCATAAACACGGTCTTTCGCGTAGCCCAACAAAAAAAAGTCAAGCGGTGTCAAATCGCATGATCTTGGTGGCCAGTTGATATCGCCACGACGAGAAATTACGCGGCCAGGAAATGTCTCTTGCAATAAAGCCATATTCGCTCGAGTTGTGTGGCATGTGGCATCGTCTTGTTGAAACCACATATTTTCTAAGTCGTATTCTTCAATAGCAGGCAAAAAAAAGTCGGTTAGCATATGACCATAAACCTCCGAATTGACGGTGACAGTCGTTCCATTGTCGTTTTCGAAGAAGTAAGGTCCAATCACACCTCCGGACCAAAGAGCGCACCAAGCAGTGACTTTTTGTGGATGTAATGGCCTCTCTTCAATGAGGATTCTCAGAACCCCAAATACTACAATTTTGTTTGTTAACATACCTACCGAGTGAGAAATGTGCTTCGTCGCTGAAGAATATTTTGTTCGAAATATCGCCGTCCACCGCCTGTTGTTCAAGCACCCATTCGACGTATCTACGACGTTGTGAATGGTCAGCTGGCTTCAGTTGTTGTGTGAGCTGGATTTTATATGGATGTAGGTGTAGATCCAAATGCAAAATACGCCATAATGTGCCGTAAGACAGTCCTAATTCCTGAGAACGATGAGGAATCGACACATTCGGGTCTTCGGCAACACTTTCACTTACAGCAGCGATATTTTCAGTGGTACGAGCGAAACGATGATGCACAGGCCTTACAATATCTATAACCGATCCAGTCTCTTCTAATTTCTTCACAATTTTGCCAATTGCTTGCGTAGTTGGACGATTATGTAAACCATAATCTCCTCTTAAAGCACGATATGTGGCTGTGGCAGAATCACCATTTTTGTATTAGGTTTTTACAATTTTCAAGCGTTGTGCGATAATTAAGCGATCCATTTTCGTAAATGTCAGACTTTCAGCTGAAAAAAAAAATTGTTTTAACAACTTAGTTTGACAGATGTCGAATTCCAGCCCTATACTTTTGAAACCGCGAAATGGATAACCCTATATTTTCAACGTCAAAATATTTTTTTACTTGAAATTCAAATGGCATTATAACGCCAGTAACTTTATGTGTATCTATTGTTATAGAATTGTTAACAATAATTTCGGAAACTTCTTCGTTTATAGTATAATACGAGGGTTTTTGAAATAATCCTTTGGATTCTATGTTTTTGAGAAATTTATATTCAGTTTTGATAGATTTAAACGGATTTAAAAAGTTATTCAAAATATTTACAGAAGTGGCTCTATTTTCCATATTTTCAATAAGAAGTATAATTTCTTTTTGTACAACTTCGAACATGGGACTAGTAACCTCGCTTTTTATTTGTTGTAAAATATGGGACACATTTTCGATTGAAATTGTTTGTGTTATGTAATGATAATGCTACAGTAAGTCTGGCAAATTGTTCATTAAAACTATTACATTCTGTTATTTTGTGAGCGTTTTTTGTTGGTAAAAAAAGTGTTGGATTTATGTAGTTTTGTTCGTTATTCTACTTTGCTTTATTAAAGGGATGTCCACTTTTTGTTTCGTGAGATAAACATTTTTTGCTTTTATAAATTTTGTTTTTGTAAACTCTTTCCAGATGTCTTTGAAATGAATACAAATTTTTAAATTTCTGAAAGCATTTTTCTTCCACAAATAAAAAACATTCAAGATGCTTTAAAAAATGGGATAATTTTATGTGTTCAATTAAAAGTTTTCCTGGCACAAAAAGCACTTCATTTTAACTGTAATTTAAAGATTTCACAGAGTTAACATTTTAAGTAATCTAAAATACTGCCTACGTTTGGATTTGTTTCACTTTTAAAGTTATAAAAATAATTTTCTAAGTCGAAGACATTTCTTCCTTCTATGGGATATTTAAAATTCATAACGTGAAATGTCAAAACATTTTTAAAAATTAATCAAATTTATATAGAATACCATCATAATATGTGTGTGTGAACGTGAATGCTGGTTCACGTTTACCTTTATATGAATGGATGTTTGAATGAAATTAAAATATCGAGTGCTAGAAACCTTTTAATTTTATTAATTAGTAGACAAACTTATTTGCTTTTTGGTGTACTTAGTATATCCAATAATTTATACAAGCGTTAAAGTAAATTAATGGTATTTGATATTAATTCATTGTAATTATAAAAGTCGGCACTGTGCGCGTGACATTCGCGTTGATGGTTAACAAAAGAGAGAGAACTGCCCAAATTGGCAGGCCCAGTTGCACCACAGCGAGAGACGGAAAACCTCCGAAACAATGAAGTGAGCCGCAACCAGGAATTGACGAACATCGAACGCTAGGTGGCAGCCGTAACGCCAAGAACAATTGTGGGTCATGTTCAGCAACTCGAATACTCGAGTATTACTAAACAATATGAATATTTAAAAATATTAATATTTAAATCATCTTTTCTTTCGCCAATTGCTATAATAATCGGTTGAAAAGTTAATTCCTTTTCGTAATACTAATTTTTAAGCTGTTTCACTTTGTCTATGTATTGACTGACGGAAGTGCAATGAAAAATGCAGGATTCCTGGCAATCTATAATAGTAGGTTTCCATTTTGATCTTTCCCCCCCCCCCTTTTTTTTCCAACTGCAAGGATGGGTGCTTTTAAGACGGCGTGCAATAGTAAAAAAATTATGCAATCGCGTGAATCTGTATATTAACAAGTGTATACAAACAAGTATTGTTTAGGGACAAAAAAAATAGTAATTAAATAAAAAGACCGAGGTGTTTATTTGGGCAAAAGACATCGTCTCAAAAAACCCAATTTATTTGCTGGCAGCTATCCACTGTCCAGCTATCTCTTCGAAAGTATAATTGCCACTGAAAACAAAGTCGTGCGCGCAGTAGCAGACAGCAACTAAGAGACTTAAGTACTAATGGAGAGTTATATGTGTTATGATATTAAGAGAGTTATATGCGTCATAATATTAAGTACCAACTCGTATAGGATCGAATATAAAGTTGACTTGCAGTCGTCCAATACGATACTGTGCCGACGAAAACGAACATTTTCTCTAGGTCCTCTTGTTGTTGATTCCCTTACTGCTCTCCTGGTTGTCCTTGGCTTTCCGTGTTGCTTAACTCTACTGGAAGTATACAAATTTTCTGTACTGGTCTGGTTAGCTGTCCTGTTTCTGTCCGTACTATCACAGATCTGACTATTCCATCTTTGCTTTCGATCAGCTGGCTGACTCTACCCATAGATCATAGTGCTGGTGGGAAATTCTCGCACTTAATTAAAACTAACTGTCCTACCTTCAAGCTTTCCTTTTCTCTTCTCCATTTTTTTCTTTCCTGTAGCGTTACGAGGTATTCTTCTCGCCATCTTTGCTAAAAATGATTCAACATCAGCTGTCTCTGTTTCCATAATATAACCTCTTTCGTTCCTGCTTGTTCGACTATTATGAATGGTAGCAGCAATACTATTGGCTCTCCAATCAGAAAATGAGCTGGCGTCAGGGCTTGTATATCTGCTGGATCATCAGGATGAATAGGGCGCGAGTTTAAAATGCCTCAATCAGCAGCGTCAAAAACTGCTCATATTCTAACACCTGCTGTCCAACTATTCGCTTCAGATGATATTTCATTGATTTGACTGCTGCTTCGTATATGCCTCCTTGATGTGGAGCCGCTGGCACCATGAATTTCCATTCGGTCCCTTTAAGGTTCAAATGATTGAATACATCTTTCCTCTCTCATTCTTCCCAAGCTTTACTAATCAATCTAGCTGCTCCGACGATAGCCCGTTGTCGCTGTGCATACGCTCACATATTTTTTATATTTAAGGCATGTTTTAGTTTTAATCGTATTTTTAGTATGCGCAAAAAAATAGTTATGATACTAAAGTATAAAATAGTATCATATTTTGTTATCTTAGTTTTTAAAGTATGTTTTATTTTAAATGTAATTAAGGTATACGCAAAAAAAGTAGGTATGATACTAAAGTATAGAACAGTATCATATTTTGTTATCTTAGTTTTAAAAGTAGGTTTTATTTTAAATGTAATTTTGAACGAGTTCGGGTTGAGTGATAGAGGAAAGGGGTAATTGTTGAAGGACAATTATGAACAAATTCCAGAGATGGACAAAAAAGGTACCCAGGTGATGGTAACCATGTACGGTTGAGGAAAAATAAAGGTACTAAAATCCACTTACCCCTGAATCCAACCACCATCCTCGATAATTCGATAATTATATCGCGAGCACACTACACACTTATGTAGGAAATTCCGCAGTGCATTACGCAGTCTTGGAATCCAAAATCGCTGAAGAATGAATTGCATCAATATTTGTACCGAACCGTGTTTTGTGCGCATTATCAATTACCAACCATGCTAATCTTGAGCTATCGGGTATAATAACCGGATGACGCATTTCGTACTCTCCGCTTGCTCTGTGAATGCGCCCACCGACGCAAAAAATGTTACTTTCGTCAAAGATTGGTTTAAGAGATTCAATTTTGCTGTGTTCAGGTAGCTGTCCGTGATCGCGCAGTGCGCTAACATCCTTTCCATAACTCTCTTCTTGTGTCTTTCGGATAAAATACTGCATCGCCAAAGTTCTTTCCATTGCTGTCAATGAAGTTGGCGTAGGATCTCTACGTCGTGATCTCTTGTTTGGCTGTTTCGTTTTTAAAGACTTGACAAAGCGAAATACGAACCCAAGAATATTTAATGCTTTCTCTATACTGCTGGCGTATTCAAGAACTGGTACTGTTGCTTGTCCCCTTGACATCCATATGCCAAGACTTTCCTGAAATTTTGTAACCATATGCACATGTATTTCATTGCATTGCATTGCTTCAGATGGTTCCCTTCTTATCGGGTTTGCTGGCCATTCAGTTTCCGATAATAGCAGCCACGCTGGTCCATGCAGCCACAAATTGCTGTTTATTAATTCTGATGGTGTCATTCCGCGGCTAAGTACATCGGCTGGAATATTTTTCGTGCCGACGTATCGCCACACTTTCACATCTGTATTCGTTTGTATTGCTGACACGCGATTTACTACATAAGTTTTCATATTGCATGGGAGTTTTTGTAGCCAATGTAAAGTAACCATAGAGTCTGTTCATAATGTATATTCGAAGCCAACCCATTCCATTGCTGTCCGAACTCTGTTGATAAGCCGACTAAGCAGCTCTGCAGCTGTCAATTCTAAACGCGGTATAGTAACTGTCTTAAGAGGAGCAACTCGTGTCTGATACGAGCAGCTTACTAGTTGTCTTTCCATTTGCTTGCTCTACTCGCACATATACCACAGCTCCGTAAGCAGTCATTGAGGCATCAAAAAAGCCATGAATTTGAATTTTTGAATTTCGACTTGTTCCAAGCCATCTATCGATTTTGAACTGTTCTAGCTGTCGAATATCTTTCCACAATGCTATCCATTTATTCTTTATTTCAATTGGCACTTCTTGATCCCCTTCAAGGCTCAGTCGCCACAGGTCTTGAATTAAAATCTTTCCCAGAACTGTCACTGGCGAGATATATCCATTTGGATCGTATAATTGGGCCACACAGCTAAGAATCTTTTGCTTCGAAATTTTACCATCTATCTCTACCGTTCTAACTATTAAGGTAAATTGATCCGCATTGATTAACCATTGCAGCCCCAAAACTGAAGCTTGCTCTCCGCTATCGAAAATCATTGTTCTTTCGCTGTCTGTAGTAAATTTTCTTTCTAAAAATTCGCTGTTTGACTTCCACTTTCGCAATTCAAATCCTGCTGTCTTCAATATTTTGTCCACTGCTCTAGCTTTACTAAGAGCATCTTGTTCGCTGTAGCCGCCTGTTACACAATCATCCATATAGAAATCGTTTTCAATTATCTGTGCAGCATCAGGATACAACTCCTTTGAATCTCGACCGCATTGTATGACAGCTCGGACGGCATTATAAGCTGAAGAAGTCATGCCATATGTTACAACTGTTAACCAATACTCTCGTAATCTTTCCCTTGGTGATTCTTGCCAGAAAATCCGCTGTAAATCCCATTGCTGTCGTGCTATATGAATCTGCCTGAACATCATTTTGATGTCAACACTAAACGCTATTCGATGCCTTCAAAATCGCATCACTATCTCAAATAAATCTCGCCGTAACTTCTCACCAAGTTGTTGTATTTCGTTGAGTGAAATACCTTTATCTGTCTGACAGCTGGCATCAAAGACTACATGAAACTTCTTTGTTACGCAATGATGTGGAATATAATATACTAACTCTTGAGCTATCGGCTGTTCGGTCGCTCTTCTCATGTGCCCAAGATGTTCATACTCTCATAAAACTGACATATTTTCCTTTTAAGGCTGGATCTCTATCGAGTCTTCTTTCCAAAAATAGGAATCTCCTCAATGCTGTCTCTCTTGTGCTACCGATATCTTTTATGCCTGGCTTCAAGGGAATGGTGACGATAAATCGACCTTCATGATCACGCTTAGTTGTCTTGATAAAATTATCCTCAACTTCTTGCTCTTCCATCGTTCTCATGGGCTGTGAGCTGATCTGATCCATTTCCCAAAGCTGTCGTATCATCTTGTCCAAACTATCCATTTCGATACAATTCACCGCTGAAAGAATGGCACCAGTTTCGCTATCAATGTTCGCCGAACAAGCTTCGAACACAACTATCCCAACAGCTGTTTCAATTGATACAATATCTCCGATACTGCGTGGATCAGAGCTGAGCATTATCTTCGCAAAGAACTTGACACCCAACAGAATGTCGAAACGAGCTCTCCGCCAATAACCCGGATCGGCAAGTGGAACATCAAAATCATGTGCTATCGGCTGTAAATCAACTTGAGGTGTGAAAACTATCCAGTTTGAATCTTTCGGCAAAATCCAGAATACAACATCAATATATGCTTTGGACTCAAACCAGGGCATTATTCGTAGGGTCGCCCGCTTATGCAAACGAATAGGATTGCCATCAATTCCAATAACTTTCCGAGACATAAACGCTGCAGCAATATCAATTGAGCGCATTATTTCGTATGGTATAAGATTTGGTTGGGCTCCTGAATCAAGAACCGCACGCACTGGTCCAAAAGGCTTACTATCCGATTGCATTCTAATCATTACTGTTGGCATTAAAGTAGTATTCAAATCTGTCGTGGAATTAGAAAATGAATTCAAAGAGTTCGAGTAGTTAGCAAATAATTTAATATCTTTGATTAAAGGAATTTTCATCAAGATATGTGGATGCAATTTTCCGCTTTCGTGACGTTGTAGGCTTTCCAGAATCGTTGCTGTTACTGTCCAATTTGATGAATTTTTTGGCTATCTGCTTAGGTCATGCTGGCCGGAACTGTCGCTTGCTGTTAGCTGTACCCTCAACCTTCATTACGGGTGCTCCATTATTGGGATGATAAATGGGGCATAGCACACTGTTGTGCATTTGCCTGCCTGGACAGCGAGGGCAAGGCTGTTGGAAGCAGCTGTCGATTTTGTGGCCTCTTTTCAAACAATTCTCGCACAAACCCTTCTTCAGTACGAACTCCTTACGAGAGCGTAAGCCACGCTGTCGAAATTGCTGGCAGTCATAAAGCTGATAATCTTCGTTGCAGATTTCGCATTTATGGCGACGAATTAGGGGAATTTCATATGCTCTCGTAGATGGTTTGGAAAAGCTCTCCTTAGTGCTGTCCGTCCACCTAACGTGGGATTTTGAGGTACTTGCTCGTTGGCTGGCTGGTTCTCTCCCGATATGATGACTACCACTCGTGTTGCTAATCGCCGCAGCTTGTCTGTCTATGAAATCGAGCAACTCTTTCACTGTCGGAGTTTCGGAACGGCGATGCAACTCCCATTGCTTTGAAGTTATCCAGACGTTCATGTTTGCTTTCCAATCGACGCTTGATGGCTGATTTGACGGAGAAATACATCAGTTCCCCTGTTTCTAAATTATCGTCGGCTTCTGTCGTATTGTTGCCTATAATTTCACTGACCATTGCTGAGTGAGCCTTATGGAATTGAGCCCAAGACTCCTCAAGTCTTTCCAATCGCACTAATAATTCCGCTCGGTCAATGCGTATGAAATCTTCTGTCCGTGTGTGCGCTAATGCACGTTGAATTGCATTCTTGGCTACGGTGATCGCATTTTGGCTGGCCATTCCTATGCATTAAATAAAAGAATTCAATGAGTAAAAGTAATTATAAAAGGTAAAAAAGAAAACCACGGGGATCATGCTATCATACTACTCTTGCTGTAAATTCATATAGCTTTCCTAATATTCCCTATCCTGGCTTTATCGAAAATAAAAATATGAAGTCTCATAGCTGTTCAAAGTTTTACAAACACTCGAAGTGTATTCATGCTGTACGGCTTTAGCTGTCTGGGCAACATGCAACAAATGTTTGTGCTTTCGTAACTGTCTCATAACTGTACTATTTTATTTCCTTGAAATTATTAGCTGGCAAGGTACTGTCCATTCCCAAATGTGCTTTCCAAATTATTATCTTGAATTCCAGCTCATGTGGATATTCAAACTTTCCGCTATAGTCGCTATTTCACCCCTAAAATGTACGCATGTTGAGCTGTACAGACGACTGAAAATAAAAATACGCAAAAACAAAAACACAGACAATCGCATGTCGTATTATCCAGACGGACGTCGCATACGCAAAAAAAAGTAAATAATGCTGCGCATCGTGCGCAGAAGCCTTGCCTGAAAAATTTACTTTGTAGCCACAACAATGTTGTGGTCATTCCATTAACCGTCTGGGTTGGAAAAATGCGCACTAGAAAGAAACTCACTAAAACTTCAACAAATGAAAATTATTGCGTTGCCCGCTGTCCTGCTGATCCTATTGCTTATAAATGCAGCTTGATACACACACTTTCGAACTATCTAATATTTCGCTATTACGCTATCTAATCCGTACTGTACATTTATTTTAATATGCGCAACTATACAAACGCTATTATCACTTCACTTTCCACAATTATAATAAGCGTAACTTACTTGATATATTCCCTGGCAGAATCAAAATGCAGACAATTAATATTTTGCTGGCAGAAAATCGAAATTAACTTGACAAAGAAAAACACTTTTAATTCTCCCCGATGTTGTCGCTTCAACACATAAACACAAAATGTGTAGATCAAACCATTCTCCAACAACATTTTACTTACGGCTGTCTGCTGTCCACGGATAATACTACCTGTTTCCCTCGCACACATTATCCTCTTACGCTGTCCTCATATCCTGTCCTTGAAATCCTGTTTGGTTTTGCCCTTTCGATCTACGGTGGCTGTCTGTCATCACACTAATTGCGTTCTTTCGGCTGGTCATCTGCCTGCGTGTACTATCACTGTATGCAGCACTCTAGCATTGATGAATGGAATTCCATGAATCTCTATATGTACACGGCGCACAAATCACATTTTCACTAATCACTCTTCCGTCTGCTTACACTTTCCACTAATTAACTAAACCGTGTAATATCCATAGGTCGCTGTCTCTATCCGGCTCGACATGGACCAAATGTTTAGGGACAAAAAAATAGTAATTAAATAAAAAGACCGAGGTGTTTATTTGGGAAAAAGAGATCGTCTCAAAAAAACCCAATTTATTTGCTGGCAGCTATCCACTGTCCAGCTATCTCTTCGAAAGTATAATTGCCACTGAAAACAAAGTCGTGCGCGCAGTAGCAGACAGCAACTAAGAGACTTAAGTACTAATGGAGAGTTATATGTGTTATGATATTAAGAGAGTTATATGCGTCATAATATTAAGTACCAACTCGTATAGGATCGAAAATAAAATTGACTTGCATTCGTCCCAATACGATACAAGTATAAAAAGAAATATAGAAAAATACTTTTCACACGCCCATAGACGAAAGTGACTGTTTCGTACGCTATAAACTAGCCTCGAAAGTAGCCCATAAGAACACTAGTTATGTTATGATATAAACGTCTTTTGTTATTTACTACAATCTCAGTGAACACATTGCGCATGAGCAAGAATTCTCTTTTGTTTGTCGTTTGTGATTTCTGCTTCTCTCTCGATTTAGCAGAAAAACCGGCTTGGACGCGTGAAAAAATCATTTCTTTGTTATTTACTGCAGTCACAGCGAACACACATTCTCACATTTCTGCTTCTCTCTCGATTTAGCAAAAAACCGGTTTGGACGCGTGAAAAATAGCGTACACGACTCGCAGAAAAGTGCTCACCGTGCTCGTTAGATTCAAGCTTCGACCTCGTACGATAAACTCCACTTTCCTTGCTCGTTCTGTAATATACTATCAGTATAGTATCGCTTGCCTTTTCCAAATCGTTTAAAAGGCTTTGCGATGCTCTGTCCTTAACCTTAATTTTTAGAAAAGGTACAATTTTTTGTACGAACATAGGCCACAGGTGAAACAATCTCGAAGGATTTTTTTCATTTATAATTTTATAATCTAGCTCAACCTAGGGGAAGATAAATTGTGCTAAACAGTCAGCTTGTAGCATAAGCCACAATATCTACCTACGCTGTGTTTAAAAAGCGACCACTTGTTAAGAACATTAGGTCCATCCGTTTTTATGTCTCTTTGTCCAGCCTTAAAAACCTGTGCCCAAGTTTCTTCCACTTGGGGCAATGGTTCATTATTATGGGTTAACCATATAATTGCCTCTTCATCGCTTGTGTTTAAAAAGCGGTAACTTGTTAAGAACATTAGGTCCATCCGTTTTTATGTCTCTTTGTCCAGCCTTAAAAACCTGTGCCCAAGTTTCTTCCACTTGGGGCCATGGTTCATTATTATGGGTTAACCATATAATTGCCTCTTCATCGCTTGCGCTTGTCTCTACAGGTACGTAGGATGACGTTGCAGTATCTTCTAAATAAAATAAGAAGTACAAATGTTTTCAAACATGGCATTTGTCCAATCGATCTGTGATCAAAATACCTTTTCTAATTATTATTGAATTAAGATTCAGTCGTTTTTTTTAATTTTCAATTTTGCGCGGGAGTTCACGGCTTTATCATGGAATTTTCCCGTTGGATTAAGTCCAAGGCCCCTCTTTTTTAAATAATAAGTCTCAAAATTGTCAAATTAACGTAAATCAATTAGAATAGAAAGTTCAATAAAAGTCGTACTTTGCTGTCAATAGGAAAGATTTCATGAATATGATCTGTTGCTGGCGCTATATCATTCATTGACATCCCTTTATTGTTGCTAGAGTAGTAATATAATATAGCGGTTATCAATATATCCCTGTGAGCTTCATCTAAATGATTTTCTTTTTCATAAAAATTTAAAAGTTCGACGCATACTTGTACTGTGAAGTACTTGTATTTGTAAATGAAGATGATGGTGATACGGAATTTCGCTCCGATAGGACAGATCGACCACTTGACGGCAAAATAAATGAGATCCAATCTTTGCTCGCCACTTATAATCTAGAAACCGTATTTGGCTTAACGGAAAGGAAAGGAAAGAAAAAAAAAATTCCAAATTTTGAATTGAAATTTTAACTTAGCTCTCGTTACTAAGTATGGAGCAGGAAATAAATCGTTTATTTCCGATTCAGTTGCAACCATAAAGCTTTCGATATCAAATTGGTTGTCTAGAGTATTTGAAATGTCTTTAAACTAATTTTAAAATTATAATTTACGCAGATGTCCTTACCAACAATGTGCTTATAAATATCTTCTTTGAAGCCAAATCGATCACAAATCTGAATTCTTTAAGTTCCTTGTTTTCAGTGCCCAATGGTAACAAATTTAAAATTATAAGATTTTGTTGATCGATATCTTCATCAACCTGGTTTATTTCATTCATTTTTCTGACACTATTAATTAAAAAGTAAAAACAACAACCCATAAAAATTAAAATTGTTCTTGTACATTCTCTAATCAGAGATACACATGTGAAATTGAAGAAAATCAAATAGCTAATTATTTAGCAAAATTTGCAAAACTGACGAAAAAACAGATGTGGTGAAATTATATAGTATAACGTTACCACTTGTTGAATCGTGCTACATGACATTTCGATGTACAATCGGTTGACTCCGGGCCATGGTCTCTTCCAAGTTTTTACAAAAAGTGTTGTCCATCTGAGATACACATTTATATTAACTTTTGAAGAAAATCTGGCTTTAGGAAGTTGGTTAAAAATTGATCGCAATCGCAGTCAATGCAGAATCATTAAAACAGTCCAAAATTTTTAAGTTTTCACTTCACGTATGATATCACTTCAAAACACAAGGATCAGTAAATAATGTTTACAGTTTACACACAGAGAAGCCTTTCGTCCACGACAAATTCTGAAACGCAAGTGATGATTTTATCTATGCAAAGACTCAACAAGTTATCCAGACATAACGGATTAAAATTCCAAGTAAAAATTTGTCGGTAATAATGGAATCTTTTTGTTTTAATAATATATACTATTAATATAATAGTATGTACTTTTAAAAGAATAGTGTGTACTATTATGATAATAATACGTAGTATTAAATCAAAAGCATGCATACTATTGTGGGGATATTTCAGATGATTTCTATTGCCACGTGAGAGCTATAGGCAGAGAGTTGCAATAGTTAAACGTAAATGCCTCTTTGGCATTTGAAAAAACACGCATGAAAAAAAACACACATCAGACGCTCCACACCCGACCCGCGAGATGCGTTACACGCGGGATCTCAGAAATGTCCTATGAGATTAAGCTGCTCACGAAATTGCACCTCTCCAGGTCATGTGGAAGGCGGTTTAAAATGACCTCAAATAAATCGAAGAAAACCATGCATAACACGCGCCACACGCAGTTTTCGACACGTCACACGCGGTATCTCATAAATGTCCTACAAGTCAAAATATGTAAATAGACTCGAATGTATGTATATAAAAGTATGTTTTCTATAATCTATATAAAATACACAGAAACAACGAGGAACAGATTTAGAGGCAGAATCAGAAGGAAGAAGGTATAACCTTTTTAGTATTTCACGGACCCATGAGTCTGTTAAACTAAGGTCATCCCTATTGACTCCAAAGGATGTACATAAATAATTCAATGAGACTTTTACTATTAATAAATAACTATTTTAGGACATTAAAATAATAATGTAGTCCTATAAATACAATATGGAAGAAACTATGAATTCAATGGGTTTTCTAGTTATATTAATTATGTGTATGATCAAATAGCAATAGTATCTTCCCTATTAAATTAATAGTATACAAAATTGGAAAACCATTGAATTAATATGAAAAACTCATTAATATCCATACTTTAACATCAATAACTGTTCTATTAACACATTAAAAAGACACTTTTTTCTGAGTGTATAAACAAACCTAGACATCAGCATAAATCCACTGACCACCTAATGTGCATGTAATTCAATGTGGCAAAAACACTGCATAATCTGCCTCCACTATAGCAATCAGAAATAGGTATATAAATATGCCGGAGCAGAAGAAACACCAAATCAAATACAAGGCCTAAATGTCTACCCGTATTGTTGAACATATAGATAAACATGAACATCAGCAAGGGTTTAATATATGACTGCATATTGCTGCATGGAATCTAAAGTGGCAAAAACAGGATAGTCTGCCATCACTATAGCAATCAAAAATAAGTCAAAAGTGTGCCAATCTAGGCTCCTCTGCTCTGAGACGTTCTCTGACAGGCATGGGGGATGGCGAACTCGATGCTTCATCAGCTTCACCCCTCAAACAGCCGCTGCCGTCCTGTCCCATTTTGGCTCCGCCATCCAGTGTCCAATCCGTGGTTGCCAACTTGAACTATCTGAAAAGCAGGATCAATATTTAGGCACTGTTCAGTTTGGATTACTGAATTTACTACTAAATAACCTCCGCTTGCCGTGGGTCGGGGCTTGTCAAGGTAAATAAAGTAGCCGTTGATAGCTGGTTTTGACAAAATTCTTCTTAGTTTTCGTTGCCGTGATCGTCGTCGTTCATAAGTGTATGTGAAGCTGCTTTTACGGGTGAGGTTATTGTCCTCGCGCCAATCGGGACTAGCCCGATCATTCAGCTTTTCCAAATGCTTATCTACTAACTAACGATCACATCAAACTATGGGAATATGCTACATTGCATATTTCCAGTAATAACTATGTGAATCTGTAATGGAATCTTTGGTGGTTTTATATAACAGCTGTTTCGGGGCCAGTGTGCACGCCTAGCGGATGCGCTAACTAGCTCGTCGGATTGGAGTGTGGCTTTGGCCCGTCAACTGTCCACGCCATACACAAATAATTATTTGCGTGCACATCGCGATACAACCCGATCATAGCAGAGAAAGAGGAACCAACGTTGGGGCGGCAGGATCTGAACTCAATTAAAAAAAAAAAAAAAAAAAAAGACTTTTCGTTTCGTGGGAACGTTATAAAATGACTTTATTTGTTTTAGGGTAAGTATGTAATAAGAAAACACAAAGATAAATAGGAAGTATTAATTATAATTATAAATCTTTTAGTTTGCGGATATTGTAATTAGGTAAGTAGGTAGTTGCTTATATCTTATGATATATGCATAAGTAACAAGAAAACTCAAAGAAAATTAAGAAGTACTGATTATAATTATAAATATTTTAGGTTGCAATGCGGTACACCGCTATAGTTGAAGTTTTCACCCTTCTAATTTGTATTTTATGATATGGATAGGGAGTTTACTAATCGCCCGGTTCATAACAAAAATCTTAACGAATTGAGTTTTATGGTTAGTACTTACACAGAGAGGGGATGGTGTTCCGTTATGCGGATCGACTTTTATAGGTTGTGCCGACCTAACCACACTTCGGTCAGCGGAGTCGCCGCGGGCACTTTTTCTTGATGCAGTCTGCAACGAGGCAGATATCTGTGGGTGTTAGACAGAGATGGATATTGTTTGTTAGTCTATTTCCGGCACTCATGAATTGTGTAGCAATTTACACCGGACTTGTCTAATAGGTAAGGCAGTTAAATGTGCATTCTGGTGTTCACACTGTGCATCATTGCAGCTGACAGTGTTTATTCGTGCAACAGTGAGGAAAGTGCCGTGATGCGTATTTACACTGAGCTTGTCCTGCTTAAACGGGTGTACTCGAATGATTTTTATGTTTATTCTTTCCGGTTATTCAAAGTGCACCATTACAAATAGTGTAAGTGCAAGTAAGCGGTTAAGAGCCTCAGTTGCCTCCTTATGGTTGAAATTTGAGACCTCCAATAGATCCAATAGATTCAATGGGATGACGGTTTCGTTTGTAAAATAAACTGGTGTTTGAGTTGATATTGATGTGTTGATAGTCGCAATCGATTTACTAAAATGCATGACTATTCTCAAATTTTGTTTGAATGGCACAGTCTGGAGTATGGTGAATAATGCCTGTGTTATTTAAAATAACTTCCTTTCGAGTCGGCCCACAATCTATGAATATAGTAGTTTCCTCTGGTGTAATGAACATCCATGCATTGTGCGTCTATAACTCCTTCCACATGGTGTGTTTTAGTCTTAGAGTTGTGGTTGCACATCGCTTGAAATACAGCTTGTACAGCTGCTGGATAATGCAATCCTCACTCTGTTCAATACTATGAAATATGGATGGCCATAGGATAAATGTAGTTTCTTGAGTGTTGGGGCTTGAGTTACATCTTCCAGTGTTAACTCGAAATACCTCTGTAGAGTGAAATTAACTCCGAACACTGCTTGCTGCATCTGGACTTCTCGAAATGTCTGCCCGTCTACCTTCTCTGAAACAGTATTAGCTTTAATCCGGTCATATCTTTCACTGATTATAAGGTAACCTGTGACAAAAATATCCGTCGATGTTGAGGACATCACTAGGTTGTCCATTGGATCTGGCAGTACTTCCATCTCCGGGCCAAGTTTGTCCGTACACTTTTTGATAATTTCCTCAATTTCCTTGTGTGACAGGAATTCGAACAAATGACTTCGTTTTAGATATGCATTTAACAGCTTGTTGTACTTTGGTTCGATTTTTCGCATATAGTGTAATGGTGATTATTGAAAGCCTATCTGAACCGCATACTCTTTACCCTTAGGCCCCTTGTTGGACGCTAATTTATGTAATGGTTATTCTTTTGTTATCGTAACGAGATCTGAACTCAATAAAAACTCCCTTTTTATTTTTTCTGGATGTCCAATTCCCAATTCTTTTTCCTTCCACTTCTTTATTTTTTTTTTCAAATTTTAATTTTCCTTGACGGAGCGATTTCTTTGTCGTGCTGTCTCCTCGCCAACTCTCATGAAAAGAAATTCCTTTTGACAATGTTTTCTGCAACAAGTCGGTTTGGCCCCTTGATGGGTGTTAGAGCGAGACGACGGTCATTTCTGCATTTCGCAATGTCTCTGTACAGAATCATTCACAATGGCTTATTTGGTACTTATTTACACGGCGCGCAAGGGAACCGATAGTGAACGTTGTGCGTTAGGTTGCATCGAATACTTTTGGGTGGGAAATTTCTGTGCAGCAATTTATGTTTGCTTAAATGCATAGCTTTTGACATTCTTTCGCTTAATGCAAGTGTACCATTATAAAGGTTTATATTTCATTAGATGCATTGCTGTTCACATTCAATCGCTTAATGCAAGTGCACCATTACAATAGCTGAGCGCAATCAGGTAGGCATTAGTCACATGTAAATTTCTTTTATTTTCGTCAACCAAATGGGACCACGATTCCATCTTGTTTATCTCTTCTAGACCAGCTTTCAGCTTTTTTGTGAAGTGGTTGATCTTCTTGTTGATTCTAGTTTCTGTCTCGTTTACAGTGTAGATTGTAGAAAGCATAATTTTGGTGTTTGTTTTTGCTCTTTTCATCAGTTCCTTCAGATAATTGTCTAGGGCTTCAATGTCATGGTATACTTCATCATTGACCCCAAATAATGCGTTTAGTACGGTTCCTAGTAGTAGTTTTTTCCCCTGTAAAGGTTTTATCTGAATCTTATTAAAATTGGAGAATATATTCTTCCATTCTTCTTCTATTTGTCTACGCAGACGGGTCATTTGAAGCCTGTTGAAAATTTAAAACACATTCTTCTTCCATGTGATGACGCAGTTCATCGCATTGACTTTCTTTTGTTACTGCATTAGCCTTGTTATATAACTCAGTTATTTGACCTCTTGTTTAGTTCATGTTAACTTCATCACGTAAGAGATCTGTGATTGGAAATCGAATGGTCGCTCTTAGTACTCTTCGTTGAATTTTGGCTGTTCCAAGTTGTTCTATAAACAATCCTGTTTTTGGGTGAGTTATTGTATATGTTGTCGACCCAGACATTACAAACGCAAACATCGATAGAATCAATAGAGCGACAGAAAAATCTGATGACACATTGATTCCTGATTCGATCCTGTCTTCGGTTAGCGTTGTTTTACCGTATCAATCATATTTTTTGCCCCAACAACATTTGTTCCGTTGTCATTATTCAGCCTCTTTAATTTGGATGTATGTATCTTGATACATCTGCTCCAAGTCCATGAACTCGTTGTTGCACACGTACTCCTATTCGTAATCAGCTTCTTCAAGTGAAGACATTAGTTCACCATTTAACGACACCAGCTTTGCCGATAATTCCTTCAATTGTTGACATTTAAATTCAAGATAAACTGGATTCCGATTAAAATCTAAGTTTTCGATGAAGTTGTTCTTAATCCTTATAAGTTCCAACTTAGCCTTGAATATATCCTTGATTTCGAAGTACTTCTCTTCAAATTGACTAAAATTCTTCTTAGCAAAGAAGTGATTATACGCGGTTCCATTGTTGGCAGATGAGTGGTCGGGGCTGCATGATTCCATTTGTTTTTTGTGTCTGCATCCAACTTTGATCTCATTAAGTACACTATGAGATCATCCCACTGCTTTACTGGTCGTTTGAGAGCATCTTGTGAGCGAAGATGTCATCGAAAATGGTCGACGAGACCAAGCAGCTTGTCGGATTCAGGTTTATCGATAAATTTAAATGAAAATAACTCATGGACGTGTTGTTCGCAAATGAAATCAACCACTAAAACTAGGAAGGTCGACGGTGGGAAGTTTGGCACTTACGGTTACTGGTAGCTGGCTTAAGGGCTTTATATCAGTGGTGCTGCGCCTTGCGTCGTTCCTCCTTTAATTCCTCCAATTTTTCTTCAAATTTCGAGGTTATTGATATAAAGGGTTTTTCAATAAGAGCACTTCAACTTTTTTTTTGAATAAAACACAAACTTTTCGACTTTTGAACTAACTTTTTTTTTTATTACGGATTTGAACATATACATATGATACATTTAAGTATGAAACTCGATTTCTTTTGCATGACCACCGCGTGCACGTTTTACGAAGTCCAATCTTTGAACCCAATTTTCGACCACTCTTTCGCATAAATCGGCCGAAATTCCAGCAATTTCACGTTCAATATTGGCTCTGAGCTCTTGCAACGTCGCCGGCTTATTGGCATAGACCATAGACCAATGACTTTACATAAACCCAAAGAAAATAATCTAGAGGTGTCAAATCACACGAGCGCTGCGGCCACTGGACGGGCCCATTTCGCGAAATAACACGCTCATCGAACTTAGTCTTCAATAACGCGATTGTATCGTGTGCTGTGTGGCATGTGGCCCCGTCCTGCTGAAATCACATGTCGTCCAAGTCCATTCCATTCAATTGCGGCCAAAAAAAATCGTTTATCATATCGCGGTACCGATTTCCATTAACAGTAACGTGGCGATCGTTATCGTCGATGAAAAAATATGGCCCAATGACGCCGCTGGCATGTAATCCGCACTAAACAGTGACTTTTTCGGGATGCAACGGTGCCTCATGAATCACGTGTGGGTTGCTTTCTGCCCAGTAACGCATATTTTGCTTGTTGACAAATCCTTCTAGCCAAAAGTGAGCCTCATCGCTGAAGATGATTTTTCGGTGAAAATGCTCTTAAAGTAGCGGCAACAGAACGATTATTTTGATAAAAAATTTGCACGATTTGCAATCGCTGTGATGAAATGTATACTAATGAAGTTTCCAAATGACAAAAGAACAATAAAAAATATGGCGTCGTTCGCCGTCCGTATCGGAGAAAAGTTGAAGCGCACCTGTAGAAACACCCGATATATGACTCTTCGATGGAAGTTCGTACCATCTCAGTTAAAAGCTCTGCATCCATGATTTCATAAGGCGGTAGCATCCTTTTATAAACAGAAAAGCTTTCAGTTAAATCGGCCAGTCGATGTTGAATGTGTTTGGCCTTTGCTGTTTTAAGCTTATGTTCGACGAAGTCTTCATACCTCTCCAATTTCTCTTTTAAGTTCTCGACAAATTGTTTCTTCGACGGGCAATCAATGTAAGCACAGAAAAACAGTAACGCGACACAATCGACGCCAGATGATGATTGATGGATTTTGGTCGTCACGTGTTCTGTTCGGTTAATATGGAAAATTCCAGCACGCAATGCCGCAATGATAAACTGTTGGAATTTGTTCGCCACGTTTCCTGTTACTAGAGAAAGGTTCGAATCCCACTTCTGACACCAAATGATGAAGCACAAGCCTTTTTGTGCTGTTGTAGAATAAAAACCATCAGGAAACAGCGAAGCGAAAAAGCAAAACGCGATGGTGATTTTTTGTGTGGATTTATTTCTCTCCAAAAATACAGCGTTCGTTCGCAAAAAATGAAAAAGAGGAAGTGAAGGTTAAAAAAACAACCTATAAAAATTAAAATTTTTCATGTAAATTCTCTAATAGGAGATGGGTATGTGTTAAAATTTGAAGAAAATCGGGTTAATTTTTTAAAAAAAAATTGTATGTAGTCCCCCGAACCCGGTTGGGCAAGTGAAGTTAATATAGAGAATTTAAAAAATATGACAGGTTGTCAAAAAATAAAGAAAGTAATAGACGAGTATGCTCGTATGAAGCGCATCTAGATTATTATAATAGCGTTAGGTGCGTTTATTGCGTTGGTTGTCTTTGCTCCGACACTCTTCCTTTGTCCAATAACAAGCTTCTAATTTATAAAAAGCTTTACTTAAAGTTTTTATGTTATGATTAATTATAATTGAACTAGCATTTGGTGGAATTTTTTCGCAGAATTTAGCTTCATTATTGCTAGAATTATATTCTATTGGGTTGTCTTCCGATAGATATTTTATCTACAAAGAATATCTGAATATGAATTATAAAGCTGAGTTATATTCTTAGTATAAACTCTATCTGCTTGTATCTTTTATTTAAAAAGAATTCTTTCTCTCCGAAATTTCTAACTAATATATTTTTTACTTCTTGCCAGCTAGTTGGGTAATATTACTTCTAATGCAAAATCTGTGATTTTTGATTTTATTTCACTAACTCTTAATTCTTTTGCGGGTTCATTGCATAAACTGACTGTACTCATTATAAACTCTGTCGTTTTTATAAATATAATCAAGTTACATGTTTTACCATTGAAGTTGGTAAGTTCTTAACTAATTTTAATGGATCAATAGTTTAGTTGCCATTGTTACCTTATTTTTTGAATTTGTTGGTTGCTCAAGATTTTCTTCAATAGGTTTTTCTTTTAGTTGTTGTATCGCTGCTGGACCTGTTGATTGTGTTGATTTTATAGTTGAAGTATAACTTTCCTTTTTATCAAATTTTAATGCAGCTCGTTTGTTGTATGGTTTAAATTTCTTCATTATTTTTTGAACACGTTGGGGCTTTCGACATGGATATTTTTTGTCACGTAAAGTTGTTCTTCCTTCCTTTAAAATATATAAGTTAAATAATTACATTATTGATTTTGTTTTTTAAAAACAGAGCGGAGCTCTGATGTCTTTATTTGAGTACAAGAAACTTAGAACTTAAACTAAGCAACCTGAACTGATTTGTAGTGTAATCAATCTAAGTTCCTGAATTATTGTGCGGTGCTAGGCAGCCGATGGTGATTTCCACCTATAAGGAGGGTGGAACCTGTTGGCGGGGTGCACGCCTAGCGTTGCGCTTGCCAGCTCGCTGGTTTGGTGGGGGGGGGGGGGGTTCTTGCCGTGGGCCCACTCAACCGCCATTACAATAAAAACATTGCGTGCATAAGGAGAGAAGCAATAAGGGTAGGTTACCACATAGGTAGCCGGCGGTCCCTCACGACTCTAGACCGGGGAGAAACTTCCAGAGTGATTTACTCGTTCGAGCAATAAAACATTTTTAATGTTGAGGTTACCATAACCTCAAGCGCAATGAGTTCTTTATTACAAACAAATCTGTATGTTATTTGATCCATTTAGTGATGAGCAAACGCAAGACCAAGACCATTTCATCTCGGTCTTGGTCTTGGTCTTGGTCTTGCATTCGTGCCATGCCATTAGTCTTGGTCTTGGTCTTGGTCTTGCAGCCTGAGTCTTGGTCTTGGTATTGCGGTCTTGCAGAATAATTTTTTTTTTAAATAATAACTATATAAGTATGTATAAATGGTTGTATGTATGTACATATTTTTGTTCTAGCATAACTGTGGAACACCTTGCTCAATTTTAACTAAACTTATTAACTAAACATATTACTTAAAATACACCGCTATCATCTCTATTAGTGCTGGCAAAAATAATCTAGAACAACCGATGTTAGTCCGATTTTATCCCATAGTTTTTGGGATCGCTGATATTATTAGTGACTGTTAGACATTCATATTTTCTCTAGGGGATTACACGTAAAATAATATATTTGCATTACTGTTACGTTCATAAGAAAAAAAATAGTAAAACGTTATGTTTATAATCTTTGGATTTTCTGGAGAAAATTGATGTCAAAATCAAAAATTAGAAAACTGGAACATGCATTGAACTAAAATATCTTTAGACTTAAACAAGATATCAACTCTATTTAAACGTAGTTACAATGCGTAGTATTTCTTCTACAAACAAAGACCTAAAGGAAGTTTCTACCATAAGTATTAACAGAGCAATTTCCATTAACATGGGTCAGGGTGCACCAAAGTAAGCTTTTTCTTAAATCCCCGATAAATCATGTCAACATTACCGTAGAACGATTTTTTTCTTAGAATATACCCAATAATCATTTCCCAATTAATGTGCACGAATAAGGGGCACCCTATATACACACAAAACTATCAACATTTATGCTTAGCGGTTAATTCGAAAACAAATTTGTTCAAGAAAGTCTAGAAATTTTATTTTTATTTGATAATAATATATTTTTAAAAAGAAAATAAATTATCTCAAAAGTTAATTTTACAAAAGTAATTTTTATTTGGAACTGTTTTCACAACTTAACACTTAACTTATTTGTAATAACACTTTACTTAACACAACTCTTATTTATTATATTCACTTATCATGATGAATGCACTGATGATTAATGTATAACTATGATGACGAACTGTGTTGTTGAACTGTGTAATTATGAACTCGAACTGTGACTGAATATCTACGAACTGTGTCAACTGTGTATTTGCATGCTGCTTAAATACTATTTTGAGTTGTTGGACTTTGATCTTGTTGTTGTGGACTTTGATCTTGTTGTTGTGTTTACGGAGTAAACATGTTGATCTCTTAGATCGCAAAATGTGATAATGATTATTCATGTTAGAACATGTCTTTGAATTTGGTAAACAAGATAAGAATATAACGGGTGTTTTTTTTAAGAGGTTGCCGATTTTTTTTTTGAATAAAACACATATAAAATTATGAAATGACCAAATTTTTTTTTTATTTGGTAGATAATTTTTTGGCATTTAACATTTAAACACAATTTCTGGCATATGGCTACCACGACTATTTTTCACAAATGTCATTCTGGAGGTCCAATTTTCCAGCACTTTTTCAAGCATTTGAGGGCGTATGTCAGCAATGACACGTTGAATATTGGTTTCCAAAGCGTCAATCGATTGAGGTTTATCCACATAAACCAATGACTTCACGTATCCCCACAAAAAGTAATCGAGTGGCGTCAAATCGCACGAACGCGGAGGCCAATTCACCGGACCATTTCTCGAAATAATGTTGTCGTTGAAAGTTTCTTTCAATAAGTCGATTGTTTCACGTGCTGTATGGCAAGTGGCACCATCTTGTTGAAACCACATTTCATCCATATCCATATCTTCAAGATTTGACAACAAAAACTCATTTAACATGGTTCTGTATCGATTTCCATTCACGGTAACGCGTCGTCCTTCCTCATTTTTAAAGAAATATGGACCGATGATCCCACCAGCCCATAGACCGCACCAAACAGTACATTTATCAGGATGCATTGGTAATTCTTGAACGGCGTGTGGATTATCTTTGCTCCAAATGCGACAATTTTGTTTGTTGACGTATCCATTTAACAAAAAATGCGCCTCATCACTGAAGAGAATTTTACGGTAAAAAAATGGATCTTCGTTCAATTGATTTAACGACCAATCACTGAATTCACGGCGCAAACGATGGTCGTGTGGCTTTAATTCTTCCACCAATTGAATTTTGTATGGCACCAAACCCAAATCTTTACGTAAAATTTTCCATAAAGTCGATGGACAAAGTCCAATTTGCTGAGCACGACGACGAATCGATAAATTGTCGTTTTCTTCGACACTGGCCTCAACGACAGCAATATTTTCTTCTGTACGAACTCTTCTCATTCTTGTCGGTGGCTTGGCATCCAAAAGAGTGAATGTAGACCGAAATTTGGTAATTACGTTCTTTATGGTGGTCTCTGACGGACGATTATGTGCACCATAAAATTCACGAAGTGCTCTATAAACATTTTTAATTGAACACTGATTTTGAAAATAAATTTCCACGATTTGAAAACGTTGTTCTGGAGTTAACCTATTCATAATGATTTGCCAAACAATACTGAGTAGAAATGCCACTTTGAGCTGTCAAAACAACTGTCATAAAATAAAACGACATCTATCGGAAAAACAAACCTCCTAAAAAAACACCCATTATATGCGTCCTTGAATTTAGAAGAAGTAAACATGTTTACTTCTTAGATCTGAATTAGAGATAAGGAATTGAATTAGGGATAAGCAATGGAATTTTCCATTGTGACTGCGCGTATGTGCATTATGAGTAATATTATAATTGTGTATTATGAGTAATTGTGTATTATGAGTAATTTGAATATATACGATATGAAGTTATTCATATTATTTGGAATGTATGAGGTGTGGGATCTACTGCTATAACATCTAGACTTATTCTGTCAAAAGAACTCAGTCAATTTCAACATTTCTATTTGCAACTGATGCAATGACATACACGTCTTTGTTGACGTCTATTTTTTATATGCCTTGTCTAGCATGAAAAAATCTATAACAAGAAAAACCCAAAAATATAAAATTATCAGGAAATAGAAATCTATGTGTGTATGAACATACATACATATGCCTGTAAATACTATAAAAAACAACAGACTCGCTGATCTTCTGTCTAGGGTTTTAAGTTTGGTATTGTTATATATGTACCTACTTGTTATTGTTTTGTTAACGATTTACTTGTTTAAATCGAATAAAAAAATAATTTTTATTTTTTGGGAGCAAACCGGTGCTCTTTATTCTACTGATAAAAAATAACTCAAAGCTAAATCTAATTTACATATCTATTTATTTCGTCAGTTGTCTGGTCTGCTGTGTTGCTATTTGCATCGTCAGCGACTTGCGGTCGTCACCCAGATGTGGTTTGTGCGCTTCTCTTCTTATAATTTTTAGGTGCAATGTAATTCATGGAATTTCAGGTGCAATGTAGTCTGCAGTACACGCGTGCGATAAATGACTTTGGAAAATATGCTGCATGTGCCGGATGTGTGATTTGGGTTACTGGGAGCGAGTGCTTTCGGTAAATGCTCTGTTAACATATACAAATAAACATACGACATATGTAGGTTTTAAAAAATAAATATCAACAGAAAAATTACGTAACTTGTAATGCAAGAGTCTTGCATACATATTTTTGGTCTTGGTCTTGGTCTTGCACACTCAGTTGGTCTTGGTCTTGGTCTTGGTCTTGCAACTGAATGATTGGTCTTGGTCAAGACAAGACTGCAAGACAAGACTGCAAGACCAAGACCAATTTTGCTCATCACTAGATCCATTAACGGATTGGTTTCTTAAGGTTATGTTTCCACGTTACTATAACTTTTTTTTTTTTTTTTAAAAGAACCATTTTCAAATGTTCAGATATTCGCAAATTATCAAATACTTAAAATCACAATATGTATTCAAATTTTCTAGTATCCGAACTTTCGAGTAGTCAAAATTACAATTTATTCGAATTCTCAATTATCGAAATGTTCAAGCCTTTCCCTTTCAGGGTATACTAACTGGAGAATTATTTTATTTATTTCCGTTCAAACAAAGATCTCAGGTTTAACAAAGAAGGGTCTTGTACCGATGCTACGGACACAAGTGATTAATTTACTTATATATATATATATACAAGTGTTAAGTTACTTTAACTACAGAAGGGTATGATTAAAACAGGTTGAAGCAACTTAGATGTTATGCATGTTAACTTCATACTAACACACAATTGTTTCGAATCAGGAGAAGATTATCGGAACTTTTTTTCTTTTCCTGCTCTATTCATGGTCGCCAACTTGGAATTGGACGAGGGTTAGGAAGACCAACCAAGGGAAACGTTCTTGTCCCTATGAACAAAAAAAAAACTCTCACACAAGTGTGTAAGTATCTCGCGACATAGATTCCTATAGCGATCAAAAACCGTTTAATTCTCCTTCCCCCAAAATAAAATCTATATAGGAAAAGTTTAAACTTTATAAAATTTACTTGGAACGAATAATTCTCATTTACACCAACAAGCAAATTCATGTATCTACACGTGTGAAATACCGATTTGGAATTATCGATTTCATACGAAATAAACTATTTTCGTTTATATAAACAGCAAATTATAGCGATATGTATAGATGTAAATGAATAATATAAATTGATCAGATTCATATGTCACGAAGAATCTTCCGTTTATATGAAAAGCAAACTTATGTGAAACGAACAATCCTTTCATTTACATAAATCGCAAAAATCATATATATATATGTGTGAAGGAATGAGTTAAAATCTATTGGATTCATGGAAACGAACAATCATTCGTTTACATAAATAGCAAAATATATATATATATATATATATATGTGTGTGTAAAGGAAAGATTTAATTCTATTAAATTTATGGAAAGACACAAGCTTTAGTGCTAGTGTCTTCATTAACCGCGGGCATCGCGACAAAAACAAAAAGAAACAAAGAACTGACTTGTCCACATGTAGACATACATGTGAAGTGTTGCATCCTCAGCATTCCCACCGGCAGCGCTGTCGACGAGTATACGGAGTGTTAAACGTCGAGATGATTAGTGCAAAAACAATAACAAAAAAAATTTGTTGGGAAGGAGAATTAGTACGATTTTAAAGGGGTACTAATTCCCTCCTCGACACTTTCGAGTACCCCGAGAGGGATATATACAAAGGAGATGAAACTTGCCAAAAAAAAAGAAATTCCGTTTAATCCCTTTTTTTTTAATAATAATAATAACCAACCTACTTTGTACCTACAGTGTAAACTAGCAAAGCAGCGAATTTCAAATTTAACACTGCGAATTTCGCCGATGTCCGATTTTCAAGCACTGATGAATTTAATTCAATTTAACGAGTAGTTCGATTTTCAGACACTGAACAATTTAATCGAATTTACAATCTTCAAACACTGCTGATAAAGATAACTAGTTACGCGCAAAAATTTTACAAATCAATAAAAAAGAATTTATCACTGCCGACTCTTGGCACACGGAAAAAAAATTTTTGCTGGGTACAGGCTCGCAATAGAAAAAAATTGGAATCAAGCCAAAATTATGTCGGCTAACCACTTCGTGACCGCTCTGTCCAAAAACTCATTTTTTATTATTTTTATGGACCACGGAAGACGAGAGCATGACCGTCCCGGCCAGCGGCTCTGTCCCGACTCCTCTTTGCACTTTTAGTTTGCTATGGTTTTACTAAAAGCATATTCGATTTACATGCATCAGATTTTTGGGCTGAATGCATGTACGACTGACATCGCCTGATTTGGCGAGACAGTTGCCAATGTGCAAAAATGGGATGGGGAGTGACGCCACCAACCCAAAGCGAAAACGAATATGTATAATAATACACTGTAATACAACATTATTATACATACAGAAAAATAAGACAAACAAACTAGAGTTGCCAGGGTTATCGAGAAAAATAATTTCTTTGGCGTCCGTTACAGATTTTACATGAATATGTCTACCCTATTTATATCTACTGAGACTGCCGTTGAAGAGATAAATAATAATTTGGTCAGCAAACCAGTTGTCCTGCACACAAGCAGCCGATGTTCGTATCGTTTGGGTGTTACAATTGGGATGCAATGTTTACACAGCTGCGTCCGGTTCGTTCATAATTTAATTGTGTTTTTGCGACTGTCTGGCCAATAAATAACTTGCAATATTTATTCAGCTGCGCCTCGTCAATATACGGCGTATGCGGTGTTAACTTATATATATATATATTTTAATTGATTTACTATTGTTTTTTTTTTCAGTTTACACTTTTATTAAAGTTACACCTTTATTTTTTCGTTAATTTTATTTCGTCAAAGTTGTTGTCTTCTTAACTTTTGTTGAATTGATTTGAAATGTTCTTGAAAAGCAGCTGTTGCTTCTTCGTCTATCCAACTTTGTGAGTTTTTTCTGCGTGTGGTTCTTCTACTTGCGGTGCATCTGCACCATTTTGAAGATTTATTTCCTCTGGTAGCATTGAAAAATGTTCGATTTATTTATTTTCACAGTTAAACATTTCCTCTACCAGATTTTGCGAAATTGTCCTTTACGGATCTTGATTCACTATGTTTGCTGGAGTTGCCTTGAAATACTGACCCTTACCACTGGTGGGCGGAATCGGTATTCAAAGCAGCTTCGTGTTTGTGATTTTAAACTATCGACCCTTACCTTGGGTAGGGGGAATCAGTAGTTCATTCAAAGACTGACCTTTTTGAAGTGTACAATTTTATTTAAATTCCTCTTATTTATACTAAAATCTAAAACTTAATATACATATAAATCTCTATGTGGGATATAGCGCTTGTATATTACATTGGTGTGATTGGTGATAAGACCATACGCATAACATAAATCATGTATGGTATTTGCTTATCACTTATCTGGTTTGGCGTTTCTTCTATCCTAGAGGTTGATGAAGATAAGGCTGTGATGTGTTGTACTCCGCAAGGCAAATCCTGAACTCGACAGATAACGAACGTATTACACTCCCATGCAGTGTAATGCGTTGTATGCTGATAACGTCGAGTGGGAAATGATGATGTACGTGATACGTAATTTAGGCATGTGCGGACTGCACAAAAAGTGAAGATAAAATCAATGAAAATAAAAATAATAGGTATACAATTGTAATAAAAAAAAAGAGAAGAAATAAGGATAAAAATAAAGGGAAATAAAATGGGAGACAAAATTACAGAAAACAGTTGATTAATTATTGTTTACTGAAAAATAATTTCTCAATTTCATTTTAAGTCTATTGGTGTTAACAATAGTTCTAATGTGGCGTGGCAAAGTGTTCCATAAGCGAGCTGAATGTATAAAAAATTGACGTTCGGACGTCATGGATGAGAAAGTAGAGGGTAGAATTAGTTGATTCAATCTGTTTGAGGAAGCTAATCTAATTTTTTCGTAAAGCTGTATAGGCTGATGAGAAAGCAAGATATTCGAAAAGAGACTTAGTGTACGAAATTTTAGGAGATTTTCAAACGTCATGCCGTATAGACGCGAGGAAAAATTGGATACATGGTCGAATCGTCGTAAGCCAAAGACATATCTTACTATGGCATTTAAGGCAACATTAAGTTTCCTTTTAGATGTGTAGGAGCAATTGCAGTAGATTTCGCAACCATATATCAAGACAGGTACTGCTAATGTTTTTGTCAGTAAAATTCGAGTTTTAAAAGGCGTGAAAGAACGTTGCTCCCTTCCTCCTCCCTTTATCAACTCTAACCAACTTTGTATGGGGAGGCAAACAACTTAGTGGGTATATAAGCCCATAAAGTACGAAGCACTCCATAAGTCTTTCCTACAGCTAAGTTTATGTGAGTGTCCCATGTTAAATCACGACTGAAGGTCATACCAAGGTTTTTGACATTATCGACATACTCTATAAGGGTGTTGTTCAAAGTGATAGACGGGAAATATGAAAGGCCCATTAGCTGCTTAGAAATAAGCCCAACGGGCAACTCAGAACGAGCTGAGCATCATCAGCGTACATATGTAGTGAGCTGTGGATAACGATGGATGGAACTTCATTTACAAACAGAGAAAATAGTAATGGCCCTAAGATAGATCCTTGAGGAACCCCTCTGGTTAAAGGAAGAAAGTCTGACAGAACCTTATTAATTTCCACTGCTAGTAATCTACCTGTCAGGTATGATGAAATCAATTTCACAGCGCCAGGTTCAAAGTTAAAAAGTCGAGAAAGCTTATAACATAAAATTGAATGGTCTACCATGTCAAACGCTTTAGAAAAATCCAGTAGAACTAAGAACGAAACATTTCCCTCATCTAGAGCATGCCGTATGTCATCTGCTATGCCTATTATGGCTGTTATGCAAGTATGTTTCGGCCGAAATCCAAATTGCTTAGGCGTTAAGATGTTATGGATGGAGAGATTAGTCGATTTATTTGCTTTTGTATAATCTTTTCAAAAAATTTGGACAAAAAGGGAATAATGGAGATAGGTCTAAACTCGTCTCCTTTAGGTGTCTTAGAGACGGGCAGTACTTTTGCAACTTTCCATTTAGCAGGACAAATACCTGTTGTTACCACTGTGTTAAAGATGAACGTAATATTGGGCAAGATAATAGGTAAGATGATTTTTAGGAAAGATAGGTGTATCTCATCAACACCGACCGCATTAGACTTAATGGAAAAACACTTTCTACTCAGCATCAGTGGTGTTCAATGTCGTAAAGGAAAAACTAGGGCAGGTTGTAGTAGATGATGCTACATCACTTGGATGAGACAAGTCTTGTGGGATAGATGAACCCGAAGTCTGTGAAGAAACAAATTTTCGGTTCAGATGATTAAGATTGTTTTAACGCCGGAGTGAGTAACCGTGCTTCCTTATACCTAAGGGAAGAGTTACTTGGGCGGAGAGTTAATTTAAAAAAAAAGTTTATTTTGGTTTTGTAAACAATTAGGTATTTATTTTTGTTTTATTTAAATATTACTAGGGAGACCCGCTGTGGCTGCGACCTTTACTAGTAAGTTTTAGTAATTTTATAATTCTAGGGAGGCCCGCTATCTTGAGTTTGGCTGCGACCTCTACTAGAATGTTCTTGATTAGACTTCGGATTAACTCTGCCTTTTCAACTAGATTTTGCTCCCCTTTTATATGCTCAAATCCAAACGCTCTTTGTACCCAAATCAAACGCAGTTCACGGAAATGCACTCATCAGCAATATTTTCCAATATCGATAAATCAAATAATTAATGCTCCAGATATAGTGCGATGCACTATTAACTGCGTAAGCAATTAAATTATTGCCCAATATTAATAATATTGGGTCAAACAATAAAGTCGGTAAATTATTACACAATATTGATGCATCAGCATAAAATTCGTCAATGGCTCTGGATATAGTTCATACATCCAGCTAATGCCGTTGACGATGTCCATTCACCCTTGCTCTCTATACCTACAATTCGTAATTGTACTTAACTTTGGATTTCGTGTGTATCCGCCGCCGTATAGCACTGTTTTCGGTATGGAACAATTGGGAAAGTGTATTACTATTCGTTATAGCTGCAGTGTTGTATATACACAGCATTGAATGCTATTGAATGTTATAGCTGAAGCGGGTATCATGAACATGAAATATTTATGTTCGACATGAAAAGTGAGCGCTGCAGCGTACTTGGCGTACTTTCGATATTGTGTCGCATTTGACGTCGTCGGAAAGAAAATCATATTTAGGAGAGTTAACTTGATGAGGCGACAAGTAGTGCGATCACTACATCCCCTACTCGTGACTAGGCGAGAAGTCTTTAAATGTCAAACAGCTTCTTGAAAACTTATCACATGCCGGGACCAGTACTGCCTTACGTACTTCAATCAGTAATATACTACTATTTCATCGGCCGTATGATAATACCAAAAGTTATACTTAACACTACTTTTGTGAAGTAATTAAAAATCGAAACGATCCTTTTTTTGTTATTTCTTCGCGGAAAAATGGTTTCTTTTCATTTACATGTTAATAAGTCTGTAAATTTTTCTCCGAACGTGCCTTAACGTGGCATCATCCACTTCTACATATGTAATTTTTTCCGTATGCCCGAAGCTAAAACGATTATTATTTTCTGTTCAATATTATTATCATATCATTATCTAGAATTATTAGGAAGGAATTTTTATGTTCCTCAATAATTATCAAAAAACAAAACGCAAATAACATTTGGTATTGTGTTTCAATATATTTCCTTGCTTCCAAATTAAAAGCTAAAGTTAAATCTTATTATTATAAAATTATACACAAAGAAACCGATGGTTTCTTTCGTTTGATTTTTGCAGTATATTTAAGGCTTTTGTATTCAGTTGGAGTATATGTAATAAAATAATAAAAGTATAAGTACATAATCGTACTTGCGTACACACAAATGAAACACAAAAACATAAGCATGAAATAATATATTTTGTGCAATTGCAAAAAAGGCAAAAAATCATTTAAAAAATATGTGGCGGCTTAGCTACGGAGGCCTTATAACAAAAAAGAAAGACGCGTGTTTCGTCAAAGCGACATAGCACAAAAAATCATTTATTTACACTAATTAAACATTAATTGACACATAAATCCGTCTAGGGATTTTAATTTTTCGACTGCGTTTTAATTTTTACGTTTTTCGAACTGGACAACTTGAACAATGTCGAGAATGATCTGAATACCTCGCTGCTCGGAACAGAACTCTTTTTTAAAAATGGGTTTTCTTTATTCTCGTCAAGTGGTATGTGTGCGTGTGTACGTTCGAACGCCATGCGTGCCGATAATACCGAATCGGACAACAACCGTGGCACGAGAAAAGCAAACTAAATTTGATGCACGACGCAACCGTTGCACCAAGAAGATTAATAAATGTAACGCACGTCTCAGTCATGGTGCGAACATTATCCCTCACAAATGTATGTGTAATATAAAAATCTTTTTTGTTTTTCTATTGGAACTTTTTTATAAATATTTTTATCATGTACTTGAAAGTAACCTGTAATATACTCCTTTCCAAAAATGTTTAACAGCAGCACTGGTCTTACCAAAAAAACAAAATCAAGTTATGTGCATGCGTCAAAAAAAACCTAATAACACTTAACCAGGGATGGCTCGTAGTTTTTTAAACGTGTATAATACACGTATAATACGGTACCGTAAAAAATGGAAGGATCGTAGTTCTCTACATGAGTATAATACACGTTAAATACACGTATAATACGGTAACGTAAAAAATGGAAGGATCGTAGTTCTCTACACGAGTATAATACAAGTAAAATACACGTATAATACGGTAACGTAAAAATGGAAGGATCGTAGTTCTCTACACGAGTATAATACACGTAAAATACACGTATAATACGGTAACGTAAAAAATGGAAGGATCGTAGTTCTCTACATGAGTATAATACACGTAAAATACACGTATAATACGGTAACGTAAAAAATGGAAGGATCGTAGTTCTCTACACGAGTATAATACAAGTAAAATACACGTATAATACGGTAACGTAAAAAATGGAAGGATCGTAGTTCTCTACACGAGTATAATACACGTAAAATACACGTATAATACGGTAACGTAAAAAATGGAAGGATCGTAGTTCTCTACACGAGTATAATACACGTAAAATACACGTATAATAAATGGAAGGATCGTAGTTCTCTACACGAGTATAATACAAGTAAAATACACGTATAATACGGTAACGTAAAAAATGGAAGGATCGTAGTTCTCTACACGAGTATAATACACGTAAAATACACGTATAATACGGTAACGTTAAAAATGGAAGGATCGTAGTTCTCTACACGAGTATAATACACGTAAAATACACGTATAATACGGTAACGTAAAAAATGGAAGGATCGTAGTTCTCTACACGAGTATAATACACGTAAAATACACGTATAATACGGTAACGTAAAAAATGGAAGAATCGTAGTTCTCTACACGAGTATAATACACGTATAATACGGTAACGTAAAAAGTGGAAGGATCGTAGTTCTCTACACGAGTATAATACACGTAAAATACACGTATAATACGGTAACGTAAAAAATGGAAGGATCGTAGTTCTCTACACGAGTATAATACACGTAAAATACACGTATAATACGGTAACGTAAAAAATGGAAGGATCGTAGTTCTCTACACGAGTATAATACACGTAAAATACACGTATAATACGGTAACGTAAAAAATGGAAGGATCGTAGTTCTCTACACGAGTATAATACAAGTAAAATACACGTATAATACGGTAACGTTAAAAATGGAAGGATCGTAGTTCTCTACACGAGTATAATACACGTAAAATACACGTATAATACGGTAACGTAAAAAATGGAAGGATCGTAGTTCTCTACACGAGTATAATACACGTAAAATACACGTATAATACGGTAACGTAAAAAATGGAAGGATCGTAGTTCTCTACACGAGTATAATACACGTAAAATACACGTATAATACGGTAACGTAAAAAATGGAAGGATCGTAGTTCTCTACACGAGTATAATACAAGTAAAATACACGTATAATACGGTAACGTTAAAAATGGAAGGATCGTAGTTCTCTACACGAGTATAATACACGTAAAATACACGTATAATACGGTAACGTAAAAAATGGAAGGATCGTAGTTCTCTACACGAGTATAATACACGTAAAATACACGTATAATACGGTAACGTAAAAAATGGAAGAATCGTAGTTCTCTACACGAGTATAATACACGTATAATACGGTAACGTAAAAAGTGGAAGGATCGTAGTTCTCTACACGAGTATAATACACGTAAAATACACGTATAATACGGTAACGTAAAAAATGGAAGGATCGTAGTTCTCTACACGAGTATAATACAAGTAAAATACACGTATAATACGGTAACGTAAAAAATGGAAGGATCGTAGTTCTCTACACGAGTATAATACACGTAAAATACACGTATAATACGGTAACGTAAAAAGTGGAAGGATCGTAGTTCTCTACACGAGTATAATACACGTAAAATACACGTATAATACGGTAACGTAAAAAATGGAAGGATCGTAGTTCTCTACACGAGTATAATACAAGTAAAATACACGTATAATACGGTAACGTAAAAATGGAAGGATCGTAGTTCTCTACACGAGTATAATACAAGTAAAATACACGTATAATACGGTAACTTAAAAAATGGAAGGATCGTAGTTCTCTACACGAGTATAATACAAGTAAAATACACGTATAATACGGTAACGTAAAAAATGGAAGGATCGTAGTTCTCTACACCAGTATAATACAAGTAAAATACACGTATAATAAGTAACGTAAAAAAATAAAAATAAATATAACATCTTGGCTTTTCATTTTATTCATTATAGATACATAATTAAATTATGAGTACTTATTTATATTAATATAACTAATAATTATATTATTAAAGATTGATATTTATTGCTGTTCACTTGTTAAGTCAGTATACAATTACAAATGTATTATCTTAAAATTAAATAAAAGAATAACAAAATAAATAGGAACTCTTCATTGTTCAATAAAATATTTTAAAAAAAATTAATAAAAATCACATTTATTTAATATAATTATCTAGTATTCGTCAGACTTATTGCTGTCTTTTAGCTTCAGCTCGTGGTAAATTGCTAGTAATTTCTTCGACCGGTCGAAAGTAAGTCTATTCCTATTTTTATTATGTACAAAAGACCATTCCCAAAAAAAGCTTTTCGATTTCTGCCGAAGAAGCTGGGATCGCGAGAAGCTTTATAGCCAAACAGGAAAGTTGAGGGTATTTAGATTGTGCTAAACTCCAGAAAGTTTTAGAACTTTTGATGTCTTTCGCAAAAAGCACCCCAAACCTCCCGGTTTTGTTCTTATATGCTGTATACTCGACCAATCCGTTATTGTCAAACTCTTCAATGAGGTATTCTTCGACAATTTCGAGTTGCTCGCTTGACAATTTAAGACCCATATACTTCGGATGAAGAAAATTCGCTACCAAGCTTTCTGTATTCAACACCATTTTCTGTCGGATTCTCAATCGAGAGATAAACGAAAACGGAAATCCATCCTCGATTTTTATCCACATTTCGACTGCATCTGCGATTGAAGCGGTGGATTTTGGCAATTGGCAAATCGGATCGAGAGCCTCAATTTGTTCATCACAACTTTTAACCATATCTTCACAGTATAGCAACATGACGATATTTTCCTTCACCTTTGAATCGCCCTCGGCGGAAATGGTTTTTAGATGTTGGAGATTTTTACGAAATGATACAAAAGAATCGCGGTGAGAGCACCATCGGGTCTCTGCGACGGTGATCAATTTGGTTCCGTTTAGATTCTTTAACTTTCTCTCTAAGTCTGGATGCTTAAATTCTTTCACAATGTCTGAAATCTTTTTTGCCGTATCTTTGTCTACCATATCCTTAGCAAGCAGATTGCCGGTGTGACTGCTGCAGGCGAAACTCCAAAACTCAACTTGCCTGCCCATTTTCAGCATGGCAGCAGCATTGTCGGACACGACAGCGTAAACCGTCGAGTCGTACACTTCCTTTGCAAGTGCAATAGGTTGTACTACCACGTTTGTTAGAGCATCGCCCGTTTCGCTCTCGGTCGAAAAATCGAATGCTTCCAAGAATGCGCTTTGACCTTCAGTAGTTTGGAGCATGGTGACAACATTTTTCGAATTGTTTGCTGTATTCTTCCACCCGTCAATGAGCATCACCGATTGCTTTCCGATAATGCTAGAGTTTAATACGGATTGCTCGTACACCTCGTCAAGAATTGTTGATGCTAACGTCTTACGTGTTGGCGGCTTATATGACGGCCGAAGATAATTTAAAAATTGCCAGAAATGGTCTGACTCAACTACACTGAATGGTATATTACAGCCGAAAAGAAACTTGCCCAAACTACGGTTTAATTTATCATGTTGTGTATTATCGTGGCATTGTATTCATTGTAGTCATTTTGTGAGTCAGCTGAGGTATGTAGTTCTAGTGGTTCAACCTCAGAAGTTTCGACGTGAAAGTTCCTCTGAAGTTTGTTTGGAGGTACATATTGTTGGGAAGGTGCCATTGGACGTTTAGGAGCGGGTGGCCAATTCTTCGCTTGTGGCCTATTCATGTAATTAACGTTGTTTGTTCTAATTGTAGTTGTATCCATAGGTTCAAACCTTGGAGCTGGCTTTATAGTGGAAGGATTGGGTGCCTGATTTTGTTGGGAATAATGGGGATTGTTTTGGAAATTTGGTCGATAATTTGTCTGGTTGTTTGGTGCGAAGAGTTGTCGTTGGGGAACCGAAAATTGGTTATATTGAGGACGCGGTGGAAAGCGTGGTAGAAGTTGTGGTAAATGTGTCAATTGCGGATAGAATGGTTGGCTAAAATTTCTGCGATGAGACATTGGTTGAGCTGATGTAGGTGGTGGTCTCCTTGTTGGACCAGTGTTGTGGTGTGCGTAATTTGCTCTGAACTGTTGATTTTCGAGTTTCAGACAAAGATTGAGGGCTGTTGGCAAATCTGCCGGTTCCCTTATACCTAAAAGTCTTGGCAAATCACCTCTGAGGCCTCTTATGAAAGTATCTAAAGCTTTGTCTCTGTAAGAGGATGTAAGGTGGTGTAACGCATCCGGTGGCAAGTTCATGCTGGAGATTTTGTTTAAAATCAGTGAAAGATGGTTGTAAACTGCTTGGTAATAACTTTCTAATGTGCTACTACCTTGCACAAGGGAAGTCATTTGGTACTCCAAAGTACCCAGATCACGCCTATCTGCATAGTGAAGTGTCAAGCATTTTGATATGCATTCCCAGTTTAATGGGGTATTATACGATTCAAGAATCGCATCCACATTCCCTACGATTTTGTTTCTTACAATGTTAAGTATTCCAAAATACTTTGGTGTTCCTTTAAGGTGATCGATTCATTTTATTCATTATAGATACATAATTAAATTATGAGTACTTATTTATATTAATATAACTAATAATTATATTATTAAAGATTGATATTTATTGCTGTTCACTTGTTAAGTCAGTATACAATTACAAATGTATTATCTTAAAATTAAATAAAAGAATAACAAAATAAATAGGAACTCTTCATTGTTCAATAAAATATTTTAAAAAAAATTAATAAAAATCACATTTATTTAATATAATTATCTAGTATTCGTCAGACTTATTGCTGTCTTTTAGCTTCAGCTCGTGGTAAATTGCTAGTAATTTCTTCGACCGGTCGAAAGTAAGTCTATTCCTATTTTTATTATGTACAAAAGACCATTCCCAAAAAAAGCTTTTCGATTTCTGCCGAAGAAGCTGGGATCGCGAGAAGCTTTATAGCCAAACAGGAAAGTTGAGGGTATTTAGATTGTGCTAAACTCCAGAAAGTTTTAGAACTTTTGATGTCTTTCGCAAAAAGCACCCCAAACCTCCCGGTTTTGTTCTTATATGCTGTATACTCGACCAATCCGTTATTGTCAAACTCTTCAATGAGGTATTCTTCGACAATTTCGAGTTGCTCGCTTGACAATTTAAGACCCATATACTTCGGATGAAGAAAATTCGCTACCAAGCTTTCTGTATTCAACACCATTTTCTGTCGGATTCTCAATCGAGAGATAAACGAAAACGGAAATCCATCCTCGATTTTTATCCACATTTCGACTGCATCTGCGATTGAAGCGGTGGATTTTGGCAATTGGCAAATCGGATCGAGAGCCTCAATTTGTTCATCACAACTTTTAACCATATCTTCACAGTATAGCAACATGACGATATTTTCCTTCACCTTTGAATCGCCCTCGGCGGAAATGGTTTTTAGATGTTGGAGATTTTTACGAAATGATACAAAAGAATCGCGGTGAGAGCACCATCGGGTCTCTGCGACGGTGATCAATTTGGTTCCGTTTAGATTCTTTAACTTTCTCTCTAAGTCTGGATGCTTAAATTCTTTCACAATGTCTGAAATCTTTTTTGCCGTATCTTTGTCTACCATATCCTTAGCAAGCAGATTGCCGGTGTGACTGCTGCAGGCGAAACTCCAAAACTCAACTTGCCTGCCCATTTTCAGCATGGCAGCAGCATTGTCGGACACGACAGCGTAAACCGTCGAGTCGTACACTTCCTTTGCAAGTGCAATAGGTTGTACTACCACGTTTGTTAGAGCATCGCCCGTTTCGCTCTCGGTCGAAAAATCGAATGCTTCCAAGAATGCGCTTTGACCTTCAGTAGTTTGGAGCATGGTGACAACATTTTTCGAATTGTTTGCTGTATTCTTCCACCCGTCAATGAGCATCACCGATTGCTTTCCGATAATGCTAGAGTTTAATACGGATTGCTCGTACACCTCGTCAAGAATTGTTGATGCTAACGTCTTACGTGTTGGCGGCTTATATGACGGCCGAAGATAATTTAAAAATTGCCAGAAATGGTCTGACTCAACTACACTGAATGGTATATTACAGCCGAAAAGAAACTTGCCCAAACTACGGTTTAATTTATCATGTTGTGTATTATCGTGGCATTGTATTCATTGTAGTCATTTTGTGAGTCAGCTGAGGTATGTAGTTCTAGTGGTTCAACCTCAGAAGTTTCGACGTGAAAGTTCCTCTGAAGTTTGTTTGGAGGTACATATTGTTGGGAAGGTGCCATTGGACGTTTAGGAGCGGGTGGCCAATTCTTCGCTTGTGGCCTATTCATGTAATTAACGTTGTTTGTTCTAATTGTAGTTGTATCCATAGGTTCAAACCTTGGAGCTGGCTTTATAGTGGAAGGATTGGGTGCCTGATTTTGTTGGGAATAATGGGGATTGTTTTGGAAATTTGGTCGATAATTTGTCTGGTTGTTTGGTGCGAAGAGTTGTCGTTGGGGAACCGAAAATTGGTTATATTGAGGACGCGGTGGAAAGCGTGGTAGAAGTTGTGGTAAATGTGTCAATTGCGGATAGAATGGTTGGCTAAAATTTCTGCGATGAGACATTGGTTGAGCTGATGTAGGTGGTGGTCTCCTTGTTGGACCAGTGTTGTGGTGTGCGTAATTTGCTCTGAACTGTTGATTTTCGAGTTTCAGACAAAGATTGAGGGCTGTTGGCAAATCTGCCGGTTCCCTTATACCTAAAAGTCTTGGCAAATCACCTCTGAGGCCTCTTATGAAAGTATCTAAAGCTTTGTCTCTGTAAGAGGATGTAAGGTGGTGTAACGCATCCGGTGGCAAGTTCATGCTGGAGATTTTGTTTAAAATCAGTGAAAGATGGTTGTAAACTGCTTGGTAATAACTTTCTAATGTGCTACTACCTTGCACAAGGGAAGTCATTTGGTACTCCAAAGTACCCAGATCACGCCTATCTGCATAGTGAAGTGTCAAGCATTTTGATATGCATTCCCAGTTTAATGGGGTATTATACGATTCAAGAATCGCATCCACATTCCCTACGATTTTGTTTCTTACAATGTTAAGTATTCCAAAATACTTTGGTGTTCCTTTAAGGTGATCGAAAATATTTAAGATCCTTTCGACGCTTTTGCGCCAGGAACTAAATTCGCATGGAGTTCCAGAGAACTCCCTCAAACTTCGTACAACATCTGGTATTTTGTCCAGATTGTTCAGGTTTGATCTGTATTTCGGATCAATTGTTTGCTCTATACCTCTATGAAATGAGGTATCAGGGTTTACGATTCCCTGAACTAAATTCTTGCATTCTGTACTGCAGAATCGTCTAACAATGCTAGTGATCAGAGCTTCAAGCTTTGGCGTTGCACTTAAGGATTGGTTAATTATAGGTTGGGAACTAGGTCGAGAGATAGTTTCGTCGACATTTAGGATAGGAGGTTGATTTGTAGGGTTGGTCATTTTGGAAATTGTTTCTTACTAATATATTTTAATATGAAATTAAAAGAATTTGTTTCTTACTAATAATTTTTATATGAAATGAATACTTAAAAGAATATATTTTTTATATTTCTAATATCGAATATTTGTTTCTTTTCACTTGTTTTTTCACTTTTTTCTTTCTACTTGCTTTTGTTATTTTATTATTATATTTTCTTCTGTTTTATGTTTTTCCTTGTAAAATTTTTGTATTTATCTGTTAGTTTTTAATAATAATTCTAATTGTATTTCTTTATGCTTTTATGTTTTTCTTGTAATATATATTGTGTGTTTATTTAATAATTCTACTTTAATAATTTTAAAATGATCTTACATTAAAAAGATGATTCTAAGGAACATCTTACAACGCTGGTGAAGTGGATGTTTTCCTTTTTGTCTTCCTTCAGAAGTTACTGGGGATCCTTTCTTCACACTCCCTCGTTGTTGACAATATCTATGGATTCTTGTCAGTGGTACCCAGGTTGATAAAACTCCAATGCACTTTACACTTTACACTTTTAATTTTGTGCTTTTTCACTAAACACTGCGAGCTACTTGAGGTCGACTTTGTTGTGTGAATTTTAGTTGACGAGCTACTTGAGGTCGATTTATTACTTGTTGCGCGGAGTATAAATTTTTCACCTGGGCCCCACGTTGGGCGCCAATTAAACTATTTTTTGTTCAAAATAATTTTTAAAAAACTTTCATCAGAGACGGAGCTCTGATGTTCTTTATTAATAGAGTTACAAAATGAAACTGAACTTATAAACTAATTACAATACGTTCTAATATTTAAATGTTGAGTGGAGTTGGCATCCCAAGCAAGTCATCGTGGTTGTCCCCATGGATCAATGCATTATCAGCAGAAATAGGCTGGCGTGTGGAATGCTCGTAAAATATCTGATTTATTGTTATTGCTAGTGTGTGTGGTCGTCGTCCGACGAATCAATTATTGTGGATGATTGACGTTGTTTACATTTTGTGTGTTCCGTTAATTGCATCAGCACTTAGAAGAAATACTTTTTGTTACTTTGTTCAGCGTATGTATTGCATATGTACGGCTTTAACTTATATGTCGTTAACTTAGACATAGGTAGCTATAGGCTTTTAACCAACTAATGTTAAATCCTTACGGAAACGAATGAAATCTTATATATGTATATATATATATTAAAATTAGTCATTTAATAATCTAATCAATGGGCCGCATAGCCACAAAATCGTAAACTTACTTGATCACATATAAGCATATATGTGCATTGTTGCATCCTCAGCATCCACACCGGCAGCGCTATCGACGCATATGCGGCGAGGTAATGCTGAAACTCAAATTGATTATTAAACATAGTAAGTAAAGGAGAATACGCAGCAGTAGCTAATAGGGATGATTTCCCTCACCGATCATTTCAAACACGTACACTGACAAAAAAAATATACCATTAAGCAATCGGAGCTATTAAATAGCAAAAGCAAGAAAACTAATAACAAATATTCTATTTGAGTTTCTATAGAGTGATCTTAAGGACGACTCGTAAACTCAGTTGATCTAACAGAATCTTGTCACCGGAGATAAAAAGGGGCGTGGTCCCATTTCGGTTCGTTGAGCTGCTGACTGCGTCGATGTAAAATGGATATACTGGAGGGGCTGGTGGGGGCTGCGAGCTGCGTCAACCACGCTCCCGGAAAGTTCCACCCAACTCTGCATTCAGTGGGTGGGTCACTGATTCTCCAGCGTGTCGATGGAATGCCAAGCTGCCACCAAGTTGAACAATTGTTAAACAGTTATCGGTTCTTATCGAACGCTTCACCAGAGTGCAAATTTTGCCACCAAATTAAATAGCTTTCAAGCAAAGCACTGTTTTTTACGAACGATACGACGAAATACAAATTTTGCCACCAAATTAAATAATTTTCCAGCAAAGCACTGTTCTTTACGAACGATTTGACAAAATGCAAATTTTGTCACCAAATGAACAATTTTCAAACAAGTCACTGTTCTTTTCGAGCAATACGCTGAAATGCACTTTGGCCAATAAATTGGGCAATTGAGCGATACGACGAAATGCAATTTTGCCACTAAATCAAATCATTGTTGAACAAATCACTTTCTTTACGAGCGATACGACGAAATGCAATTTTGCCAATCAATAAAATAGTTTTGAACAGTTTTCTGTTCTTTAAGAACGCTCCAAGAAACGCAAACAATTTTATTATTCTTTAAAATATTTTAAACAAATTTCCGTTCGCCAAATACCGCAAAAAAAAAACTTAAGGAAAGCAAACAATACGAGACGAGAGCATGACCGTCCTGGCCAGCGGCTCCTTCCTAAATCTCCGTTGCAAGTTTTGCTTTGTATGTGTAATGTTCCATAAGCGATGTAAGCGGTGTTGATAGTAATTGCCACCTGTAAGGAGAGTGGAGCCTGTTGGCAGTGTGCACGCCTAGCGTTGCGCGTGCAGCTCGCTGGGATAGGGGGGGGGGGGGGTTCTTGCCGAGGGCCCACTCAACCGCCATTACACAAAAAAAAATTGCGTGCATCAGAAAAGGAAAGGAAGGGAAAAGGGGGGTGGGTGGGGAAAGATAGTAAGCAAAAGGGGTGGTTGTCACATAAGTAGCCGACGACTCCTCTCGACTCTAAACGGGGAAAACTTCAAAAGGAGAATTTACTCGTTCGAGCAATAAAACATTTTCGTAATGGAGTTCATATTCGAATCAAGCGCTTTGGCTTTTTATTACAAAAAAAAATACATATATACGTGGTTTTAGTTTATTAAAGAATTACAAGCTACAATTTCCAATTTTACAATCTTTACCGAAATCTAGTTTACAAGCATGATCAATTACAAGTGTTCAATAATTACTTGTATCCAATCGTTAAGTATTCAAATTATCAAGCAATTACCCATCAGGGTATACTAACCGTAGCATTATCGCGATTTACAATTTATAATCGTTTAAATAATAACAGAATTCAGATATATCAGAAAAGATATACAAGGGATTAATTTACTGAGTTATATGAAAACAAGTCTAAAGTTACGTTACTCAAGAATTGCTTGATTATAATCGGTGAAGCAACTTATAAATGTAAGCCATCTTCGCACCAATATACTATTGTTTCGATCTACAGGAAGATTTTCGGAATCTCCTTTCTTTTCTTTCGCTAGTCGCGTTTGACAACTTAGAGCTGGCCGAGGGGTAGGGAAGCAAAAAAAAACGTTTTGTCCCAAAAATATCCGTCCAGTATATGGATATTTAACGATATAGATCCATATAGTGGTCCAGGAAATGACTATTTCTCCTTTCCATGAGCCGTGCAAACATACCACCTGCGAGTAGGTGGGTCTTTAATGACTTATTTATCGACCCGTTAATTAAACGCAAAAAATTCTCGTTTCTCAAAAATCATTTATGTAAGTACATATATGAAAGCTTTTAACGATTTAATCTTGTAAGGTCATTAGGGAAACGAAGGATTCTCGTTTCTCTAAATCGAAAGAAATCATAAACGCATATATATATATAGAAATACAGACTTATAATAATAAAACCTTATCAAGTTACTAATGAGACGAATAACGGTCCTTCCTAAGGACGAAGGATATCATACATATAAGTTAAATAATTATTTTATTATTTTTGTTTTTTAAAAACACTCATCAGAGCGGAGCTCTGATGTCTTTATTTTAGGATAAGAAACTTAGAACTAACTTAACATGAATATGTCTAGCCTATTTATATCTACTGAGATTGCAAAATGCCGTTGAAGAGATGAATAATAATTTGGTCAACAACAAGGTTGTCCTGCGCACAAGCAGCGGATGGTCACATCGTTTGGGTGTTCCAATTTGCCTGTAATGTTTACACAGCTGCGTCTGGTTCGTGCTATTTAAATGTTATGATGGTTTGGCGACTGTCTGGCCAATAAATAACTTGCAATATTTATTCTGCTGCGTCTCGTCAATATGCGGCGTATGCATTGTTAACTTATATGCATATTACATGTATATATATAAGCATTAATAATCTAATCTTATTAAATTACCAATAAATCAACTAAGTGTCGTTTGTGAAAACGAATGAATTCATATATATAGACATATATATACTAATTTAAAACAATTTAACAGTCCAATCCTGTTAAATTATCATTGAAACGAACAAATTCCCGTCTCTTTATCTCAAAAGAAATGACATATATATATATGTATACATAGGTAAGCATTAATAATCTAATCTTAATAAATTAGCAATAAATCCCTTAAGGGTCGAATGAATTCATATATATGACAGAGATAATACAAATAGCAACTAGATTATATTGAGTTGTATGTTAAATTATATAAAGACAATAAAGATTTAAAGAGTGAGAGTGTCCTTTAATTTACTCTTTCTACTCTGCTGCTGAGTACTTTGTCAAGCCGAGAGAGTTGGCTTGATGTTGTTCGTTTTTATTGAGTGTAAACGCAGAATGAGAAATAAAGAGTGGAATCTGCGCTCTTACGAGTCATTTCTGAGAATGGCGAGGACTAAGGGCAGTTACGCAGAATCCGTTGTCAAAGGTGGACGTCTTTCCACAGTGTCGTTCAATTTTCTGAGTGCTACATATTTCTTTTCTATCATCAGAAGTGGGATAGATACCCGAAAAAAAAATAGCTTATATAGACGGTGTTGTACGTGTTGTATTGCGCATTTTTGCAACCTTTCGATCGTGCAGTATATGCGGTGTGGCTTGCGGGATTTCGGTGAGACTGTTGTTTTTTTGTTGTCGGTGTCTGCCTGGCTCGCGTACGTTGTTGTATTGCGCATTTTCGCAGCTTTTCGATAGTGCAGTATATGCGGTGTGGCTTGCGGGATTTCGGTGAGACTGTTGTTTTTTTGTTGTCGCTGTCTGCCTGGCTCGCATACGTTGTTGTATTGCGCATTTTCGCAGCTTTTCGATTGTGCAGTATATGCGGTGTGCCTTGCGGGATTTTGGTAAGACTGTTGTTCGTTGTTGTCGCTGTCTGCCTGGCTCGCGTACGTTGTTGTATCGCGCATTTTCGCAGCCTTTCGATTGTGCAGTATATGCGGTGTGCCTTGCGGGATTTTGGTAAGACTGTTGTTCGTTGTTGTCGCTGTCTGCCTTGCGGGATTTTGGTGAAACTGTGCTTTTGTTGTTGCTGTCTGGCTGATTTGCGTCCAAGTCATATTGCGCATTTTGCCTTGCGCTTTATTGGTGTGCGAATGGTTCGATGCATCTGGCCGAATTGGTCGTCAAAATTTATTTCACTGGACTGCGGTAAGTCGTTTAATTTTATATGGCTGAGGGACAAGGTGCCGTCGTAAACGACGGTAATGAAAGCGAAAACAGGGTCACATCGGATGTTGGCGATGCGACGTCACTTCCTCCGCTGCTGGGTGGTAACCACCCTTTGATTACACTAGACGCACTCAATTCTATCCTGAGTGCTGTCGCTAAGAGTGATCAATGTTCCGGTGAATCGGTCGGATTCCCAAATTACGACCCCGATCATTCAAGGGTGACTATAATACAGTGGTGTAAGGACGTAGATGCTAGAGTCGAAAGAGACCACTTGAAAAGCTTCGATGTACTACCTCGTGTACAGGCGGCACTGGTAGGTAGGGCAAAGCTATGGTATGATAAATACGGATATCAACACTACGCATGGAGTGACCTTAGTGCTTCCCTAATACACACATTTGCTGGTGGTTCTGACATCGTGGGACAATTGAAACAAGTGGCAAATATCGAAAGCATGGACTACGACACTTACACTGAATTTGTTATCGATAAAATTTCACAAATTAACCGCCTTCCTTTTGACGTACCGGAAGATAAGACAATTAGAATTGTAATTGGCTGTATTACTAATATTGGTCTTCGCAACTCACTGACTTTTGTCATGCCACCTTCGGTACAATGTCTCATTGATCATTTGTCTTCGATCCGTGAGAGTCCCCGTCGAAAAAGGGAATTTGGCAATCGTCGAGATAGAGATGCATTGTTGTCTGGAGAGCCATTCACGTCGCGACGCTCTCAAGTTCCAGCATCTGCTTCCAAACGACCTCGTTTATCTAAGAAATGTTTTGGCTGTGGCAAGCTGGGCCATCTCAAAGTAAATTGCAATCAGAATTCTTCACCGCATGAAACACAAAACTCACGAATATCTTCCGAACCAAAAATAATTTTAAATAATTGTACTTTTTGCGGTAAAGCTGGTCACGATGAAAAAACCTGCTGGGCCAAACAACGTGCCGATAGGAAGAAGGTTAGTTTTTGTAGTGATAATACTAAAGCAAGTAACATAACGGTCGCTGTTATTAATGGTTTCGTTTGCCAATGCTTGCTCGATACAGGATCAGATTGTTCATTAATCAGGTCAGATATAGCTGATAAATTGCTTGTAAAAAGATCGACACACTTCGTGACTATACAAGGCATAGGTGAGAGTTCTATATTACTGACAGAAAAGACAGACCTTCTTGTTGAATTTGAAGAATTGACAGTTGAAGTTACACTTTATATTATCGGTACGGAGTACCTAACTAACGAGATTATTATTGGGCGAGATGTACTCAAGGATCCTAACTTAGAAATAAGAGTTGATATTACTGGGTCAACAATTCGACGAAAATCATGTAACCAATTGGTTAATAATGTTCATATTCAGAATAGGATTGATTTAGATGTACCAAATGATTATATGTCAGAGACTAACCAATTAATCGAAAAATATAAAACATTTATAGTAAAAGGTTATCCATTGTCGAAAGTGACTACTGGTGAACTTAACATTAAGTTACAAACATAATCGACTGTAAACTATAGACCTTATCGACTGTCGTTGACGGAGCGTCAAATTGTGAATAAAATCATATCTGAATTAAAGGATCATAATATAGTGCGGGACAGTCAGTCGCCTTATGCTAGCCCGATCGTTTTAGTAAAAAAGAAAAACGGTGAAAATCGATTATGTGTCGATTACAGGGCACTTAACCGTGTTACCGTAAAGGACCGTTACCCTTTGCCCAGAATTGAAGATCAGTTAGATCAGTTGTCTGGTAACCGCTGTCGCTTGACATGGCCGCTGGCTTTTATCAAATCCCTATAGCGGAGGATGCCATTGAGAAAACAGCCTTTGTAACGCCAGACGGGCATTATGAATATTTGCGAATGCCTTTTGGGCTGGCAAATGCACCAGCGGTGTTTCAAAGAGCCATTAATAAAGCTTTAGGCAAACTCAGAGACACCATTGCTCTTGTCTATTTAGATGACGTGCTGATACCATCAAAAACAGTACCAGAGGGCCTAGAACGATTGAATATTGTCATGAAAGCGCTTACGGATTGCGGATTTTCCCTTAACATTAACAAGTGTCATTTTCTTAAGACAAAGATTGAGTATCTGGGTCGAGAAATATCCTTCGAAGGTATAAGGCCAAGCAGGACCAAAGTAGATGCCCTTGTCAGATCACCAATACCAAAAAACGTAAGAGAAGTTCGGCAGTTTATGGGTTTGTCTAGTTATTTTCGTCGATTTATACCAGAGTTTGCTGCCAAGACTAGGTGCATCTCATCTTTAACAAAGCAAGGGATAAAATTTAACTGGAATCAAGAGTGTGAGGAAGCTAGATGCTATATTATCGCACAATTAACAAAAAGACCTGTGTTAATTATCTTCGATCCGATGCGGGTGACGGAACTGCATACAGATGCAAGTGCAATTGGGCTTGGCGCCATATTGTTACAGCAAATAAAAGGGCAGCGTCATGTGGTGGCTTATTATAGCCAGGCCACAAAGCCGTATGAAAACAAGTACCACAGCTATGAATTGGAAACCCTAGCTGTTGTTAGTGCTATCAAGCATTTTCGCACTTATTTGCTGGGTATAAAATTTGTTGTTGTAACAGATTGTAATGCTTTAAAATCTACGAAAGAAAAGAAAGATCTTGTTCCCAGGGTTGCCAGGTGGTGGGTCTATCTCCAAGATTTTGAATTCGAGATACAGTACAGAAAGGGTAAGTCTATGCAACACGCAGACTATCTGAGTCGAAACCCACCTGTACAGAGTTGCTATCAGCTAAACAGCCTATCTGAAAATTGGCTCAATATCGAACAAAATAAAGATCCAGAAGTTTTAGACATTATAAGTCAGATACAAGCAGGCGATAAAGATGCTGATTTCCAGTATTTGATAAAAAAAAGGTTTGCTTTATCGAAAGTTAAAAACCTGCAATAAGCTGTTCGTACCAAAACGATGCCGTTTATCACTAATGAGACGATGTCACGAGGATAACTGCCACATAGGTTGGGAGAAAACATTGACAAAAATGAGACAACATTTTTGGATGCCGTCCATGGCAAGAAATGTAAGAAAATTTGTAGAAGCTTGCATCATTTGCTTGGTGGCGAAGCGACCGTCGGGCAGGAAGCAATCTGAGTTGCATCCCATCGACAAAATACCGGTACCGTTCCACACGATACATATTGATTGCATGGGACCTTTTGATGAGAGCAGTGCAACACATAATCGCTATATTTTAATTATCATTGATTCATTTACGAAGTTTGTTGTTTTGTCTCCATGCAAGACTTTGCAAGCTGCCGAAACCGTACGTCTTATGAATGATTTCATCATGCTGTTTGGTGTTCCCTCCCGTATTGTTAGCGATAAGGGTACTAATTTTACTAGCGAACTTTTTAAAAGGTTCTGCAAGTCCTATGGGATCGATCACCATACGATCGCTCCAGGTATAAGTAGAGCTAATGGTCAAGTGGAGCGCTATGTAGATACTGTCGCCAATTTGTTGAGAACAAATTTGAATGTCAACCAAGAATGGACAAGTTATGTGAGTCGAGTTCAATTAGCACTCAACACTACAATAAATAAGACCACGGGGTATTCGCCTTTGAAAGTATTGACTGGCATAGAAGGTCGAACTCCTGAAATTAGTGCACTGCTTGCACAACTAGGCGTTGAGCCAGAATATGAGAATATCGAAGGTATACGAGTATTGGCTGCAGATCGAATCCAGGAGTATGCAGGTAAAATGAAAGCTCGCTTTGACAAGGGAAAACGCAAACCAACAGTACTTGCTATTGGGGATATGGTACTCTATAAAAGTAATCAAATACGAAAGTCAAAATTGGATGTTTATTTCCGAGGTCCGTACGAGGTCATTGGTGTATTGCCTAACGATAGATACAAACTCAAAAGTAAACACAGTAAAGCAGTTATTGTGGCAGCTCGAGAAATTATTCGCCCTATAGAGACTGAAGAGTTGGATACCGTTGGAGATGGTGAAATTGGTATGTGTTTAAACAATTACAAAATATTTTGAATGTGTCTTGAGATGTGATTCTCTGAGGGACTGCTATGCAAATTATTATTGCTGAGTCTTGAGATGTAATTCTCTGAAAGACTGCTATGCAAATTATTATTGCTGAGTCTTGAGATGTGATTCTCTGAAAGACTGATATGCAAATTATTATTGCTGAGTCTTGAGATGTAATTCTCTGAAAGACTGATATGCAAATTATTATTGCTGAGTCTTGAGATGTGATTCTCTGAAAGACTGCTATGCTAATTATTATTGCTGAGTCTTGAGATGTGATGCTCTGAAAGACTGCTATACAAATTATTATTGCTGAGTCTTGAGATGTAATTCTCTGAAAGACTGCTATGCAAATTATTATTGCTGAGTCTTGAGATGTGATTCTCTGAAAGACTGCTATGCAAATTATTATTGCTGAGTCTTGAGATGTGATTCTCTGAAAGACTGCTATGCAAATTATTACTGCTGAGTCTTGAAATGTGATTCTCTGAAAGACTGCTATGCAAATTATTATTGCTGAGTCTTAAGATGTTAGTCTCTTTTGTATAGTTGATGTTATTTCCGATCAAATCTTGAGAAAGCTAATGAAAGAAGAGGAGTTTTACAGTTACTTACTAATCGCGGTTTTTCCTTTTGTGGTTCCCTTGCAGATGGTGCAATTGAAACCTGAAATATACGTCATCGAGAGCGATGAAGATGTCAGGAAGGCCGTGACAGAGATAATACAAATAGCAACTAGATTATATTGAGTTGTATGTTAAATTATATAAAGACAATAAAGATTTAAAGAGTGAGAGTGTCCTTTAATTTACTCTTTCTACTCTGCTGCTGAGTACTTTGTCAAGCCGAGAGAGTTGGCTTGATGTTGTTCGTTTTTATTGAGTGTAAACGCAGAATGAGAAATAAAGAGTGGAATCTGCGCTCTTACGAGTCATTTCTGAGAATGGCGAGGACTAAGGGCAGTTACGCAGAATCCGTTGTCAAAGGTGGACGTCTTTCCACAGTGTCGTTCAATTTTCTGAGTGCTACATATTTCTTTTCTATCATATATATATATATATATATAGATACTTAAACACATTCATGACAATTTGAATAGTTTTATTATGTTAAACAACGGGCCTCGTAGCCGCATTGTTGTGAACTTACGTGAGCAAATATGGACAGGAGTGAGCGGTGATGCTTTCTCGGCATTCACAGCGCGGTCGCGATGCGCGCCGAGGTACAATTTGGACGCCCAATTGGGCTATGAGACACAAAACCGGAAAGGAGATTATAGGGTCAAGGGGATGACTCTTTTGGCACCTTTAAACCGAGAAGAAGTTTTCACCCCTCTTTTTTTTTTTTTTTTTTTTTTTTGTATTTTATTACAATGATGAGGACAAGAAAACTCGTAATTAAAGATTATGATGAAGAACGCCAGGAACACATTTTCGTTGCACGTTGACACAGACGTAGAACTTCTCTTGCTGGATGCTTCCTCGCCGTACGATCTGCGGGAACTGTCAGCTGTACCGCTAGTCCAGCTTTCCTCTCGCTGCTGGCGACTACGTGGTCAGGGCCGCGTTGGAAGAGCGGGCGGATCCTTGTCTTTCCATTTCCTGGTTCGCCTACCGAAATCGAATACAGGCGGGTATCCGTAGCAAGCCCCTACCCGCCTCTGGGCCACTTTAGGTGGTCGATTAAGGACACCCAAACAATATCAAGTAAAATTGGGTTTCGAGTATGGGCGCACAAACGATCTTAAGCGAAATTAATTTTCGGTTGCCAACTATAGGGCGCACAACCAATCTTGAAAAAAATTATGGGGAGTGACGCCACCAACCCAAAGCCAAGAAGAATATACCTAATAATACTGCAATACAATATTATAAAGTATACCGACAAAATTTTGGCAAACAACTAGGGTTGCCAGGGGTATCGTAAAAAAAATGTTTCTTTAGCGTCCGTTACAAATCTGACATTTGTTGTTGATATCAGCGCCTCTTAATTCTGCATATGTAATTTCAGTGGAATTTTATAGTAAACTTTTCTACGTTTTCTACTGGTTTGCTACATAAAATACACATTTTCTACTGGTTTGCTACATAAAATACACATTTTCTACACGTAACGTAGAAAATGCATTTTTCGTTACATGACCCATCGCTGCACTTAACACCTACTATCACTGAAAAATTGTGGTTCTGCAGGAGGGAACTAACTTTTGAACTCCCTTTTGTGACCAAAATCGGCCTACTGATCTGTTTTTTTCATTCATTCCCATTCCCATTTTCATTTCTCTGAAGTGTTTTTTTACGCTCCGATAATTCTCGGATATGATCTTTTTGCTCTGAAAAAATATACAGAACATTTTTTGACAACTGTAGTTGTTGGTTTCTTTAAACATGGGACATGTTGACCTATGACTTCCATAGTAGTCGACATGTCCTTAAAGAATTTAGGTTAATAATAAAACTTCTCTCTGATATTGAAAAAAAAAACACAGCATATATTTTTTTTTGATCTAACACATCTGATCAGAGAAAAAAATTATCGGACTAATCGAATATCTTATTGGCTGATGGATGATACGGTGACGATCTACAACGTTTTCTTCCCAACATCTTTACCAATTCGGAAAACATCATAGACTCGAACTGCCGTCCTTGGTCAGTTGTAATAAAACTAGGAACACCGAATCTACATATCCAATTGATATAAATTGCTCGTGCCACAGTTTCTGCGGTTATATCAGATACTGGTACCGCTTCAGTCCAACTAGTGAACCTGTCTTTACAAGTCACACAGTAACTATATCCTTGTGACGATGGTAAGGGGCCAATAATATCGACGTTAATGTGATCGAAACGATTCTTAGGCAATGCGTACTTCCTAATCAAGCTCTGAGTATGTCGAGAGATCTTAGACTTTTGGCATTTAATACAACTACGTGCCCAAGTTGCGCAATCCTTGTTAATGGATGGCAACACATACCTTGAACGAACGATTTCTGTTGATGCTTTAACACCCGGATGAGCCATCTTGTGGAAATGATCAAAAATTGGTTTTCGTAGCTCTCGAGGAACGTACGGTCGAATCCGATTATTTTTGATGTCGCAGTATATAGGTGTTTTGCTTGAAGGCATGGAAACGAGCGTCAACCCAAGCGAAACGTGCAGCCCCTGATTTTCTAACAAATTCTTTAATTCGTTGTCTTCCTGTTGCTTTTTGCCGAGAAAGTTTATGTCTAGACAATTTGCGGTACCGAAAAATACCCGCTACTGAAACTGAAACAACGCCTCGGATAAGTAATGATCGAATAATGACGACTTTTGGCTATTGTATTGGTTTCTGGAATGTGAGGACGCTCCTTTACTCTGGGAGTGAAGGACCTCAAAATAGGAGGCACGGCAATTGGGGAAGAGTTGGAGAGAGCTGAAGCTTATTGCCAGGAACCGCACGCGATGGCGCGTAGGCGTAGTAGAGGCCCTAGGACCCACAAGGGGATACAGGACATAAAAAAAGAAAGAAGAACATATATTTGAAATACAGTAAAAACTGCCTAAGGCGGAATCGGTCGGGACTGCTGAATAATTTCCGTCTTAGCAGGTTTCCCGCTTACAAAGGTTTAAACAGAATTAACATTATTGAAACGCTACTGTTTGAGCATATACCATATATACATATATATACAACCAAACACATTATTCTAATTTTAAACATTGTCATTGTCAAGTCCATTCAATTTTTACTTTATTTATATAATGCAATTCAATTCAAATATTGGAGATATGGCATGGCTAAAGTAAACAAGAAACGTGGCATGGCCAATATAATGTTAATTCGATTATAATAACGAGTGTTCTTTGTCTGAGCATTCGCATTATAATCGAATACTCACTCTTTTTCTTTGTGTCAACCCATGCGGGTCGTATAGTTTTAACTTGCCTTTACTTGATTTTGGTATTGTGTGTGTTCGGGAACATAGTGAAGACCAAAGCTACCTACCGTAGGTGATAAGATGCAAAACCCAAAGCTGCCAAACGTAGGGTGTAAAACAAATTATTGTTATCACTGTGAATATGCAATTCAGCATATTCCCACACACATTCACCTTGACAGTTGTTACAAGATATGTTGTTTGTGTACATTTGTTCTTTACCTTATTACGATGATATTACTAATGTAAATATGCAATGCAGCATATTCACACGCAAATGCAATTTTGCATGTTGCACATTGCACCATAGAGATAAGAAATTGTTGTCATGTTAGCATTAGATATTGTTAGATAGTTTGTAATTTGCTATATAAACCCTTCTTTTAGTCCAATAAAATATAGTTCAAAAAAAGCTATCGCACAATCAATATCTTCGTCAAGCCCCGACCCACGGCAAGCGGAAGATATTATAGTCAGTATTAGGAAAAGTATTTCCGAGGCTGAACAGTGGTCCTTCGAAGCCAACTAGTAAACTGGCAACCAACAACGGAATTTACAACTCCACTGGAAGATACCAACATTCGAAGCCATCCAGAAACTGGCAGCTAGTAGACGCAGATTCACCCACCAACGGAAACTGGAATTTACAACCAAGAAGTCGCAGATCCACCTACCAACAGAAACTGGAATTTACAACTCCAGCCACCAACTACTAGAAGTTACAGAGCCATCATTCAACTAAAGTCAATAACTTACAGTCAACTAGCACACAAAGGTAACTGAAAAACCATCCTGATCATCAGTGATTCTAAGCCAACCAGGAACCGGTACCTAGAAGTTACCGTGTCCCCAACAAACTACGGCTGGAACAAGCATCAAGAATCTGTCTGAGCCACCAACCAGAAGACAACATAACAACATGGAGGCGCTTCTAACGCAGCAAGAGGTAACAACCAAAAAGATAATTCAATTTAAAACGAATTATTACAAAGATAGTACTACACGGAAAACAAAATCATATCTGGAGAAAAAAATAGCGTCATTGAAGACGCTTTACAAAGAATTCATCACCACTGATGATATCATCCGTAGCAAGGAACCATCATTAGACCAACATCATCCATATACAACAACCAGAAAGGAGATTGCGGAGATTTACAACCTCGTAATTGATGAGATGCGGACACTTCTAAACCATGAGCCACCAATAGACGACATCGAGCAGACAGCACCGAAGAAGATACAACAACAATCCGATGTCAATTTCACAACTACAGAAATTACCAACAGGAAAGAGTTCGATCAGATGATAAAACAGCAGACAATTAAAATAAGAACTCTGAATAGGGAAATAAGAACAGCGGAAGACGCCTTGGAAAAAAATAAACCGAAGCAAGCATTCAAGCTCGCCTTGAAAAACATTGAAAGGGTGATGGAGCAGATCACGGACCTCGACGAGAAGATACAGTTAGAAGCTTCAGACGAAGATGAGACAAATTTAGAGTACTTCATCGATCAGCAATACAACAACATAAGACAAGAACATGATGACATTGTGGTAAAAATCACAATTGAGATGGAGAATGACAGTCATCATCAAACAAACAACAACACAGTGGAAGTCAGATTACCAAACATAGAAATTCCACATTTTTATGGTGACATCATGAAATGGAAAGGTTTCTCAGACGTCTTTGAAAAACTAGTGCATAAAAACAAGACAATTACAGACACTCATAGAATCAACTACTTAAAAGGCCACTTAGGAGGTTCAGCTGCTAAAATAATAAGCCATATTGAATCAACCGCAGAAAATTATTCTATAGCTTGGGAGATATTGAATAATCGCTACAACAACAACAGAGTGATGGCAGCAGCATATTTCAACCAGCTGATTAATCAACCAAACCTGCTAACGGAAAGCAGTGTAGGAATCAGAACAATGCACGACACCACAAGTGAAGCCATTCATAATATCAACAACATACTAAAAATTGAAGAAAAATTCGATGCCTTAATCATTCACATTTTGCAAAAAAAATTAGACAGTGAGACCATCAGAATTTATGAGACAACTTTAGAAGATCCCAAAGAGAATCAACATCTACATAAATTTTTGCTGTTTTTGGAAAAACGTTTCCAATCACTAGACGCAATCGGAAATAAAAGCAACCGACATCAACCAACAAGCAGTCGACCACAACCCCAAAGGGCCATAACGACATTAGCAGCAACAACAAACAGATGCATAAATTGTAAAGGATCACACAACATTGACACATGCAAATCATTTTTGCAAATGTCAACGATTGAACGCAACAGAATTTGTACCATGATGAACCTATGTAGAGTATGTTTAGGCACTCACAAATTTTCAAGAATGTGTTTTTCAAAAAGCACGTGTTTGGTGTGCAAGGGCAAACACCATACCCTTCTCCACACAAAGGAAGGCGTTACCAAAAATACAACTGTAGCTCAGCAGAACAACTTACCAAAGGCACGGCATCCATCAACACAAAGAACAACACCAGTGGTGGAGACACATATGGTAAATAATACATCTACAACAGCGCAAGTAATCTTGAGCACAGCCTTAGTAAAGGTTACAACAAATGGCTCTTATCCAGAATTGCTCAGATTATTGATTGACCCAGGATCCCAAGCATCGTTCATAACGTACAACGCGGCGAAAAAACTAAATATTCAAAGCCAAAAAACTCACGTTGAGTACAAAGGAATAGGAGGAGCTAAAGCTGGAGTTTCCGACCAGCGAATCAACTTTAACATCAAGCCAAGATTCTCGTCAAAATTTAAATTTCAAGTAAGTGCACTTATAGTAGACCAGCTAGTCGGAGACCTGCCGGAACACAGCTTCAATGCTTGGAAATGGCCTCACATTAGTAACCTGTTGTGGGCCGATCCGAATTACAACATGCCGAACAAAATCGACATATTACTGGGTGCAGATTACTATCCTGCCATAGTAATGAATGAAGTCATCAAAGGTGCTGCCGGAGAACCGATAGCACAAAAAACTGAACTAGGATGGATCATATGTGGACCAGTCGATCAAAACACGACAACAACAGTTCAATGTTTGATAACAAAAGTAGAACTAGATCACAGACTAAAATCATTCTGGGAAATAGAAGAAGTACAAATGGAAAAATCGCTAACAAAAGAAGAAAAGCAATGTCAAACACATTACGATGAAAACTATCATCGTGACACCAGTGGAAGATATGAGGTTCGCATACCATTTAAAACTAATCCACCAATCCTTGGAACATCAAAAACAAGAGCCCTAGCTAGATTCTTGCAATTAGAGAAAAAGTTTGCATCATTCCCAACATTTTCCGACGACTACAAAAAATGCATAAAGGAATACATTACACTAGGTCACATGCGACTGTGTGAAAACGAAATGACATCCACTGAAGAATACTTCATCCCACACCATGCAGTCATTAAAGAAGGCAGTACTACAACAAAGTTACGAGTTGTTTTCGATGCTTCAGCAAAAACCAGTAACAACAAGAGTCTCAATGATCAACTATTGGTTGGGCCAACTATACAGGAAGAATTAGTGTCAATATTGTTAAGATGGAGGAAGTACAAGATTGCCTACACAGCAGACATCGAAAAAATGTACCGCCAAATACGAATACATGAGGATGACCAAAAATATCAAAAAATTCTTTGGAGGGAAAATGTCCACGAACCAATATTAGAATACCAACTTACGACGGTACCATTTGGAACAGCGAGTGCTCCATATTTAGCCGTTCGCACATTACAACAATTAGCAAACGATGAAAAAAATATGTTTCCAATAGCAGCCGACATCGCGTTGCACGATTTTTATGTAGACGATGTACTCACCGGCAGTGATTCTGTTAAAGAAGCACAGCTGGAACAACAACAATTAGTAACATTACTCAAAAAAGGAGGATTTGAGCTCAGAAAGTGGGCAAGTAACGATCCACAATTATTAGAACAAATACCACGAAACTGCCAAGCTTTTGGCACAATGGATATAAAATTAGATGACACAATAAAAACTCTTGGCCTATCATGGAGTCCTGACTCAGACACCTTCGGATTCAAGATAAACATAGAAACAACAAAGTCAGAAACCACCACCAAAAGAAAATTGTTATCTGAAGTGTCACAATTATTTGACCCACTGGGGTGGTTAGCCCCAACAATTATAATAGCAAAAATACTACTTCAGCAACTCTGGCTAACAGGATTATCATGGGACGAACCATTACCAACAAATATTGCAACAAGATGGAACAGTTACAAATATTCTTTACCAGAACTAGAACAAATAAAAATACCAAGATGGGTTAACACGTTCAACAATTCCCCTATAGAACTTCACGGGTTTTGCGATGCATCTGAATTGGCATATGCAGCTGTAATATATGCCTACCAAAGGAACGGTACAGATGAATCCCCACGACCATATCTAATAATATCCAAAACAAAGGTCGCACCAATAAAATCGAAGCAAACCATTCCTAGATTAGAATTGTGCGGCGCCTTGCTACTTGCGAAATTAATGGCAAAGGTTATAAAAAGCTTCCGTATTCCAAATATTACAACACACACATGGACAGACTCGAAAATCGTGCTTTCATGGATCAAGGCAGAACCATACCGATTCAAAACATTTGTGGCAAACAGAGTATCTGAAATTCATGGTCTCACGAACCCATCAACATGGAATTATATCAAAACAACCGAAAACCCAGCTGATTGTGCGTCAAGGGGCGTAGAACCTAAAAACCTAGGCAAACATGAATTATGGTGGAATGGGCCAAGCTGGCTAACAAGCAATCCAAAGGACTGGCCAACTCAAAAGGCAGAAATAGCATCTGAAGACATTCCAGATAAAAAACTAGTGGCAGTATCTAGAACAACAAGAGTAATAAGCATGAAAGAAGTCTTTGATGAGCTATACGTGAAACATTCCAATTTAATGAAAATTCAGAGAATAGTGTCATACTGCACACGCTTCATCAACAAGCTAAAACTAGTGAAATACGAACCAAATAACATAATTTCACCACAAGAAATGAAAGAGGCGCTCACTCACTTAATCAAACATGCGCAGGAAAGTCAATACATAAGTGAAATTCGTGACCTAAAAAACAACAAACCGATTAACTGTAAAAGTAAATTGCTATCACTTTCACCATTTTTTAAGAACGATTTGTTAAGAGTTGGCGGACGATTACACAATTCAACCGCCTGGTCATATGATGAAAAACATCCCATAATTCTTCCGCAATCACATCCAATTACAAACCTAATAATTCAAGAAGGTCATACATCAACAATGCATGGTGGTACCCAGTTAACACTAGCCCACATCAGGACAAAATATTGGATCATAAATGGAAGAAATTTGGTAAGACAACAAATAGCCAAATGTTTAAGATGTCATCGATTTACCAAAACCATTAAAAATCAATTAATGGGAAATCTCCCAGAAGTAAGATTAACTCCCGCCAGGCCATTCCTAAGGTCAGGCGTCGATTACGCTGGACCATTCAGTGTGAGAGTATCAAAAGGTAGAGGTAACAAATCATACAAAGGCTACCTAGCGATTTTTGTGTGTATGGCAACAAAAGCTGTCCACATTGAGGTAGTCAGCGATCTAACTACGGATGCCTTCATAGCAGCTTATAAACGCTTCATATCACGTAGAGGTATATGCACTGACATTTTTAGCGACAATGGTACAAACTTTGTGGGCGCAAGCAAGGTGATTGAATCAAAAACATTGAAGACAGTAGAACACATTGCTTCAACCTCTATCGCCGAACTGGGAACAAAATGGCATTTCATACCACCAGGAGCACCTCATTTCGGTGGATTATGGGAAGCCGCCGTAAAATCTGTAAAAACCCATCTAAAAAGAGTCATAGGCGAAGCAACTTTGACATTTGAAGAGCTAACCACGTTAACCTGTCAAATAGAGGCCTGTCTTAACTCAAGGCCAATATCACCAATGACCAGCGATCCAAGTGATCCAACCTTTTTGACCCCTGGCCATTTTTTAATTGGAGAAACCATAATAACGCAACCAGAAGCCTGCACTTCAGAAAAGAAAATAAATCCATTAACAAGATGGAAATTAATCCTAAAGATGAAAGAAGACTTTTGGAAGAAATGGTCACAAGAATATTTACATCAACTGCAACAACGGACAAAATGGACTACAAAAACACAAGATTTAGAGTTGGGACAATTAGTGCTTGTTCGTGACAATAACATCCCACCGTCAAGATGGATAACTGGGCGAATTGTAGAAGTTCACCCAGGGACGGACGGAATTGTTCGTGTCGCAACACTCCGCGGCCCCGGAAGGGTCCTTATAAAAAGGCCAATAACAAAATTGGTACCTCTGCCAATTCAAGGTGCCGAAAAAGAACAATGCACAAGCTCAGCTACCACACTGACCAAAGTATTGTCAACAACTGTTAGCCAGAAATCCAACCACAAGAAACATAATACAATTGAGGAACCCTTACACGAAGAAAGAAAACGACCAAGAATTTGGATGCGAAATCCAGCTGTGGAAGAGGTAAAAAAGACTGCAGAAAAAATGAAGACCATTCCCCAACCTAAGCCCAACAAAGGGAAAATAAGACCCTGTTTTCAATCAAGGCTACTGTTGTACACCATGATCCCATTACTAAGCGTGTTTGGTGTTTATTCCTCAGAAGTGAAAGGTTCAAGTTTTGATATCACCCCTCTAAACACTACAACAGGAATATATTTTGAAAACATTGGGATCGCCCAACTATCACATCAGCAATGGACTATTATGTCATACTTCAATCTTTCATCAATATTGTTAGAAGCTGAAGTGTATAACGCGGCGATGGAAAGAATAGTTAAGTCATGTCAAGAGGATAATGGATGGATACAACTAAGGCAAATTTGCAGACCTGCGGTATTACAAATGAAACAGCAGTTACTAAACATAAACCGCAACAATGAACTATTTCAACCCAGTTATCAACATACTCGGGCGAAACGAGGATTGGTAAACATAATAGGAACGCTGACCAACCAATTATTTGGAATTCTCGACCAAGAGGATGCACAACGGTACGATGATGAAATCGCTTCCATAAAAAATAATGAACAACACATTTGCAAGTTGCTGAAAAACCAAGTAACAATAACTGAAGCAACAGTGAACATTATAAAAAAAGACTGGATGGCGGTAAACAACCAACTCGAAGCAATTGAAAAACAAACAATGTTAATGTTCAACCTCATTCAAAGGAATGAAAATGAGAGTACAGCAGTTCAAAGGTTTATGGCTCTGTGGATACATCTATCCATAGAAATGACAACATTTGCAGCAACGCAACAACAACTAATTGATGTCATCACTGATATCCATCATAGTAAAATAAACACATTTATCCTTAAGCCCGATCAACTCAAGACCGAACTACAAAAAATACACGAATTCATCCCAGCTGATGCCACCATATATGGAGAAAACAACATGATATCGATGTACCAACTGATGACAGCCAAGGTTGGCCAGACAAAAAATACATTAATGTTTGAACTCAAGATACCCTTACTAAACAACAAAGTATATCAAGTCATCAAACCGATCGCCATCCCAACCAAGCACAAGAACATGTACGCATACCTGCAACCATCAAGTGAATTATTACTGATGAGTTTAAATAGGGAATCATACTACCAAATGTCTGAAGGAGAGCTCTCCACCTGCAAGTCCGTTAAGCCTACTGAATACCTCTGTATGATACACAACGCAATTCATAACACCCTAATAAACCCCACACCTTGCGAGATTGCATTAATCATGAACAAAGGAGCAGAAACTTGTGAAATACGTTTTGTACAACCAAAAAACATGTGGATTCGTACACACGACCCGAGTACGTGGATCTTCATCTCCCAAAAGGAGCACACGATAAACATCATCTGTAACAAGGAAGTGGCAACCACAACTATAATCGAAACTGGAGCGATAACATTGCACAAGGCGTGTACAATCACGGATGGAATGATAACTATACACTCCATCGAAAACTTCAATACACGAATGCAAGCCTTTTATCAACCCACGATGAATCTTAGTAGCCTAATTTTTCATTCTGAAAATGAAACTCGCCATAATTACAGCCACAGGATGGTGACGCGTAATGAATTTAACAACATCCAAACGGATTTAGATCACCTTTCAACCAGTCTTACGCAAATAAAGACATCAGCACAAAATGAAGATCAACAGATGAATTTCCACGAGGTTCATCACTACGTGGTCCTATATGGGATCATTGCTACAGCTAGTGGAATTGCCATTGCCTACTATTGCAAGAAGAAGAAGACACCCTCATCAGAACAACAACCCACCATGGTTCCCTTGCCACGTCGCTTCATGGCCGCCCCGGAGGATGTTCGGGAACATAGTGAAGACCAAAGCTACCTACCGTAGGTGATAAGATGCAAAACCCAAAGCTGCCAAACGTAGGGTGTAAAACAAATTATTGTTATCACTGTGAATATGCAATTCAGCATATTCCCACACACATTCACCTTGACAGTTGTTACAAGATATGTTGTTTGTGTACATTTGTTCTTTACCTTATTACGATGATATTACTAATGTAAATATGCAATGCAGCATATTCACACGCAAATGCAATTTTGCATGTTGCACATTGCACCATAGAGATAAGAAATTGTTGTCATGTTAGCATTAGATATTGTTAGATAGTTTGTAATTTGCTATATAAACCCTTCTTTTAGTCCAATAAAATATAGTTCAAAAAAAGCTATCGCACAATCAATATCTTCGTCAAGCCCCGACCCACGGCAAGCGGAAGATATTATAGTCAGTATTAGGAAAAGTATTTCCGAGGCTGAACAGTGTGCATTGCTCCATTTTGTATTCTTTCAAATCTGAATTATTTGCATTTGCAGTTTTTTTGTTTGTAATAAATATTTAACTATAAAAAGGTGGCTATTTACTCTTTTCATAAAGTGAACATCAAATCGAATAATAAATTGCACATATCAAGAACCCATTCAATTCTACTAGCACAAAAACGCTTGTGCTCCAACATTTGGTGTCAGATGTGGGGTATTTCTTCCCAACAAAAAAGGGTGTGTAATTTGTAACTTTATCAACTGCGCTGCGCTGATAACTTTGATTGGATTTTTTTATCGTGCTTGGTGTCTCCATGTGTTTTATCTTGGAATAAAACTACTCCGAAGGGTCGACCTGGTAGTTTTATTACACAGTAAAACGGGTTTTCTAAAAACACATAGCACCAGTACAAATCGACTTAACCTCAAACCAACATACGACTTAACCGCGTGTTGGAATCAATACAGTTGCATAGCGGAACAGTGTAGCGGTTTAATAAATCATATTATAATGCCGCCTGCTCCAGATGCTCGACGTTCGAAGCAATTCATCGAAAACCTTAGAGAAAAATTGGAGCGATATGAGAAATATGTGGCTGACGACCTTGCAATAGCAAAGGCCAAACATATTCAAAATCGGCTCGAAAATCTCAATGAGGCGTGGACAGTTTACAAACGAATGTTGCCGCCATACGAAATAATGGACAAGGAATTGCTGAGTGACACAGTTCGTGCCGAAATAGAGGAATCGTACATCTTCGTTACTTCAGAATTCGATGAAAAATTGGACGAACTAAAAGAAGCGAGACGTAAGAACTTGATCGGAGATGAAAAGGCTGCTGTCACAGATGCTCTTCCACCTAACATTAGTGCAAAGCTCCCCATCGTGGAACTTCCAATATTTAATGGTGATTATTTAAAATGGAATAATTTCATTGGTACATTTGATGCCCTCATACACGACAACCGATTGTTAAGTGCACGAACCAAATTTCAGTACCTGAAACTATCACTAACATTAGTTGCTGCTGATGCCGTAGCAGCCATTGAATTGTCAGACGACAATTACGAAGTCGCTCGAAAAATCCTTCAAGATCGCTTCGATAAACCAAAATTCATCTGTGAGCAGCACATTCACGAACTGTTTATCTTTAAACCAATCGATCGACCAGACTCAAAGAGATTATTGAATTTACTAGATCATTTCCAATCACATCTGCGGTCACTTGAATCTCTATCCAGACCTGTGAAACACTGGGATGAATTAATAGTCTACATGATGGTCTCAAAGATGGATTTGGAAACAAAATCAAAATGGCTAGATGCAGCACCACCTACTCGTCTTCCGACATTAGATGATTTGACCCAATTCCTCAGCTCTTATGCTCATCGCCTAGAAGGTCACCCAAGAACCGCTAAACTACATGATTCCTCAAGGCCAACACCGAAAACAGTTCCTCGATCGTATCGTCAACCGACAACCTCGCTCACCGCAACAAAATCTTCATATTTTTGTGCGCACTGCAAGACAAATGGACATACGGTCGTTCGGTGCCACAAATTCTTGCAGTTGCCAATGGATCAACGGCACAAACTCGTCACAGATGCCAAACTATGCTACAATTGCCTTCGGTCAGATCATACCGTTGCTACATGTCCAGTCACCTATCGCTGCCGACATTGCAATTCTGGTCACCATTCACTGCTCCATAAAGCCGCCGTGGACCATGCTATGACACACTCAACAAATTGGCAACCGCCCAAATTCCCATTGGCCGATAATTCATTATTGTCTTCCGAGGCCCACCAAGTCATCACTTCTTCATCCGAAACGTCATTATCATCAATTGATGTTACCAAGCCAAGGAAAACTTCAACGTCGTTTGTATACTTGGCCACTGCAATAATCAAGGTCCGTGATCATTCCGGTCATTTTATTAAAGGGCGAGCATTGCTGGACTCAGGTTCCCAACTGAACTTTATGACTGAGTCATTTGCATCACAATTGAGACTACCACGACGATACACTGGTACCAAGATTCAAGGCATTGGTTCGCATGGTGCTTCAACATTATCCAACACAACAATAACATTAAAATCCAACATCAGTAACTATGAATCAACTTTGGACGTGCAAGTAATGCAGAAAATTACGAGCTATCAGACCATAAACTCGCTTGGCGATATTAAGTCTTGGAAAATTCCAGCAAACATCCAACTCGCTGACCCCGGCTTCTTTATGGTACATAGTATTGATTTACTGTTGGGTGCAGAAATTTATCACCAACTGCTCACTGTTGGTCAAATTAAGTTAGCTGATCATTTGCCTGTTCTACAAAACACACTACTCGGTTGGATTGTTGCGGGAAAAATGTCATATCCGTCGAACTCCATCCCATTGTGTCACCTAGCCATTGAAGATCCGGTAACGTTGAACAGCCAAATCGAAAAATTCTGGACCATCGAGAGCATTGCAAATACTTTAAGGCCGCTGTCGTTGGAAGAAGCCGAGTGTGAAAAACACTTCCAAAAGTGGACCACGCGAGACGAGAATGGACGATTCATAGTCAAACTACCGTTTCGGATTGACCCATCAACCCTAGGAGATTCCAAAACTCTAGCCATGCGCCGTTTCTACAACTTGGAGAAACGACTTCAAAATTCACCGGATCTGTATGCATCGTATGCCAACTTCATTAAGGACTATGAAGATTTAGGACATATGGAACGTGCTGAATTAAAATCGATTGAGACACCGAACTTCTTCTTTCCGCACCATTGCGTAATAAAGCCAGGAGGCTCTGGCCCAAAACTACGAGTAGTTTTCGACGGCTCTGCCAAAACATCTAGTGGACACTCACTTAACTCCATCATGATGGTAGGTCCTGTGGTACAGACTGACCTATTTTCAATTTTAATTCGATTTCGAGCTCACGCCTATGCATTTAGCGCAGACATCACAAAAATGTATCGGCAAATTCAAGTTCATGAGAAGGACCAAAGGTACCAACTCATATTATGGCGAAATTCTCCAACAGATCAGCTGTCAACGTTCCGATTGAAGACCGTGACATATGGCACATCTTCTGCACCATTCCTTGCGACAAGATGCCTCAATCAATTGGCGCATGATCAAAGGGATACTTATCCGGTTGCTGCCGAAGCCATAGAGAAGGATGTTTATGTTGATGACATACTAACGGGTTCACATTCTATACTTGACGCAAAAGAACTAAAATCTCAAATCGAACAAACATTGCGGTCCGCTGGTATGGAACTAAAAAAGTGGTGTTCCAATTTACCTGAAATTATTGAAGACATTCCTGTGGACTCTATTGAAACATCGTTCAAAATTGACGACTACGAATGGGTGAAAACACTCGGAATTTTGTGGCATACAGCCACTGATACATTCAACGTTTTCGTTAACATCAACAAAGGACAAACAATTTCAAAACGAACCATATTTTCTCAGGTTGCGAGAATCTACGATCCTCTCGGACTCCTAGCTCCGGTAGTTACAGTAGGAAAACTGCTAATTCAATCATTATGGCAGTTAAAACTGAGTTGGGATCAGTCTATTCCACAAGGCTTACACACTCATTGGAAAAGGTTTCAAGAGAGCCTCAGTCTGCTCCACAACTTTAAAGTTGACCGGCATTTATTCAATTGTACCCAACCGGTAAGCATCCAACTACATGGGTTTGCCGATGCGAGTGAACGTGCATATGGTGCTGTTTTATACGTTCGGTGTGTGTCAAACAACAACCGTGTTTCGGTGAAATTATTGTGTGCAAAGTCTCGCGTGGCACCGCTACAGAAGACTACACTTCCTCGACTGGAATTGTGCGCAGCGACATTACTCGCTCAGCTGGCACACAGGGTAGTACAGAACCTAAACTTCAAGGTAGACCAAATAATTTATTGGTCAGATTCAACCATTACTCTACACTGGATACATTCCTGCCCATCGAGATGGAAAACATTCGTATCGCACCGCGTTTCAACTATACACGAAGTATCACAACGCGAAAATTGGTTACATGTGCCAACAGAATGTAACCCAGCTGATCTAATTTCACGTGGCATGACACCTGAGCAATTTATGCAATCCAATCTCTGGCTGCATGGACCATCATTTTTGGTACAGGAGTCTTCTTTCTGGCCAACACTTCGCAACAGATTTCCAGTACCTGAGGATATGCCAGAATCAAAGAAAATCAGTCCAGTCACCATTGTTGCAACAACTACTCATACCGACATCTTAAAGGAAATCAAATTTCATCGTGACTTTAAGAAGCTTAGACGAGTAGTTGCCTACATGCTACGATTTAAAGGGCATCAACACGGCAAATTCATGGGCGCTCTAAGTCTTGACGAATTGAACAAAGCTCTCAACACTATCATTCGATTGGTACAATTGGAATGCTTTCCCGGCGAGTATACCGAATTAAGGAAACATAATTCTATTGCCAAGCAATCAAAACTTCGATCATTGTCGTTGTTTTTGGATGATAACCAATTAATCAGAGTTGGTGGCCGCCTTCAACACACCACTCTTCCATATACCTCAAAACATCCCATCCTCTTGCCCAGTTCACATGAATTTACACTAACTCTATTAATTTACTATCACAGGAAACTATTACATGCCGGACCAAGAACTTTGTTGGCCGCTGTGCGACAGTTTTATTGGCCTCTGCACGGCACAACACTATGCAAGAAAATTTATAGAGAGTGCATAACATGTTTTCGAGCGCGACCGATTCCAATGGCGCAACTGATGGGACATCTACCATCGGAACGAGTCAACGTATCACCACCATTCTATTCTGTAGGAATAGACTACGCAGGACCGTTTTACATTCATTACCACATCCGTGGTAAATCACCAACAAAGACGTATCTATGTCTATTCATTTGTTTCGTCACGAAGGCTGTCCACCTTGAACTTGCTTCAGATCTCAGCACTCAATCCTTCTTGGGTTGTTTCAAGCGTTTCATTGCCACCCGCGGACTTTGCAGGCGGGTGTTTTCTGACAACGGTACCAATTTCATTGGTGCCAACTCCGAGCTACGTGAATTATATACACTACTAGCGTCTAACCAGCTGAAAGATGATTTACGATCGATATGTGAAGAAGATCAAATTGAATGGAATTTTATGCCACCTGCTACACCACATTTCGGGGGTCTTCATGAAGCTGGAGTGAAACTGGCTAAGTTTCATATCCGTCGTACGATGGGCCAGTCAAGGTTTACCTACGAGCAACTACATACCCTGATTAAACAAGTGGAAGCAGTACTAAATTCAAGACCGCTTGGACCCATTACTAACAGCCCAGATGATTTCGATTGCCTTACACCAGGGCACCTATTAATCGGACGACCACTCAACGCTGTTCTGATGCCAAATTTAACTGATCGTTGCCCACTCGACACCTGGAAACAAATTGAGTTCAAACACCGCGTGTTTTGGAATCGTTGGTCAAACGAGTACCTGCGGTCCTTACAGCAGCGATACAAATGGACCAAGTCGACACGCAATCTGGTGGTTGGAGAACTAGTGATTCTCAAGGAAGATAATCAACCACCACTGAAATGGAAACTCGGACGTGTGGTGGAAACTTACGTAGGAGACGATGGACTTGTTCGTGTCGCCAGTGTAAAAACCACCAACGGTACCTACAAACGAGGAATCTCAAAAATTTGCAGGCTACCACAAAACACAGTTGAAATATCTGAGACATTTCAAGGCGGGCAGAATGTTTGAGCATATACCATATATACATATATATACAACCAAACACATTATTCTAATTTTAAACATTGTCATTGTCAAGTCCATTCAACTTTCACTTTATTTATATAATGCAATTCAATTCAAATATTGGAGATATGGCATGGCTAAAGTAAACAAGAAACGTGGCATGGCCAATATAATGTTAATTCGATTATAATAACGAGTGTTCTTTGTCTGAGCATTCGCATTATAATCGAATACTCACTCTTTTTCTTTGTGTCAACCCATGCGGGTCGTATAGTTTTAACTTGCCTTTACTTGATTTTGGTATTGTGTGCATTGCTCCATTTTGTATTCTTTCAAATCTGAATTATTTGCATTTGCAGTTTTTTTGTTTGTAATAAATATTTAACTATAAAAAGGTGGCTATTTACTCTTTTCATAAAGTGAACATCAAATCGAATAATAAATTGCACATATCAAGAACCCATTCAATTCTACTAGCACAAAAACGCTTGTGCTCCAACAGCTACAATGCTACAGAAAAATTAATAGCGTTGTAAAAATTATTTAGTATAAAAAATAACCTTAAAGACAAAAAACATATTTCAGATTTTTTTTTTTATTTCCCAATTTTATATTACATCTGTCTTATCGACACCTAGTAATTATTATAAGAGATAATTAGCGGGATAAACTTTACATCTTGCAGCCATTGCCTTACAGATACTTGTTAAACGACACTTTTTTTTTTTTTCCATAATTACAATTACATTACAGATTAAAACGTTAATTGAATATAGCTTTTCTTTATTTAATTATATTGGAGGTCTACCGGTTTGCGTCTTCTCAATCGTCTTCTTGTGTTGGTTTCTTGTTCGGGTAAGCTTTGTCTTAGGTCACTTGTGTGATAACAAAGCGCGATTTGATGTTTTCTGCTAATTATTTTTATTTCGTCTTTTACAGTGAGGATGTTGAGATCACGTTGTAATTCTTCATTGGTTATATACCATGGTGCGTTTACAATGATTCTGAGAATTTTTGTTTACAGTGTTTGCATCATGTTGATGTTTGTCGTACAGGCAGTTCCCCATATTTGCATCCCGTAAGTCCATATTGGTTTTATGATAGTTTTATATATTAATAGTTTATTTTCTGTTGATAACTTTGAATTCTTCCCTAGAAGCCAGAAAAGTTGTCTGAATTTGCTTTTTATTTGGTTTCGTTTATAGATTATATGAGGTTTCCAAGTCAATTTTTTGTCTATTAATATACCCAGGTATTTAGCTTCATTGTCAAGGGGAATTTCTTTGGTGTTTAAGCTTATAATTTCTGGATTATAATTTATTTTTGTAGTTTATACAACTTGTGTTGTTTTGTCCTCGTTTATCTTGATTCCCCATTTGAGGAACCATTCTACTGTCCTGTTCAGAGCTATTCTGGCTTTTTCTGTGGCTAGTTTTATGCATTTGTTTGAGGATAGGATTACAGTGTCATCTGCAAATGTAGCTAGCATGGAGTTGATTGGAGTCGGTATGTCCGCTGTATAAAGAAGATAGAGCGTAGGTCCTAAAACACTTCCTTGGGGTACACCTGCATCTATTTGGCGTAAATCGGAACACTCATTGTTGTATTGCACGTAGAAGTATCTATCGTTCAAATAGCTTTTAATTAGTTCATAGTAGTCAGGAAGGATATTGTTTAATTTGAAGAGTAGTCATTTATGCCAGACACTATCGAAGGCCTTTGCAACGTCTAAATAAACTTACACACAATATTTTTCCTCGTCCAAGTCATTCAATATTCTATTGGTTACGCGATGAACTTGTCGAATAGTCGAGTGTTTTTGTCGAAAACCAAATTGGTGGTCTTGAATAAGATTTTGTTGTTTAACTACTTTGTCAATACGGTCAAGTATCATTTTTTCGAATATCTTTGATATAATTGGTAATAGACTTATCGGTCAATATGAAGAAGTTTTTTTAGGAATGGCTATTATTTTCGATACCTTCCAGACTTTAGGATAGTAATTTTGACGTATAACAGCGTTAAAGATATTTCTAAGGTATATAATGGCATTGTCAGGTAAATATTTTAATAGTTTCCCATTTATCATGTCATACCCGGCAGATTTATTTAGATTTAGTTTATGTTTAAGGTGATCTTTTATTTCTTTGGTGGATGTTCGCTTAATTCTTGTGTTTGTAGTTGTGTTATTTTGTGGAAATGAGATATTCTGACCATTAATTGCATTGGTGAATGTTGTTTTAAAGTAGTCAGCTAGAGTTTTCGCTTTGTCCATGCATTTTCTAGACCAGGTATCGTTGTTTTAACTCTGGCGTTGATTTTAGTGCGCCAGAGAAAAGAGTATCGTTGAGGTGAATTATTGCACTCTCAAGGTCTTGATTGGTTTTTAGCGGAATCGTTAGTTCAATATTTTCGTCAACAAGTTGTCGGTATGCATTCCAGTCGGTCTTGTGGTTAGTCAAGGGTGGCATTTTTATTTGCAGTCTTACGTTTTTGAGATATTCAATAATGATTGGTGAGTGGTCTGAGGAAAGGTCAAGGCAAGTTTTTATTGTTAGTTGATTTAAGTTAATGCTCTTAGCTATGCAGAAGTTTATGAGGTCAGGAGTTTTTCTGGTGTCAGTGGGCCAATAGGTTGGTTCTCCAGTACTTAAAAAATGTACAGTTGCACCCGTTCAGAGCATCCATGAGAATTCTTCCTTTTTTGTTTGTTAGTCTTGATCCCCAGCAGTCTGTATTCTTTGCGTTAAAGTCTCCACCTGCGATAAAACGTGGCCCCAGGTATTTGAAGTATTCAGTATACTCCAAGGTACTAATTGTGAACTTTGGTGGGCAGTATAGTGCAGATATTGTAAGGGGTCCTTGTGTGTCCTCGATTTGGATGGTTGTCGCTTGTAGATAGTCTATTCTGTATTCTTCTAAAGGGTGTTTTTTTAGGAGGTTTGTTTTTCCGATAGATGTCGTTTTATTTTATGACAGTTGTTTTGACAGCTCAAAGTGGCATTTCTACTCAGTATTGTTTGGCAAATCATTATGAATAGGTTAACTCCAGAACAACGTTTTCAAATCGTGGAAATTTATTTTCAAAATCAGTGTTCAATTAAAAATGTTTATAGAGCACTTCGTGAATTTTATGGTGCACATAATCGTCCGTCAGAGACCACCATAAAGAACGTAATTACCAAATTTCGGTCTACATTCACTCTTTTGGATGCCAAGCCACCGACAAGAATGAGAAGAATTCGTACAGAAGAAAATATTGCTGTCGTTGAGGCCAGTGTCGAAGAAAACGACAATTTATCGATTCGTCGTCGTGCTCAGCAAATTGGACTTTGTCCATCGACTTTATGGAAAATTTTACGTAAAGATTTGGGTTTGGTGCCATACAAAATTCAATTGGTGCAAGAATTAAAGCCACACGACCATCGTTTGCGCCGTGAATTCAGTGATTGGTCGTTAAATCAATTGAACGAAGATCCATTTTTTTACCGTAAAATTCTCTTCAGTGATGAGGCGCATTTTTTGTTAAATGGATACGTCAACAAACAAAATTGTCGCATTTGGAGCAAAGATAATCCACACGCCGTTCAAGAATTACCAATGCATCCTGATAAATGTACTGTTTGGTGCGGTCTATGGGCTGGTGGGATCATCGGTCCATATTTCTTTAAAAATGAGGAAGGACGACGCGTTACCGTGAATGGAAATCGATACAGAACCATGTTAAATGAGTTTTTGTTGTCAAATCTTGAAGATATGGATATGGATGAAATGTGGTTTCAACAAGATGGTGCCACTTGCCATACAGCACGTGAAACAATCGACTTATTTAAAGAAACTTTCAACGACAACATTATTTCGAGAAATGGTCCGGTGAATTGGCCTCCGCGTTCGTGCGATTTGACGCCACTCGATTACTTTTTGTGGGGATACGTGAAGTCATTGGTTTATGTGGATAAACCTCAATCGATTGACGCTTTGGAAACCAATATTCAACGTGTCATTGCTGACATACGCCCTCAAATGCTTGAAAAAGTGCTGGAAAATTGGACCTCCAGAATGACATTTGTGAAAAAAAGTCGTGGTAGCCATATGCCAGAAATTGTGTTTAAATGTTAAATGCCAAAAAATTATCTACCAAATAAAAAAAAATTTTGGTCATTTCATAATTTTATATGTGTTTTATTCAAAAAAAAAATCGGCAACCTCTTAAAAAAACACCCGTTAGTTCATGGCATTTGATATCTTGTCTGATTATAATTGCGGTTCCGTCGTGAGCTCGTCCACTAGGGTGGTTTGTGTGGAAGATTTTAAAGCTGGGAATTTTTAGAAAACTCTTGCTTGTGAAGTGAGTTTCTGAAATTAAAAGGATGTCTATTGAGTTGTTTCTGATAAATTGTTTTACTTCTAGAGCATGTTGGATTAGTCCGTTTGAGTTCCATATGACGATTTTAAGGTTTAAATTACTGTCCATTATTTATTTTAGTCATTAATAATGTTAGTATGTTCATCATATTAGAGATCTGTGATATTAGTTGTTTCATCATTTCTTTAATTTCGGATAAGTCATCTGAGGATTTTGTTGAGTTCTCCTGTTTATTGTTTGTCGAAAGAATATTGTTCCTGGGTTCCTGATTGATGTTTGTAGGGGGAGTATTATTTTTTACAGCAGGAATTGTATTGTTGGATGACAGTTTTGGTTTTGTCAGGGTTTTTAACTTCTGAGGTCTGCTCATCGAGCGTTTTTTGCTTAGTTCCGGATATCTTTGTACCTTTAGAGCTTTATATACTTCGCAACCCTTATAGTTTGCGGTGTGTGGTTTCCCGCAGAGTGCGCATTTTAAGTTATTGCAATCCGGAGATAAAGTACATTCAGTCGTCCTGTGTTTTCCGGCGCACTTCACACAGGTTGGTTCGAGTGAGCAAAAGATCTTTGTGTGACCGTATTTTTGGCAATTCATGCACTGGGGGATGGACCTTTTTTGATAAGCTGGTTCGAAAGATATCTTGCAGTGCATAAGGTGAGTTATGTTATATATGTCTCTGTTGTTCTTATTATTTTTAAGTTCAATGGAGAATATTGAAAGGGGCTTTTTAGTTCCTCGTTGTAAAATGTTGTGTATGTTAGCAACGCTGTGTCCATATTCGTTTAGTTCTTTTTTGATTTCCTCCTGGTCCGCGGAGTGGTGCATATTACGTAGCATGACTCTAAAGTTACGCTGTTCCTTGGGCTTAAATGTATAATATTGTGTGTTTTTGAGTTTGAGTACTTTTACTATTTTTGTATATGTTATGGAGTCGGTGGACTGTATTTTTATTTCATTATTTTGTAAGACTTTTAATTCGTTTTTGTCATTTGAAGTAGTTAGGTTAATGGTGTCAATGAGGAGATGTATATATCGTACGCCATGAACATATATTGGCGGGGGTTTCGGCGACTTGGTCTTGTAATTTTCTTGGACGTTTTTTTGGGGCAAGCTTTCAGGTTCATCTAATTCATCATCCGTTGAAAGGATATCAAAGCGATTGTGAGATTTCTCCTCGGGTTGGTTCAGCCAGTAGTTTTTTAGGGTATTTTGATTTTTGAGTTTTTTAGCTTTGCTTTGATTAGTTTTTTCGGGGGATGCCCTGTTTCTTTTTGATTGCATTGCGCTAGGTTTTGTGGTGGGGTCGTCTGTTATGATGGTTACAGATGTATTTGTTATGGGTGTAGTTATAGTGTTGGTGTTACTTGAAATAAGTGTGGTCGTTGTATTGAACGATGATGTACTTGCAGTTGTAATGGTTGTTGATGTTAGTGGTGCTGTCGTTGAAGTTAGTTTTGAGGCAAGGTAAAATAAGTTGTTTTCCAGTCGGGTAGTGTTAGCCCCTGGAGGCTATCTTAATACACTCACTTTTCACGTAGGCCATGAAAAACAGATCATACCTTTAGGCAATTAAGCAGATCGGGTGTTTGTTGTCTGTGATAATCCTAATGAATCTGGGCTAGAAAGCTTAGGTGTTTGGAGCTTTTGATGGTAGCTTGGGTTCCACCGGTTCCACAAGGTCCACGGAGCGCTGGAGCACCGCAGTTGCTGTCAATTAATCACCAGGCAAATTGAGAAATAAGGATTCTGCTTACCTTTGCACTGATTGATGTTCCGGTGAGAATTTCAGATGACCGTGATAGTTTACACAGAGCACAATTGTTTGAAGATAATTTCGCGTTTATTAGGTACGCGCGAATAAATAAGATTTTTAAAGTTTTAAAAATAACACTGACATAGCACACTTGCTATTATCTTGACAGAGTTGCCAGGTCATTTCAGATTATAAAAAAAAAAAAAAAAAAATTATTTAATTAAACAAAAAACTTATATAATTAAAAAACATAATTCATTTTAACAAAAACAATTCAAATTCAGATTAACAAAAAGCTTTTCAGTTTCTACAAAAATCCAATTTAATTTAACCAAAAAACTTAATTCATAAAAAAAACATAATTCATTTTAACAAAAACAATTCAGATAAAAAAAAAACTATTCATTAATTTAAACAGAGAGCTTTATTCTTTAAAAAAAACATTATTCATTTTAACAAACTGTTTGTAATTTTAATAAAAAAACTGTCAATCAATGAAAATAATCCGATATTTTCTTTTGTTGCATATGTTTTTCCAAAATATTTTTTTTTATTTTTTTTTTATTATTTCATTGCTTAGTAAAAAGCAACTGTTAATTATGCTTTGACTACCATTTTCAACTGCATAATGTAATGATTCGCCCCAAAAGCGGTGGGGTAATGGTGCGGCAGCGCCTTTTCTCCATCACCTTAGGACACCCAACTGTGCAGCTCAGTAAACCCTGGCTGCCCCCAATAGGTTTCCACTTCGGTAATGATTTACTGCAAACGGAATAGGCGTTGCAGACCTGCCGTCAGGCAACAGGATCGATCGGGGCGCACGCTATAAATTCGGCCATGCTCGTCGGCTACCGGGGTGGGATCTTGATTGACCCTGTCGTCCGCCATCATCATAAATAATTTTGCGTGCTGACAAAAAAAACAAGAAGCTAAAGGGAACAAAAATCTTAGGCCAGAAGAAGTTAACTCTGACCTATATATGTTAACCAAACCAAAACCATACGGCCACGAATTACTTGGATGTGGGCGTGGCGGGTGACACGACTACTGCCGGTGTCCCGCGCCTTTCTCTACCCTCCCTACCATGGGTCCTTGATGACCTAGAACCCCCTAATTTTGGTTAAACCACCGACGTCGAATTCACCTTGCTGGAAGAAGAAGGTTTAATAAAAACTCTAAAAACTATTCATTTCTGGCCTTCATTTATTGAATTATTGATAATACTTAACATGCTAAGGTCATAAGTATGAACAATCTTAAGAACTAACTATTTAAGGGTAGATTTACATATTTTCTCCAAACAGGAGGCTAGCGAAACTTATACGACAAAAGAAGGGTTATAAAACAAATTCTACTCGAAAATTTCCTTCATCCTAAAATCAGATTTAAATTACCGATATCCAAAACAAAAAAAAAAGGAAGTCTTCAAATTAATGGCACGATTCTCCATATACTAATTACAAACGTTAGAAGAATATTCATTAAAGCAAGGAATAAATCAAATCGGTTCATTACTCAACAAGGAGGAAGGAAAATTATATATATCTTCACGAACTTTATGTACTTTTCTTACACATTTAAAGGAAGAAAAAAAAATATTCAAAAAAATTAAATTATATTATATTTACATTCTGATTTATTACACTAAATCTATTTACAGGCCGTATTTTGCTTGAATACTTTCCATGACACAAAAAAAACAACAGCTAAAACTGGTACCCCGATTGGATACCAATGCAGTATCAGCTTTTCACCAATATCGAGCCACGTGTACAAATTTCCCGAACGGAAAGCAAAAGCTTATACTATTTCATATATATATATATAGCAATGGTCTTATCCTTTAATCAGATGAAGTCGATCGCCAAATCTAAATAATCGACCAAGAGTACAAAAAAAGAATATAATCATTTAATATTTAAAGTCGGTAGTGAACACCAGTTAATTTAATGTGCAACACTGATTTGGTGTTGCAACTTCGTGGATTTTTAAACAATTACTCGAGCGAATGAAAGAAAAGGAAATGAGTTTGATCAACACTTACCCTTGGTTTGGTAGATCCATCGCCGTCAGCGCTGTCGGGAATGTATGCACCTATGCTAGGGGTGGGGAAGAAGCAAAACTTATTGGATGAGTTATTCCGCGTACCGAATCGCGAGCTGCTCGTGTTCACGAACCCGTTACACTTACAAACTTTTATCATTGTGAAGGATGTAATAATCTAAATTTATTTTCCCCTGTCCGATTTAAGGGATCATATAATTAAAATATCAAAAAAAAACTTTCAGCATCATCTCGTCTACAGCAGCCGAAGATAGCAGGACGTTCGCGTTTCCTTGGAGTAGCTATTACGAGTTTATCCAATCTGGGTAACCTAGCGGAATGCCTTTAGACTACTTAAAACATGCCGATCTGGGCGTATAGAGCCAGGAAATTACTTTGATGGTCTAGCTAACGTATGATGCTGGAACGAATTGCGTGCGTAGCGCATCGGTCGTTCAATACCGAGCGTAGCGTGTGGTTCGTTTCTTACGGGATTTCGTGCAGTCAAACGTGTAACCAGGAGATGTAAGCCTTGAGCAATGTTGCTATCTTGGCTGTATTTCGTTTGTGTTGGTTGGTTGTCGCAAACACTACTACAGACTGTACTTTTCCTCACATAGTGCCGACATGGCTCGCACAGGTAAACGGAATTTTGCGCCCCCTTTTTTCTTTTTTTTTTCCCAGGGGACTGATGATATGGTATAACCCCTTATTATTACACACGTTTGTCTCGACCGATATTTTTTTTATTTTTTTTTTTTTTGGTATTTGCAGCGGCAACGTGCAGAGTACCTCACACACACCACTAGCCCCTTTTGGGGTTTGCCATATACTTTGAGGTTGGCTTTACTATCGAAAATTTAAATTTCGTAGTTTTCACATTTTTGTTTTAGAACTTGGTTATCCTTTTGTGGCAGTTCAATTAGACGATCCACTACAGCGCACAATTTATCGAACAAAGCAACCGACGGATTATATATGTAACACGTTTTCTCGTCCCCGTATTAGCAAATTTTGTCGTCAACCTTACTGTTCGATAGCCAAAACCGAATGAATGAAAAAATAGCATTCTTTCCATCATCAGCCAACTCAACACCGATCAACCAATGATTTGTTGTTGTTGGCCTACGTGATGCATTGGAATTAGGAATGCACAGTCAAGCCTGCATGTATGTGTAACTCGTTAAACACATAGCCAGTTCTGAGCAGCCCAGACCCAATAGGCCGCCAGTATCGTATGATACTACGGTGTATTTCCCGGCCGGTTCTATTCCGTGTGTACGGGTGAGACGCAAAGGCACGCTTGGCCACGTGGCATCACAGTATTCGAACATTCGAGAACGAATATTGTACGATGGAAAGTTCCAATTGAAATGCAAAAGGAAAGAGAAAACCAGATGACATGTATCATGATGATATGTATATCGTCGTTGGTTTGCACACATTCACGCGAGAGTCGATCAGAGAATTCGATCCAACAGAGAGTAGAAATTGAAATAAGCCAGCGTACCATAAAGGTTGCGCGCTGTGTCATCGCTCCACCATTACAATAATTACGTACAATTTCTAAAGCATTAAGTGCTGCAACTCCAGAAATCGAAACGCTTGAAGAGCTCCGAAAATCATCAGATTCTTCGTCATCTGACGAAACATTCATTGATTCTAAAGAAGCGAACTCAATTTCTTCAGACTCTGTTAAAGCGTTTGCATCAATGTTTATAAAATCAATAGCTGACACATCTTCGACATTAGCCCTTATAAGTAGAGGTAAAAGGTTAACTGCATTTTCATTCTGCTCTTCTACAAGTTCAATATTAAATCCGCATTTTTTAAAGCAATTTTTTATGCAACTTGACGAAATTGGCATTTCGAAATGACATTTTGAGTCCAATAAATGGCATCCAGACAGTTTATTGATCTGGATAAGTCATGAACATTATTGCAAGTTTCCATATTAATAATGAGGTGACATATAATCTGTCATATGTCATATTATTACGATAATAAGTCTTGAAACTTTTTATGATCCCTGCGTCTAAGGGTTGGGATGTGCTTGTCATATTTGGTGGAAAAAATATCAATTTTATATTGCTTAGGGATAGTTTTGGATGCGATGTTGCATTGTCAAGAAAAAGGCATATCTTACGGCCTTGTTTTTCCATTGCACTATTGAAGATTATATCCAAGCTGGCAAGCAAGATCTGGCCACATAACTGGCAAGTTTTTCACGTCTAAATTACGAAAACATCGTGGCTTTTTCGCTTTACCAATGACAAGAGGTTTTTCAAATACACACAAAAGAATAGTTAGTCTATCCTTAGACTGTTTACCACCATGACATTTTTCACCCTTTAACTGAAGAGTTTTTTCAGGTAGTGCACGAAACGTCTCGTCTGCATTTGCAACATCTTTTCAATCAAAGTCCTTCGTTAAATCATCAAGTTTTGATTTCCACTCATCAATTGCTAACTCCAAAACATTCTCCACAAATTTTGGCAAAAGTCAAACGATGCCTTTTTCGAAAACTTTCTAGCCAACCATTCGAAGCTTTAAACTCTTTAACATTTAAAGATTTGGCAATATCTCTAGCTTTTTGTTAAAGAATTGGTCCCTATACCGATAAATTTTTTGCTCTAGCTCCAACAAACCACTGATTGGCACGCTTGCTGATTTTTCTCGTTTCCTGTAGCTCTAAAGTGTCTTATAATTTGTAAGTTTTCTGTTGTCAACCACTCCACTTTAAGTTTTGCTCTATTTGGGATAGAAGCAATTTTCCGGGATATTAGGTTTCTCGCTTATACAGGTTCCGCCGTAGGCAGTTTTTACTGTATTTGATAGCGGAATAAACAGTTAACAATTATCGGTCATATACACTATACTTTGTCTGTGCCGCAGAAAGTTTTCTTTGGAAAAAAAGGTCGCCACTCGTTGCCCGCACGCTGCTGAACTACCGCGCCCATCGCAAAATCTGATGCATCGACCATTAGCTAGCTATGGTTTCATCCACCGATTGATGTGCTAATATTATTGCATTTGCCAGAGATTGTTTACATTCCTCAAAAGCTTTTCGTGCTTCTCGTGTCCACTTTATTTTCGTTTTGTCGTTTTTCCTATTACCTTTCATAAAAGAAAGCAGTGGATACTGAATCCGGGCGGCGTTTCGCATAAACCGTCTATAAAAATTGGATATGGACATGGCCGAAAAGCTTCGCAAACCCCTTACTTCAGTCGGTTCGGGAAATTCCAAAATGGTGTTCACTTTTTCAGGGAGACGCTGTGTACCCGTTTCTGATATTAGATGGCCAACAAACTTAACTTCGCTTTTGCCAAATACGCACTTCGACATGTTTATAACTATTCCAAACCTTTTGAGCCTATCGAAGACGAGTCTCAGATGTTGATGAGGTTGGGTTTCGTTTTCCAAGGCCAACAACAGATCGTCAATATATATATATATATATTTTTTCCTTGATATTTGTTCAATTTTTATTTACAGTTTACAATTATTATTTACAAGTGTTTGACACAATTAACAATAAACATAAAAGATTATTAAATAAACATCGCCCCTTAGGAGCATAGGGCAGAAACAAACTCCCTCCATTTTCATCGATCCTGTGCCAGTGCCCTGATTTGCCGCCACGTACCTGTCGTCAATATATGCGTGGACAAAATCCAAACTGTCGAGAACTGCGTGAATAAATCTTTGAAAAGTTTGTGCAGCATTGCACAAGCCAAACGTCATTCTTGGGAATTCAAATAATCAGTCTTCTCGATATCGTTTTTTTCAATTGGGGTCTGATGGTATGCCTTTACCAGGTTGATGGTAAAAACAAAACTTTTTACTGTATAGGCTATGGGCTAAATCATGAATATGCGGAATCGGATAGCGATCAGTGACCGTGTTAGTGTTTAACCGGCGGTAGTCACCGCATGGGCGCCATTGACAATTTTCTTTTTTAGCGAGGTGAAGAGGACAAATGCCCTTCTTCATCATTTGGTCAAATTCTCGCTTCGCGATTTCTATTTTGTCAGGCGTCAATCGAAGAGCCTTAGACAAAACTGGAGGTCCTTTGGTCTCGATATGATGAGTGACCTTGTGAACAGCCGAACCAAATTCCAACATAGGACGTGTTATTTCCTTATATGACGATAATAATTCGATTTTCCGACAGAAGTTAATTTGACATTTTCATCAACGGTGTCAGAGATTCTACCGATCGACTCTACACGTGTTGTGGTGTCAATTAATCGCTTCCGTTTCATGTCGACAAGGATTCCATAGTGACGTAAAAAATTAGCGCCCTTAATGGGTCTTTGTACTGCAGCCACAATGAAATCCCAAGAAAAGATCTACGCAAACCGATATCTATTTCGAGCGTTTTAATACCATAAGATTCGATGGCTGTGCCATTCGCGGCGTATAAAGTATACCCATCATTCTTGACCTGTCTTACGTCAAGTTGTGGCGGAATGACGGATACATCGGCACCGGTATCGACCAGATAATGAAGCTTTGAAGACTTATCATAAATTATGAGGCGACTGTCTGTTAAGTCTAGATCACTTGTCGCCAGCAGTGATCGATCTAACAATTTTTTGGCTGGGTGGAAAAATTACACGGCTCGCGACATTTCGTAGCCTTTTCCTTAAATACCCGATGATACCAACAAATGCCCCTAATTTGACTTGTCCCTGATGAAGATCGGTAACGACTGTTCGACCTTGGTCCTTGCCTACTTTTCGAGCGAGATCGATCTACCTGGAATGTATCGATTTTTTTTGTCAGTGCATTAATCTTTTTCATTACCAATTTAAGCGGTTCTTTCACCTCAACCGCCGAAGGACTATGTACGCTCTCTACTACCTTGGATGAGACCTCGCCGATTTTGTCTGCCATCGTAGCCAGCTTGTCAAGGTTGTCGTCGCTGACAGCTAGGATGGTTTGCATATGTGCCGGCAATCTTTGTAACCACAAAGATTTCAGCAACTCGTTTCCCACATTAGGGCCGGCGAGGGATCTTATTTCGCGAGGAAAATGCGATGGACGTTTGTCACCTAAATATCTGTGGTGAAGTAACTTTTTCAATCGAGTGTCTTCAGACACGCAAAAGTGGTCCATTAAACGTTTCTTTAACGTTTCGTACTTCTCCGTATCAGGGGGGTTCAAAATTATGTCATGACAGAGTATAAGTTAATTTTACACACAAAGAATTTGTTTAAAAAAAATAACTTTATTTAACTTTATATGACAAAGATTATTTAATGCAATGAGACACTAAAACTACGATTTTAATTAGTCAACAGAACTTGAACTTAATACTGTAAATTTGATTAGGCAACTTGAGCTTGAACTTATCGTTGCTGCGACACCGAAAAATGGATATGAAAATTCACTACGATTGTTTATTTATTTAGTTTTATTTTAAAACACATATAAAAGTTGACTTTGTGATTTGACAAGTTATACAATGAAGTGGAATGACTTAGTGTCGCAACTACAATTTTCTTACTGTGTAAAATGAACAGGCTCTCTTGGGCGACTAATGTCTCCTTCTCTCTTTGAACAACGCCTCCATCTACATTCGTGTGAGGCGTTGTTGTTTCATTTTCCCACTGAATCTCCACGATTGTAATTCGTATGGTTTGTTTGTTAACCTTTGCGTGGGTCTGTTCGGTGCGCTACAAACTTAATGCGATGAACTTAGCTAGGCAACTGAACAATGAAATAACTTATGAGCTAGTATTTATAGTAGAAGAAACTGTGTGGACAGATGGGCTGCGGATGAAGGCCAGACGCTAAGTCAGCAAATGATCACATGTGATGTGGGTGAAATACAGGCGCTTGGTCATCAAATGTTTATGTCTGCTGCGGATGAAGTCCAGACGCTTGGTCAGCAAATGTTTATGTCTGCCGCGGATGTTTACGTCTGCTGCGGATTCAGTTCGGATAACTTATTACTGGATACAAAGTAGCTGATACAAAGTCGTTTGTTTCGTTTCTTTTGTTAACTTATATCACTCTCTATTGAGGAGACTGCCGTATAAAATTTCGTCTCGTCCTTCGTTATGCCATTCGTAATGAACTGCTCCTCAACTTGGCAAAACCAAAGGTTTCCAAAATGGTGGAATTTTTACCGAAACGCGTGCTATTCCCGGTGGAATGCTACTGACGCCACCATGTTGGCCCACCTCAGTCATCCCGAACAGCGCAGTTTCGCACGAACCCAAACACGACACACACTACTTCGAGATATACAGTAATTACCGACAGAATACATGCATTTATGTATATACGATACCGTTTGAATGAATATGACCGATTGCCCAACGATGGTTGTACGGTCCACAAAAAGTAGCAGTGAATCTTTTTACATAATTTAAAAATATAAAATTCAAGTATTAAATTTAAAGTTATTACTATCGATAATAGTAGGGATATTTAGTTCATTAAAAATATGCTTTTAAAATAATGATAATCATTAGGAATACATAAGAAATTGATTAAATCATAAAAAATCAAAAATTACGAAACAATCGATAATAAATATGAAAAAAATCAGAAATACATACAAGAAATTGATTTTAATTTCGAAAAATCCGTCGTCGATTACTAACATTCGCCTTGTTAAAAATCGTAATGGAATGTTCCGGAAGGTAGATGTTCGCTGGCGCTATCGTTCCTAAAGATGTTCGTTGGCGTTCTCGTATTTACTTTGTTGAGAAATCGAAACAGATTGTTTTGGAAGTTAGATGTTCGCTGGAGCTATCGTTCCTGAAGGTGCTCGTTGGCGTTCTCGTTTTTACTTCGTTGAGAAATAGCGGCAGAATATTCTTTATTTCTTCTTTCTTTCCTTTACTCCGCGGGGGAGCATAGGGCTTCTACAAACGCCCGCCAACGAACTCGATTTAACGCCTGAGGTTTCAAGAGACGCCACTCGGTCCCCTGGGATCTTGCTTCCTCTTCAATTGTCATTTTCCATGTCTTACTAGGACGGCCAACTCGACGGCTTCCTTGTGGATTCCAGTCGAGCGCTAGTTTCGTAATGTCGTCCGCTGGCTTTCTCAAAGTGTGGCCAATCCAGCTCAATTTTCGTCGTCTGATGGTGAGCGCGATTGCTTCCTGCTGTGTTACTCTCCGCAAAGCTTGATTGGTGATAATGTCCGGCCATCTTATTCTCAGTATCCTCCTTAAGCACTTGTTGACGAAAACTTGGAGGCGCGTCGCAATTGACTCTGTGACTCGCAGCCATACAAGAGTACTGAGAGAACGTTAGATCTGAAGATCATTAGCTTTAGATTCCGGGAGATTTGCGAGGAGTTCCAGATATTATTTAGCATGCTATAGGAGTGTCGCGCCTTGTTTACACGAGAGCACACATCCGAGTCAGCACCACCATTTTTTGACATCCAGCTGCCCACATAACAAAACTTATCGACTTCCTCTATCTGATGTCCGTCAATCGAGAGATCACATGTTCCACTAGCGTTAACGCGAAGTAGTTTTGTTTTTGAGACGTTAATTTTTAAACCCACTTTGTTAGCGTGGAGTTCTAGTGAGTTTAATTTTCGCTCCATGTCACCTAGCGATTGTGATAGGAGACAGATATCATAGGCATAGTCTAGGTCTTCCAGGCGGTGAAAAACATTCCATGGCAAAGCCGATGGAGTACGGGTCACTATTTTCATCACCTAGTCGATAACAATAGTGAAAAGCAGTGGTGAGAGGGTGCAGCCTTGCTTGACTCCCGAATAGATGTTGAAAGGTGAGCCAAGATGACCGTTATGAATGACGCGGCATGTTGAGTCGCGGTACAGCTCCTTAATGATGTTGATGATTTTTCCCGGAACACCATAACTAGACAAAATCTGCCACATCATGTTTCGGCCTACGCTATCAAAAGCACGTTTAAAATCTACAAAAAACATATACAGAGGAGAGCGATACTCAGCTGATTGTTCAATGACGCAGGGTGTTAATTTGATCAGTACAAGAACGATTTGGGCGAAATCCTGCTTGTTCATTTCTCAAGATTGACTCTAACGCATTCTGTAAGCGCCTAGCTATTATAGAGGAGATCACTTTGTTTATGGTGTTTAGCAGGGTTATTCCTCTTCAGTTTTCGCAATTGCTCAAATTACCTTTCTTGGGGAGTTTGACTATTAAGCCTTCTTTTAACGACGATGGAATGGATTCAGAGTCCCAGATATCTTGATATATCGCATGCAATGCGATAGCGTTGAAGTTCGATGATTTTTGCTGATATTGTCAGCGTACCAGAATGTTTTATTACGTTAATCTCCACGATGTTGCAATCTCCTGTTTGATGGCGTTGTCGTTCGATGATTTTCGATTACGTTATCGCACTAAAATATTCCACTAAACCTTGCGGCGTTGTAATTTATCGTTTGATGACGTCGTTAATGATAAAAGCACATGTAATAGCATTTTAGCTAATCGAATGCTCCTATTACAAGCGGTCTAGTTGACGATCACGTCGGGGTCACCATTTATGTGGCGACTTAGCTACGTAAGCCTGGTTTCAAGAAAAAAGACGCGTGTTTCGTCAAAGCGGCTTAGCGCAAACAAATCATTTTTATTAAAATTAATTAAACTTTCATTAAACATTAATAAAACGTTAGCTAGCACAGAATTGGACATTAATTTATCGACCGCGTTTTACTTTTAGGTTTTCGAACTGGACTCTTATTTTAAAATGCTTCTTCTTTATTCTTGCCGAGTGGTATATGTGTGTGTGTGTTCGAACGCCATGCGTGCCGAGACTACCGAATCGGACAACAAAGGTACACTATCCAACCGTGGCACGAGAAGATTAATATTCACGCACGTCTGTCATGTTGCGAATATTATCCCCCACAAGTTCAACACTTCGTTAGCCTGTCCTGTTTTATTTCTAACCGCTCTTAAAATGATTTGACAATAAGGAGTGCCGTGTATACCTCTCAAGTGGATTAATATTTCCTCTACATTATTTATGAAGTCATACAAAAGGCGAGGATTTCCGTTGAAACGCGGTAAATCTTTTATTGCATCAGGGATGCGAAGAGAATCAATAATGACACGGGTATTGAGAGCATTGGCAGCGTTGGTGATGCTGTGATTTATTGGGGGATCGGTATTTTGAATACTAACGTTGGGGTTCATTGGGGGATTCATATTTTTGAATTCACAAACAGTTGGTTTAATTCGTTAATTAGTTGGAGATGTTCGGTATGGACGGAAGTTGAGACTGCGTAGAGGTCTCTAGTTTCTTCACTTTGAACTGTTTCCGGAAATGAGCTAAGGCTTTTAAATAATTTCGTAAAATTAAGGGTAGGGGAAATGTCGATCTCTTTGAGAAGTTTTTGTCGGAAGGCATTAAAGGTTTAGAGTAAAGGGAGTTATTCTTTGTGTGTATATTGTGTTTTCGATAAGTATAACCTTTTCAAAATTGCAAAAATATGGGTTACCCTTCTAAAAGAACAATATATTTTACAAGATTACACTATCACTTAATTAAATTCAATTATTTGTTTAAAAAGTGTTTTTCATTTAATAAGATAATGTCATTATTTATCTTTACTTAATATATAATTAACCTACCAGAAATAATTTGATACGATGAATTCCAGTAATTGAGCTTCTGATGAGTTGGTAATATTCCAGTAAAACCGCTTGTATGTTTGAGCTTCTGATGCGTTGTTTAATATTCCAGTTAAACCGATGGTATATTTTTCCTTTTTGTAGGTTCTCGGTCACAAAAGAATTAAAATTCACTATTCCTAATTGCAGTATATGTTCGATAAAACGGGAAACCGCCGCAAATATGCTTGGAACAAATCGATTTAAACATTAACCGGACTACCCGACTGCGCTCTTTGGGATTGATTGAAGGGGTTTATTCGTCCGTGGTTTTCTACTGCTGTGTTATAGTTGTTATGGTAGTTGTTGCCAAAATATTGTCTGCTAAAGTTTTGCCTATTAACGTATGGAGTTATGTTTATATTTGGTTGGTTGTTGAACCAATTAGTTGAGGGGTATCTGTTAAAGTTAGATTGTCTATAATATTGATGGTATGGGTAGGAATTATTATTGTGTTGTCTTCTGAAAACTGGTTTCTTACTAAGGTAATCATTTCCCATTTGCTGATAGTGTTCCATAATACAAAAATCTAATGCCAATGCTAGGCTTTCTGGTCTTGTTGGTCTTATACTAGATCCTAAGGGTTCTTTAAGACCGACTAGGATAGAGTTTAGACACATTTCGTTGAAAAGCTCTTTGTTCGATTAGATGACTCTATTGTCGGTTTCTTGTAGGAGTAGGTTATTGTTTAAAGTGAATTGGCTTCCTATAATTTCGCTATGGAATGTTTCTACCGTATTCGTATTTTGTCTCAAGCCATGTAAGTCTCTGGTCAATGAAGTTTCCGTCCGTTTGTCTGCGTAGTGCAAAATGAGGTTATTTTTAATCTCGTCCCAGTTTAGTGGTGTCTCGTACAAATTTAGGATTTCGTTTGCCTGTCCCTCAACTTTATTTATTATGGCCCTCAACAAAATCTGGCCGTATGGTGTCCCGTCAGTTCCCCTAACAAATTGGAGGATTTCCTCTACGTTATTAATAAACTCGTGCAAAGTTCGTGGGTTTCCATTAAACTTCGGCAAGTCTTTAAAAGCAGCTGGAATTCTTAAATTATTGAATAGGTCCTTAAAGTTTAGATTTGGTGTGGAGACATTTGAAGCGCTGTACCAGAACTCAAAAAAAAAATGTTGTAATTGAAGGAGCAAAGAAAATCAATATCAACTTACAGCAGTCCCAGAATCAGTGTTGTTTCCATGTCCAGTGTCCTTGATGTTTCCCTTGTTTTCCTTATTTCTCCCTAGGTTACTTCGATTGCAAGGGATAAATATCCGCCGATTTGCAGTGATATTGGGGCTGCAGTGGTTGATATGCCCTCAACTCTGATCCCTCGTAATGATATGCCGTCACCACGAAGAAACGCCTAAGCTCTAGCTTGTATTCACTTCACTAGTTCTGCAAGGTGACATGCCCTCACTCTACAGAACCACAATTTCTCACTATATCACTATTCACAAAACGTCAATCGAGCTACCGACTGCGCCACTTATGTTTCTGACTTGAAACGTTACTAAAAAAACAGAATCTACCACTTTGAACAACACTTGAGTTTATTATAAAAACTATGCTTAACATTGCATTATTGATTAAGTTGACATTATCTGTTATTGCTAAATTGACATTATTAACTGCCTAATTGACATTAATTGTTTTCGCCTATTGCTTTGTTTGCCGGATGTGCAATCGGGTCACCTGCCTCGATCGTTGAACTGCTGTTGCTGCTGCGTTTTGTGGTGTCAGCGTCTCGTTTGGTTTTGGCTGTGGGGGTTGGTGGTCTGACGGAGTTAGCTCGCGTGCCGCCTAATTGAAAACGTTTTTGAAATCATGTCGGCACGCTTTCGCGTTCTTCGAATACCTATTGCCTTGGATGCTAAAAAAACAAAAAAAAAGTGCTCTCGTGATGTACCTTGCATAACTTTTTGCTTTAAACCAACAGACCAAAATATGCCCCTACTCAATCTTTTGACCGTAAAATCATACACGGCGAACTCAAACCAGTTGACTGGCGTCAGGAAACTCCAAATAGAACAATGTATCCTTTATAAAGCTATTCCTCAAATACTGCGAACACCAAGGAGATCCAGAAAGAGTTTGCTGACTATTTTGTCAACGAGGGAGAGAGTTGGATTGGCAATACAAGCTGATATAATTAAAATTCTAAACGATCGCTACTCAGATATTTTTTTTATTATACCCGAGTAAGTCGATTTTTAAGCCCCTTTACTCGATGGGTAGCAAGACTACGCAATTACGACGAAGGGTGTTCTCCAAAGACCGAATGTTTGTCCGTTTGTTTCACCAAATCAAGAATTCGATCCGCAATGCTTTGTATAGAGTTTGATGATGAAGTTGAGAATAAAGCAGGTCTTTTTCGATGCTTTCCAACGTCAGGCGAAATGACGAAGCATTTTCAGCAAAATCAGTTCTCTATTATAAGCGCTGTAGCGTTGTTGCGTCTCGCTAAGACGTACAGAAAAGAAGCTGAGCGGTTGCCATGTATTCGAGACAAACTGCTGCACCACTGCTCCGATTGCTCGATCGGACGCGTCAACCAAAACCAAGACCCAACCGGGTTTAAACCTGTTGAACCTTGTCAGGGATTGCAGTGCATTGTAGCAGCATTTAACTGATTTAGAGTTGGACTATGTTGGACGATAGCGTGCTTTCATTGCTGCCTGACTATCTGAAAAGATATAAATCGTAGCGCCTATAATACCCTCACTTAGGTTTATAGTAGCGCATGCCTCAATGGCATGGAGTTACGCTTGTAAAACAGTGGTGCTCTTACCCATTGGTATTGAGACCTTGGTGTTGGGTCCGATTTTTTTTTATATGTAAACTTACTGCCAAGGGAAAACTCCCTGAATGACTTGCGCCACGGCAATATTGGATATCAGTAATGAAGAATTTCTGCTTGAAAATATTGCATACCTAGGAAGCATTAGCGCGGTAGGGGGCGCCCTTAAGGAAGAAGATAGCGGTATGGTTATTAGTCACCATGTTCATTTTAGATAAATTATTTAGGTCGTTTAGTCTTTTAATACGATTGGCCCAATCCACATGAGTCCATCGTTCTCCTAACTTTTTGAGAGTAGAGTACTGGGTGGTTTGTGGTCGGTCAGGAGAGGGAGAGGGAGGAGGGTGTGTTAAGATGGGCGGCTGAGTGAGGTGATATGTTAATAATTTTGTCATGAATTGACAAATTATTTATTGAGTTCTGATGATTTTTATTTGGAATAAAGTCAACCTTACTGGATAGTACTACAATGTCTTGCGAAGGTGTGTGGAGGATGTGAGTTTTGCGAGATTTGATCAGATGGGAGATGGATTCCGTCGATTCTTCGTTAACATTACCCATCATTTTTAGCTGCTTCTCAATTAAGTTGGATTTTAATAAGTATAAGTCTGCATTGGAATGAACGGTCGAATTAAGTTCATCGATGCTTTTCAGCAGGTAATCGTATTTGGAGAGTTGGTGAAGGATCTTGGTGTGGTTTTCCATTGAAAGTGTTTTTATAGCTTCGTTGCTGCATTTAATTGCTCTGAGAATGTCTGAGAGAGAGACTTCCTTACATTCATCACAGAAGAACCAGAAATGGTCAGCAAAGTCTTTCAAATAAAGAATTGATCTTTTACGCAGACCAACACAAAGTACATGGTAAGTCTTGCCACAGATTCCCCTACATTTCACCCAATCTTGGTGGTCGTCATTGGTTGTGCAAGCCTCGTTTCCACATATCATAGTTAAATTTTTGATCATTCGTTTCCTGCTTGCGTTTGTACTACGTTGGTGTTGTGCATGCGTTTGTTGAGATTTTGCCTACGCTTCTCTGCTCCCGACTGAACACAGAATTTTGTATGTAGTATGCGATGTCTCTTTCCTTCTCCCATTGCTCCATTATGGTGGTTGCAGTGGAGGTGCGGCTACTTGATACTCGTAATGTGTTTTCTGCTGATTGCGATCAGTGTCCCAAAAATGGAGTTGTAGCCTGGTAATCGCAATCCTATATTGGAGAAGTGCAGGCGGCCTGAGCAGAGATGCCGTCGGCGTTTTCTGTTTTTTTTTTAATAAAAATGATCTCATAATAATGACTCTTCAATGTGGTTTTTCTTGTATGAAAGTATAACTATATATATTTATAAAAATGTGCGGGGTGATTTTGTGGTCAAATTGACTCCTTACACTTCCCGGTCACGTCGGACGACGCTGATCCTTCCGGTGTTTGTTACGATGACTGTGAACAAGGTGTTGTCCTGGTGATGCAAGAACTTTATTCTCCGCCACCCTCTCGTCACGTTAAATTTTCTACGTCTGTATTGAACGTCGAAGGTGTATTGCTGAAGTTCGAGTGCCCAACGTGCGATTCGTCCGGAGGGGCTCGAAATGGAATTTAACCATTTAAGGGAAAGGTGGTCCCTGCCCTTCTATGTATGGCCGCATTTTCCTAATTTCCCAGACTATCGCTAGGCACTCCTTCTCGGTGGGGGAATAGTTTTTCTCGGCTTGGTTGAGATGTCGGCTGGCGTATGCTATTACGCGTTCGTTGCCGTCTAGTTCCTGTGTCAGCACTGCTCCTAGGCCATAGTCGCCGCTGGCGTCTGTCTGGAGCGAAAACTTTTGCAAAAAGTCAGGACTTGCGAGGATTGGGCCTTCCGTCAGTTTGGTTTTCAACTGGTCGAACGCTGTTTGTTGTTCCTCTGTCTACTTCCAATGCTTTCCTTTTTCAGCAAGGCGGTTAGTGTAGCTGCAGTTCTTTGATGGCGGCGACCTTTTCTGGATCAGTATGGATTCCTTTTCAACTGACTACGTGTCCCAGGTATTTCAGTTCCGTCTTGCCGAATTCGCACTTCTCTGGATTGATATTTAAGTTGGCCGCTTGTAATCGTCTGAACACCTTGCGTAGATTCGCTAAGTGTTCTTCAAAAGTCCTCCCGATGATGATGATGTCATCGAGGTATGCGAATGCGTGTGGCTCCATCTCTGCAGCCTTTCACCAGAAGTTCATCTATCTCCGGGTTGATTATCTCCTGCATTGCGTGGTTGCGGGGTTGCGGGGGAAGTATCGTTGCTTGATTGTTCGCTCGTCGTGCATCAGGATCTTATGTTCTGTGATGTTAGACACCGCTGGTAGTTGGTCAAATTTTTGGAATTCTTCTTGGAGCAAAGTTGAAAGTTTCTCCTGTTCTGTTTGTACTTCCGGTTGGACCCTTATGCCACGCAGGGTTTCACATTGCTGTTCCGCCTTTTCGTACAGTTGCAGCGTTTGGCCGCCACAACTCAATTTGGCTTTCACCTATAATAAGAAATCTAGTCCGAGGACGATATTGTCTACCGCTTCCGGGAGTATCAAAAAGTTGAGTCGGGTGTGTTCTCTACCAATTTGTACGTCGAAGGTTAGGGCTTCTCGGATAACTCGGGGTGTACCCTCAGCCATCCTGACCATCATGTTGACGGCACTAGCTATTTGACGCGTTCCTCTTGTCTTCCGCGTACTTCTCGCTGATAAAACTCTTTGTTGCGCCAGTGTCGATCGTGGCTCTGACGATTTCGTTCCCCAGGGTGATGGTTGATGGTGGCGTAGAGTTGCGTCGAAGTGAAGACAATTTAATGGGTTTGAGGTGTCATCATCTGGGGTTCCGCCGCACCTCTGTTCCAACGGTCCCCGCGGTCGTTTCCCGCTTATCTCCGACAACATTCTGTAGTTCTTATGTTTCGGCGGCCGCATTCCCAGCAGAAGAGAATTGGTTGAATTTTGGCAATCTCGTCTTCTGTGCATGTCATCTGATATGCCTATTATGGCTGTTATGCAACTATGTTTCGGCCGAAGATTGCTTAGGCGTTAAGATGGTATGGATGGAGAGATGTCGATTTATTTGCTTTTGCATAATCTTTTCAAAAAATTTGGACAAAAAGGGAATAATGGAGATAGGTTTAAACTCGTCTCCTTTAGGTGTCTTAGAGACGGGCAGTACTTTTGCAACTTTCCATTTAGCAGGACAAATACCTGTTGTTACCACTGTGTTAAAGATGTACGTAATATAGGGCAAGATAATAGGTAAGATGATTTTTAGGAAAGAATTAGACTAAATGGAAAGAACACTTTTACTACATCAGTGGTGTTCAATGTCGTAAAGGAAAAACTAGGGCAGGTTGTAGTAGATGATGCTATTTGTTGGGGTAACGATTGTTTTGCTTTTGTCCCAAGAAAGGAATGGGAATGCAATTGTGAATTTGCCTTTATTCCATTGATTTTTATTACAACAAACAATCAATTCTCCGTTTTCACTATTTTCTTGTGTAATCTCTTACTAGCGGCTTGAAATTCCTGTGCACTTTTCCCGTTTACACAATTCGTCCGTTTACCATGTAACAATGATGGGTTTTCAGAAAAGACACTTTTCTATTTTGCACAAATTAAACACAAATTAAACAAATCTTGAAAGCATATAATTAAAGTACGAATTATTGTATTTCAAAAAATATTATTTGATATTTTAAAGCATGTGAGTTCTGCTTTCTCTTGTAGTGTCACTCGTCTCGCGGTCAGAACAGAAAGAGAGTGAAGAGTGTGTTGCATTTTGTGTTGTACCTGAAGTTGTTGCTGCTAAGTGGTGAACTGAACTTCATTTTTCGAACTGAGGTTCGATCGATGAGTGAACTGAACACTACATCACTTGGATGAGACAAGTTCTGTGGGATAGATGAACCCGAAGTCCGTGAAGAAACAAATTTTCGGTTCAGATGATTAAGATCAATTCCTTCAAAATGCTGTCTTTTAACTTTACCTATTCCTATATTACGTAGATTTTTCCACAAAAGCTTCCCACCCATAGTTGCATTGAGTTGCCTAGAGTAGAACATTGATTTAGCGGCTCTTATCTCCCCAACTACTTTGCTGCGGAGATGGCGGTATGTAACGGGTGTTTTTTTAAGAGGTTGCCGATTTTTTTTTTGAATAAAACACATATAAAATTATGAAATGACCAAAATTTTTTTTTATTTGGTAGATAATTTTTTGGCATTTAACATTTAAACACAATTTCTGGCATATGGCTACCACGACTATTTTTCACAAATGTCATTCTGGAGGTCCAATTTTCCAGCACTTTTTCAAGCATTTGAGGGCGTATGTCAGCAATGACACGTTGAATATTGGTTTCCAAAGCGTCAATCGATTGAGGTTTATCCACATAAACCAATGACTTCACGTATCCCCACAAAAAGTAATCGAGAGGCGTCAAATCGCACGAACGCGGAGGCCAATTCACCGGACCATTTCTCGAAATAATGTTGTCGTTGAAAGTTTCTTTCAATAAGTCGATTGTTTCACGTGCTGTATGGCAAGTGGCACCATCTTGTTGAAACCACATTTCATCCATATCCATATCTTCAAGATTTGACAACAAAAACTCATTTAACATGGTTCTGTATCGATTTCCATTCACGGTAACGCGTCGTCCTTCCTCATTTTTAAAGAAATATGGACCGATGATCCCACCAGCCCATAGACCGCACCAAACAGTACATTTATCAGGATGCATTGGTAATTCTTGAACGGCGTGTGGATTATCTTTGCTCCAAATGCGACAATTTTGTTTGTTGACGTATCCATTTAACAAAAAATGCGCCTCATCACTGAAGATAATTTTACGGTAAAAAAATGGATCTTCGTTCAATTGATTTAACGACCAATCACTGAATTCACGGCGCAAACGATGGTCGTGTGGCTTTAATTCTTGCACCAATTGAATTTTGTATGGCACCAAACCCAAATCTTTACGTAAAATTTTCCATAAAGTCGATGGACAAAGTCCAATTTGCTGAGCACGACGACGAATCGATAAATTGTCGTTTTCTTCGACACTGGCCTCAACGACAGCAATATTTTCTTCTGTACGAACTCTTCTCATTCTTGTCGGTGGCTTGGCATCCAAAAGAGTGAATGTAGACCGAAATTTGGTAATTACGTTCTTTATGGTGGTCTCTGACGGACGATTATGTGCACCATAAAATTCACGAAGTGCTCTATAAACATTTTTAATTGAACACTGATTTTGAAAATAAATTTCCACGATTTGAAAACGTTGTTCTGGAGTTAACCTATTCATAATGATTTGCCAAACAATACTGAGTAGAAATGCCACTTTGAGCTGTCAAAACAACTGTCATAAAATAAAACGACATCTATCGGAAAAACAAACCTCCTAAAAAAACACCCTTTACTTCGTTGGTCCTCTAACCGAAAACGCTTCCAACTGTTGTATGCTCTGTCACGCTGTTTTATTAGTAGAAGAATTTGGCTAGAGAACCATGGTGTACTATCGGAAAAAGTAGTTTTGGTTCTTTTTGGAACATGTAAATTAAAAAGATTATTAATATTCGATTCTAGAAATACCACCTGATCATTAGGTGATGGTAAAGCAGCAAATAATGTTTCAATCGATTGTCCTTACATGTTCTTCTAATAAATAATAAATTCCAAATATAACAAAATTCAACTTCAAAAATATAAAAAGAAAGAATTATAAAGTAAAATTTGTAAGAAAATTAGTATTATTAAATAATTAAATTCCATCTGCAAGCTTGGCAATACCGTCTAAGTTTTCAATGCAGTAGGCCATTACAGCTGATTTGTCCAGTTGAGATTTGACGTACACAACACCACGGGACGCATACACTGTCACAATTTGTTTACATTTTCTCAATTTAAGTGGGGCTTGCAGAATTTGCTGGTTGACTTTGGTAAGGCATTCTCAAAAATGTATAGAGTTGGTTGAATTAAAACCCACATGCTGTAGACAGAGTGCGTGTTTACCTTCTTTACAGAAAACGGCAATCGATATCAGAACAAAGTTACGCTCATACGGTGTGTTAAACTTGATGCGGATACCAGAGTCCATTGCATTGTTTTTTGGTTTGATGCGAAATATGTTTTTTAGAGTCGGTGGCTTAATGTTAATTGATGCACAAAGTAGATTAAAAATTGATTTGAGGTTTTTGGTGTATGGTATTCCAAACAGTATAGCAATTAAGTTTTAATATTAAAGAAATATATTTTAAAAAAAATAAAATATATTTGTATAAAAAAATGTTTTACAAAAGTGTTCTTTTTAAATTCTCTATATTAACTTTACTTGCCCGTTTGTTTGTGGGTTTGTGGGTTTCTTTGTGGATTTGTGTGTCATGGAATCATGGAATCTTGCGATTAATTTTTAACCCACTTCCTAAGGCCCGATTTTATTGAAATTTTGCACACATGTGTATTTCCGGAGACAACACTTTCTATTAAAATTTTAGGCCCCTCGGGCCACGGGGTCGGGGGGCTCCCATACAAATATTTTACAATATTTTACTCGATTTTCTTCAAATTTTATACACACGTGTATCTCTGATGGACAACACTTTTTGTAAAAATTTTGGGCCCCGGGTTCGTGGGGCCCCATAAAATTTTTTTTAAAAAAATCAACCCGATTTTCTTCAAATTTTACATACGAGTGTATATCCGATAGACAACACTTTTTGTTAAAATTTTGGAGACTCCGGGCCATAAAAAATTTTTAAAACAAATTAACCCGATTTTCTTAAAATTTTATATACGCGCGTATCTCCGATAAACAACATTTTTTGTAAAAAAATCGTAGACCCCGGGCCCCGGGGTCGTGGGGCCCTGATTTTTTTTAAAAAAAATTAGCTCGATTTTATTCAAATTTTAAGTAGGTATGTATCTCCGATGAAAAACACTTTTTGTAAAAATTTTGAAGACCCCGGGCCCCAGGGTCATTGGGCCCCAAAAATTTTTCAAAAAAAATTAACCCAATTTTTTTTAAATTTTATATATACGTGTGTATCTCCGATGGACAACTTTTTTTGTAAAGTTTTTGGAGTGAATGGGCCCTGAGGCCTGAATTTTTTTAAAAATTAGTTCGATTTTCTTCAAATTTTAAACACATGTGTATTACTGATGGACAAAACTTTTTGTAAATTTATTGGAGTGATAGGTCCCTGAGACCCGCGTGGTGTCCATTTACATTTTTTAAAAATTATTAACACTTCACTATGATTAACTATATTAACTGAATTACACTTAACATTTATGACTTCTGAATGAAACTGTAACTGGAACTGAACAACTGAACTACACTCTGTAATTGTTGGATTGAACTGAAGTACTGAAGTTTATGAATATTGAACTCGAACTGAAGTATCTTGTATGATTTGCATACGGCTTATATACTATTTGTGTGCTGTACAACTTATTTGTTAGCTTTTGGACTTTGATCTTGTCCTTGAATTTAGAAGACGTAAAGATGTTTATTTCATGCGCAATTGAACATCTGGCTGACCTTGAGTTCGGAAAGATGTAAACATGTTGATCTCTTAGATCGCAAAATATGATAATGGTTTATTCAATTTGATTTTGAATTTGAATTTGGATCAAAATGGTAAACAAGATAAGAATGTGTTCATGTTAGAATATGCGCAATTGGACATCTGGTTGTCCTTGAATGATCAAGACGCAAACATGTTTACTTCTTAGATCAGAAATAAACTCTTATATTGTCCAGTAGGACTGCGCATTTGTTATATGTATGTGCATTATGTGCGCTACTTTTATATTTTGTAGTTGGACTGCGCACTTATTACCTTATGAATAATATTATGAATATACATATATATTTATATTATTTGGAATGTTTGTGGTGTGGGATATACTGCTTTAACATTGAAGCTCTGTCTTAGGTAGGACTTCTATAAAGAAAGCAGTAATGGATGTTGCACCCCTGTACCATTACTCTCAACCATATGAAATTAAATTTCGCATTGGAACATTGGCTTAATTGAGGCAAAAGTTTGAACGCAACATCACTACGGACATAAATTGCGAGCCCGCGTCGTGGGAAAAACAATGGCACTAAGCAATACCCAGGCAGATTTAAATCTGAAGTATCAGAACTCACAAATACTTGAGTTTCGCTTAGTGCCAGAATTGCTGGACTGTGGATATTTATATGTGTAAATACAGCAAAAAAAATTCGTTCTCTGCCCACGTATGTTTCTGGGATCCACTCTGAAACAACACATAACTACACAAAACAAACACACAAAACACAACTTACCCGCTTCTTTTAACCGAATCGAGAAGAGTATGTCTCAAATTGGATTATTAACACAAATTGTCGGCAGTGTTATGCCTTCACGACAAAATGAGTTAAATCACCAAAAGAAACAAACACTCACCATCCGTTATTCTTAAAGCTAAAGAGCTAGATCATAAATAAACTGCCGCATGAAAAACATACGACAGTTACGTTTCACTAAATTCTTTAACTGCGCTGTTGATGATGGGGCACATGGACGCACACACTGCACTTGGCACTTGTTGTTTGGCCGATCACGCGGACCGTTGGTTGTTTAGCGCAACCTCAACCACACAATACGACGCAGTTGTTTATTTTATTTTTTTCAACTCGCGTGTGCTGGCGAGCAGCACGACCGTGCACAGCGGCGTTTAATATCGACTTCAGCGCTATCTAGTGGACTCGGTATAAATATGGCTTTAATATGTCCAGTGGTTTAGGTGTGATGCTCTTATAAAAATATTTAACAATATCTTCACTTCCATCTACAGAGTCCAAAAAAGGTAAACTTGCTATTGTTGAAGTTGCTTTTTCATCTTCCACGCATCTGTTTTTATTTCTGGCGTTACATCTTCAATAACTTTCCACACATCTTTCTCTTTTAAAAGCAATGGAAATGCTTGAATTTCCATGTGAAATAGTTATCTCCATTTAATCTATGTCTGCTTGTGTGTAGATAAATAAAAGGAAATGTGAAGTTAGTGGAAGAAAAGACCCTTAAGCCTTCTCCTTCTCTTTATATCGGGGGATGCGGTAGTTATAAATCGTGAAACTGTGAAAATTAAAGACGAATTTTATGATTTGATTAATCGCACTTTCCAAAATATCTGCAATTTTCGTGCTCTGGGCCCATAACCTATTGTCAAAAATGTCAAAATGACATTACAATGCTTGAGTGCGTTCAAGTGCGTGTAATTCTAATAAAATAAATGTTACTTATACTACACGCCAAAATTAATATGAGTAGGCGGGTACGATAGGGTACGATACTACAACATCAAACATTCTGTTGATTACGCTAAGATATAGACGAAGGATTAAGGATTTTTATTAAATTATGAAATGATGATGATGATGCGGCACTTCGCCTAAGAAATCATCGAAGGCGAAAGGTCAGCTTCGTCGACACCGCTTATACATCGAACACAATTTGCATTAAACTTCATGATAAAAAAAATTAAGTATTTACCAATTTGCAAATTCCTGGATGTAAGTAAAGGTGTATTGGCATTTCACATATATAGTATATATAAGAATTGTGTTAAAAATTACATATTTGGAAACATTTTCGGATTGACAAATAAATGTTACCTATACTACACGTCAACATTAATATGAGTACGATAGGGTACGATACAACAACATCAAACATTCTGTTGATTAATGTTAGATAAGATATAGACGAAAGATTATGGATTTTCATTAATTTTCAATTAAGTTTAAGCTGCTGGCATTTTTCTTCCTAGTGCTATTTATTTTCTTTGTTAGAAAAATTATTTACACACTCGTCGTACATGACTGACAGAGCATTTCAAAAAAAATTCAAATTTCTTGCTCTTGACAAAAAAGTTTAAATGTTTACACGAATTAATGAATGTCTCGCAGAATGATCCGATAACGTCGTGGTCACCAATTATGGTCGAATGAATGTATTTTTCAATGTGTGTAATAGGTCCAAGACCTTCCAGAATTAATAATAACGTGTGGACACAAAATAATAATATATGGCGCGTTTTGTTGCCAAAGAATTCATTAACACCAATTAGTTTTTAATTCGGCTCGAATTTTTATAAGAAAAGTTGATTTTCGTCGATTTAATCGATTTTAATAATTTTGAACTTAAAATACGATGTAAAATATCTCGTTTGATATTATTGAATCTTCTGGCACATAAACCAGAAGATCTTCGAAGAAATTAAAAATTGTTGTGTCCTAACAACGGCACATAAACCGAGTTAGACTGTAGCGTTACAAATTATTTGGGTTGAACAAACGGCACTTTAACCGAGTTCAATGTGTTGCTGCAATGAGTTAAAAGTCTTGTGTTGAACAACGGCACTTTAACTGAGTTCAATCCGCGAAGAAATAAAAGACGTTTTGTCTTGAATGCTTTATTACAACTAAATTTATTTAACAAATGCAGTTGCTTAAATACTAAATAATCGTGAGAAAAAATAAAAAATGTTATTGCAACATAAGAGATACTCTTATGTTATCAAAATACATTAGAGATAAGAACATACAAAAATATATGATAAAATGCAGTATAGATAAGAATATACCAAATATGAAGAAATGCGTTACTGATAAGATTATACAAAAATATATTAAGAAATGCATTACTGATAAAATGTACAAAATGATAAAATGCGTGGCTGGAGGAGTCCAAACATACGTCTTCGACTTATAGTCAACAAAAAGGAAGTGACGTTTTTATATAAGTTTAATAATTATGTTACAAAATTTATTTTTTAAAAACACTAATCAGAACGGAGCTCTGATGTCTTTATTTGAGAACTGAAAACTTAGAACTAACTCTTAACATAAATATGACTACCCTTTTTAAATCTACTGAGACTGCCGTTGAAAAGATGAATAATTTCATTAGGGCAGCAATAAAATTGTTCTGCGCACAAGCAGCGGATGGTCGTATCGTTTGGATGTTATAATTGGCTTGCAATGTTTACACAGCTGCGTCCTATCGATATGCGGTTCGTTCTATTTAACTGTTACAATGTTCATACGAATGCGTCTGGCCAATAAATAACGCGCAATGTTTATTCAGCTGCACCTCGTCAATATGCGGCGTATGCGGTGTTAACTTATATCGGAAACAAAACTTGACACTCAAGAAAAAGCACTAACAAAAGAATACGTAAAACAGCCTTCCGTATCATTCATCATTATAATTGACATTCTTGTCCTAAAAGCCGAGTACTGTCGATACGCTGTCGATACGCTACAGCCTATTGATGTTCAACTGTTTTTAGAGACGCTAGAATCAACCCTGGCTATTATTGGCAGACCTTTACGTTAAAAAAAAACAACCCATAAAAATGTATACTGAATTCCACTATAAATGCTGAAATATAAAAACATACACGAAGCACTGCAACCCGACAACAACAACAACAACCTAGATCGTAAAGCAAACAGCGCTGCCCACAGCGCACAACGCATGCAGAACACAGTCATTATAGTATGAAATTATCTGGTGCCGGGAAACAAAATTTGTATGAGAGCCCCCCGAACCCGCGGCCCGATTACTTTCAAATTTCAAATATATAGTACTGTCAACGGAAATATAATAGTATTTATAATAGTATAGTATAACAGTATAGATCACAAGATCTGACCGCGAAGTTAATGTAGAGAATTTAAAAACATAAGAATTGCATGTCTCATCGAATCAATTATCTGAAAATTCTTATTTAAACGCTTTTCTTTGAGCCTAGAAATCTGTTTTGTTTTTTAATAAATTTTTTTTTATTTCCCAATTTTCTATTACATCTGTCTAGCGACACTTATTATTAGATATATATTAGCGGGATATACTTTAAATCTTGCGACTAATGCCTTACAGAAACTGGTTAAACCATACGTAGTAATTTTTTTTTACCTACAATATAATTGGATATATAACTTTGCTTTTAAATATATTGGAGGTCTACTGGTTTGGCTCTTCTTAATCGTCTTCTTTGTCATAGCTGCAATGATAACTTTGATTATTAGTGACGGTACTGCGAATTATAACGAAAACGACACCAATGATGAGGCAAACCAATGGATTCAAGTCAAGGGATGTAGAAAGAATCGCCGCCGAACAGTTTCCTATACAGCAATTACAGGCGATCATATTGATCCAACAACAGAAGAATTATATTGTAGAGTGCTCAGTTAAATACATGCCATGTCGCTCGTGCTAGCTTAATCTTTCCTTTTAAATTTGTAATTATATTACTCGTTTAATAATAAATAATAATAATAATAATAGTAATAAAGACTATTAAATCCGTAATTTCTAAATAATTGCAATAGACACGGGTTCGTATGAAATGCGGATGTGAAGAATTGAATAGGTACACCAATTGTTATTCTGTTAAGAATTATTAATTTATTAAAATAATGAGAACGCACTATGTACAATGTATATCAATTGACGGACAACTATGAAGTAAAAGTTAAAAGGTACCCGTATATAAAAACCAGGGTTGTCCTATATATCAATACAATACATATGTATTATGGCAATACTAATAATGCGAATATCTAATAAAGACCTGCTCGGCTTTATTTCGCATTTGAAAATGAAATTATGCCGCATCTCAAAATTCGGCTTTATTTCGCGCGTTATTTCACGGCACCGGCGTAAAGTCTTACAGCAGGCAATTCAAGAATGCGTAAAAACTGTTCCAGTCGCTGCAGATCTTCTTTGGCGGTCTTACTCGGAATGATGACATCATCCAAGTATGCAAGAACTTCACCGGGTTTCATCTTAGTTATGAGCTCGTTCATGATGGCTTGGCACACTGCCGGGGCATTATATTGTTTGTTGCAAGCAGATCGTAAACTATATTGGTGACTATGGGTCTTTTGGCAAACGCCAACGATATGGTTTGGTTTTCACGGGGATGTTGGAAGAAAGTTTGATCTGCATTTTCGAAAGGTTGCACGTTCCCAGGTCAGCTAGTTTTTCTGCAAAACAACCTCGATGTTTAGTTAAAATCGATTTCAACTCACCTTGCTCGACTTTATTAAGTTGCGTATTGAGCAATATAGTATTAACTGCTTTTTCCATACGGCATTCAGCATCTTTTATGACAAGTCGAGCACCCTGACGACAAAGTACGTCTCTTCCTAAAAGGATGTTTTCGGTTATCATGTCATTGTTAACAATCAGCAGTTTCGCTTCAAGATTAGTGTCATCAAAATAGATTTCCGCTTCGATTTTATTGGTACAAATCCACTCAGCGTACCTGTACCGTCTTTGACATCAGCAAGATTGTGGTTGAAGTACTTTCGTGTGAAAGTATGGCTGCTTCCATGATCGACGAATGCTGAAGTGTGTAGATTGTTGACTTTGATATCCTTTACAATATCGCTTTTTAGATTAAGTACATTTCCTTTAATATCGTTGACAGATTCCGGTTGACGCTGCTTATTAGTACAGTTCGATGTCTGATGAAAAGTTTGGCCGCATGTATTGCATCTCTCTTCGCGTTGAGGTTCGGGGCATCTGATGGAAACATGTACAAGTTTGCCACAGTTGAAGCACTTAGTACCTTGATTTCTATACTCGGTCGTTTTATGAATAGTTTTGGATGTATCTGAGATATTTTTCGACGCCTTTGTTATTACGTATGGTCTTTTTATTTCGTTATGCGCTCAAAAATTTATAATATCTGGTAATTATTCACTGCACTCGTCGTAGTTATTAGAGATTTTCTTACCAAAATCGGGTCGTTGATTCCATTTACAATGTGCCGAGCTATTGCTGATTGGGGTAAACCACCTTTTATACCATAAGCGAGCATTTTGTAGTAATATGTAATCATGCGGAGACTCATTGTAAAGACGTAACGTGTGCGTCAAGAAAAGAAAATTTCATCGAGCAAATCCACCCAACATTTTGCAGCACCCATCATTTTTTGTTGTACAGCAAAAACAACCACCTGGTCTTTTCACTTATACGTGTTTTTTAATAACTCCACTCTATTCACAAATTGAATCCAATCCAAAGACTTTTCCGATGAAGGGTTGAATTATGGCAGAAGAGCATCGACGTCCCTTGCGCTTCCGTATGGATTAAACGAAGGAAGAGGAGAGATATATATTGCGGCGGAATTACGTGGACCGAGCTAATAGTTAAACCTAGGTTTAACTATGCTTCCTTTGAATCGATAGATAAAAAATAAAACCACGGAAACAACTTCGGTTGAATCTTTTTATTTAAAAGTGAAATATCGACGTACTTAAAATAAAATATTTTAATATATATATCGTATCAGTGGATAGTTGGTGTCAAAATACAAAATCCATCCCTCATAAAAATAGAGTTTAGATGATTATATCAACGGCTGGAATATGTCAAAATACACATTCCGTACGTCGTTAAAAGAGATTGTGGATTATCTTATCAGTTATTTATTATTGGTATTGCTTCGTTGATATAACTCCTCCACCCCTCTTAAGATTCTCCTGAATCTTTTTAATATTTGCAATATATTTGTTTTATTTATTTGATTCCGTATCTATCTTTAATCTCCTCTAGACCAAAATCTTTACTTACGGCAATTTTTTGTTTATTAGTGATTTTCACACTGGTTTTTCTTGAAAGCAAAAGTACAATTAGTATAATTATAATTATAACGAAAAATAATAAATTAATGCCATACGATACAATTTTATGAAAGTTTAGTTCGGTTATCTCCTTTATGTTTGAGAAATTTTTCTTTTCAATATTTCTAAAGGTTAAATTTTCAATATATGTGTATAGTAAAAGTATTAAAAACACCTTTCCGTTGTTTTTAATAACCTTTTATTTAGAATAAGAAAAATAATGGTATTTACTTGATGGCGATTACAGACAGAATGAATGTATGCGTGCTGTCCTCTCGTTGTTGGTTTGTTCGTTAGTTCGCTTGACGGTTTGTTCGTTCGTTTGTTCGTTAATTCGCTTGACGGTTTGTTCGTTCGCTTATTATTTAGTAGTAAGTCCGTCCGCTCCTTGTCGTCCGCAGTTATAAGTCCGTCCGCTGTTCGTCTGTGTCTCCTACATGTGTATAAAGACTATTTTGGTATTTTGTTGGGTCGTGGTAATATATCGAAAAATAAAACACAGATGGATTAGTTTATATAAAGTGTTTAATGATCTGACCGCTAGGCAACTTGCCTAATCGGATGTTTGAAATTGACTGCCTCATCCATCGTTCCATTTCTTCCTCCATGCCTTTGACTTGATTTTTTAGTGCAGGTCAAACTGAACCGTTCTGTTGACCTGCATGTTTACGCATCACCATTCTCGCAGTCGTTGTACGAACAAGCGAATGCGAGAATGCAATTGACAATAGAAAATGTAGACGCCGCGGTGGGTCGTCGGTATCCGATTTAGGATTTGGGAAAAAAAGGATAGATTGAAGACGCCGCGGTGGGTCGTCGGATTTAGAATAATAGGAATTGTAGACGCCGCGGTGGGTCGTCGGATTTAGGATAATGGATTTGGGTTATTGGAAAAATGGGTAATGTTACATTATGGATAATGTAACATTAGAAAAAATAGGAAATGTGCATAGCACATGTTTGGGAAAGGAAGGATATTATGAAATGTGCGTAGCACATGTCTAAGGAGTTGTGTGTGGTCACAACACTCCTCCCCCCTTAGAATACGAAAGACGCGCGACGTTAGGAGAGAAGACTTTCGGCATATGGCATGTAGGAGTCAATGAACGATGAATGTAGTTTAGTGATTCTGCTATACGATATGAAATAGATATTTATTAAACAATTTTTGTTTGCCTAGCACGCTTATACACGTGTACAATATTTTATTATTTTTTTTTTTTTTTTTTTTTTTGGACATTATTTATTTGTTTTATAATTTTATATTTATAATTTGTTTGAAATGATAATAATAATATTGTATTTCTTTTTTTTTTATTGATAAGAAATGATTGTATATATATGTATTTTCTTTTAATATATATATAAATGATTACAAATTGGAAATTTTTTTTTTTTGAGATGTTATTTTGAATTTTTTTTTTTTATGGATTTTCTGCTACAATTTCTCCTGCTTCTTTGTTCACCGAGACTTTTATTTTAAAGTATTTCTTTATTACATGTATTAATATGCAAATTAGACATATGGCAATGAGGGTAGAGGTCGAAATATATAAAGTTTCATGTTTTATTGTTATAAATGATGTATCTTTTCTTACTAAATCTTTTACGTTAATACTGAATTTATCCAAATTTAACTTTTCAACATGTATTATGTGGGATGAGATTTGGGATAGGTTACTGGGGATATCGATTTTTTCAATTACGGGTATGGCCTGGAAATGGTAGAGAATAGGGACCTTGTTGTAAATGTCATTTGACGCCTGCAAGTAAATTTCGTTCGTTACTGCCTTGCAGTATGGCTTTATTTTAAGGATTCCGCTGTCTGATAATTTTATTGTGTGTGGAGTATCGCCACATATGATTCGTACGTTTTTTGGTTCTGGCATAACATATAGCCATGAGTTTTTGTTCTTCAACGTGAACCATAACTCGTGTTTGAGTTGGAATACTCGATATTCACAAATCTGTGGATTTGGGTTTCCTGATATTAGCTGTATTATGCAATTATTCATGTCATAATTATGTATAACGAAATTTTGTTGGCACACGAAATGTTCTGGTTCGCTTGTGATACATTTTTCCAAATCATTAATGCTCAAAAATATGTATCTCCTGTAGTTCTCGTTAACGGCAACGAGTTCGCTACCAGTTGAGACGTATCGATATGTGTGCTCTAGATATTTTGTGGGGAGAGGGGTAATTCTAAATAGATTAAATTCTTCGTTAACCATCGGTATGCTGACCTGAATCATAAAATTTCCATTTACATAAATGGGTGTCGTTGTTGCTAGTGAATTGATTATAGGTAGATTTAACCTGGAAATTTTCTGTGGAAACCTTACGTTGTGCGGGAGTTCGGCCTGTATCTGGTTTAACGTAGCAATAAAAATGTCTGAATTTAAAAATCTGCTGTCTAATCTTCCTAATTTTGCCTCTTGCAAAATGTCAAGTAATTCTGCTTGTTTTGCCAAAATTTGGGAAGCGCATATGGATATAAGGTATGACATTTCGTCAAAACTGTGAAGTATTTTTTCAAAGTTCGTGAGATTTACCAGCTTAGCTGAATTTTCTTTAATTTCTTTGGTTATTAAATTAAAGTTATTATTTACGTTACGTGTCGTGTCATTAAGTGCATCAAAAACGTTTGATATTATAGTCAATTGTTCTTTTGTCATGTGGTAGAGGCTATTTTGGTTTTCCGAGAGGGTTTGTAATGCGTTTTCTATCTTTACAGCGTCTTGAGAGTCCATTGTTCCGAAAAGGAATTTCTGGATATAACCTATACCGTTAAATAAACCTCCGTTTGTAATTGTCGTACTTCTTTTAGTAAGTCTTGTCCCCAATAGGATACCATCCAGCATCCTATTATTTTGCTGTACCTCGTTAAGAGAGTGTTTCAGCATTTGTAGGGTCATTTTACAGCGGCCTATAGGATACTCTTTTGTCGTATTCTCGCATAGATCCGAGAGCGTGTTAATGTTTTTCTTTAAGGTTTTGGCATTGGTATTTGTTATTGAATTATTAAAATAGAATAGGAATGTCCATTTTGTGAAGGATTTTTCGAGTACGCCTATGGGTTCCAAATAAACACCTGTAGTGTTTAGTGGTAGTTGTTGATGTAGCTGCGCTGCAGCCGCACTTAGTGCGCAAACAAGGATTAAGTAACTGAAATTGAAAACACAGAAAATTCGTGTTTTAATATTTTGGTATTTTGTGTGTGTCATGTTAAGTGTTTATGTATTTGTGTGCGCTTGTGTGTATGGTTTAATTAAATTATTGTGTATGACTTTTTCCTTCCTACCAATTTTAATTCTAGAATTCTCTGGGGATAGAATTTCTACGATTTCGTAGGGTCCTTCGAAGATGGGGGTAAGTTTTTTGTTAACCCTATTTTTTATTTCTAGTAGAACTTTGTCTCCTACGTTAAAGTTAGTTTCTTTGCAGTTTTGATCGTAATAGGTTTTTGACTTTTCTTTCGCTTTTATTTGGTTATTACGAATTATTTCATAGCCGGTTTGCATTTTTTCTTTTATCTCAGCGACATAATCATCGTAGTTGTATGTAGGCTGTACGCTTCTGTTAAGAGTTGAGGGAATTGGAGCTTCGAATCCGTATAGGGCTTCAAATGGGCTGTAATTTGTGCTTGAATGTGAGGTGGTATTATAGCAAAATATCGCATAATCCATATACTGATCCCAATTTGCTTGATCTTTACTTGCATAATTTCTTAGATAGTCGCCTAAAGTTCTATGCGATCTTTCGAGTGAGCCATTTGACTGAGGATGGTATGGGCTTGTTTGTATTTTATGAATCTTTAGTGTTTTGCAAATATTTTTGAATAATTCACTTGTGAAATTCGTTCCTTGATCCGTAAGTATTGTTTGTGGTATTCCAAAGGTGCAAACTATTTTCTTTATCAGTGCTTCAGCCACCGTTCTGGCTTCTTGGTTGGGTATAGCTATTGCTTGGACGAATTTCGTTAAATCATCCTGAAATGTAAGTATATATTTGTTATTGTTTTCAGTAATTGGCAGTGGTCCCACTATATCAAGAGCTATTCTTTCGAATGGAACTTTCGCTGTTGTAGTGATGACCATAGGGATTTTGTTGCGTGTATATACTTTATTCTTCTGGCATAGTTCACAAGACATGATGTATTTCTTTATGTCTACATACATATTTTTCCATTTGTACGCCTTTCTGATACGCTTTAGTGTGCGTTTAACTCCTTGATGACCTCCTAAGGGTGTGTCGTGAAATTCAAACAGTATTTGCTTTATTTTCACTGGGTCTGTGATTTCTGTAACATGATTGTCCTGCTCAGGTTCGCCTGGCGTCATCTTGCTACAACTACGGGTTACCACATTAATTTCTGGTACATTTAAACGCGACAAAGCATCCGCATTCGTATTTAGATGTCCCGCTTTATGCGAGACCGTGAAGTCATACTCCTCTAGTTTTATGCGCCAGCGCATTATTCTCGAAGAAGGATCCTTCAGGTTGAACATCCATACCAGTGGCTTATGGTCGGTAATGACTTCAAAGTGGCGTCCGAAAACGTATGGTCTAAAGTGTGTGACTGCCCAGACTACTGCAAGAGCTTCCTTCTCGATAGTAGAATAGTTTTTTTCGGCCTTGTTTAGTATTCTACTGGCAAACGCTATTGGTAGATCATTATCGTTTGAATCTCGCTGGGATAATACCGCGCCTATAGCTTCGTTGCTAGCGTCGGAAGTGATATAAAAAGTTTTTGCAAAATTTGGGTAAATGAGTATAGGTGGTTGAACTATAGACTTCTTTAGTTTTCTAAAGGATTCGTCACAAAAAGCGTCCCACTTAAAAGGTACGTCTTTACGAAGAAGTTTATTCAGCGGATTTGCAATTTGTGAATAATTTTTAATAAATTTTCGGTAATACCCGGACAGACCTAGAAATGATTTTATTTGTTTTTGGGTTTTAGGAATTTCGATATTATTAATCGCTGCAATCTTATCGGGATCTGGTTTAACACCGTCTGCTGTAATGACGTGTCCTAAATACATAACTTCTGTTTGAAGGAATTTGCATTTAGATAATTTGATTTTTAGATTGAATTTGTCTAGAGCTTTAAAAACTTCAATAAGCTTCTTGTTGTGATCTTGCAAATTTTTCCCGTAAATCACAATGTCGTCAAGATATACTAAACACATAAAACCTTGCAATCCAGAGAGAACAACGTTCATAAGTCTCTGGAATGTTGGCGGAGCATTTCGTAAACCAAACGGCATTCTGTTGAACTCGAAATGACCGTTGGTAGTACTAAACGCTGTTTTTTCTTTATCCTCTTCAGTAATTTCGATTTGGTGGAAACCATCCACCAGATCTAGCGTAGTAAAGTACTTGGAGTCTCCAAGTTGCCCAAGAATGTCTTCGATATTGGGGATTGGGTATGCGTCTGGAATTGTAGCCTCATTTAATTTTCGGTAGTCTATTACGACTCTCCATTTTTGATCTCCTTTTTTGGGGACTACCAGAAGTGGCGCATTCCACGGACTAGTACTGGGTCTAATTACGTCATCTTGAAGCATTTTATTAACTTGTTTTCTTATCTCCTGTTTGTGGATTTCTGCTAGGCGATATGGGCGTATGTTTGCAGGAACAGTGTTTTCTGTCTTAATGGAATGCTTTATTCCTGATGTGGTACTTAATTTGTCGCCTTCAATAAAGAATAAGTGATTAAAATTTCTGCAGATTTCCTCTATGGATTGCTTTTCTTCTAGATTTAAGTGAATAAGATTTAATTCTGTTTTAAGTTTTTCTAATCTTTCTTCGACTACTTGGTCGGTTGATATCGAGTTTAGGTTATACACTGTGTAATGGTCCATGTTTTCAGATTTAAGGCTTAAGTTTTTTATACTAACATCTTCGTTGTTGGTATTTAAAATGGATATGAATACGTAACCGTCTTTGGGTGCTGTTATCGTTGATGCCGAATACACGCGTGGAGCTATTTCCTGAGAAAAATATATTTGTTCCATTTTCTCTTTTACTGGTCCATATTTTACCCACTTTTCAGTTCTAGCTGGAATTGTTAAGGTCTTCCATTCGTTGCTGAAGTCTACTGTAAATTGTCTGTTTTTGTAGTGGTATACAAATATATTGTCATTGTAATCCACTATCGCATTAAATTTTCTAAAAAAATCTTCACCTATGATTCCATCTTGCGTAATAGGGAAGTTTTGTGGTACTATGTGAAAAGGATGTTTGAGATGTTGACCTGGTGTAATTTCGATGTTTAGTAGTATTGTACCTAGCGTTGACGTAGACGTTTTGCCTATACCTGTCAGTTCAATAACATTTTTTAAGTTTACCTCGGCATTTAGTTTTAATGTTCCGAGTTTTATTAAACTAAGGCTTGCCCCCGTATCGAGCAGCATAATATTAGATTTAGCCTTTGATTCCTGAGACTTTATTTTTATCTCGCTTTTAAAAGTAGATGCTCTGTTTATAGATGAGATATTGGCTATTTGTTTAGCTGAACTTGATTCAGTATCTAGACTTCTGGTTAGAAATTGATGTAGCCTTCGGATTTGGCTTTGGCTTCGATTTTGATGGTGGTGTTCATTTAGCAGAATATTTTGTTTTATTGTTTGCTTTCGGACTTTTTCCGGATTTGAGTCTCTGTTAGGCATTCTATGGCCAGGAACTTTCTCAGACTTTGCATGTGGAATAGTTCGATTTAAACTATCGGATTTATATTTTTGAGACAGCTCGATTTGAATTTGATTTTGAGAATTCGTTTTTCGATTTTGATTTTGATTTTGATTTTGATTTTGATTTTGATTTTGATTTTGATTTTGATTTTGATTTTGATTTTGATTTTGATTTTGATTTTGATTTTGATTTTGATTTTGATTTTGATTTTGATTTTGATTTTGATTTTGATTTTGATTTTGATTTTGATTTTGATTTTGATTTTGATTTTGATTTTGATTTTGATTTTGATTTTGATTTTGATTTTGATTTTGATTTTGATTTTGATTTTGATTTTGATTTTGATTTTGATTTTGATTTTGATTTTGATTTTGATTTTGATTTTGATTTTGATTTTGATTTTGATTTTGATTTTGATTTTGATTTTGATTTACGCACAAGGTTTGATGTCTTTTACCTGACTCCGAGTGCTTGTCGGGCCAGGTCGCTGAGAGTTTCCCTGATTCGAATAATTATTTTCGTTACCGGAGTTCCTATTGTTATTAAAAACTCTTTTTCGGCATTGTTCTATAGAGTGACCTTGGTTTCTACAGTACTTACAAATTATGTCACTGCGGATTGTATCTACACCAGACCTATTTGTTAATGGTTGAGTGTAGTTTAGAGTAGGCCTATTTACAAAAGGTTGCGTGGTTTGTATATTTGGTCTGTGGTTTGTGTTATTTAAAAACCTAACGTCACCGGGGCTGAAATTATAATTTCTGATTGTGCGGCATTCACTGGTATTGTGAGTTTTCGTTTTGCAGTGTTTACAGTACATGTTATTTTGGTTTTGGTACCGATTACTTGTGGATGCAAGAAGTTTTTCTTCTTCCATCGCTATTTCGACTGCTTCGTCGAACTCTTTACATCGTGCACTTTTAACAAGAAGTTTTATTTGTGGATTTAAACCATTGCAAAAACTATTCAGCATCATTGCGCTGTTTAGCGAACGGATTGCTTTATTGGATGAATCATCCTCAGTGTTTGCGTTTGCGTTGTTTAATTCATCGCACAACGCATTGGCTCTTTCCGCGTATGAAGCAACTGTTTCCCTGTAGCCTTGCTTAAATTGAAACATTTCTGTCTGAATCACCTGAACCGATCGACATTTTCTAAAATTTTTTACTAGTGCGTCTTTAAGTTCTGGCCATCCGTTATAATCGTTGTATTTTATTACAACATTGTAGGCTCTGCCAGTTAACTTTGACTTCACTATGTCAACTAATTCTAATTTGTCTGCATCGTCAATCGCTTTTTTTGACTGCAGGTCAACTAGTTGAATGAATCGATCTAAGTTTTTGGCTAATCCATCAAACTCAGGAATTAGCTTGATGGCGTGTGAGGGGTTAAAACGACTTGTAGTCATTTTTAATTTCTTATCTAAAGATACTTGGGGAGCTTTAATAACTATCGGATTGTCAACTAACTCTGAGTCTTTTAATAATACTTGGGGAACTTCAACTAACTCTGAGTCTTTTAATAATACTTGGGGAACTTCAACTAACTCTGAGTCTTTAATTTCTACTTGGGGAGCTTCAATACTTAAAGATTCGTTGACTAACTCTAAGACCCTCGGAACTTCCCGGTTTCTTAACGATATGTTAAGATTGAGGGTTGACATAAGGGTCAAATCTCAAATATGGAAATAGGAGGAAATAAAACGGGGGGGGGGGAAATTAAACTGGAGTAAAGGACTTATGTCGTATGGGTTATTGAATCGCGGGTCTTTTATTTTCTTTGCCTCATTCGTGAATACTTATTTTTTACCAAATTTTCTATGTGTATATTATATGTACATAAGATATGGAAATGGTTAACTACTATAGAAATAAACTCTTAATTTTTTTCATAATCTTTGACTTCCTTGAATTCATCTTTTATAAGATTTTATTTGTCTTGTAATATAATTTAAATTAGATAAATATTGAAATAGTTTTTAAATAAAAACTCATAAAGTTTAAGAAAACAGAAAATAAAATTCTTACAAATTCATGTTTTTGTTGTTGTTGGATGTTGCCCTCTGTGATGTGCTGGATGCTGGTAATGAAGTTAATGACAATTGATGATATTGATTGATGATGTTGATTATGCCTGTGAGGTGCCTGGATTCTGGTGATGACGTTGATGACGAAATGATGATTTTGCTGTAGATGTAGATGCTTGTGATGATGATTGATGATGTCGGTGAGGTGTTTTGCTAGTGCTGCTCTGTTGATCACAAGTAAATTCACTAACTCTTGGCTCTCTAGAGTTGTTTGGGCACAAAACCTGCTATTACTGTTTCCCTTTCTTTTTAACACTATAAAAATACAGTTTGTTTTTGTTTTTGTTGTTGTTTTTTTTTTACATTTGTTCGTCTAAAAATATTGCATTTTATAATTGTAGCAGAACTTTGAACACTATTTACACTAAGTTTTTTTTTAAATAATAAAAAAAAAAAAAAAAATCGGGATACTAGGCAGATGCTTTACCTAGTAATCCCACCGCTGCCACCAAATGTTGGGTCGTGGTAATATATCGAAAAATAAAACACAGATGGATTAGTTTATATAAAGTGTTTAATGATCTGACCGCTAGGCAACTTGCCTAATCGGATGTTTGAAATTGACTGCCTCATCCATCGTTCCATTTCTTCCTCCATGCCTTTGACTTGATTTTTTAGTGCAGGTCAAACTGAACCGTTCTGTTGACCTGCATGTTTACGCATCACCATTCTCGCAGTCGTTGTACGAACAAGCGAATGCGAGAATGCAATTGACAATAGAAAATGTAGACGCCGCGGTGGGTCGTCGGTATCCGATTTAGGATTTGGGAAAAAAAGGATAGATTGAAGACGCCGCGGTGGGTCGTCGGATTTAGAATAATAGGAATTGTAGACGCCGCGGTGGGTCGTCGGATTTAGGATAATGGATTTGGGTTATTGGAAAAATGGGTAATGTTACATTATGGATAATGTAACATTAGAAAAAATAGGAAATGTGCATAGCACATGTTTGGGAAAGGAAGGATATTATGAAATGTGCGTAGCACATGTCTAAGGAGTTGTGTGTGGTCACAACAATTTAAGGAACAACGATTTTTATTGTTAAATTTAGAAGGTTACCTTTAAATGTTCGGTAAAGAAAATTGGTGACAATGTTAGTTAGTATGGCGAATGTATAAGGAGAATGATTAAAAACGAGACGTCTGCTCACAACGAGGAATTAAAACAAAAAGGCCCTAAGTTTCTAGTCTTTTTTTCCCAACAACGGCCAGCGGACACGTCAAACAAATTGAATGGAGACGAACACCATTAATTGGCGAACATCGACCGCTAGATGGCAGGCGTGATAATCGAAAGGTTGAGGGCCATGTTCAGTAGTCATCGAATTTTCGATAATTAAGAAGGAAAAGTATAAAAACTAAATTACAACTATTTATATGGTGAGCTATGAGCTTCGCTTTACTGTAGAAATCAGCAGAAATAAGAAGCCAATAATAATAGAAAACACGATGATTGCGAAATATATTTGATAAAATATTTTATTGATTCACAGATAGCGATGTTCGTATTACAGTGAAAGGAAACGGAATGACAGAATAACTTTTTATTATAATGAAATACAACCTGTTTTATACTTCGTTTACATTCAGGGTTGAGAGTTTGAGTTATATAGATAATTTTAATGTATGAAATAAATAAATAAAAATTTATTATTTATTTCAACACTTCTCCTCATTCAAATAATCCAACAGCCTCTCGAAATTTTCGAATCTTCGCTTTTGGTAATGGCTTCGTCAACATGTCGGCTACCATGTTATCCGTAGGACAATAAACACATTTTATAATACCTTTATCAACACTCTCTTTGACTGAATGTGCTTTGATGTCGATATGCTTCGATATGTCTGGAAACTTCTCCTCTGTAGGAAATTTGAGACAACTTTGATTGTCTTCGAAGAGCACAATGGGTTTATTTATGTCGACACCAAAATCATTTAATAATCCTTTTAACCATCTTACTTCTTTTACTGCATCACACAATGCAATGTATTCTGCTTCCATTGACGACAATGCAATAAGATCTTGTTTCTTGCATCGCCAGCTGATTGTTGCAACAAACGTTTTAAATATGAATCCACTATTCGATTTACGTGTTTTCCGTCATTCAGCAAAATTAGCATCGCAATAACCGATCAATTTTGCTTCATTAACAGAAATATTTAAATTTAATTTGATCGATATAGTTCCTTTTAAATATTTCAAGATACGTTTTGCCTCGTTCCAGTCTTCTTGCGTTGGGTTTGATACCTTTTGTGACAAAACTGCAACACTTGCAGAAATATCTGGTCTCGTGTTTGTTGAAATATATAACAAACTTCCAATCAGTCTTCTGTATTCATTGTTATCACGTAAAATTTCTGATTCATTACTCTTTCCATAATCACGCTGAGTGGAATATCAGAATTCTTTGCAAATTCGTTCAATATTTTGACTGATCAATTGAATACATACCATTTCGTTTTTCAACGTGTATACCAAGATATGTTTTCACTTCACCCAAGTTTTGAATTTTAAATTCTGAATTTAATGCCTGTTCGTATTCTATTAACATGTCATCGCTATCACTTGCAACTAGAGGGTATCATTTCCCGGCTATTTTTTGTTCCCGGGAATCGGGAATTTCAAATTAAATTAAGTTCAAAATATTACTTTAAAGTGGTTTTTAAGACAACATTTAATTTATTTAACATGTCAAATATATACCTACATAAGTACAGAAATATTAACATTTAATATACTAAAAAATTAGCACAAATTGTTCATAATTAATTCTTTGATTTAATTACTTGTTTATTCAAGAAATAATTTTTTAAAAAAGAAAGGCAATTAATCGAGTTATCAGTCAATGACGACCTTTTTTGGTACAAAATCTGTCCTTTCGCTTTCAATTGAAGTAGGCTGTATCGTTATGTTTGCATATAACAGCTTATGTAGGTTTTCAGTAATGTTTTCAGTACTCTTATACATCTGGAATTCTTTTTGAAGATTTTTTGTGTCATTTAATGTTGAACTGCTTTCCATTTTTCTATTTTTTTATTTTTGAGTTATTCCAGTTACATTCGAATTCATCTTCCCCAGAAAAATATTCTCTTTGGTCTGCGTTTTCAATTTCAACGTAGTCTACCTCTTTACGAAATAATCTACTGGTATTCAGTTGACCATAACGAATTATTGCAGATTATTGCAGATTGCAGAATTATTGAAGATATAGGCAAGTCAGCTGTAGCAGTAGATTGTTAATCAAGTGTTTGAAGGTATTTTGCTAATAACACAAGATCTTAGTTTCTTCGTTCTTTAATGCGAATAGACAAAAGTTCCAACTGCTCTCTATTCTTAGGCTGCCAGATATCAAAATGGTCAAAGCATGACATTTTATGGATTGTAATGGTAATTGGCTGAAATGAATTTCAGGATGCGGAAGGGCGGTATGGTAATGGAGATTCTTGTATGCCGCCCTCCCTATGGAGGCAGGAGCAACCGGGGCGCACGCAAAAAAAAAATCGGCCATGCTCGTCGGCAATCGGGGTGGGATCTTGGTTTGCCCCTCCCATCAGCATAAATAATTAAAGCGTGCTAAATCTTAAGGAAGAAAAAAAAAGAGAGAGGAAAAAATAAAAAAAAAAAGGGAAAACGGACGGCGAAGTACTCTCATGAAAGGCCCCCGTTAATCGCAGGACCTGCCTGTATGACTTGAGGTGGTTAAGAACCGGGACACGCCTACCGAAGTCGTCCCGCTCCCGTCTCTACCCACCCTACCTTGGGCCCCCACTATCATTGGGACCCCCATATTTTCGTCAGTCCTGGCCTTCCATCCTGGTTTCCTAAGCTGGAGTAAGAATACGAATAAAACTACACTAAGCGCATTCTATACTAATGGTTTCATTTTTATTTACAAGACAAAAAAAAGGGTATATATATATATATAATATGTATATAACTTAAGATCTCTATAAATCAAAAATCAAAATATCCAAACTACATTAAATTCAAAGTTAGTCGGAATTCAAAAGTATTTATATTCAATTCAACGATATTTTAGAGCTGGATGTCTTATTTATTCATTAAATTACAATCTAATTTCTCCTCATAGGGGAGTACCAGCTATTAGCTATTACGGTGCTATCATTAATCGCCTACGACATCAATTTAAGGTTACATGGCTATTTCAATCTAACCTCGAAACTACATCCAACTCTTGTTTGATTTCAATAATATCTAGCAATATTGCTGTTTCTACAGCGACTACTAAAGTATATACATAATAGAAAGATAAACACTATCAGAGGGGTCCAAGCGGAATACCCAGTGAGTTCAAAACTCATTTTTTAATTATCTAATTATATCAAATTAATAAATCATCATATTATTAGAAATTTAAATTTTCTTGGTTGGGTAACAAGGATTATACAAAATTGTAATGTATACTACGGTATTTAAATTTAACAGTTTTCCGCGCAAAACTTCATTCATTCCTTCGTAAACGGCGTTGAATGCCCAAAAGTAAACTGTACATACAAAAAAAATTGTGTGGAACTTGGTGAATCAGCCTCGTCAACACCCATTATAATAAGAAAAATTAAGCTACTTACTCCGTGAATCCAGACTTGAAGGTGTGCTAGCATTCCTCCTGGTAACTGTGTAACGGTATCAATTAAATGAATCAAATAAATTATTTTCTTACAAAATGGGCGCAATCGACACTAAGCCACACTATACCCACGGGTTCAAACACCAGAGAACGAAATTTGACCCCTTTTAAAGCCTTTCTATATTCATCAAACACCGGGATTCTGAATGAAATTTTGTCGGCTTAAAGCCCAAAAGATAACACATTTATTATGCTTTAAAAAAAACTATTTCTAATGAAAAAAAAAGAAATTTGACACGGCTTTCAGGATATACTCCGAATCACGAGTTGACACACGACCCAGGGACTCCGCTGTACTGCTGGTTGTTGGGCTACTCCGCTGCTGCTCCGATGACATACGTTGGGCACATTCGCTTGGCATTGGGTGATCTGTCCATGGCCTAGGACCGCTCGACGAGCACAGACAAAATTGGATGTAAAATCTTTTCACAATTCTCATTTACCCAGTAAGGAACAAAAATAGAGGCACTAACGCACTTGGGCCTGTGGTTCCAATACAACCTTTTTGGTGAACACCATTCACTTTGTGGTACACGTTTCTCCTGCTGCACTTCCGTCCTACGACATTCGTGAAGTGGACAACAGCGATGATTCTCAATTTACACGTATGGACATTTAGTGGACAACAACGAGTTTCCCTTTATAAGATTCCACGTGAGAATACGTTGGCCGAAAGGAAAAGAAGGTACTCGAAGATCTCCTATACACATGTTGAACACCAAAAAAAAATCTAGAAAGTTCTCTAGCACGACAAATTTAGGCGGATTTACTTAATTCCTTTTTTTTTATATGCGGCGCGTGGGCCGCCAAACCAGACAATTTGCTAGATTAGCCGAAAACAAAAAAAAGGTTTAAATTTTCACCTCCATGTTGTTCATGGTACAGTTTACAAAAAACTAGTTAAAAATTAACTTATGGTTGAGTTTGCCTTGACCGTCACGACCGTCTTGCTCGAAGTCTAAATTCCCACTTCATAACCAAGCGTAGTTTGCCAAAATCCTACCAGTCGACCACCGTTGGTATTTTTTTTCCATCGCTGATTCCTTCATTCTCCCTTTTCGCTTGCTAACGTGTCAAAAGCGTATTGGTCTAGATCTTGTTACACATATGTGCGTGCAGGTGTGAACTAATAACCAAGGAAATGGAGACATCGGATGATTCTCCGGTATTTTTCCAGATGATTTTACGCTTCTGGCTTCATTGTATACGCAATGCAGGGGAAAGGCACTTCGCTCGCTCTTGAATACATAAGAATACATTTCGTCAACGTATTTGTGGAGTTCGACATGAATCAGCGGGGTTTTGACTGGAATATTTCTATTCGATAAGTAAGAGGGGAAATTTAAAAGGAAAAGTATACTTCGGTCACCCAAAAAAAAGGAAATCAAAATAAAAACACCGGGTGCTTGTTATAACTTTGTTGGGTTCTACGTATGCTGCGAATACTACCATTACAGGATTTCTGAACTGAACAATACAAGCTTTAACTCGTTTAAAATTTCGTATGCCTCTACAGATGACAAATTACTTCTTTCCATTTTTAAAATAGCTTCATGAAAAATTAATGCTTACTGGAGATATAACGGTGTGGATTCATTTTCGAAAAAAAATCTTTTTGATTTTGGCAATTTCTCTTGGCTTAAAAAGTAAGACTTTAACGGTTCGAATAAAATTATAAATACGTTCAATCGCTGGTCTCAAAGCCAACCATCTGGTTTTCGAGAACCCTAGTAATTTGGAATATTCAACACTAGCCTCATCACAAAACAACTTAAGGTTTTCAGTCCGAACTGTAAATCTTTTAAAATACAGGTAAATTTGAATTAGGTTACCTTCAATATCGACTGGTAATGTTCCATCTGCAGTATCGATAGCGTTATTAGCAATGTGTCCATTACATCCCAACCCAAAAATATTTTTATCCAAACTTGTTTTTAATTTTGTAAATACATTGACCTCATCTCGTCTTTTTAAACCTCCAAAGTTGGTAATCGTATTATCAGCAGTTAAGGCCACAACCTTTTGACATATATCGTGTTTCCGTAATACTTCCATTATATTATTATTTATAATATCTATAATGTCTCACCCGGAAGGGCTGCGAGATTCAAAATTTTTGTCTCAATACCGACATCTGCATCAAAATACTGAATCATCAGTGGAAACAATTTAGTTGCATTATGGTTCGAAGCATCACTCATGATGGACAAATAATTTACTTTACTAATAATGTTCTCCAGTTTGCTTTTAAAATATGTATATAATACTTTTTTCGTTATAGCCGAACATTTTGTTTTTCCACAGCTGAATTTCTTATTATAAAAAGTCTGGATTAATTTCGTTGTGCAGCTCATACTGTTAAAGCTTTGGTTATGGTTTGCAGTATGATAAGCAAAAATAAGTTCACTTAATGCAATTTTTCGATCCGATTCAGTAAATTCGTTAGATAAAAAAAAATTTGTTAATGGTGTACTTTCTGATAGTACAGACAAATTTTTTTTTATGATTGTTTGAATTATTATGTTTTACTATGGAGTGCTTACGTCCATATTCAATTGAAAAAACAATATTGCATATTGAGCATCTAACTTTCGAATCATCCTTATAATTTCCCCCTATGGCATTGTCAATCTTTATATGTAGAAATTCCTTTTGGTGTTTCTAGTTGAACGTAGTCCTGCGCTTCTTGCTACTCGACGACATGTTATTATCTTAAACTTAAAATAATAATTAAGAATATGTCGAACAAAGTTAAAATTAAATCAATTAAAATGTTGAAATCCAAAATACCTAAATTGTTTTGCACACACACTTTCTTGAGAATAATGCTTCCACATTCCACTGCACTTGCTGTCAGATGTGAACGCATTGACATGTCATAAATAATTATTTTACAGTAGGCAGACTAAAATAATTTCCTATAACTGATTTAGTGTTGGTTGAGCAATGAAATTTCCCTTTTATAATAAAATTATGAGAAAGAGTTTGTATTTCGCAGGACAAACTGTACAAAAAACATGAAAGCAGGACAAAGAGGGACATAATTTCTCGGACTGACAAACGCTGCCAAAACGGGGCTGTCCCTCGCAAAACGGGACGTATGGCAGCATTATCTATTCATTATTCTCGCGCAAAGAATCAAATACAAATTTTAAAATCGCATCAGCTGTAATCAAACTTGCATCAAGTCTTCCTAACGCTTCAACATCTAGTTTAACCGGCTTCAGTGCGCTTAAAATATTTGATAAAATTTGGAAACTATTGTCATTTGCCTTTTTAACTGATTCAGAAATTTTTAAAAATCTTTCAATCATTACCTCAATGCTATTTCACCTAGTCTTGCAATCTAGTAGCAAATTTAGTTCAACTCTGTGCTTTTCCTTGACATGGTTCTTGTAAAATGGAGTTTCTCTTTGATGAAAGCTTACAATTTTTATTAGCATTGACAAAGCACCAGAAATATTATCAAGTTCACATCTTGGTGTTATATATCACCGTCGCTTCGGTTATTGCTGCCTTCAGACTCAGAAAAATTATCGGGAGCCGAGTTATGCTCATTTCCAATTATTTCTATTTCATTAGGACTGAGAATGATATCTTCATGTTTCTTATAAATTACACCAATAATAGCTAAATGAATGCCGTGATTATAGCATAGTTGGTGGATGTCTCAAATTTGACCATGACGGCAGCACCATCGGTGTTTGATGCTACCTACATCGGATAAAAATTCCAAAAGGGCAACTTTCTTCAACTTTAACCAGTCCTAAATTTACGTATTCTTTATTAAAATGAATATTTATATCGAGGTAGCGCCGGTTTCGTATCCTTGTCCATTCATCTAATGTGGGGTTAAATTTTCCACATGAACTAGTGTCTTTATGCGATTTAGTTTTTGCTTTTACTTCACATTTCGCAACTTTGTAAAAATCATGAATTAATTGCATAACATTATAAATTAAATTGGTGATCTTTAAGCGCTTGCCGTATAAATTCGCTTTAAGATATTCCATGAATTGAGAATCATCAACGGCTGCAATTCTTGTTACAATTTCTGCCATAGATTTTTTTATCGTAAATGATATTACAGGTTGATTAGTAGTCACTTTGGTTAAAGATTTTCCTATTTTGCTTGGACTAGCAACTTGGCCTTCCTCATCTGCTGCATTTTGTTTCAACAAGTTTATTTTATTAACATGCTGCAAATGTCGTATTAGGCCGCTCGTTGATGATCCCTTGCAACTTTATAATTTAGATATTAACATATTTTAAATGTTTTGCTTTTTCGTTTCCTTTTTCTTTACCTTTTAGAACAAGAAAAATGGAAAAAATGAAAAAGAGACCTCTACTTGCAACCAAAATATCGTCGACGTAAACGATTATGTGACACACCTTGTCATTGTTCTTTTTATTGTATAAACATTGGTCATTTTTAAATTCTCTATATTAACTTCACTTGCCCGTGGCACGGATGTCGGTCGTCGGTCGTCGTGGAATCTTGCGATCAATTTTTAACCCACTTGCATACATGTGTATTTCCGGAGACAACACATTCTATTAATTTGAGACCCCTCGGGCCCCGGGGTCGGGAGCTCCCATACAAATATTTTACAAAATTTTACTCGATTTTTTTTTCAAATTTTGTACACATGTGTATCTCTGATAGACAACAATTTTTGTAAAAATTTTGGAGATCCCTGGCCCGGGTTCGTGGGACCCCATAAATTTTTTTTAAAAAAATAACCCGAATTTTTTCAAATTTTATATACGCATGTATCTTCGATAGACAACACTTTTTGTAAAAATTTTGGAGAACCCGGTCGCATGTATCTTCGATAGACAACACTTTTTGTAAAAATTTTGGAGAACCCGGTCCCTGGGTTCGTGGGGCCCCATCGTTTTTTTTTAAAAAAATTAACCCGATTTTCTTCAAATTTTATATACGCGTATATCTTCGATTGGCAACACTTTTTGTAAAATTTTTGGAGACCCCGGGCCCCAGGGTCATTGGGCCCCAAATTTTTTTTAAAAAAAATTAACCCGATTTTTTTTTAATTTTATATACGTGTGTATCTCCGATGGACAACACTTTTTTAAAAAAATTTGGTGGCCGTGGTCGTGGGCCCCATAAAAATTTTTCAAAAAAATTAATTATAAGTTTTTGGAGTGAACGGGCCCTGAGGCCCAAGGGGTGCTCAAATAAATTTTTTAAAAATTTGCTAGATTTTCTTCAAATTTTTAACAAATGTGTATCACTGATGGACATAACTTTTTGTAAATTTGTTGGAGTGATAGGGCCATGAGACCCGTGTGGTGTCCATGTAAATTTTTTAAAAATCAATCAATTTGAAATTCCCGATTGGATTTTCTTTAAATTTTAACACATAGGTACCCATCTCCAATTAGAGAATTTACATGAAAAATTTTAATTTTTATGGGTTGTTTTTTTACTTTGTTCATAGCCACATTTGATGAGCAAATCGTGAATGCTTAAATTCCATAACCGAGCTGGATTTTTTAAGCCCATATAAACTGCGTTTGAGGAGACAAACTTGATGTTCTTGCCTTCTTCAGAAAATCCTGGCGGCAGCAACATATAAATGGTATCCTTGTTCACCAGTTCACCATGTAAAACTGCTGTCTTTGCATCGAAATGCAAAACGTTCATACCTTTTGCGGATGCGACGGTGAGCAAAATGCGAAATGTCTTTTGTCTGACCACAGGTGCAAACACTTCGTCGTAATCAAATCCATATCGTTCTACTAATCTGGCTTTATATCGGTTAGCTTTTCATTTGTTTTAATTTTATAAACCTATTTAGAACCAATGGGTTTTCGGTCTGTAGGTAAATTCACTTATTCCCATGTTTTATTTTCACGTAATGAATTCATTTCATCTTCCATTGCATGGACCCATTTTTCTTTGTCTTCGCCTTTCACAGCTTCGTTGTATGTTAATGGTTCTGTCAACACTTCGTCCATTAAGTAAGCTTGATCACGATACCGTAACGGTAGTACACCGTTGTTTAACCGATTTGATCGTTTCAAAACCATCATCTGTTTCATCAGCGGTTTCCTCAATATCTGGTAAATCGGTAAAAGTTAAATCATTACCACTAAAATAAGTTTCACTGTCGGTAAATGAAACTCCATGTGGGCCCAATGTGTCATCCAGATCCAAATTACTTTCATTTAATTCATTTCATTTACTTCAGTAATTTTCACAGTTTCATGATCAGCACCGTTGTCGTGTGAAACAAGAACAATATTCTCATTACTTTTATTTTTCGGCTTCGGAGTTTTATTACAAGAAACTGGTTTTAATGCATTCAAATTACGATTTTTGTTGACAAATTTCACATCACCTTCCGATTTTCGGATTAAAACATCGATACGCCTTCGAAACGTCGTCATAGCCAACCAGAATTGCGTACATGCCTTTTGGTTCCAATTTCGTTCCGCCACGATCCGTTCTTACAACCTTAGGTTTCTTTCCAAAGTATGTTTTCACCATTTCAACATAATGCTGGAATTTCTCGAATACCTCTGATTTATTTTTCAGCAAATAAATCGTTGTTAATATCGAACAATCGTCAATTAGCGTTAATATGTACCGCTTTCCCGATGGCGTTTGTGCATTCATCGGTCCACAAACATCCGAATGAATTAAATCAAGCACATTTTTAGTTCGCGAGGCATTTTTCGGAAATGTAGTTTGCGTTATTTTTCCTTCAAAGCAGACTCTACAAGTTTCATCACAACACTTACATTCATCTGCGCACGGTATAATTTTTACACCCTTGACGTTTCCAAGTGTTGATAATGTTTTAACAACCTCGATGTCACGATGTCCCAAAATTCGGTGCCAAAGATGAATACATCCCGAATGAGGAGCAGACTCAGCATTCTCATCCATTTTAAAACCCTGGTTACTTGCTTTAACAGAAATAATTCCCCGTACCCGAAACCAACTGCTGTTTGTTGTCCTTTGAGTGTGATCTCAACTCGTTATCTCGGAGTAAAATAAACTCCGACGCCTTTGTCATTTAATTTATCCACAGAAATTAAATCTGTAACGATAGTAGGAGCCCAATATAGGTTATAAATTTTTAAGACATTTTCTTTATTGAATTTGTTCATAACCTCAATTGAAACCGTGCCTTTACCCATTATTTTGATAATTTTACCACTGGCACATTTAAATTCATGTCGACAATTAGTATCCAAATTATCGAACAACGCTTTGTTGGTGATGTATTATCTGACGTTGAGCCTGAATCAATAAACCATCCGCTTATGGTTCCGTTTATTGAAAAACTTAAATTCTTGAGGGGCCGGTGTATTTTCATAATCATCACTTTCAGTTGTTAAATTCACTTTCTTCTTGAAAGCGGATTTATTTTCTTTATTGCTTACCTGTGCTGTACATTTATTCGCAAAATGACCTGGACCACCACAGCGATAACACAACTTCTCCTTTTTCTTATGATTTGATGCCTTTTTATGTTTGTGTGTAACTTTCAGTGCGCTCGCTTCACCTTCATCTAACCCATTTCTTTCTTTTCGTCGCTTATATTCATCAATTAATTTTGATTGCACTACTGCCGATGTCAATTCACTTTCTTTGCGCGATTCCAAAGCAGTAATCAACGTATTATAGCTTTCGGGCAGACTTCCCAGCATAGTAGCCGATTTCCAGTCTTCGGGTTTCATTTCGATGTTAAGATCAACCATTTGTTGAAACAATTCATTAATGCGGCCCAAATGGGCTTCCATGTCGCCGCCCTCTTCCAATCGTAGTCTCATAATTGTTTTCATCAATCGCACTTTAGTGTTTGCAGTACTTTTCTCATTATAATCTTGCAACAATGTCCATGCCTGTTTCGACGTTGTAGCCTTACGAATGTGAATTAATTGATCGTCACACACATTTAGCCCAATTGTTGCTAAGCCCTGTTGATTCTTTATATTCCATTCCTCTACTTTTGCCGTTTCCGTAGGCGCAATAGTTGCAATACAATTCCATGTACCTTCCTTTACCATCAGCATTTTTTTTTTAAATTTCCATAAAAAATAATTTGTGGTTGTCCAGCTTCGCAATGCTGTACATCGTTTCCACTGATGACATTTTTGTATGGCTGATAAATACCGCGTGCAACTCACAATTCTCATGATAATATCTCGCAAAAATTCTGAATCCAACGGAAATATTATTGGCATTGGGTTTCTGGGCCCATAATCTGTAGAAATCAGCAGTAAAAAACAGCCCATATTAATAGAAAACACGATGATTGCGAAATATACTTGATAAATTATTTTATTGATTCACAGATAGCGATGTTCGTATTACAGTTTGACAGTTTTACAGAGTTTGAGTTATAGATAATTTTAATTTATGAAATAAATAAATATAAATAGAAATTTATTATTTACTTCAACATTTACTATCTTATAATTATTTAAAATCGCCAACCTCTTCTAATTACTAGGTAGTAGTTTGTACTTATTTGTCTGTTATTTCCATAACATCCGACATCATGAGACGATATTTTTTCGAAATTTGATTCCATTTTCTGTCTCCAGAAGGTATTTGCTGAAGAAATCCGTCAGCGAGATGAAATATATAAAGTGTTTTCTTTGTATGTTAGTGACAATTGATCAATTTTAATGAAAAGAACGTTTGTTGGTTTTTTTTTTAATCTTTCTTAATACACTAAATATTTATAAAGAAATATGTTGCTCGCTTGGTGGCGACTCAAGTCAGACTGACTTAATTGATGGAATGCGCGTCGCTTTCTTTCTCTTTTCCTCGTCTGTCTGTATCTGTTCGTGTGTATTCGTTTGTTCGGCTGTCAATGCTTGTCTGTGTTTGTCGCTTAATGTTCCTATCCCACATGTATTATAATTTTGTCATTTTGAAAAGATTTCTGTCCTATTTTTAATTCACAATTACTAAAGGTAAGGTAATTTTTATTCAATAGGAGATTTCGGTCATCACAATTTTGTATTAATTGTTCCTTTACAGCATATTTACTAAGATATTATCATCGTCTAACATTTCAATTGTAGTTTTATTGTTGTGCCTATATTTACACTGATTAGACCAAATACAATTATCATTTTCCTCCCTTGCGATGGCATAATTTTGAGATTTTTTTATTCACAACGGTAATTTTAGGAGGAAAAGTATAAAAACTAAATAACAACTATCCATATGGTGAGCTGATAGCTTCGCTTTACTATCTTATAATTATTTAAAATCGCCAACCTATTCTAATTACTAGGTAGTAGTTTGTACTTACTTGTCTGTTATTTCCATAACATCCGACATCATGAGACGATATTTTTTTCTAAATTTAATTCCATTTTGTTTCTCGGGAAGGTATTTATTAACGAAAACCGTCAGCGAGATGAAATATATGAAGTGTTTTCTTTGTGTGTTTTATTTTAATATCGATTTCAACTGTGATGTTTTTACTATTATTGTTTAGTGGTAGATGACAAATCAAAAGATTGTAGACTGGCTAATTCGAGGAAGACATTGAACTGGCAACGTAGACAGTGGGTCTGTGCTGGAATTGCAACCTGCAACTGGCTTGTTTAGGGTGTTGTAGTATTAGCTCTTAAAAGAGATTCTAATACTAGTTTACTAGTTTTTGGGTTACCTGTTTATTTCACGAAGTGTTGTTGTCCAAATAAAGCAAGTCGAGATATTTGTTTTGATTATTTGAGTTTTTATTTATTTAAGTTCTATTATCTAATTAAAAGTTACATATATTGAATTTTCACAAGATTTAATAATTATTAGTTAGAATAGGCTGCACAGGATTAAGTATTTTTAGATTTGATATTCACAAGACTTTATGGTTTAGAATATGTTTAAGATTTTGATATTTGCAATACCTTTTATAATTAAGATTTTGCAACTTAGTAATTTTAGAATAGTTTAAAAGATCTGTAAATATGTTTTTACATTGTTTAACTCTATTGACTGCTGATGGTACTCTATAGGTCTCACTATATTGACTGTCGATACTCTAACTCCGTTTCAATAACGAAACTTCCTGTTGATTCTTTATATTCCATTCCTCTACATTTGCCGTTTCCGTAGGCGCAATAGTTGCAATACAATTCCATGTACCTTCCTTTACCATCAGCATTTTTATTTTAAATTTCCATAAAAAATAATTTGTGGTTGTCCAGCTTCGCAATCCTGTACATCGTTTCCACTGATGACATTTTTGTATGGCTGATAAATACCGCGTGCAACTCACAATTCTTATGATAATATCTCGCAAAAATTCTGAATCCAACGGAAATATTATTGGCATTGGGTTTCTGGGCCCATAATCTGTAGAAATCAGCAGTAATAAACAGCCCATATTAATAGAAAACACGATGATTGCGAAATATACTTGATAAAATATTTTATTGATTCACAGATAGCGATGTTCGTATTACAGTTTGACAGTTTTACAGAGTTTGAGTTATAGATAATTTTAATTTATGAAATAAATAAATATAAATAGAAATTTATTATTTACTTCAACATTTACTATCTTATAATTATTTAAAATCGCCAACCTCTTCTAATTACTAGGTAGTAGTTTGTACTTATTTGTCTGTTATTTCCATAACATCCGACATCATGAGACGATATTTTTTCGAAATTTGATTCCATTTTCTGTCTCCAGAAGGTATTTGCTGAAGAAATCCGTCAGCGAGATGAAATATATGAAGTGTTTTCTTTGTATGTTAGTGACAATTGATCAATTTTAATGAAAAGAACGTTTGTTGGTTTTTTTAATCTTTCTTAATACACTAAATATTTATAAAGAAATATGTTGCTCGCTTGGTGGCGATTCAAGTCAGACTGACTTAATTGATGGAATGCGCGTCGCTTTCTTTCTCTTTTCTTCGTCTGTCTGTATCTGTTCGTGTGTATTCGTTTGTTCGGCTGTCAATGCTTGTCTGTGTTTGTCGCTTAATGTTCCTATCCCACATGTATTATAATTTTGTCATTTTGAAAAGATTTCTGTCCTATTTTTAATTCACAATTACTAAAGGTTGAAAGGTAATTTTTATTCAATAGGAGATTTCGGTCATCACAATTTTGTATTAATTGTTCTTTTACAGCATATTTACTAAGATATTATCATCGTCTAACATTTCAATTGTAGTTTTATTGTTGTGCCTATATTTACACTGATTAGACCAAATACAATTATCATTTTCCTCCATTGCGATGGCAGATATTTGAGATTTTTTTATTCACAACGGTAATTTTAGGAGGAAAAGTATAAAAACTAAATAACAACTATCCATATGGTGAGCTGATAGCTTCGCTTTACTATCTTATAATTATTTAAAATCGCCAACCTATTCTAATTACTAGGTAGTAGTTTGTACTTACATGTCTGTTATTTCCATAACATCCGACATCATGAGACGATATTTTTTTCTAAATTTAATTCCATTTTGTTTCTCGGGAAGGTATTTACTAACGAAAACCGTCAGCGAGATGAAATATATGAAGTGTTTTCTTTGTGTGTTTTATTTTAATATCGATTTCAACTGTGATGTTTTTACTATTATTGTTTAGTGGTAGATGACAAATCAAAAGATTGTAGACTGGCTAATTCGAGGAAGACATTGAACTGGCAACGTAGACAGTGGGTCTGTGCTGGAATTGCAACCTGCAACTGGCTTGTTTAGGGTGTTGTAGTATTAGCTCTTAAAAGAGATTCTAATACTAGTTTACTAGTTTTTGGGTTATCTGTTTATTTCACGAAGTGTTGTTGTCCAAATAAAGCAAGTCGAGATATTTGTTTTGATTATTTGAGTTTTTATTTATTTAAGTTCTATTATCTAATTAAAAGTTACATATATTGAATTTTCACAAGATTTAATAATTATTAGTTAGAATAGGCTGCGCAGGATTAAGTATTTTTAGATTTGGTATTCACAAGACTTTATGGTTTAGAATATGTTTAAGATTTTGATATTTGCAATACCTTTTATAATTAAGATTTTGCAACTTAGTAATTTTAGAATAGTTTAAAAGATCTGTAAATATGTTTTTACATTGTTTAACTCTATTGACTGCTGATGGTACTCTATAGGTCTCACTATATTGACTGTCGATACTCTAACTCAGTTTCAATAACGAAACTTCCTGTTGATTCTTTATATTCCATTCCTCTACATTTGCCGTTTCCGTAGGCGCAATAGTTGCAATACAATTCCATGTACCTTCCTTTACCATCAGCATTTTTATTTTAAATTTCCATAAAAAATAATTTGTGGTTGTCCAGCTTCGCAATCCTGTACATCGTTTCCACCGATGACATTTTTGTATGGCTGATAAATACCGCGTGCAACTCACAATTCTCATGATAATATCTCGCAAAAATTCTGAATCCAACGGATATATTATTGGCATTGGGTTTCTGGGCCCATAATCTGTAGAAATCAGCAGTAATAAACAGCCCATATTAATAGAAAACACGATGATTGCGAAATATACTTGATAAAATATTTTATTGATTCACAGATAGCGATGTTCGTATTACAGTTTGACAGTTTTACAGAGTTTGAGTTATAGATAATTTTAATTTATGAAATAAATAAATATAAATAGAAATTTATTATTTACTTTAACATTTACTATCTTATAATTATTTAAAATCGCCAACCTCTTCTAATTACTAGGTAGTAGTTTGTACTTATTTGTCTGTTATTTCCATAACATCCGACATCATGAGACGATATTTTTTCGAAATTTGATTCCATTTTCTGTCTCCAGAAGGTATTTGCTGAAGAAATCCGTCAGCGAGATGAAATATATAAAGTGTTTTCTTTGTATGTTAGTGACAATTGATCAATTTTAATGAAAAGAACGTTTGTTGGTTTTTTTTTTAATCTTTCTTAATACACTAAATATTTATAAAGAAATATGTTGCTCGCTTGGTGGCGACTCAAGTCAGACTGACTTAATTGATGGAATGCGCGTCGCTTTCTTTCTCTTTTCCTCGTCTGTCTGTATCTGTTCGTGTGTATTCGTTTGTTCGGCTGTCAATGCTTGTCTGTGTTTGTCGCTTAATGTTCCTATCCCACATGTATTATAATTTTGTCATTTTGAAAAGATTTCTGTCCTTTTTTGAATTCACAATTACTAAAGGTTGAAAGGTAATTTTTATTCAATAGGAGATTTCGGTCATCACAATTTTGTATTAATTGTTCCTTTACAGCATATTTACTAAGATATTATCATCGTCTAACATTTCAATTGTAGTTTTATTGTTGTGCCTATATTTACACTGATTAGACCAAATACAATTATCATTTTCCTCCCTTGCGATGGCATAATTTTGAGATTTTTTTATTCACAACGGTAATTTTAGGAGGAAAAGTATAAAAACTAAATAACAACTATCCATATGGTGAGCTGATAGCTTCGCTTTACTATCTTATAATTATTTAAAATCGCCAACCTATTCTAATTACTAGGTAGTAGTTTGTACTTACTTGTCTGTTATTTCCATAACATCCGACATCATGAGACGATATTTTTTTCTAAATTTAATTCCATTTTGTTTCTCGGGAAGGTATTTATTAACGAAAACCGTCAGCGAGATGAAATATATGAAGTGTTTTCTTTGTGTGTTTTATTTTAATATCGATTTCAACTGTGATGTTTTTACTATTATTGTTTAGTGGTAGATGACAAATCAAAAGATTGTAGACTGGCTAATTCGAGGAAGACATTGAACTGGCAACGTAGACAGTGGGTCTGTGCTGGAATTGCAACCTGCAACTGGCTTGTTTAGGGTGTTGTAGTATTAGCTCTTAAAAGAGATTCTAATACTAGTTTACTAGTTTTTGGGTTACCTGTTTATTTCACGAAGTGTTGTTGTCCAAATAAAGCAAGTCGAGATATTTGTTTTGATTATTTGAGTTTTTATTTATTTAAGTTCTATTATCTAATTAAAAGTTACATATATTGAATTTTCACAAGATTTAATAATTATTAGTTAGAATAGGCTGCACAGGATTAAGTATTTTTAGATTTGATATTCACAAGACTTTATGGTTTAGAATATGTTTAAGATTTTGATATTGGCAATACCTTTTATAATTAAGATTTTGCAACTTAGTAATTTTAGAATAGTTTAAAAGATCTGTAAATAGGTTTTTACATTGTTTAACTCTATTGACTGCTGATGGTACTCTATAGGTCTCACTATATTGACTGTCGATACTCTAACTCCGTTTCAATAACGAAACTTCTTGTTGATTCTTTATATTCCATTCCTCTACATTTGCCATTTCCGTAGGCGCAATAGTTGCAATACAATTCCATGTACCTTCCTTTACCATCAGCATTTTTATTTTAAATTTCCATAAAAAATAATTTGTGGTTGTCCAGCTTCGCAATCCTGTACATCGTTTCCACTGATGACATTTTTGTATGGCTGATAAATACCGCGTGCAACTCACAATTCTTATGATAATATCTCGCAAAAATTCTGAATCCAACGGAAATATTATTGGCATTGGGTTTCTGGGCCCATAATCTGTAGAAATCAGCAGTAATAAACAGCCCATATTAATAGAAAACACGATGATTGCGAAATATACTTGATAAAATATTTTATTGATTCACAGATAGCGATGTTCGTATTACAGTTTGACAGTTTTACAGAGTTTGAGTTATAGATAATTTTAATTTATGAAATAAATAAATATAAATAGAAATTTATTATTTACTTCAACATTTACTATCTTATAATTATTTAAAATCGCCAACCTCTTCTAATTACTAGGTAGTAGTTTGTACTTATTTGTCTGTTATTTCCATAACATCCGACATCATGAGACGATATTTTTTCGAAATTTGATTCCATTTTCTGTCTCCAGAAGGTATTTGCTGAAGAAATCCGTCAGCGAGATGAAATATATAAAGTGTTTTCTTTGTTAGTATTTTTTTATTTTTTTATCGAGTCCAACAATGCTAGTAAATCATATCCAAGCAGACATAAGTCACTGTCCGTATCTAAAAGAGCTGACACAGCGAGACCCTTTCGCTGAATTGTCTTAAAAATTTGGTTAGAGCCGCTTGCAAAACACACTCTAGCTTTTACATCAATTTGCACATGGTTTCTTTCTCTTTTTTTTATTAGGCTGACCTGATCTACATTCAAATGCTCGATGACCTGGTTGTCCACATTTGAAACATTTAAATACCTTAACCTGACAATCTCTGAACAGGTGAGAGTTGCTGTCACATTTGAAACAATTTTTGTTTTCTACCCTAGCCTGCACTCGAGAACTGGTAGAAGGCTATACAGTTCCCCGGCAGTATGTTGACTTTTGAGAGGATCTATTCACCTTCTCATATAATTTGATTTGTTATTTCAACTCTGCGACTGATTTAGCCTGGTAAAAGCATATTTTATTTTGCCCAGAATCGGGCAACCCTTCAGCGAAATATTCAACCAAGCTTTCATCGTCCAATGTTATGGGTTTAGCAATTTCTATTAACGCATATAAATATTCCTGGCTTGACTCGGTTGGCTTCTTTCGACGAGCCTTCAACTGCCTGTGCACTTCTGCCGCTGAGAGTCTGCTTGAAAATTCCTGTTTCAGTAACTGAAGTTTCGCCCCATTCGACGATGATCGCATTTTCCTCAAAACCTGAGATCCACTGATTAATGTCAAGAGTGAACTTTCTATGTCGCGGAGAGTGAACCCCGACTCTGCGTCGCTGAAATTACTTTGGGCCTCCACGTCATTCTCGTCCTCCAAAGACGTGGACAGCCCGTAGTGGTTAAGGAGTCTATCTTTTAGTGTCATCACTCTGTGTTGGTAATGTAAGTTCTCTCAACTTTTCTTTTAAGACCTCAACAGTCAATTCTAAAATTGTTCGAGCATCCATTAGATAAATATTACTTTTAAACAATATCAAACAATAAAACAGTTATGATAATAATATTGTTGAATATAAACTTATCAATGCAATTTGTTATCAATTAATTTCAACTATTAAAGTATTTAAAAAAAAAAAAAAACAATCAATCAATTTAATGTTTATTTCCAATGCACCAAACGATGGTTTATTTACCCTAGTTCTTCTTGATATTCTGCTGCTGTTGATGGTTGTTACTTGGGTTTACGTCCTCTCTCAAGTGTGTGCCGCGTCGTGACGCTCTTTCTTTCTCCTTTGAGTTTTGTATGGTTCTCGATGGGGCAAGCAACCATGCGTATTCGCCAAACAAAAACTGGTGATACTTTTCTTTGTCTTCTTTTGCACAAAAATTAACACACTAACACCGCTTTAGGTTGAAGCCCATTGCTCTTGCTGTGTTGTTTTTTTTTCAGCCCAGACAATCAGACATAACACCGTTTGGTCGGTTAAGTTTTTTCTTTTTCTTTTTAAAACTCGTTGTATTTTTACAAATTTTGTATTTGTTCTGTTAGGGATGAAGCCGCCCTCTTTTCACAACTTTTCACAAAATGTCACGATCTTTATATTATTCTATTTTTTCACAGCTTTTCACAAGCACTCTGCGGTCTTTACATTATTTGATAAAGCAACATTTTTTAATATATTTTATTCGGCTCATTCCTGTCGAGTCCCCAAAAGCAGTAATAAAACACTGACAATTGATCAATTTTAATGAAAAGAACGTTTGTTGGTTTTTTTTAATCTTTCTTAATACACTAAATATTTATAAAGAAATATGTTGCTCGCTTGGTGGCGATTCAAGTCAGACTGACTTAATTGATGGAATGCGCGTCGCTTTCTTTCTCTTTTCTTCGTCTGTCTGTATCTGTTCGTGTGTATTCGTTTGTTCGGCTGTCAATGCTTGTCTGTGTTTGTCGCTTGATGTTCCTATCCCACATGTGTTATAATTTTGTCATTCTGAAAAGATTTCTGTCCTTTTTTGAATTCACAATTACTAAAGGTTGAAAGGTAATTTTTATTCAATAGGAGATTTCGGTCATCACAATTTTGTATTAATTGTTCTTTTACAGCATATTTACTAAGATATTATCATCGTCTAACATTTCAATTGTAGTTTTATTGTTGTGCCTATATTTACACTGATTAGACCAAATACAATTATCATTTTCCTCCCTTGCGATGGCATAATTTTGATATTTTTTTATTCACAACGGTAATTTTAGGAGGAAAAGTATAAAAACTAAATAACAACTATCCATATGGTGAGCTGATAGCTTCGCTTTACTATCTTATGATTATTTAAAATCGCCAACCTATTCTAATTACTAGGTAGTAGTTTGTACTTACTTGTCTGTTATTTCCATAACATCCGACATCATGAGACGATATTTTTTTCTAAATTTAATTCCATTTTGTTTCTCGGGAAGGTATTTATTAACGAAAACCGTCAGCGAGATGAAATATATGAAGTGTTTTCTTTGTGTGTTTTATTTTAATATCGATTTCAACTGTGATGTTTTTACTATTATTGTTTAGTGGTAGATGACAAATCAAAAGATTGTAGACTGGCTAATTCGAGGAAGACATTGAACTGGCAACGTAGACAGTGGGTCTGTGCTGGAATTGCAACCTGCAACTGGCTTGTTTAGGGTGTTGTAGTATTGCTCTTAAAAGAGATTCTAATACTAGTTTACTAGTTTTTGGGTTACCTGTTTATTTCACGAAGTGTTGTTGTCCAAATAAAGCAAGTCGAGATATTTGTTTTGATTATTTGAGTTTTTATTTATTTAAGTTCTATTATCTAATTAAAAGTTACATATATTGAATTTTCACAAGATTTAATAATTATTAGTTAGAATAGGCTGCACAGGATTAAGTATTTTTAGATTTGATATTCACAAGACTTTATGGTTTAGAATATGTTTAAGATTTTGATATTTGCAATACCTTTTATAATTAAGATTTTGCAACTTAGTAATTTTAGAATAGTTTAAAAGATCTGTAAATATGTTTTTACATTGTTTAACTCTATTGACTGCTGATGGTACTCTATAGGTCTCACTATATTGACTGTCGATACTCTAACTCAGTTTCAATAACGAAACTTCCTGTTGATTCTTTATATTCCATTCCTCTACATTTGCCGTTTCCGTAGGCGCAATAGTTGCAATACAATTCCATGTACCTTCCTTTACCATCAGCATTTTTATTTTAAATTTCCATAAAAAATAATTTGTGGTTGTCCAGCTTCGCAATCCTGTACATCGTTTCCACTGATGACATTTTTGTATGGCTGATAAATACCGCGTGCAACTCACAATTCTTATGATAATATCTCGCAAAAATTCTGAATCCAACGGAAATATTATTGGCATTGGGTTTCTGGGCCCATAATCTGTGGAAATCAGCAGTAATAAACAGCCCATATTAATAGAAAACACGATGATTGCGAAATATACTTGATAAAATATTTTATTGATTCACAGATAGCGATGTTCGTATTACAGTTTGACAGTTTTACAGAGTTTGAGTTATAGATAATTTTAATTTATGAAATAAATAAATATAAATAGAAATTTATTATTTACTTCAACATTTACTATCTTATAATTATTTAAAATCGCCAACCTCTTCTAATTACTAGGTAGTAGTTTGTACTTACTTGTCTGTTATTTCCATAACATCCGACATCATGAGACGATATTTTTTTCTAAATTTAATTCCATTTTGTTTCTCGGGAAGGTATTTATTAACGAAAACCGTCAGCGAGATGAAATATATGAAGTGTTTTCTTTGTGTGTTTTATTTTAATATCGATTTCAACTGTGATGTTTTTACTATTATTGTTTAGTGGTAGATGACAAATCAAAAGATTGTAGACTGGCTAATTCGAGGAAGACATTGAACTGGCAACGTAGACAGTGGGTCTGTGCTGGAATTGCAACCTGCAACTGGCTTGTTTAGGGTGTTGTAGTATTGCTCTTAAAAGAGATTCTAATACTAGTTTACTAGTTTTTGGGTTACCTGTTTATTTCACGAAGTGTTGTTGTCCAAATAAAGCAAGTCGAGATATTTGTTTTGATTATTTGAGTTTTTATTTATTTAAGTTCTATTATCTAATTAAAAGTTACATATATTGAATTTTCACAAGATTTAATAATTATTAGTTAGAATAGGCTGCACAGGATTAAGTATTTTTAGATTTGATATTCACAAGACTTTATGGTTTAGAATATGTTTAAGATTTTGATATTTGCAATACCTTTTATAATTAAGATTTTGCAACTTAGTAATTTTAGAATAGTTTAAAAGATCTGTAAATATGTTTTTACATTGTTTAACTCTATTGACTGCTGATGGTACTCTATAGGTCTCACTATATTGACTGTCGATACTCTAACTCCGTTTCAATAACGAAACTTCTTGTTGATTCTTTATATTCCATTCCTCTACATTTGCCATTTCCGTAGGCGCAATAGTTGCAATACAATTCCATGTACCTTCCTTTACCATCAGCATTTTTATTTTAAATTTCCATAAAAAATAATTTGTGGTTGTCCAGCTTCGCAATCCTGTACATCGTTTCCACTGATGACATTTTTGTATGGCTGATAAATACCGCGTGCAACTCACAATTCTTATGATAATATCTCGCAAAAATTCTGAATCCAACGGAAATATTATTGGCATTGGGTTTCTGGGCCCATAATCTGTAGAAATCAGCAGTAATAAACAGCCCATATTAATAGAAAACACGATGATTGCGAAATATACTTGATAAAATATTTTATTGATTCACAGATAGCGATGTTCGTATTACAGTTTGACAGTTTTACAGAGTTTGAGTTATAGATAATTTTAATTTATGAAATAAATAAATATAAATAGAAATTTATTATTTACTTCAACATTTACTATCTTATAATTATTTAAAATCGCCAACCTCTTCTAATTACTAGGTAGTAGTTTGTACTTATTTGTCTGTTATTTCCATAACATCCGACATCATGAGACGATATTTTTTCGAAATTTGATTCCATTTTCTGTCTCCAGAAGGTATTTGCTGAAGAAATCCGTCAGCGAGATGAAATATATAAAGTGTTTTCTTTGTTAGTATTTTTTTATTTTTTTATCGAGTCCAACAATGCTAGTAAATCATATCCAAGCAGACATAAGTCACTGTCCGTATCTAAAAGAGCTGACACAGCGAGACCCTTTCGCTGAATTGTCTTAAAAATTTGGTTAGAGCCGCTTGCAAAACACACTCTAGCTTTTACATCAATTTGCACATGGTTTCTTTCTCTTTTTTTTATTAGGCTGACCTGATCTACATTCAAATGCTCGATGACCTGGTTGTCCACATTTGAAACATTTAAATACCTTAACCTGACAATCTCTGAACAGGTGAGAGTTGCTGTCACATTTGAAACAATTTTTGTTTTCTACCCTAGCCTGCACTCGAGAACTGGTAGAAGGCTATACAGTTCCCCGGCAGTATGTTGACTTTTGAGAGGATCTATTCACCTTCTCATATAATTTGATTTGTTATTTCAACTCTGCGACTGATTTAGCCTGGTAAAAGCATATTTTATTTTGCCCAGAATCGGGCAACCCTTCAGCGAAATATTCAACCAAGCTTTCATCGTCCAATGTTATGGGTTTAGCAATTTCTATTAACGCATATAAATATTCCTGGCTTGACTTGGTTGGCTTCTTTCGACGAGCCTTCAACTGCCTGTGCACTTCTGCCGCTGAGAGTCTGCTTGAAAATTCCTGTTTCAGTAACTGAAGTTTCGCTCCATTCGACGATGATCGCATTTTCCTCAAAACCTGAGATCCACTGATTAATGTCAAGAGTGAACTTTCTATGTCGCGGAGAGTGAACCCCGACTCTGCGTCGCTGAAATTACTTTGGGCCTCCACGTCATTCTCGTCCTCCAAAGACGTGGACAGCCCGTAGTGGTTAAGGAGTCTATCTTTTAGTGTCATCACTCTGTGTTGGTAATGTAAGTTCTCTCAACTTTTCTTTTAAGACCTCAACAGTCAATTCTAAAATTGTTCGAGCATCCATTAGATAAATATTACTTTTAAACAATATCAAACAATAAAACAGTTATGATAATAATATTGTTGAATATAAACTTATCAATGCAATTTGTTATCAATTAATTTCAACTATTAAAGTATTTAAAAAAAAAAAAAACAATCAATCAATTTAATGTTTATTTCCAATGCACCAAACGATGGTTTATTTACCCTAGTTCTTCTTGATATTCTGCTGCTGTTGATGGTTGTTACTTGGGTTTACGTCCTCTCTCAAGTGTGTGCCGCGTCGTGACGCTCTTTCTTTCTCCTTTGAGTTTTGTATGGTTCTCGATGGGGCAAGCAACCATGCGTATTCGCCAAACAAAAACTGGTGATACTTTTCTTTGTCTTCTTTTGCACAAAAATTAACACACTAACACCGCTTTAGGTTGAAGCCCATTGCTCTTGCTGTGTTGTTTTTTTTTCAGCCCAGACAATCAGACATAACACCGTTTGGTCGGTTAAGTTTTTTCTTTTTCTTTTTAAAACTCGTTGTATTTTTACAAATTTTGTATTTGTTCTGTTAGGGATGAAGCCGCCCTCTTTTCACAACTTTTCACAAAATGTCACGATCTTTATATTATTCTATTTTTTCACAGCTTTTCACAAGCACTCTGCGGTCTTTACATTAGTTGATAAAGCAACATTTTTTAATATATTTTATTCGGCTCATTCCTGTCGAGTCCCCAAAAGCAGTAATAAAACACTGACAATTGATCAATTTTAATGAAAAGAACGTTTGTTGGTTTTTTTTAATCTTTCTTAATACACTAAATATTTATAAAGAAATATGTTGCTCGCTTGGTGGCGATTCAAGTCAGACTGACTTAATTGATGGAATGCGCGTCGCTTTCTTTCTCTTTTCTTCGTCTGTCTGTATCTGTTCGTGTGTATTCGTTTGTTCGGCTGTCAATGCTTGTCTGTGTTTGTCGCTTGATGTTCCTATCCCACATGTGTTATAATTTTGTCATTCTGAAAAGATTTCTGTCCTTTTTTGAATTCACAATTACTAAAGGTTGAAAGGTAATTTTTATTCAATAGGAGATTTCGGTCATCACAATTTTGTATTAATTGTTCTTTTACAGCATATTTACTAAGATATTATCATCGTCTAACATTTCAATTGTAGTTTTATTGTTGTGCCTATATTTACACTGATTAGACCAAATACAATTATCATTTTCCTCCCTTGCGATGGCATAATTTTGAGATTTTTTTATTCACAACGGTAATTTTAGGAGGAAAAGTATAAAAACTAAATAACAACTATCCATATGGTGAGCTGATAGCTTCGCTTTACTATCTTATAATTATTTAAAATCGCCAACCTATTCTAATTACTAGGTAGTAGTTTGTACTTACTTGTCTGTTATTTCCATAACATCCGACATCATGAGACGATATTTTTTTCTAAATTTAATTCCATTTTGTTTCTCGGGAAGGTATTTATTAACGAAAACCGTCAGCGAGATGAAATATATGAAGTGTTTTCTTTGTGTGTTTTATTTTAATATCGATTTCAACTGTGATGTTTTTACTATTATTGTTTAGTGGTAGATGACAAATCAAAAGATTGTAGACTGGCTAATTCGAGGAAGACATTGAACTGGCAACGTAGACAGTGGGTCTGTGCTGGAATTGCAACCTGCAACTGGCTTGTTTAGGGTGTTGTAGTATTAGCTCTTAAAAGAGATTCTAATACTAGTTTACTAGTTTTTGGGTTACCTGTTTATTTCACGAAGTGTTGTTGTCCAAATAAAGCAAGTCGAGATATTTGTTTTGATTATTTGAGTTTTTATTTATTTAAGTTCTATTATCTAATTAAAAGTTACATATATTGAATTTTCACAAGTTAGTTAGAATAGGCTGCACAGGATTAAGTATTTTTAGATTTGATATTCACAAGACTTTATGGTTTAGAATATGTTTAAGATTTTGATATTTGCAATACCTTTTATAATTAAGATTTTGCAACTTAGTAATTTTAGAATAGTTTAAAAGATCTGTAAATATGTTTTTACATTGTTTAACTCTATTGACTGCTGATGGTACTCTATAGGTCTCACTATATTGACTGTCGATACTCTAACTCAGTTTCAATAACGAAACTTCCTGTTGATTCTTTATATTCCATTCCTCTACATTTGCCGTTTCCGTAGGCGCAATAGTTGCAATACAATTCCATGTACCTTCCTTTACCATCAGCATTTTTATTTTAAATTTCCATAAAAAATAATTTGTGGTTGTCCAGCTTCGCAATCCTGTACATCGTTTCCACTGATGACATTTTTATATGGCTGATAAATACCGCGTGCAACTCACAATTCTTATGATAATATCTCGCAAAAATTCTGAATCCAACGGAAATATTATTGGCATTGGGTTTCTGGGCCCATAATCTGTAGAAATCAGCAGTAATAAACAGCCCATATTAATAGAAAACACGATGATTGCGAAATATACTTGATAAAATATTTTATTGATTCACAGATAGCGATGTTCGTATTACAGTTTGACAGTTTTACAGAGTTTGAGTTATAGATAATTTTAATTTATGAAATAAATAAATATAAATAGAAATTTATTATTTACTTCAACATTTACTATCTTATAATTATTTAAAATCGCCAACCTCTTCTAATTACTAGGTAGTAGTTTGTACTTATTTGTCTGTTATTTCCATAACATCCGACATCATGAGACGATATTTTTTCGAAATTTGATTCCATTTTCTGTCTCCAGAAGGTATTTGCTGAAGAAATCCGTCAGCGAGATGAAATATATGAAGTGTTTTCTTTGTATGTTAGTGACAATTGATCAATTTTAATGAAAAGAACGTTTGTTGGTTTTTTTTTTAATCTTTCTTAATACACTAAATATTTATAAAGAAATATGTTGCTCGCTTGGTGGCGACTCAAGTCAGACTGACTTAATTGATGGAATGCGCGTCGCTTTCTTTCTCTTTTCTTCGTCTGTCTGTATCTGTTCGTGTGTATTCGTTTGTTCGGCTGTCAATGCTTGTCTGTGTTTGTCGCTTGATGTTCCTATCCCACATGTGTTATAATTTTGTCATTCTGAAAAGATTTCTGTCCTTTTTTGAATTCACAATTACTAAAGGTTGAAAGGTAATTTTTATTCAATAGGAGATTTCGGTCATCACAATTTTGTATTAATTGTTCTTTTACAGCATATTTACTAAGATATTATCATCGTCTAACATTTCAATTGTAGTTTTATTGTTGTGCCTATATTTACACTGATTAGACCAAATACAATTATCATTTTCCTCCCTTGCGATGGCATAATTTTGAGATTTTTTTATTCACAACGGTAATTTTAGGAGGAAAAGTATAAAAACTAAATAACAACTATCCATATGGTGAGCTGATAGCTTCGCTTTACTATCTTATAATTATTTAAAATCGCCAACCTATTCTAATTACTAGGTAGTAGTTTGTACTTACTTGTCTGTTATTTCCATAACATCCGACATCATGAGACGATATTTTTTTCTAAATTTAATTCCATTTTGTTTCTCGGGAAGGTATTTATTAACGAAAACCGTCAGCGAGATGAAATATATGAAGTGTTTTCTTTGTGTGTTTTATTTTAATATCGATTTCAACTGTGATGTTTTTACTATTATTGTTTAGTGGTAGATGACAAATCAAAAGATTGTAGACTGGCTAATTCGAGGAAGACATTGAACTGGCAACGTAGACAGTGGGTCTGTGCTGGAATTGCAACCTGCAACTGGCTTGTTTAGGGTGTTGTAGTATTAGCTCTTAAAAGAGATTCTAATACTAGTTTACTAGTTTTTGGGTTACCTGTTTATTTCACGAAGTGTTGTTGTCCAAATAAAGCAAGTCGAGATATTTGTTTTGATTATTTGAGTTTTTATTTATTTAAGTTCTATTATCTAATTAAAAGTTACATATATTGAATTTTCACAAGATTTAATAATTATTAGTTAGAATAGGCTGCACAGGATTAAGTATTTTTAGATTTGGTATTCACAAGACTTTATGGTTTAGAATATGTTTAAGATTTTGATATTTGCAATACCTTTTATAATTAAGATTTTGCAACTTAGTAATTTTAGAATAGTTTAAAAGATCTGTACATATGTTTTTACATTGTTTAACTCTATTGACTGCTGATGGTACTCTATAGGTCTCACTATATTGACTGTCGATACTCTAACTCAGTTTCAATAACGAAACTTCCTGTTGATTCTTTATATTCCATTCCTCTACATTTGCCGTTTCCGTAGGCGCAATAGTTGCAATACAATTCCATGTACCTTCCTTTACCATCAGCATTTTTATTTTAAATTTCCATAAAAAATAATTTGTGGTTGTCCAGCTTCGCAATCCTGTACATCGTTTCCACTGATGACATTTTTGTATGGCTGATAAATACCGCGTGCAACTCACAATTCTTATGATAATATCTCGCAAAAATTCTGAATCCAACGGAAATATTATTGGCATTGGGTTTCTGGGCCCATAATCTGTAGAAATCAGCAGTAATAAACAGCCCATATTAATAGAAAACACGATGATTGCGAAATATACTTGATAAAATATTTTATTGATTCACAGATAGCGATGTTCGTATTACAGTTTGACAGTTTTACAGAGTTTGAGTTATAGATAATTTTAATTTATGAAATAAATAAATATAAATAGAAATTTATTATTTACTTCAACATTTACTATCTTATAATTATTTAAAATCGCCAACCTCTTCTAATTACTAGGTAGTAGTTTGTACTTATTTGTCTGTTATTTCCATAACATCCGACATCATGAGACGATATTTTTTCGAAATTTGATTCCATTTTCTGTCTCCAGAAGGTATTTGCTGAAGAAATCCGTCAGCGAGATGAAATATATGAAGTGTTTTCTTTGTATGTTAGTGACAATTGATCAATTTTAATGAAAAGAACGTTTGTTGGTTTTTTTAATCTTTCTTAATACACTAAATATTTATAAAGAAATATGTTGCTCGCTTGGTGGCGATTCAAGTCAGACTGACTTAATTGATGGAATGCGCGTCGCTTTCTTTCTCTTTTCTTCGTCTGTCTGTATCTGTTCGTGTGTATTCGTTTGTTCGGCTGTCAATGCTTGTCTGTGTTTGTCGCTTAATGTTCCTATCCCACATGTATTATAATTTTGTCATTTTGAAAAGATTTCTGTCCTATTTTTAATTCACAATTACTAAAGGTTGAAAGGTAATTTTTATTCAATAGGAGATTTCGGTCATCACAATTTTGTATTAATTGTTCCTTTACAGCATATTTACTAAGATATTATCATCGTCTAACATTTCAATTGTAGTTTTATTGTTGTGCCTATATTTACACTGATTAGACCAAATACAATTATCATTTTCCTCCCTTGCGATGGCATAATTTTGAGATTTTTTTATTCACAACGGTAATTTTAGGAGGAAAAGTATAAAAACTAAATAACAACTATCCATATGGTGAGCTGATAGCTTCGCTTTACTATCTTATAATTATTTAAAATCGCCAACCTATTCTAATTACTAGGTAGTAGTTTGTACTTACTTGTCTGTTATTTCCATAACATCCGACATCATGAGACGATATTTTTTTCTAAATTTAATTCCATTTTGTTTCTCGGGAAGGTATTTATTAACGAAAACCGTCAGCGAGATGAAATATATGAAGTGTTTTCTTTGTGTGTTTTATTTTAATATCGATTTCAACTGTGATGTTTTTACTATTATTGTTTAGTGGTAGATGACAAATCAAAAGATTGTAGACTGGCTAATTCGAGGAAGACATTGAACTGGCAACGTAGACAGTGGGTCTGTGCTGGAATTGCAACCTGCAACTGGCTTGTTTAGGGTGTTGTAGTATTAGCTCTTAAAAGAGATTCTAATACTAGTTTACTAGTTTTTGGGTTACCTGTTTATTTCACGAAGTGTTGTTGTCCAAATAAAGCAAGTCGAGATATTTGTTTTGATTATTTGAGTTTTTATTTATTTAAGTTCTATTATCTAATTAAAAGTTACATATATTGAATTTTCACAAGATTTAATAATTATTAGTTAGAATAGGCTGCACAGGATTAAGTATTTTTAGATTTGGTATTCACAAGACTTTATGGTTTAGAATATGTTTAAGATTTTGATATTTGCAATACCTTTTATAATTAAGATTTTGCAACTTAGTAATTTTAGAATAGTTTAAAAGATCTGTAAATATGTTTTTACATTGTTTAACTCTATTGACTGCTGATGGTACTCTATAGGTCTCACTATATTGACTGTCGATACTCTAACTCAGTTTCAATAACGAAACTCTGTTGATTCTTTATATTCCATTCCTCTACATTTGCCGTTTCCGTAGGCGCAATAGTTGCAATACAATTCCATGTACCTTCCTTTACCATCAGCATTTTTATTTTAAATTTCCATAAAAAATAATTTGTGGTTGTCCAGCTTCGCAATCCTGTACATCGTTTCCACTGATGACATTTTTGTATGGCTGATAAATACCGCGTGCAACTCACAATTCTTATGATAATATCTCGCAAAATTCTGAATCCAACGGAAATATTATTGGCATTGGGTTTCTGGGCCCATAATCTGTAAAAATCAGCAGTAATAAACAGCCCATATTAATAGAAAACACGATGATTGCGAAATATACTTGATAAAATATTTTATTGATTCACAGATAGCGATGTTCGTATTACAGTTTGACAGTTTTACAGAGTTTGAGTTATAGATAATTTTAATTTATGAAATAAATAAATATAAATAGAAATTTATTATTTACTTCAACATTTACTATCTTATAATTATTTAAAATCGCCAACCTCTTCTAATTACTAGGTAGTAGTTTGTACTTATTTGTCTGTTATTTCCATAACATCCGACATCATGAGACGATATTTTTTCGAAATTTGATTCCATTTTCTGTCTCCAGAAGGTATTTGCTGAAGAAATCCGTCAGCGAGATGAAATATATGAAGTGTTTTCTTTGTATGTTAGTGACAATTGATCAATTTTAATGAAAAGAACGTTTGTTGGTTTTTTTAATCTTTCTTAATACACTAAATATTTATAAAGAAATATGTTGCTCGCTTGGTGGCGATTCAAGTCAGACTGACTTAATTGATGGAATGCGCGTCGCTTTCTTTCTTTTTTCTTCGTCTGTCTGTATCTGTTCGTGTGTATTCGTTTGTTCGGCTGTCAATGCTTGTCTGTGTTTGTCGCTTAATGTTCCTATCCCACATGTATTATAATTTTGTCATTTTGAAAAGATTTCTGTCCTATTTTTAATTCACAATTACTAAAGGTTGAAAGGTAATTTTTATTCAATAGGAGATTTCGGTCATCACAATTTTGTATTAATTGTTCCTTTACAGCATATTTACTAAGATATTATCATCGTCTAACATTTCAATTGTAGTTTTATTGTTGTGCCTATATTTACACTGATTAGACCAAATACAATTATCATTTTCCTCCCTTGCGATGGCATAATTTTGAGATTTTTTTATTCACAACGGTAATTTTAGGAGGAAAAGTATAAAAACTAAATAACAACTATCCATATGGTGAGCTGATAGCTTCGCTTTACTATCTTATAATTATTTAAAATCGCCAACCTATTCTAATTACTAGGTAGTAGTTTGTACTTACTTGTCTGTTATTTCCATAACATCCGACATCATGAGACGATATTTTTTTCTAAATTTAATTCCATTTTGTTTCTCGGGAAGGTATTTATTAACGAAAACCGTCAGCGAGATGAAATATATGAAGTGTTTTCTTTGTGTGTTTTATTTTAATATCGATTTCAACTGTGATGTTTTTACTATTATTGTTTAGTGGTAGATGACAAATCAAAAGATTGTAGACTGGCTAATTCGAGGAAGACATTGAACTGGCAACGTAGACAGTGGGTCTGTGCTGGAATTGCAACCTGCTACTGGCTTGTTTAGGGTGTTGTAGTATTAGCTCTTAAAAGAGATTCTAATACTAGTTTACTAGTTTTTGGGTTACCTGTTTATTTCACGAAGTGTTGTTGTCCAAATAAAGCAAGTCGAGATATTTGTTTTGATTATTTGAGTTTTTATTTATTTAAGTTCTATTATCTAATTAAAAGTTACATATATTGAATTTTCACAAGATTTAATAATTATTAGTTAGAATAGGCTGCACAGGATTAAGTATTTTTAGATTTGATATTCACAAGACTTTATGGTTTAGAATATGTTTAAGATTTTGATATTTGCAATACCTTTTATAATTAAGATTTTGCAACTTAGTAATTTTAGAATAGTTTAAAAGATCTGTAAATATGTTTTTACATTGTTTAACTCTATTGACTGCTGATGGTACTCTATAGGTCTCACTATATTGACTGTCGATACTCTAACTCCGTTTCAATAACGAAACTTCTTGTTGATTCTTTATATTCCATTCCTCTACATTTGCCATTTCCGTAGGCGCAATAGTTGCAATACAATTCCATGTACCTGTGGGGCTTATGTGTTTTTGACGTGTTGTACAACGATAGAACACTGCTCCACAATTTTAGCGTGCCCTAAAGCACTAGAGAAAATCCACAGAAAAAGAGGAAGAATACCGCCAAGATATCCAATTCGAGTCACCAACTTATTTTATTTCTCCAATGAATAAAAATTAAGGAACAACTTATATGGCTTAAAGATACGCTTATTTACTAGCGAAAAATGTTGAGAAAAAAATAATTTGAAGTACGTAGAACTAAAAAATGGTGTCGCGATTTTGCCTGGCCTTTTTTGATAATCCAAATCAAGTGAAGTGCGCGCTCGTTCGTTTTTGTTTCCTTTTTTTGTGAGGCGACGAGTGTCGCTTGCTAGCGGTGAGAAAGCGTAGCATTTCGTTTGTCTCAACGACCCGACCGTCAGGGGGCACGCCGGTGCTGCCACACTACCCCGCGCCTAGTGAACGTTAGGAACGATTAGCTGAACCGGGAAGGTCGTTTGATAACGCGCCCGGATCGTGATGTTGTTTGCGACTGTGCCTTATCTACGTTGAATGTTACCTGTTTTTTTTTAACTTGTATACCGTCTTCCACTTTTTGGATAAGCTGTGAAACTGGTTCGTCGAAAGCTTTGTGAAGGTTATTAGAGATATCGACCGTTGGTGTATCGTTGGGCTGCAGGTCGCGGTCGTCTCTGGTGTCTGATTCGTTGCTTTCTATGAAGCATGGTTTTAACCGGTTAATAGACACATTTGATTCGGCACCTTTTACTAAGATAGTGTAGTATTTTTCGGAGCGGCGCACTACACGGTAAGGGCCCTGGTATGGAGGTTGCAACGCCTTGCGCACTGCGTCTGTACGGACCAGAACGTGTGAGCACGTCTTGAGATCCTTAAAGACGAAAATTGTTGACCCGTTGACGTGTCGTGATGGCTGGGTTGGTTGTACTAGCTTGAAATAATTTTTAATTTTAGCAATGACTTGGTTTTGCGTCGCGAATGATGACGGTTGAATCATATCCCCTGGAAGGCGTAACTTTTCTCCGTATACGAGCTCTGCTGAGGAAGCTTTAAAATCGTTTCTGAAAGCGGTTCTTAAGCCCAGTAGTACGATGGGTAAGGATTTGGTCCATTGGGGATTATTACTACACATGATTGAAGCTTTCAAGCTGCGGTGCCATCGTTCGATCATGCCGTTGCATGCCGGATTATAGGCTGTGGTTCGCCTGCGTTGAAATCCAATTAGATTGGCTAGACTGGTAAATAATTCGGATTCGAATTGAGCCCCTCTGTCGGAGACGATTATGCATGGGACACCGAAGCGACTGATCCATGTTTTTAATAGAGTGTCTGCGACTGTTTCGGCTTTAATATCCGGCATCGGCGCGGCTTCAGGCCATCGCGTGAAACGGTCTATGATCGTCAAACAATAACTATTGTTTTCGGATGGTTGTAAAGGGCCTACTATGTCGATATGAATCTCGGAGAATCGGTCACTGACAACAGGGTAGTTACCACATGGACTTTGAACGTGTTTTGTGACTTTGCATTTTTGGCAGTTGGTGCAGCTTTTTGCCCACAATCTTACGTCTTTGTTAAGTGCTGGCCAGACGAATTTGGTACGAATTAGCTTGGCCGAGTTACGTATTCCTGGGTGTGATACGTTGTGAAATTTTTCGAAAACTTGTCGTCGACATTTTTTGGGGACATATGGTCTTGGTGTGCCCGTTGACACATCGCAATATAAGAGTTTGTTTGTTCCAAAAACCGGCATTTTGTCAAGTTTAAGACTGTCGTTGTTTTTGATTAAAGTTTTTAGCTCATCATCGTTGATTTGTTCGTCCGCCATAATTGAGTAATCTATGTTACTCGGGATCGTTAGTGCATCAATTCGAGAAAGGGCATCGGCCACGACGTTATCCTTTCCGGAAACGTGCTGAATATCGGTTGTGTATTGAGCAACCAGATCGAGATGCCTGCGCTGACGGGGTGAAGCTTTTTCTAAGTTTTGATATAGTGCGTACGTGAGAGGTTTGTGGTCCGTATAAAGAATGAAATCTCGACCGTCGACAAAATGTTTGAAGTGTTTGATTGCAGCGTATGCCGCTAGCAGTTCTCTGTCGTACGTACTGTATCTTTGCTCTGTAGCCGAAAGTTTTCGAGAAAAGAAGCTCAGTGGTTGCCACCCTTCTGTCGTGAATTGTTGCACCACAGCTCCGATTGATTGGTTTGACGCGTCAACCATGATTGCCATTTTTGGGTTTGGCAACGGATGAGATAGCTGAGTAGCTTTTGCTAATTGATTTTTGCAACGTTCGAAAGCTTGGTTCGATTGATCGCACCACATGACCTTGCTGTTGTCGTTCTTTTTTCGCCCTTTAAGAAATTCATACAATTTAGCTTGGTGTTGAGCTGCGTTTGGCAGAAAGATGCGGTAATAATTAAGCATACCCAAAAATCTTTGAATGCCTTTAGTTGTAGTTGGACGAGCGAAATTTGCTATTGCTTCGATTCGAGATTGAGCCGGCCTAATACCAGTGGCTGAAATGTCGAATCCTAGGAAGCTAATTTGTTTCTCACCGAATGTGCATTTGCTCAAATTGATTACCAGACCAGCATCCTGCAATCGCTGAAATATGATTTTCAGGTGCTCGATGTGCTGGTCAATGTTGGACGATGCCACTAAAACATCATCGATGTAGGGAAAAGCGAATTTGACGTCACGCAAAACCGAATGAATTAAGCGCTGGAATGTTTGAGCCGCGTTTCGTAGACCGAATGTCATACGAGGGAACTCAAACAAACCGAACGGGGTGCATATGGCTGTTTTTTCGATATCAGCCTCATCAATTGGAATCTGGTGATATGCTCGGACGAGGTCTATCTTCGAGAAAACGTGGCAGCCGTCCAATTGATGGCTAAAGTCCGTTACGAACGGTATTGGGTATCGGTCGGGTTTTGTTTTTTGGTTAAGACCGCGATAGTCTCCGCAGAGCCTCCAGCTACCGTCCTTTTTCTTTGTGATGTGAAGAGGACTAGCCCAATTGCTTTTGGATAGTCGACATACGCCTTGTTTTAACCAGAGGTCTATTTCTTTTTTGGCTATGTTCATTTTTTGTGTATTGAGTCGTCGAACTTTCGCTGAACACGGCTGGCCCTCTGTTTCGATTTTATGAACCACGTTATGTTTAATCGTATTGAACGTCGGCGTTTCGTGAGTGATTTGTTTGAAGTTTTGCAGTAGATTGCGTATGTGTGGATTGCATGTATCCAATTTTATTGTTGTTAGTTGGTATGATGGCAAGAAAATTGAGGTTCCACTTTTTGACATTGACGTCAGTGGGTCAATCAATTTCTTATTTTTCACGTCGACTAACAGACCGTAATGTAGAAGAAAATCGGCTCCGATTATGCATCGGTCAACGTTAGCGATCGTAAATTTCCATTCGAATGGGCGCCTTAAACCTAAATTCAATGTAAGGCTTTTTGTGCCGAATGTTTCAATCGATGTTGAATTTGCCGCGAATAGTTTTAAGTTTGATTTTATGTATTTGTCCCTTGACGTTGGAGTTATGACCGAGATGTCAGCTCCGGTGTCGATAAGGAATTGCTGTTTTGTGGTAAGTTCGAATACAACTAGGCGGCAATTTGAGTGGCTTCTATCACTTGCCGCGAAGAGTGATGAGCCTATTGGTTTTCCGGTCTGGCCGATGTTCGATTCTGATCGAACATGCACGGCTTGGAACAGTTTTTAGCGTTGGCTCCGAATTTGAAGTGGTACCAGCAGTTTGGAAAGGTTTTGACCTGTGAATCAGATCGAGATTTGCTGCGCCATTGCCGACTCTCGTTAATTTGCGATCGATGTGCGGCTCGAGATTTTCTTTCGTTGGACCAATTATCGAAACGCTTTGTTAAAGTGTCGATGCGCGCCAATAATAAGTGGTTGGAATCACTTACTGTAGGTTGAGCAGGTTTGGAAATGTTATAAATGCCTACGGGGCTGTGAATTTCTATAATCTTATCTGCGCACGCGGCTACTTTGGTCAACTCGTTTTCTTCCATGCAGGATAAAATCTCTTGGATATTTGTGGGCAGTCGCTGCAACCACAAATTTCGTAAAACCGGCTCATTGATCTGGTTTACTGAGAGTGCTTGCATTTCGCGTAGTAACTGCGAAGGTTTTTTATCGCCGAGTTGCAGGCCCGAAAGCAAACGATTTAATTTTATTCTGGCCGAGTCACAAAGCCTTTCGATGATTGCAGTTTTTAAAGAGGTATATTTATGGGTTTCCGCAGGTTTTAATATTAATTCGCGCACGCATTTTATTGTTTCTGCATCGAGAGCAGCTACTAAATGTCCGTATTTGGTTTTATCAGCAGACACCCCGCTCAATTCGAACTGGGCCTCTAGCTGTTTAAACCAAATCTCGGGATCGTCTCTGTTAAAAGCGGAATATTTTACCGAGACTTTATATAGGTTTGTCGTATGACTTTCGTCAATTTTGCTTTTATCGTCTTCTGTTGTCATTTTGTTTGTTTATTTTTCTTTGTGCAAAAGAGAATGAAATGAAAAGTGGCAGGAGCGTAACCGTGCCTGCGACTCGCGGAGCCGATCGAAATGAATTTGGTAAACTTTGGATATAAATTTATTGTTATACATATGTATGAATGGTTATAAATAAAAAATGAATGAATGGTTTGGCTTTAATAGTTGTCGCTCATTACCCGATGGAAACAAAAACGAATGGATAGGTAGATTTTTACGTTACAGTGCAATAAAGGAACAGGAAAATCGCTTACCTTACAAGTCGTAATTTGATTTAGAACTAAAATTTCCTTGTTTGTTGCTTTAATTTGTAATCCGAAAATCTTTGTTGGTGTTGCTGCTGCTGCTGCTGCTGTTGGGTGATTGCTCCTGCTGCTGGTAAATGCTGGATGTATTTGCTGTTGCTGTGGCTGTCGATTGAACTAATTCTTTATAGGTTCTTGACTTGATGTTAAACTTGGGCGTTATGCATGAAGATTGGATTTGCTGTTTGCAGGGCCTGCGTGTTTGCGACTTGGATGTAGTGGTAAGCTTGTTTCACCGTTCAGCTGTGGGTAACCGAAAATCTTAGGACTTCCACAAGACTTGAAAGTGAGGTTAATTGCAAGAGTTGCATGTGTAACATGTGATCCGTCGCAATATTGCAATCCTCTATTCGTAACCACTGTTGCGGTTGCCGTTATTAGTTGGAATAGAGGATGTTGGTTGTGATGCCGCTTTAAATTGTGGATGATGTAGCTGTAGCTACTTCACGGTCGCCGGTGTGAATGGCGGCTGTAGTTTTTTGTTTTTTTCTTTCGTCGGGGTCACCAATTTGTGGGGCTTATGTGTTTTTGACGTGTTGTACAACGATAGAACACTGCTCCACAAATTGGTGACCCCGACGTGATCACGTCGGGGTCACCAATTTGTGGGGCTTATGTGTTTTTGACGTGTTGTACAACGATAGAACACTGCTCCACAATTTTAGCGTGCCCTAAAGCACTAGAGAAAATCCACAGAAAAAGAGGAAGAATACCGCCAAGATATCCAATTCGAGTCACCAACTTATTTTATTTCTCCAATGAATAAAAATTAAGGAACAACTTATATGGCTTAAAGATACGCTTATTTACTAGCGAAAAATGTTGAGAAAAAAATAATTTGAAGTACGTAGAACTAAAAAATGGTGTCGCGATTTTGCCTGGCCTTTTTTGATAATCCAAATCAAGTGAAGTGCGCGCTCGTTCGTTTTTGTTTCCTTTTTTTGTGAGGCGACGAGTGTCGCTTGCTAGCGGTGAGAAAGCGTAGCATTTCGTTTGTCTCAACGACCCGACCGTCAGGGGGCACGCCGGTGCTGCCACATACCTTCCTTTACCATCAGCATTTTTATTTTAAATTTCCATAAAAAATAATTTGTGGTTGTCCAGCTTCGCAATCCTGTACATCGTTTCCACTGATGACATTTTTGTATGGCTGATAAATACCGCGTGCAACTCACAATTCTTATGATAATATCTCGCAAAAATTCTGAATCCAACGGAAATATTATTGGCATTGGGTTTCTGGGACCATAATCTGTAGAAATCAGCAGTAATAAACAGCCCATATTAATAGAAAACACGATGATTGCGAAATATACTTGATAAAATATTTTATTGATTCACAGATAGCGATGTTCGTATTACAGTTTGACAGTTTTACAGAGTTTGAGTTATAGATAATTTTAATTTATGAAATAAATAAATATAAATAGAAATTTATTATTTACTTCAACATTTACTATCTTATAATTATTTAAAATCGCCAACCTCTTCTAATTACTAGGTAGTAGTTTGTACTTATTTGTCTGTTATTTCCATAACATCCGACATCATGAGACGATATTTTTTCGAAATTTGATTCCATTTTCTGTCTCCAGAAGGTATTTGCTGAAGAAATCCGTCAGCGAGATGAAATATATAAAGTGTTTTCTTTGTTAGTATTTTTTTATTTTTTTATCGAGTCCAACAATGCTAGTAAATCATATCCAAGCAGACATAAGTCACTGTCCGTATCTAAAAGAGCTGACACAGCGAGACCCTTTCGCTGAATTGTCTTAAAAATTTGGTTAGAGCCGCTTGCAAAACACACTCTAGCTTTTACATCAATTTGCACATGGTTTCTTTCTCTTTTTTTTATTAGGCTGACCTGATCTACATTCAAATGCTCGATGACCTGGTTGTCCACATTTGAAACATTTAAATACCTTAACCTGACAATCTCTGAACAGGTGAGAGTTGCTGTCACATTTGAAACAATTTTTGTTTTCTACCCTAGCCTGCACTCGAGAACTGGTAGAAGGCTATACAGTTCCCCGGCAGTATGTTGACTTTTGAGAGGATCTATTCACCTTCTCATATAATTTGATTTGTTATTTCAACTCTGCGACTGATTTAGCCTGGTAAAAGCATATTTTATTTTGCCCAGAATCGGGCAACCCTTCAGCGAAATATTCAACCAAGCTTTCATCGTCCAATGTTATGGGTTTAGCAATTTCTATTAACGCATATAAATATTCCTGGCTTGACTCGGTTGGCTTCTTTCGACGAGCCTTCAACTGCCTGTGCACTTCTGCCGCTGAGAGTCTGCTTGAAAATTCCTGTTTCAGTAACTGAAGTTTCGCTCCATTCGACGATGATCGCATTTTCCTCAAAACCTGAGATCCACTGATTAATGTCAAGAGTGAACTTTCTATGTCGCGGAGAGTGAACCCCGACTCTGCGTCGCTGAAATTACTTTGGGCCTCCACGTCATTCTCGTCCTCCAAAGACGTGGACAGCCCGTAGTGGTTAAGGAGTCTATCTTTTAGTGTCATCACTCTGTGTTGGTAATGTAAGTTCTCTCAACTTTTCTTTTAAGACCTCAACAGTCAATTCTAAAATTGTTCGAGCATCCATTAGATAAATATTACTTTTAAACAATATCAAACAATAAAACAGTTATGATAATAATATTGTTGAATATAAACTTATCAATGCAATTTGTTATCAATTAATTTCAACTATTAAAGTATTTAAAAAAAAAAAAAACAATCAATCAATTTAATGTTTATTTCCAATGCACCAAACGATGGTTTATTTACCCTAGTTCTTCTTGATATTCTGCTGCTGTTGATGGTTGTTACTTGGGTTTACGTCCTCTCTCAAGTGTGTGCCGCGTCGTGACGCTCTTTCTTTCTCCTTTGAGTTTTGTATGGTTCTCGATGGGGCAAGCAACCATGCGTATTCGCCAAACAAAAACTGGTGATACTTTTCTTTGTCTTCTTTTGCACAAAAATTAACACACTAACACCGCTTTAGGTTGAAGCCCATTGCTCTTGCTGTGTTGTTTTTTTTTCAGCCCAGACAATCAGACATAACACCGTTTGGTCGGTTAAGTTTTTTCTTTTTCTTTTTAAAACTCGTTGTATTTTTACAAATTTTGTATTTGTTCTGTTAGGGATGAAGCCGCCCTCTTTTCACAACTTTTCACAAAATGTCACGATCTTTATATTATTCTATTTTTTCACAGCTTTTCACAAGCACTCTGCGGTCTTTACATTAGTTGATAAAGCAACATTTTTTAATATATTTTATTCGGCTCATTCCTGTCGAGTCCCCAAAAGCAGTAATAAAACACTGACAATTGATCAATTTTAATGAAAAGAACGTTTGTTGGTTTTTTTTAATCTTTCTTAATACACTAAATATTTATAAAGAAATATGTTGCTCGCTTGGTGGCGATTCAAGTCAGACTGACTTAATTGATGGAATGCGCGTCGCTTTCTTTCTCTTTTCTTCGTCTGTCTGTATCTGTTCGTGTGTATTCGTTTGTTCGGCTGTCAATGCTTGTCTGTGTTTGTCGCTTGATGTTCCTATCCCACATGTGTTATAATTTTGTCATTCTGAAAAGATTTCTGTCCTTTTTTGAATTCACAATTACTAAAGGTTGAAAGGTAATTTTTATTCAATAGGAGATTTCGGTCATCACAATTTTGTATTAATTGTTCTTTTACAGCATATTTACTAAGATATTATCATCGTCTAACATTTCAATTGTAGTTTTATTGTTGTGCCTATATTTACACTGATTAGACCAAATACAATTATCATTTTCCTCCCTTGCGATGGCATAATTTTGATATTTTTTTATTCACAACGGTAATTTTAGGAGGAAAAGTATAAAAACTAAATAACAACTATCCATATGGTGAGCTGATAGCTTCGCTTTACTATCTTATAATTATTTAAAATCGCCAACCTATTCTAATTACTAGGTAGTAGTTTGTACTTACTTGTCTGTTATTTCCATAACATCCGACATCATGAGACGATATTTTTTTCTAAATTTAATTCCATTTTGTTTCTCGGGAAGGTATTTATTAACGAAAACCGTCAGCGAGATGAAATATATGAAGTGTTTTCTTTGTGTGTTTTATTTTAATATCGATTTCAACTGTGATGTTTTTACTATTATTGTTTAGTGGTAGATGACAAATCAAAAGATTGTAGACTGGCTAATTCGAGGAAGACATTGAACTGGCAACGTAGACAGTGGGTCTGTGCTGGAATTGCAACCTGCAACTGGCTTGTTTAGGGTGTTGTAGTATTAGCTCTTAAAAGAGATTCTAATACTAGTTTACTAGTTTTTGGGTTACCTGTTTATTTCACGAAGTGTTGTTGTCCAAATAAAGCAAGTCGAGATATTTGTTTTGATTATTTGAGTTTTTATTTATTTAAGTTCTATTATCTAATTAAAAGTTACATATATTGAATTTTCACAAGATTTAATAATTATTAGTTAGAATAGGCTGCACAGGATTAAGTATTTTTAGATTTGATATTCACAAGACTTTATGGTTTAGAATATGTTTAAGATTTTGATATTTGCAATACCTTTTATAATTAAGATTTTGCAACTTAGTAATTTTAGAATAGTTTAAAAGATCTGTAAATATGTTTTTACATTGTTTAACTCTATTGACTGCTGATGGTACTCTATAGGTCTCACTATATTGACTGTCGATACTCTAACTCCGTTTCAATAACGAAACTTCTTGTTGATTCTCTATATTCCATTCCTCTACATTTGCCATTTCCGTAGGCGCAATAGTTGCAATACAATTCCATGTACCTTCCTTTACCATCAGCATTTTTATTTTAAATTTCCATAAAAAATAATTTGTGGTTGTCCAGCTTCGCAATCCTGTACATCGTTTCCACTGATGACATTTTTGTATGGCTGATAAATACCGCGTGCAACTCACAATTCTTATGATAATATCTCGCAAAAATTCTGAATCCAACGGAAATATTATTGGCATTGGGTTTCTGGGCCCATAATCTGTGGAAATCAGCAGTAATAAACAGCCCATATTAATAGAAAACACGATGATTGCGAAATATACTTGATAAAATATTTTATTGATTCACAGATAGCGATGTTCGTATTACAGTTTGACAGTTTTACAGAGTTTGAGTTATAGATAATTTTAATTTATGAAATAAATAAATATAAATAGAAATTTATTATTTACTTCAACATTTACTATCTTATAATTATTTAAAATCGCCAACCTCTTCTAATTACTAGGTAGTAGTTTGTACTTACTTGTCTGTTATTTCCATAACATCCGACATCATGAGACGATATTTTTTTCTAAATTTAATTCCATTTTGTTTCTCGGGAAGGTATTTATTAACGAAAACCGTCAGCGAGATGAAATATATGAAGTGTTTTCTTTGTGTGTTTTATTTTAATATCGATTTCAACTGTGATGTTTTTACTATTATTGTTTAGTGGTAGATGACAAATCAAAAGATTGTAGACTGGCTAATTCGAGGAAGACATTGAACTGGCAACGTAGACAGTGGGTCTGTGCTGGAATTGCAACCTGCAACTGGCTTGTTTAGGGTGTTGTAGTATTAGCTCTTAAAAGAGATTCTAATACTAGTTTACTAGTTTTTGGGTTACCTGTTTATTTCACGAAGTGTTGTTGTCCAAATAAAGCAAGTCGAGATATTTGTTTTGATTATTTGAGTTTTTATTTATTTAAGTTCTATTATCTAATTAAAAGTTACATATATTGAATTTTCACAAGATTTAATAATTATTAGTTAGAATAGGCTGCACAGGATTAAGTATTTTTAGATTTGATATTCACAAGACTTTATGGTTTAGAATATGTTTAAGATTTTGATATTTGCAATACCTTTTATAATTAAGATTTTGCAACTTAGTAATTTTAGAATAGTTTAAAAGATCTGTAAATATGTTTTTACATTGTTTAACTCTATTGACTGCTGATGGTACTCTATAGGTCTCACTATATTGACTGTCGATACTCTAACTCCGTTTCAATAACGAAACTTCTTGTTGATTCTTTATATTCCATTCCTCTACATTTGCCATTTCCGTAGGCGCAATAGTTGCAATACAATTCCATGTACCTTCCTTTACCATCAGCATTTTTATTTTAAATTTCCATAAAAAATAATTTGTGGTTGTCCAGCTTCGCAATCCTGTACATCGTTTCCACTGATGACATTTTTGTATGGCTGATAAATACCGCGTGCAACTCACAATTCTTATGATAATATCTCGCAAAATTCTGAATCCAACGGAAATATTATTGGCATTGGGTTTCTGGGCCCATAATCTGTAAAAATCAGCAGTAATAAACAGCCCATATTAATAGAAAACACGATGATTGCGAAATATACTTGATAAAATATTTTATTGATTCACAGATAGCGATGTTCGTATTACAGTTTGACAGTTTTACAGAGTTTGAGTTATAGATAATTTTAATTTATGAAATAAATAAATATAAATAGAAATTTATTATTTACTTCAACATTTACTATCTTATAATTATTTAAAATCGCCAACCTCTTCTAATTACTAGGTAGTAGTTTGTACTTATTTGTCTGTTATTTCCATAACATCCGACATCATGAGACGATATTTTTTCGAAATTTGATTCCATTTTCTGTCTCCAGAAGGTATTTGCTGAAGAAATCCGTCAGCGAGATGAAATATATGAAGTGTTTTCTTTGTATGTTAGTGACAATTGATCAATTTTAATGAAAAGAACGTTTGTTGGTTTTTTTAATCTTTCTTAATACACTAAATATTTATAAAGAAATATGTTGCTCGCTTGGTGGCGATTCAAGTCAGACTGACTTAATTGATGGAATGCGCGTCGCTTTCTTTCTCTTTTCTTCGTCTGTCTGTATCTGTTCGTGTGTATTCGTTTGTTCGGCTGTCAATGCTTGTCTGTGTTTGTCGCTTAATGTTCCTATCCCACATGTATTATAATTTTGTCATTTTGAAAAGATTTCTGTCCTATTTTTAATTCACAATTACTAAAGGTTGAAAGGTAATTTTTATTCAATAGGAGATTTCGGTCATCACAATTTTGTATTAATTGTTCTTTTACAGCATATTTACTAAGATATTATCATCGTCTAACATTTCAATTGTAGTTTTATTGTTGTGCCTATATTTACACTGATTAGACCAAATACAATTATCATTTTCCTCCATTGCGATGGCAGAATTTTGAGATTTTTTTATTCACAACGGTAATTTTAGGAGGAAAAGTATAAAAACTAAATAACAACTATCCATATGGTGAGCTGATAGCTTCGCTTTACTATCTTATAATTATTTAAAATCGCCAACCTATTCTAATTACTAGGTAGTAGTTTGTACTTATTTGTCTGTTATTTCCATAACATCCGACATCATGAGACGATATTTTTTTCTAAATTTAATTCCATTTTGTTTCTCGGGAAGGTATTTATTAACGAAAACCGTCAGCGAGATGAAATATATGAAGTGTTTTCTTTGTGTGTTTTATTTTAATATCGATTTCAACTGTGATGTTTTTACTATTATTGTTTAGTGGTAGATGACAAATCAAAAGATTGTAGACTGGCTAATTCGAGGAAGACATTGAACTGGCAACGTAGACAGTGGGTCTGTGCTGGAATTGCAACCTGCAACTGGCTTGTTTAGGGTGTTGTAGTATTAGCTCTTAAAAGAGATTCTAATACTAGTTTACAATATTTTTGGGTTACCTGTTTATTTCACGAAGTGTTGTTGTCCAAATAAAGCAAGTCGAGATATTTGTTTTGATTATTTGAGTTTTTATTTAATAAAGTTCCATTATCTAATTAAAAGTTACATATATTGAATTTTCACAAGATTTAATAATTATTAGTTAGAATAGGCTGCGCAGGATTAAGTATTTTTAGATTTGATATTCACAAGACTTTATGGTTTAGAATATGTTTAAGATTTTGATATTTGCAATACCTTTTATAATTAAGATTTTGCAACTTAGTAATTTTAGAATAGTTTAAAAGATCTGTAAATATGTTTTTACATTGTTTAACTCTATTGACTGCTGATGGTACTCTATAGGTCTCACTATATTGACTGTCGATACTCTAACTCAGTTTCAATAACGAAACCTCGGTATTGGAGCTTTTAGTTATTGTAGATTCCTATATTAAAGCTTACAACATCGAATTCAACACATTCGAGCTTTTCAATACGGACCTATCTTAATGCGCGAAAGAGGAAATCAAATTCATGTACGCGATTGTGACCTACATTTGAATCGTATTGCAGTGCGGTTGCTCAATACATAAGTTGGGGTGAATGGATAGAGAAATATGACATCAGCATAAGGCGTCGTACGGCACCGCATCAGTACAACGACTCGATCGTTTGTACTGTGTACTATATGCTGCGTCGGCATAATGTACATTTGGTTTAATTGCTGTGTGTTATTGGTTTTGTTAATTGGTTGGGGTTTATTGCTCTAGTATTGGGCAATAACGGACATTGATTTAGGGCGCTGTATTAATTGTTGTAATAAAAAGTTGCAAGGTTGCAACTATGTAGGATATTGATTTGGGATTGTGAAATAGCGGATGTTGGTTTAACGGATGTGAATATAGCAAGATTGTTATAGGGCATTGATTTGGGATTGCGACACTGCAACTGTGTTGCAATTCTGTGTAACTAAGTTGTGAAGTGGTCACTTTCTTCTTTACCAATCTCACTTTGCGAGAGTACTGCACCTAAAGCAAAATTCGAAGCGTTAGTCGTTGATATGAATGGTTTTCGAAATCGGGGTATTGCAATACTGGTGGGCTGATTGGTTTTTCTTTTAGTGTTTCAAAAGCATTCTGGCAATTCGCTGTCTATAAAAATTTTTGGTTTTTTTTTTTCAATAAGAAATTTAAATCTTTGGCTATATCTGCGAAATTTGGTATAAATCGTCTATAATAATTGCAGAATGCAACGAATCGTCTGACATCGTCTGAAGTCTTTGGTGTTGGGTATTCTTTAATTGCGTTAAATTTAGCTGGGTCGGTCTTGACTCCGTCTTTAGTTATTAGATGTGCTAAATAACCACTTCTGGACGTAAGAAAGAACATTTTTCTGCATTTGATTTTAGGTTATATCGTTTTAATCTATCAAGATCTTTAATTAACTTCTGGTTGTGGTGGTTTAAACTACATCCATTAATTATAATGTCATCTACGTATAGAAAAGCTTCTGTTTCTAGTCCAGCTAGTGCTATAGTTAGCATTCTTTGAGAACTGTTCGAGGAGATTTTGAGTCCAAAGGGTAGACGTTTGAATTGGAAATGTCCGGTGGGTGTTGAGAAGGCTGTCAGCGGTCTTGAGTTTTTTTCTAATTTTATCTGGTGAAAAGAACTTGTCATGTCGAGTGTTGAGAACCATTTAGCTTTCCATAGTTTGTCTAATATGTCGTCTAAACGTGTTAGTGGAAATTTGTCGTTAATGATTTTATCGTTTAGCTTCCTATAGTCGACAAACTACTCTCCATTTGTTTTTATCATCTGTTTTCGTTTTTGGTACGAGAAGTAGTGCGGCGTTGTATGGGCTAACTGAATGTTCTATTACGTCGTCCTTGAACATTTTGTTCACTTGGTCTGTTATGACTTCCATGTTTGCATGTGGCAGTCTGTAATTTTTTATATAGATCGGTGTATTGTCATATGTGGATATTTTTTGTATGTAAAAATTGTTTGTCGTCAGATGGTCGTTTTCTAGATATCTTCTTGATATCGTTTTAGGATATTTAGCACTGTGCTTTTCGAATTTTCTTCGTTACAGTCTATATTTAAACAGTTTGTGATCTTTTTGAAACGTGTTTCGTCGTGAAGTTCGTGTTTGTTGAAGTTTAGTATGTCGTAGTCTTTTAAAGGTTTGGTCTCTAGTTTAATGTTTTTTAATATTACTTCAGAGTTGGTTGTGTTAAGAATTCTGATGTGAGTCAGGTGCAATTGAGTTGTTTAGAAAGACACCATCGATTAATTCTTTGTTCAGTATTACCTTGTCTTCGTCAATTTCTAGTCTTATTGGTTGTATTATTTGTGTTCGTGGTGGTACTGTTATTTTTGAAGTCTCTAGTAGTATTATGTTTGTTTCATTTACTACTATATAGATAGTAAATGTTTCATAGTCGATTTTACAGAAAAATCTTTTAAGAAAATATCTACCGAGTATACCGTCAGTATCAATTGGAAAATTATTTTTAACCAATTGGAAATCATGGTTACAGTATGTGTTACCTATTAGCAGATCTAGTTCTATGTAATATGCCTAAAGAAAATGTTTCCTCTTGCGTTATTCCCGTTAGTTTACATTTTTCAACTTTGTGTGAAATTTTGAAAATTGAGATGTGTCTTTTAAGAATGTCATTTGTTTGTTTTTGCTTTTTAGTATTATAAATTCAATGGTGGCAATACAACTTTTCCAGACGCGCAGCAGAAACCGGCCGATTCACCTTTGTATTTGAGTGCATGACAGTGTTGGCATTGTTTGTTCATAGCAACGATTACAATTTGTGAATGTGACGAATAGTCGATGTCCGACTCATATTCAAATGCAAGGCGAAGAAGTGATGCACGTGTCAATGCGCGATACACTTGCAAACGCTGTTGTTCACGTGTTCTGAATGTGTCGGTCACTCGATGACGATGACGGGCCAGTCTTTGTCTCAATGCATTAGCTCGACGGCGTCCGTTGCATTGCTCTTGACTTTCATTAGCACGTGTGATGGCAGCCTGGTTTCTTAAATTTTCATTGTCCGTCAATTGATCTTCTGCCGATCTATTTAACCAACGGTTCTGGACTAATTGTGAATTCCGAGTCCGTCGACCAATATTTCCTCATCGTCCACGAAGACGTGGCATTGTTTTATGTGCGTAACTTATACGTGAATATAATACACTTAATAATCACTGAAATATCAAAAGACATCGTACAAAAAAATTAAAATGTCAAAATAACGAAACACACTTAATATAATACACTCAAATTAAAATGTCGAAAAAGAAAAAAGAAATTGTTCTTTGGACAATTATTGTAAACTTAGAATATTGACTATGTTTCATAAAATTATTATTAACCGTCAACCAAAATATTTGTATGACAAACTAATTTTCGCGCAATCTTCACGGACTCAAAATGTAATTTTACCAAGGGCTTATACTCATTATATGGAAGGCGCATTTTTGAGAAGAGGTGCTAGGTTATGGAATTCGATTCCAACAAATATTAAAAATATTCCTCGATGGGACAGATTTAGAAGTGAGTGTGTGAGATTTCTGAATAGTCGGTGAACAATGTGTGCCTAATAAAAGACAGTAATTATAATTAACGGGTGTTTTTTTAAGAGGTTGCCGATTTTTTTTTGAATAAAACACATATAAAATTATGAAATGACCAAAATTTTTTTTTATTTGGTAGATAATTTTTTGGCATTTAACATTTAAACACAATTTCTGGCATATGGCTACCACGACTATTTTTCACAAATGTCATTCTGGAGGTCCAATTTTCCAGCACTTTTTCAAGCATTTGAGGGCGTATGTCAGCAATGACACGTTGAATATTGGTTTCCAAAGCGTCAATCGATTGAGGTTTATCCACATAAACCAATGACTTCACGTATCCCCACAAAAAGTAATCGAGTGGCGTCAAATCGCACGAACGCGGAGGCCAATTCACCGGACCATTTCTCGAAATAATGTTGTCGTTGAAAGTTTCTTTCAATAAGTCGATTGTTTCACGTGCTGTATGGCAAGTGGCACCATCTTGTTGAAACCACATTTCATCCATATCCATATATTCAAGATTTGACAACAAAAACTCATTTAACATGGTTCTGTATCGATTTCCATTCACGGTAACGCGTCGTCCTTCCTCATTTTTAAAGAAATATGGACCGATGATCCCACCAGCCCATAGACCGCACCAAACAGTACATTTATCAGGATGCATTGGTAATTCTTGAACGGCGTGTGGATTATCTTTGCTCCAAATGCGACAATTTTGTTTGTTGACGTATCCATTTAACAAAAAATGCGCCTCATCACTGAAGAGAATTTTACGGTAAAAAAATGGATCTTCGTTCAATTGATTTAACGACCAATCACTGAATTCACGGCGCAAACGATGGTCGTGTGGCTTTAATTCTTGCACCAATTGAATTTTGTATGGCACCAAACCCAAATCTTTACGTAAAATTTTCCATAAAGTCGATGGACAAAGTCCAATTTGCTGAGCACGACGACGAATCGATAAATTGTCGTTTTCTTCGACACTGGCCTCAACGACAGCAATATTTTCTTCTGTACGAACTCTTCTCATTCTTGTCGGTGGCTTGGCATCCAAAAGAGTGAATGTAGACCGAAATTTGGTAATTACGTTCTTTATGGTGGTCTCTGACGGACGATTATGTGCACCATAAAATTCACGAAGTGCTCTATAAACATTTTTAATTGAACACTGATTTTGAAAATAAATTTCCACGATTTGAAAACGTTGTTCTGGAGTTAACCTATTCATAATGATTTGCCAAACAATACTGAGTAGAAATGCCACTTTGAGCTGTCAAAACAACTGTCATAAAATAAAACGACATCTATCGGAAAAACAAACCTCCTAAAAAACACCCTTTATAATTACTATTATTATATATTTATATATAAATATATTTATATTATATATATTTTTGTTTTATTATAAATGACAAAATTGTTGTATTATATATATATATAAAAAAAAAAAAAAAAAACTATATATAGTTATGATATATAGTGATTAAGATTAAAATTCAACCAATGTAGCTAACGAAATGTAAACTGCTGTTTATGCAGTGTAATTATAACGTAATTACATGAAGCGACCTAGTTGTTGCATTGTATAAAAATTAAATAAATAAATGAAATGAAATGAAATGAAACGAAATAATTATGCACGTTCTGAATATAAAGCCTGCTACAAACAGAACTACATGTCCGTCGACTGGAGTGAAAAAGACTGAATTTTAAGCGTCTGTAGGGTGGTAGCCAGACGGTTGAGCTACATGTCGACAAAATCAAAAAATTTTGAATTTCTTGAGGCGTGGCTTCAATTCTGGCTACATGTCTTAACGTCTGTACGTCGGTATGCTAACTTTGGTTGCTAACATTATTGTGCAAACGGAGCCGAAGTTCTCAAATCTAAATAAAGTGAGAGTCGTTGAAGGAAAACTTTTTTTTTGTTCAGGAATTTGTCGCGCTTTTTTCTAAAAAGATGTTCAACTACATGTCTATAGACATGTATCCAGTCTGTAAGGGGCTTTATACGCTCAATATTTACGTAAATGCGATACATATAATATCAAAACACAGCGAACAAAAAAATTAAATGCATTGAATGAATGCATACACAAAAATTCATTCAAGTCGATCCAGCCGTTTAGTTCCAGTATAGATAAATAACCTAGATACCGACTGCAGCGCCATCTGCCGGGCTGATTTGTGAATCAAAACCATCCATCATACAAAAAAATTCATTCAAATCGGTCCAGCCGTTTAGGAGGAGTTCAGTGACATACACACGTACAGTAGAATTATATATTTAAAAAAGAAAGATAATAATTTGTATTGCAAACCGATATTTTAAAAATGTCTATTGCAGGCCTTGTGGATAAAACACGTGCTCCGTGTCTTGCTCGTTTCCCTGGTTGTCATTCCCTTCGTTGTATATTGTTCTTATGTGATGATTTGGTCGTTGGTTGAAATTCGACCTTCTGTTTTGTTGATTATTATTGTAATGACTTGGGTTTTGTCTGTATGTATTATTATTGAAATTATTGTTTGATTGTCTATGGCTATAGCCGTGTGGTATGTTTGGTTGTCTATAGCTGTTGATGTATCTGTTCTGTGGCGAGCTATAGTTATTTTGTGGCCTTCTATTGTTGTAGGTTCTGTTATTGCTTTGTTGGTCGATTGTTATTGAAATGCATTATGCTTTTTGAATGCTCTTTCTCTATTTCTAAAGCAAGGTTAGTTGCTTCGGTGAATGTTTTTGGTTGAGCGGCAAATATTGTAGATTTGAGCTCATCCTTTAGTCCATTTTTAAATATGTTTAGTGCGTAGGTTGTAAAGGATAACGATCGTACTAATCGAGCCCCGATGTTTTTCTCTTAGTCCTCCACTAGTCCTGGCTATTTCGCCCTCGACTTAGACCTTTGGCAGTACCTGCACCCAAGGTGGGAGTCCGATGAAGTGGATCCTAAGAATACTTTTGGAGTTTAACGCTCGCAAGCTCAAGAAAACGCCGTTGGTATCGGTTGGATGTTATGTTCAATCTTCAATTGACAACTTTATTAAAATTTTGGTGCTTATTTATAGCAGTCCGGAGACTCAAAAACATAATACATAACAGAATTTGAATATAGAAAATGTATACACATGCATACTGGTTTATATCGATTAGTGCTGGTCAGCATTTTGGCATTATTGCATACCGAACATTCTTAATTGTTTTAGGTCGTTTGCCTATATTGCTGATGTGACAGATTTACCAGCACAGGCAAGTGACCTATTTTGTTTATTTTCATTTAGCACAAAGTCGAAGTTCGTAAACATTCACTACTGCTTTAAATTTTATTGCATGCTCGGTCAGTGCCATGCACAGCAAGGGTAAGTGACCGAACGTTATTTACTTTTTTTTTATGATCAGCGCTCGCTTGCCTATAATACTTTCTGTGCATTTTGTTGTCATAGGCTAGCGACCGCCAATCGTACTCTCATTACTTTGCATGCTATCATGCTCAGGCATGGAGTGTGCTGACAAAGTAATAAGACTCTTTTTTGTTCGTTCACTCGTTGAGTGTAATGCTGTAATATTTTAATTGCGGTTCATATGCAGAAGGCAATATGAGGAATGCAATTAATTGTAGGAATAAAGAATCGATCTAACCTGAATACAATGTTAGCGCCGGTATGCTCCCTTCACAACACCATGCATAGGTTTCAATAGACATTCCTGGGAATAGGTCCTATTTAAGCATCTTTAAAAACTTATCCAAATATATATTTGTTTTATAGGTGCGACTTTGCTCTTCAAATAAATTAACTGTGTGGTACTCATAGCGTTCTTGCCTGTTGCACGTAAATAGACCACTGCACCATACGCCTTCTCAGAAGCGTCACAAAACGCGTGAAGTTGCATACCTTGTAATAAAGATGAACCAAAATTGTGATATCGTCTTTGGATTTCGATCTTATTTAAGCTGGTAAGTCCTTGGTAGACTGACTGGAATTCCGTTTTAGTTTCCATTGATACTAGTGTATCCCAATCTGAAGCTGCAACCCAAAGCTTTTGTATAATGAGTTTAGATATAATTATAGTAGGCGCAAGCCATCAAGCGGATCGTATACCTTGGATATTTTTGATACGATTCTACGCTCGGTCCATACAGTGATCACTGACAGCGTGGTTTGAAATGTAAATGTATCTGTTGTCGAATTCCAAAATATACCTAATGTTGTCGCGGTTTGATTCGCTTCCAGTAATTTACATTAAGTAGTCGTTTCGTCCTGCGGGAACGATTGTAAGAATTTCGTGGAGTTCGACCTCCACTTGCGTAAATGAAAACCCTGACTACCCAGTAACGTTACTAATTCGGTTTTTAGTTTTAAAGCAGCTTCTTCGGAGTCAGCGCCTGAGAGCAGATCGTCGACGTACACATCATTCAAGATGGTATTCGATGCGAGTGGGAAATTAACTAAATTATCCTTGGCTATTCGGTGCACTGATCGAATGGCCAGATAAGGTGAACAGTTGATTCCATACGTTATAGTCAATAGTAATAGGAATAGCACCAACTTAAAGGTACAATCTTCATCGTCTACCATTATCTGACGATACATCCGAAATGAAATTATTTAATGATGTACTTTTATCAGTGCGCTTGATCCCTTTTTTTTATGTAGCGCACTGACTCATAAATTATCAAATTTATATTTACATTTAATGAGTAACTCAAGTGGTGCACTCGCATTAATGGAATATGTGTGTGCATACAAAGTGCATCACACTTTATTGTTTTTGTGAACATTGGGCATTCTTATGTTGTTACTGCATGCATAGGTTTATCGCATTTGGTGATGTCATAAATTCTATTGTTTATGAGGTTATACGTATGGTACGTGCATCGGTACACTGTGGAAAATGTAGTGAAGCATGTATCGACTTGTTGCATGCATTGGTACACTACACCATTCGATCTTCTTCATGTGATTTAGTTTTAGGTACTCATGCATAAACTCTAATATATAATAATAATAACCACCCAAAACGTGACTGATATAGTGTATGTAAGGTAGGAATGTGCATTCTTTTACTTCCGATAATTTCAAAGAAATGTTCAGCTCCGATTAATATGTCTACCCTACGCGCTTCATTAAAAGTAGGATCCGCAAGTTCGAGTTGTTCCAATCGTGTCTGAAAGATAGTGTTTATCGTAGTCTCTGGTATTTTAGACGAAATAGACTGGATGATCTGAGACGTAATAGTGAGAGTGTAAGATGGATCAGTTCGAGACTCAATGACTATCGTTGTACTTCCCTTGGTTGCTCCTATAATTAAGGCGTTGGTTTTAGATGTCGTTGTTCCGCTCATAGACGGTGTTGCGTACCACGTCTGCCAAAGTTTTGAGTATTTTTTTAAAAAATGCTATTTTTTAAGTAGTTTGTGTGGGATTTAGGGGTTAATTGGTACCATATGAAAGGTAATAAAATTACCATCTTTAAAATTAAAATCAAAATGACAGTATAGCATACAAAGGGTTAGGGCTTTGGGTAACATCTCTCCCGAAAGTCCCCATGGAGCAATTTTTGAAAATCGGTATCTGGTGTGGCGGAAACTCTTACTTTAAAATTTATATAATAATATGAATATACAGTACTAAGTACTAATAAGAAAACTATAATTGAAATATAATTTGTATAAAAAGAGAACCAAAAAATTGTAATAATACTAAGCTTTTTTCACTTGTTTAATCAATTTCTGAGTCTAATGAATGTTCTGACTCTGATAAATGCTCATCATCATCATGCAGCTCAGAAATTTTGGGCTTGGGAATTAAGGGGCTATATAACTTTCCCGCTAACTTCATGAATTCCACGAATGGATCCACTTAGGTTACTCTACATATTTTTCAAAACATATATTTCGCCAAACAGCCAGAGTAAAAGTTTTTTCTTCGCCCAGAGGGATTAATTGTCTTCTTGGCTGCACCCCAAGACGCGTCAATATGGTTGGTGTACGCACCTGTCGCCCTGTCAACAAAATGTTCCGAATGGTTGACTGTCAGGTGCGTGTAACCTTCTTCTGCTAGGCAATTGTATGCTTTCCAACAATCAGATATGATTGTTGTTCCCGGCTGAATCCATTCCTTTATTATTGGAAGGAGGGTCTCAGTATCTCGCAATTCTACGGGCATCATAAAACATGAACCTAAATCACGTTCAATTCCACCAAAGACCCACTGGCCTTTGATGGGGCGTCCACGATGATACTTTGTTTTCCCGAATAGTGATTCATCAATCTCTACTATCTTCCGAATGGTTGACTGTCAGGTGCGTGTAACCTTCTTCTGCCAGGCAAATGTATGCTTTCCAACAATCAGATATGATTGTTGTTCCCGGCTGAATCCATTCCTTTATTATTGGAAGGAGGGTCTTAGTATCCCGCAATTCTACGGGCACCATAAAACATAAACCTGAATCACGTTCAATTCCACCAAAGATATGATTGTTGTTCCCGGCTGAATCCATTCCTTTATTATTGGAAGGAGGGTCTCAGTATCTCGCAATTCTACGGGCACCATAAAACATGAACCTGAATCACGTTCAATTCCACCATAGACACACTGGCCTTTGATGGGGCGTCCACGATGATACTTTGTTTTCCCGAATAGTGATTCATCAATCTCTACTATCTTCCGAATGGTTGACTGTCAGGTGCTTGTAACCTTCTTCTGCCAGGCAAATGTATGCTTTCCAACAATCAGATATGATTGTTGTTCCCGGCTGAATCCATTCCTTTATTATTGGAAGGAGGGTCTCAGTATCTCGCAATTCTACGGGCACCATAAAACATGAACCTGAATCACGTTCAATTCCACCAAAGACCCACTGGCCTTTGATGGGGCGTCCACGATGATACTTTGTTTTCCCGAATAGTGATTCATCAATCTCTTCTATCTTCCGTATGGTTGACTGTCAGGTGCGTGTAACCTTCTTCTGCCAGGCAATTGTATGCTTTCCAACAATCAGATATGATTGTTGTTCCCGGCTGAATCCATTCCTTTATTATTGGAAGGAGGGTCTCAGTATCTCGCAATTCTACGGGCACCATAAAACATGAACCTGAATCACGTTCAATTCCACCAAAGACACACTGGCTTTTGATGGGGCGTCCACGATGATACTTTGTTTTCCCGAATAGTGATTCATCAATCTCTTCTATCTTCCGTATGGTTGACTGTCAGGTGCGTGTAACCTTCTTCTGCCAGGCAATTGTATGCTTTCCAACAATCAGATATGATTGTTGTTCCCGGCTGAATCCATTCCTTTATTATTGGAAGGAGGGTCTCAGTATCTCGCAATTCTACGGGCACCATAAAACATGAACCTGAATCACGTTCAATTCCACCAAAGACACACTGGCTTTTGATGGGGCGTCCACGATGATACTTTGTTTTCCCGAATAGTGATTCATCAATCTCTTCTATCTTCCGTATGGTTGACTGTCAGGTGCGTGTAACCTTCTTCTGCCAGGCAATTGTATGCTTTCCAACAATCAGATATGATTGTTGTTCCCGGCTGAATCCATTCCTTTATTATTGGAAGGAGGGTCTCAGTATCTCGCAATTCTACGGGCACCATAAAACATGAACCTGAATCACGTTCAATTCCACCATAGACACACTGGCCTTTGATGGGGCGTCCACGATGATACTTTGTTTTCCCGAATAGTGATTCATCAATCTCTACTATCTTCCGAATGGTTGACTGTCAGGTGCTTGTAACCTTCTTCTGCCAGGCAAATGTATGCTTTCCAACAATCAGATATGATTGTTGTTCCCGGCTGAATCCATTCCTTTATTATTGGAAGGAGGGTCTCAGTATCTCGCAATTCTACGGGCACCATAAAACATGAACCTGAATCACGTTCAATTCCACCAAAGACACACTGGCCTTTGATGGGGCGTCCACGATGATACTTTGTTTTCCCGAATAGTGATTCATCAATCTCTACTATCTTCCGAATGGTTGACTGTCAGGTGCGTGTAACCTTCTTCTGCCAGGCAAATGTATGCTTTCCAACAATCAGATATGATTGTTGTTCCCGGCTGAATCCATTCCTTTATTATTGGAAGGAGGGTCTCAGTATCTCGCAATTCTACGGGCACCATAAAACATGAACCTGAATCACGTTCAATTCCACCAAAGACACACTGGCTTTTGATGGGGCGTCCACGATGATACTTTGTTTTCCCGAATAGTGATTCATCAATCTCTTCTATCTTCCGTATGGTTGACTGTCAGGTGCGTGTAACCTTCTTCTGCCAGGCAAATGTATGCTTTCCAACAATCAGATATGATTGTTGTTCCCGGCTGAATCCATTCCTTTATTATTGGAAGGAGGGTCTCAGTATCTCGCAATTCTACGGGCACCATAAAACATGAACCTGAATCACGTTCAATTCCACCAAAGACACACTGGCTTTTGATGGGGCGTCCACGATGATACTTTGTTTTCCCGAATAGTGATTCATCAATCTCTACTATCTTCCGAATGGTTGACTGTCAGGTGCGTGTAACCTTCTTCTGCCAGGCAAATGTATGCTTTCCAACAATCAGATATGATTGTTGTTCCCGGCTGAATCCATTCCTTTATTATTGGAAGGAGGGTCTCAGTATCTCGCAATTCTACGGGCACCATAAAACATGAACCTGAATCACGTTCAATTCCACCAAAGACACACTGGCCTTTGATGGGGCGTCCACGATGATACTTTGTTTTCCCGAATAGTGATTCATCAATCTCTACTATCTTCCGAATGGTTGACGATCAGGTGCGTGTAACCTTCTTCTGCCAGGCAATTGTATGCTTTCCAACAATCAGATATGATTGTTGTTCCCGGCTGAATCCATTCCTTTATTATTGGAAGGAGGGTCTCAGTATCTCGCAATTCTACGGGCACCATAAAACATGAACCTGAATCACGTTCAATTCCACCAAAGACACACTGGCCTTTGATGGGGCGTCCACGATGATACTTTGTTTTCCCGAATAGTGATTCATCAATCTCTACTATCTTCCGAATGGTTGACGATCAGGTGCGTGTAACCTTCTTCTGCCAGGCAATTGTATGCTTTCCAACAATCAGATATGATTGTTGTTCCCGGCTGAATCCATTCCTTTATTATTGGAAGGAGGGTCTCAGTATCTCGCAATTCTACGGGCACCATAAAACATGAACCTGAATCACGTTCAATTCCACCAAAGACACACTGGCCTTTGATGGGGCGTCCACGATGATACTTTGTTTTCCCGAATAGTGATTCATCAATCTCTACTATCTTCCGAATGGTTGACGATCAGGTGCGTGTAACCTTCTTCTGCCAGGCAATTGTATGCTTTCCAACAATCAGATATGATTGTTGATCCCGGCTGAATCCATTCCTTTATTATTGGAAGGAGGGTCTCAGTATCTCGCAATTCTACGGGCACCATAAAACATGAACCTGAATCACGTTCAATTCCACCAAAGACACACTGGCCTTTGATGGGGCGTCCACGATGATACTTTGTTTTCCCGAATAGTGATTCATCAATCTCTACTATCTTCCGAATGGTTGACGATCAGGTGCGTGTAACCTTCTTCTGCCAGGCAATTGTATGCTTTCCAACAATCAGATATGATTGTTGTTCCCGGCTAAATCCATTCCTTTATTATTGGAAGGAGGGTCTCAGTATCTCGCAATTCTACGGGCACCATAAAACATGAACCTGAATCACGTTCAATTCCACCAAAGACCCACTGGCCTTTGATGGGGCGTCCACGATGATACTTTGTTTTCCCGAATAGTGATTCATCAATCTCTACTATCTTCCGAATGGTTGACTGTCAGGTGCGTGTAACCTTCTTCTGCCAGGCAATTGTATTCCTTTCAACAATCAGATATGATTGTTGTTCCCGGCTAAATCCATTCCTTTATTATTGGAAGGAGGGTCTCAGTATCTCGCAATTCTACGGGCACCATAAAACATGAACCTGAATCACGTTCAATTCCACCAAAGACCCACTGGCCTTTGATGGGGCGTCCACGATGATACTTTGTTTTCCCGAATAGTGATTCATCAATCTCTACTATCTTCCGAATGGTTGACTGTCAGGTGCGTGTAACCTTCTTCTGCCAGGCAAATGTATGCTTTCCAACAATCAGATATGATTGTTGTTCCCGGCTGAATCCATTCCTTTATTATTGGAAGGAGGGTCTCAGTATCTCGCAATTCTACGGGCACCATAAAACATGAACCTGAATCACGTTCAATTCCACCAAAGACACACTGGCTTTTGATGGGGCGTCCACGATGATACTTTGTTTTCCCGAATAGTGATTCATCAATCTCTTCTATCTTCCGTATGGTTGACTGTCAGGTGCGTGTAACCTTCTTCTGCCAGGCAAATGTATGCTTTCCAACAATCAGATATGATTGTTGTTCCCGGCTGAATCCATTCCTTTATTATTGGAAGGAGGGTCTCAGTATCTCGCAATTCTACGGGCACCATAAAACATGAACCTGAATCACGTTCAATTCCACCAAAGACACACTGGCTTTTGATGGGGCGTCCACGATGATACTTTGTTTTCCCGAATAGTGATTCATCAATCTCTTCTATCTTCCGTATGGTTGACTGTCAGGTGCGTGTAACCTTCTTCTGCTAGGCAATTGTATGCTTTCCAACAATCAGATATGATTGTTGTTCCCGGCAGAATCCATTCCTTTATTATTGGAAGGAGGGTCTCAGTATCTCGCAATTCTACGGGCACCATAAAACATGAACCTGAATCACGTTCAATTCCACCAAAGACCCACTGGCCTTTGATGGGGCGTCCACGATGATACTTTGTTTTCCCGAATAGTGATTCATCAATCTCTTCTATCTTCCGTATGGTTGACTGTCAGGTGCGTGTAACCTTCTTCTGCCAGGCAATTGTATGCTTTCCAACAATCAGATATGATTGTTGTTCCCGGCTGAATCCATTCCTTTATTATTGGAAGGAGGGTCTCAGTATCTCGCAATTCTACGGGCACCATAAAACATGAACCTGAATCACGTTCAATTCCACCAAAGACACACTGGCTTTTGATGGGGCGTCCACGATGATACTTTGTTTTCCCGAATAGTGATTCATCAATCTCTTCTATCTTCCGTATGGTTGACTGTCAGGTGCGTGTAACCTTCTTCTGCCAGGCAATTGTATGCTTTCCAACAATCAGATATGATTGTTGTTCCCGGCTGAATCCATTCCTTTATTATTGGAAGGAGGGTCTCAGTATCTCGCAATTCTACGGGCACCATAAAACATGAACCTGAATCACGTTCAATTCCACCAAAGACACACTGGCTTTTGATGGGGCGTCCACGATGATACTTTGTTTTCCCGAATAGTGATTCATCAATCTCTTCTATCTTCCGTATGGTTGACTGTCAGGTGCGTGTAACCTTCTTCTGCCAGGCAATTGTATGCTTTCCAACAATCAGATATGATTGTTGTTCCCGGCTGAATCCATTCCTTTATTATTGGAAGGAGGGTCTCAGTATCTCGCAATTCTACGGGCACCATAAAACATGAACCTGAATCACGTTCAATTCCACCAAAGACACACTGGCCTTTGATGGGGCGTCCACGATGATACTTTGTTTTCCCGAATAGTGATTCATCAATCTCTACTATCTTCCGAATGGTTGACGATCAGGTGCGTGTAACCTTCTTCTGCCAGGCAATTGTATGCTTTCCAACAATCAGATATGATTGTTGTTCCCGGCAGAATCCATTCCTTTATTATTGGAAGGAGGGTCTCAGTATCTCGCAATTCTACGGGCACCATAAAACATGAACCTGAATCACGTTCAATTCCACCAAAGACCCACTGGCCTTTGATGGGGCGTCCACGATGATACTTTGTTTTCCCGAATAGTGATTCATAAATCTCTACTATCTTCCGTATGGTTGACTGTCAGGTGCGTGTAACCTTCATCTGCCAGGCAATTGTATGCTTTCCAACAATCAGATATGATTGTTGCTCCCGGCTGAATCCATTCCTTAAAACACCTGTTGTGTTTTCTTGGAGAATAAAAACACCGACCAGTTTTCTGTTTTTTCAAGACTGACTATCGTCTTGAATCCAAAACACTCCTGCACCTTCAACAAATTAAAATTGATTTTGCACGTTTCGCAAGTCAGCAAAACGGCATTCATGGGAAAACTTCAATAATAAATTTTAAATAAATTGCAATATTTGCAGATTTGCAAATATAAGTTTAATGCAACTTTCCCATGACTGAACGGATATGCTTAGGTTTGCTATGCAAAACGTGCCAAACCAAAAATGCACAACACACCAAAAAACATACTTTTGAGCTGCAGACCCACCAAAACGCACCATTTCTTTTTTTATGTTCATAGGACCGCGTCCATTTGGTCAATTCAAAAATGAGGGAATTACCTCAAGGGTCTGAAGATAAACTATAAGACCCTAGCGTCATTTTCTTTGTTCAAATCACTTAGCTCGATGATATTTACACAGTCCGCGGGATTCATTTTTAAATAAAATATCGAATATCGAACTATAATTCTCACTTATTAATTTAAGCAATTAATTACACTATTACGTTATTATTGTGCACGACAAAATATACTGTTGTAATGATGGTTGTGTTATTTTTTCGATTCTGGTGTTTTATTCGGATGTGTTTCTATATACCTTATTTTTGAAAACTAGCTTCCAACTACCCGGTACACATCAAGATTACCTTGGATCGATGGTGCGACCAACACGTAATCTCGTATTTGCTAAGCGGGAGCAAAAGCCGACAGAGTTGAAGTGACTGTAGGCGGGGTGCACGCCTAGCGGAGCGCTGACTTTGCTCGTCGGGATGTTTCACATTACATAAAAAAAATTTTTTTGCATGCAATTTTATTTAGAATCAATTGAAATCCTGGATATGAGAAAGAAAATCTACAAAAAAGGAGTGCAGGAGTAAGGTTAGGAAATCAAGAGAGTAGAGAAAAGAGAGAGGAAACAAAAACTGCCCCGTAGAGAGAAGAATCACCACAGCTGCTGCCCATGATCAACGCAGCGCAGCCTTCTTTCGAGGGTCATGCTAGAGGGCACAATCTGCGATCTACGAGAAAATTAAATTACAAAAGAAATAACATTACTGGTAATCCCCAAACAAATTTTTCTTTAACCTTGAGAAAGCAATTATAATTTTTTTTTTAAATAACAATGCAAATATGGTATAAAAAGGTAATTCTTATTAATATTCTAAATCCGAATGACGATTGAACAAGGTAATAATTCTGTAAGCAGCATATCGGCCATTTTCCCATTTGACAAAAATGTGAATTTTTATTAAAGTTAATTTAAAGATGAATTCCTGATGGATTTTTTTGAGTGAGCACTTTCGTGCCTCCCGTGTGCGCACATACGAATGGTTTGCTTTCAAGCGATCCGGATGTCGACTGCCCAAATTGATAAAATCCAACCCTTCCTTCCATCTTTCCACTCGCGTTTCCGTATATCGGGCACACTTGTCGATTCGCCCCAAGTAGAGCACTGCATTATCTTTTTTTTTCTTTCCTCTCCCAATTTTTTTTCTCTCACTCTCTCGCCTTGGCATCCTCTATATGTAAGTTTCGACTCATGGTCATGATTTATGAAGTAGGATTATTAAAGAGATAAGGCAGTGGAGGATTGAGAGCACAAGAGAGTTCCCACGAACCAAAGACTCTTTGGAATTTTCTAGGCAGTAGGGCTCAAAAAAACCGTCCAACAGTGGGATTCGCTAATGCATTTAGCAATCATCGTGTAGTTGCAGTTAATGTGGTATGCGCTACAAGTTGGTAGTGACAGCCAAACCAAAAGAGCAACACGATTTGTGTGTATTAATCGGTGTTGCCTTCTCTTGCCTGCCAGCAGACACGTTTTAAGTATTTGTATTTTCTTTTTGTTTTAGGCCGCCAGGCACAGGGTGTAGCGTAAGGAAAAAGGTGGCCTCCACACTAAATCATTAAACTATAAAGCTAACACTTCTTAGTTGTAACGCACGAAAAAGTATACTAAATACTCTATTATTACAAATTACATTCAAAATCCAAAAACCGTTATTTACACAAATAACAAAGCTATACAAACCTAATACTCAATACTCTATTATACAAGTTAAATTATTAAATTATTAATTCACTTTTAAAAAATACTTTTCAGAGCAGAGCTCTGATCTTTATTCTAAGAGATCAAACTCATAACTCTAACAATATTATGACATAAACTTATATTTATACTGATTTTGCCATTGTGAAATAGGGATGAGACTGCGTCTGCAGAAATATCTAACTGCGCACATGCAGCGGAATATTACTCAGCGCCCTTAATTTACCAATGGGTTTTTCTAAATTGCATTAAAACAAATCTGCGACACACAAACACATGTGTACCTCAGATTGCCATAAGCGTGCAAATTGAAAAAAGCTATGAATATTCTATTATAGGTTTTTAATTTCAAATAAAGCAAACGAAACCTTTTCCGAAACAAATAACTCTTTTCAAACCAAACAAAGCTTTTTCAAAATTAAAAAAAAAACTAAAATCTTTTTTCAATGGAGGGGTTGCCTGCTAACTGGTTGTGGCAATTTCAATAGAATATTTGTGTTGTAATTGTTGCAGTCGTTTTAAATTAGTGTTTGTAACGCCTCTGGTTCTGCAATGGTAGTCTTTTTCAGAATCAGTCAGCTTTTCTGATATATTCGGCTGCGAGGGCCAGCTGTTCCTCACTGGACATTGGATTTTACAAAGTATGACGAGATTTGTCGACATAACTGTTATCTCCGTTATGAGATGGCAAGATAGCAGCGGCGTTTTTCTGCTTTACAACGGTGTTACGTTGTACATTAAATACGACTTCAATGGCAGCGGTCGCTGCGGCAGAGGTTGTGGCGTAGTTTGCGCCGGCAATGTTCGCTTCTGCACAGTTGTCGGCGGCGTTGACTGTATTTGCGGCAGAAGCAGCGGCACTATTTGCGGCAGTGGCTGGATGTTGGCTGGCTGCAGAATCTACATTTTGATCGAAAAACTTCGGACTTCTTCTTGGCGGTGTGTTCGGCATTATTTCGTGAAACCAAAATGGCGAACTGGTGAGGTTTTTCACGAAATAATTTATGCAACACGAAATAAAGTTGTAGAAGATCGCCGGCAGATCTTGGGCGTCGAAAATTAACACACCAGTTGCATGTGCATGTGTATGATTGCGGTTGCGCGTGCGTGCGTTTATTTCTATAATAATTTTATTTATTAATATAATATATTGATATAATAATAATTGCTAAAAGCTATTTGACCTTACCGTGGTTTGCTGCCCAATCCGTCGTCTGCTGCGATTTCTCCCAAATGCCGAACACGAAACGTGAAACGTCAAAGGCAAAATGGCAGGCGAACATAGAGTGTCAAAAAGATAACACACTCTACACTGTAGAGTCTACAGCATTTTTAATGACGTCGAGTTGAGCAGCAACCCCGTTTACATAAGGACTTTTTTAAATAACATTTGCCGTTCTGCAACAAAAACTAAACAAATTACTATTTTTGTTATTATTATTGTTTTTTTTTTGTAATGAATAATTATTCTTCTTCTTCTATGTCAATTATTCTGAATACTTCTATAAGATGTGGGAATCGGTCTACTTCTTCGTTTATCTGCCTGATGCGATATTGTCGAATGATTTCTTCCAAATCGAACTCATCTGTGTCTCTGTCGCTGTTGTTGTATATTTGTTTGCTATTGATGTTTTTCTGGATATGGTCTGCTTCTTTTATATATTTGGGTTTTCCATTAGTGAGTTGAAAACTGCTGCTAAGTTCGGCTTGGTCGGTGAATTTAACGGATTCGTTTAAAGAGAGAGAGAAAAAATTCAATAATTGAAATTTCGGAAGCTAGCAAGATCGGAGTAGACTGGCAGGTTCGTTGTAGACTGGCAGGATCGCCATGTAAAGATAAGATGGTCCCAACGAACACCGATGTTCTGTAATAATAGTAATGTATTACTGTAATGTATGTTTTACTGTACTTATGTTTTAGTGTAGGACAACTAGCAGGATGCTATTAGTCTTCACACTTTGGACAATGTCCATGAGAAGAGTGTAGTGAAATGAGAAGATGTGTGTCTTTCTAGTTTGAAATTAACTCTGATTTTATTTTATTAAAAATCTACTCTTTTATACTATTTCTTAACCTAGATTTTACTATATACAATCTTGGTAAATAACTAAATATGTATCTAAAATCGTGCATCGTCATTGATGCACTTGAAATATTGCTAGTGTAAACAAAGGGCACAATGCAAGTGCCCTACTTTACAAATGTAATTCACTATTGTCGCCTATGCATTCATTGTGTCGTCATTGCCGAACACGTGCAGTTTGTTTACTTAGGCGACTAGTGTAATTTATTGTGTGTGACTTATAGAGTAATAAATTGTATTGTTTATGGGTTTTGGTTGTGTGTACGTAGTGTTACATCACAGTTCCTTTATTGAACCTCCACTAGTCTTGGCTATTGCGCCTTTGACTTAAGCCTTTAGGCAGTTTTCTGCACCCAAGGTGGGATTCCAATATTACTTTAACAGCTGAAAGAGAATGTTCCAGTGCTTAAGGCTCGCAAGCCCAATAAAACCAAAGAAACGTTCAGTTCAACTGCCGAGATCGTAGTCATCTATATTCTGCTTATTTATAGTCCGAAGACTCTAATACGTGTGAATAATACAATGCGAATATCTATTAATACAAAAAAAAAACTACAACTACCAATGTACAAATTAATTTTTGCTGGTCATATGCTCTTGTAAGCAAATTAAAACAACAATTTTTATCTTTTGGTTGGTGACATGTGTGGTGTGGTGTACACTGGATGGCGTTTGTGGGTGACCCCGAAGCTGGAGCACCACACATGTGTAAATCCCTCTTGTGACTTGCAGCAAACCTGCTCGCATCTGACTCCAAAGACACGTTCCGACAATAAATATTTGTTGATGCAAAGAAACAATCACCTGGGCCAAACTCCAAAAATAATGGTTTACAAAAGATGCAAACGCTTGCAGTGATTTTTCCAAATATATATTACGTTGGATGCCAACGCTTTCAGCGACTTTTCAGAACCAGAACATTCTAACCACAAAGTGATGATGGTTATATATTTGCTTTGTCAATAAAAAAAAGGATAAATCAATTTTTATTAAACAATTTTATTAATTAAAAAAACAATTATTTATATACACGTTTTTACTTTCACAAAATAAAACTTTTTATGTTTTTTGTTTTTGCTCGCAAAGAGAAGGTAGTAGCCACTAGTAAAAGTTAGAAAGAAGGAATAAATCGTAAAAAGAAAACGACTTGACAAGTAAGTACCCAATGAGTAGTTTTTTATTCGCCGCATTGACATTTTCTTACAACGAATGAAATTGGAATTCGGAGGTGCGTTCGATGACTCGTTTTTCTGTATTTGCCGGATTGACATTTCCTTACGAAAAAGAAATTAGAATCCGGTGGTACGCTACAATCTCTTTATGGGAGCTTTAACGTTTTCTTTATTTAAGAATAATTAAGCACTTTTATACTAATATTAATTTTATTTTATTTAATGAATTAAAATTAAACACTAATACTAGATTATTTATATTATATTATTATTGAAGTAAAATTAAATAAAAAATTAATAAAAATTAGCACCCTATGGTAGAAGAAATAAGAACTTCATTTAATTAATATTTTAATTGAGTAGCTCACTATGTGAGATCTAACCTTATTTGATTAATCTTTTAATTGAGTTGCTCACTATATGAACTGCACTAACTTAATAACTCGAGCGAACTGACCAACGATATCTTCAATATTCATCCATATCTCATCAACGATGATGTGATGCCTGTTTGCTGTTTCAGCAAAAGTCGAAGGAAATAACAAGAAGGAAAGATCAAGCATGCGGGCCGGCACAGCGATCGTTGAAACGTAGATAAAAAAAAGCAACTTAGCATTAAATGCTCTAGCTAGGGTTTGGTGCGCGACTTGAGTATTTGGTTGCAAACCAAATCAAAAAAAAAGAACAATTTTTTAATTTTTTGATGATAGACTTTTATTTATAAACTCGAATTGACTTAAACTAATCACGGCTCCAACACTTCTGCCGCTGCCATGTACAGGTACCTCCGTTCATCACCTCTTAGTTGGACGCTTTCGCAATCAATTTATTTGCAATCCAACAATTGCAAGTTCTTATGAATTTGGGTTATTTCGCAGACATTAGGTCAGCGTTTTGTTCTACCTTGCGCAAACTGCATCCGGTGATTTCGTTAACAAATTTGTCGATGTCGTCTTGAGGTCGATGAACAGATGTACGAGTATATGTTACTCGCGTTTAAGGCGCACAAGTATTTTCGCGCAGCGAATGTTGAAACGAATATAAACAAAAATGCAACATAGTATCAAAAATGCAAATTTGTATAAACTGCTAACTGGGGTTTGATGTACGTGTTAGGCACATGCGTCTTAAGACGAATGTCGTCGTTGGGAGATAAGATTTTTTGCAACGCAGCGAAAAATGAATGTTCGCTGCTTATTGAATGTGACGTACCTTAACTTACACAAGTCTGTATCGCTTCTGACCAATACTCCACATTGCATTGTGTCTTGTCAGCATTTTTACATTAGTACTTTGGGAAATAGTCCGCTTTCGGTCGTTTGCCTATTTTGCTGATGTGCCATACTCATTACCATAAGCAAACAACCCAAATTATATAAGTTAGGTTTTTAAAGATTCATTTAATAAAACAAGATTTTTTGTGCTTTTTTTGTTATGGTTTACTTTTAACATATTATAATACTAAAGCTAATTTTTTCAAATTATAATTAGCAGGAGAAATAACCCTGACCGCACGAAACAATAACGAAGACTGGCTTACTGCTATGCAGTTAAGTTTAGCAGTTAACAAGTTGGTCAATCCAATTTGATTTTTCAAAAAAAGACAAAGTTTATTAATTCAACAGTATGATCTGTCTTCTTAGTCAGTCGTCAATCAACTGACTTTACAAAATACGATCTTCTTAATGCTACCAAAAATGCATATATGCTAACTTATTGTATATGATTTACCGTACCCGCATGTATCTTTATTTAGGTGCTGTGCTGCGAAGAATATATGTATTCTAAAATAAATGCAATGCGAATTAAGTTACCTTGATATTCGTATTGTGTTTTATGTGGAAGGTTGATACTCGTATTGCGTTTTATGTGGACGGGTGTTGTTCGGACAGAATTCTTAATAATTGTTTGCGACACTTGGAGTAAACAATTATCAAGGTTGTCTACCGTTTGGAAATTATGGAACTAAATTGTTATCTATAAAGGGAGGAAGGGATTTGCTATAACTTTTAGCTTCACCTGTGGCAAGAACACATATAAGTTAGTCGAACGACTGCATCAAGTGCAATGTCAGTATTGTTGTTTAGGTAGAGACGGCTTTGCATCAGGTGCAACAAAGTTCCGAGAATTTTTGGGTGGAATAGTTTTACGAGTCCAGCAAATAATTCTAAGAATTATTGCGCAACGAGTGATGAAATTAATTTCATTAAAATGATTTTAAGAGTCCTAGATTGCAGCAAATCATTCTACGAATTATTGCGCAATGAAACCAACATAATGGTTTGCCAGTTCTACTAGGGGATTTAGATCGAGATTTTATTCGTGAACGTTGAATTTCATTGACCTGTTTGCGTAAAGCAGCAAGTTCTTCCTTAATATTAGATGAAAATGTCTCAAATGCATTAGACGTACCTGGGCGGTTGGAGCTTACTGAAAATACACTTGAACTCAAAACTTGCGCTTGTGGAGGTAAACGTTGTAACCAAAGATTTTTAATCATTTTCACCTGCCATAGCAAGCATTTCGCACAGTAACTGACTTGGCTTTATGTCACCTAGGTCAAGATCACGAATTAATTTTTGAATTTTTTGATTGTCAGAATCAGATAATCGACCAATGATTGCATTTTTTAGCGTGATATAAGGATCTACTGCTGGTGGTTTAAGGATCAAGTCTTCAACTTTAGAAAGGATAGCTTGATCCATGGCCTGTATGACATGGTAATATTTTGTAAGCTCTATTGTAATGTTGGCCGTAAGAAACTGAGCCTCAACGACGCTGAACCATAAAGCGGGCTTCTCATTCCAAAATTGAGGTGTGTTAACCGAAACTTTATCGACTTGCCTAACGCCAATGCTTGCACCCGTTTGACCATCCTCGTTAATCATAGTTACTACTTTTTATTCGAATATGCACGGCTGACTCTTAAGCTGTGTTTGCGTGCTGCAACAATACTAATTGAAATCGAACTTACTCTTAGATCGTTTTTGATCGAGTAACATAAAGCACGTTGCTCCCACGCCGTGTCCAATATGTTGTAACCAATTCTTTGTAATCTGCCCGGAATGTTGAATTTTGTTACAGTTGAAAATTTTACAGTTGAAGATTTTACAGTTGCCGATTTTATATCTGCCGTGTCACACTCAAAATAACGAGTAGCAAATAGACACGCCACAGTTTCATTGGTTTGAAATTGTTTTATAAATTTTAAAGATAGCATTTCTTCGATTCTACTGTTATTTGCCATTGGTTGCAATAATGCAGGTAATGGTTTCTTTTCTGTTATTTCTTTTGATATAAATATCTTATTATCTATTTCGATACTGGTATTGTAATGTTTTACTAAATAAGTGCCATTTAATTTTAAGCTTTGATTATTAAGTTTAATAAGCCCATTAACATCATTAAGAAGTCACTTGAAATTTCTTCAATTGATTTAATGTGTTGATTGTTTATTTTAGTACAATTATCGATTTCACTGTTTAGTAGTTGTGCTATGCACGTACCATTCGTGATATCGTTTACTACATTTCTTGGGCAAATTATTAGGTCGTTACATGTCTAACAGTTACTATCTTTTCCATATATTTTGTTCTTGCATATTAGTACTGATTCGTAATTTTCTTTATTGCCCATACTTCTAATGCTCTACAATCTTCTCTTTCTGTCGTAGTTAATAATATATAAGTTAAAAGTCGACACGTATTTATTATTTCTAATGAACTTATTCTTTATTAACTTAACTCACTACCTTAAATCTATTAATAAGGTCAGGTTAGGTTAGGTTGCGGTGGCAGCTAATGCTCACTTAGACCATTCGTGGTCCTTTGTGTTACCACAGGATCTTACACCTTTCCCCTTTTCAGAAGATCCATTCAGAGCTCTTAATGAATCGGAGTATATCTCACACTTTGCCGTTTTCGAGATCTGATAGGTTATTCATTATCCGCTTACCCAAGTGGGTGTGCCTTCTGTGCATTAGTGCCGGACATGAGCAAAGAAGATGCTCCATGGTCTCTTCCTCCTCCTCGTCCAAGCAACCTCTGCAGAAGTCATTATATTCGACACCTATCCTTCTCGCATGTTTCCCTAGAAGGCAGTGTCCTGTCATTATCCCTACAACCGTTCTTAGTTCACGTCTTTGTAGGGAAATAAGCGCAGTTGAGCGCTTCAAGTCCAGCTTCGGCCAGACCTGTCTTGAAATATTGCAAGTGTCGGTGTTTTCCCACCATACATTTATTATTGTTTCTGCCTCTTTCCGAAGCTCAAGTTTCAGTGTCGCGATAGGACTCCCCACCTCCGCCCTTTCCGGTAGCAGCTGGAGAGTCGTACCACGTCTAGCTAACTCGTCCGCCCTGCAGTTCCCAATCTATTAATAACCTATGTCTAAATTATGATTATTTATTCTCCTGCTATGAGGAGTTGCTTGCGAGCCCGCGCGTTGATAACTGCCTGGTGATCGTCGACCTATGTTTTCTGCTGCCGGTGTCGCTGCTGCAGCCGCTGTTGTTTTACGCTGTCGTCTGCAGTTCTCGTGGGAACGGCTGCAACGACTGTTTCTCTGGCCGTCAGCTCTTGTGAATTAACAAGTGCTACCTGTCAATGAACAGCGGATGAAGGTTTCGGGTGACCGCTGGCCGTACGTGTTAATAACTGTGTTGCAAATTTAAGTTTTAGGGTGACCGCTCGCTGCTCGTGTTAACTTATATCAAAGATTCTGCGCTAGAGGCTATTCTAATTTCTAAGAACTCTAATGCGTTATCTAAATTAATAAAAGGAATATATCCATCCGCTAGGAAATTTTTTGTGATTTCCATTTCCTTATCGGATAAAATGTATGAATTTGCGATATTTGAGTTTGCCCAGTGTATGGCATAGGCTAAATTAATAAGCTCTTTTTTAATTATTTCTAATTCATATTTTATTTGCAATATTAAATCGTTTCCGATCTCTTTATCTTCTTGAATAAGTTTAGTTATTTTGTTCGCATTATCAATAATTTGGTTAATCCTTTCGTTAGTTAGTTTATTTATAACTAGCTGATTACCCGGCGTTGCCCAGGTATTTATTCATCCCAATCTTCTATTAGGCAGGGGTAGAAAAAAGATATCTATATCTATATAATTCCAGTTTTTATTAACAAAATTTATTTAAAAAAATATATTTTAAATTATAGTTATATTATTCAAGTTATAAAATAAAATTAAATAAAGATACATAAAATTAATTTAAAACAAAATTTAGTTGTATACAATGTTTTTAGTTTCACCTTCAGGACAAGAATAAATAAATTCTTATGTCAACCCAACCAGAGCAAGCAAAATAAAGTTGTCCGTTGGAAAAACATGACGATCTCAAATCTATACTCCGGATTACTTAATAAACTGTCTGACTAATTGATCGTCATCGAAAACGCAAGTTTTACTGGAAATTGCAATCTCTTCAATTTAAAAGTAAGATCCGTCGAAATAAGTGCTATCCGTGGGATAAAAACTGTTTCACACTGTCCCTTTTCTGTCAAGATAGTAGCTTCAATTATATTGCCCGGCATCTCTTTTACGCACAGTCTTGTGCCGTTGCAAAGTTTTGGCAAGTCTAGAATACGTAGTAAAATAATTGGAGATCAAACTGTAAGACGATGTGGTGGGAATTCAGACGAATTAAGTGAGTTTAGGAACTCAGTTAGATAATTAACTTCCTCATCAGTATCTACAATGGTATCGATACACTTATATTCAGTGACTACGCCTATTAACATGGCAAGTATTTGATTGTTTATTTCGTGGCTGTCTCTATTTTTAGTAGCAAGAATGGCCCCTTCTAGCAACCGGTTCAAAATGTTATAGTTTTGAGAAACAGCCGGATAAATAAAATTTATTAGTTCAGCGGCAGATTTCAAAAATCGATATCAATTTAACATATCCATAAAACACGGCTACTAATCTACCTTTTCCTTTTAGGGCGACAATGTCCTCACCCCAAAATTCGTCGCCAAATGGTCGCCAGGTACCATTCTATACACCATTATTCATCTCAGCGACCCCGAAAACTATGGGATCGACACTAATATCGGTCATCCTCCCCACTCCGGGGAGAGAACTCACCCATAGGAATGTCCTACCAACACTATTAATCTCAGTGGTCGCGAGAACTATTGAATGGACACTAATATTGGTCATCCCCCTCAGGTATCGACCCCATACCCCTAGAGCTGTCTTACCATCACCGTTCAACTCAGCGACACCGAAAACCATAAAATCAACACTAATATCGGTCCCCCCCCCAGCTATCACCGCATCACCCTAGAGCTGTCTTACCATCACCATTCAACTCAGCGATCACGAAAACCATAGAATCGACACTAATATCGGTAACCTCCCCCTCAGTGATCACCGCTACCCCTAGAGCTGCCTTACCATCACCATTCAACTCAGCGATCACGAAAACCATAGAATCGACACTAATATCGGTAACCTCCCCCTCAGTGATCACCGCTCCCCCTAGAGCTGCCTTACCATCGCCATTCAACTCAGCGACCCCGAAAACCATATAATCGACACTAATATCGGTCACCACTACCCATCCCTCTCCGTTATCAACCCCATCCCTCTAGAGCTGTCCTACCACCACCATTCAACGCAGCGACCCCGAAAACCATAGAATCGACACTAATATCGGTCACCACGACCCATCCCTCTCCGTTATCGACCCCATCCCCCTAGAGCTGTCTTACCATCACCATTCAACTCAGCGACCCCGAAAACCATAGAATCGACACTAATATCGGTCACCACTACCCATCCCCCTCCGTTATCGACCCCATCCCCCTAGAGCTGTCTTACCATCACCATTCAACGCAGCGACCCCGAAAACCATAGAATCGACACTTATATCGGTCACCACGACCCATCCCCCTCCGTTATCGACCCCATCCCCCTAGAGCTGTCTTACCATCACCATTCAACTCAGCGACCCCGAAAACCATTGAATCGACACTAATATCGGTCACCACGACCCATCCCTCTCCGTTATCGACCCCATCCCCCTAGAGCTGTCTTACCATCACCATTCAACGCAGCGACCCCGAAAACCATTGAATCGACACTAATATCGGTCACCACGACCCATCCCTCTCCGTTATCGACCCCATCCCCCTAGAGCTGTCTTACCATCACCATTCAACTCAGCGACCCCGAAAACCATAGAATCGACACTAATATCGGTCACCACTACCCATCCCCCTCCGTTATCGACCCCATCCCCCTAGAGCTGTCTTACCATCACCATTCAACTCAGCGACCCCGAAAACCATAGAATCGACACTAATATCGGTCACCACTACCCACCTCCCTCCGTTATCGACCCCATCCCCCTAGAGCTGTCTAACCATCATCATTCAACTCAGCAACCCCGAAAAACATAGAATGGACACTAATATCGAACAGCCACCCCCTGATGGAATATAACTCATCCATAGGAGTGTACTACCAGCACTATTCGTCTCGGCGATATCGAAAACGGTGGGTCCGACACTAAAATCACCTTCCATGCCTCCCCCAGCCAAAAAACCTGCTACCCCCACCCACTATGTTTGATTCCACATAGTAACTAATATGTATACCAAGTTTGGTTGAAATTGGTCAAGGCGTTCCAGAGCTAGTTAGGCACAAATATATATATATACAATAATGTACGCTACTCGATAATATTTACACCAATAAACCGGATTACATTTTATTATCTTTTGTACTGGTTTAATGAAACGATAATATCGATTTATTATAATTTAATTTAGTTTTAAATACACAAACTTTACTATTAATAGCAACAATTTTATGATTTTGACTGTTCGCTTCAATGGTTGACGTACAAGAGAATTTTTTCATTTTTTTTAACATAGCAAAAAATATATGTTCAGTTTATTTGAACTGTGTAACTTAGCTGTAATTTAATTTGGTTTCTTCAGTAACCTAACTTAAACATAGAAAGTTTCAAGTTATTAATCTAATCACTAATCATATAATATTATATAATTGTAATACTTATCGTTAATGTAAAATGTATCCTTTAACTGCAATTATTATTAGATTTTAATGATATTATTTATAATCAAATCAAACAGAAATAATTTATTTTCTTTTAGGAATCATCCTTTTGGTTGTTTGGTTGTGTTTACGACAAATATGTTATAGTCGCCATGGTCTGGATTCCCAGCGATCCATTTCCATGCTGACCCTATAAAGTCAAGTGATATTTTCTTTATTTGTTTGTTTACTCTTATTCTATTTAGATAGATTTTAGCTTGGTTGAGTAGTGCTACTAGGATGGGTTGTAAAGGATGATTTTTTATTCGTCCGCTAACTACTGATTCCGTGCGGCTTATGGCCTCTTCATAATTTTTTTAGTTCAATTATGTGGATTATTTTAAATGTTCCGGTTTGTAACCTCGTTGGTCCTGTGTCTGTAATGGATAACGCTTATCACTGTCTCTGGTGCTGTATAACGTTTATAACCAACTTGTTACTGTGTATAACATGGCATGATCGCCATGTCATATATTGTAGTATTCGTCCAGACGAGCCCCGATGTTCTCCTACTGGTCTCCACCAGTCCTGGCTATTACGCCTACGACTTGGACCTTTGGCAGTTTCCTGCACTCAAGGTGGGATTCCAATAGAGTAGATTCTAGATTATACTTTAGGGTTTAAGGCTGGCAAGCCTAATAAAACTAAGATGATATAGATTAGACATCCTATTTGGAAGTGATATTTATTGTAATTTTCTTGCTTATTTATAGGAGTCCAAAGACTCAAAAACATAGTACATAATAGAATATGAATATATAAAATGTATACACGTGCATACTAGTTTAGATCGATTTCCCGAACCAATACTCTAAATTGGGCTGGTCAGCATTTTGGCATTATTGCATACTAATATACCGAACATTCTTAATTGCTTTAGGTCGCTTGCCTATATTGCTGATGTGACATATTTACCAGCGCAGGCAAGTGACCTATTTTTGTTTATAATTCTATTACATGCTCGGTCAGCGCCATGCACAGCGAGGGTAAGTGACCGAGCGTTATTTACTTTTTTTATGATCAGCGCTCGCTTGCCTACAATGCTTTCTGTGCATTTTGTTGTCATAGGCAAACGACCGCCGATCGTACTCTCATTACATTGTATGCTGTCATGCTCAGGCATGGAGTGTGCCAACAAAGTAATAAGACTCTTTTTTGTTCGTTCATTCGTTGGGTGTTTATGCTTTAATATTTAATGGTTCATGTGCAGAAGGCAATATGAGAAATGCAATTAATCGGGACTATAGTGTTAACTAAGCTTCCAGGAAATAAATATTTAGTCTTTTTAAAACAACTTCTTTTTATTATAAATATATATAAGTAGGAATAACGACGCGTGTCGTTTGCAATAATCACGAACGTACTGACTAATCGTATACATCGTTCGTAAGCATTTTCACACGTCTATGGTTGTCAGTTGTGAAGAAGAGTAGTCAAGTATCTGTACATTTGCTGTTGTTGATATTGCCGCCGCGATAAGTCCGGGTAATACGAGGATATTGTTAATTTATTTTCTATATGTGACAAGGAACAATATTTTTTCTTATGTAGTAAAAAATTTTGGTATTTCAATTTTTTACTAAGCTTTTATGAACTACCTTTCCTGTTTCTGTTATAATTGTTGAAGATCTGTTTTCTTTCACTCTTTCTTGCCTATATCGGGCTGTAAGCTTAGTACCATATCTTTTGTTGATTTTTACATAAAAAGCTTGTTCTGGCGTGTAGTCTTTAAAAGAGGTTCTATTTTTGTTATGAAATTTCAAGTCCTTTACTTGTTTGTCTTTAAGTCTCTGCATATTGTTTTGTCTAGCTTTTTCATACTGTTCTGGATTTATATAAACTTTTCGTCCAAAAAATGCTTCGAGTGGTTTCTGTCCTGTTGTCGAGTGAATAGAAAAATTGTATTCGTAAACTGATTTGGAGGAGTTCTTCAAATGTCCTGTCTATGTCTTCGATGTTGAGGCATCGTAAAATCTCAGAGTGTCGAGTGAAATCTCTCTACCTGTCCAATTTTCTTTGCTTGTGTGGGGTGGTGTCTTATAAATTTTAATTCTTAATTGGTCTTCAATCATAAATGTTATCGAGTGTGAGTTTTTATTAGATTAAGATATTTTATTAAACATTTAGATATTATACAATTTTGACTTAAAAACTAAACTTATAACTATTATTATTAAGTGTCGGCTCAACAATAGGGGCCCGACGTATTTACATTGTCTTTTTTTTTGGATTGCTTATTATTAAACAATATTTTTTACTACTTAATCTACTACATGTTTATTTTTAATTTAATTTTAAACGATAAATTTTAAAATAAAATAAAAATGAAGAATAATATTAAAGGGGGTATAAACAGGGCGATCTTCAGCCTCTGTAATGTTGATTGCTGGCCTTCTCGTAGAAGGAAACGTCTTGATTATTAAAGATGTCGTCAAATCTAGCATCTGTGAATCCTCTGATGTTTACATAGCGGTGGCTTGGCTCGATTTCTTCGATTCTCAGTCCTTGCATCTCCGGACTTGGATGTGTTTCCAACCCATCAACGAATTTCTTTGCCATTCGGAACAAGTGGTCGGTTATGGGCAGCGAGTGTGAGTTAAGTGATTTCTCATTGTCTATGATAACTGTCTCAGGTATACCGAAAGTGAAAAGTAACTGTCTAAGTGGTTCTCGTATGTCTTCTGTTGATCTAGATTTTATTACTCGCACTTGGGCATATTTTGAGTATTTTTCTATTCCTGTTAATACTAGTTTTTCTTCAGCTACGTATATATGTCAATATGGAGTATTTGCCCTGATGGATATTCGGGAATCGGTGATGGTTGTATTTTGGGTCTGTTTGGATGTCTGTCGTATTTGTTTTCTGCGAAAATTTTGCATTGTTTGACAATTTTCTTTATTTTGGCGAACATTTTGGGGAAGTAGAATTTTTGAATAATTTGTTCTTTGTTTTCTTTTGCATTCCTATTTGCTCTTTTATGTTCAAGGATAATTTGCTGTTCCTGTTGTTCGTCTGTTTCTAAATCTTTGACTTGGGATTGTGTAAACCTAATTTTGAATGTATTCAAATGTATTGGACAACGTTTTCGAATCTCACCCATTATTTTTTCAGAGGTGATTAATCCGTTTATAACCGAAGGATTCAAGAAGCTTTTTAGAATATATTTTTGGTCATATGTTGAATAGTGGTGTCTAGTAATGTCTATGATGTAGTTATTTGTTTGTCCTGTTAAGAGCCATATCTGGTTTTTAAAAACGTTAATTGGGACTTCGGTCGCTGGTATGAGGCTGTATCCTGAACTTTTATCGGAGTGAGTTGTTATTGCGAGAGAATTTAGTTCTGGGGGTCTTGAGAGTGTGTCGGCTACAATGTTAGTGCGTCCTGGCTTATATTTCATTTCGTGGTCTTACTCTTATAGAATGGCTTTCCATCGTTTCAGTTTAGAGTTATAATTTTTATTGCTGAGTGCATATGTTAGGGGTTGGTGGTCGGTGAATATTTTAATTTTTGCGGTACCGTAGAGGTAGTTCCTGAGAGACTTTAATGCCTAAATTATGGCGAGCATTTCCTTCTCGTTTACTGCATAGTGTTCCTATGTCTTACTTAATGTCCTAGAAATAAATGTGATGGGTTTTCCGTCTTGCTCTAATACTGCACCGATTGCGTATTTCGAAGCGTCTGTTGTCAGATGAAAATTGTAATGATCATATATCGTTCGTGTTGGGATATCGTTTGGTTGTTTGCTATCTGGCTGTCGTTGCTACCAAGCTTGGTTGGCTAAGGTTGTTAGCTACTTCGATGGTATGTCATTGTTCGTAGCTTATGTTATTTCCACCAGCAAATTTTTTGTCAATATTACGATCGGTGTAGGAAGGAGCCTGGCCGGGTATATCCCCGCATACTCTAAAGGAGCAGGAAAGGAATTTATAAGGGGAGCATAAAATTTCTTTTATTGTATAAATTTATTATCAGAAATTACCTTATCATTCACGAAGTTCTACGTCGTCATCGCCAGCGCTGTCGAGGCCGAAGTACGAAGCTGTGAAAACAATGGTTATGATTAGTATTATGTAAGGGCCGAATAAAAATGAAGGGGGGGATTTCTTTCGCCGGTACCGAAAAAGATAAATTCAAGTTAACCAAAATAAATTCAAGTTAACTAAATAAATAAAATAAAAAAAATTTATGTAACCAAAAATTTAGGATTTTTTTTTTAAAAATAAGAAAAATTCTACGCAAAAGGTATTAATAACCTTGCTCTATTTATGTTGAGGGATAAATTTTAAGGGTATCAAGACCAAAAAAATTTAAGTATTAGGGTTAGACATCGATGCCAATAATACAGATGTAGAAATTTGGGTGATTGATGCGTCGACGACGGTTGAACAATGCATTCTTCTTTCTTTCTTTTATTGTTCATTTAAATTTCATTAAAAAAAAATGTTCGTGGATCCTTGATGTGTGTAGTGTGTGTGTGTACGATGGGCTTCTAGCGACGCCTACTCAGCAACGCCTGATGTCTTGAAATGGGTTTTCTTTCTAGTGGTGCCTCCTTGGCAGCGCGTAATGTCGTGGCGATCTGTTGTCTAGCGATGCCTCCTTGGCAGCGACCTCATCAGCTGTTGCATGATGTTTATGTGCATTGAATTCTAATCAATGCGTATGAATCAAAACCTTCTCTATAGAAAGCCCAACTCTACGCATACTAATGCTGTAAACCAAGCCCAAACGCATGTGTGTTTGTGGGATGTGAATACGGTGTACAAAAAATAAGAAGTCGCAAAGAGCGAGAAACGTAAGATGTGGTAGTGGGAAACAGAAATATTTTATATGGATTTTGCTCTTTAGTTGATTACTAAATACAAATACGTTTGGTCTCAATCTAAGCATGGATCTGTGTACGATCGGAACAGTTGGGCTTTCTATAGAGAAGGTTTTGGTATGAATCCACTTCAGCTAATGCCCGAGTGTTAGTGGGACAGCCATACTTTCGGGCGAATTCAATGCTGCTCTCGTCTTGTGCTTAATTTCTTTCCTTCTGTAATTTCCTGATTGCCTATGAGTCATATGAGATCAGTTGCGTTGGGTTGGTCGTTGCAGGTTCATTCGACTTGGTAGTGGTTAAGTTCACCGCCTGTAATTGGTTGTCCTCTTTCGCGTTTGCCTGTATTCACAAGAGAAAACAAGAATGGCGGATATTGAGTGACTTTTTATTTTTTTAATGCCTATTGAGAATACAATTTCTACTATTGTTTTATATTGAGTGACTTTTCGCTCAGTGAGAACACCGTTTACATGTATTTGGTTGACGTTATTTTATTTCATTTAATTCATGTATTTAACAAAACAAATATTAAAGAATATATGTAAAAAGAAATGCCGAGGAGATAGCATAGACAATGTGTATTGTGTAGGGAAATTCTTCTTTCTGCGCGGAATTTCCCTTTACAAATCTTTAGTACATCTTCAACTTTATTTTGACAGATGGACAAGGTTTGTTCAAAAGTATTATCTTCGAGTACTAATGTATTGGTGATGCGGCTAAGTCCATCCACGTTGCGTTTTACTTCCATTTCTGTGTTCCCATACGTAATCTTAGTTCTGCAACTCGAGAGCCCATCTAGCATTTCTGGGATTTATTTCTTTTTTGTTCAATGTAAGCGTCAAAGAATTACAATCTGTGACGATTTTGAACTTCAGACCGTGCAAATAAATTCTAAACCGCTTTAGCGCGTTAATTATTGAATTTCTGATTCTTAAAAGTGGCATTTATCTTGTCGCAACTCTAATTTATTACCAGTTTGTTGAAAACCCCCCTTAACATATTAAGATGTTCCTCAACCGTCTCTGTTGCTATCATAATATCGTCTAGATAAATTGCGATTTTTCCTTCTCGAATGAGATTTTTACACACCTCGTTAATGAATCGTTGGAATGTCAAAGGAGCATTCCTGAGCCCAAACGGCATATTTGGTAATTCATACTGCCCCAAAGGGGTCACAAATGAAGTGTATTTTACCTTAAACTTTTTACTTTAAAAATCTAAAAGGGAAAATATCTTTTAATTGGTTAGCCAATCCAGTAAGTCACCAATCAACGGTAACGGTTAGTTATCTTTCGGAGTCATTTTATTAAGGGTTCGATAATCAACACATAATCGAATGTCACCAGTCTTTTTCCTAACTAACACTATGGTGGATGCGTACTTTGATTTATTACATCTAATCACTCCGGATTGTACCAATTCATCTGAAATACCATGCACCTTTGCTTTTTAAATTCTCTATATTAACTTCACTTGCCCGTGGGTCGGTCGGTCGTCGGTCGTCTGTCGTGGAATCTTGCGATCAATTTTTAACCCACTTCCCAAAGCCCGATTTTATTGAAATTTTGCACACATGTGTCTTTCCGGAGACAACACTTTCTTTTAAAATTTGAGGCCTCTCGGGTCCCGGGGTCGGGGGCTCCCATACAAATATTTTACAAAATTTTACTCGATTTTCTCCAAATTTTATACACATGTGTATATTTTTTAAAGCAAGCTCTGACTTCTAAAATATAGCTGTGCCGTTGCGACTCCTGCATAGATGTCTTCTTGCTCCAGAAAAAAACAGGGTGAAGTTTATCATTAAACCTTTGCAACAGTGCATCAGTATGCACTCCGTAGGCGCATATTCTCAAAATTGGTTCACTAGTTAATGCATCTTTCAACGGCTGAATCGACATGAGTTCGGCTGATCAATCTGGAACAGTGCATCTTTGCGCAATAAGTTTGTCAAAGGGCCAGCTATTTGTACATAACCTTTGATAAATCTTCTAAAGAAGCCAGTAAGGCCTAAAAACGATTGGACAGATTTTATGTCCTTGGGCACTGGAAACTTGCTAACGGCAACTGTTTTTTCTTTGCCTGGCCTTATATGACCGTTCTCAACTGTATGACCAAGAAAGTTGACTGTCTGTTGGAAAATAAAATGACACTTTTGCCTTTTTTTTCTAGTCCATAGATTGCTGCTTTGGTAAATACTTTTTGCATTTTTTAGAGGCACTCATTAGCTGACGCAGCGTAAATAATAATGTTATCCATGTACAGTTCTATCACGTTTTGGTTGATCAACTCTCGAAACACATGATTGATAGAACATATGAACACAGCTGGTAAATTGCAAAACCCAAACGGTGCTCTGTTAAATTCAAATAAACCACTTTCAGTGACGAACGCTGCATATCGTCTGCTTGACTCTTCAAAAGGCACATGAAAAAAAACATTTTCCAGATCCATGACTGTAAAATATTTGGCGTTTTGCAACTTTTCTATCACGTCGTCAATCAGTGGTACTGGAAAGCAATCTTTCAAAACCATGCTGTTCAGCTTTCGAAAATCTATGCATACGCGGTAGGAGCCGACTTTTTTTTTGACAATGACAACTCTGCTGGCAACATTAGATGTCGACTTGCGTATGGTGCCTTTGTAATGGACCTATAGCCAACGTTGCTGTTATTGAGTCTCTCTCCCATAATAAATGTTGAAGACGTCGTTGAAGGATTACTATGCGGCACAGATCAACCAGGCGCACGTGTTAAATTTCCCATCCTGGGTACCGTTTGTCAATGTACCCCCACAAGAGGTCTAACCACTTGTCATCAACCATGATTGCATCCGCTAACAGGGAGCCGAGAAATATTCAAAATTCAAAAGTCATTTACAATTTCCAATTCATAAGTGATAAATTTATTAACTGATTAATTCCCCTTTAAGCTAGATTTGCTCTCTTTCTGTGTTTATATAATAAAAGAATAATAATCTTAAGGATACCGTATAATAAAGGAAAAAAAAATATCAAAAATCTAATGTTATAATTTATATATAATTTAAAGTTCATTTCTAGACAAGGTTAGTCGCATTTTTATATAAACTTATATATCTTTTCTATGAAGTTTCTTTACCAAATAAACATCACTTAAAACCATCGGTGGGCCTTCAATATTTTTGCAAATCGTGATGAATATTAACAGGAAATAACATTTTCCTATAGTAGTACATGTTCGGTACGTTCCGACGCTAAACTCAACAAAATTGCATAGCTGCAACCAGCTAGCTTTAGGCAGGACCCTTCTGGTCTGGTGATTCATACTTTCTATTTACACCACACAACTTCACGAAACTAAAAGTACTTTCGCTTAACCAAAGAGCATATTTTATATTATTTTATTTACAAAATTTAGCGCAAAGTACTTGTAACCCATGACCAGGAAAATCTGCTTATTCTCTAGATAGGTTGTCTTAAAATTTGCACAAGGTGATCCCACAAGGATTCCTTTGCAATTGTTATATTAAATCGAATATTTAACGCCTTAAGCATTTAATTAAGCCGAGCAAAAGAGAAAAAAATAAATCAAAACTTCATTGGTTAATTTACAAATACGTGTGCACTTACCCCGTATCCACTTGTGGTCCGTCTCCGTCAGCGCTGTCGAAGAGGGTGGGATGCGATGCACTAAGGAAAAGGTTAGGTTATTTTAAATTGAGAAAGAAAAAGAAAAACAGATTCGGAATTGCTTATCCGGCGAAAAGTTCTTTTCTTTTCTTTTCCTTCGACTTTCACAATTTTCTTTAAATCTTTTCTTTCTAATAAAAGCTAAGTCTATCAAAACTACTGCAAGTTGAATCACGTGGTTTCCGGTTTCGCAGGCACACGAAATCTGAGCAGGAACTAGTGTCGATGAATCCTCGATGATGTTGTAATTGGTAGCTGGGTGGCACGGAGAGATGGCCACTCACAGCCGCATCGTCTAAAACCAGATCATAGACGCATGGATGCCAAAAAGGGAATCCTAAACCCAAAAGACATAAGCTGCGTGGACGGACGTTAAATGTGATCGGCGGTCTATACACCGCTAGTCGTGCACACACGACGCAAATTTTTGTATGTGAAGCTCCTCACTACCAATTGTGAATTTGGAAAAACGGCAAACAAATCAAATGGTATACTATACGTGCGCTCCGTTAGGTATGATGGCATACAAACTCCCTGGTGTTGGCGTTCGTACATCGCTGATTTATAAGTTGGAGACCCACGATACTCAGCTAGGCTGAAAGGGTTGTGATAATCTGGACAACTTTGTACCCACTCAAATCATTCCATCGAAGCTCAAAATATTAAAACCATACAGGCACAATTCGCAACTAAATGCTTGAATTTCCATTTTTCTCATTTATAAAATGGAGGTCGGGTAATGACGCTTAGGACGAGCGTTGCACACACTTAACATTTAAAATTTTTTTTGGTTAAATAAGAAAACCATTTCTTCGAATTATGAAAGCAACTTATGGATTTCTTTTTTTTTTCAGGAACAAAATGTAACTTTTCTAAATAATAACTTTTCTAAGCTTTGACTTTATTCTGTGCTAAGCACTGACACAGCAGAAAACCTTATTATTAGCACTATATGATTATGGTGCCGCTGGCCGGCAAAAAAAAAACCAAAATAGCCAGTGTTGGGAATTTGCCAACGATGGGAATTTGCCCATTCATATGTATAAAAGAAAAGCACTAAATTTAAAGTAATTCTATGTTTTTATATATTTAGAAGGACTTAAATTTATTGAGTGCCTCCGTACTAATCAAAATCAAAAAGTAAAGTCACATGAAACAAAAAAACAGTTTGGATTGCAGCGCTGCGAACTTGTCCATCCTTTGCTGATATTTTGACGTCTGCGACTTTTCCTTTAGGCCAAGTGTTGCAGGGAAGCTGTGGGTCAACTACGATTACCAGGTCACCCTTTTTAATTTGATCTGTCTTCTCGTTCCATTTGGATCGACGCGTAAGTGTTGGTAGATACTCTAGAATCCAACGTCGCCAGAACTGTTCTGCATACTGTTGGCTTCGAAGCCATCTGCTAGTCAGCACGTGCTCTTCGCTACCAAATAATGCTAAAGGTTTAGTGCCATTGGAGCTCCCTAGGAGAAAATGGTTCGGTGTCAATGCCTCGGCGTTTTCGTTGTCCAACGGTACGTACGTAAGTGGGAGGGAATTTACGATATTTTCAACCTCAGCCAACATGCTACGTAGGAGCTCATCACTTGGTTTACGAGTCAGCATGATGCGGTAGAGCACATTTTTTACTGATCTTATCAATCTTTCCCATGCCCCGCCCATATGCGGAGATGCCGGCGTAATAAAATTCCACTTAGTGTGCGAAGAAGTTAGACAATTAGCTAACTGATTTTTATCTACGTCCCTTATTGCCTCTTTAAGCTCTCGATCAGCCCCGACGAAGTTTGTACCATTATCCGTGAAAAATTCTCGTGGAGTTCCTCTTCTTGCTATAAAACTTCGTATGGCCAGAATACAGGAATCAGATGTCATTGTTTGCACAACCTCAATATGGACTGCTCTGATTGTTAGGCAGGTGAATAGTGCTCCCCAGCGCTTCTCTGTTCGTCGTCCTACGGCCACCGTTATTGGACCAAAATAATCAATGCCGGTGAATGTGAAAGGCGCGGCGTAAGCCGCAATTCTTGCAGCTGGTAGTGGAGCCGTACGTGGTGGTTTTGGAGTGGCCTTTCTTATTTTACACGACAGGCAAGATTTTAGAACTATTTTGAGCTCCATTCGAAGGCGAGGTATATAAAACTTCTGGCGAATTTCATTTATGACTGTTTCGTTGCAGGCATGATGGTATTTTATGTGATAGTTCATAATAAGGAGAAAGGCAATACGACATTTTCTGGGCATGATAATCGGTCTTCTCATCTGCTCGTCGGCTACGTCACAGGCATCTATTCGTCCTTCAGCTCTTAAGACATCATTCTCATCCAAGTAGGGACAAAACTTGTATAAAATGATCGATTTACTGATCTTTGGACGGATGTTGTCTTTTTTAAGAGACTTTATTTCATCATAAAAGACTTCATTCTGAGCTTGTCGGTACAAGGTATTTTCTGCTTTCTTTAGTTCGTTGTGTATCAAAGGGCCACTTATCAGCGACTGGTTACTGCTTTTACATTGGAGACTTTTTACATATCGAAAAACATAAGCGTCTGCTCTTACGGGCCGATTCCAATTTGAAAAACGATTAGGGTCCACCATATTTGATGTTGCGTTGAGTTGGTGAATTAGCAGGGGGGCATTCATTCCACTAGTGTTCTCGGTCTCTTCAGTAGGCCATTTGTCTTCCAAATGTTCGAGAAACTGGGGTCCACTAAACCATCGACTTGATGGACTAAAATCTAGTTTCTTTGTCCATTTTGTGGCTTCGTCTGCTACATTTAATTTTGATGGGATCCACCTCCATTCTTTTAATTCGGTCAGTTCTAACATTTCGCTAATACGAAATGCGACGAATTTTTGAAGCTTTCTGTGATCATCCGATCTTAGCCAGCTAAGTACCGTTTTTGAATCGGACCAAAATGTCTTTCGGTGTATTTTTATTGAGTGATTTTCGATAATGTGTTTGGCGAATCTAGCTCCTATTAATGCAGCCATTAGTTCCAGTCGGGGAATCGACACGATTTTCAATGGTGACACACGTGTTTTAGATCCGATTAGCGAAGATGTTGCTCCAACATGGTATGAAGTCCTTAAGTATGCTACAGCTGCGTATCCGTTCTCGCTTGCATCAACAAAAACGTGGAGTTGTACGATCTTCTCGTTATAGTTGTCGGAACTCAATAGGTAACAACGGGGAATTTTTATACTTGAGAGTTGAGGCAAGTGTTTTATCCAGGCCTTCCATCCTATCATTTGTGGCTCTAAGATATTTTCATCCCAATCGACTGAGCTTCTCCAGATCTCTTGCATCAAGATTTTTATGAACATTATAAAGTTCCCTATAAGTCCGAGTGGATCATAGATGGACATTAGTGTACGTAGAACATCACGTTTCGATGGGTGACGCTGCCCAGTGATTATGTCACTTTTTAGAATTGATGCAGATGCCTTGAATGTAATTATATCTTAGGACGGAATCCAAAAAACTCCAAGTACCTTTTCAATGTCTAAGTCGTTTTCCAAATTTATAATTTTATTACATGAGGGTTCGACAACACCCAACGCCTTGGACACTTCAGATCCGTTGGAAACCCAATTACGAATACTAAAACCTCCGTGGTTATGAACAAGCTTAACTTCTTTCGCTAGTTGAATGGCTTTCGCTTCCATCATATCATCAACACAATGGTTTCGGAGAATAGATTGAACGGCTCTAGGGTACGTGTGTGTAAACTTTTTTGCGTTTAAATTGATAACGTATTGCGAAATACTAGGCGCGCAAGAAGCGCCAAAAATCAGTACATTCATTACGTAGGTATCAATTGGTTTTGAGGCATCACCATATCGCCATAAAAACCTTTGGACATGTTGGTCCTCCGGGCGTACTAAGACTTGGTGAAACATCTCTTTTATGTCTCCGCAAATTGCCACCTTTCGTTCTCGAAATCTAAATAGGACTCCGGGCAGCGATGTCAGTAAATCTGGTCCCTTCAATAAAAGTGAGTTTAGAGATATACCGTTTACTTTGGCTGCTGCATCCCAAACAATTCGGAATTTGCCGGGTTTGTTTTTATTGGAAACAGCAAACGTCGGTAAGTACCAAGTTCTTTTGCTCTTATTATCTAATTCTGATTTACTGAGCTTTCTTATGTAGCCTTTTTGTAAATATATATCTATTGTTTCCTTGAAGCGAATCGATAAGTTTTTATCGAGAAGCATTTTCTTCTCTAAGCATAAAAGTCGTCGTTTGGCCATGGAAAGACTATCGGGAAGATTAAATTCATCGAATCTCCAAAGCAGCCCAACTTCATATCTGCCATTTTGCAATTTGGTTAAACTTTGAAGAATTTTATTTACTCTGTCGTCTTCACTAGAGACACGGATTTGCTTTGGAGAGGTTATACCAACACTATCCAAGGAAAAAAACTTCTTTACTATCTCTTGTAGTTTGCTATTGTCTTTATGTCCACATTCACAAATTTGAAAACTGTGTTGAGTGGATGCTGCCGAAACATGTTCGTTCTGCATTTCACCGTGCACTATCCAGCCTAATTTTGTACGAGTGGCAATAGGCTCATGCGCGCTTCCAGTCCTTATTTCGACAGGTAAACCGAGGTTCAAGTTATCTAGTCCTAATAGAATCCGAGGAAATCCTTTATAATAGCTGTCAACTGGTACATTTTTTAGATGTTCGTATTTACTTTTCAAATTCTCCATTACAAGTGTTTGTTCAGGTAGTTGCAGTTGCCGAACAGTTCGCACATTCGCTAACTTATATTTTTTACCGCTACCAGAGATGCCAACACATACTCTTTTAGAACCTTCTTCCACTCTGTGCATATCAACAGTCCATTTCAAACATAACTCTTCTGGAGTACCATTTAGCTCTAGTTCATTCGCAACACTCTCGTCTAACAAGCTCAGCGAAGAGCCATCATCTAAAAATGCATATGTTTCCAATGATTTATTTTTTCCATACAGCGTTACCGGAATAATGCGAAAAAGAACTGACGTATCGTTGTTTTTGTGTGCGTTGCAAAATTGTTCTTCTGGTGCTCTTTGCATCGTTTCATTATTTGATTTGTTATCTCGATGTAGCAGAGGATGGTGACTTAATGTGCAGTTATCGATTCCGCATATTTCATTTCGTGCGCACGGTGTATTAAAGTGTGAAAACAAACACTTTCGACAGAGTTTCTTTTGTCTCACAGCATTCCATCTTTCATTTCTGTTCAACTTACGAAAAAGTACGCAGTTGGCAATATTTTTGCAGTCTTTATTACACACACGGCAGCTCTTACAAATTTTATTGCTGTGGTTGATGACGTCTTGTTTCGTAGTATGCGAGTTGACATAACCTCTATGACCACTGTTATGGTTGTCATTTGTATCAATCGTTATAATTTTGTTGCAGATTGATACGCTGCTGGCTGCTTCTGCTATTTCGTTTAACCAATTACAAAATGTAAGTAGGTTTATGGCTACTTGATTTCTTCTAAATATTGCCCATTGCAGTCGAATTGAAGGCGGCAATTTTTCTACTAACTCCTGCAGAAGTATTGGATTCTGAAGGTGGCTTTGCAACCCAGTAGCTTCCATGGTAGTGCAGAGATTTCTCACGCTCACGGCAAAGGTTATTATTGTATGAAGTTTTTCTGACTTTACCAATGGGGTGTTTCTTATTTTTTCAAGTAACGAATGTATAATCTGTTCTGGTCGACCATATAGCATTTTTAAAGTCGTAATGGCAGAAGGAACACACAGTGGATGTAGCAGCATACTACGAATAGACTCGAGTGCCTTTCCTTTCAAACACTTCTGTAAGCGTAAGAGATTTTCTGCATTTGTGAGACCGCATATTTCGGTTGACCATTCGTACGTTGATATAAACAGTGGCCATTCCTCCGCGTTGCCGGAAAATAATGGCAGCTCTTTTGGAACTGAATGCCTTGCTGCTACCTGTTGCTTGCTAAGAATGGTATAATTATTAGATGCGGCAGCACTTGAGTCGTTTCCGAACTCATATGCACTCATGTTGGGAAGATCTTGCCTTACTGAAGTAGAAGCGTCATTGTTTGGAATCACATTTGGCCCAAAGACATTTACTCCGGTGGTTAAAGTGCATTTTGTAGCAGGCATAGAATTAGAACCAGCAGATGTAATGGTGTACATAGAAGTCGGCATGGCATTATAATTAACAGCTGAAGCAGCGTACGCTGGTGCCGGCGCAGCAAATATTACGCGTGGCGCGACGAGGGGTGCTGATGAGATAGTCGGTGGGCACAAATTAGCTAATTGAGCATCCGAGACACAAGCATTTGAATCATTCTCTGTCGGGACAGATCTGGTGGTCACTGAGGGGGGGACATTATTAATCGCGTTAGAAGTTAAACACGTATTATTGCTTGTAGCTATTGGCAAGAACGGTAGTTTTGATGTTACCACTGTAAATTTTGTATTACGACCCAATTCTGCTGATGGGATAAATACGTTTGAGCTCGTATTGGTGCCGATCTGTATTTCTTTTGCCGTATTAGTTATATTAGAAATGTTTTCATATTGTTGGGTGGAATTGTAATTTAGAAATTGTGATATGTTTTGTTTTACCTTTTTCGATCGTAGAGTTGACTGTTGATGGTTTCGCTGGAAAACGTATCACCAGTATCTTCCAAATTTAATTCACTTTCTAATTCTTCTATAACTAGATACTTTTTGTCTAAATAATGTTTGTCTCGTTCAGCTAGCAGAAGTCGTTCTTCTTCGAGGCGTTTTAGTCGTAGTTGAGCTCGTTTGAGTGATGTTGATCCAAGGCTGTAGTTAGATACGTTGGACCTGACAGACGCCTGATCATCATTACATGAACAATCGCTGGTGGGATTGCTGCACGTTTGGCAACTGGCACTATGCTTCTGACTTTGGCTTGGGGGTGACACTTGGTTTTGTAGTTGACCCTGAAAGGAATTATTGCTTTCCATTATTGTACTCACTGTCGCTCACTCCTATTACAGTTGTATAACTTTCGGTTTTCGTGGTTCCACCAAAAATCAATAAATTTAATATTGTTGGGAATTTGCCAACGATGGGAATTTGCCCATTCATATGTATAAAAGAAAAGCACTAAATTTAAAGTAATTCTATGTTTTTATATATTTAGAAGGACTTAAATTTATTGAGTGCCTCCGTACTAATCAAAATCAAAAAGTAAAGTCACATGAAACAAAATGTGGTTATATACGTTGCATAAACGTCAAGACAAAAAACGTGTTTTTGTCGCCAGGATCGTTATATGGCCAGGGTTGTTAACAGCCAGGATAGGCATGACCGACTCTGATGGTGGTAGAATTTCGACTGCCCTCTCTCATCGCATGCCGAACAGCGAAAATTACTTTTTTTGCTGAGACAACTGTAAGTTGTTCGAGAATGTTCTTCAGTCCAAAGCAATGACAAAAAACAATAAGCGCATCTCGTACGATTTGTTGAGACGCAGAATATCTCTCTCACCTCCATGCAAGTAATTCCATAAGTAAGAGTAGTTCTTCGGCCTGGAAATATACCGGAAAATCATTCGATATGGCACAACCAGTTGCGCCGCAGACGGAGTTTATATAATTTTTTCTCTTTTTTTTAATTTTTTTTTTGGTAAGCTTCCACACACGCACATGTGTAACAGACTCGAGACAAAACTGCTGTCGCCACGTAGACCAAGTGCACAGGGGAACAAGCGAATTGAACACCCAAACGAAATACTGGGTTATAATTCTAATCGCGCACGATAGAAATCCTACCATTACACCTTTTTCGACCCAATCGTCTATTTGGCTCTGAAGCGCTTCTTCTTCGTTAACTGTGAGTCGACTTGGTGCCTGTCGGAATGGTGCGACTTCTCCATCTGGCACAATCTTCAATTTTACTGGGCAATCTGTACTTATGTTGGCTGGCGTATAACTATCGATCATCTTTTTAACGACTTCCATATACTGCGGAAGAACATCACTATTAGCATTTGATTCAACGACATTATAAATACTTATCTGATTTGTATTCATATCAATTTCCTTTGACAATCCGAGTAGTCCATCGCATTCTATTACATCGTCTGGGACCACAAGAAACTTTTGTAGCGTGAGTATGCCATCAACCGCAACCTCAGTTTTGAAATGTCCAATCGGATTTTTTGTTACCCAGGCCACATAGAGATTTTGAAACTTGACATCATCTAGTTGTTTATAGACACGTTCTTTTATGATGGTGACAGACATCCGAACATGTGTCAACCAAGCATTCGACATCAACGTTTTTTATCATAATTTTCTTAAAGCGATTATGATTAACAACAACATTTACGCTCTTCATCGCTCCAGGACAAGCTTTGGAAATGTGTCCACTTTGGTTACACTTGAAACACTTCTGTTCCGCTCGGCAGTCTCTGCGCAGATGATCTATAGATCCACAGTTAAAACAGTGATTCCTTTTATCAACGCGTGAATATACATTTCTTTTTACACTACTGTTCTGCTGTTTTTCTGTTTTGGTACTATCGGTTATACGCTCAAAAATATCGTACTGCTCCTTGAGTGCTTTAAGTGTTTTGCAGCTGTACCTATTATATTTAAACTCACTTTTTATGTTTGAACCATCTGCAATATAGCGTATAACGGCGAATACATGCGTTTTACGGCTTCGGGTCCAAACATAAACGCAGTGATCCGTCCGTTTTCTCAACGATTTGCAAATTATTAACTCAATCCGTTGGGTGTTCCACTAAACTAATTACACCATCGCTGACCATGGTCTCTAGCTGAGCTTTACGGCTATCATGAAGATTGAATGGTACTTTCTTTTTGTAAGTAAGTACTGGTTCAGCACCGTGTTTTAGCTGAATGCGGCATTTGCCTGGAATGCATCCAAAGCCTTCAAAAACGTCATAAAACCGCTCAATAAATAGTTCTTTCGAGTCTGGCAGTTTAATTCTTTGATTGTTTTTTTTTTTTTATAACATCAACTCGCTTAACTAACTTCAACGCCTCGCAGTCGGCGCGACCCAAAATGGGCTGACACTTGCTTTCAACTACCTCAAATCGAATTGGAATGCTCTTTTTTGTTAAACTTATAACGCACGGCAATGTTATTGAATGCCAAATGAATTTATTTTAATATCATTGTAGTCGAACAAATTATTTTTCGATTTTTTAACTAAATTCACGTATTTCATTTCTTCTATATAATTTAGGGGTAAACAACTCACATCGGCACCTGTATCCAATTTGAAATTGATACTTCACATTGTTAAATTTCATTTGTTGGTACCACCCTACCGGTCCTATACGTCTACAATCAAAAATGTATACAACAGAGTTATTTTTAATTCTACGAATCAGTTTACCTTCATCATCATAATATCGCCTATTAACTGAATTTAATACACACCGTTCGGCTGACTGAGATAATCTCGCTGCTTCTCTCTTTTCCTCTCGTTCATCTGTTTCGTACTCAACTGCATGTACTTGGTTTCCGCTATTTGACCGTCGGCCGCTAAAATTATTTCTGCATACTACCGCAAAATGCCCAGTCTTGTTGCATATTCGACACTCTCGACCTGCCACCAATGCTGGACAAAATTTTTCATGCTGTCCCGTCCCGTCATTGTCACTCCACACCGATCGCATCGCTGTATATCCCTCTCCTTCTGTCGATTTCCAGATGGCCTCTTTGTTTTCCATGGTGTTAATGTTTTAATTGCATCAACTTTTACCTCCTTTTCATCTCCAGATAACAGTTTTTTATTTTTTACGGAGCTATCTGTAATTTTACATTTCTCGATAATCGCCTCCAGGGTGTCACTACTTGACTCTAATAGTTTTGCCCGCAATTTTTTGTTCTCCAGACCCAGAATGATCTTATCCCTAATCATTCGATTAACGTATGCCTGCTGACATCCCTCAGCAGCACAAGTAAATTCACAGAATTTGGCTTGACTTGGCACTTCTGTTTCAAATTCCACAAATGGTTGATCTTGTTTTTGTACGATTGAGCCAAATTTATAGGTCTTCATTACGATGTTGCGTCGTTGGATACAATAGTCTTCAAAGCGTGTCATGACTATCGACACTGTTCTCTGCTCTTCGGGCAGTGCAAGTGCATTAAATATTTCGATGCTCCTCTCTCCCATGTGGTGGAGAAACAAGGCTACCTTTAGCGACTCGCTAGTTCCGGTTTTCCCTGCCGCAGTTAAAAAAAATTTCAAATTTTTCTTTCCACATAGGCCAATTTTTTGGCTGGCTCATCGAAATCCATTTTCCCCGAATTGGCCTTCAGAAGAGGGGTGTCTAAAAGCCATAACCCCTTAATCGCCTTACTATAGTTTAGCCTCTTCATCTCAATCAAGAAAACACTAACAAGTTTGTCCCTTTAATATTGTACCGGTGTAGTGAACTAGAAATTTATTTTGGGTAAAGTTCATTCTTTTTTTACGAACTATTGATACGCACCTTATTTTCGAAATGAACGTCACAAAAATTTACTTGAAGTACACTTTTAAAAAAAATTGTTTTTAAAATGATTGGCCAACACGCGGTAGCAACAATTTTCTTTAAAAGATTTGCCTTACAAATATGTGTCGCAAATCTACACAAAACTGTTTTTAAATTATTTAATAACTTTAACTTTAACTTTAACTATTAAAAAAATAAATTAATTAAATTAAAGAAAACACACGAATAAGTTTAATAAACAAATAAACGAATAATAATAAACACAACACGGGAAACGACCTGACTCGGACTCTTTGACAAACTTGCACATAACATTTAAATCCGCTTATTACTTTATTCTGTAAGTGCCTGCATTTGCATCGTATTCGAAGTAAGAGACTAGAATACTGTTGTTCGTATTTCGTGTATAAATGTACATTACTTATATGCTTTAATAGCTGTATTTTGTTGGCCGAGGAATAAGAATTACAACACAATAACACTACCTTATTCTTTCTTTGGAATAAGTGGTAACCAGCTTAGGTATATAATAATTGAGTTTTTTCATAAATAATTATATGATATACCATGATGCAGCTTTTCAAAGGAAAAACTCCTATCTAAATATAATTCAATTGAGCGCACTGTGTCCATAATTTTCAAAAACGCCATTTAAAAGGACAAACTACTTTCTAAATATAAATCAATTGAAAAAATAAATTAATTGAGCGCACAGTAGTTTATAGTGTGCTCATAATATTCAAGCACGCCTTTAAAAGGAAAAATTCATTTCTAAACATAAAACAATTGAGCGAGGGAAATCACATGATCAGCTATTTTGACGTGATAACGTCTCACTCCAAGGTTTAAGGGGGTACATGTACATGTAAACTCAAATGTTAAATGTCACTATTTAACAGATGTTATGTTGCGTTTTTAACAGATGTTATGTCAAACTTTTAATATCCACTGGGATTTGGTCATGAGGAACTAGAATTTTTTGAACTAAGCAATTTCTCAAGCGATTCGTATGAAATTCGGTATGTGGGGGACTAAGATGCGACTATACAACTTGTTTCCATTAATGTATTAAGTTAAAATACATGTGATTATGGCTTGGCAAAGTTTATATTGCAATTACCGTGCAATATAATTAGTACTTTACCCCAATTGTTGTTGGCCAATAAAGTTGCACCCTCTGAAATATACTCGTATGCCGTCTAAACGTCACTATAGACCATGTGAGCCCGTAAACTAAAACCCTCTCTAGAGAAGTAGTAGTGTAGTATAGTCTCTGTTGGTTGGTTCTCTGCTCAACTCACATTAAATTACTAATTGAATTGAATTAAAAGGTTTAAATTCGGAAATTATTTTATAACAACATAAACTGGAAAACAAGATATACACTTTAATTTAAGTTAAATGTACATACATAAAAATTAAATAAAATTAAATAAAAAGAATAAAAAATTAACAGCATTGTCGGTAAATGTTTGTAACCGTTGTCACGCTCAAAACCCTCGCGACCGTGTAGACGACAGAGCCTACTCTGCTCTTTTTTAGTAATAGCCGGTAATTTGTTAATAAAAAAACGAACTGTCAATATCGTCTGCAGGCAGGAAATATTTTAATACTTTACCGTTTTCACCAGTCTTCTATACACCAAAAACATAAAACGATTTATTTGCAATAAAATATAACTTCCAGTTAAGTTGCTATATTTTTTCAAACTCCAAAACAGAAAATAAAGTTGTTTTTCTGTGCATACACATGCATGGTTTGCGAAAATAATTTGTGCGCCCAAAATCCCTAAAATTTAAGCGTCTGCTTATAATACTACAAAAACAAAACGACCGATTGAAATAAAAATTACGCAGGTATTTAAAATAGGCTAGAATCTACATACAATTATTTATACAATATATAAAAAGTGTAAAACTAGTTTTAAATTACAATTTAATATTTGGCAAACAAATTTTACTGATTCTGATGTTAAACAGTTTGATTCTCACTGCTGTAAATCAAATGTCATTTTCATTTGTTTTTCTATTTAGCCACCCTTCTTTTTCCCACTCATGAAAAATCACATGTTGGTTAGTTCGATGTTCCACATTTCAGTATTGGTTAGTTGGTTAGTTCACGAACGAAACACACGAGACAAAAGAAATGAACGAACGAACGAGTCGATATTTTCTAACCTATTCTTTTGATAAACAGTTCGTCAAAGAACGACTAAGCGAGTCGATCTTTTTTAACCTGACCTTTTCCTAACCAGTTTGTAACCTGATCCTTTTGCTAACCAGTTCGTAAATTAACGACTGAACGAGTCGACCTTCTTTAACCTGACCTTTTGCTAACCAGTTCGTGACCTGATCTTTTGCTAACCAGTTCGTAAATGAACGAATATATATATTTAACCTGATCTTTCTTTGCTAACCAGTTCGGTCATTTCGATCTTTTGAGTGATTAGGCTAAGAAGATTTGTTTAGATCGATTTCGCCCATCACTAACTTCGCGTGCCCGTGGCTATCTGGATGGCTGGCCAGATCTTGTGATCAAATTTTAACCCACTTCCTAAAGTCCGATTTTATTGAAACTTTGCAGACATGTGTATTTCCGGTGACAATACTTTCTACTTTCTGGGGGCTCCCATAAAAGTTGTTTTCCTATATAGTGGCATCAGATCATTTCATACTATAATAACTGTGTTCTGTGTGCGTTGTGTACTGTGCGCTGTGAGCAGCGCTGCTTGCTTTACGATTGGGGTTGTTTTGTTGTTGGATTTCAGTGCTTCGAATGTGTCAGCATTTATTGTGGAATTCAGTATACTTTTGGTTATTGGAGAATTTACATGAAAATTTTGTTTAAATTAGATTAAGTTATATTTTGTTGTATTGCAGTGTGTGGAACAACCTCGTATTTGCTCGACTTCGTAGTTAACTTCATACTACTACTATTTCTTAAAATGTCAAATTATGAATTAAAACGTTTTAATTCGCAAAATAGTTTGCAAAATATAAAATTATTATTTATTCAAAGAATGGTTTGTTTAATCATTTAATTCAAGTACAAATATGTAGATTAAAAAACGACGCTCAACGTACATGCGCTCCTTGTTGTTTCCCAAAAATATCCTCATTTATGTCATACGGGTATGTCATTTCATTTAACTTTGAATTTACATATTCGATTAATTAATTGATAATTTAACAAAAAAGTAAACAATTTAGATAAAAAAGTATCTTGCCTAGCATCCTGAGACATTTTTCTATTAAATGAGATATCTATTAAAGCTCTGCAATATATTGCAAGGCCGTAATTTTCTGTACACAACGAAATAATCTGTATATAGACAATATGTAGGTTGTGATGTATTTTTAAAAACATTTTTTAAGTAAAAGCGATTTGTCTTTTGTAGTTGATTTCTATTAAATAATTATAAAAAAGTTGAAAATGTTACTCAACATAATATGAAAATAATTTGTAAAAAGTTATAATACCTAAAAAATTATAAATTGATTATTATTTTTTAATTAGCACATTTTATATTTTTGTTTTCTTATTATATTAGGTAACTAGTAATTTGTTATCGCTAGATTCAGTTTTATTGCATAATGTTGTAGTAAATATAATTAATATAAATTTTAAGCAACACAAAAGTAAATAAATAAAAAATAAAGTAATTATTCATTAATTTTATGAATTACTTTATACTTTAGTAACTTCAAGTCAATCTGTCAATTCTTTTGTAACATACTTTTAAATACAAATAGACAAAAGTAATAACAAAATACAATTGAAGAATGGATTTCAAATTCATATTTAATTTAAAGTTAACCAAAATGTACTTTTTTTCTTTTCAAGTGCATTATTGATATCAAATTATTTATATATATATGTATAATATATTAGTTACATATTTATTACATTATATAAATTAATAATATATTTTTATAAATATATATAAGGATTAAATATTATATATATATTATTATATCTTTTGTTAGTATAAATAATACTTGTTTTATTAAATTATTATATAATTAATTTTATTTAAATATAATATTTATACATATAAATAATTAATAAAAAAATTAAACATTTATATAGATATAAATATTTAATAGAAACTTTCTTAAAATTAAATATTCTTTCATAATTAGCACAGGACATGCTCTAGAGCATCCGCTCTGCCCTCAACACCGAACATTTTTAAATTCAGTAATTTCTTATTCTAATTAAATTTTTTTTATCATTAATTAGTCAAAAAATTAATTTATATTCAGAGGACATGCACATTTTTTTAGAGAGCATGTGCACGCTTGTACGTTTGTAGGTTTGTACCTTTGTTTGCCGTGTCGTATATCTCGGCTTCTACCAGTCAAAATTTGATGGGACTTATCCTAAAACAATTGTGACGCGTATGGCGCGTATAAAAAAATGTTGCTAAATTCTCATGTACATGCAAAGAAAGACAAAAACTTGTAAGAAAATTACTAGATGTTGTAATAAAAAAAAATTGTAAAAAGTTGTAATAAGAAAATAATAATATACAATAATAATAATAATAAAGGTAATATAAATATTAAAAAAATAAAAATAAAAATATTTATGTATTTCGAGGTATTTGTAAACTTTAAAACGGTTACAGCATTATTGATTCTGTTATTATCATTTTCTATAAAAGGGCGCCGTGGCTCAGTGGATAATAGCGTGGCTTCTGAGCAGGAGGTTCGTGGTTCGAATCGCAGTAACACCAAAAAGTATTTTTCACCGTGTCCCACATTTCGCGAAAGTCTGGCAATCGAGAGTAACAACTTGTCACGGAAAGCATTAAATTGTAGGTCCCCTCCATTTGTGTGCAAAAATGTACATGCTCAATACAAATGGTTGCGAGAAGCTAGGCCTTGGACTGCAATGGGGGTCTGTCGCGCCGAATATTATTATAAGGATTGAATTGCACTTCAAATGAGAGCTCCACTTTCTTTATTGAGGGTGTTCTGCTCGCAGACGTGGCCAGTTTTGTTCTAATTTGCATATCTCGATTTCTTGCCGCCGACTCGATCTGGATGAAAGTTCTTGTAGAGAACTTGTGTTTTTTTTTTACCAATAATACCAGTCTGCGTAAGCAAGTATACATAGATATACTATTAGGGGTATGTTTCCATCGTCTTTACATCTCAGAGTCCTGGATTCTTTTTCTAACGTGAGATTGAAGAGGAGGCCAGTCCGTCCCCTTTTCGGACCCCGTTATAGATGTGGAATGAGCTTGATAGTGATCCAAATAACTTGGCTTATAACATTGGTCGTGGTTAACCTAGACAGACGGGTAAGTTTATTTTAGATACCGAATTCTCTTCTTTAAAGCCTATAAACTCTAGGAGATATTTTTTATCACCTGCCTAGTGTGAAAATGTGATCAGTTGTTTATTTGCCTGGGATAATGCCACATTAGTATGGACCAGTAATGACTTTAGCGTATGGGGCTATCCTGTCTTGTGGGATAGAGAAGAAAATATTTTTCGCGGTACTCAACAACGTTGTGCCACGATAATTGCTGCGCTTTTGATATCTTCACAGGATGACTGCTCCAGTATTCTGGAATAATTTCTTTCTAAAATACTTGCACTATTTGTTCATGAATTGCTTGGCTTAGTGCGTGCTCAACAAATCGAATCAGCTCCGCAGAGATGCCATCTGATGCCGAGCTGATCTATCATTATCATCGAGCCTCTAATTCCTCAGTTAGCTGAACATTTAGCTGATCAGCCATCAGATCACTTTCTATGTCTATTCACGTAGCTTGAGATCTTCACTCTTAAACTTAAAACAAGCACCAAAAGGTCTTTGAAAAGTTTTACTGAACATATACGCTAATTGCCGTCATCTTCATCAAAATAACAAAACTGGAAGGAATTTGTTTGGTAATTTTTTTACCAAAATGAAATTCTTACTCAAATTCCTATAGTTCACAACCGTGGAGTGACATGGTGTGTATTTAACTCTTGAGCACTTAAAAACCAATATTCGTCAAGTTATGACTGAGATACCGCCCAATATGTGTCCAAAAGTGGTCAAAAATTACCTCAAAAGAATTGATGCTTGCAACAATTCGCGTGGTGGTCATTTAAATGATGTAGTGTTTCACACATAATGTCAACCTTCAAACTTTATAATAAAAAAGAAATATCATGATAAAAAATATTTTATATGTGTTTTATTTACGTTTACTTTTGAAACCGCAAAATGGATAGCCCTTATATCTAGTGGTTGCTGTCTTGGAAATATTGACGCATCTCTACTAACATTAACGACGATAAAACAAAAACTAAATATTTCTTTCTCAACTTTTTTAATAAAATAACATACATACACACCTAATATACATATGGTTATTTTAGCAACAATAAAAAGCTGATTACAGAGAAAAATTATTTTCTCTTCTTTTGGAAGGCAGCTATATTTCATAGGAACAAATTTGCTAGGTTAGGTTGAAGTGGCTGTCAGTCGTTCAGCCCCAAAGTCGACAGCGCATCCGTGATCGCAGATGTTTTGACGTTGTTGAAAGCGCCTTCGTCGTCCAGGAAAACCACCATTGAGTATTCCTTGTGATAAAGGGAGTTTTCAATGGAACGTACTAGCGTATGCAGAGCTGTTTCTACAGATTTGCCCTTGCAGTGTGAGGAACAAAATTCTTCACATTAGAATTTCTCCCACACAACATGTCTGGAAATAATTTCCAAGCCTTTTGTCATAGACATAAAATTAAAGAAATAAAAACTCAAAATGTAGTTTTTAACAATCATTCATAGTTACCAACGCACTCTCTACAAAGTAACTCAAAAGTCTCTCAATTTTCGGCGAAACGGCCAATATTTCGTTTTCCCCTGTTTTTCTTTTCCTATTACAAGCAATAGGCGCATTTAGCAAAACCACCACCACGCAGATGCACAACGCATGGTCTTTTATCACGACATCAGTAGATCACTACGGCACACAGCAGCGAATTCGCCGGAGAAAACGTCTGTCCCCCTCGTGCTCAGGCAGTAGGTGCAGACGTACTCTCACGCATAGCAGACAAGAAGCAAAATACCATGTAACGGCTGGCGGTGTCAATGACCTGAGCACCGCTCAGACAAAAAAAACTACCAAGTGGGCTCGCCAACGAATGCAGACAACAACATGCGTGTTCGAAACTGAGCTTACGCATACACACACACACACACACGGCGTAAGACAGACAACAATATGCATAATCGCAACTGAGCGATGAAGAATTTATGCGTACACACACATGTTGCAAGGCCAGAAACATGTATACCATACATGTTGTTCTTCAAAGGAAACATCCTACGAAGAACATGTATATGTCAAACGCTCATACATGTGTCTGAATTTATGGAAATCCAGCACAACAACAACGAACACGATGAAAACAAGAAGCCAACGGAAAACCAACCGCAGGGAAACAGTATAAAAGGAGCACGCAGCTCAAGCAAAAGGTCTACTCTTCCTGAGTTCCTTCCACTGTCCACACCTAATAGTTCAAGAGTACTACCTTGCTATTCTTCCTGAGTTCCTTCCACTGTTCACAACAAATAGTTCAAGAGTACTACCTTACTATTATTGTTGAACTACATCCTGCCGAAAACCCAAATCCTCGACTTAATTTTCTTTCAGCTACAGTGGTTCAAGAGTGCTACCTTGCCACTACGATTAACCCGTTCTCTCCCAAATTCTAGGAGCCAAGGGGTACAAGTGCACTTAAAGTGCCAGAAGATTGTGACAGGGTAGTCGAAGCTTGGGTAACTACGTCATCCATCGTAGGAAAGGTAACGGATGTTCCCGGTTCAGGAATTTGAAACTCAGAGTCCGAGGGATGAGGGGGTGGTTTAGCAGCTTCTAACTCATCCTTCTTATAGACCCGAAGTGTGATGTGGTTCCATCCAAATCACGCCTTTGCTCCTTGCCAGAACTGTACGTCCGAAGATGGGCTTGAGTTAGGGGTGCACGATGTAAAAAAACACTCAATGTATTTTACCGATACATCGAATTTAACCGTTATATTTTTAACGATTCGATACATTCGCTTTATCGATGTTTTTCATTCGATATATCGCATGACTAAACCTAAATGAGGTTACCTAATTTTACTTTGATATTGAGCTTTTGGCAACACTCAATACTAGTCAGTTGTCACTAGTTCTATCTGTCTCTATCAGGCAACAGTGACAACTGGCCCTGAGGCCCGAGGGGTGCCCATATAAATTTTTTAAAAATTAGCCCGATTTTCTTCATATTTTAAACATATGTGTATCTCCGATCGACAAAACGTTCTGTAAAATGTTTGGAGTGAACGTGCCCTGATGCCCAGGGGGCCCATACAATTTTTTAAAAAAAAAATTGTTTATTAAAATTAGCCCAATTTTTTCAAATTTTAAACACAAGTGTATCTCCGATGGACAAAACTTTTAGCAAAATTTTTGGAGTGATCGGGCCCTGAGACCCGAGTGGAGCCCATGTACATTTTTTTAAAAATTAGCCTGATTTTTTCCAAATTTTAAAAACATAATATGTATCTTCTTTTAGAGAATTTACATGAGAAATTTTAAATTTTTCAACTTCACTTTCCCGGAGGATAGACAACCACTAAATGATGAATTTTGGTATATATGTGACTCTATTTATATTATTCGGCATCGTCATCGGCATAGGCATACAAAAAGAAAATTGAATAAGAATGGGAAAAGGTGACTCCCATCTCTTTCATACATCCGTGTTAAATTGTAACAGCATTCAAACAAAAAGGTATAAATATTTGCGACAGGCTGACGGCAGACTCAAGTAATAGTGATCAGTGTTGTGCTTCGGTTGTCCTTCTCTGTTCTAATTTTTTAAATTTCATAGTAAAATAGCTCGTACTAAGCACACTGCTCGTAAGTCTACCGGTGGTAAAGCATCACGCAAACAATTGGTTACCAAGGCTGCTCGTAAGAGTGCCCCAGCTACTGGTGGTATCAAGAAGCCACATTGTTATCGTCCAGGTACAGTCGCTCTTCGTGAAATAAGTCGTTACCAAAAGTATTAGAGTTCTACTTTATCGTTTCGTGTCACTCTACCACAATCATGACAGCAAACTGAACCAGCCTAAAAATTATATTTTTATATCAAAGAAATATATTTTTAAAAATAAAATATATTTATATAAAAAATGTTTTTTACAAAAGTAATTTTATTCCTAAACTCATTCTTGCATCTGACAGATACTGTCGTTAATAATTCAATTTCTTTCTTCTGATTTCAACGCTTCGCATACGAAGTTCATTTTTGTGTCTTAAATATTATAAGGCTGATATAACAGCAATCCAGGAGATGTGGTGGACGGGGAATGGTGTCCTACAAAAATCAGAATATGACATATATTACAGCTATTATGCAAGACATCCTGTGCTCGGGGTGGGATTTCTAGTCAGCAAAAGAATGAAACCCACCTGGCCTGTCCTCAGTATAACGTAAAAATCATTCTGGGGGATATGAATGCCAAATTAGGTAGGGAGCCAGTATTCAGCCACTACATTGGCACCCATAGCTTACACGAGAACACTAATGGCAGCAAGAAATAATTTGATCGTTGCGAGTACAAGGTGTGCACGTAAAAATATCCGAAAAGCCACCTGGGTATCTCCTGTTGCCTGTCGCAACCAGATAGACCACGTGTTGATAGACCGCCGCGACAACCCGAACCTGATGACGTTACGAACGTACCGAAGTGCCAACGTCGACTCGGACCACTATCTTGATGGTGTAGTGCTCCGAGTGCGGATTGCATTATCAATAAAGACAGCATCCGCAAATCACATTCGAGTCAACGCGGCTGCCCTTCACAACGAAGATACCAGAAAAAACTACGGTCAATGGTCAAGCGATAGGACTCGCCCTAAATGCAGGGAGAGTAAGTCCTGGGGCTGAGATGTCGGGTGTATAAGAGTAATGGACACGCCTTAAGAATACTGTCATGAGTACTGCTGATTCCATCTTAGGCAGTAGTCGTAGAGTAGAGCAATGCAACAATCTCATGGAACGCGGACACGCGAAGATGAATATAAAGAGCCCAGAAGATATAAAAAAACAGTTCACCGGGGCGAAAGAAAGCAGCCTGGGAGAAGAATCTCGTCCGTGAACTGGAACAGTACAAAGATCGAGGACCGCACCAGGCGCGGAAGTTTTCCCAAAGAGTCCGCGGTATGACGCAATATACACCGCGTTGCACATACTGCAAGGACAAAGAGGGTAATCTGATCGCCGATCTTAAAGGCATCTTAGAGCGATGGGAAGAGCACTTTCATGAGTTGCTAAATGGCCAGCTAACTGAGGAATTGGAGGCTCCACCAATGACCGAAGATCATACTATGCTGCCGCCACCAAGCAAAGTCGAAGTTAGCAAAGCGATAAATCGGCTCAAAAATAATAAGGCCCCGGGATCTGATGGGATGCCAGCTGAACTGATAAAAATAGGAGGCCCCACATTACACCAAGCAATTCATGAAATAATAGTGCAAGTATGGGAAGAAGAAGTTATGCCAGAAGACTGGCGAAGAGGCATCCTGTGCCCCATACATAAGAAGGGAGATATCACAAAATGCAAATGTTGAGTACCGCGTATAAGATTTTCTCCTCTATCCTTCAAAACAGGATAGCCCCATACGCTAAAGTCATCATTGGTCCATACCAGCTAGGCAAATCAACAACTGATTAGATTTACACCCTAAGGCAGGTGATGGAAAAATGTCTAGAGTTTCAAAACTCACTACACCATCTTTTTATAGACTTTAAAGCCGCCTATGATAGCATAGCCAGAGTAAAACTTTATAAAGCCATAAGAGAATTCGGCATCCCAAATAAACTGACACGACTATGTAAGTTGACCATGACCAATGTTATAAGCCAAGTAAAAATATCCGGATCACTATCAAGCCCATTCAACATCTATAACGGGCTCCGACAAGGGGATGGACTGGCCTGCGTCTTCTTCAACCTGGCGTTGGAGAAAGTGATCCGAGACTCTGACGTAACGGCGAATGGAACAATCCTCTATAAGTCCATTCAGATACTGGCTTACGCAGACGATATTGACATCGTTGGTAGAAACCGAAGAGCTGTACAGAAAGCTTTCATCCAGATCGAGGAGGCGGCACGAAATTTGGGGCTGCACATAAATGAGAGCAAAACAAAGTACATGGTGGCCACGTCTGCGAGTAGAAAATACAACATTGGTCCCTCAATTCAGATAGTGGAGCGCGAATTTGAAGAAGTGCAATCCTTAAACTATCTCGGGTCAACTATAGCAGCCGATAACAGCATGGAACCAGAAATACGCGCACGGTTGCTTAAAGCCAGCAAAGCCTACTATAGCCTGTCAAGACTCTTTAAATCCAGGAACTTAACCATAACATCCAAGCTGCTGATATATAAGACAATGGTCATACCAGTACTTACATATGGATCCGAGACTTGGGTGCTTAGTAAAAAGCATTCTGACGTCTTAGCCGCTTTCGAGAAAAAAGTCTTACGGAGAATTCTTGGCCCCGTATGTGAGGAAGGACGATTCCGGAGACTCTATAATGATGAGAGTTACCGCGATTTCGACATCGTGAAGAAAATTAAGCTCGGTAGGCTCCGGTGGGCAGGACACCTAGCTCGCATGAGCGAAGAGGATCCTGCTCGGAAAGTCCTTTGCGGAAGGATTTATGGAACACGACAGCGAGGCCGGCCAAGCCTACGCTGGAAGGATGGCGTAGACCAGGACGGCCAGAGTTTAGGGATGCTAAACTGGATGACATCGGCTCGAAATCGGGACCGGTGCAGAGACTTTTTGCGGGAGGCCAGGACCGGACCCCGGTTGTAGAGCCAAATATGATGATGATGAAAGATCATATCCAAATTATCGGAGCGCAAAAAAAACGCCTCAAAGAAAAAAGTTTTCTCGGAGCATGAAAAAAAAAATAGACAGATCTGAATTCTGACAGTTAAATTATCTCCCCGATTACTCCGACATAAAAAAAACAGCCATTTATTGTGTGATTAGATGTCAATTAAATATTTGTACCATCCTTTTGACAGTTATTAGTTATTTCAAAACAAATTCCAAAAGAATAAATAATAAATAATTGATGTTGATTAAGGAAAATAAAATGACACAGATAGTCTATCATAGTTTGTTGCTTATTCATCGTATTACTTTTGAAACATTCTCAACAAAAATAATGAAAGACGTTTCATGAATCTGTCTGCCCCATCAAAATATAATATTGTAACGAAAAGTAGTTAGTAGCGCATATAATAGAATTAGAATCCTAAGATAAATCCCAATGTAAATACTGCATACTAAAAATAAGCACTTTCATGTTGCATACTTTTAGGCTCTAACATTAGTAGATTATTTGAAATTTGAAATGTAACGGCCTGCAAGTTTGAATCATTGTGTACTGGTCAAACAAGTAGTCAAACCGGTTTGAACATGAAGTCTATTTTTAGAAGATGTTTCATTTCATATAAGTGTCGTTAGTTGTAAATAAGGGAATATGGGTACAATTTTCTGGATATTTCTGTCTACAATATTAGAAGTTTCCAGAAGCTTTTGATTGAGTATACAAAGAGGCGTTAAGTCGAAGTAAGATTATTAGTTGTTTGGAATTTAACCAGTGCAGATGTAAAAGTTCTTGTAAAGTGATAAAGTTATAACCTAAGAGAATTATTGTGAAGTACTAGTATCATATCATATTCTAAAATAATCTACTCGATCTCTGGTGTCCCACAAGGAAGCCACCTAGGTCCCGTATTATTTATATTATTCATAAATGACTTACCACTTTACATTCAACATGTGAAATGTTTGTTATATGCTGATGATGTGAAGCTTTACTTTTCCATAGATTCAAGGATAGATTGCCTTAAATTGCAATTAGATATCAACAATGTTGTTAACTGGTGTAGACTTACAATGACTTACACTTTAATACAAATAAATGTAAGGGCCTTACCTTATCGAGAAAGACGCAGCTCATAATAAATGATTATTATATTAGTAATGTACCGCTCACCAGAGTTTCCAGCTTTTGTGATTTGGGTGTATACTTTGACTCTAATTTAGATTTCCATCAGCATTATCAATATATTATTGCAAAAGCGAACAAAATGTTAGGATTCGTTAAACGAAATTCAAAAGATTTTCATGACCCGTACACGGTTAAATCGCTGTATATGTCTTTGGTAAGACCTATCTTGGAATATTGTAGCATTATCTGGTCTCCTTATTATGCAAATTATAACCAACGTATTGAACGCGTACAAAAAAATTTTACGCGTTTTTCAATTCGCAAACTAGGTTGGAATGCGGAGCTTCCAGCTTATAATGCAAGGCTCCTACTTATCGATCTACTTTCGCTACAATCACGAAGAAAATATTTTCAAATTATGTTCATTAGGGATATTCTCATGTACCATATACGCTGCCCTGATTTATTGCATTTGATTCCGCTTTATGCACCATCACGGTGCTTAAGAGATAGAGATTTTTTGTACATTTTACATCATAGAACCAATTATGGTAAACATGAGCCAATAACAAATGCTTGCATATCTTACAACAAATATTGCATTGATTTAGACCTCGATATTAATAGGGATTTATTTAAAAATAACTTGTTAAAATTGCTAAAAATATCCAATTAGATTTAAGTATATAAATTTTGTATATATGTATATAATCTTATTTTTAAGTTATTTCCCTAAATGTTTGTAATGTAATCTTTAAGAGTAATTTCTCGGAAGATAATAATAAATAAAATATTTTTTAAAAATATTTCATAAGTGTTCTTGAATAAGGGTAAAGTAATCACCATTATAAATTGTGAACTTGTGTTAATTTTATTGTTTGTCATTAAAATTGTTATTTGTAAATTAATCAACTTGTGTTCTGTTTTAATTGCAAAATCCATTACGAACTCGAAAACATGAATTTCGTAACAATATTAACAATATTCGGTGCGACAGACCATTGCGGTCCAAGGCCGCCTAGCTTCTCACCCATCGAAACATGCATGGGATAATATGTGTTCGAACCGGTTGTTAACACACACATTTTTTTCTAAAACAAAGATGCATTTAAGTCATGTCTGGCAGCACCAACGGCACAGGAGCAATATTTATAAACACACAAAAATAATAGATTAAGGTAACTATAATAAGGATATATTCACACATATGTAACAAGGGGCGTGCTTTTGCCAGTGTAACTACTTTGTCGGCGGTGAGGAGAAAATTTAGTACGGAATCAAAAAAAATTTTGTGTTGCGATTTTGAATTACATTTATTGGTCACATTTTTGAATTAAGGGCACTAAGTAATTTCTCAACCGATTTGAATGAAATTTGCGTATGGCCTTTTCTGTGTCTTTTGAGCGTTTTATGGGGGGGGGGTCTTTTGTGGAGTCATTTGGGGAGTCTTTTGGGGGTTTTTCGAAAGTATTTTGGGGGTCTTTTGAGGGTATTTTTGGGGATTCTTTCGAGTGTTCTTTGCGCTTTTTTTTGGGTGTTAAAGTGGTCTTTGTCGGTCTGTTGGGGCTGTTTGAGAATCTTTTGGGAAATTTTTGAGGGTCTTTTTGGGGTCTTTTAGGGGGTTTTAGAGGGTCTTTTGAGTGTCTTTTGGCGTCTTTGGGGTCTTTTATGATACCTTTGGGGGTTTTGGGGGTCTTTTAGGAGTCTCTTGATAGTCTTTTTGCCCCACAACATCAAAGAAGTTTCACTTCAACTGCGCGCAAAGGTTACACGAACTGTTTTTTTTGTGTCGGAGTAATCGGAAAGATAATTAACTGTCAAAATTCAGATATGCGTTTTTTTTCATTCTCCGAGAAATATTTATTTCTGTGAGTTGTTTTTATTTACACTCCGACAATTCTCGGATGTGATCTTTTTGCTCTGAAAAAATATACAGAATGTTTTTTGACAGCTGTAGTTGCTTGTTTCAATTAGTATATTGCATTCAGGTGAGATATAAAACTTTTCTCTGATACCAAAAAAAGAAGAAAAAGCAGATAATTTTTTTGATCTGACAGATCTGATCAGTGTTATTTCGCTGCTCTTTCAGATTTCTCCGACACATGCCCAAGATGTACTTTTATAATCGGTTTAACCGTGTTGGGTTCAATATCCTTAAAGCACCTGACATACTATCGAAACTGAGTGTAAACTGATATGAGTTTTGACTGATGTGCCTTGCGGTCAGATTAGTAGGATTAACTTTTAAAGAGGAAAGATGGACAACCAACAAAAAACTTGTTTGTTGGTCATTCTTGCGATCCGCCGCCGTTGCCTTGTATTTTTTTATAATTTCCACCTATTTGCGATAAACATAATTTTTTCCACGTATGACACATTCGGGCCTCATTCTGTCGCACAAACAGGTGAAGGTGCAACAAATTCTTCTAAAAATATGCTTTCTGCATCCATGTCCATAACACCCTTTTGCGTTAAAAATTACAGCTTACAGGGGACTGACGAATTTGTGTACACATTATCGATGATAAACAAACATGGCCGCTGACTGAAAGTCAACCGCAAAAATTCTTGATAGCAATCAGTTTCGAGTGTCAGTCAGTCAGTCAGGCGTTCACACTATCAATTTTGAGGGATGACGACCAAAACTTACAGTCAAGTTCGATAGTCTGCCAGCCGTTTAATAATACACTTTTAAAACAAAAAAAAAACAACCCATAAAAATTCAAATTTTTCATGTAAATTCTCTAATCGGAGATGGGTGTGTGATAAAATTTGAAGAAAATCAGGCTAATTTTTAAAAAATTTACATGGACACCACACGGGTCTCAGGGCCCTATCACTCCAACAAATTTACAAAAAGTTTTGTCCATCAGTGATACACATGTGTTTAAAATTTGAATAAAATCGAGCTAATTTTAAAAAAATGTATGTGGGCACCCTTCGGGCCTCAGGACCCGTTCACTCCAAAAACTTTACAAAAAATGTTTTCCATCGGAGATACACAGGCGTAAACAATTTGAAGAAAATCGGGTTAATTTTTTTGAAAAATTTATATGGGGCCCCAAGACCCCGGCCACCAAAATTTTTGCAAAAAGTGTTGTCGGGTTAATTTTTAAAAATAAAATTTTGGGCCCAATGACCCTGGGGCCCGGGATCTCCAAAATTTTTACAAAAAGTGTTGTCCATCAGAGATACACATGTGTATAAAATTTGAAGAAAATCGAATAAAATTTTATAAATATTTGTATGGGAGCCCCCCGACCCCGTGGCCCGACGGTCCTCAAATTTTAATAGAAAGTGTTGTCTCTGGAAATACACATGTGTGCAAAATTTCAATAAAATCGGGCTTTGGGAAGTGGGTTAAAAATTGATCCAAGATTCCACGACAGACGACCGACGACCGACCCACGGACAAGTGAAGTTAATATAGAGAATTTAAAAAAAATGGAATACAAATGGGAATAGATTTTATTATGAGTTAAGATTTCGATGACTTGAAAGTTTATCGGCTGAATGAGCTGTTCGGCAACGTGGCCGCTATCCCAGAAGAACCAACTGCTACAGCAATTTCGGATCTCGCACGAACAGTGGCCAAAATCAATGACATGAGGAATGTCTTCAAAGTTCCACTTGGCACATAAAAGTTCAATCAACAGGGGGTGGACAAAATTATTAGAAATAAGATAATATATTTTGCTAATGTATAATTAAGTATGTATTGTCAATTCACCATATTCTATGGTGAACATTTGTCTGTAAAATGTGCACAAGTGCCCATCAAGCACAAGGCACATGATATGAGGTTCGTAGGTAAGCTTAGATCATTACCTCGCTCGTTATGATTTTGCTTGCCTATGTGTTTCGTGTCGTGTGACCGTGCAGCCGTTTCCCACGACCGTCAGCACAGTACAAAATTCTGTGTTGACGGTCGGTGTGAAGGTAATTTTAATTTTGTAAAAGTCCGATCAGTTGCTATTCAACAGTCAGCCGTGTCAGTCGATTCTTGTATCCAAATATTAATAACTTTATTTTTTAAATATTACAAATTTTATGTGTGTACATCTTATGTGCTTTAATAATATATTACTAAATAAATTAATTTTAATAAATAATACTGTTAATAAAAAAAAGCGGTCAAATCGTTGGCCGTTAAAAGAAAATTCAGGGGGCGTGATTAAAACTGAGTGGGCCTAAGCTCTTCACATCCACGGTACTTTTATGGGCGTTGCTCCATTTTAACGAAAGAAGGATCAATTTTTATTGCGTTTATGTGCAAAATAGCATGACCGATACGGAATTTCTTGTAATTTTGAAGGTGCTCCGTCAAGATATCTTAGATCGCCGTGATTTAAGTAAAGGAGTTTATATATTCGGGTGCACGATATACCTACAGCCAGCAAGTAGGTACCAAGGGCAAGCAACATCCCGAACAACATCACGCCACCGGACTGGCCAATTACATCGCAGCAAGTGACTTAAAATTTTTTGCAACGCAAAATAAAAAAATGGAGGTGTGGGCACAACACGACTTTCTTTTACGGACGGGTCCAGAATCTTCAGTAAATGTATATTAAATTTTTTTTTCCATTTATTTTTTTTTTTTTTTTTTTTTTTTTTGCATTATTCTCATAGTAGTTTACTACTACGACTACCACTTCCGTTTGGCCGATTTCCGCCAAAATCAACTGGGCCCTCCCAATTTATGTAAAAAGCTTAAATATGAATTTTTGTCTCAATCAATTCAGCCGTCTGGGCTGTAGAGTGGACACAGAGCCACAGACACACAGACAGAGATTTTTTTTTCTATTTTCTGACTCATACTGATACGGTAATGGGTAAATCTGCAGAAATCCCGAGTTCGAAAATGTTCATGATTACTATACTTACCTTTACTAATAGTAAAAGAAAGTAATAAAAGGGTGGAACCCGCAGGCAGACGGTCTCTTCCTCTTTTCACCATTGCGCTGTCTGGATCACGCCTCGGTAAGTGCTTGAGAAATTCATTTAAATACAACCTTTGCTTTGCATTTCGCTGCCGAAGTCATTTGCATATTTGCTGTCGACGTCACTGGTCATCAGCTGCCGACGTCATTTGCAAACTACTGCCAACGTCATCCACTGCATTCGCTACTATCCTTGCCGTCGTATAACGTAACTTCGCTGTGCGGTTGCACCGCAGGTTGTTACGCTGGTACATCTCAGCATATCGCTGTCGACGTCGCCCACTGCATTTTGCATTCGCCATCGCACGACCATTTCAGGTTCACGCTCGTCTCAGGCTCACACCATGCATCGCTCGGGATTCAAGCTTGTCTCTGGCTCACCCATCGCTCAGGGTGCACGCTCGTCTCAGGCTTAGGCACACATAACCCTCAAAGGGTCACGTCATAGGCGCACTCAGCTTTTCTTCAAGGTTCGTCCAGCTCACGTCAAAGTCTCACACGCAAAGGCTCCCGAAAGCTCACGTCATCAACGATCACGTCGCTCAGGCTAGCGCATCTTTCAGGACCACGCATCGTGCAAGGCTGGTACTTCGGCCAGGCTCACGGCCGTTCGAGGTTCATGCAAGGCTCTCACGTTGTTTAGGCTCACGCATTGTCGTAACATAACGAGTAATACATTTAAAGAAATAAGGCAAATAAAGAAGAATGGTCAAAGAGTCGCCAAACTTGAAATTTTATTGTAACGACCCCTTTTCTCTGAACCCTAGTCACGCTGAGTTTACCCTGGCTGTGAGAACTCCGTTCAAATATGCTACTTGCACCTTATTTTTACTTTTTACAATATTTATGTACTCGCGATTATTTTCTAGCTAATTAACTCCAGAACTGAAGCTTCTTGAGCACTCGAACCGCTAAAACTAATGTTTTGTTATATTATGTCCTTATTGAAAAACGCTTTATAATTATGATATGTATCCAGGAAATTTAAAAACGATGCAAACTAAAGGTCAACATTTGGTCCGTTAACTCAATTTTATTTTTGGTTGCCTTACAAAACAGGTAATCGACAGCTTTTTCACAGAACCTGGAATTTCTGTGTCCACTTTTAAATGGTGCTTCGTTAGAAACAAACAACTTACACGAAAAAGATTTGTTAAGCGTTTAAGCTATGATCGTGAGAATAATGCGCGTTTTTAAGTGAACCGGAAAAAAAATCACTTCACTTAAATCACTTTTCATTTTTAAAAGTATAAAGGGTCGAAATGACTAGACAATTGGCCACAACCAAAGACAAATTCAAAACAAATGAAAATGAAAATAAGTACTTAACTGTCTCTATAATATCTACACAATCAGCAAAACAAAACAACAACAACAAATCATCAAAACATCGAATTTATTTATTTGTTCACAAATGAACAGAAGAACAATTTTTTTTTCACCGGCGGCGTTTGAGATTCGCGTTCCGGGACTAGGCCAGAGCTCCTTTTTGATCCTTTTCACTTATCTCCGTTGGACGTAATCCCTGCCGAAAGAAAATAACATCAATCAGTCGATAATGGTCTAGGGACATCAGAATACCCATTAACCCATTACTTGTAATTTCTACAACCAATACGACTCCCCACTAAGCATTAATTACGTGTGACTTACCATTTTCGCGTATGAATTTGCTCCTCTTTCATGCAAAAACATTTAGATAAAGGTCAATCCACAATGGCACTTCTCGAAAATATAAAAAGAAAAAGAAAAAAAAAAGAAAATACTTATAGTTTCCAAATTCAAAAAATTCCGCCAATACAAAATAAATTTAAGATAAAACAACCAATAAAAATATAAAGTGTTCGTGTAAATTCTCTCTTTTTTTTTTTTTTTGTTTTTTTTTTTTTTTGGTTTTTATAATTTGAGCACACAAAAAGAGGTTCGCACCATTATTATGTTCGGCCATATGCTTGGCACAGCGTGGGCGTTAAGGAAAAGGAGAAGAAGAGTGGAGATGTCTTATGAGCTTGTGTCTTGAATGTCTGTGGATCATAGCGATGTGGAAAGACAGAGCTTGGCAGAGCATTCCACATACGTGTTGTACGGCTGAAGAACGAATCCCTGAATTTAACTGTACGTCCGAAAATGGGCTTAAGGGTAAATTGATGTGCATTTAGAGCGCCACGAGTATTGCGGTTGAATACAAGGAGAGGTGGCATGCAACTGGCTATTTCTCTTGAGCACCGCTGGTGGAAGAAGCGATAGAACAGTGACAAGCAGGAGACGTTCCTGCGGTGTTCAAGCGAATCTATTGATTTCGCAATGTTTTCGTCACCGATAAGTTTATTGCACGGTTTTGTATTCTATCTAATTGATACAAGGTGGTTTTAGGCGCACCAGACCAGATATGACAATTGTACTCAAGTTTAGGGCGAATAAAGGCCTTGTAGATAGTAGCCAGGTCAAAGGGAGTGAAAAATTTCTTGCATCGGGTTAGAAAACCTAAACATTTCGCAGCATTTTTGGCGACGGTAAATATGTGGTCATTCCAACGAAGCTTGTCGTTGACGCACATACCGAGAATTGCGAGATTTTCAGTTTCCTCGATGCAAGTGCCATTCATGGATAATGGCATGGGATTTGGGATTCGCTTGGACGACAGGAGACAGCATTGGGTTTTGTAAGAGTTAAATTCTACTCGATTGTTTTCTCCCCATTTTATTATGCTGTCTAGGTCAGAGTTTAACGTGCTTAACATACGAAGTTGTTTGAGTTCCACATAAGATTTGGAGAGACGTTCCTCAAACTTATATGAGAAGCTGAGAGTGCTGTCGTCAGCGAAGGAGTGAATTGAATTAGAAGTCACAGATAAGAGATCATTAATAAAAATGTGAAAGAGTGTCGGGGACAGAACAGAGCCCTGGGGAACGCCAGCATTTATGTGGTGAATTTCAGACTTGAATCCGTCCAAAACAACTTGAATTGAGCGGTCCAAAAGATAGCTTCTAATCCAATGAAGCAGTTTTTCATCGACACCATAAGCACGCATTTTTGACAAAACAGCTTGATGCCAAACTCTGTCAAATGCCTTAGAAATATCGAGTGCAACAGCTTTGCTTTCACCAAATTGATGCAAAGACCGGTTCCACTGTTCGGTGAGATATACCATCAAAACACCAGTGGAACGTTGCCCACGAAATCCGTACTGCCGGTCACTAAGGATTTCATTGGTTTCAAGATATTTCATGAGCTGATAATTTATCAGCGTTTCCATGACCTTGGAATGGATGTAAGTGCTATGGGTCGGTACGAAGAAGGAGACGACGGCTCGCCTTTTTTGGGTATGGGCTGGACAAAGGCTGTTTTCCTACTTCTCGGGAAGAGTCCAGAAGAATAGGATAGATGGAAAAGCTTACGCAATGGTACTGCCAGCTTGGAAGAACACCTCTTCAGAACTAATGGGGAAATACCATCTGGCCCAGCGGATTTGTGAATGTTGAGATCGTTTAAAACTCTAGCAACTGCACGAGTACGAATGAATATCTGTCCCATAGAGTGTTCAATACTCGGGGGTGCAGGCGGCATCAATGCACAATCTGGAAGCGTGGAGCTAGCTTCAAAATGTGCAGCAAACAGATTGGCTTTGTCTTTAGAGTTGACAACTGGAGTGTCATTATAAATGAGCATTGGAATGGCCGACGAGGCTGTATTTTTGATTCTTTTCGCGAATGACCAAAAATTTTTACTACCTTTGGGACATTGTAGTATTTTTTGCCTCAATTTTCGGTCGTAGGCGAATTTGACTCGCCGAAGATGATCATTGCAATCATTTCTGGCTCGTTTAAACTTTTTTCGGTTTTCCTCTGTAGGGTTTGCTTTGTAAAACCGAAAGCATACCTCTCTAATCCTAGAAGCCTCTTTACAGCTCGAGTCATACCATCCATCATCCTTTGGTTTGATAGACTTATCCCTGAAGGGGATAAACTTTCTCATACCAATAAGAATGATGTTTTTTGATTGCAACAGCGGCGGCATCCACGTTGTTATCGCGAAACAATAGCGACCAGTTATAACTCCCAAAGAAGTTGTTAAGGCAGTCCCAATTGGCTTTCTCGTATTGCCATACTGTTTTTTTTTGGAGTTTTTTCTCTAACTGCGTGGTTTGTTAACGAGAAATTAGCTGATACAACACAATGGTCAGACGAGCCTAGAGGCGATAATACATTGACACAATGTTGAAAGTTTAAATAAAATCGGGTAACATTTAAAAAAAAAAATTGGGAGCCCCCTTATCATCACCACTCTAAAATTTTTACAAAAAGCGTTTCCATCGGAGATACACATGCGTATAAAATTTGAAGAAAATCGGGCTTTAGAAAGTGGGTTAATAATTGATCACAAGATTTTGTGTGCCAGCCAGCCAGCCAGCCAGCCAGCCAGGGCATGCAAAGTTAATATAGAGAATTTATAAAAATTTAAACAAATTTCTCCGACGTTAAACAAATTTAAATGACGACTTGTTTTATGAGTTTGTGCTAAGTGCTGCAATTGTAACCGAGAATATCCAGCTAATCGTAGTTGCTCTGTCATAAAGGAACTACAAAAACTAAGAAATGGTTTAGTAAATAAAAAGTACATCAATACTCTCCATAATAAACTATGCTATGCTATGCAGCAGCAAGTAGCGTCTGTAATCCCATATTGGGCGGCTACAAAAGGTGTCTGTTTTCCCATAGTGGGCGGCCTCGATTAGTTATGTGTTTGACCATACAAAGGGCTGGTGTGCCTGTCAAATCTGAGCTTATGTATGTTATTAATCGTATCTCGGAAAACACCATGGTGGAAGGATATATGCAAAGACATGAACTATGACAAAAACTGGTAATGAATCCCCAAGAGGTAACCTTTTGCAGCTTCGGCTGCAGTAAACCGCACATCGGATTTGGGGGTGCAGCATCTTTCATGTACGAGCGTCAATCAACACGCCATAATAATAAATGAATCGTTAACAAATAGAAGAAGTCTTTTAAGAAGCGCAAATGTTACTTTTGGCGACCGCATACGTACGAAAATCGGAGCATGGAACGTTCGATCTTGTACAGCGATGGTAGATACGAGCAGGTTGAGCGTGAAATGCTTCGCCTAAAGATCAGTATCCTGGACATTAGCGTAACTAAGTGGAGGGGAAGAGCTGAATACAGATCTGACACTGGACAAACAAGAATGCTGTATTCCAGGGAGGATGAAAGAGAGGGTGGTCAAAGACTGCATGGTGTCGGTATTATGTTGAACGAAGAAGCGAGGCGTAGTCTTATGTCCTGGGTGCCCATTTCTGCGAGATTAATGACAGCAAGGTTTCGTTCAAAAATCCGTAACATAACAATTATTCAGTGCTACACCCCCACAAATGAAGCGACCGAGGAAGACAAAACCGCGTTCTACACTCATCTTAACTCGGTTTACAGGAGTGCTCCGAGAGCTGATATCATAATCGTCATGGGAGACCTCAATGCTCAAGTCGGATCTGACAATTACGGTCTGGAACACGTGATGGGAAAAAATGGCTTGGGGTCACGGAACGAAAATGGCGATTTGCTTGTCGACTTTTGTAACGCGAATCGTCTTGTACTAGGCGGGACTGTATTTTAGCATAAGACGTGCAACAAAATCACCTGGGTGCATCCGGATGGTCAAACTGAAAATCAAATTGACCATATCATGATTCAGCAGCGATGGAGGAAGTCAATGTGTGATGTCCGAAGTATAAGAAATGCCGATGTGGGAAGTGACCACCATTTGGTTCTGATGAGTCTCAAACTACGCACCGCTGCCGTACAAAGGCATGCGCAGGATACAGCAATCATTCGTCGTCACTATGTCACCACACTTAACGACAGAGCCTCGTCATTAAACGGAATTCAACACTCAACAATTGATGAGATGTGGGGTGAAATAAAAAGTGTATTTATGGAGGCTGGATCCGAAACTGTACCCAAGCGGACAAGAGCTGGAGACTCTTGGATATCACAAGACACCTGGGATAAAATCGAACTTCGCAAATCACTGAAAATGCAAATAAATGCCGAAGCAGATGTTCAACGTAAGGCTGAATTACGAAGTGAGTATCGCATTGCATACAAGATAGTCTATCGCTGTGTGAGACGTGACAGGAGGGTGAGGTTAGATGGACTCGCAGATAATGCGGAAAACGCTGCAAGAAGAGGAGATATCCGTGAACTGTACCAAATATCCAAAGATGTTATTGGGGATCATCCTCTAATGTATGTGGATGTGGATGGCACACTTTTGGTAACAATTGAGGACCAGCTACGCAGATGGAAGGATCATTTTGTGCCCTGCTAAATGAGGATTCCGTTGAGTAGAGTGCTGTAGTGCCCCAACTTAACGAGATGCGCAGGTCCTATAGGGGTATAGACAGCGAGCCCCCTTCAGAATCGGAAATCAAAAATTCAATAAATCTCCTCAAAGCCAACAAAGCAGCCGGACTTGATGGAATACCAGCTGAATTCCTGAAAGCCGATCCCGTAACAACGGCTAGTATTCTACATCCATTGATACAAAGTATTTGGGAGAACGAAAGCTATCCCAAGGACTGGAAGGATGGTGTAATTGTTAAACTGCCAAAGAAGGGTGACCTTAAGAATTGCAACAATTGGCGTGGTATCACCGTTTTGTCTGTCTTCCCAAAACTAATGGCAACCATCATTCTCGTGCGGATAAAGGATAGAATCGAGTCTACACTCGAGGCATCAAGCTGTTTTCCGCAGTGGTCGATCATGTGTCGACCATATCAAAACCCTGCGTATCGTCCTTGAGCAGTCGATGGAATTTCAATCACCGCTGTACCTCATGTTCGTGGATTTTGAGAAGGCCTTTGATCGAGTTAGCCGAGAATGTATATGGAGATCGTTGCTTTGTAGAGGAATTCCCCCAAAAATTGTTGCCATTATTAGAGAGTCCTACAACAACGCAAGGTGTTTTGTTTTACACAATGGGCAGCTATCCGACTCCTTCGTAGTGCAACAGGGCGTTAGACAGGGGGATGTTCTATCGCCAATCCTCTTCCTGCTGGCGATGGACGACGTACTGACGGCCAGTGTTGGTACAGCGGTGCGACAGGGCATTCAGTGGAGACCGTTTGAAAGGCTCAGTCATTTAGACTATGCCGATGACATATGCCTCCTGGCTAATAACATCAGTGGGCTGAACGGGATGTGCCAAACAATGAAAGTGAAGGGAGAGTCGAGTGGTCTAAGAATGAACAGCAAAAAGACAAAAATAATGCTCACAGGCCGCTCCACACAGCAGCGTATTATTATACAGGAGACGCCAGTGGAAGAAGTCGAACAATTTAACTACCTCGGCAGTATTTTTTCTGCAAATGGCGGTACGGATCTGGACGTTAAAAGTAGAATTAATAAAGCTCGTGCTGCCTTTGGTACTCTGGTACTCTGACCACCCCAATTTCGAAATCCAGTCAAATCTCCTTACGCACTTAGTTGAGATTCTTCGAATCCAATGTCAAATCCGTGCTGTTATATGCCTGCGAAACCTGGAAAGTCACGTCTAGTATTTCGAGGAAATTGCAAGCGTGTGTGAATCGCTGTCTACGTCACACCCTAAAGATTCGCTGGCCACAAATTGTATAAAACGAGGAATTGTGGCGCAGGACAAGTCAAGAGCGGCTGGACGTCGATATAAGAAAGCGTAAATGGCAATGGATTGGTCACACACTGAGGAAATCAAACGACGATATTGCAAGCAGTCATTTGAATGGAATCCACAGGGTGCACGGCGGGTTGGAAGACCAAGAAAAACATGGAAATCAACTGTCTTAGCGGAAGCAGAATCCCAGAGACGGACGTGGCCACAGCTAAAATACCTTACTGCAGACCGTGAAGGATGGAGACGTTTTGTTGACGCCCTATGCCCCAATCGGGGTTACAGGACACGATGATGATGATGATGGATTAGAAGCTATCTTTTTGACCGCTCAATTCGTTTAAATTCGAGTCTAAAATACATCACATAAATGATAGCGTTCCGCAGGGCTCTGTTTTGCTGACACTCTTTCTCATTTTTATTAATGATCTCTTGTTCATTACTTCTAATCCAATTCTTTCGCTAATTTCGGCACGCTCAGCTTCTCATATAATTTGGAAGAACGTCCATCCACTTCTCATGTGAGCCTCAAACAACTACGTATGTTAAGAACGTTAAATTCTGACCTGGACAGCATAATAAAATTGGGAGAAAACAATCGAGTAGAATTTAACGCTTCTAAAACCTAATGCTCTCTCCTGTCATCCAAGCGAATCTTAAATCCAATGCCATTAATTTTATTTAATTTTTTTTATCACCAGTCAATTATGCAGATGTAATGTATTAACCAGCAACATAATTGCCATTTTAAGCACGCTCTCCACGAATACGACGCGCCAATTGAATATCTTTTGGCATAATGGTAACACGTTTGGCATGGATGGCGCATAAGTTAGTATCTTCGGAGAGTCCTACCAAGTAAGCTTCGCTGGCCTTCTGAAGTGCCATAACAGCAGAAATTTTGAAACGCAAAATCAGTTTTGAAATCTTGAACGATTTTACGAACGAGTCGTTGGAAAGGCAATTTTCGGATCAACAATTCGGTACTCTTTTTGTAACGACGAACGGCACTTACATTCGTTAGAATGACCGCATATTCATGAAATGTTTAGGTTTTTTTGACAAGAAATATTTCACCCCCTCTGATCTAGCTACTATCTAGAGGCTTTTATTCGCCCTAAACTTGAGTGCAACTGTCATATCTGGTCTGATGCCCCTAAACGCCTAAAACTACCTTGCTTCAGCTAGATAGAATACAAAACCGTGCGATAAAACTTATCGGTGACAAAAACATTGCGAAATCAACAGAAAGTTTCCTGCTTGTCGCTCTCTTATAGCTTCTTCCACCAGCGATGCTTAGGAGAAATAGCCAATTGCATGCCACCTCTCCTTGAATTCAACCGCAATACACGTGACACTTCAAATGTCATCAGTTTACCCTAAAGCCCGTGTTCGGACGTACAGTTAAGTTCAGAGATTCGTTCTTCAGCCGTACAACATGTATGTGGAATGTGGTATGTGGTCACTATGATTCACAAGCATTAAAGTCACAAACTCATAGACATCTCCTCTTTTCTTCTCCTTTTCCTCAACGCCCACGCTGTGTCAAGTATATAGCCGAGCATTATAAGGTGCGAACCCCTTTACGCGTGCGCAAATTATATAAAAATAAGTATTAAATAAAACCGTAGGGAAAATGCCAATTTTATGTTAAAAGAGTTCTGTCAGTGGAACATGAGGTACTAAAAGATGTATTAACATTCCTCTATTCAACTAGACAAGCGGATAAACTGTAAATAGCAGTAAGGGATTAAAATCAGTATTTCAGAATAGACTTGTATTATATAATATAGTACCAGAGGAAATAAAACAACTGGAGTCAATCAAAACATTTAGGGGAAAAGTGGGTTTATGGCTGGATACAAATAGGTATCAAATTGTAAGATACTACTTGTGCTGTGAAAAATGGATAAAATATTACAATATCTCAAAAGTTTATAAGTTTATTGATAATTGATAATGGAAAAATATGTTTTAATTGTCCTTAACAACTACAAACGGCTGGCTGTTAATGTTAAAAATTGAATATGTATATATTTTTTGTTAGCCGTCGGCTTTTAAATAAAAAAATAAATGAAAATAAATAAAATTTACTATTTCTGTTTCTTTTATTATTATTATTTTATATTTATTTTACATTATGTTTTATTTTTATTTTATTGATTGATTACAGCCACTTTCTTTAGAAACACCCGGCTGCATCATTGCCAAAGCTTAAATATGAATGAATCATTTCTTCGTGAGTACTCAGTGTACTGAACTCATTCTTTGTGGGTACACTGCACCTAACATTTTGCACTACCCATTCGGGTTCGTTATGTCTCACAATCAGCGGTTATTTTCGCAGACGCACAGAAATCCCTTTAAAAATGTTCTGTCTTCCTTTCTCGTTAAAAATTGCAGCTGACTGACGAATTTGTGTACACTGTACACATTATCGATCATAAACCAACTTGGCCGCTGACTGACAGTCACCGCCAAAAATTTTAATAGCAATCAGTTTCGAATGTCAGTCAGTCAGTCAGTCAGGCGTTCACACTATCAGTTTTGAGGGATGTCGATCAAAACTTACAGTCAAGTTGGATAGTCTGCCAGCCGCTTAAAACTGTGCCCGTAAACATTAAGTTCATTCACAAATTTATTTGACTCATGTTTCTTCAGTAAAGACGATAAGAATTCATGCGGCGCTTAAAAGTTTGCGAAGACGCAACAACGTTCTAATTAATATTGTGGCGAAAACTAAAATTTAATGTTCGAAGCAGTCATAAATTTGCACAAAAAAATATATATGCGTTTCCTTCAAAGAACATAAATAAAATAAACTCGAAAAAAAGTTCTCTCTTTCCTTGTGGTATACGTACGAAAATTTGCGTATTATTTCTGGCAGCGCATTTAGTTATAGAAAATGGAATTGTGTTTGTTTGCGTTTGGTTGGATATAATTTTGGAGTCTTCGAAAAGTCTAGAAGGCAAACGCTCCCTTATTTTGTACGATGTTACTTTTGCATCGAACAACGGTACACGGCGCCGATATAGTGCTAGCACGAGGCACATACATATATGTTAATTAAAATTAAATAACAATGAAGATTATGAAAACTAAGATAAAAATTTATTCGCATTCCAAAATTGAAAAAGTCGCGCATTTACTTTCCCTACTCACGTGCAATAGAGTGTATGTAGTTCCAAAAAAATGGCGTTGCACCACAAGATGAATGAAATGAACCGAAGCCTGCTCGTTCATGACCGTCAAGAAATTAAATCGATATTCACAAATCACAACCAACCAAAATACCACACGATATTTTTCAGAATGTTATTGCACATTTTTCTTTGTACTTACTTAGTATTTCCAGAATTCTCTGTTGTTTTTCAAAATATTTTTTGACTATACCACGCAACCACGCAAGTGAGATTTCTTTTATTAGCGTTCGTTCACGCTCATGTTGTTCTCGGTTGCATACTGTATAGTATATACTGAAACTGAATACTGAAATACTTTGCTTTAAGAAGAAGGGAGAAAACAACACCATTAACGTCTTTTATATGATATTTCAGTTCTCGAGTCTCGAACGATTCTTTTAGATAAATATACCCAAAACACACAGCTAGCTTGTTGGTTGTTTCGGAGTAGTACGATGTACGATAGATGCTATTGCTGCGTTGCTTTGGCTAATCCAGCTTGGCTTACAACAACAATCGAATAAGCATAAAGCCGAAAATAAATCCAACAAGTTTTTAGGATTTAAAACTAAAGCCATTTTATAGTTATAGCGCTCACCGTAAGGCGGTGATAAAGCGACATGAAGCCAAAGTAAATAAAAATGTTCAGGATTAAGGAAACTAAAGCCATTTTATAGTACTGGTGCTCACCGTAAGGCGGTAAAGTCAAAAACTGTTGTTTTGTAAAGCCAAGCCTGCTTTGCCAAAGCAACGCAGCATATATTGCTTTCAACAAAATGAGTTAGGTATTTTTCGTGGTTAACGGCTGATCAAAGCAACAGCAAAAACTAACCAAATTTTGGTAAATTTTTTGTTTCATGTGTTTGCCAACTTATCCATATATAATTTTTAAAAGTCGACTCTGGTGGTGGGAATTATAAATAAAAATTTGGTTAAATATTTCTTAACCACAAATTTTTTTCGATTAACGCTAAACCATTTTCTGGTCTATCCAATGTGTTTGTTGTTGTAATTTTTTTTTTGTGAAAGCAATATAGCAAATATAGCAATATATAGAGACCAGAATTTTGTAATGCTATTTAAGGTTTTTTTTTTAGATATTATATTTTATAAAGTTATAATTTATTTATATTTGTTATAAAATCCAAGTACAATAATTTAAAATAATTGGTTAACTATTTTTTTAATTTATGAGATACCATATTGTATTCTACAATTAATTTAATTTATTTACCGTTTGTGAGCATTAAAAAAATAGAGAGAAAAATATTGCAGGGCAATGGGAAGAGACCAGAATTTTGTAATGCTATTTTAGGTGTGTTTTTTTAGATTATTTTTCTTTCAGAATTTGTTATAAAATCAAAGTACAATAATTTAAAATAAATTGTTAACTAATTTTTCAATGTATTTAATGTATGATACCTTAGTGCATATTCTACAATTAATTTAATTTATTTACCGTTTGTGAGCATTTAAAATTTAGATAAAAACATATTGAAGGGCAATGGGAAGAGACCAGAGTTTTGTGTGTTTTTTTAGATATATTTTTCTTTTAAAATTCTTTTAAATTTAAAATTAATATTAAATTATTAAATTAAAATTTTTCTTGTAAAATCTCTAATCGGAGATACACACACACACACACACACACACTGCGTGCTCGTCTTGTGGCAAAATCATCCACGAAATGACGCAGCGGCAGCGAATAGCGCTGCTCACAAAGCACAGAGCTCAGACTTTGCCGTGATCTGATGCGATATAGCGATATTTAAAAATTTTATATTGGGGTCCCCAAGGGGCTGATCGCTCCAAATTTTTACAAAAAGTGTTTTCCATCGAAGACACACATGTGTACAAAATTTAAAGAAAATCGGGTAAATTTTGTAAAATATTTGTATGGGAGCCCCCCGAATCCGTGGTCAGAGGGGCCTCAAATTTTAATAGTTATTAGTTTAATAGTTAATAGTTAATTTTTAAAAGTATTGTCACCGGAAATATACATGTGTGCAAAATTTCAATAAAATCGGGCCATGGGAAGTGGGCTAAAAATTGATCAGAAAATCTGACCAGCCAGCCAGCCAGCCAGCCACGTGCACGCGAAGTTAATATAGAGAATTAAAAAAGACACTATCAAGACCAAAATGATATTGGTACATTAGCTACACTTACGCCCTAATACATTAGCATTATACATTTTAAAATCCTCTTGGAACGCATACATTTTCGTCCGAACTGGTATACTCAGTAACTCACTTGGTGTATTAGGCATACTGGGTTCGTTATGATATCCAATGGAAAATGGGACCGACGGAGAGATGCTTAGCTGAATGTCGGTTGTAGAGCCAAATATGATATCTTCCCCGAACACATCACATAACACATTCGCCACTTAATTTACATAGGTCGGGTCATTTAAGTTTACAAGACCCATAATCGTAAATTGCAATATGATACTCAGAATATTATTTATATTTTAATGGATGGATGACCAGGTCGTTAAGGTCATATATGCTTGACGGTAGGAAACGAAATTTAAGCAAGAGTTTAGTTATTGTCGCATTTTGTGGTCTTAGATGGAGCTTCATTGCTGGTATAATAGCGTCATAATGTAGTCCTTTTTAAACTCTATATTAACTTCACTTGCACGTGACACGTCCGGTTGTCGCTCGGTCGGTCGGTCGGTTTGTCGTGGAATATTGCAATCAACTTTTAACGCACTTTACAAAGCCCGATTTTATTGAAACGTTGCACACATGTGTATTTCCGGTGGCAACATTTTCTATTATAGTTTTGGCCTCAGGGCCGAGGGGTACCCACATAATTTTTTAAAAATTAGCTCAATGTTCTTCAAATGTGCTTCTTCTTCTTCTTCTTCTCCGATAACAATATTTTTATAAAAATTTGGAAGCGATCGGGCCCCAAGGACGAGTGTCACCCATACATTTTTTTTAAATTAACTCGTGTTTCTTGAAACTTTGTACACATGTGTATCTCCGATAACAACCCCTTTCAAAATTTAAAATTGATTGAGTCCCAGAATCCCAGAGTGGCACCCATAAATTTTTTTAAAAATATTTACCCGATATTCTTCAAATTTTGTACACATTTGTATCTTCCATAACAACACTTTTTATTTTGAAGTGATCGGGCCCCAATACCGAGGGCGCCCATTTAATATTTTAAAAATTAGCCCGATTTTGTTATATTATAAGAAATAGCGGAGGAATTTTCAACATAATGTTACGTTGCCATATTTCGCCCTGGTAAGGGGCGCTGTTAGCCTCGCAACCTGAGAACCTTTTTCTTCTGTTGCATGACGAAATGTGACACCGCTGTGCCGGAAGTCAAGGCGTCGCTGTAAATACATTTTAAATTCCCGGCTATGGATCGTGGGCTGCACCATGACACCGACACTAACAGCTTCAACTTCATTCAGATCCTGATTGCGAGTCTTCCGTCTCGCTCACGCCGCGTTGCCTCCTCTCATCCGAACTGACTTCTCGCCTTATCTACATAACGCTTTTATTCAAAATCAGTGTTTGAAATATTCTTTTTGTCTTAAAAGCCCTGTCTTAAACAAACTCAATGTCGGCAAACCAAAGGGAATGTACAACGAAGAAAAAAGAAAAAACGGTTTGTAAGCATGCCTTGCTCGATGCAATTGGTGCTACCGTGTGATCGAACAGAAAAATCTTTTAGCAATGCATAGGCTTCAAAAGAATTAACAAACTTAATTATATATCTGGGTATATTTGCATACGCTGTAGCATATATTGCTAAGCTATGCGCTTATCTTGCTTAAACATCAATTACGTTGGCTTGAATTGAAGATCTTGGATATTTGGGAACTATTACTTCTTCCGTTGCAAAATTATCATTTTTAATGTCGTGAAATTTCTGAACAAGGTAAAGGTATGAACCAGAATTCTCTTCCTTACAGCTGCCCTTATTACATTCATTTTTTTTTTTTTTTGTCTGCTGAGCAATATCACCGTTCTCACTATATTGGTATAACTCTACTCTCTATCACTTTTGACCGAGTTTAGGAGTCCGAGAAATAAGCTTACTTATAAGATTTCTGAACACAATCAAATATATTAATTGTTCATGTAGTATCTCGACCTTGTTGTTCATAGCACCTAAACTGATGGCCCTGATATTTTTATTTTTATTGTTAAAACATGTGTATTACTTGTTCTTTTCTAAGCAAAAATCTTGTTCGCAGATTATCTGCTTGACTACGGCTATAAGTGTTCAGAGTATTCCAAATATTCACACATATTTGCGGAAAAATAAAAAAGGAGAAACGAATATTTGGAGATGCTGTCCTTGTACAGCTTTGAAAGACTTTTATTTTATTTCAAACAATATTAGTATAAAAAAAATGTCGCTTGGACTTACTAATATTTAATATTTAATGTCTAAAACTAAGAGATCCCAATAACTAACTAAGCAATTTGGGTTAGTGATAAGCTTCTCGTCGAGTAAGGAGAGATAGATTTAAATATCGGTATGACAAATGAATAATTTAACTTATGATAACAGTATTAGAAAAAGAGGAAGTAAATTATGCGATTGGCATGAATTGATGACAAACGGAATTTATGTTTCCAATCGAATAATTTATGGGGTTTGAATCATCCTTCACTAAACCATTATGAGTAAGAACTCCCATGACCGACAGGTTCTCGATCACTCTTTCTTATTTTTTATTTTTTTTTTATTTTTTATTAAATTGTATGCAAAATTGTATTTAGATTAAACAATAACAATACTCACGGTTTTTTTTTCCTTTTTTTTTTGGAGCTGCCGACGTGGTGTGCACATCACTTCGGTATAGCTGTTTTTACAAGAAAATTTTATCTGGAATGGTGAAGGATGTTATTTATTTGTTTTGCAAGAAAATATATTGCGGAACGTTTAAAAAAATCACGATCTCACATTGACAAAATGGGGGGGGGGGGAACTGGCGTTTGTCACCAATCGCCTCACATGAGTCGCACTTATTTTCTTTTTTATGTTTACACTAGACCGAACAATAGAGATATTTATGAAAAGACTACATGAAACAATGGACACTGCTCTCGATCTAAAGTCTATTTATTTCAGTGACTCCTCTGCTCGTGATTACTCCTGGTCTACTGCATGCTGCTTACTTTCGTAAGGGCAACATCATAGTGCACGACGAAGGCGGAGATGACGACGACGACAACAGACAGAACTGGTTGTCGGCCAATTGGACTTATGCTCTATGTGCACCACCCGTTCGAACAAAACGAAACAAATTGTAATAAAAGATGAAATGGTCACAGCTGTGCGGCTACTTGGATACTTGGAGGGAGCATCTGCAATTCTCTTCTTCCGCGTTTTATTTCGTATCTTGATTTAAAGTCCTTTATGTCTCCTCCGGTCTCTGCTTACGAACCTTTCAAATCCTACCATTTGTCGTTTACCGATGGTTCTTTATTGATTTAATGACACATTGGTGCGGCGCCAGATGTAATTGGATTTTTTCTTTATAACTTTGATGATAATGTGCCACAAAAAAACTTTAACTCGCCTTCTTGGTCTGAGCAGCGGTTTAGTTGCTTCGACTGCAGTACATATATACCTTAATATGTATAATACACTAGCACCAATGCTATGACGGCTACTCCTTTTGTTAGTCGGAGTTTAGATTCCCACAGCGAATCCAACAAGTGCGGCTTTAATAATTTGACTACGACACAACCACTATGAGCGTGTCCAAGACACTACTGGTAACACCGAAAGCAGGAGCGGTGGCTGATGTGACGCCAATCTCCCGATCAATATTTGAACTTCTGTTCGGATGCTGACACGACGGCAAACAGATGAAACACTGCTTCGGTTAACTATAACCCAGATATTTTTAACAAAAAAAGGAAATGCCTTCGAGTCACAAAAAAAACTTTTGCCTAGTTTTGGCACGTGACGGCGATTCTTCTTTTTCAATAATTTAATTTTATTTATTGTTTTCTGCAAAAAAAAAAAACCTTTCTCGTGATTATCAACACGTCCACCTTAGTCGGATGTCAAACGCAGAAGAAGGCTTTTTGCAAAGCCGGAACTCGTCTTAGTCCAAAAAAAAAATGTCGATATTTCGCCCGTTTTAGAGCCTAAGCTTTCTTACGAAAACGAACGAAACAGGATCATCACAGCGATTGTTAGCCGACCTCCCTTTTATGCCATCTTTTAGGTTTGTTCGAAGTTTTCTATTTCCTGATTCCTCCGCTAGGCCGACGTCACAATAATTTTCTCCATAGTTTTAATATGTTGTAACGGAACTGAGGCTCTTGAGTTCGTAATGGATTTTTCAAATAAAAACACAATAAAAGTTTATTAATTTACAAATTACAACATTAAATAACAAATTGCAAAAATAGCTAAAGTTCACAAATTTACACTGGTAATTAGTAATTCACTTATAACACTAATGTTTTACTACTATTCTCTTAATTGGTAGACCTATCTGCTTGCGAGTACTTTTCAACTTGTCTTGAATTTAAAATTATAACTGATTAAATGTCATAAAACTTCGTGCTATTTATAGTAAATCAAAAGCTTCGCTAAGGTTCTAATCTTTTCTACTGTGTTCTATTCGAATAACCTAGAGTGCGCCAGATAACTCTGGTAAGTTCCTTATTTGTAACTCACCATATAGCAAGGATTATAAAATGTTTTTATGGATGATTTTACAGATTATAAATTTTCTTTTTAAAAATCGTGCAGCGTAAACTCAACACAAAAGTGAAATGGCCGCAATAATTTTTTTGGTAAAAGAGGGAAAGAAAACAAAAGTTCATTTATTCACGACAAATAGAGAAATTTTAAAGTTAATAGGATAACAAAAAGAATAATAATATTTTTACATCATAATATCTACTGATAATAAGATATAATGAGAAAATTTTAATATAGGGAGACTGCAGTAATATCGAGCAGTTGTCCGTGCATAATATTATACAGCATATAATCACTGTCACTGCTACCCTTGACATAACCGAAGCGATTGTGTAGAAAGAAAGCAGAATTAGAGCACAGAAAATATTTTAGGTGAATTTAGTGCCACGTTTTAATTTTTTGTGCAGTTTTTAACTACACTTGGAACAAAGCCTAAAATCCGTATGACACACTAAATTTTTTTTTTCATTTTAATGCATTGAAGTAAGATATATTTCATATTCAATTTTTCAATAGATGAAAGTGCGTACATAACAGTCATAATAATGCGAAAACACCATAAATATGCATTGAAAATGTACTTCAGAATACGTTTTTTAGGCAGCTGGCAGCTTAACTTTGAGAATTGACTGAAAAATTGCCAAAAAAAAACAGTGAAGAGGGCTTTGATTGACATAGGTCTGTTATTTATTTATTAAATTCGTAATTTCGACATATCGCAATTATGTAAGCGTGTACGACAAAACTTTTTTCGTACTAAAACTATTGCCCGATAGCGCCATTTCGAATGTATGTTTTGTTGTTGTTTATACTTGTTTACTTTTTTTGGTTTTTTTGAAATATTCAAAAATATTTATATTTTTATTTAAATAAAACTAATATTTTTATTAATTAAATTTATTATTCTATGTAAGCAACGAAATTTGTATTGACAAAATAACAAATACATAGTTACTAAAAAAAACGCCAAAAGGTCGGCGCTGCTCGCGTCATTCAAATGAATGTAGCAGCATAAAGTATTAAAAATTCTAAATATTTTTTTTATTTTAGAGATAATTTTATAAATAACATTAAAAAAATTAAAAATTATTACTTTAAAGTTATTTATGCGGTTAATTTCATATAGAAATAATCATTTTAATTACATTTATTTTCCAGTCGAAATCCAAACAGGTGTTCGACTAAAACACTAACAATTCAGTCGAAACTACGACTAGTCGTATGACTCAGGTGGCCGATTATGTATCTGTCGTATTTCGACTTTCGACTTACGACAAGTCGAAATGCTCAAAGTCGTAGTTTCGACATAACGCAATTATGTAAGTATGTACGACAAAGTTTTTTTTGAACTAAAGCAATTGCCCGATATCGCCATTTCAATTGCATGTTTTGTTGTTGTTTATACTGGTTTACTTTGTATTGACAAAATTACAAATACGTAGTTACTAAAAAAACGCCGAACGGTCGGCGCTGCTTGCATCACTCAAATGAATGTAGCAGCATAATATATTTAAAATTCTAAATATTTGTTTTTATTTTAGTGATAATTTTATAAGTAACATTAATAAAAGTTAAAAAATATCACTTAAAAGTTATTTACGCGGTTGATTTCATACAGTAATAATCATTTTAATTACATTTATTTCCCAGTCGAAATCCAAATGGTGTTCGACTGTAACACCAACAATTAAGTCGAAACTACGACTAGTCGTATGTCTCAATAATCGCTTTTAGTCGTAATTGCGACAAAAGTGACGTCATTCGAAATTCGAAATGCTTACATAATCGACCCCCAGTAATCGCGTTTAGTCGCAATTGCGACAAAAGTGACGTGATTCGAAACTCGAAATGCTAACATAATCGACCCCCGGATCCGCATTGCATTTTGGGAATATGTCAATTTATTGTACCTCGTTTACACTGGTGTTTAAATAAAGATTAATACCGTTCATGATAGAGTTGTTTGCAAATAAATAGTTTCAAAAAAATTTCTTTGCATAAAAAATGCTCACACAAGATATATAAGTACTAAGTTAATAAGGAAGAAATTTAAGAACAAAGAAAAAAAAAGAGGAATTATGGGGAATAAAAAGTGTTTATTGATTTTTATTTAAACTCAACTTTATGAAATACTAGTTGAGATATTTTAAGATATTTAGAGAGATATATTAAGATGAGATATTTATTGGGAATCCCAAAAACAGGTAACATTTTTGCGGGAGTTATTCATTAGTGCTAAAATGATTCCACCAACTTATCGATAGTGTTTTCGGGGGAAATTTAGAAATCTGAGGTATGTCAAAATATGATTTTTTTTAATAATTTTTATTGCTCATGATAGATGGCGCTATATTGAACTTTTCTTTATATTGATAATGCAATACATTTTCAATAATAACTGCCAATTTTTGTTCCTAATATTTAGCTTTTTGTTTTACAAATTTTATATTTTTACCTTTAGAAATCGAAATGGCTGCCAAATAACCTAGTTTTAATCAAAGCAAAGTCTAGAAAATACAAGAAATAAGAAAACATAGAAACAGAAGAAATAATTCCTATTTATCAAATAATATCAATATAATTATTGTATTGTTTGTCCTAACACTAATTAGAGTTATATCATTTACAATTTAGTTAATTTTCAAAATATCGAGTTATTTGGTTTTCAGAACAAATCAAATTTTGAAGATCCAAAGAAAACCCATTGGATTATTTATGGCATATATGCAACTACAACAGCCAATCTTCACTCATTATTTCTCATTGCTTACATATATTTTCTATAAATCATCTATTAATTTTAGGATTAGACAATAACTGTCAAATTTGACCAAAAAAATAATCCAAAATTTATCTGTAAAGAAATGTAAAACATTGATCAGATCAATTTTTGGTAATATCTTTGATGATTTTCGCCGTAAAAGTAAATATAAAGACGTATTTCCGTCATGTGGCAAATTCCTAATATCTATAAAGAACGCATTTTAATTACTGTTGTTATTTTTTACTCTTTTTTCGGACAAATGGTAATTAAAAATGAAAAAAAAATTACCGTCACTGTTAAGTCGTGCATAATTCAATTGTTCCCTTGCGGCGTTAACGTTCGTTTATTTAACTGAATGTGGACTTCGTTTAATATTATACATGTGGCATTGCTTTAGCTCTCATGAAACAGCTGTTGATTTGCATTTCGCATTCACATGGCAAACAATTTTGACGAGCGTTGTAGTTTTTATATGCAAATTTATTAATTTATTGTGATTATTAATTGCGAGCATCATTGAAATGCGTATATTGCTATTTCGTATTGGTAACGAAATCAATTTATAAAAAGTGGTCGCAGTGTAAAGCGGCGATATCGAGTTGTGTTTTTTAAAATTAAAACAACGATGGAAATGTTTGGTTGATATCTTATAATCTAAATTGGAAAATTATATGCCAAGTTTTAAATGCAAATGCAAAAATGTAAGAACGACCGGATTTTACATTTTGCCGGCTTTGAGGTTATCTGGCAGCAACAAAGTTCCAGTCGCAAGTCTGGTAAATGATTTACAGTGCCTTCTGTAAAAATCGTCCACATAATAACATTTATTTAAATAAACTTAAAAATGGATACCTACTTGTTTGTTGATATACGATACTCGAAAACGGAAGCGGAATACCATCCCGCTTGCAATGAGAAAATTCCGAAAGATGTAAGTCGGCAAAATCAAGCGTTTATTGAGGCAACTGCATTATCAACTCGTTTAGTAAGTAATAAAGGAAGGCCATAAAATGATCATTCATTTCATGTTTCTATTGTTCTCCGTTGTTTAGGGTGCGTATTATTATATGGTGTTTACGTGTACTTGTCGCGATATGACATATTTGCTTCGAAACTGCTAACTGGAATTCCATCAGTGATATGTTTCTTTGCTGGTTCGTCGCCGGTCATAACTGCAACATTCAGGAAAAACCAGAAAAGGACACAAATCTTAAATTATTCGTAACACTGCGCAAAGTGATAAATGATTAAATCTAATCTAATTATCAAAAAATTCTGTCTACTATTGCTGAATCAACTGTAAATATGGAAGTCAATGAATGGTTCGATGGACAATAGTAAAAACGTTTCTTTGCTGGAAGGCTATTGGATGAAAGGTATGTATTTTTTTACAAATTCGGTAAATCACCATGAATGAATGTGGTATTTGAAAATGTGGCCTATATGCAGTATATCAGAAATGTAATCCGAAGTAACTTCGAATAAAAAATAATTATTTTTACCACCACAAAGGCATAAAAACTCGAATTTTAAATGTTTTATTAGAACTTCCTTTTATTGTCGTTGTCAATCAACGGAACTCTGTTTTGGCATTTGGATATACTACTAGTTATATATAATTGTACCTGCTTGTATCTATGTGTTGCGCTGCGATAGTCAGCTCTTTTCGAAATTGGTGTAACAAAGAAATAAAAAAGTGGACAGAATTCTTAATAATTGTTTGCGATATTTGGAGCAACTAATTATTAAGAAATTTAGAGTTTATGGAATGGAATGAAGGGGTTTTCTGTAACACCCCCACCGTTAGCTTTAGGCTCTGACGAAGGTCTTTCTAAGACCGTGTCCTTAAAGCAAAAAGATTTTTCATTAGAATAGCAAAGACGACAATAATGAAAATTGTTACAATAAGCAGAGTGCCTATGTTTAGTGTATTCTTCAGGTTATTATTTTTAGTGATTTCGACAATGTACTTTCTATTATTTTCGATATTCTGTAAATGGACATTATTGAATTCGATTTTTGTATTCATAGTAGTAGGTTCGGTAGTATAATATGATCTGTAATTCCTATTTCGTAATTTTTATTTAATTTTCTATTTCTACATAACAACTTTTAAGTTTTATGTAACAAGTTCCTTCTATTTTTTTTGTATTCGTTACAGTTGTGTAAAATTACAGTTCTTCTTATATTGTTGAAAATAATAAGAACATTTTTAAGTTCTTTTATAAGAGGTGATGCAAAGTTAATTTATTTGCAGTGGATGTTATAAGAGTACAGAGGCGAAATACAAAATACATCTATATTGGTTTATACAGGGTGTCCCCTTATTCGTCAAGGATTATTTGGGAAATGATTATTGGGTATCTTCTAAGACAAAAATCATTCTAAAGTAAGGCTCTTACTCCAATGTTGACATAATTTATCGGGGATTTAAGAAAAAGCTTGCTTTGGTGTACCCTGACCCATGTTAACGGAAATTGCTCTTTTAATACTAATGGTACAAACTTGATTTAGGACTCTGTTTTCCAACTTCTATTCCTCTTCCAGTTTTCTTGCCCATGCCAATTTATGACATAACGTTATGAACATAACAATAATAAAAATAAAAATCATTAACAAGTAAAGTACAGCAATACAAATGTTTTTCTGTAGGAACTGGCTAACATATGAACGGTTTGAATTGAATTCAAACTTGATGCTTCTATTACTGATTTTTTTTCTAAAGAAGTGATGACGTACATCTATTTGCTTAGTCCTCGGATGATACGATGATTTTTCGCTAAGCTGAATAGCTCCTTTACTGTCGCACATGATGATAAGAGTTTTGCCGTTTAGTTTAAAGACCTCTTTCAATTTTTTCAACCATAAATCCTTCTGGGTGGCATTGGACGTGGCCATATATTCTGCTTTAGTGTTTTTTTTATATAATGTACACACGCTAAAGGGATTTGCCCCCCTATAATGTCAAGCACAGCGTGGGCGTTGGGAAATTCATCATCATCATATTTGGCTCTACAACCGGGGTCCGGTCCTAGCCTCCCGCAAAAAGTCTCTCCACCGGTCCCGATTTCGAGCCGATGTCATCCAGCTTGGCATCCCTAAACTCTGGGCGTCCTGGTCTACGCCATCCTTCCAGTGTAGGCTTTGCCGGCCTCGCTGTCGTGTTCCATAAATCCTACCGCAAAGGACTTTCCGAGCTCATGCGAATTAGGTGTCCTGCCCACCCACCGGAGCCTACCAAGCTTAATTCACATTCTTCATGATGTCGACATCGCGGTAACGCTCGAAGATCTCATCATTATAGAATCTCCGGAATCGTCCTTCCTCACATACGGGGCCAACAATTCTCCGTAAGACTTTTCTGTGGAGCGCGGCTAAGAGGTCATTCTTTTTGCTAAGCACCCAAGTCTCGGATCCATAAAGTCTATAAAAAGATGGTGTAGTGAGTTTTGAAACTCTAGACATTTTTCCATCACCTGCCTTAGGGTGTAAATCTGATCATTTGTCTCCCTACATTTAGGGCGAGTCCTATCGCTTGGCCGTAGTTGTTTCTGGTCTCTTCATTGCGAAGGGCAGACGTGTTGACTCGAATCTGATTCGCGGATGCAGTCTTTCGTGATGATGCAATCCGCACTCGGAGCACCATACTAACAAGATAGTGGTCCGAGTCGAAGGTGGCACCTCGGTACGTTCGTACCGTCATCAGGTTCGGGTTGTGGCGGCGGTCTATCAACACGTGGTCTATCTGGTTGCGAGTGGCTCCATCGGGAGATACCCAGGTGGCTTTGTGGATATTTTTACGCGTAAACCTTGTACTCGCAACGACCAAATTAATGCTTGCTGCCATCTCTATGACTCGTTGTCCATTGTCATTACTGTTCTCGTGTAAGCTATGGGTGCCAATGTACTGCCTGAATACTGGCTCCCTACCTATTTTAGCATTCATATCCCCCAGAATGATTTTTACATCATACTAAGGGCAAACATGGAGTTCCCGTTCGACTGATTCAAAGAATTCTTCTTTTTCATCATTTGGGGAATCCTTAGGAAGAGGAAAAAATGAGATGTGTATGCACGTGTGTCTTAAATGACTGCAGATCATACAAATGCGGACACACAAAATCGGGCAATTCATTCCACATAACTATAGTGCGGCTGAAGAGGGAATCTCTGAATTGGTTAGTCCATCGGAATATAGGCCTAATGGTAGACCCGTGTACTCGAGTTGAGGCACGGGTATTACGAATGGTTTCAATAATGAGCGGGATGTTTTTGTTTATTTCTTTTGAACCCCGCTGGAAAAAGCGATAAAACAGTGACAAGCAGGAAATATTCCTACTATGTTCAAGCGATTCGATTGTTTTCGCGACATTTACGTCACCAATAAGTTTTATCGCGCGGTTCTGAATTCTGTCTAGTAGATGCAATGTGGTCTTTGGGGCACCTGCCCAGACAATACAGTTGTATTCAAGTTTACGGCGAATATACGCCTTGTAAATGGTAGCCAGATCTGAAGGAGTGAAGTACATCTTGCACCGTTTTAGGAAACCTAAACATTTCGCAGCATTAATTTCATTAATTGTTGTAAAAATACAATTTTAAGCCAGAAGGTATTTTTTACAATTGTTAAATGGTGACCAGAGTTACAAATCAATGATATGATAATTAGAAATATATAATATATACAATATATACAATGTGATTACAACAGATTCAAGAGTTATAATTACTAAAAGAAAAAAGAGCGGGGTAGGCTGTGTCGAAGACACGGCCGTGGGTTTTGAGCGTGACAACGTCTGTCCGGGACGAAAGAAAAGAAAACAAATATCTTATTGTCTGTAGGACATAAACACGGACGGATATATTAAAAATATATTTTTTCTATACTAAAAACAAGTCCTACGACTTGCAGCGTAGCTCATCACATACATCATCATCACATCACATTATATATAAATTATTTATAAGCTAATTTTAGAAGAGAAATGTAGTGAGTACTGAGTAATGCTGCCCATACTTCGAAATGGTATGGAAAGATTGTCGCTTTCAAACATGCAGGCCAATTATTTCTCATTAAATTTCTTTTGCATTGTTCTCTTATTTCTGTAACTTATAGTAGTATTGTTTTCTGTTACCAAACACGAGAGCATTCACTCACAATGTTAATAGAAAGAGCGAGCAGAGCACTGATAGGAAAATGAACAGAGACTATACTATCACTACGGCTGTGGTAAAGAATTAAGTAGCTTCGCAGCTTGTGCTGCACAAAAAAATGGCAGGCAGTCGGTATGCACGAAATTGCTGCTATATTTTGAACCGACTTACAGTCTGCTTGTAGGGCGACAATTTGACATTTACATTTTGCTATTTGCATCCCATTTTAAGTAGCTGCGTAAACTGCGCAGTCGATTTTTCTTTAATGCATTGGCTGAAAAGTGAATTTTTGACCAACATGCAGCATAAACTGCGCAGCGGCTGAATTCTTGACCGCAGCCTACTACTGCATATGTTTGTTTCGTTCTGCTCTGCTTGATTGTATGTTATTGAAACCACATACATGATCATCAATCACATCACATACAACGAATAAATAATTTAAAAGCTGATTTAAATGTTCATAACAATTTATTGTGAGGTGGGTACATATTAAATGTATCATATCACTGCACAAACATAGTAATGCAGTAGTAAGAGCTTTTAAAAAAATATGTGCGTGTAATCTTTACGCGCGGTTGGAGTGAAATTCTTTGACGTTGTGGCCAATATTACGATTAAATTAAAAGGCACGAGTCGCTTGAGAAATTGCTTAGTTCCCGAAATTCCAGACCATAATGATCATTCTCCAGAATTCCCATAGGAAGAAGTCTTATAGCCGCATATTAGTCCTGCATTCCGAATTTCATTTCAATCGCTTGAGAAATTGCTTTATTCCAGAAATTCCAGACAATAATGATCATATTCCAGAATTTCCATAGGAAGAAATCTTATAGTCACATCTTAGTCCTACATTTCGAATTTCATGCGAATCGCTTGAGAAATTGCTTTATTAAAGAAATTCCAGACAATAGTGATCATATTCCAGAATTTCCATAGGAAGAAATCTTATAGTCACATCTTAGTCCTACATTTCGAATTTCATGCGAATCGCTTGAGAAATTGCTTTATTCCAGAAATTCCAGACAATAGTGATCATATTCCAAAATTTCCATAGGAACAAGTCTTATAGTCACATATTAGTCCTACATTCCGAGTTTCATACGAATCCCTAGAGAAATGGCTTGGTTCCAAAAATCCCAGACCCTATTGGCCAGATCCCAGAATTTCCATAGGAACAAGTCCTATAGTCACATATTAGTCCTACATTCCGAGTTTCATACGAATCCCTTGAGAAATGGCTTGGTTCCAAAAATCCCAGACCCAATTGGCCAGATCCCAGAATTTCCATAGGAACAAGTCTTATAGTCACATATTAGTCCTACATTCCGAGTTTCATACGAATCCCTTGAGAAATGGCTTAGTTCCAAAAATCCCAGACCCAATTGGCCAGATCCCAGAATTTCCATAGGAACAAGTCTTATAGTCACATATTAGTCCTACATTACGAGTTTCATACGAATCCCTTGAAAAATGGCTTGGTTCCAAAAATCCCAGACCCTATTGGCCAGATCCTAGAATTTCCATAGGAACAAGTCTTATAGTCACATATTAGTCCTACATTCCGAGTTTCATACGAATCCCTAGAGAAATGGCTTGGTTCCAAAAATCCCAGACCCTATTGGCCAGATCCCAGAATTTCCATAGGAACAAGTCCTATAGTCACATATTAGTCCTACATTCCGAGTTTCATACGAATCCCTTGAGAAATGGCTTGGTTCCAAAAATCCCAGACCCAATTGGCCAGATCCCAGAATTTCCATAGGAACAAGTCTTATAGTCACATATTAGTCCTACATTACGAGTTTCATACGAATCCCTTGAAAAATGGCTTGGTTCCAAAAATCCCAGACCCTATTGGCCAGATCCTAGAATTTCCATAGGAACAAGTCATATAGTCACATATTAGTCCTACATTCCGAGTTTCATACGAATCGCTAGAGAAATGGCTTGGTTCCAAAAATCCCAGACCCTATTGGCCAGATCCCAGAATTTCCATAGGAACAAGTCCTATAGTCACATATAAGTCCTACATTCCGAGTTTCATACGAATCCCTTGAGAAATGGCTTGGTTCCAAAAATCCCAGACCCAATTGGCCAGATCCCAGAATTTCCATAGGAACAAGTCATATAGTCACATATAAGTCCTACATTCCGAGTTTCATACGAATCCCTAGAGAAATGGCTTGGTTCCAAAAATCCCAGACCCTATTGGCCAGATCCCAGAATTTCCATAGGAACAAGTCCTATAGTCACATATTAGTCCTACATTCCGAGTTTCATACGAATCCCTTGAGAAATGGCTTGGTTCCAAAAATCCCAGACCCAATTGGCCAGATCCCAGAATTTCCATAGGAACAAGTCTTTTAGTCACATATTAGTCCTACATTACGAGTTTCATACGAATCCCTTGAGAAATGGCTTGGTTCCAAAAATCCCAGACCCTATTGGCCAGATCCCAGAATTTCCATAGGAACAAGTCCTATAGTCACATATTAGTCCTACATTCCGAGTTTCATACGAATCCCTTGAGAAATGGCTTGGTTCCAAAAATCCCAGACCCAATTGGCCAGATCCCAGAATTTCCATAGGAACAAGTCTTTTAGTCACATATTAGTCCTACATTACGAGTTTCATACGAATCCCTTGAGAAATGGCTTGGTTCCAAAAATCCCAGACCCTATTGGCCAGGTCCCAGAATTTCCATAGGAACAAGTCCTATAGTCACATATTAGTCCTACATTCCGAATTTCATGCGAATCCCTTGAGAAATGGCTTGGTTCCAAAAATCCCAGACCCTATTGGCCAGGTCCCAGAATTTCCATAGGAACAAGTCCTATAGTCACATATTAGTCCTACATTCCGAGTTTCATACGAATCCCTTGAGAAATGGCTTGGTTCCAAAAATCCCAGACCCAATTGGCCAGATCCCAGAATTTCCATAGGAACAAGTCTTATAGTCACATATTAGTCCTACATTACGAGTTTCATACGAATCCCTTGAAAAATGGCTTGGTTCCAAAAATCCCAGACCCTATTGGCCAGATCCTAGAATTTCCATAGGAACAAGTCATATAGTCACATATTAGTCCTACATTCCGAGTTTCATACGAATCGCTAGAGAAATGGCTTGGTTCCAAAAATCCCAGACCCTATTGGCCAGATCCCAGAATTTCCATAGGAACAAGTCCTATAGTCACATATAAGTCCTACATTCCGAGTTTCATACGAATCCCTTGAGAAATGGCTTGGTTCCAAAAATCCCAGACCCAATTGGCCAGATCCCAGAATTTCCATAGGAACAAGTCATATAGTCACATATAAGTCCTACATTCCGAGTTTCATACGAATCCCTAGAGAAATGGCTTGGTTCCAAAAATCCCAGACCCTATTGGCCAGATCCCAGAATTTCCATAGGAACAAGTCCTATAGTCACATATTAGTCCTACATTCCGAGTTTCATACGAATCCCTTGAGAAATGGCTTGGTTCCAAAAATCCCAGACCCAATTGGCCAGATCCCAGAATTTCCATAGGAACAAGTCTTTTAGTCACATATTAGTCCTACATTACGAGTTTCATACGAATCCCTTGAGAAATGGCTTGGTTCCAAAAATCCCAGACCCTATTGGCCAGGTCCCAGAATTTCCATAGGAACAAGTCCTATAGTCACATATTAGTCCTACATTCCGAATTTCATGCGAATCCCTTGAGAAATGGCTTGGTTCCAAAAATCCCAGACCCTATTGGCCAGGTCCCAGAATTTCCATAGGAACAAGTCCTATAGTCACATATAAGTCCTACATTCCGAGTTTCATACGAATCCCTTGAGAAATGGCTTGGTTCCAAAAATCCCAGACCCAATTGGCCAGATCCCAGAATTTCCATAGGAACAAGTCATATAGTCACATATAAGTCCTACATTCCGAGTTTCATACGAATCCCTAGAGAAATGGCTTGGTTCCAAAAATCCCAGACCCTATTGGCCAGATCCCAGAATTTCCATAGGAACAAGTCCTATAGTCACATATTAGTCCTACATTCCGAGTTTCATACGAATCCCTTGAGAAATGGCTTGGTTCCAAAAATCCCAGACCCAATTGGCCAGATCCCAGAATTTCCATAGGAACAAGTCTTATAGTCACATATTAGTCCTACATTACGAGTTTCATACGAATCCCTTGAAAAATGGCTTGGTTCCAAAAATCCCAGACCCTATTGGCCAGATCCTAGAATTTCCATAGGAACAAGTCATATAGTCACATATTAGTCCTACATTCCGAGTTTCATACGAATCGCTAGAGAAATGGCTTGGTTCCAAAAATCCCAGACCCTATTGGCCAGATCCCAGAATTTCCATAGGAACAAGTCCTATAGTCACATATAAGTCCTACATTCCGAGTTTCATACGAATCCCTTGAGAAATGGCTTGGTTCCAAAAATCCCAGACCCAATTGGCCAGATCCCAGAATTTCCATAGGAACAAGTCATATAGTCACATATAAGTCCTACATTCCGAGTTTCATACGAATCCCTAGAGAAATGGCTTGGTTCCAAAAATCCCAGACCCTATTGGCCAGATCCCAGAATTTCCATAGGAACAAGTCCTATAGTCACATATTAGTCCTACATTCCGAGTTTCATACGAATCCCTTGAGAAATGGCTTGGTTCCAAAAATCCCAGACCCAATTGGCCAGATCCCAGAATTTCCATAGGAACAAGTCTTTTAGTCACATATTAGTCCTACATTACGAGTTTCATACGAATCCCTTGAGAAATGGCTTGGTTCCAAAAATCCCAGACCCTATTGGCCAGGTCCCAGAATTTCCATAGGAACAAGTCCTATAGTCACATATTAGTCCTACATTCCGAATTTCATGCGAATCCCTTGAGAAATGGCTTGGTTCCAAAAATCCCAGACCCTATTGGCCAGGTCCCAGAATTTCCATAGGAACAAGTCCTATAGTCACATATTAGTCCTACATTCCGAATTTCATGCGAATCGCTTGATAAATTGCTTTGTTCAAAAACTCTAGTTTCTCATGACCAAATCCCATTGGATATTTAAAAACGTTACTTAAAATCTGTTAAAAACGTAACTTAACAGCTGTTAAATAGTGACATTTAACATTTGAGTTTTTGAACATGTACCCTCTTAAACCTTGGAGTGAGACGTTGTCACGTCAAAACAACAAAAGAAGGAAAGAAACAGTGTGTGTGTGATCGGTGCGGTACCAACCAACTGAACATAAGAGAGAAACAAAATGTGTTTAAGGGTAGCAGCGACAGATTCACGGTGTACGCGTGTGCCAGCAGGAAGTGAGATCCTACTAGTTGAGAATATCGTAAATCAGTAGTTGGTTAGGTTGGTTTTATGATTATATGATTACGAATGAGAAACGGGAAGATCAATGGTCATAAGATGATTACGAGCTTGGTTGGTAAAGGTGAAAACGGAAAAGGATTCTCTTTTGTTTAAAGGCCAATTACTTATTTCTGTTCCCAATACTCAAAGATACGATGCGTGAACAACGATTTTTTAAATTCTCTATATTAACTTCGCGTGCTGGCTGGTCTGATTTTCTGATCAATTTTTAACCCACTTCCTAAACCCCGATTTTATTGAAATTTTGCACAAATATTTCCGGTGACAATATTAAAATTTCAGAAGGATCGTGCAGGGTGATCGGGGGGGGGGGGGCTCCCATACAAATTTTTCCATTTATCGGCATCAGGGCCCTATTTCATAAACATTGACAAGTGACAATTCTACAAATTTGTCGCTTTTATCTGACAGGTTTTCATTGCATAACGTATTGACAGGTGACATAGTTGTCAGTTAAATACAACGACAATTTTGTCATTGTCATATTTAGACAAATTTTTTGTAACTTACACAAGAGACTGAATTGATCTACAATATTATTGATGTATGTAAAGGGTTATCCATTTTGCGGTTTCAAAAGTAAACGTAAATAAAACACATATAAAATATTTTTTATCATGATATTTCTTTTTTATTATAAAGTTTGAACGTTGACATTATGTGTGAAACACTACATCATTTAAATGACCACCACGCGAATTGTTGCAAGCATCAATTCTTTTGAGGTAATTTTTGACCACTTTTTGACACATATTGGGCGGTATCTCAGCCATAACTTGACGAATATTGGTTTTTAAGTGCTCAAGAGTTAAAGGTTTATCTGCATAAACACGGTCTTTCGCGTAGCCCCACAAAAAAAAGTCAAGCGGTGTCAAATCGCATGATCTTGGTGGCCAGTTGATATCGCCACGACGAGAAATTACGCGGCCAGGAAATGTCTCTTGCAATAAAGCCATATTCGCTCGAGTTGTGTGGCATGTGGCATCGTCTTGTTGAAACCACATATTTTCTAAGTCGTATTCTTCAATAGCAGGCAAAAAAAAAAGTCGGTTAGCATATGACCATAAACCTCCGAATTGACGGTGACAGTCGTTCCATTGTCGTTTTCGAAGAAGTAAGCTCCAATCACACCTCCGGACCAAAGAGCGCACCAAGCAGTGACTTTTTGTGGATGTAATGGCCTCTCTTCAATTACTTGAGGATTCTCAGAACCCCAAATACGACAATTTTGTTTGTTAACATACCCACCGAGTGAGAAATGTGCTTCGTCGCTGAAGAATATTTTGTTCGAAAAATCGCCGTCCACCGCCTGTTGTTCAAGCACCCATTCGACGTATCTACGACGTTCTGAATGGTCAGCTGGCTTCAGTTGTTGTGTGAGCTGGATTTTATATGGATGTAGGTGTAGATCCAAATGCAAAATACGCCATAATGTGTCGTAAGACAGTCCTAATTCCTGAGAACGACGAGTCTTCGGCAACACTTTCACTTACAGCAGCGATATTTTCAGTGGTACGAGCGAAACGATGATGCACAGGCCTTACAATATCTGTAACCGATCCAGTCTCTTCTAATTTCTTCACAATTTTGCCAATTGCTTGCGTAGTTGGACGATTATGTAAACCATAATCTCCTCTTAAAGCACGATATGTGGCTGTGGCAGAATCACCATTTTTGTAGTAGGTTTTTACAATTTTCAAGCATTGTGCGATAGTTAAGCGATCCATTTTCGTAAATGTCAGACTTTCAACTGAAAAAAAAAAATTGTTTTAACAACTTAGTTTGACAGATGTCGAATTCCAGCCCTATACTTTTGAAACCGCGATATGGATAACCCTTTACATATTGTGTACATATAGTAAATGATTTATTTCGTAAAACTATTGTTTTTTTTTCGTTCATCTTTATTTACGAGAGTAACATGACTTTCAGTTCCACAATTTTTTTTTTGGTATGTTTAAGAAAATGTGGATACAACCGTGCGAAAAACAGAAATTGATGTAGATTCGTTGACTTCGTCTTCGTTGGTATTGACATCTTCTTCTTCTTCAATAGGATCAAGTATATCTTCAGCATCTATACGTTACATTATTTCGGTATATGCTTACAAAATTTAATGTTATTTTAACTTACCATTATCATCATCCATCATTTCATATGGTGTGTATGTCCACTTCCCAAACGATTTGCCAAGTTATGCAGTACTGTACAAGAATGCAATTGCTGGTTACAATCTCAAATAGTTTAGACAAGGAAATTTTTCTTTCAGAATACCCAATGCATTTTCTACAAGCCTCCTCGTTTTCTTATGAGCCCTCAAAAATCTTGGCAATGCTTCAGATTGTTCAATTTGGCGTGGAATAACTGGTTTAATTTGCCAATTTTTTCGTCCATAACCGCTGTCTCCTAATATTAAAGCATTTGGAAATGGCCTCCATTAATTTTCCCACCGTCTTGCTATTTCTTAGAACCCTAGCATCGTGAACGGATCCAGGCCAGCGTGCAGAAATATAAAAAAACTCATAATTTGGGCCGCACACAGACATGGCAATAATTGAGTGGTCACCATTTCTGTCAACAAATGCTGACCATTTTCAGTCAGTGCATTAGTTCTTATTAATGAGCCATCAACAATGCCAGCAACACAAGCAAAATTCGCAAAATGTCTAAAACGTTGAGGTATAGATGTAAGAATAAATGTTCAAAGTTTAAGAGTTCCAGACACGACTGAAAGTAACGACTGCTGAACGACGACTGAAATACGACAACTTTACTCCACGACGGCTGACGAAATACTACTCGATGATGGGTTTTAGCACTTTACTTTACATAGATGTTATATTTTCCGAAGGCCAGCGGATTTCTTCCCCTATAAGGTTATCTACCGTCAGATTGCAAAATCTTTTGACGCAACGCTGAATTGAACTTTTTAAAACACCCTGTCCATCACCAACTACACCAACCAACTACTTGGGTCTAAGCATCAAGGGCATGATTTCTTTTTGTGGGATGCTGGAGGTGTCGACCGATTTTTAACAAAATATATTCCGCTGTACTTTTGCAAGCGCGAAATTTTTCATTAAATTGAAATTCACTTTATGCAGCAAAATCATTGTTAATTTTTTTATGATCCGAAATCTTGACAATTGTCGCAAATTCTCCGACAATTCTACAAAATTGTCAATTTTGTTATGGGACAGTTAAGTTGTCATTGACAAATTGTCACCTGTCACCTGTCGCACCTGTCAATGTTTATGAAATAGGGCCCAGGACGCTCAGAGTTTAGGGATGCCAAACTGGATGACATCGGCTCAAAATCGGGACCGGTGGAGAGACTTTTTGCGGGAGGCCAGGACCGGACCCCGGTTGTAGAGCCAAATATGATGAAGACACAATGGTCTGACGAGCGCAGAGGCGATAAGACATTGAAAATTGAAAGTATTGTCACCGGAATTGTACATGTGTGCAATTGAATTGAAAGCGACTTCTGCGAAACTACTTCGTGGAGGTATTCTAATCCTATCCACAAAATGTTTCTCTTGTTATGATCAACATGTCTTATCATGTCTCACTCTGCTATCGCTTAATTTCATATCTACATAAATAGCTTTATCTTAACGATACAAGCTGGCACTGTTATCTTAATTGCTCGCTTCTATGTTCATTGGCATTGTGCGGGAACCAAAAACCACTACAGGGCACTACACCTTGTGAAAAACCTAACCGATAATCCGGGGTTACACAACCCTTATCACTTGCCACCTAATAGAACATCAACCAAGCGAGCAATAGGCAGTGTATTTCAGCTATCAATAAAGACCATTATGTAGTGCAGCGTCTGTTCTCTTTACTTTACGACGGCACAGCCCTCTGTAAATAAGTGCAATGCAGCTGCGTTGGACGTGGTGTTACGTAAGAGGAGATATGATTTTGGGGATTTATACAATACAATATTCGATAATTGTACGAATAAATACTAAATCGATCCAATTGATCATTCATACCAATCGTACTTAGTTTTAACACAGAAATTTGGGTATAACAGAAGCTCTGAGTTGGAAGGAGCCGAAGAACTTGAGCTAAAAACCGTCAGACAGCCAAGCTAAAGACAGCGGGCTTTTCATAGACATTTAAAAAATTAAAAGGTTTAGTTAATTTTTCCCGTCTTAGTTCTCTTCTCCGCCTGAAAAGCGGAAAGCACAGAACTACGACGCAACAAAATGGTGGCAGCGGTAAGATAACCCCCCCCAAAAAAACCAACTAAAATATAATTTTAAAGGTGTACAACCCGGTCAGAAAAGGGAAGTTAAGATTATTTATGTGAGCCCGAAGGGCAAAGATTATATTCAGAGCACATGAAAATTTTTCAGCAAACGTGTGTACATTTGTACGTTTGAACGTTTGTTTGTCGTGTCGTATATCTCGTCTTCTACTAGTCAAAATTTGATGGGACTTGTTTTAAAACAATTAGTTAGCGCTCGGCTTGCGGTAACGAAATTTTTTCATTCATACTGAAACTGAAAAAAATTCTTAATCTACACATCGTTATCGATTTTTTGTGTGGTGGTTATGGGTTTTAAATTCTCTATATTAACTTTGCGTGCCCGTGCCTGGCGGACTGGCTGGCTGGATGGCTGGTCAGATCTTGTGATCAGTTTTTAACCCACTTCCCAAAGCCCGATTTTATTTTGCACACATGTATATTTCAGGTGACAATACTTTCTATTAAAAGCTGACAGTGATCGGTTCTGTTATTAGAGAATTTACATGAAAAATTTTAATTTTTATGGGTTGTTTTTTTTTCATTAACGATCTTCTGTCTGTAACTTCAAATCCAATACATTCCTACACTGACGACAGTACTCTTAGCTTTTCTTATATGTTCGGATGTTCACGTCCTTTCTCTTCGGAAGTGGAACTAAAACAACAGCGTATGTTAAGCTCGTTAAATTCTGACCTTGACAGCATAGCAAACTAAAGAATTGAACGCTTCCAAAACCCAATGCTGTCTTCTGTCACTGAAGCGAAATAGTAACCCCCATCCATTATTCTTGAATAGCACGTGCATCGCTGAAACTGAAAAACTATCAATTCATTGTATGTATGTCAACGAAAAGCATCGTTGGAATGACCTGCTAAGTGCCTTGGCTTCCTAACACGTTGCAAGAAATATTTCACTCCATCTGATCTCGCCTGGCTACTAGCTACATGACATTCATTCTCCCCAAACTTGAGTATAACTGTCATGTCTGGTCAGGTGCACCTAAGATCACTTTGCATCTGCTTGACAGAATACAAAACCATGCGATAAGACTTATCAGTGACGTAAACATAGCTTAATCTAAAGATTCGCTCGAACATTGCAGGAACGTTGCCTGCTTGTCACTGTTTTATTGCGTCTTCCACCAGTGGTGCTCTAGATAAATAGCCAATCGCATGCCACCTCTCCTTGAATTCAACCGCAAAACCAGTGGCGCTCTATATGCTCATCAGTTTACCCTCAAGCCCATCTTCGGACGTACTGTTAAGTTTAAAGACTACAACACGAATGTGGAATGCTTTACCAAGCTCTGTGTTTTCGCATCAATATAAACCACAGGCATTCAAAATGCATGCACATCGATCGATCGATCCTCTTTCCATCCTTCATACCTTAGTTCCCATGCTGTGCCTAGTAATTTAAGTGTTTAAACCCCTTGAGCGTGTATCAACAATTGTGTAGAACGATTTTTTTCCTAGAATATATCCAAGAATCATTTCCCAAATTATCGTTGACGAATTAGGGGACACCCTGTATAGATTCGATTGAAATCAACTTAACGCCGATTATTTTTTCAGATCAGAAAATGTACCGTTGCCTTTGTGAACATCCAAATTGCACCATCAGATAATTCAGATGAATTGAATTTTTTTGGTCGAGGAATATGATGATATTGAAATTATCAAATGAATGTCGACGTAATTTGTAACGGCTGTATGTATATGAATTACATTTACCTGACGGCTGGTTATGGAACACCATTCGAAAGTATTTTGCGAAATTTAAATAAAACAATGAAACTTCCGTTCTTAACAAATCTGATATCTACACCGGAGAACCAACCCCTGCCTAACAGATTATCATGGAAGCACTTAAATCACAGCTAAAACGATTTTATGGAACTGCCCCTTTTCTATTCGCCTGATGCGATTTGTTAATTTGGATATGTTTCTGTTTGGAAATTAGTGACTTGAAGTGAGTTTGCTAAAGCTGGAGGAGAAAAGCATGGTAACAAAACAGCAACAACCATCAGTCACGTGGATGCTTTTGCTGCACTCTTCAAATACAATCCTTATATTCCACTTGAAAGAAGACGATGGTACTAATGTCGAATGGATGTAGCCGTCTCTAAAAACGGTTGCATGTACGTATGGATTTACATGAAAACGGTCCGCTTTACATTTGGCACACAAAAATTTGGCTGTCAATGAAACAGCCGACAAATTGGACTAACAATTCATACAATGGTAAGAAATGCTTTAATGTAAGAAAAATATTATAAAAAAAAAAGATTTTACGTTATCCAGGTGGACATCATTCGAAAGTATTTTGTGAAATCATAATTATCCGCAGAACTGATATCGCCTGCTGAACCGATTGCCATTTTTTTAAATTTGTTATTAAATTTGGATATGTTTCTCAAGCACCTAACCTATATAATTGGAATCAAAACGAGTGAGTCATTTATGTTTGAACTTGTATGTATAGAACTGTGATTCATGTATTTCTTTTGTAGATTATCCATGTCGCCGAATATGAAGCATCATCTTGCTGACAAAAGTAACTGGTTCACAAAAGGCCATGGTACTAACTAAAACAACAAAGAAAGAAGAAGACCCAGAAAGTTTCCAAGAAATCAAAGCAAAAAGTTTAAAAAAATGTCTACTGGTTATTGAGAGGAAATTAATTCATTTTACGAAGTGGCAGAAAAACGCGTTCGTACTGGTTGGCGGTTATAAATCAATTCATAAAGTAACTTTAAATCGGTAGAAGAACAAGAGAAGCGGAAACCGCAAGTATTCAATTATAATATAAATTTATAAAATTAGTATTGTATTTTGATTATTATAACATCCAAATCTCTTAAAATTTCTTTACTAAAATATTTCACCTAAATTGGGTATTAATTAAGATGAATTAATTAGTTTCGATTGTTCAAATATGTAACTCAGTATATTGACGTTGTGCACAGAAAAGCAGCTTTTTACATGGTAATATGAATTGAAAGATGCAAGTTAAATATTTTTTATTCATTTAATTAAATATTTGGAAATCATTGCATTCCAATTATAATTTGCATAATTCTGTCTCCAAAAGTCACATTTTCCTTAAGTCGTTTGCAAGATAATTGAATTTGTTGATACAAGTTCTTGAATTAAATATTAAAGAATATGTCATATATATAAAATTTTAATAATATCATGATAAGTAATACCTTTTCAATTGTCCTTTAACGAAATATTCGTTCTGTTTTGTGATTTATTTATTTATTTGCTGCACCAATACAGTGCTATTTCGTTATTGCCTGATTATTTCGAGAGCAAGTGTTTTTGCTTCGACCGCCTTTGTATGATAAAATGGATGAATAAATACCTTGTGTATCAACTGCAGCTGCAATGCCACCGATGCCGGCAGTGAAAATCCACGGCAATAAACACACTACAAAATTCGGCAAACACAACCTTTTATATCAATAGAGCACCAGGCTCTGAATGCAACAATTTTATTTTCCCTTTTTTTTGTAGTTGAAATTATAAATTATTCGTGGACACGTATAATATTAAATATTTGTAAATTGTACAAACAGAAAAGTCCAAGCTAGAGATTGTGACCAAAAAATTTTCTTTTTCATACACAAGGCAATTCGTTGTGAAGTTGTGACAGACGAAAAAATGAAACGCATGCCAAAATAGAACGAGTTTTTTTTAGGTTTGTTTGTTTCGGTTTCATCTCATCTTAGTCTCATTTAGTTTATTTAAGTTTAGTTTATTTAAGTTTGCGTGTTCATTGCCATTTAATGCTAATTGTTGGCATTTATTATGTTTATTATGTCAAAGAAAGAACATAATTTGTGGCTATTACACGATCGATATTTTCTAAGGCAACTGACTACAAAATTTTAATTTATCATTTACAACATTACTGTCTCGTAGGCTGTATTTTCTGTAGTCTTAGTTGGATTTTTTTCTATAACTTATAAGAATCCTTCATTGTTGAAAATATTTCCGATTTATTGCCACAACAATAATGCATTAGTATGAATGGTATTTTTATTTATTTGTGCTGGAATTAAAGTTCATTATAATACCCGAGTTATGTATTATTACGAGAGTAGAAAAAGACGAGTTTGTTTCGTTTTTAGTACCATTTTTATTCTTATCCTATAATTCAAGTATGATCGGTATATATACTATCTCTTAACCTTTTAACAAACTATCTATCAATACAAGTACAATACGATGTGGTGTCACCACGATACATCGCATTGCATTGCTTAGTCGGCTTTTAACAGTCGACCACTTAGTTGATGACATAAAGAAAAATTAATTAGTTCAATATACATTGAATTAAAAACACATTGGTGGAACTATACATAGTTGCGACTTACTGACCTTGCTCATAAAATACTTTGTTGCGATCTAGGTTGTAAAACTGATTTGGGTCGTAAATTGTTATTATAAAATACTTAATAAAATATAAATATATATAAAATCTCAAAGTCCGATTTGTGCACATGTATATTTCCGGTGACAATACCATTAAAATTTGAGAGTGATCGGGCCGCTGGGTTGGGGGGCTCCTATACAAATTTTTTTCCCATATAGCGGTTTCAGATCATGTCATACTATGATGACTGTGTTATGTGTACGTGAAGCGCTATGAGCAACGATGCTTGCTTTAAGATAAGGGTTGTTTTGTTTTTGGGTTGCAGTGCTTCAAAGTGTTTTTACTTTTCAGCATTTATAGTGGAATTCAGTATACTTTTGATTATTGGAGAATTTACATAAACAATTTTAATTTATAAATTCTCTATGTTAACTTCGCATGCTCGTGGCTGGCTGGCTGGCTGGCGGACACACCAAATCTTGTGATCAATTGTTAACCCACTACATAAAGCCCGATATCAAACTTTGCACACATGTGTACTTCCCATGAGTTTTTTTTTAAAACGTCGGTCCCCTCGGGTCTTGGGGTCGGAGGGCTCCTATACAAATAAATTACAAAATTTACCAAATTTTCTTCAAATGTTTTATGCATGTGTAACTCCGATGTACAAAATTTTTGTAAAATTTTTAGAGTGAGGCCTGAGGCCCGAGGGGCGTCCATATAATCTTTTTAAAATTGACCCGATTTTCTTCGATCGGGGCTTAAGGCCCGAGCGGTTCCCATATATATATTTTTTTTTAAAATTAACCCGATTTTCTTCAAATTTTAAAAACGTGTGTATATCCGATGTACAAAACTTTTTGTTACATTTTAGGGTGAATTTTGTAAAAATTATCCCGATTTTTTTCAAATTTGAAGCGCATGTGTATTACTGATGTACAAAATTTTTTGTAAATTTTTTGGTGTGATTGGGCCCCGGGGTCGGGGGGCCGCCATACAAATTTTATAAAAAAAATCCCAATTTTCTTCAAATTTTATACGCTTGTGTATCTCGGATGAACAACACTTTTTGTATAGCTTTGGTGGTGATCGTGACCCGGGACGGGGTTTTCATAAAAAAAGTTCTCGATTTTCATTAAATTTTATATGCATAAGTAACTCCGATGAACAACACTTTTTGTAAAAATTTTTGGAGTGATGGGGCCCCGGTGTCTGAAGGATCCCAAAATTTTAGAAAATTTACCCGATTTTCTTCAAATTTTATACGCTTGTGTATCTCGGATGAACAACACTTTTTGTATAACTTTGGTGGTGATCGTGACCCGGGTCGGGGATTTCATAAAAAAAGTTCACGATTTTCATTAAATTTCATATGCATAAGTAACTCCGATGAACATCATTTTTTGTAAAAATTTTGGAGTGATGTGTCTGAAGGATCCCAAAATTTTAAAAAATTTACCCGATTTTCTTCAAATTGTATACACACATGTCCTATCGAGCACGCTTTTGTAAAATTTTTGAAGTGACACCAGGGCCGATTGGCTCCCATATAATTTGTTTTAAATTAGCCCAATTTTCTTCAAATTTTAAACACATGTGTATCTCCTATGGAAAACCTTTTTGTAAAAGTTCGGAGTGACCGGGATAGGGGGTGCTCCCAAACAAATTTGCCCGATTTTATTCAAACTTTGCACATCGTGTATCCCAGATTAGAGAATTTACACGAACAATTTTTATTTCTATTGGTTGTTTTATTATTAAATCTTTTTTATTAGAAAAAACACATAATTGACCACATAATTGCTCGATTTCTAAACCTGTGAAATGTGACCGTGTAAAAATAACCATTGTGTAACCAGGTCTCAGTTAAAGTTATAGCATTATATGAACCGCCTTCAATCGCAGTTAAGAGTTCTCTAAATTAAGTGCGACAACCCGCCAACTATTTTGGTAATACACAGAGAAGAGATCGAAGTTGATAAGCCCAGAAGTATTGTTTTCTTCAACCACACGAGATATAGTAGAAACAGCTGCAGCACCGGTAGATATGAAGTCAATTATTATATTGCTCTGTCGTACATTTACATTTTTGTGCATTTTGGATCTATATAAATATTCATATTTTTTGAAAAAAACCCACTTATTTTTGTCTGTCGTCCAGAAGAAAGCTGCTTGACAACGGCTTTTTCTCTCAATTTCTTTAGGGACAAAATTGTGAGAAGATCTGAATTGCACTGTTCCACAAAACGCATGCAAGTGTTGATCGCTGAAATTGCGTCTCCTGGTTTTATGGTAGCCGTGGTCATCATCTCAATGAAGAATCTTCGTCCTCTTCAACGTCTGAAGATATGGTCACCATACCATCTTCATTCCACTCAACTACTACGTCTTCGGTTATGCCGTCTACATATGAACAGCATTTAAATGTGGAGTGAAATGTATTTAGAGCCAAAGCAGTATATTTTACTCTGGAAAAATTCCATTCAATGCTGTTGCTGAAGCCTGTGCCTCCCGCCTTATTCTGTGTTGTAAAACAGCCAGCGGAATTTCGTCTTCCTCTTCTTCAACGGGTTTTAAAAGACTGTGCCAACATTTCGCAATCGTTATCGTTGTTAATATTTCCCAAGCCCCTTGGAGACATAATATTGCGTCCCGCAATGTAAACTTTTTTAATATCTCAACAACATTTCCAGATTTGGAAGCTACATCCGCCAAAAGACTGTTCCGATAGTGCAACTTCGTTAGACGTATCTCATTCTGGTCCATTTGCTGAATGTGGGGCGTTGCATTCGAATGCAGAAACATTGTGATGATGTTGCCATCATTACTACGGAGTTCGTTTTCCCTTGGGTGGCTGGGAGCGTTGTCCAGAATCAACAATGCCTTTTCAGGCACATTATTGTTTTTCATAAATTTCCGAACCTGAGTATTGAATTATGAAATTATGATTTAGATAACTTTTAAATCGTAGAACTTACCTGTGGAACAAATTCGGAATAAAACCATTTTTAAAAAATTGCTTTAACCATCCATGCCGTTTTGCAGTTGGTGTATGTTATGGGAAGATCAAAAGTCTTGAAACATCGCGGTTTTTTTGCCTTGCCAACAACTAGCATATTTAATGTATGCTCTCCTGTGCTGTGTTGGTACACACAAGGAAAGCTATGCGCTCCTTCGCAATTTTTCTGCCGGGAGCTGATCTCTTACCATTGTGAACATAAGTTTTGTTCGGAATCAATCGGCAGTAAAGACCAATTTCATCGGCATTATAAACCTGGTCTTTAGTAGGCCCGAGTTCTTTTATCTTCTCAGATAGTCGTGCCTGAAAAGGCTTGACTGAACTTTCATTTGCGTTGAATTTTTCACCGCTAATGGACAAAAGTCGGTTTCCAAATCTTGCCTTGAAATTCTTTATCTAACCATCACTGGCAGTAAAGGATAACCTTTCTGTGTAGATGGAATGTAGCTTTTTGGCTTTCGCTCTAATCATGTTTCCTGATATTGGAATATGTCGGTCTTGCTGCCTCAGAAACCATCTGCATAGAGCAGCCTCCATTAATGGCATCTCACTTTTCTTTGTTTTTCGATTTTCTGTTCCTGCAAGGTTGAAATTTCGCGATTTTATCAGATTGCTTTTGTTTTCTACCTATACCGCAAATGGTTGATTTTGCAACACCAAATTTCATCGCGAGCCACCTAAACGTTGCACCATTTTTGAGATCCTCCAGAACTTCACATTTTTGTTTTAAATTTAAAAACTTAACTTTTCTTTTGACGGGTGGCATCTTTCCTACATGAAAATCCAATTTTGAACTAAAAACTAAGTGTATCGAACGCAAGTTACGGAAAGGAAAACATATAACTACAGTAAAACTAAGTCCCGTTACTTTTCAAACTTACGGTAACAACAGTCTAGACAAAACGAGAAAATATACTAAAAACAAAGCATAATGAAAGCACGTGTTAAAATAACTAACTTTTCAGAGTGACAAAACGAAACCATACAAGAAAACCACTTAACAAAAAATAGCGTTCATCTTTTGGAACCCTCTAATGGCAAAAATATTGCGTTCATCTTTTCGAGGTTTCATCTTTTCGAATAGCGTGCTTCTAGTGTATATACATATTTTCCTAGAGAACCACCGTTCTCTTTTAGATTTTAGAGTCGACTGATCCATTAATGCATTGAAGATAGCTATCTTAGTATGAAAAAGGGAACATATGCATTCATGTATCTATCGGATCAGTAAAAATGGAACTGTGTGGTAGAGGGATGATAAAATGTGACGATTAATTTGGGTCGTTCGTCGCATCACGACGCGCGCCGTCGCTTCGTAAGACTGCTTATGTTGTCAGTTTGTTAAGGTTCTTTTCCATTGAACAGTAAGGTTCTCTCAGTTGACTAGGCATATTTTAATGCCTTCGTTTAATTATTACTTTCAGTATATCTTTGGCTATTAAGAGTTGAACCGCGTTTGTTTATTTTAGGTTCTTTCAGTTGACTAGACAAGTGCTGTAATGATTGTGGCTATGTGTTATCTTATATTAGGAATATAATTATATTAATGTAATAAGCTACCAATTACCTGGTAAATCATTATAGTAATCCGGGGAGTCTCCTTTGACAGCGCTGACGAGTTCGACGATCCGGCATAGATGAAACAACCTAATTCAGTTAATGGTAAAAAATTTGTAAGAACAAGGCCAGAAATTATTAATCCTTGGTTCACCGATAATTAATTTAATTTTGCCAATATAATTTGGAGTAAACCCTTTTTTTCTATTTGGTTTAATTATATACAAAAGAAATAATTTTACTGGGGATCCCAAAAAAAAAATGCAACTTTAACCTTGAGACGAAAGCAATATTAAAGATACTTAAAGTAGAATCCATGATGAATATTTAATTTTTTGGGGTGAGCACTTTTGTGCCTCACTGTCAGAACGTGACAATTTCAAGAGAGTCGTATGTCGAAATGCACAAATTGAATAATTGCTATCGGCAAAATTTCGGCCATTTTTTAATTGTCAAAAATATTAATTTTTTTTTTTCAAAGTTGATTTAAAGATGAATATAAAAATGAATTTCAAGTGATCCGGATATCGACTGCCCAAGTTGAATATTTGATGTCGGCAGAATTTCAGTCATTTTTCAATTTGCAAAAATATTAATTTTTTTTTTTAAGTTAATTTTAAAAGTTAATTTAACGATGAATTCCTAGTGGAATTTTGAGTGAGCACTTTGGTGCCTCACTGTCACTATGCAAAAAGAAAACTTATTTCAAGAAATCTTAATAGTTTTTTTTAACACAATTAACAAATGGAACTGCGGCCATTTTTTTCCGCGTGTGCAAAAATGAACGTGTTGCTTTTAAGCTATCCGGATATCGACTGCCCAAGTTGAATAAAAATCCAACCCTTCCTTTTATCTTTCCACTCGTGTTTTTTTTTTTCGTATATCGGGCACACTTGTCGATTCGCCCCAAGTAAAGTCCTACATTCTCTTTATTTTTCTTTCCTCTCCCACTTTTCTTTTTCTCACTCTCTCGCCACGGCCTCCTCTATATGCAAGTTTTGACTCTTAGTCACGGTTGCCGTTTTGGTGGATTCCTACCAAACTTGGTAGGTTTTTTCAGCTTTGGTAGGTTGGTAGGCTTTAATTCGATTTGGTAGGTTTTTTTTTTAAAGTCTGTGCATAAAGTCAAAACATTTTTTAACAAATGACATAAAAACTGAAATAATTTCTAATCAAATTAAAAACATTTGCGCCAAATAAAAGTACACATGTAAACAAAGACTAATTGAATCAACTCGTTTAAACGCATTATCTTTATTTTGGTCAAGAAATGAAAATGATTGAATCCAGGTACTAATTGTCATTTGTTTTGACATTGACACTTGACAGACCATATCTATACTAATTTTATAAGGACGTAAAGTTTGTTTGTATGTGGGAGGTAATCCTCGAAACTACTGGACCGATTTTGATCAGGTTTTCACCATTTCCTGGAGGTTATAGGCTACATGTTTTGGTCAGTGGAAGGTAGGGATGTTGACTTAGCGGTTTGGGCCAGTGCGGGGAAGGGTTAAGTTAGTGTGGGAGGGGTTAGTTGGGTGGATACTATTTCTCAATGCGTAAAACCATTTTTTGATGATAATAATAAACCATTCATTGGACTTGCAACAGACGGAGGTAGCGAAATGGTCCGTGAAATAAAGGGTGTTCAAGCTAAATTGTAATAAAAAGTTGACTTTTTTTAAATGAAGTGTACACGTAATTCTTGACATCTATATTCATCTTACGCTTGTAAGAAACTTACGGACGGAATCGAAAAACTTTGCCGAAATATATAAAAGTTTTTCGCGTATAGTTCCAAGAGAATTACTGAGTTAAAGGAGTTTCAAGATAAGCCGAATAATATAACAAAAGTTTATTTTTTGATAAGATCATGGCTTCTGAGCAGAAGGTTCGTGGTTCTAATCCCAGTAAAAACCAAGAGTATTCCGTCCGACCGTGAGTAATAACTTGTCACGGAAAGCTTCTCAATTCGCCGTTCGAATCCGGAGATTAAAAATTGTAGGTCCCCTCCATTTGCGTGCAAAAATATACATGCTCGGCACAAATGGTTGCGAGTTAAGCCTTGCACCACAATGGTCTGTCGCGCCGAATTTTATTATTATCATATATTTTAAAAATTATAAACGATTTAAACAACGAGTTTCAATCCGAAAAAGTTCGCCTGCCGTATTTATATGAGCACTTAGAACCAAATGTCAAATTATTATTGAGTAATTTTATTAATACCTCCTTAAAAGTTTAGTCGGATCATGAAATATCCATTTTACCTTTAGTATCCGTTTTTCATATTTGGGCGAATGTGACCCTGAAAATATTGGGATACAATGGAAGCTCCTAAGATTTTCAAAAAAAATCTGAAAAAGTTGGTGACAATCAAAGGATTTAAGGATTTGACCAATTTATTTTCAATTTATTGAGTCAGTTCAGCAGCAACAGCAATAAAAATTTTCGATTTGTCCTTTCCTTTGTCCTGAGGAATTAGGAAATATACATATATATATAGCGAAAATGAACCTCACCTAGTCAGCCAAAAATAGATTTTAAACTATTTGTGTTAGTACCTATTTTTATTTTTTTATTTATTGATAACTCTGCAGTTTATTTTTATTTTTGTTACGTGTTACACAAGTTCTAAATTACCTACTTGTGTATTTTTGTTTATTTTTATTTAGAGTTACGTGTTAATTACTTGTGATTTTTAGGTCACTAAAAAAGTGATAAACATGATTTATAGAATTAAGTACCTAGAAACAATTTCGATTATTATTTATTATTGGTTAAAGAAGCTTTACGTTATTTAAAAACATAAATTTTGCTTTGGTAGGATTTTCTCTGGTTTGGTTGGTTTTATTGGGAAGTTTGGTAGGAATTTTGTTTTGTGAGTGGCAACCATGCTCATGGTCATGATTTAAGAAGTAGGATTATTAGAGAGATAAGGCAGTAGAGGATTGAGAGCACAAGAGAGTTCCCACGAACCAACGACTCGCTGGAATTTACTAGGCAGAAAGAGGAGCGTCCAACAGTGGAATTCGCTAATGCATTTAGCGATCATCAGGTGGTTGCAGTTAATTTGGTATTGTGCTACAAGTTGGCAGTGACAGCCAAACCAAAAGAGCAACACGATTTGTGTGTATTGCCTTCTATTGCTTTTCAGCAGACACGTTTTAACTACATATGTGTATTTTCCATTTGTGTTAGGCCGCCAGGCACAGAGTGTAGCGTAAGGAAAAGAGTAGCCTCCACAGTGCCTTAGTTTGATTATTACTTTCAATATCTCTTTGGCTATTAAAAGTCGAACCACGTTTGTTTATTTTATAATGGGATGTGTGTGGTGCTTGGTATTAGGTATATTATTAAATGTTGGTAATGGATGTGAGGGATTGATGAGAGTATAGGTACAGAGGGGTTGGCGCATAACAAGTGGCCGACATTACGACTTAATTAAAAGGCAAAAATAGCCTTACATACAGCAATAACTTTTTCTTTGACACGATGAAATTTTATCCGATAATGAAACGTATCGCTCCCTGGATGCCATAACATACCCAAAACTCTTTCAGTTACGTGGTCGTTATCACATACGGCAACAATGCCTTGACGGGCATTTAGAGCTCTGACGGCTTCCTTTGAATTGAAAGTGAATCCACGCAACTCAAAACCAGCATCTGCATGGATTTCTTTGACTTGTTTGGCTATGCCGACGGCTACATCGGCCGACTCAAAACTGTTCTTCAATAGCACGTGTAGCTTCAATAGCACGTGAATCACATTGGAGGTGCTGCTTGGCGGTTTCGAACTTGACGTACTATGCGGCGCATGGGAAACATGTTGCCCAAATGTCATTACGCTCATCTCATATATATGTCTGGACGACGATCTTCGTGGCCAATTTTTTCGGCTTATTCACATTCGTTACGGCGAAGTGCGGCAAATATCATGTCCTTGGGTGAAATAGGTTAACCTAATCACGTGGCAGAATGCACGCGTATCCCTTTTTAATATATCCATCAAGGGCTGCCCTATAGGCATCGGCATCTTGGCTAGTCTTTTTTCGGCCATAGCAAAGCTGTCAGGTAGTATGATACTTTCATCACTCCACAAAAGGCCGGTCTGAAATCTGCCTTCAATTTTTTTCGTTGTTTTCTTCAAAATCTTACGTGCTCGTATGTCTTCATCCCCTTCTACGATAGAAGCTAGACGAACACCAAAATTCTCGATCGTATAGTAAATTGTGTAATGAGTCATTCATTACTCAAAGTGTTATTGTTAACTAGGAAGCATGACATTGGCTGAGTTGGCTTTCCTCCGGTTGCTCCAAACACTACTCTACCAAGCTAAGTGTTGGCGGCAAATGGTCTATCAGGTTGTAGTAGAATCGTTTCGGTTGACACGCTCAAATGGACATTATCAAGACCGATAAGAAGCTTTGGCGTAGCGTTGCCGTATTCTGTCTGGCATTGTCGGCAAATGGAAATGTGTCGAATTTTTACCAAGGTCGGACCTCTCAAAGCTTTGGACTGGTAGTTCGAGATTTTGTACGTCGTGTACGTCACGGAATACGTAATTTTCGTTTTTTCCTTCGTAAACAAAATAATTACCTTTTTCCCTGGTCTTTACCTTTTTCCTTGGTCTTCCATTTCGTTGAAGAGACCAGCGTCAAATGTCAAGAGAACAGAACAATTTCACACTTACCAACGTCTATAAATAAAAAAATCGCTCTCGGCGCCACCTGGCAATGAGATATCGTAAGATTGCTAGCCAGTTGCTTTTGGCTGGGGATAAAATCAAATAAAAATGCAATGGCACCTTTCGTTATTGTTATTATTGATTCTCCCGTTCGTTGACATCAACCAAAGGGAAAATCATGTCATAATGCTGACGCTTGCACCTGTCGCTCATTGCATTTTGATTCAGTATATTACTTTAGGTAAATGATCGCGCATGGTATTGCTCGTAGTGTAATGTGCGGGACTGTGAGTGTGTAGCACATTGCAAAAATTTATTTGGGCAAATTAGTATGTAGTGTGTACGCTACATCGAGTATGTAGCGTGTTCACTATATCTCGCTCCCCTTAAAGGAAGAAAATTACTACCTTGACGAGGTTAATTTTCTGTGCAATCGAAAAGGAGGTATTGAAGGCAAAATTATAAAAGTATTGCTGTGGTAACATGATTTATGCATTTTTAATTAGTATTTTGTTTATATTATTGCGAGCCCGAAGGGCGAAGCTAATAATCAGAGGACAAGAAAATTTTTCTAGCGTACGTGTGTCGGTTTGTCGGTTTTGTGGGTTTGTCGGTTTGTCGGCTTGTACGATTGTCCGATTGTATATCGCGACTTCTACCAGTCAAAATGTGATGGGACTTGTTTTAACACAATTGGTAAGCGCTTGGCTTGCTATGACGTGACGCGTATCACGTGTTGCGCGTCGCGTGTGGCGCGTGTATTTTTTTTTTTTAATACTTCTTTTAAAACTTGGCTTGCGATGACGTGATGCATGTCGCGAGTCGCGTGTGGCGCGTGCAAATTTTTTTTTTAAATAATTGTTTTTAAACTTGGCTTGCAATGAGTGTCACGTGTCGCGTGTCGCATGTGGCGCTGTATTTTTTTTTTTAAATACTACACCAAGCCGCTCTCCTCTGCTACTCTCAACACGACATCGAGCCTTGCTAAGTTCTCCTCCTCATTTTCCGCGGCGATAATCACATCATCCAAATACAACAGTAAGTAGTCTTGCCTTATCAAATCTCGAAAAACTGTATTGACGAACTGTTGAAAGACTGCGGGTGAGTTGCACAGCCCAAAAGGAACCTTCAGGAATTCGTAGTGCCCGTCTGGTGTCACGAACGCGGTATACTTTCTGCTACTCTTTGCCACATCCAAGTGAAAAACCCCGTTACGAAGATCCAGTGTGGTAAACACCTTTGCTTTGTACAGCTTCCCTAGTATCTCTTCCATTACTGGCAAGGGATACCGGTCCTTGATAATCTTAGCATTTAATCTCCGGTAATCAACACACAACCGATAACTTCCATCCTTCTTCTTCACCAGGACAATGGGGCTGACGAAGTCTGAGCGACTATGCTGGATAATGCCTTCCTCCAACCATTCCTCCACTTGCTTGCACACTGCTTTGTAACGAGGTTTTTCCCAGCCGGGGTATCCTCAGCGTGACCAGGGTTCTTCGGTAAAAGGGCGTTACAATAAAATTTATTTGCTTCAGGGGTTTATTAAAATTTTTATTCGTGTCTGTAAAAATTAGGTGTTTGTGGTAAAATAAGGTTTAATATGACTTAGGTCTAAGTTGATAAATTAGGTATTCCTATAAAAAAAAGGGTACTTCGCTATATGCCGTTCCAAGGAGTCTAGGTGTCCAAGTGTCTGAACCCGTGAAGAGGATACTTCGCAAATCACGTTTCAGCGGAGTCTGTGCGTCCAAGTATCTAAACCAGTGAAGAGGATACTTCAATTTTTTTTTTTTAACAGGGACTTGTTTTTAAACTTGACTTGCGATGACTTGATGCGTGTCAAATGTCGCGTGTTGTGCGTGCAATTTTTTTTTTAAAATAATTGTTTTTAAACTTGGCTTGCAGTGAGTGTCACGTGTCGCGCGTCGCATGTGGCGCTGTATTTTTTTTTTAAATACTACACCAAGCCGCTCTCCTCTGCTACTCTCAACACGACATCGAGCCTTGCTAAGTTCTCCAACTCATTTTCCTCGGCGATAATCACATCATCCAAATACAACAGTAAGTAGTCTTGCCTTATCAAATCTCGAAAAACTGTATTGACGAACTGTTGAAAGACTGCGGGTGAGTTGCACAGCCCAAAAGGAACCTTCAGGAATTCGTAGTGCCCGTCGGGTGTCACGAACGCGGTATACTTTCTGCTACTCTTTGCCACATCCACGTGAAAAAACCCGTTACGAAGTTCCAGTGTGGTAAACACCTTTGCTTTGTACAGCTTCCCTAGTATCTCTTCCATTACTGGCAAGGGATACCGGTCCTTAATAATCTTAGCATTTATTCTCCGGTAATTAACACACAACCGATAACTTCCATCCTTCTTCTTCACCAGGACAATGGGGCTGACGAAGTCTGAGCGACTATGCTGGATAATGCCTTCCTCCAACCATTCCTCCACTTGCTTGCACACTGCTTTGTAACGAGGTTTTTCCCAGCCGGGGTATCCTCAGCGTGACCAGGGTTCTTCGGTAAAAGGGCGTTACAATAAAATTTATTTGCTTCAGGGGTTTATTAAAATTTTTATTCGTGTCTGTAAAAATTAGGTGTTTGTGGTAAAATAAGGTTTAATATGACTTAGGTCTAAGTTGATAAATTAGGTATTCCTATAAAAAAAAGGGTACTTCGCTATATGCCGTTCCAAGGAGTCTAGGTGTCCAAGTGTCTGAACCCGTGAAGAGGATACTTCGCAAATCACGTTTCAGCGGAGTCTGTGCGTCCAAGTATCTAAACCAGTGAAGAGGATACTTCACTTTTTTTTTTTTTAAACAGGGACTTGTTTTTAAACTTGACTTGCGATGACTTGATGCGTGTCAAATGTCGCGTGTTGTGCGTGCAATTTTTTTTTTAAAATAATTGTTTTTAAACTTGGCTTGCAGTGAGTGTCACGTGTCGCGCGTCGCATGTGGCGCTGTATTTTTTTTTTAAATACTACACCAAGCCGCTCTCCTCTGCTACTCTCAACACGACATCGAGCCTTGCTAAGTTCTCCTCCTCATTTTCCTCGGCGATAATCACATCATCCAAATACAACAGTAAGTAGTCTTGCCTTATCAAATCTCGAAAAACTGTATTGACGAACTGTTGAAAGACTGCGGGTGAGTTGCACAGCCCAAAAGGAACCTTCAGGAATTCGTAGTGCCCGTCGGGTGTCACGAACGCGGTATACTTTCTGCTACTCTTTGCCACATCCACGTGAAAAAACCCGTTACGAAGTTCCAGTGTGGTAAACACCTTTGCTTTGTACAGCTTCCCTAGTATCTCTTCCATTACTGGCAAGGGATACCGGTCCTTAATAATCTTAGCATTTATTCTCCGGTAATTAACACACAACCGATAACTTCCATCCTTCTTCTTCACCAGGACAATGGGGCTGACGAAGTCTGAGCGACTATGCTGGATAATGCCTTCCTCCAACCATTCCTCCACTTGCTTGCACACTGCTTTGTAACGAGGTTTTTCCCAGCCGGGGTATCCTCAGCGTGACCAGGGTTCTTCGGTAAAAGGGCGTTACAATAAAATTTATTTGCTTCAGGGGTTTATTAAAATTTTTATTCGTGTCTGTAAAAATTAGGTGTTTGTGGTAAAATAAGGTTTAATATGACTTAGGTCTAAGTTGATAAATTAGGTATTCCTATAAAAAAAGGGTACTTCGCTATATGCCGTTCCAAGGAGTCTAGGTGTCCAAGTGTCTGAACCAGTGTAGAGGATACTTCGCAAATCATGTTGCAGAGGAGTCTGTGCGTCCAAGCGTCTGAACCAGTGAAGAGGATACTTCGCAAATCACGTTTCAGAGGAGTCTGTGCGTCCAAGTGTCTGAACCAGTGAAGAGGATACTTCGCAAATCACGTTTCAGAGGAGTTAGTCTTTGTTGGTCTGTAGTCCAAAAAGGAAGAGACTGCTTTCATGGTTTCTGCTTCCTTTTATACGATTTGAAAAAAAAAATGATATAAAATCCCTTTTTAGTGTGGCAAATTTGTTTGTGGGAAATTTGTTCCTCACAGCTTCTTTTTCCGGTACTGCTAGTCGTCTAGCCTTCTGGTATATAGGATTCTCATCTTGTAGTACGAGGTTCATTTCGATGCATGACTTCGAAACTCTGCTGGGAAAGTAAGTCGAAGCTATGTCGTAGATGGCATTTCTATAGTTGTCGTTGCCAGCCCGCAGGCTGCTCCCATCTGTGTCCTCTTCGTCGTCAATCACTCAGATGCTCAAAACATCATTCTCCTCCAGATCATAGGTCTTAGCTCGTTCCACCCTATCCACATCCATCTTCTTCATGTGCTTAATTCTTCCGAGACTTATCAACAGTTCCACATTCTGCAAAAAATCTCTTCCCAGCAATATCCGATCTGAGATCCAATTGTCCGGAACCACTTGGAACCGAACTCAGTGCCTATCCGGACCAGTTCGTACTTCTTAAAGACAGGAACCCATTGTTTTCAGGGGGGCGCTACCAAATCCATTTAGAATCATTCCTGGTTGATTCACTTTGACTCCCCCAATTTCATCCACGAACGATTTATGTACAATTGAGACGTCACTTCCGTTATCGACGAATGCTTGGTAGGGTTTCTCCGCAACACTAATTGACACATGATTACCGTCCGAGTCAATTCGCTGGACTTTGCGAACACCTCTAGAATCAATGTCTTCCTTTTTCTTGTTCGGGCATTGGGGAGAGATGTGTCCGAACTGGTTGCATCGGAAACACCGTGAAACACCCCTTAGCCCTATCGGGACAGTTCAACGCCAAGTGCGAATTAACCACACAGTTGTGACATCGTTTTGGCACAACGGGGTGTCCGTCATGAGAAGAGTTTGACTAACCAGTCATCACAGTTCTATTGGTCTCAATTTGTTATTTCGGCATCTGCCGTTGCATCCTCTGGTATACTTCTAACTTGGATTTTAACTCCTGCAGCGTCGAGGCTTCGTATAATATTGTTTTATTATTTACCGTGTCCGGAATCCCATTTATTATGTACTCTAATAGTGAGAATTCATCAAAGTCTCCTTCACCACGGATCTGCGACATTGCGTACAGGTATTCTAATAGGGTATCTGAGGAAATTTTTTTTCTAGACTCCAATCTTTTGTGTATTTCGATGCTTGACGTCTTCCTAACCTTTAACGCCAGAGACTTGGACCTTTGGGGCAGTTTCCTGCACTCAAGGTGGGATTCCAAATAGAGAGGCTCCTGCAAATGCCTTTAGAGTTTAAGGCTCTTAAGCCTAAGAAAACACCGGTGGTATTGCTTTGACGTTCTAATTAGAAGTGAGTTTTATTTGATTCTTGTTGCTTATTTAAAGGTGTTCAAAGACTTAAAACATACTACACAATTTAATAAGAATACATATAAAAGTATACACATGTATACTAGTTAGATCGATTAGTGCTGGTCAGCATTTTGGCATTATTGTATACCAATATGCCGAACATTCTTAATTGCTTCAGGTCGCTTGCCTATATATTGCTGATGTAACATATTTTTCACGCGCCCATAGCCGAAAGTGACTGTTTCGTACGCTATAAACTAGCCTCGAAAGTAGCCCATAACAACAATAGTTATGTTATGATATAAACGTCTTTTGTTATTTACTACAACCTCAACGAACACATTGCGCATGAGCAAGAATTCTCTTTTGTTTGTCATTTGTGATTTCTGCTTCTCTCTCGATTTAGCAGAAAAACCGGTTTGGACGCGTGAAAAATTCATTTCTTTGTTATTTACTGCAGTCACAGCGAACACACATTCTCACATTTCTGCTTCTCTCTCGTTTAAGCAAAACAAAACCGGTTTGGACGCGAGAAAAATAGCGTACACGACTTGCAGAAAAGTGCTCATCGTGCTCGTTAGATTGCGGAACTCGGCTACCGCCTCGTTCGTCAAGCTTCGACCTCGCACGATAAACTCCACTTTCCTTGCTCGTTCTGTAATATACTATACCAGCACAGGCAAGTGACCTATATTGTTTATAATTTTATTGCATGTTAGGTCAACGCGATGCACAGCACGGGTAAGTGACCGAACGTTATTTACTTTTTTTATGATCAGCGCTCGCTCGCCTATAATGCTTTCTATGCATTTTGTTTGTTGTCATAGGCTAACGACCGCCGATCGTACTCTCACTACTTTGTATGCTGTCATGCTCAGGCATGAAGTGTGCTTACAAAGTAATAAGACTCTTTTTTGTTTATTCACTCGTTGAGTGTTTATGCTGTAATATTTTAATTGCGGTTCATATGCAGATGGCATTATGAGGAATGCAATGAATCGGGACTATATGAATAATTAATCGATCTAACCTTGAATACTATGTTAGCGCTGGTATGCTCCCTTCACACCTTTGCTAAAAGTGCCTTCAGTTTGAACCAGTCTGTTACTCCCTCCGTCACTTCTGAAGCCAATTTCGCGGCTCCCTTCAATAGTCTACGCGAGTAGAGATATTTTTGTACATCAAACTCTTTTATCCATTTGGCACAGTTCTTTCCTCCTTCTTCTGAGAATTCTTCCAGCGACTCTTCGACGTCTCGGAATACGAAGTTGTTTTTTGTAGTCATCGTGGCTTCTTCGGCTTGCTGGCGGACTTCTTTGCCTTGGTCGTTTGTCTCAGGCTGGTCGTTGCTCGTGTCAGAAAGTTCGTCTTCTTCTTCTCTTATCGCGCCTAATATGTCCACTGCCTTTACACTTTCTTCTTCTAACGCACTGCGAACCTGATCCACCAAGTCAGTTTTGATGTTATATCGATATGACAGGCCTCTTCTCTTAAGAATCGCCTGTAGCTGACGCTGTTAATTTCTGCAGATCATCCATTCACTTTACCCAGTAAAGCACGTCTCTTCACTGCCTTTACCGTCTTAGCTTTATTTTATTTTTAATATTTTCCTGTAATGGACTTATGGGTGATTTTATATGACAGCTGTTTCGGGGCCAGTGTGCACGCCTAGCGGATGCGCTAACTAGCTCGTCGGATTGGGGTGGGGCCTTGGCCCGTCAACTGTCCACGCCATACACAAATAATTATTTGCGTGCACATCGCGATACGACCCGATCTTAGTAGAGATAAAAAAAATAACAGGAACCAACGATGAGGCGGTAGGATCTGAATATGCGCATGCACAATCAACCTCACAAAATAAGTGGACTGTATTTTTGATTAAAAGAATGTATACCACACATTTAGTTTGTAACATTTAATTTTAATCTTATAATTTAATTTTGTTAATTGCGCTTTTGTGCACATATGACCGCACCAGACTCGCAGAACGGACTGACTTATTTTTTTGACGAGTTGTCTCTTCTTCTTCGCCCAATAAGCTATTACAATTTTATTTCATACAATTTTAATACATTTGTTTAGTGGGTTACCATGTTGATTTGGTACATTTTAAATGTTAAATATAAATTGTCAAATGTCGACTCAATTGACGTGATGTATTATGGGTTTAGTTTTATTTTTATAAACTGAACTCTAAATATAGTGAAAAAATACATTTTATATACAGTGTACAAGTGTAATTACAGATAAGTATTAAGCATGAATTACATAAACTTAGTTATTTGGTTTGTGTTACACTTTATAATGATGATCTTTTGATTTTGGTTCAGGTACATAAATGATGTCTTTCTTCTCATGGATGGAACAGCTGGGAATATTGCCTATAAGTAATTGTAAAACCAGTAACTAGTAATTGTATTGTGCTTCGTTGTATCAAATTATAGTGTAGCTATGATAAATGCGTGAACAGAATTTGTAAATTGCTGCGTTTGTTGTTATTTTCCTGAACTGTGTAAAATTCTAGTGCAATCAAATCGTGATTAATTTCTTCTTCATACTAAACATACTCCCCTCGAAATAAAAGTTAAGTTTTATTTCGACTCAATCTTGTATTGGCAAGGGATCGGCCGTTTATATGTGGATGATTTAGTTTGAACAGTTACTACCCTTACTAATCCGCCTACGCCTGGGTGTAACTCCTTGACTCGACCTAATAACCAAGTACACGGTGATGCATCTTTTTCGAGGATTATAACTACGTCGTCAATTTGTAGATTTCGATTCTTTTGTTGCCATTTCGTTCGTTGTTGCAATGTGTTTAAATATGTAAGGGAGTAGCGCTTCCAAAACATTTGAACGATTTTTTGCGTTTGTTCCCAACGGTTTAGCCTGGTCATATTGACCTCATCATAATTTGCATGAGTTAATGACGTGACTTTTGATGAGAGCTGTATAGGTCCAGCGTAGTCGATTCCAACTACCGAAAATGGATTTTCATTTCATCGAACGTGTCGCCAACTGGCTTCGGGTAGTAAAGTATGAACAATGGATTACATTTCATTTTACATAGATAGGGGACGGTGTTCCGTTCTGCGGATCGACTTTTATAGGTTGTGCCGACCTAACCACACTTCGGCCAGCGGAGTCACCGCGAGCACTTTGACTTGGTGCGTAATCTTTTAGATCCGCTCCGATCTCCAGCATGCGTTGGGTTTAGACCCCTCGTGCAATCCCCTAACATTTGCAAAAATGAGAATTTTTGTTTAGTTTTTTAAAATTTCATCTTTTATTCGCTATAGTGCAAATAAATTATTTGTGTATATTTACCACTCTACGTTTCTTCAGTGCGGCACTTTCTTCTTCTCTTCTCTTTTTCCTTTTTTTTTCTTCCAATTTTCTTCCTTTATTTTTATTCTTTTGGGTGTTTATAATTTGGGCGATTTTAGCACTTTACGTTACAGCACAAAATCGAAATTCCTTTTTTTTTTTTTTTCGTAACCAGTACACACACTTTAACTTCTGGACGTCTGGTGCAGCCGACGGCTTATCGAAAAAGAAAAGCACTTCATGTCTGGCGTTCTCGTCGATAGCCTGTTGTCTGCAACGAGGTAGATGTCGGTGGGTGTTAGACAAAGATGGCTATTGTTAATCTATTTCCGGCATTCACGAGTTGTGTAGCTATTTACACCATTACACTTTAATTTGTGGATGCATTGAAATAACGAAGTAGAATGTTTCCAATACCAATTGCTGTCTTCAATGGTTTCAAAATAGTTGTCTTGCTCATTAACCAAATCAGAAAATTTTGTTAGCCATTGCTGCATATCTACATTCTCATATAGTTGTCTTAAAGGAGTATGGAGCTTGTCGATAATAAAGTTGCTTTTCGGTACAATCCCACAAACAATAAATGCGTTTGATATTGTATGAGCATCCAATGATTCCGTCCATTTGGATACCCAGCCTGAAACTATTTCGTAACTGGGTACTTTTTGATTTCCTGCTTTGGTCTGCAAATTTTTATTTTGTAAAGCTTCGGTTATGTACGAATCGTATGAATCACTATACGCAGCCTGAAACGACTTATTATTGCATACATCTAAGGGTTGCAAAATGGATGTCATATTCGGAGGGACTAATTCTATAAAAATTTGAAATTTCTCAAACTTTGATATATTTATCTAATACTAGCTGTTCCCGGGCGCTTTGCTACCCGCCAACTGACGCCACGTCCACTTATACCCGCATTTCCCAGCTGCCCCATCCCACTGACCTCCCGCCCACTGACCTCCCGCCCACTGACCACCCACCCATTGACCTCATACACACTGATCTACCGCCCACTGAACTCACACCCACTAACCTCACAACCACTGACCTCCCGCCCACTGACCACCCACCCATTGACCTCATACACACTGACCCACCACCTACTGAACTCACACCCACTGACGCTACGCCCACTTACACCCTCGTTACCCGGCTGCCCCATCCCACTGACCCCCGCCCACTGACGCTAAGTCAACTTACACCCGCGTTTCCCGGCTGCCCCATCCCGCTGCCCCCGCCCTCTGACGCCACGCCCACTTACACCCCAATAACTAACCAACTCATCAATCCAGAAAACTATAGAATCGACACTTATACAGGCAAAAAATGTGCACTTGTTCGAATAATCTTTATATGCAGATCATATACAGGGAAAACTACATTTTCCAACCCAGCGCCACCTATCGGGTCCAAATTTTGTCAACGACTTTCTTTTTATTTAAATATTATATGGTGTGAATTTGAGCCAAATCGTTCCATAAATAAGAATTTTCAGAAAAAAAAACGATACCAGCGCCACCTAGCGGGGCTGAATTCACCTTTTAAACCTTTTCTGGACTTCCACAAATAATTTAAGACCAAAATTAGCCAAATCGGTTCAGCCGTTCTCGAGTTTTAGCCAGTCTAACGCACAGCAATTGATTTTTATAATGGGTGTTTTTTTAGGAGGTTTGTTTTTCCGATAGATGTCGTTTTATTTTATGACAGTTGTTTTGACAGCTCAAAGTGGCATTTCTACTCAGTATTGTTTGGCAAATAATTATGAATAGGTTAACTCCAGAACAACGTTTTCAAATCGTGGAAATTTATTTTCAAAATCAGTGTTCAATTAAAAATGTTTATAGAGCACTTCGTGAATTTTATGGTGCACATAATCGTCCGTCAGAGACCACCATAAAGAACGTAATTACCAAATTTCGGTCTACATTCACTCTTTTGGATGCCAAGCCACCGACAAGAATGAGAAGAGTTCGTACAGAAGAAAATATTGCTGTCGTTGAGGCCAGTGTCGAAGAAAACGACAATTTATCGATTCGTCGTCGTGCTCAGCAAATTGGACTTTGTCCATCGACTTTATGGAAAATTTTACGTAAAGATTTGGGTTTGGTGCCATACAAAATTCAATTGGTGCAAGAATTAAAGCCACACGACCATCGTTTGCGCCGTGAATTCAGTGATTGGTCGTTAAATCAATTGAACGAAGATCCATTTTTTTACCGTAAAATTCTCTTCAGTGATGAGGCGCATTTTTTGTTAAATGGATACGTCAACAAACAAAATTGTCGCATTTGGAGCAAAGATAATCCACACGCCGTTCAAGAATTACCAATGCATCCTGATAAATGTACTGTTTGGTGCGGTCTATGGGCTGGTGGGATCATCGGTCCATATTTCTTTAAAAATGAGGAAGGACGACGCGTTACCGTGAATGGAAATCGATACAGAACCATGTTAAATGAGTTTTTGTTGTCAAATCTTGAAGATATGGATATGGATGAAATGTGGTTTCAACAAGATGGTGCCACTTGCCATACAGCACGTGAAACAATCGACTTATTGAAAGAAACTTTCAACGACAACATTATTTCGAGAAATGGTCCGGTGAATTGGCCTCCGCGTTCGTGCGATTTGACGCCACTCGATTACTTTTTGTGGGGATACGTGAAGTCATTGGTTTATGTGGATAAACCTCAATCGATTGACGCTTTGGAAACCAATATTCAACGTGTCATTGCTGACATACGCCCTCAAATGCTTGAAAAAGTGCTGGAAAATTGGACCTCCAGAATGACATTTGTGAAAAATAGTCGTGGTAGCCATATGCCAGAAATTGTGTTTAAATGTTAAATGCCAAAAAATTATCTACCAAATAAAAAAAAATTTTGGTCATTTCATAATTTTATATGTGTTTTATTCAAAAAAAAAATCGGCAACCTCTTAAAAAAACACCCGTTATATAGATGTCCGCATTCCACATTCCCGTCATATTCACGTCCACTAAACATTTCCCATTAATTTTTGGGATATTTTTAAGTTTTGAGAGCAGCAAATGAGGTTTTAAAATTGCACCGTCAGCAGTAATGGCGAATGTAACAGTGAAGCGTTTGTGGGATGTGTTTGCTTTCCGAATTAATATATTCCGAGACCCTTTTACTGATATTGGTGCTTTTAACATCAGACTCAAAATATCTGGGAACCTGATCTAAATTGATTATGTTACACATTTTTATATTTTTTTCTTTGATCGTCTTATGGATTTGTCTTAAGAACCGCCTTGCTATGCCATCAGCGTTATATGGTAATGAGCGAGATGTTGTTTGTCGACGTGATACTAAATTCGAACGTTTTTAAATCGTTCGCACCATCCAGAAGAAGCTTTGAAAGATGCGTAGTTTTTCTCTGGATATTTAACTAACAGCTCTTGAGAAATAACTATTGCCTTTTGCTGGATATATTTATCCTTTACTCGTAGTCCGTTTAAATTACGTTTTTTTATCCATTCAAGCAGAATAATCTCCATTTCTTAAAATTCTTCCTTACGACCTCCGCCATCCAATCTACGAGCAACTCGCGTTACCACTTGTTTGTCGCTTAAGCATTTGGCTAAAATATCCCTTTTTGTGTACCAGCCCCGAACCGTAGAATTTGATAAATTATGTTTTTTTGCAATCGCTTCAAAACCAAAACCGGCGACATTTGGTTTATATTCGTTTATTACATCTAATTTGAATTTAAGGGTATATGATTTTCGTGTTTCGGCCATGCTACCTAGAATGTTTTTAATTGTATTAAAAACACAATAATAATTAGATAATTTTACCTGTTAAAATATTATATGCACTAATATTTTCTCGAACTCACTCACAAACAACAAAATGTCAAAATATTTGTAGGTTAATATAAGGAGCATTCACAATGCAAACAAATTTTGCTTTTATCCAACATAAGAAACAAAAACATTTTTTTTTCTCATAATAAAATCCATACAAACCTGTTAGTAAAAGAAAAACGGTTTGCATTGTGAACGCGCCGGTACAAATGCTAATAAGAAAAAAAAAATTAAAATTAATCAAAAATATTTCGCTTGAATCTGTTTAATTAAAATTTTAAATAATTTTTTCAATAAATTTCAATAAATAATAAAGGATTATCCATTTTGCGGTTTCAAAAGTAAACGTAAATAAAACACATATAAAATATTTTTTATCATGATATTTCTTTTTTATTATAAAGTTTGAACGTTGACATTATGTGTGACCACCACGCGAATTGTTGCAAGCATCAATTCTTTTGAGGTAATTTTTGACCACTTTTTGACACATATTGGGCGGTATCTCAGCCATAACTTGACGAATATTGATTTTTAAGTGCTCAAGAGTTAAAGGTTTATCTGCATAAACACGGTCTTTCGCGTAGCCCCACAAAAAAAGTCAAGCGGTGTCAAATCGCATGATCTTGGTGGCCAGTTGATATCGCCACGACGAGAATATACGCGGCCAGGAAATGTCTCTTGCAATAAAGCCATATTCGCTCGAGTTGTGTGGCATGTGGCATCGTCTTGTTGAAACCACATATTTTCTAAGTCGTATTCTTCAATAGCAGGCAAAAAAAAGTCGGTTAGCATATGACCATAAACCTCCGAATTGACGGTGACAGTCGTTCCATTGTCGTTTTCGAACATGTAAGGTCCAATCACACCTTCGGACCAAAGAGCGCACCAAGCAGTGACTTTTTGTGGATGTAATGGCCTCTCTTCAATTACTTGAGGATTCTCAGAACCCCAAATACGACAATTTTGTTTGTTAACATACCCACCGAGTGAGAAATGTGCTTCGTCGCTGAAGAATATCTTGTTCGAAAAATCGCCGTCCACCGCCTGTTGTTCAAGCACCCATTCGACGTATCTACGACGTTGTGAATGGTCAGCTGGCTTCAGTTGTTGTGTGAGCTGGATTTTATATGGATGTAGGTGTACATCCAAATGCAAAATACGCCATAATGTGCCGTAAGACAGTCCTTATTCCTGAGAACGACGAGGAATCGACACATTCGGGTCTTCGGCAACACTTTCACTTACAGCAGCGATATTTTCAGTGGTACGAGCGAAACGATGATGCACAGGCCTTACAATATCTGTAACCGATCCAGTCTCTTCTAATTTCTTCACAATTTTGCCAATTGCTTGCGTAGTTGGACGATTATGTAAACCATAATCTCCTCTTAAAGCACGATGTGTGGCTGTGGCAGAATCACCATTTTTGTAGTAGGTTTTTACAATTTTCAAGCGTTGTGCGATAGTTAAGCGATCCATTTTCGTAAATGTCAGACTTTCAACTGAAAAAAAAAATTGTTTTAACAACTTAGTTTGACAGATGTCGAATTCCAGCCCTATACTTTTGAAACAGCGAAATGGATAACCCTTTAGTATGTATATCATCAATGTTGGTTTGCCTGTTTCTTAGTTTAAGACGGATTTCTTGCTTATACTTTTTCCAATTTGCCTTTTTGTAGTCAAATATTTTGTTTTGTATAAGTTGAGGAGCATCTAAAATGTTGCAAATAATGGAAAGATGATCGGAGCTAAGTTCATTTAAGGCAGTAGGCTGGGTAATTTGGCTCGGAATATTGGACAGAAGGAGATCAATAGTAGATGGAGAACTTCTGGTAGCAGTGGGAATATAAGTGGGATTTGGTGAATGTAGGATAGAGAAAGGATGCCTTGCATTAACGTTCGATAGAATGTTACCCCACGAATTCGCTCTCAAGCAGCCCCAATCGCGGTGACGGCAATTAAAGTCGCCACCAATGATAAACTTATCTCTATTATTATTAAGCTTGCGAATGTCACTGTTGAAGTAATTTTTCTTCTCCAAAGTTTGTGCTCCTCCAGCAAAATAAATCGAAAAAATGTTTACCTTAGTACCATCATTGAGGAAAAGGTCTATAACAATATTCTCAATAATTCGCGTATTTAATGAAGGTATAAGTTCGTGTTTGATACCTTTTTTAACAACGATGGCAACACCGCCACCTCTTCTATCAGGTATATCAACACGATAACAATTATTATTTTAATGAGAAAAACTGACTGAACATTCCAACATTTACACCGAAATGGTAATCTATGAATCTATGAATATAGTAGTTTCCTCTGGTGTAATGAACATCCATGCATTGTGCGTCCATAACTCCTTCCACATGGTGTGTTTTAGTCTTAGAGTTGTGGTTGCACATCGCTTGAAATACAGCTTGTACAGCTGCTGGATAATGCAATCCTCACTCTGTTCAATACTATGAAATATTGATGGCCGTAGGATAAATGTAGTTTCTTGAGTGTTGGGGCTTGAGTTACATCTTCCAGTGATAACTCGAAATACCTCTGTAGAGTGAAATTAACTCCGAACACTGCTTGCTGCATCTGGACTTCTCGAAATGTCTGCCCGTCTACCTTCTCTGAAACAGTATTAGCTTTAATCCGGTCATATCTTTCACTGATTATAAGGTAACCTGTGACAAAAATATCCGTCGATGTTGAGGACATCACTAGGTTGTCCATTGGATCTGGCAGTACTTCTATCTCCGGGCCAAGTTTGTCCGTACACTCTTTGATAATTTCCTCAATTTCCTTGTGTGACAGGAATTCGAACAAATGACTTCGTTTTAGATATGCATTTAACAGCTTGTTGTACTTTGTTTCGATTTCTCGCATATAGCTGAGCGCAATCAGGTAGGCATTAGTCACATGTAAATTTCTGTTATTTTCGTCAACCAAATGGGACCACGATTCCATCTTGTTTATCTCTTCTAGACCAGCTTTCAGCTTCTTTGTGAAGTGGTTGATCTTCTTGTTGATTCTAGCTTCTGTCTCGTTTACAGTGTAGATTGTAGATATCATAATTTTGGTGTTTGTTTTTGCTCTTTTCATCAGTTCCTCTAGATAATTGTCTAGGGCTTCGATGTCATGGTATACTTCATCATTGACCCCAAATAATGCGTTTAGTACGGTTCCTAGTAGTAGTTTTTTCCCCTGTAAAGGTTTTATCTGAATCTTATTAAAATTGGAGAATATATTCTTCCATTCTTCTTCTATTTGTCTACGCAGACGGGTCATTTGAAGCCTGTTGAAAATTGAAAACACATTCTTCTACCATGTGATAACGCAGTTCATCGCATTGACTTTCTTTTGTTACTGCATTTGCCTTGTTATATAACTCAGTTATTTGACCTCTTGTTTAGTTCATGTTAACTTCATCACGTAAGAGATCTGTGATTGGAAATCGAATGGTCGCTCTTAGTACTCTTCGTTGAATTTTGGCTGTTCCAAGTTGTTCTATAAACAATCCTTTTTTTGGGTGAGTTATTGTATATGTTGTCGACCCAGACATTACAAACGCAAACATCGATAGAATCAATAGAGCGACAGAAAAATCTGATGTCACATTGATTCCTGATGCGATCCTGTCTTCGGTTAGCGTTGTTTTTACCGTATCAATTATATTTTTTGCCCCAACAACATTTGTTCCGTTGTCATTATTCAGCCTCTTTAATTTGGATATATGTATCTTGATACATCTGCTCCAAGTCGATGAACTCGTTGTTGCACACGTACTCCTATTCGTAATCAGCTTCTTCAAGTGAGGACATGAGTTCACCATTTAACGACACCAGCTTTGCCGAGCATTCCTTCAATTGTTGACATTTAAATTCAAGGATTCCGATTAAAATCTAAGTTTTCGATATTTCGTATGAAGTTGTTCTTAATCCTTATAAGTTCCAACTTAGCCTTGAATATATCCTTGATTCGAAGTACTTCTCTTCAAATTGACTAAAATTCTTCTTAGCAAAGAAGTGATTTTACGCGGTTCCATCGTTGGTTTTTTGTGTCTGCATCCAACTTGATCTCATTAAGTACACTGTTTAATAAAAAACTGAATTTTTTCTCTTGCTTGTTAATTTTCTTCATAGAAATATTGAAAATTTAAATTTTTTTGAAATGTTACTTGCTCAATCACAAAACACAATAGAATAAGAAAAGAACAAAGGAAAAAACTATACACATACAAAAGTACTAAATACATCACAAAAGGTACTAAAAGTATAAATACAAATTCTTTTTACTATTAGCCATGACATCTGATTGTCGTGGTAATTACTATCAATTAAATTAGCAAAGTATAAATGTCACATTTGCATTTATCTTTGTGTAAGTTGACAAGAAACAATTATTACAAACTTTGACAATTGCAAAGTGCAATAGCAAACAGTACACTTGTTCGAATATTCTTTATATGAAGATCATATACAGGGAAAACTATACCCCACCCCAAAGCCAATCATCGGGTCCAAATTTTGTCAACGACTTTCTTTTTATTTAAATATAGCTGTTCCCGGGCGCTTTGCTACCCGCCCATTGACGCCACGCCCACTTACACCCGCGTTTCCCGGCTGCCCCATCCCGCTGACCACCGCCCACTGACCTCCCACCCACTGACGCCACGCCCACGGTCCAAATTTTGTCAACGACTTTCTTTTTATTTAAATATTATATGGTGAATATTATATTTGAGCCAAATCGTTCCATAAATACTACCACAAAAACAATGTTCGGACTATAGCCAAATCAGTCCAGTCGTTCTCAAATTTTTTTTTTTTTTTTCACCTAACGGTATTTTTTTTTCACTTTAAAACCTATTCTCATACCTACTAAATATACATAAAAAATTTCATAACAATCGGTCGAACCGTTTCGGAGTAGTTGAGCCTCAAACACCGTGACACGAGATTTTTATATATTAGATTTTGCTCTTAAGTTGATTTCTACTACAGAACGTTTGATATATTTCTAAGCATGGCTCTGTGTATGAACGGAACAGTTGGGCCTTCTATAGGGAAGACTTTGCTCACAGTTCGCCAGACCAATACATTGCCAGCTTGAATTTTGGTGATCGTACCGTAAAAGAGTGTCGCGTTGCTAACCTGCTACCATTACAAATGTCTAAATATTGTAAGTTAGAAATAAAGAAAAAATGTTGTTGCATTATAAAAGATAACTTTTTTATTCATTCAAAAATATTTGTTATTTTCGAGGTATAGAAAAAAGAAAAAAATATGGAAATATGAAAAAAAATGTATTTTATGTTGCACATCTATTACATTGTGCTGAATGTTCAGCACAAACTGTCTTTTGGCATTCTTTGCACGCTTTTCGTGTTGGTCTCCTCCTGGAACACAGGTAACAATTTCCCTTCTGCTTGATTCTGCCAGAGTTATCACGCTCTTCTTGAGCGCGTACAACACGATTCTCAGCAGTTGGTGTTACTGGGCCGCCCAACATACTTTCAATTCCACTACGTGATTGAAAATTTCGCATGATTTGTGGATTTTGCGAACGATGCCGGACTTCTGCCATGGCTAATTGTTCACTCAACTGTTGAACGAACAACCTTCTACGGTTTGTTGATGTTTTCAAGTGTGGATTATTTTCCATGTAGACTACAAATGCTGCAAACGCAAAAAATGCCAAAGGCCATCTCTTTGTTCTTCTCTTCGTAGTGTATTCACCAAGGCATTTGTCCAGTTTATCAGCGCCTCCTTTGCTTTTGTTGTAGTCCAGTATCATCCTCGGCTTTCTTTTGGGACCTTCTATTTCGATGTTATAATGGGAAGTGGAAAGAAGCACAGCCGATTTGTTCTTTCTTGGAACATATGAGCACATACTTATGTTGTTGCTAAATCCAAATATTGTAGATTCAACTGCTCTTCCTTTTGGATTAGAAAATTGGACAGGTACAAATGTACGTCTTTTGTTTACAGTGCCCAATATTGACAAATTGTAGTCTAACATCAAAGTAAAGGGTCCGCCATTTTTTTTTCAACTAGTGCTTATTTCGTGAATGGTAACACTTAGCTCATGTCTGATTTGACAGATAATTAGTTGCTGAACGAATGTGGTTGTGTATACGCTTGAACGACGCTGGGAAATATTGCGACATTACTTTGAAAATCATGTGTGCGAAAATTGCGTACGGATTTTGGAAGAAGAGAAGCACCGTCAGCTCCGTATGTTCGTTATCTTGTGAAAAAAGTGAAAGAAACTGGCATCCTCATCGATAAACCAAAGCGAGAAAAGCCAAAAATAGTGCGTACACCCGAGAATATTGATGCTGTGGCAGAAAGTGTGCGTGAAGCGCCATCAACATCAATTCACCGTCGTTCTCAACAATTGAACATTTCGGAGACATAATTGAGACGAATTTTGCATAAAGACCTTGGTATGACGCCATACAAAGTCCAATTGGTTCAGGAGTTGAAGCCAACTGACCATCCAATGCGTTTTCGCTTCGCTGAGTGGGCCTGCGATCGACTTACAGAAGATGCCGATTTTGCCAAAAAAAAATCATCTTTTCGGATGAAGCTCATTTTGATCTTGGCGGGTATGTAAACAAGCAAAATTGTCGCATTTGGGGCACAGAAAACCCGCACGCATACATTGAAAAGCCGGTACACCCAAAACGAGTCACTGTTTGGTGCGGATTTTGGTCCAGAGGCATAATTGGGCCATTTTTCTTCGAAAATGAGCAAGGAGTGGCCGTTACAGTCAATGGCGATCATTATCGGGCCATGTTGAACGAATTTTTGTTCACAAAAATTGAAGAGGAGGATATTGGCAACATTTGGTTTCAACAGGATGGCGCTACGTGCCACACAGCCGAAGCTACACTCGATGTTTTGCGCCCTGTTTTTGAAGATTGCATTATCAGCCGCAGAGCTGATGTCGTTTGGCCACCTCGGAGCTGCGATTTGACAGCGTTGGACTATTATTTTTGGGGTGCCCTAAAAGATAAGTGTTACGCCGACAAGCCAGAGACAATTGACGCTTTAAAGGACAATAGTCGTGAAGCCATTGGTGAAATACAGCTGCACACAATCGATAATGTGCTTAAAAATTGGACCGATCGTGTAGGCTACTGCATGGCCAGCCGAGGCAGCCATTTGAATGAAATTATTTTCCATTGTTAACCGGAAGGATTGTACTTTCAAATAAAAAAAGAAATTTGAGAAAATATTCAGTAGTTTTTTTTTATAGCATTTTCATTCAGAACATCAGAAAAAAAAAAGTTATTTGGCGGACCCTTTAGAAGCCAAATTATAACTTGTAAACAAGTTGCCACATACGATGTTTCGTGCACTTCCACATATATTACAACACAAATCTTTGACCATACGTTCTCCTTGATTTTTTCCGTTTCTCCAGAAGGTGCCATACCAGTATAGATTTGTCCTTTGACTGGATAAGAAGTAATAGCGTCACATACCCACCAAACTTTGATTCCATACTTCGCCGGTTTTGAAGGTATGTACTGAGTAAATCCAGTGCCACCACGATAAGGATAAAGCTGTTCATCAACAGTGACGTTGGGTCCTGCTATAAGGGTTCTATTCAACATTAGGAAAATGTCAGATATTGCTGCTGCTTTGTCGGTTTGTTTACGTTGCTGGCGCGTATTCCCATTATCAAATCTGATAAAACGACTGATAGACCAAAAACGTTGAAGACCCATTGCAGCACGATACAACGGATGCGAGTTAGTTTTCCAGAGAACCGTTGTAGGTACGTAGTTAGAATGTGTCACACCAGCTAACAAAAGAATTCCCAAATAAACTTCAAATTCAGATGTAGTAATCAGTTTCCATGTACGAAGTGGTCTTGTTGAGTTTTCCTCAAATTCAATTTCGTAACACTTTTTATTCGTTTCACGAATTATTATATCACACATTTCTGCGGAGATAAATATTTTGAATGTCTGTATAATACTTAGACCTCTTGTTCTACGTGCTGGTCCAGTGTTAGAGCATCTGAGAATATTGTGCGACAAAAATCTGCGAGGTTGTGGTGGTTGGTTCGACCAAATCGTACCATCTCTAGCTGTATAATTATTTGCAGAAAATTCAACTGGATCTACTTCCAATTCTTCGTCCGATTCGGTCTCATTAGCAGGATCATATTCTGGTAGTTGCACTTCCTCTGCATCTGAATCATCTATGTTTTACGCCGTGCTTCCTTTTGTGACCAAGGGAAGAGCTATTTTGGCGGAGAGTTAATTTTTAATAAAAAGAACTGTTCACTTAGTATGTTGTTTCAATTTAAGTTTTTATTTTATTTTTTAGGTTATATATTACTAGAGAGGCCCGCTGTCTTAGGCGTGGCTGCAACCTCTACTAGTTAATTTTATATTTTTTTTTATTAACAATATATTTTTCAATCCTAGAGAGGCCCGCTGTCTTAGGCGTGGCTGCGACCTCTACTAGAATGTTCGTAGCTTTAGATTTGGATTAACTCTGACTTTTCAACTGGATTTCACTCCCCTTTTATACGCTCAAATCCAAACGATCTTTGTCCCCAAGTCAACGCAGTTCACGGAAATGCACTCATCAGCGATATTTCCCAATATCGATAAATCAAATAATTAATTGCTCCAGATATAGTGCGATGCACTATTAAGCAATTAAATTATTACCCAATATCAATAATATGAGGCTAAACAATTAAACCGGAAAGTTATTACACAATATAAATGCAATATAAAAGCATCAGCATACAATTCGTCAATGGCTCTGGATATAGTTCATACACCCAACTGTTGCCGTTGACGATGTCCATTCTCTCTTGCTTGCTCTCTATACCTACAATTCACACATGTACTTGACTTTGGATTTTGTGTGTATCCGCCGCCGTACAGCATTGTATTCGGTATGGAACAATTGGGAATGCTATAGCTGCAGTGCTGTGTATACACAGCATTAAACACAGAGTGATCGCATGACCTCATTGCTATTTGATGAGGCAACATGTTCCACGGTTGGAATTTTCGAGACTGTTGTTGAAAAGCCATATTTAACCGTATTTACAAAAAATTACATAAACATTTTTGTATGGATTTAATAGGTAAAGTAGTGTAATTTTTCATTTGATTTCATGATTCTTTAGACACTAATACTTTCCTTATTTTAATTATTATTAATGATCTTATTCTATATTCTAAAAAATTATTTTAAACATTAATAAAAAATTTTTTTTTTTATTTTAATTGTTTTTACGATTCTATTTCATAATTATTTTAAACATTAATAATTATTATTATATATTTTCATTTATACTGTTAATGTGAATCTTGGGCTCGGGTTAGGGTTAATGTTGTTATTTTCTAGTTCTAGTGCAATCGATTGATCAACAAAAACTTCATCGATAATTTCCTCATTTGGTTTATTTTCTGTTGGTTGCTGTCTAAATTCTGTTATAACTCTTCCTCTTTTAACAGGATTATACATGTCACTAAAGCCAAACTATATATTACAGTATAATGATGAACATCGTAAATTATCTAAATTTTGCAAACCTTTTCCTTCCTCATTCTTTAACGAATCTACTTGGTAAGAAAGTTCTGCTAGATTATTGTTTTCATTATATTTAAGCAGTTTAATTGGGGTTATGTTTATAGGGGTTGTGCTTTCTTTTGATTTTAAAAGAGTTAAGTTTATCATCGGAACGAAAGAATTCCTTAAAAGAGTGCTGCCTAAATTTTGACCATATATTGTCAGATCTTTACTACGCAGATAACATTTTCCTGTGAATTCTACGATTCCTGCTCCCAGAATTTTATGCGTTGTTAATTTCTGGTCACAAATCTCGTCCATGATATACTCGCTTTTAGCGGACAATAACCATTTGCCCGGCTGAGAGAGCTGTATCCAAACTACGGATAAAGGTGATTGCTTCACTTGGCATGCCGAAGGATGCGCGTCTCTTCGTAATAATTGTATTTCACAATTATCCTGGTTATAATTAAAGTTATAAAGAGGGTAAGTAATCGGACATAGAAGGGAGTCAGTTTGTGCAGTGCATTTGTTTATTTCTTCGATTGTAAGATTATAAGATCATAGAAGTGCTTTTTATTAAAGTCTACTATAACGTAGTTCAATTTGGGTTGGATATGGAGGAAATCATTTTGAATATTAGTGGGGAATGGTAAAATTTTGTAAAGTTGGTAGATTTCTTTGAAGGGTATCGGTAATTTAATCTCATATATTATCCTTTTAGATTGGATTGAAGATGTCACCGTACTGATTTTATAAAGAGGTAATATATCTTTGTGTCGTATTAGGATTGGAAGTTTGGTATTGCTAGGTATTTCTCTAAGCATAGCTGAAAGGACGGTCTCCAACTGTTCTGGAGTTATGATGGCCGGGTGAGGTTTACCGTCACGTACCTCAGTTACTGAGTCGATAACTTCCTTCCTTCAACAAGATTTTGTGATGCAAAATGGCTAAAGTCGAATAGGATATTAGCGATTCTAGTTCGTTTACTAGCCGCTCGTTTTGTACACTATTAGTGCAATCGTCTAGAATTTTTAGTATAGAGCAGAATTTTGTGTTCAGTGTTTTAATTTGACTGTCTCTAACTTGTTGAGTTCTATTGAAGATGTTGATGGTTGTACCCATGATATACGTCTGATTATTTATTAGGTCCCTTAGATGCTCTTCGTTGTGTTGTAATTTATTAATCTGCCTGTCGTAATAATTGGCATCATCATCTTTCAAAGTACCGAAAAGTGATTTGCTGATCATTCCTACTGCATTTAATAATGCTCTCTCTTTGTTCTCGGTTTCGAGTTTACTTCCAAGTTTAGAAGACTGAATTTTTGTAGAATGTCATCGATTACATGATTAAGCTCTACCACTGTACCTTTGCACAAATATGATATTTGCGTGTCGTTATTCAGTCCGTTGCACAATTTGGATATTTCGGATATGTATTGGCTCATAAGTTTTGTGGTGGTTAATAGACCTTCCAAATCATAGTACGTTATTATTTTCCATTCGTTTGAAAATAGGTTGACCATGTCTAATCCCTCGAAATATATTCCAGAACCTTGTTTTATTAGCGTGAATTTGAGATGCCCAAGCGCCATGGCGAACATAAAACACCAAATCGTTACGCTTTTCATTTTCTGCGTGGGGAGATAGAAAACAAAGTTCTTTACAAAAACCTTCTTTTTTTTCAAAGAGGAAGATGACAGAAGAGAAGTGAAGAATTGAAACAGTGGTTTAAAGGTTAAAATTTTATTCTTGTTTAGATAAATTTACGTATATATATATATAATTATTTTTATTATTGGTACTATGACTCATGTCCAAGCATCTGAAGCTGTAGATCACGAAACCATCCTCGTAGGAGTCCTGCTTCAGAGTAAGGTCGTCGCCGTCTTACGACGTATGCGGGGCATAAATTTAGGCTGAAATCTTCTTGTTGAATCCCCAGACTCAGAATGTCCCCGGTTCTCAACGCGGCGGTTTCCCCAGGTCTAAGCTGCACCCCGTTGACGTAAGTACCACTGGAGCCCTCGCAATCCTTGACCGTAACATTTTCCTCACAGGCATCTATTTCGATTATAGCGTGTATAATTGAAACGAGTTCAGTGGGAATGGATATACGATTCGGATAGCCGTTCCCGATTTTTGAGAAACCCTTTCGTAAAGGAATCTCGTAGTCTGAGACTATGCTGTACAGAATCCAGTACGTGTCGGGCAGATAATCTATTGACTCCATTCTGACATGAAAGTAAAAGATAAAACTTTGTTGTTTTCATTATAGGAACTTATGAGAATGGAGTAAATTTGAATTATTCTGTCAAAATCTTTATATTATTATTATGGAGTATTTTGAATCTGTTTCCCACTTTAAATTCTGTATTTTCATCTGATATTAGGTTGCTTACCTCATGAGGACCTTCCCATAATTCCTTGTGTGGTTTTTTATGAAGACCTTATCCCCTACATTAAGTTTTTTATCTTTAGATCCCCTGTGGTAATATGTTTTGGACTTCTCTTTTTTGTCCAGTAAAACTTGTTTGGCTATCTGATAACCGTGTTGTAAACGGGCTCTTAGCTCTGAAGCATAGTTATCATAATTGTAAGAGACTTGTGGACTTGGGTTTATGGAATTGGGGATCCGTGCAGGAAATCCATAAATGTGTTCAAAAGGACTAAATTTTTGTGCTGATATGAGGTGTCGTGTTATATACAAACATTGAATATGGTAACCATGTGTCCCATGAAAGCTGGTCTTTGTCGACATAGTGCCTGAGATATTCGGCTAGCGTTCGGTGACTACGCTCTAAGGCTCCGTTCGTTTGCGGATGGTATGGAATGGTCTGTATCTTTTTGATTTTTAAAAGCTTACAAACCTCCTTAAAAAGGTTACTCAAGAAATTAGTACCTTGATCAGTTAACACCGCATCGGGTGGTCCAAAACGAAATATTATTTTTTCTATGAAACAACGCGCCACAGTCGAAGCTTCAGCGTTTGGAAGAGGCATAGCTTCAGTGAACTTTGTCAAATCGTCCTGAAAGGTAAGTATATATTTGTTATCCTCATAGCTAGTTGGAAGTGGCCCGACAATGTGCAAAGCTACACGCTCAAATGAACTTGTGCTAGTCGTCGTGACTTTCATTGGTATTCGTGGATTTTGCCTTAGCTTGTTTCTTTGGCAGGATTCGCATTTTCGAAAGAATTCCTTGGTGTCTTTGACCAAAGTAGGCCAATAATATCTAGTTCGGATACGTTTGAGTGTTCTTGAGGTTCCTTGGTGACCTCCGAAAGGCGAATTATGAAAGTCATGCAAAATTTTTTCGATCTCTTGTGGATCTGTGAGATTGATTCGGTTGTCCGAATACAAATAAATATCGAGCTTTATTTGAGAGAATGCATGTGTTATGGAGGATTTTAAATATTCAAAAAATGGTTCTTGGGGAGGAATTGATATATCGATACTTTTTTACTTTTTCTTTTTGACAAAAATTTCGGATCTGTAAAATGTGGTTTTCTATAGTTGCCTTTTCTGTAAGATGTACAGGCAAAGAGGTTATCATGTACGTTGACGATTTAGTTGCATGAGGAAATATCCTTAGCTCGTTAGGATTGGGGCGAGTATACCCCGAAATATTCCTAAATAAAGTTTCCTCTTGTCGTGTTCCATGAGGTAGAAAAAAGATCTGTATTGGAGAATTGTTGTCAGCTAACATTATGGACTTACAAGTCTTAATTATAGTGCATTCAGTCGGGGGGAGGCCCAATTTCTTCACTTCCTACTACGATTATTTCATCGAGGTTTTGCTGTTTACTAAAACTTTTCCATTGATTTTGTCATTTTGTGTGTCTCCAGGGATGCGACTGAGTGCATCGGCATTGGCATTACATTTGCCTGTCTTGTATAGGATTTCTTATTCATATTCCTCTAGCGATATGCGCCATCGCGCCAATCTCGATGTAGGGTCTTTAAGGTTTAACAGCCATTGAAGCGGCCTGTGATCCGTAAGTATTGTAAATTTTCTACCATAAACGTAAGGACGGAACTGCTTGACTGCAAATATTATTGCTAATAACTCTTTTTCGGTATATTTTGTTTCAGCAACATTTAAAGTACAGCTGACGTAATATTTATATAGGTTTGTCTTGGCCTATTTTGCCTTGGGACAACACGGCTCCTATAGCGAAATCACTTGCATCAGTAGTGATAAGAAATTTTTCTTCGAAATCTGGGTAAATTAATATTGGTGAGGAGATTAATTTTTCTTTTAAAATTACAAAAGCTTCTTCACATAAAGCATCCCATTTGAAATCTACATTCTTTTTCAGCAAGTTATTTAATGGTTTAGCTATCAGGGCAAACTGGGGAATAAATCTTCGGTATTATCCTACAAATCCCAAAAATGCTTTGATATCTTTTGCTTTCGTTGGCCTTGGATACGTTTTTACGGCCTCTATTACATAGCTCTCGCTCGCTTAATAAAATGGCATTTGTCTGGCTGCAACTTTAATTTGTTAAACCGTAGCCTTGTCAGAACATTTCGCAACTTTCGATTATGTTCGTCCAAAGTCGGTCCATAGACTACTATGTCATCAACAAAGATAAAACATTCTATTCCAATTAGACCCATTAAAACATTGTTCATCGTTCTTTGGAAAGTGGCGGGAGCGTTTTTCATGCCCATTGGCATTCGGTAATACTCCCAATGACCAGTGGGAGTGCTGAACGCTGTCTTTTCCCGATATTCTTCTTGAACCAGAATTTGATGAAAGCCGTTTGCAAGATCTAACGTGATGAAATATTTTGATTTACCTAGTTGGTCCAAAATATCCGTTATATTGGGAAGCGGAAATGCATCCCCAACAGTTGCATCGTTTAGACGCCTGTAGTCTACAACTACTCGCCATTTTTTATTACCTTGAGCATCAGGTTTTTAAGGAACAAGTAACAGAGGTGAATTCCAAGGACTGTATCTTGGTCGGATAATATCATTTTCGAGCATTTCGTCTACCTGTTTATTAATTTCCGCTCTGCTTGTTTCTGGCAGTCTATATGGTCTAACATATATAGGGGGTTTACCTACTTCAGTGATTATTTGATGTGTTGCTGCATCAGTGCAAGTGAGTTTATTTCCAGGTAAATAAAATAAATCATTAAATTCTCGACATATCTGTACTATGGAAGATCTTTCTTCTTTATTACAGTGGCTTATGTCCACTAATTTTTCCAGATTTTCTAGACGTTTGTATACTGAATCGTTTTCTGAGTCTGTAGTAAAAAAATTAAATTCGTCTAAGTTATCCCATTCTAAACTTAGATCGTGTGCCTTTAGCTGCACTGGGTATTCATTAATATTCAGGAGTAGGACTTTTGCAAAATTGTCACTTGATTGGGCGATGGAAGAGGCCAAAAAGACCCCAGGTGAAACCTGTTTCTTCCGAATAACGACGTCATTTGCACAATTACAAGCGACTTTAGAAAATAGAGTACTTCGTGTAGGTATGTTAATCTGGTCAATTAATTTTTGTTTGGTTTCCACGATGTTCTGTTTTGCTCCATCAAAAATTCGTTCTGGTTTTGGAAGAGCTACTTCCCCAGATCCGCTATGTTGAAGCACAAGCGTTTTTGTGCCTGGAGAATTGAATGGGTTCTTGGTATGTTGAATTTGTTATTCGATTCAATCTTCACTTTATCAAATAGTAAATAGTCCCCCTTTATATTTTAATATTTATTAAAATAACTGCAAATGCAAAAAATAGGATTTAAAAAAAAATACAAAATGGAGCAATACACAACACCAGAATCAAGCAAAAGCTAAAAACTATACGACCCGCTTGGGTTGACACAAGGATGGCAAGTGTTTATTCGATTATAATGCGAATGCTCAGACAAAGAACACTCGTTATTATAATCGAATTAATATTATATTGGCCATGCCACGTTTCTTGTTTACTTTAGCAATGCCATATCTCCAATATTTGAATTGAATTGCATTATATAAATAAAGTGAAAGTTGAATGGACTTGACAATGACAATGTTTAAAAAATAGAATAATGTGTTTGGTTGTATATATATGTATATATGGTATATGCTCAAACACGCTATATATAGAAGGCTTACTTTTAGAAACATCAATTACCTAACTTCGTTGGATTAAACATTTTTGCGCTTGTTCCTTAACTTTCTTTGACTTAGTTTTTCCTTTTATTAATTTTTCTTCGTTCTGTGATTCCATTTGCTCTTTTTGGCTCAATTTTTTATTTTCATTTTTCTTAGGTTTACTGTCTACCAAGTTTGTTATTGATTTTAAAAATTGCTTAGTTTTTTCTAAGTCTTTTTTTTTATTTTGCTTAGGATCTATTGTCTCTAAGTCTTTTTTACTTTGCTTAGGATCTATTGTCTCTAAGTCTGGAGTAGAGAGAGAGAGAGGAGAAAAAAGGTTTGCAGCAAAGTACCCAAGATTCAAAAAAAAATTTTCAACAGGGTATAAACCCAAGGTTCACCAAAAATATTTTAAAAATTTGCAACCAAATAAAATTAATACTATAACATTTAATTTAGGATATATGATATATATTTTTTTGGTTTTAAAAGAAAAAATAGAAGGATTGTTCTATCTTGTTAATTTTGTTGGTTTTACTTGTTGCTGTTCATTTTACGGTTATGTTTGCTGCTAGATTGGTTTTCTGCTGCTGTTGTTATCGTTGTGGTCGTCGCTGCTTGCTGTTGCTGTCGATTTTGCCAGGCAGGCTTCGCGCCCTAGAGATGCAGTTACAGCCTGGTCTTTCACTGCCCGAATGTTGGCCAAATGCCTACGCTCTAAAGCTGGCAAGGTCTTACTGTTTTCGGGGCTTTCTAAATTTCACAGTCACTTTTCACTTTTTTACTTTTACTTTTATTTACTTTTATTTATTTTGCTGGTGTATAGCCCCAGCACGCATCAGAAGATCGGCCTTCTGTTTTGGCTTATAATTCTTTGGTAGGAGATCTTTTGTAAATCCCACCGCTGCCACCATATTTTTCAATCCTAGGGAGGCCCGCTGTCTTAAACGTGGCTGCGACCTCTCTAAGAGGACTTCCTCCAAGTCAACGCAGTTCACGGAAATGCACTCATCAGCGATATTTCCCAATATCGATAAATCAAATAATTAATTGCTCCAGATATAGTGCGATGCACTATTAAGCAATTAAATTATTACCCAATATCAATAATATGAGGCTAAACAATTAAACCGGAAAGTTATTACACAATATAAATGCAATATAAATGCATCAGCATACAATTCGTCAATGGCTCTGGATATAGTTCATACACCCAACTGTTGCCGTTGACGATGTCCATTCTCTCTTGCTTGCTCTCTATACCTACAATTCACACATGTACTTGACTTTGGATTTTGTGTGTATCCGCCGCCGTACAGCATTATATTCGGTATGGAACAATTGGGAATGCTATAGCTGCAGTGCTGTGTATACACAGCATTGAAGACTACATCTACATTCACATTATTATTATTATCGCCATCGCCTTGTTCATCTGCCAACGAACGTTCGAACGTTAGAAGAAGCGATAAAATAATGACAAGCAAGAAACGTTCCTGCGGTGTTCAAGCGAATCAATCGATTTCGCTATATTTTCGTCACCGATAAGTTTTATCGCGCGGTTTTGTATTCTATCTAGCTGATGCAAAGTAGTCTTAGGCGCACCAGACCAGATATGGCAATTGTACTCAAGTTTTGGGCGAATAAAAGCCTTGTAAATGGTAGCCAGATCAGAGGGAGTGAAATATTTCTTGCACTGGGCTAGAAAACCTAAACATTTCGCAGCATTTTTAGCGACGGTAAATATGTGGTCATTCCAACGAAGCTTGTCGTTAACGCACATACCGAGAATTGCGAGATTTTCAGTTTCCTCGATGCAAGTGCCATTCATGGATAATGGCATGGGGTTTAGGATTCGCTTGGACGACAGGAGACAGCATTGGGTTTTGGAAGCGTTAAATTCTACTCGATTGTTTTCTCCCCATTGTATTATGCTGTCAAGGTCAGAATTTAACGTGCTTAACATACGAAGTTGTTTGAGTTCCACATCAGAGGTGGAGGGACGTTCCTCAAACTTATATGAGAAGCTGAGAGTGCTGTCGTCAGCGAAAGAGTGAATTGGATTAGAAGTCACAGATAAGAGATCATTAATAAAAATGAGGAAGAGTGTCGGGGACAGAACAGAGCCCTGGGGAACGCCAGCATTTATTTGGTGTATTTCAGATTTGAAACCGTTTAAACAACTTGAATTGAGCGGTCCAAAAGATAGCTTCTAATCCATTGAAGCAGTTTATCATCGACACCATAAGCACGCATTTTAGACAAAAGAGCTTGATGCCAAACTCTGTCAAATGCCTTTGAAATATCGAGTGCAACAGCTTTGCTTTCTCCAAAATGATGCAAAGATCGGTTCCACTGTTCTGTGAGATAAACCATCAAATCACCAGTAGAACGTTGCCCACGAAACCCATACTGCCGGTCACTAATGATTACGTTGGTTTCAAGATATTTCTTAAGCTGATAATTGATCAGCGTTTCCATGACCTTGGAAAGAATGGATGTAAGTGCTATGGGTCGGTACGAAGAAGGAGACGACGGTTCGCCTTTTTTGGGTATGGGCTGGACAAATGCTGTTTTCCAACTTCTCGGGAAGAGTCCAGAAGAGTAGGATAGATGGAAAAGCTTACGCAATGGTAATGCCAGCTTGGAAGAACACCTCTTCAGAACTAATGGAGAAATACCATCTGGACCAGCGGATTTGTATGTGTTAAGATAATTTAAAACTCTAGCAACTGCACGAGTACGAAAAAATATCTGTCCCATAGAGTGTTCAATACTCTGAGGTGCAGGAGGCGGCAATGCACAATCTGGAAGCGTAGAGCTAGCTGCGAAATGCGCAGCAAACAGATTGGCCTTGTCCATAGAGCTGACAACTGGAATGTCATTATAAATGAGCGTTGGAATCGACGACGAGGCTGAATTTTTGATTCTTTTCACGAAAGAACAAAAATTTTTACTACCTATGGGACATTGTAGTATTTTTTGCCTTAATTTTCGGTCGTAGGCGAATTTGACTCGCCGAGGATGGGCATTGCAATCATTTCTTGCTCGTTTAAACTTTTTTCGGTTTTCCTCTGAAGGGTTTGCTTTGTAAAACCGAAAGCATACCTCTCTAATCCTAGAAGCCTCTTTACAGCTCAAGTCATACCATCCATCTTCCTTTGATTTGATAGATTTATTCCTAAAAGGGATAAACTTTCTCATACCAATAAGAATGATGTTTGTTATTGCATCAGCGGCGGCATCCACGTTGCTATCGCGAAACAATAGCGACCAGTTATAACTCCCAAAGAAGTTGTTAAGGCCGTCCCAATTGGCTTTCTCGTATTGCCATACTATTTTTTTGGGAGTTTTTTCTCTAACTACGTGGTTTATTAACGAGAAATTAGCTGATACTACACAATGGTCTGATGAGCCTATGGGCGATGATACATTGACGGAGTATTTATCAGGACGAGAGGTAAGGAACAAGTCTAGGGTGTTTGCGGAATGATTTGCAATGTCAGGTATTCGTGTAGGCTCATTTACAAGCTGAGTAAGGTGATTAAACTCAGCGAATAACTCAACACACCTTCCTTCGAGTGTTGTCTGGCCAGAATGGCGAAGCCACCCAGAATTGTGTACATTGAAATCGCCCGCAATAACGATTTCATTTTTACGATTTCCAATTCTTAAGATGGAATCAGACAGTGCATCAAACTCGCTCTGAGTTGAAACACTGTCTAAGTGGGGGCTTCTGTAAAGGAAACAGTAGTAGATGTTGCGCTCATATACCTTTACTTTGAGCCAAATGAAATTGAATTCCGGATTGGAACTTTGGCTAAATTGAGGCAAAAGCTGAAACGCAACATCTCTACGAACATAGATTGCGAGTCCGCGTCGAGGGAAAAATAATGGCAACAAGCTATACCCAGGTAGATTGAATTCCGATGCATCAGAATTATCAAATACCTGAGTTTCACTCAGTGCCAGAATTGCTGGCCTGTGGACATGTACATGGTTAAACACAGCGAACGAATTCGTTCTCAGCCCACGTATGTTGCTGAGATCCACTCTGAAAACACACATAACTACAACAAACAAACACACAAAACACAACTTACCGCTTCTTTTTACCGAATTGAGAAGAGAATGTCTCAAAATGGATTATCAACACAAATTGTCGCCAGTGTTATGCCTTCACGACAAAATGAGTTAAATCACCAGAAGAAACAAACACTCACAATCCGTTATTCTAATAGCTAAAGAAATAGATCATCAACAGACTGCCGCATACAAAATACACGACAGTTATATTTCACCAATTTCTTTAGCTGCGATGATGGGGATGGGGAACACGGACACTCACACTGCACTTTGCACTTGTTGATCTGCGCCGATCACGCGAACCGTTGATTGTTTTGCGAGCACTTTAATTTTGGTTTTTTTTGTTTTTTTTTTGTTTTTGCACAAGCACAATACACGACGTTGTTTCTTTTACTTCGCGTGTGCTGGAGTGCAGCACGACCGTGCGCAGCGGCGTTTGGGAGACAACTGACTGCGGATTTATGGCCAGTTGATGTTGAGCTAATTATTGTATGATCACTTTTCATATTTCACAGTTCGTGTTGAAAAACTTAAGGAGTTTTGTGAGTTTCTCGAAGTGGATTATAAAGCTATTCTTAGTTCGTCTAAGACTCGGTGGTTGTCACTGTTTCCTGCTATCGAACGAGTATTGAAATTATATGAACCTCAAAGATCATATATTTTGTCTATTCCGAAACCACCAGTTACACTGAAACTTTTTTTTGAAAATCCTTTAAATGAGGCATATTTGTTTTTCTTACATTCATTGGCACACGTTTTCCACCTTAACATAAACAAAATGCAAAAAGAGCATAGTTCATTGCTTGAAATAATGGGTATTTTGGAAGCAGTTCAAGCAGCGCTAGAAGACAGGATAGTTAATAAATTTATGGCAGTATTAACTTTAAACGTTTTAAGAAAAAATGAAGAATTAGTTAATGAATGCACGGCTTTTAAAAAGAATGTCATTGAAATTTACAAAAATTGTTTAGATTATTTAAAACAATGGACACCACATTTCAAAGATTTTTCTATTTTTAAATGGATGGCTTTAACGAAAGAACCTGAGTGGACTGAAATATCAAAAACAGTTGAATTTTTAATAGAGAAACATATTAATATAAACGATTCGATTCTTATAAGCCAATTCAATAATTTGAAAAGTTTTTTGAAGGTCGCGACTAAAGAAAAACAATTTAATGAAAAACTATCACATGAAAAGTGGGTGGAATTTTTGCTGCAGTTCCAAACGACGAACAAAAATCAGAATTCCTTAAAATTTGTGAATATTTCTTTGCCATTCCCGGGCATAATGCGAATGTGGAGCGAGTTTTCAGTTTAATGAATAGTCAATGGACTGACGAGCGCAATAGATATCTTGTAGAAACCATTGAGAGTATTATTTTATGTATAAAATTTAATTTTAAAAATGTTTCATGCGCTGAGTTTTTTTATTTAATTCAGAGCGACAAAAACGCTCTTAGAGCCATACGATCGAATGAAAAATATTGAAATTCATGAATTTCTATATGCAATAATTTATTTTTTGTAATTAATAAATAGATAGTATTTATTTTTATTTTTACTCTTTACTTTACTTTTACAACTGAAGTCTGCTAGTCATTTTTTTATAATTTTAATTAATTAACTTTAAGAGACAAGAAGTCTTGATATGTGTTACTGGGTAATAAAATAAAAAAAATCATTTATTTAAAATTGTCCTCTTTTTTTTAATCGGTTGTTCTCTTTTTGCTGTCAGTACTTCTGGACACCCTGATCGAAGGTAGAAAGACTTTCCTCGATATCTTTAAATGTGAAGTGGGCACATGCAGTCTCTACTCGCGTTGTCTGCATGTTCGATGCAATTTCGAGGTCTTCTGATGTATTATCATCGTCATCATTGTTGGTCAGACCGAAATGTACGAGCAGTCATTCCCTAAGGTCTAGTTTTCGTCCACTTATTGTCAGTCCCTCCTCCCTCAACTTGTGCTTAGTGCGCGGTGCTGATTTGGCATGATCTAAACAAAGTTTTTCGCGAAAAATGTCGCAAAAAGAACCAAAATTTCTAAAGGAAAAAGTGGATGTAATAGAAAAATTAAAAGGAGGATCAAGTGTAACTAGCTTAGCAAAACAGTACAATGTTGCAAAGTCAACAAATTGCGCTATCAACAAAAAAAATTAGAAAATTTTAAAATGTGTTAACAATACATTTTCTGGACCTGGAATGCGGAAGACTATGAAGTGTTCTGAACTTCTTAAAATGGAAAAAGCGCTATACCGTTTGTTCCTCAAACAGCGACAAAAAAAATTATCCAGTCAATGGATTGATGGTTAAAGAAAAAGATAAATTTTTTCATTAAAAAATTAATGAAACTCAAAGCGATTTTAATGCGAGTGACGGATGGTTTCAACGATTTAAGAAGCGTTAGGGTTTGCGTTTTATCAAAATAAGTGGAGAGAAGTTATCTTCTAGACCTGACCTTGTGGACCCTTTCAAGAACAAGTTGCAAGCTAAAATTAAGGAGATCAGTCTGTCTCACGATCAAATTTATAATGCAGACGTATCGGGATTATTTTGGAAGCTGCTACCTGACAAAACATACGTATCATCTCAAGAAAAAAATGCTCCTGGAAGAAAAACGGAAAAACAGCGCGTCACTTTTCTAGCTTGTACAAACGCAACGGGGGTACATAAAGTTAAACTTTTAGTGATTGGAAAGGCAACATTTTAGAAATTTTGCATCTCCTATTGACTACAGTTGCTCCAAATCGTCATGGATGACAGGTGCAATTTTTAAAAATTAGTTTCACCATTCGTTCGTACCACAGCTAAGAAACAGCTTGCAGTTTTACATTGATTTCAAACCTTTACACGTGTAGGTCAGAAACTTTTTAAAAGAGCAAGGATTACCCAACAAAGCTCTACTTTTGAAAGATAATGCTCCATCTCATCCTCCCGAAAATGAATTCAGATCAGACGACGAGTTAATAACTGCAATGTTTATGCCACCAAACGTCACGCCGCTCATACAGCCAATGGATCAAAATGCCTAAGACTTACAAAAATTTTCTACAGAAACAGTCTTTTGTCATCAATTGTAGCCACAGAAACTGATGTTATTGAAGCCTTAAAGAAATTGACGTTAAGGGACGCTATTGGCTATTTAAATTCAGCTTGGCAACGTCTTGAAAAGGAAACAAGAAGTGTCATTAGTTTAACGTGGATACCTGCATACAATGGTTTACCCCACGGTCCTCTTCGGACTTGGATTAGTAATACGACAATCAACGTCCATCATAGACTGATGTGCCAGTATTAACTCAATGGTTAGAGCAGGACCTATCTTAAGTCCCTGCCGATCTCTGGTTTTTCGACAACCGGTTGATCTATGCAACTCCACAGAGAGCACATCATCGCACCGGTAACATCAGGACGGTCTTTTGATGCACCAAAGATTTTTGGCAACATCAGCCTACCATACTGATGTTACCATGCTAGTGTTCTACCCGCATTTGGGTAGTAAACCACAGCCCCCGCGTTGCATCCCCAGAACGAGCTGGGTCCTCAACCACAATTGTCCTCAGACTGGTCGAGCCTTGCGGCCGGCCTTGTTGTCTGTGAGCACGGACAATTCCCGCGGTACCAAACGCAACCTTGGTGAGGTCAGGCATCAAGGGACTCAGCTCTTTCAGAATGAGTGCCTGGGCGATTGCAAAAGCAGACCCTGGCAGCACATTCGTCCGGAACCGCGAACCCCATCATTTGCCACTAGGATTTCCCAAGTCCTAGGCCTTTGGAATCAGAGATTCCCGTCTGTCCCCATCACAGACCTGTGTTGTATGAAATGAACCACTAAATACGAAGACTTGCTCATAAAGAGATTCTAAGTACCAGTGCTCCACTTCGGGTCGCAAGTACTAGACATTACCCATCCTGAGTATACTCTAAGCACCGACGACCCTTTGTTAATATTCCGTGGTAAGGTCCTGCAACATAACGGTTAGATATTATGCTGCAATTGGACCCCCACGGGGAGAAAAGGAAACAATAGCAAAATGCTGGACGAACATTTTAAGCTCTATAGGAGATGAAGAAGACTGTGACTAGCTATTTCTAGAGAAAGGATTTGTTCACCAATTAACTCCCAACAAGAATGCACAATAGAACTTCTTAATGCAATTAAACCTGAACCTTTTCTTCAGTCCATTAAGTCATTTAATTCAAATTGTGTCTTTGTATGTCAGTTTTTCATTTGCTGATATCCATGAATGGAATGAAGGAAGATCATCAAAACGCAACCGAAACGAACGAGGTTTTGATCAGTGATGAAAGTGAAAGCGATGACAGTATTCTGGAATGAGCAGATACCAGAATAGAGCCTAGTGAAGCAATCAACATTTTCAATAAAGCTTTGGAATGGGCGGAAGATAAAAACATAAATCCAACAGATATCAGCGTACTTAAACGTCACCGCGAAAAGGCAGTGTTCAGCAATTGACAAAAAAAAATCCAGAAAAAGATAACCCATTTTTTACATTAATTTAAACGAACATACATTTTTTTCTTAACAAAACCTGTATGAATTACCTGTGTACAAACCGAAAAACAAAAAATATATGAATTTGAGTTAAAACACTTGTCTAATTTATTTGGAAAATTTAAAGAACTACACCTTCGTCAACATGAACAACTTCGCAAACGTGAACACGCTCGGTTTTTAATAGTTCACGTTACCGCGAGTCTACTGTAGTACAAAAATTAAAATTTTATTAGTTGATGAGGCAATATTTTCTAATATATTTTCAGCAACCACAGAACTGTTTACACAAAACTGGTGATACATTTCCTTTGTCTTACTTTCGCACAAAACTCAACACACTAACACCGCTTTAGGTTGAAGCCCATTGCTCTTGTTGTTGTTGTTTTTTTTTTAGCCCAGACAGTCGGACATAATACCGTTTGGGCGGTTAAGTTTTTCACAAATGTCACAATCTGTATATTATTCTATTTTCCACAGCTTTTCACAAGCACTCTGTGATCTTTACGTTAGTTGATGAAGCAACCTTTTTGAATATATTTTCTACAAGCACAGCAATGTTATTTTCATTTACAAAAAATTTCCTATATTTTCTTTATATTAGGCTTATCCCGGTTGAGCCCCCAAATGTAGGATTTGAAATAATTTATTAAGCAGTTTATTGTAAACATTTATCAATCTTAATGGACATTTTGTTGTTTTAAAGAACTATTGAATAAACTTAAATATTTAATATGCGCAATACTTATTATTAAATCTGTTAATTTTAGTTATACAAATAAAACAAAGCGTAGACGTGTTATACTTAAAGAAATATTTATTATGATGAAATAAATGTATGAGTAATCCAAACTACGTGTGCATAGCACAACGTTTTAACAAGAAGTGAAGTTAATAGTAAGAATATTGTAATGTTCTGTTTTGTGTCTATTTGTTGCCAACAAGGCTCTAGCCCACAAAAGGGGCGTGGCCATAAGGGGATTCAGGAATTTCAGCGATGATCGAGGTCACCGCCGAATTCCAGGTTGAGCATCTGCCTATCGGTTTTGCACGCAATAGGATACCTTCGCCAGCTCGTCGTATATGGGGTGGGTCCTTGATTAGGCTGACCGCTCAAATTTTCCCCGACTTACATATACAAAAAAAAAATGTGCGTGCTATTCAATAGTAAATTTAAAATGAGAAGAAAACGGAAGTGCTGCCCAGCACATCCGGTAGGGAAAGCCTTCCCCTCGACTACCACGATGATGTTTCAGGATCTGGTGTTATGATCCACTCAGGCGTCTTTACCCGCCCAACCATGGGTCCAGAATTTTGGAACCCCATCTTTTTTTTTCGTAATCGTCGCACTTAATCGAAATTTAAAAGTTATGGAAATTATATGGTTCCACTTGAAGTAAATTTTGCGAAGTAATTAGAAATCGTATCACGCCACTTGCAGTCGATTTTCGGCTAATTTATCTCTGGAATAGTCGTACTTAATTACCGGCACAGAATAATTTTCAGGAGGTTTATAAAAAAAATTTTCTCAACCGAATATTAAAGACCGGCGACAGCGCAGTCAGCCTGCCGATCAGACAAATAAATGAAATTTTAACCGCGAGACGAGGTGCCTCTATGTCTGCCAGTAACTTAATGAAAAAATATTTTTGTTTCGCATCGCATCAAGTCGCCGTGGTGAGCTGACCACCTGTGTTAGTATGGGTGCGTTAGACATACCCCACAGTGTCACTGCTCATGCATCATGTGTATCACCCCATCCTACGGTGATATCAATTGAATATCTATTTACCTATACTAAGCCACTTGAGGACTACAGCTTGCGTGGCAAGTCGGTATTCGATGTTCAAGTGCAAAAGTGAAATCTTTCGATTTCGGTGACCAATCAAAAGGGACAATATATTCTTTTTGCAAAATTACGCCACCTATAACCAAGCTAAATTTTCGCAAACTTAGCTATTGATGGTGTAAGTGAACCGCGAGATGTTATCATACACAGGGTGTGATGCGACCGAAAATTCGATTTCCTTTTTTGTTCTCGTTTAAAATTCCGACTAGGAAAAGTAAACAAAGAAAAATGTTGAATAAGTTCTACCATCACAATATAAATGATTATAGCGTCGTATCAGAATATGTCATGAATTACTAACAATGGCAATACTAATTTAACGAAATGAATTACATATTTCAATCATCATCATATTTGGCTCTACAATTGGGCCTCGCTGTCGTGTTCCATAAATCCTACCGCAAAGGACTTTCCGAGCAGGATCCTCTTCGCTCATGCGAGCTAGGTGTCCTTCCCACCGGAGCTTAATTTTCTTCACGATGTCGACATCGCGGTAACGCTCGTAGATCTCATCATTATAGAGTCTCCGGAATCGTCCTTCCTCACATACGGGGCCAACAATTATCCGCAAGACTTTTCTCTCGAACGCGGCTAAGAGGTCAGAATGCTTTTTGCTAAGCACCCAAGTCTCGGATCCATATGTAATTACTGGTATGACCATTGTCTTATATATCAGCAGCTTGGATGTTTTGGTTAAGTTCCAGGATTTGAAGAGTCTTGACAGGCTATAGTAGGCTTTGTTGGCTTTAAGTAACCGTGCGCGTATTTCTGGTTCCATGCTGTTATCGGCTGCTATAGTTGACCCGAGATAGTTAAGGGATTGCATTACTACAAATTCGCGCTCCACTATCGGGGAATCGAGGGACCAATGTTGGATCTCCTACTCGCAGTCGTGGCCACCATGTACTTTGTTTTGCTCTCATTTATGTGCAGCCCCAGATTTCGTGCCGCCTGCTCTATCTGGATGAAAGCTTCCTGTACAGCATTTTGGTTTCTACTAACGATGTCAATATCGTCTGCGTAAGCCAGTATCTGAATGGACTTATAGAGGATTGTTGCTCTCGCCGTTACGTCAGAGTCTCGGATCACTTTTTCCAACGCCAGGTTGACGAGGACGCAGGTCAGTCCATCCCCTTGTCGGAGCCCGTTATAGATGTTGAACGGGCTTGATAGTGATCCGGATATTTTTTCTTGGTTTATAACATTTGTCATGGTCAACCTACATAGTCGTGTCAGTTTATTTGGGATGCCGAATTCTCTCATGGCTTTATAAAGTTCTTCTCTGGCTATGCTATCATAGGCGGCTTTAAAGTCTATAAAAAGATGGTGTAGTGAGTTTTGAAACTCTAGACATTTTTCCATCACCTGCCTTAGGGTGTAAATCTGATAAGTTCTTGATTTGCCTGGGATGAAGCCACACTGGTATGGACCAATGATGACTTTAGCGTATGGGGCTATCCTGTCTTAAAGGATAGAGAAGAAAATCTTATACGCGGTACTCAACAACGTTATACCACGATAATTGCTGCATTTTGTGATATCTCCCTTCTTATGTATGGGGCACAGGATGCTTCTTCGCCAGTCTTCTGGCATAACTTCTTCTTCCCATACTTGCACTATTATTTCATGAATAGCTTGATGTAATGTGGGGCCTCCTATTTTTATCAGTTCCGCTGGGATCCCATCATATCCCGGGGCCTTATTATTTTTGAGCCGATTTATCGCTCTACTAACTTCGACTATGCTTGGTGGCGGCAGCATAGTATGATCTTCGGTCATTGGTGGAGCCTCCAATTCCTCAGTTAGCTGGCCATTTAGCAACTCATGAAAGTGCTCTTCCCATCGCTCTAATTTGCCTTTAAGATCGGCGATCAGATTACCCTCTTTGTCCTTGCAGTATGTGCAACGCGGTGTATATTGCGTCATACCGCGGACCCTTTAGTAGAACTTCCGCGCCTGGTGCGGTCCTTGCTCTCTGTACTATTCCAGTTCACGGACGAGATTCTTCTCCCAGGCTGATTTCTTTCGCCGGTGAACTGTATTTCAATACCGCCTCTTAATTCAATGAGTACATAAAATATTGTTATAAGCATTTAAATCAAATTATAATCAAATTTAAGTCAATACGATGTTTTGTGAAGAGATTTTTGCCAAGACCCTTCGTCATTATATCTACTGTCTGGTCACCAGTTGGGATGTATTCCGGCATTACTTCTTTATTTTGAACCGCTTCACGGATGAAATTAAATTTTACATCGATATGTTTCATTCGCTTGTGGATTCTCTGGAATTGATTATTTCTATTCGCCCAACTAGTCAGTCAAATAAATAAGTCGCAGTTATATTTTGAAATATAATTCATTTTATTATTCTCTTTGTTTCGCTATGCACAAACCGGTCTTCTAGAAGGAACTAACTTAAAAAACAATAAAAACGATGAGAAGCAAGCCAACGGACGTCAACTCAGAAAGTATTATCTGTTGTCATCTCTGTTTCTCCTCACCATATTAATGTGACTTTTGCTTCTTGTCATATGGACATGTTCAACAATCACAACAGTGTATCACTTAACATATTTTACTTTTTGAAACTGTACCCCCTTAAACCTTGTAGTGTGACGTTGTCACGTCAAAATTAGCTTTCTTATGTGTCCATTCCAGACGAGAGGTAAGGAACAAGTTAATGGTGTTTGCGGAATGATTTTCAAAGTCAGGTATTCTTGTAGGCTCATTTGCAAGCTGAGTAAGTTGATTAAAAGAAATATGTATGAATTTTAAAATAATTAAAAAAAACAAATTTTCAGTTTGGTTTCACACTTTATTAAATCTATCTTAAGACTAAGCTACAATATGATTTTAGGTGGTACTTATAATGTCGTAAATGATGATCTTGCATCTTTCATCGTCAATGCAGTTCAGTAGTGGCCGTAAACAATTCTTTGGAATTGTTTGTCAATTTTCAGTGCAATGCATTTTCGTTTCCACAGAACTTTGTCTGTGTGAACGGAAGTGCAATTGGGTTATTTGAATTTGTCTGAATTCATTAATCGGCAAGTTTAGCTGTAGACACTTCCCGAGAATTACCTAATTCATAATTTTTTAAATGCATTTTCGTTCACACAGACAAAAGTATCCTTATTGTAACAAAAAAAAGGCAAGTTTTATATTATGTGGGTGGGTGTTACTATACTATTAAACTCAGCGAATATCTCAACACACCTTCCTTCAGGTGTTGTATGGCCAGAATGGCGAAGCCACCCAGAATTGTGTGTATTGAAATCGCCAGCAATAATGATTTCAGTTTTACGATTGTTGGGATGTTGGGACTTTTGTAAAGGAACAGTATTGGATCTTGCGTTCTTGTGCCTTTACTTTAAGCCAAATGAATAAATTCCGGATTGGAATATTGGCAACGTTGCAACATCACTACGGACATAAATTGTGAGTCCACGTTGAAGGAAAAATAATGGCATCAAGTTTTAACCAAGCAGATTTAATAAAGATGTATCGGAATTATACAATACATGAGTTTCGCTCAGTGCCAGAATTGCTGGACTGCGGACATGTACATATGTAAACACAGAGAAAAAATTCCATCTCAGCTCACGTATGTTGCTGAGATCCACTCTGAAATCACACATAACTCCAAAAACCAACTAACCGCTTCTTTTAACTGAATTGAGAATTGGATGACTCAAAATGGATTATTGACGCAAATTGTCGCCAGTGTAATACCTTCACGACAAAATGAGTTAAATCACCAGAAGAGACAGAGACAAACACTCACAATCCGTTATTCGATTGCTATAAAGAATTAGATCATCGCACTGCCGCATGCGAGCATACAACAGTTATAATTCACTGAATTCTTTAGCTGTGATGTTGGGGACGTGAAGCACGAACATCATACACTAACAAAAATAGGCACACGAGTTAAGGTAGTGGCCTTAACAATTAACTAAAAAAAAATATTTTCTTGTTGTGTTGCTCACAACAGCTAGTTTATTACTGAGCTTCTTTGAAATACAAATTTTTATATATTAAAATGGAACAATACAAAAGGTGCAATGTTATAATTCTTGGAATTGAATTGACAAATTAAAAAATTGCAATGCAGTGCATTATACTTAAAATATTGAATTCTTGGAATTTTAATTGACAAATAAATTATGAAGTTCAAAATTGGAATAAAATACATTGGGCTTAAAATATTGTTTAGTCAGCGTCAGCGTCTTGTTTGTTTCGTTCTATTTGTAGCTGCATGCAAAGCGGTTGTTTTTGTTGTTCGTATATTTTATGCTTATGCTGCCGTTCTGGTTATTGCTGTTATATGTTGCGGTGTTGCTGCTGTTGTTGTTGCTGTTGTTGTGGAGAACTCGTAACTCACGCGCACCGGTTTTTATTTGCTTGGGTAATTGGTCCGCGCACGACGGCATACAAGATACAACTCCCATAATATACTTCCTAGACGACCGCACCATCTAGATAAAAAAGGACAACCGAGTGGAGCGGGCGAGCAGAATGAGATCCCTAGATGACCGATAACATATTATTTTTATACAGCTTTCCGAGCTGCTCAGCAGCTCCCTATCATATCGGTCGATTTTCGCGCCGATGTGACCAGCAGCCCCAGGAGTTCAAGTTGGCGAAGACCTAGGTCAACACCCTCTTGACCCCGAGGCCTTGCCACAGAATTTCCACAGAAATTTTGAAAACCATTTCGTCGGATTTCGGATTGCATTATTGTTCAGTCTTAAGTTATAAACAGGAACATTGACTTGGCGCCAGTAGTGCAGGGCCAAGAGTTAACCTTTGTCCGTAGTGATAGGAAGAAACTAAAGACCGTTATGGCAACAGGAATTAAAATGATAACCTCTTAAATTAAATAGAAATCTATGCGCACTCTGGGCACATTTAAGGCATGCATACTAGTATGGCACTTTCATCCAATAAAACTAAAACTCCTTTCCGATTTTACTATACCCAATTACTCGTACATAAAAGCATGATCCATACTGGCACTAGAAATTTCAGATTCAAAAACATAAAAAATACGTTTAAATTTTAATTATTAACAATTTATTTGATACGCTCAGTGTTTTCTGTTATTAATTCTAAGCATTCCAGACGTTCCAGAACTGACATAAAACGTACTTTTAGTCATTCTTCTTCCTCTACTCCTTTTTGAAGTTAAACTTCTTTAGACGCGACTAGGAGGTAACTGAAATCATTTTGATGCGGATGTAAGACCACATCCGCATTTGCGTAGCGGTTGGTGTATAAGAAATTCATTAACTACCTTATCTTTGCGATTTATAATAAAAAACTTAATTTTATTATTATTATTATTTATTATTAAAAGAGTAATAATATATGTAATATAATTACAAATTTAAAAGGAAAGATTAAGCTAGCACGAGCGACATGGCCTTCAGCTCTATTTTTAATTAATTACATGGTTTGAAAGAAAAAGAAATTGTTTATACTATTATTAGATATTCCCTATTAGATTTAATTTATAAAGGGTTATCCATTTCGCGGTTTCAAAAGTATAGGGCTGGAATTCGACATTTGTTAAACTAAGTTGTTAAAACAATTTTTTTTTCAGTTGAAAGTCTGACATTTACGAAAATTGATCGCTTAACTATCGCACAATGCTTGAAAATTGTAAAAACCTACTACAAAAATGGTGATTCTGCCACAGCCACATATCGTGCTTTAAGAGGAGATTATGGTTTACATAATCGTCCAACTACGCAAGCAATTGGCAAAATTGTGAAGAAATTAGAAGAGACTGGATTGGTTACAGATATTGTAAGGCCTATGCATCATCGTTTCGCTCGTACCACTGAAAATATCGCTGCTGTAAGTGAAAGTGTTGCCGAAGACCCGAATGTGTCGATTCCTCGTCGTTCTCAGGAATTAGGACTGTCTTACGGCACATTATGGCGTATTTTGCATTTGGATCTACACCTACATCCATATAAAATCCAGCTCACACAACAACTAAAGCCAGCTGACCATTCACAACGTCGTAGATACGTCGAATGGGTGCTTGAACAACAGGCGGTGGACGGCGATTTTTCGAACAAAATATTCTTCAGCGACGAAGCACATTTCTCACTCGGTGGGTATGTTAACAAACAAAATTGTTGTATTTGGGGTTCTGAGAATCCTCAAGTAATTGAAGAGAGGCCATTACATCCACAAAAAGTCACTGCTTGGTGCGCTCTTTGGTCCGGAGGTGTGATTGGACCTTACTTCTTTGAAAACGACAATGGAACGACTGTCACCGTCAATTCGGAGGTTCAGACTTTTAACCGACTTTTTTTTGCCTGCTATTGAAGAATACGACTTAGAAAATATGTGGTTTCAACAAGACGGTGCCACATGCCACACAACTCGAGCGAATATGGACATTTCCTGGCCGCGTAATTTCTCGTCGTGGCGATATCAACTGGCCACCAAGATCATGCGATTTGACACCGCTTGACTTTTTTTGTGGGGCTACGCGAAAGACCGTGTTTATGCAGATAAACCTTTAACTCTTGAGCACTTTTCGGATTGACTCGACTTCTTGGCATTCAAAAATTAAGTGGCGTATTGTCATTCGATTGGAGGAGCAGCAAGTACAAAATGGTGAAGGATCTTTGGTGAACAGGTGCTGGTGTGTGATTTTGGTGTTTCCTATTCGAAATCTAGTGAAGCAATCGTGTTTTTTCTCGAGATTGACACTGGGTAGATAGGTTGTGTTTGGTTGGGGTTAAGGAGTTTGTATGTGTGGGTGTAGTTAGTCCAGTCTATTTTGTTGCAAGCGAGAAGTGCTGAATCGACTGCATTCCGTAGGCCTTTCTTGTTTTGACAGTTGGTGTTGATTAGTGGGGAGATGGTTGCAATTTTTGCTGCTGTATCAGCGTCTGTGTTACCTTTAATGCCCACATGACTAGGAACCCAGAGTAGCTTTATTTATGGGTTTGCTTTTATTAAAATATACCTTATTTGTGATTTTGTTGAGTCAACGTTGTTAACATTAAGAACGGCTTTAATTGTAGCTAATGATTCAGTACATATCATGTTCTTGCTTTTTCTCTTGTAAGCTATTTCTGCAGCGATGAGGATGGCTGTAGCTTCCGCTGAAAAAAATGATGCATAGGATGGTAGAGATCCTTGTTTTAAAGTGGTGTTGTTGTTATCTACGACGCTGAAGGCCGTCGAAGATTTGGTTTTTGATTCATCGGTGTAGATGAAATTCCAGTCCGAGTAGCTTTCGACCAAAGATAGGAAATTTTTACGGTATGATATTGCATTTATAGCTTCCTTCTTTGATGTATGTAGAGTTAGTAATACACTATTTTGTTGAAGGAGCCATGGAGGAGAAGAGAGAGGTGGTCTTGGCATAGGAGTTGCGTTTATGTTGAGTTGTTTAGCTTGCTGGATAACTTGGTATAAGACTGAAAGTTTTTTCGGAGCTCGCTTCCGCCTTAACAGTCTATGTACGTAATTATATATATCAACGCCGTTTGAGTGGATAATTTTTGGGATTAACCGCCCGATTTGGTGTGTTCGTCTGTGGTCAAGGGAAGAAAGTCCGGATTCGGTAAGGATGTTAACAATCGGAGAGGATCGAAAGGCTCCCAGTGCCAACCAAATCGCTGCGTGGTAAATAGTTTTGATTTTTTGCAGGTTTTGTTTGGATGTTACCCGATATATCGCTAGGCCGTAGTCTATTTTTGAGAGTATAGTTGATCTTAAAATTTCTATTAGTGAGTTACAGTTACATTTTAGATTATAATTACTTAGACATTTTATGATATTTATTCTATTATTTAATGATTTACAAAGAAAATCGACATGATTGTGCCATAAGTATTTATTGTTGAATATAATGCCTAGTGTCTTAAGAGCTGTTACATTTTTTATAGTTATGGTGCTTAGATTAATGTGAAAATTAGAACAGTTTTGTTTTCTACAGATGTGAAGATGACTACATTTCTCTAGAGATATTTTTGTCCCGCTATAATCACTCCACGTTGTTAATTCGTTAAGCAGTTCTTTCAATTTACATTATTAAGATTGCATTAAATTTATAGGTCATCAGCATAAAAAGTGTGCTTAAATTTTTTTTTTATTGTTTATAATACTTGAAATGTTGTTGAAGGCTATGAGGAAAAGCACTACTGACAAAGGGGAACCCTGTGGAATCCCGTTATGTAGTGGCTATATCTTGGAAAAGATGTTATTAGTTTTAACCCTTATTTTTCTCTTTGAAAGGAAGCTTTTTATAAAATTAATATTGTTTGGACCAAGCTTCCACTTAATAAGGTTATCAATAATTGAAATTTTAAATGTGAGCGAATTCACAAAAAATGCTACATTGCCTGTTGTGAATGTTTTGTGTTAATTTTTTTTCCTAAAAACTCTGCCCCAGAGTGCACTCGAGGGCAGATTTTTTCAAAAGGGAAATCGAACACGAATGGCGAAAATCTTTTGCTTACATCTGTTCACGTGGATGTTGATGTGAAATTAAACTAATGCTTTTATACCATGTACAAGCTTATTTTTTATTAATCTAAATTTATGGTTTTTTTTTTATCAGAGAAAAAATTATCAAAAGGCACAATTTAAGATTTATCTCTTCTCCGTCTATCACACAAGTGACACCTTATAATAATAAATTTGATTGATTGCTTGAATAGGATGACAGCTTGCAGCTTAATGAGGGAATCCATTGGTCCAACGAAATCGACAAAGTCCCTTTCAACAACATCTTTTCGTTGCATGCGTGTGTAATGTGTAAACGTTATTTTCTCCATTATGGTTTTATTTTAATAAAAGCAACAGGTAATCAAATATTAATTAGTTAATAACTTACTTCAATTTCAGAATATTTAGAAACGACGTCTTTTACAAAATTGTTAACTCTGTGTTTTTTTTTTCTTGTGTAAACAGCAACTTTGTAAATTCTAAAAATTCTTCGTTTTCTGAAGAGGAAGACGATGATGAAGACAGGAAAAAATGCAAAACCTCTTCTTCCAATAATATGTACAAACAAAATGTATTTTTGTTTTTGCAAGAAAAAATTGAAGATTAGATAAAAGTGCTTTCAGTGAACACAAATCAAATGAAAAGTTGTGCCATGTGCTAAGCAAAATGACGTAAGAATTTGTTTGTGTTAGTAAAAGGAGGGGTAAATCTCCCAAAATATACAGAGCTGGATTCGCTCTACGGACGAGTCGTTTTGAAGGGGAAACGAACAACATGACAGCAAAAAAAAACAACTCTGGGGCAGAGTTTTACGAGAAAAAACGACATTAGTTTAATCGACGACCGCAATATTTTTGCTGAATTGGCTCCTTTTTAAAAAACTTTTGAGTTTGATAAGTTAATTCTTTGTCGAAGTTATCGAAGAATAAAAAATGGGAAAATAAATTCTAAAACTTAATTGATTTTAATTTCTGTTCATTTTATAAGATTTTATTCACGCGAGTTATGTCCTTGGTGGCGCTGCGCTTAAAAATTAAAAAAAAAACGACTGTTTAGAACAAGAGTAACTTTTTTACTCGCTTTTTCAATTCTCTACTTGAAATTTATGTTTGCTGGATTTTACATTATAATTTTGCTTAATTGACAATATGAGTTGAGAAATTGCTTTTGCTTAATTGACAATATGAGTTAAGAAATTGATTTTGCTTAATTAACAGGAAGTTTTGAATAATACAATTTTGATTAATTGACAATTTTGATTTTTCATTGTTTGCATAATTCTACTAATTCTAGAACTGCGACTGGGCCGGATGTATTGCATCAGGTTGATATATGTTCAGCGGCTGGTGCACTGACCTGAGCGTGTGCATCTGTCTTAAGTGTCTCGTTGACCTTGTGTGGCGTATGTAACTCGCGCGCTTTTTTCGATACTCAATTTGTGAGTCAATATTTTATTGTAAGTAGTCTTAGGGTCTGGAATATTGGGAACTAAACCATTTCTCAAGCGATTTGTATAAAATTCGGTATGTAGGACTAAAATGCGACTATAAGTCTTACTCCTAAGCAAATTCTGGGATAATACTGCCCATAAAGTATGGAATATAAGGAACTAAGCAATTTTTCAAAGCTATTTGTATGAAATTAGCTATGTAGGAATATTTTTACCTTTTTATTTAACCGTAATATCGGCCACTACGTCAAAGAAGTTCAACTTCAACCGCGCGTAAAGGTTACACGCCTACCTGTTTTTTTTCCTTCATTTTGTTTGATTTATTTTAAACATTCCAAATGTAATCTTTTTGTAATACATGGAAAGGTAGAATGAAAAGAATATTTATGTCAAAGTGGTTTCCGATTGTTTTTTTTAGGGAAAGCGAACAACTTGATAGCCAAAAAGTCAATACACGCTGGATTTTTTGTCAATAATTTTAATTAATTTAGTAATTAGGTTGTAGTAATACTCCCAATGCTTATACGCATTTCCATTGCCACTGTAAATCCTTTCCCTTTAGGATTTGTTAAACTGGCAACAACCTTACCACTTGCGGGGGGATAGTTGTCAATTTTTGCTAATTAAGAAGACGGTTATTTGCTTTTGTAAGCTGACTCACTTACTCATTTATTTATTCTATATTTATACATTATTTTGGCTTACTACTTAAAAGGCACTCCAACAGTAATGTTGACCTACTATTAGAAATGCTTACTAATTTAAACTTATTGCTAATATGCAATTGCTTTTCTGCTGATTGTGAAGAAATAGCAAATGTGGGGATGTTGGGTGTGTGACGCTCGATGTAAGTGTAATTGTGCAATTGCTGATGTTGCTTTTTGTTGCCGATACATTGCTCGATCCATCGTGCAAATGTGCAATTGCTTTGTTGTTGTTGATACACTCAACATTTTGCCTCCTCTGGTGTTGTTTCCCAGTTGATATCAAACCCTTGATTGATTCTCCTATGGTCTGTTAATTCCATTTTGGTAACGCGATTATATATATTTTGCCCATTTCCGTATTTTAATATAACTGCCAGTAGACAAATGATGATTATTGCGCTCGCAATGGTAGCACAGAAGCCAATCGTCCAATATTGGTGCCTTTTTATGGTGTTCCAATTGTAGTCATGTAGTCGGTTGAGTGCCTCGGTTGCATCCCGATCATTAACCTTTAACACCTTCATCAGATCCTTATTTAATGGGATGACAGTTGTAATTGTTTTCTTTGGGGTCGGTCAGTATGGCCCAATAACAGGTTCAGCCATACCTGTCCCTGTGAGGCACCAACCTTGGTCGGTTAGTGACCTCCGTTCCATTGTGTATAAATTTGATTCGCATGCTACATATATATAAAATAAAGAAATATAGAGTGAAGAGAGGTAAAAAAAGGATACACACAACAAGCTCAAATTGATCACCACCCAAAGGGGGTGTGTTGTTTAGGAACTCTTAGGCTGTGAAAGGGCTACTTATCCTAATGTGGGTAGTCGGAACGGTGTACCATGGTCTACTCAGCAGACCCCGTTCCTATTCTATACCCACCCTTCCGTTGGGCCTCGATGTAATTGGGCCCCCTAGCTGGGGTTAATCCCCTGTCGTCGCCGCTGGATTCACTCCAGCTGGAAGAGGATAATTGAGGGAAAACTCACTAACTTTTCATTTTCGTGTATACATTTTATTCAGTTAATTTATTATATACACTATATTTAGAAGCATCTTATTCTATTAGATATATTTTCACATATATATATATACATTAATTTACATATTAAAAGGGGATTTCCCTTCAACGGGGTATCAATCAATTTAATACCCTAAATAGATATACAAAATAATTTTATTACCAATTTACAAAAAATAACAAAGTCCTTAGTTTGAATGAAGAACTATAACTACCGATGGGGTCTATCGAGAATTCCGAACCGAAAGTTAACGCGTTTGCAAAAACAAATGTTTACGCTACTGCCCATATTCGAGGACCAGTGGTGCTTAAAGTGATAAGTCGTTTACCTCAAGGAAATTTAACTTTGATATGCAAATTTATATCGTATAACAGTTATTAAATCAAGGTACTTACTTGAAGTCCGCAACTTGAAGGCGTGCTAGCATTCCTTCCTGTGGGCAATTTAAAGAAAGCATTAATGTTAATAATGGGAAGCTATGACCAGCCACCCGGTCTACCAATCGAAAACCATAGAAAAAAAATCAGGTTCAGTGTTTTCACTGCCTTCGAATTAAACATAACTCCCTTTCTCTTATCCATTTACCCTACGTGGTTCTTATAATTTGTTCTTTCTTTCGGACTTAATTTATGAACGTGATTTACTAACCCTAAAGAGCACCGTAATATAAAAAAAAGTCTTTCAAAAGAATATTGAACAGTTCTTAAGGTGCTTCCATAATTTAATAGTAAAAAAAATTTAAAAAAGGAAAATCTTGAACCTTTCTTTGTGTGGTTCTTTGATTTAATAATAATTAAATATTAAGCACTAAAGATGTAGTTAAAGATGTCGTTTTTTTTTTTAAATCGAGGCTTTTCTGCATTTTATAACTACGCAGCTCTGGTAGGTGGCTGATCTGGTGGCTTAACTCAGCACCTCCCAACATACGATGCAGCATGCCATCTGGAAAGGATTTGGGCGGGGACCCCCTTTCCGCAGCACAATACTGCGCACAATCAACACTTTCGTCACCAGACGCCAAACTTGCCTCTTCAACTTTCACTCACAGATGGGCCAATTTTCTCAATTAGTCACTCAATATTTTCTTCTTTAATAAAAGATTGAATTCACTTAAGAAAGAAATAGAGATCAATTTAGGCACCCCTTTATTCCAAGGTTAAAGTTGAAATTAATCGTCTCAGAAAACACCAAATCACATGGATTTTCCAAGAATGCATTCTTCCAGCACTCGATTACGACTTAACAAAGATTCAAATAATCCTCACAACTCAGAAAAAACCCAAAAATTTCTTTTTTTTTTTCGTATACCGTCTACGAGTCGCAAAAACTTTATACTCCAAATAACTGTAATCTAGAACATAATCCTAACTGCTTATGCGTAATTAAATAGTTGGTAAAATTTATAATTTTCCGAGTAAATCCACAATAGGCGTTTAACACCGAACAACAAAAAAAATCCAAGCCAAGACAAAACAAGGTACAGTCAACTTAACTTATTTCGAACTTGCAGCGACTCTATACACCGAACCGTACTGCTTGATGACCAAAAACCGACTTCCAAATCTTATGGCAAATTGCCAACGCCAAACTCTATCGTTGCCACGATGCGCCAGTAATTTTCCATTCTTCGAGTTTCTCCCTTTTCGAATTTGGTGAGCAAGCACTGGGCAAACGCATGTATGTCGATATGTACATACGGTTGTTACTCGAGTCTGTACTGGTTGTTTAATTGCGTGATCCTACTGTGTTTGACCACTTTAGCTGAGGGAGTGACGCAGATCAGAACATCCGATTTTGCGGTACTCTCGGATGGTGCTCGGATTGTTCACGGAAGGTGTGTCTGTATTGAAGTGATGCTAGGACACCATTAATGCAATTCATCAATATGTCGGTGTACAGTTTTGTTACTGTACCATTCTTGGTTGATTTTAGGGCTCTCTCTCTCGCTATTAGCAACATGCTCAGCCGACATTTAAATTTCAAACAAAAATTTCCCCCAAAATTCCCACGCTCTATAGGGTGAGTAATCACACATCAGTCACATGGCTATGTTGGTTCGAACTTGTTAAGCCAGACCATTACACAGTTTCATTTGTGAAATAAACTGGGATCTGAGTTAACAATGATGTATTTATAATGGCGATTGATTTGCTGAGATGCATCATTATTGGCGTGTCTTTGAACAATTTTGCTTCCAATCGAATGAATCTCGGTTGAATGACGCAATCCGGAGTCACATAAATGATGCCTGTGTTATTTAAAACGACTTCTTCACGCTTGGATCCACAGGTTACGAATACAGTGGTTTGCTCTGGTTTAACAAACATCCATGAATTGTGGGTCAATAATTCTTTCCACATGGTGTGTGTTAACCTTAATGTTCTGGTTGAACATCGCTCAAACGAGAGTATTTTATATAGTTGCTGCACAATGCAATTTTCACTATTTTCAATGCTGTGGAATATAAATGGGATGAGGATGAATATTCTTTTGTTGAGTGTTGGTGACCTTTTTATATCATCCAGTGGTACTTCGAAGTATCTTTCTACGTTGTAGTTGATTCCTAGTATGGTTTGCTGTATATATACCTCGCGAAATGTCTGCTCCCCTATCTTCTCAGGAACCGCATTAGGCTTGATCAGGTCATATTCATCAGCATCGCTTATCATTAGATATCCTGTTACTACAATTTCCGTTGATGTAATAGCTATGTCCAGTTTTTCCATTGGATTGGGCAGTACCTTCATATCTGAGCCCAACTTCTTCTCACACTTGTCTGTTATTTCTTCCAATGTTCTGTGAGGTAGAAATTTAAATAGATGACTACGCTGAAGATAGGCGTTGTATTTTGCTTCGATTTCTTGCATGTAGCTGAGAGCGATTAGATAGGCGTTCGTTACATGGATATTGGTCTTATTTTCGTCAGTGACTCTGTACCAAGACTCCATTTTGTTGATTTCACTTAGGCCGGCATTCAGTTTTTGTGTGAAGCTGTTGATTTCCTTAGAGATTCTACTCTCGGTCTCATTGATATTGGAAATTGTAGACGGCATAATTTTTGTGTTTGTCTTAGCATTTTTAATTAGTTCGTTTAGATTGCTGTCCAGATCTTCGATGTCATGGAACACCTTATCCTTGACTCCAAACAATGAATTAAGAACCGTTCCTAGTAGTCCTCGTTTTTGCATCCGCAGATGTGTTAATTGTAGTCTGTTGAATATTGAGAACACATTTTGACACTCTTCATCCATGTGATGACGCAATTCGTCGCATTGACTTTCTTTTGTCACCGATTTGGCCTTATTACACAGTTGAGTCATTTGATCTCTAGTCTTATTTGTGTTGATTTGATCACGTATGAGATCTATCATTGGGAATCGAACGCTTGTTGGTAGTATTCCTCGTTGAATTTTGGCTGTTCCAATTTGCTCCACAAACACTCCAACGTCGGGATGCGTGATTGTGTACCTTGCTGATATCGGCATGGCGACTGCAATCAGCGACAGTAACACAAGCGCGGTAGACAGTGGTGATGACGGGATGATTGCCTTATGCTTTTTACCTCTTGAGATTCTTCCTGGGTTGTTTGATGCTAACGATTTTGACGATTGTGTCCATGGTTGAACTCCGTCGTCCTGAGGCCTATGAAGTTGTCCTCTATTTAAACAGACTTTGGCTATGGGTCGCTTGAATGCTCCCTTTTCTGTCTTGGTCGTTACCACCCTGGTGAGATAGTCAGCTCCTTTGTGTACTTCAATTATTTTTCCCATGGGCCATTTCGATGTTGTCAGTAGTTCATTCTTCAGTAATACCAGTTGGCCAATCTCTATATTTTTCTCTGATCGATTCCACTTGTATCGTTGTTAAGTTTTGTTTATATACTCCTCGTACCAACGTTTGCAGACATTTTGTTTGTGATTTTGAGTTAGTCTCCATCTTTTTACACTAGTTCCAGTAAGATCCAATATGAGATCATGCTGTGGTTCTATCAGTGGAGATCCAATGATGAAGTGACCTGGTGTAAGTGCATCAAGATCTTCGATGTTGTTTTTGTTAATGGACACAGTGGTCTTGAGTTCAGACATCCTTCAATTTGCACCAGAATAGTATTCATTTCATCGTACGTTAGCTTCTGCTCTTCTATGATCCGATTTAAGTGATACTTTACTGATTTCACTCTGGCTTCCCAGAGTCCACCAAAGTGAGGAGCTCCAGGTTGGATGAAATGCCACTGGATTCCCTTACTGACAACCTTCATTTGTAGTGCATCAATAAGGTTTTTTGCTCCAACAAAATTTGTTTCATTATCACTATATAGATGATGTACGGCACCTCTCCTGCTGATCATTCGTTGTAATGCTGCCATAAATCCATCCGTTGTTAGATCAGAAGTGAGTTCAATGTGCACCGCCTGTTTCTGGTCGTCTGACAAATTTGCTTGTTTTAAACGGCCTCCTACTCGCTATATTCCATTGGCATTTATGAATGAGTGTAGGGATGATATCGTGCTTATTGGTTTGAGTTCTTTATTGTGACGTAGTTTCTGCATGTCATCTTCAAATTCTTTTTGTGCACCCCTTACCAGCGCTTTTTCTGCTTCCAGGAGCTCTTTTATGGTTAGTTTTTCAGGTGTAGTGGCTCATCCTTATTCTTAAATCCAAGACAGTACGCGCTTATGCGTTGCAATTTTGACAGTGATGAAAAGACAAGGTAAATATCATTCATGCATGGAGGCATGTAGTTTTGTATCAACATACAACCATGAGATTTTCGAACCTCAGGCATACCTCGCAACTCCACCAAGTTGGACCGTGCCACCATGTCGAGTTTTCAGCCAGAACGTCTCCAAACAACCCTCTAGACAGAATGTCAGCAGGATTCTCACTTCCGGGCACAAACTTCTATTGCCCTTTAAAATGTTGCTGCACGAAAGATACCCGATTGGCAACAAACGTGTTCCATTTCGCTGGGTGTTGTTTTAAACAGCTCAGTATAATGGTAGAATATGACCAGGCCACGACTCTGCTGTATCTCGTCTATGTTCCTTGTGTAATGTACATCATTAGTTACTAGTGAAACTTGTTTCATAGGGGCCACCTTGGTTTTTGCCGCAGTTACCGTAGTTAATCACCTTCTGATATACCACTGCTGCATAGGCTGACTCTGATGCGTCTACAAACCCATGTAGCTCTATTCGAGAGTCTTCTAATCGTCGCGTCCATTTTGGAATTCTTACTTTTTCAGGCGTTTTGAATTCGTTCCACTCGTTATGAATTCTCATTGGCACCTTTTCGTCCCATTCGATGCCCAACAGCCAAAGGCGTTGGATGAAAGTCTTCGCCTTGATTGTTATTGGTGATAACCAGCCAAAAGGTTCGAACATTTTTCCAGCATCACTTAGTATTGCTTGTTTGGTGTCCTTAGTGATGAAAGACGAAAGATTGACCTTAAATCGGAATTCGTCTGTCTTCGGACACCATTTTATTCTCAAAATGCTGAATGTGGTGTCATTACTTGTAACGAGGTTTTTCCAATAAAAAGATTTTTATTTATTTTTAGGAACTCAGGATTTGGTGTTTATTGTATTGTTTCATTGTCCTGTCGATAAAACAATTTGTATGAAGGAATATACAGACATTTTGATGTGATAAGTAGGGAATTCTTTCTTTGTTTTCACGTAGGGTTACAAAATAAAAAATCGTGTGGGGCTATTTTCCCAGAAAATTATTCCTCACATACTAAAGTCATGTTCTGGATGCATTTCAATGACTTCTCTTGGCAGTGCCTTCAAGAACTCCGGACCATTTGCGTAGGCTAAATCCACCCTTGTGAAGTAGCTGCGTCAGTTCTTGCTGAATACTTAATACAATCCCATACTGCATTTGCACCGCCGAGACAATCATCGACGTACAATCCTTCAAGTACGGTTTGGATTGCCCGCGGATATCGTTGTTTTTCATCTTCAGCTAGCTGGCACTTGTCTTGATTGCCAGATAGGGTTCTGATGCTGTTCCTCAGGTTCCTCTCCACAAGATGCGTTGCAAATTTTGATCACGTGCCTATACATCTTCTCGATGTCAGCTGTGAACACGACGAAAAATATTCTCCATCGAAGTAGCAGATGAAACAGATGATGATGAGGAAGATAGAAAATTTTTTGTGTTGTATCTTCCGGTACTTCCTCCATGTGACCACGATCGAGATATTCTTGCATGAGCTTAGAATATTCTAGCCGCAGTTCTTCTTTTTTGCGAATTTTTGCTCCAACGTAAAGAAGCGCTTTAGTACCATTTGACAGTGGTAGCTTGACAATGTAACGCCCTGTTTCATCTCGTTTGTGAATCTGTTTGTAGCGGTTTTCGCAAATTTTTTCTTCTGCAGACATACCCGTTGCACTAGGAACCTCTTCTAGCTCCCAAAAATTCTTTAACTGGCCATTTTCACTGCAAATGCTGACACATGAGGTGATAATGTTTACTTGCGCCTGCTTCCGTGGGTTTGTGGTCATGATTGGTCCTGATAGTATCCATTCGAATATAGTTTTCTGCGCCATTGGAGTATTCACAGGACCGTTGACTAATCCATGTAGTAGGAATTGCGGCAAAATGTCTGATTCCGAGTATACCATGGGTCCGCCAGCTCCAAACCTCGGATGTGTGGCCAATCATTTGGTGTAAATTGTTGTCCAGGCATTTTTGATGTAATAGCAGGCATTACTAGAGCCTTTACCTTCAACTTGACTTTTTCATCGTGAATTGATTGGATTTTAAAGTTACATACTGCGATAAATGCCCGTTTATTCCATTGATCCTTGAATGGTATTCGGTCATCGGCACCCGTAATTGTCGAGCTAGTTTTTCCGTCACGACACATGATTGAGACCCTTGGTCAATTAGATCTCGCCCCAGCATGATTTGTCCCTTAACACATATGTTCACCATGGCCGTGGCAAGTAATACTATCCCTTCGTCATTTGTAGTAGCTGCGGTAGGAAATTCCGTCGTTGTTACCTTTGTTGATGACTTCTTGGCCTCGGGTCTCGCTGGAATTTCTCCTTGTGGGACGTTAAGTAACGAATTATGCTGTACATATTTTGCATCCCTTTTTCGTCGGACACTCCTTTGCATCATGTTCATCTCTTAAGCAATTGAAACACTGCTTCGATCTTTGAACCAAATCCTTTCGGCTTCTTAGGTCCATGTTCAAAAACTGTTTGCAGCTGAACAAATAATGAGATTCGCTAAAAAGTATGCACCTTGGTTGTAAAACTGTCGTCAAATAGCTTTTAGAAACTGTTGACTTTTCACGGTTGAGTTCGCGACTGCCTTCCAGTCCTCTGAATCTACTTTCGATAAAATCGAAAAATTCACTTAGTTTTGGAATTTCTGTTGAATTTCCTCTTGATTGTTGATTTGATTTCCTGGATTCAGGGTCAAGTTTTGGTAGCACCAACTGAATGACTAGCGGATCCCATGAGCTTACATCGACACCTAAATTCTTAATGCCATACAGGACTTCCCTTGATGTGTCCATGATGTTTTTTAAGTCAAATGCACTATAATTTCTAACTGTTTTTAGTGTAAGCAAAGTCTGAATAATGTAATTGTTGACTAATGCTGCCGAAGTTTGGAACCGCTTCCGAAGCAGTTGCATAGTTGGTTGACGTTGGTGACAGATGGTTCACAATTCTCGCTGCTTCTCCACGAAGATTCCCCTTTAGGTATTGAATCCAAATAGCTCCCAAAATGGTGTCCATTCCTCATACCTTCCGCTGAATGTTGGTATGACAATGGTTGGAAGTTTGATTTGTTGATTCATTGCACCACGTGGTGATACGGGCTGTGCTTGGTGCTAAATTGCATCTGCCTCCCTGATCTGAATGTATGCCTCTTGATACATTTCCTCCAACTTTATGAATTCGTTGTTGGTCACGTAATCCAGATCATGCCCCAAGTCGTCTAGTGATGACATGATTTCCTCGTTCATCGCAGCCAGTTTTGTACAGCATTCCCTTAATTGATTCAACTTAAGCCGCAGGTAGACTGAATTCCTTGTAAGGTCCAAGCCATCAATTAAACGAAGGAGATTATTTTTGATAAGATTTAACATGATAAATCTTCCCGAGCCCCTTGTAATATGTGCTGCCTCTCTCTTTTCTTCTGAAATTGCAGCACTCTGAGTCAGAATTGGCTCGGCTGCTCCTGAGGTAGACGCCTGACCGCCTACATCTATTGTTGCGGCGAAAGGAAAAACTGTTGTTTTAAATTTTTCTGATAATCCGGCTCGAAGGACCATGCAAATCCTTTCCCATTAGGATTTTTTAAACTGACAACAACCTTACCACTGGTGGGTGGATAGTTGTCAATTTTTGCTAATTAAGAAGACGGTTATTTGCTTTTGTAAACTGACTCACTTTCTCATTTATTTATTCTATATTTATACATTATTTTGGCTTACTACTTAAAAAAGCATTCCAACAGTAATGTTGACTGAGTGTGAAAAAAAGCAATTGCATTATTGTGGGTTACTGTTTGTTGGGTGTGTGACGCTCGATGTAAGTGCAATTGTGCAATTGCTGATGTTGCTTTTTGTAGTCGATACATTGAATATATTGTGCAATTGTGCAATTGCTTTGTTGTTGTTGATACACTCAACAACCACTAGTGTTGTTGTGGTCCATTCCTTCCATTCCATGTTGTTTTTTTATTACATTTTGCTTTGAATATTCTGTTGTCATGTGATTATAGTTCCATTCATTCTATACCTTCTTTGGAATGAAGTGGATATTGTACCCCACAATAGTATATTACATAACGAGCAAGGAAAGTGGAGTTTATCGTGCGAGGTCGAAGCTTGACGAACGAGGCGGTAGCCGAGTTCGGCAATCTAACGAGCACGATGATCACTTTTCTGCAAGTCATGTACGCTATTTTTCACGCGTCCAAACCGGTTTTTTTTTGCTTTAACGAGAGAGAAGCAGAAATGTGAGAATGTGTGTTCGCTGTGACTGCAGTAAATAACAAAGAAATGAATTTTTCACGCGTCCAAACCGGTTTTTCTGCTAAATCGAGAGAGAAGCAGAAATCACAAATGACAAACAAAAGAGAATTCTTGCTCATGCGCAATGTGTTCGTTGAGGTTGTAGTAAATAACAAAAGACGTTTATATCATAACATAACTATTGTTGTTATGGGCTACTTTCGAGGCTAGTTTATAGCGAACGAAACAGTCACTTTCGGCTATGGGCGCGTGAAAAACAATTACTTAGTCAAAATCTTTATTTCATTGAGTTCATGCAAATTATGTTATTCAATAGCACATAGATGTCGTTAACTACATAGTGTGTGTTTGTCTTTGCTAATAGCGTATTTAATATTTCCCAAAAAAATCCTCATTCCATTTGGCTTTGGAATGACATACCCGATTTATTAATTGATAATTTTAAAAAAATAAACAATTTAGATAAAAAAAAGTATTTTTCCTAGCATTCTGAGAAATTTTATTATTAAATGAGTTATCTCTTAAAGCTTAACGAGATATTGCAAGACCGTAATTTTCTGTGCACAACGTAGTAATATATGTAGACAATGTGTAGTTGTGATTTTTAAGAATATTTTATAAGAAAAAGTGAATTGTCTTTTATTTTGTAACAAAAATAAGTTAATTTCTATTAAGTAATGATAAAAAAGGCGAAAATGTTACTCAAAATTTAAAGAAAATAATCAACAACTAAAACATAAATTCATTATTATTATTATTTTGTAAATAGCACAATATATATTTAAATTCTTATAATCATAAGTAATTAGTTATCGCTACAGTTGGTTTTCTTGCATAATGTTGTAGTAAACATAATAAATATAGATTTTAAACAACACATAATGGAATATGAAATAAGAATTACATTTTATCAGCTTAACTAATGTATTAATAAATTTATATTTATATAACTTCATGTCAACTTGTTAAACTTTTTAAAACAAATGTTATCACTTAACTTTTTATCAACAATAACAAAAACTGTTGTTAAATTTATATTTAATTTATAGCTAAGCAAAATTCAATTATTTTTCAGTATATAATGAACACACAAAGAAAGACAAATCAGTTTAAGATAAAAAATTACTAGATGTTGTAATAAAAAATTAATAAAGAAAATAAGGTAATATAAAAATAAAAAGAATAAATAAATGTATGTACTCAGACCTATTTGTAGTACTTTAAAACGGCTACAGCATTATTAATTCTATTGATATCAATTGAACCTTATTCTACATAGTATGCCTTTGTCCAACTCTACAGCCCAGACGGCTGAATTGATGGGGATGAAAATTCTTATATAAGCTTTTAACAAACGTTTCGAGGTTCCAATTGATTTTAACGGAAACCGGCCAACCGGAAGAAGCAGTTTACTTGGACATTTTTTCGAGTTTTCACATATATCTCAAAAACTAAAGAACTTATAAGAAATCTGAAAAGCGCAAAGAAATTTAAAAAAATCATTCAGTAGTTGGATACTGACTAAATTCAGGATAGAAGAGTGACCGATTTCATTTCTAGATAGCATTAAGGCGAATAGATGAACTAGCAGCTACTTGCCTGCTGTAAATGTCGAGTGGTGTTAGGTTGAACAGAATGTCCAATGCGGCGGAGGGGGTTGTACGAAGTGCTCCGCTCATACATAGACTAGCTGATGTTTGGACTTTGCCTAATTTGTCAAGGTTAACTTTCTTATTTAAGGCAGTCACACCGTATAGAAAAGTAGGTCTTACTACCGCTGTATATAGCCAATGGGTTATATGGGGTTGAAGACCCCATCTGTCACCAATGGCTTTATTGCATGAGTGCCACTGTGGCTTTACGAACTGTTTCTTGTTTGTAAGGTTTCCAGCTTAGCTTTCTGTCCAAAATAAGAACCAAATACTTGCCTCTATCAGAGAATGTTAGGCTTATACCTTTTATAGAAGGAGGTTTAATAATTGAAACTTTATATTTCCTGGTGAATAGGACAAACTCAGTTTTGTGAGGATCTTCTGGCAGACGACACGCTGCCGATGTCTAAGAATACCACCATTGTGTGCTCCTTGTGGTAAAGGGACTGTTCAATAGAACGTACCAATGTGTGCAGAGCTGTTTCTGCAGAGTTGCCTTTATAATACGCGTGCTGATCTGTAGAAAAGAGTCTTTTGTCAATGCGTTTGCGCATGTAGATATCGATCAGTCTTTCTAGTGTTTTTAACAGGAACGATGAAAGACTGATTGGTCTGAGATCCTTTTGACTAACATGCGAGCATTTGCCTGCTTTGAGTATGAAAACCACGTTTACTTCTCTCCATAAAACTGGAATATGGACCAGATCGAGACCACTCTTTAAAATTGTTTCCAGCAAAGGAAGGATAATATCCGAAGTCTTTTGCAGCTCGGCTGGAATTATTATTATCGATCAGGTCCTGCAGATTTGTAAGGTTTGAAGCTTTGTAGCGCCAAAAGCAGTTTGTCCTTATTTATCAGATCATTGAAAATAGTTGCCCTATCATGGGTAGTGAGTACCTGAGCGATTCTTCGCTTGAAGTAGTCCACGAGCCATCTGCATTTTTCAAGCAGCTCGGCATTATTGGATTGGTTTCGAGGATTTTTCTTAGCCACAGAAGAGTTTCCAAGAAGAGCGCTTGGCTGTCCTTAGCTCTCTTTTATGATGTTTGAGAGAGTAAGCATCCCATTCAGCTTCTAATCTAGTAGACTTCTGCTGCTTCTGAAATGCCCTAACTTCGGGTTCACCAATGTGGTCTCTTTATGCCTCTTGGACAAATGAGAGGGCAGGAAGCAGAAAGCGCTTTATTAAAAGCACAGGTGATTAACCTTGTTGTCAAGTTCATTAGTGCTAAGGGGGGAATTGTAAGATCAGAGTGTACGTTTAAATAGTGTTGAAACGTTTCTCGGTATTTGAGCCTTCAGTCTTCCTATGATTTCTATATGGTGATTGCGAAGGGGCTTGTCATCTAAACTTAATTGTATGTACCAGTGATCGGAGAGAGAATGCTCAGCCAATACCTTCCAGTCTAGAATTAATTGGTTGAGAGAGTCGGTGACAAGAATAATATCTAACACTTCTTGTCGACTTCTGGTTACGAAGGTTGGTTCATTACCAGTTTTGACTACACGTGAGATAAGCCGATCCTTGGTGAGTCTCCAATTGGCAGTGACATCTCAATCGCTGAAGCTAGGGAGTAAAAATTCATTTAAATTACGTTTCACTAATATGGATTCTAGGAGTCCTGACTCCGCAAACCGGGTTTTTAATAATCAAGGGTTCTGGGATTAGGACGATGTCCTCTTCTCCTTTAAGTAGACGCAGTAAAAGGTAGGCCGAAGCTTTTTTTTAGAGAGTTGGAGGTTAATTTAAACTAACTACAGCATTTCTGTTGCAATGATGGAGAGAAGCCTCCACCACGTTGTTTACCAGATCTTCCCTTTCTGAAGACGAACTGAGAAGAACGTCCTCGTTGGGGAATTCTCCGAAGGATGAGTCCTCCGTCTCCATATCCGATAGAGGATCGGTCGGGGAGATTGACGACTGTGACAGGGTCACTAAAGCTTTTGGAGTGTCTTCCATCAAGGGAATCGTGACAGGGTCAGGAATTAGGAGCTCCGAGTTTGACGGATGGGGGGGGGGGGGGGGGGGGGGAGGGCAGTTTACATCCCTCCAGCTCATAGAGTTTTAATTATCGACGAACGAATTATTAGAGAGAATGAATCCACTATGGATCCATTGAGAATACCCCATTGCACACACACAATGGATGGGACTCCAAGGAGCCCATTCGTTACCGTATTATTACCGTAGGAACAAACAAGTAGGAAGATTGGAAAAAGTGAAAACGTCACACATGCCACTATCATATCTGAAACAATAATAATAAAATAATAAAATAATAAAACAATAAAATAATAAAATAATAAAATAATAAAATAATAAAATAATAAAATAATAAAATAATAAAATAATAAAATAATAAAATAATAAAATAATAAAATAATAAAATAATAAAATAATAAAATAATAAAATAATAAAATAATAAAATAATAAAATAATAAAATAATAAAATAATAAAATAATAAATAATAAATAATAAAATAATAAAATAATAAAAAATAATAAAATAATAAAATAATAAAATAATAAAAAATAATAAAATGATAAAATAATAAAATAATAAAATAATAAAATAATAAAATAATAAAATAATAAAATAATAAAATAATAAAATAATAAAATAATAAAATAATAAAATAATAAAATAATAAAATAATAAAATAATAAAATAATAAAATAATAAAATAATAAAATAATAAAATAATAAAATAATAAAATAATAAAATAATAAAATAATAAAATAATAAAATAATAAAATAATAAAATAATAAAATAATAAAATAATAAAATAATAAAATAATAAAATAATAAAATAATAAAATAATAAAATAATAAAATAATAAAATAATAAAATAATAAAATAATAAAATAATAAAATAATAAATAATAAAATAATAAATAATAAATAATAAAAAATAATAAAATAATAAAATAATAAAAAATAATAAAATGATAATATAATAAAATAATAAAATAGTAAAATAATAAAATAATAAAATAATAAAATAATAAAATAATAAAATAATAAAATAATAAAATAATAAAATAATAAAATAATAAAATAATAAAATAATAAAATAATAAAATAATAAAATAATAAAATAATAAAATAATAAAATAATAAAATAATAAAATAATAAAATAATAAAATAATAAAATAATAAAATAATAAAATAATAAAATAATAAAATAATAAAATAATAAAATAATAAAATAATAAAATAATAAAATAATAAAATAATAAAATAATAAATATAAAAAAATAAAATAATAAAATAATAAAATAATAAAATAATAAAATAATAAAATAATAAAATAATAAAATAATAAAATAATAAAATAATAATAATAATAATAAAATAATAAAATAATAAAATAATAAAATAATAAAATAATAAAATAATAAAATAATAAAATAATAAAATAATAAAATAATAAAATAATAAAATAATAAAATAATAAAATAATAAAATAATAAAATAATAAAAATAATAAAATAATAAAATAATAAAATAATAAAATAATAAAATAATAAAATAATAAAATAATAAAATAATAAAATAATAAAATAATAAAATAATAATATAATAAAATAATAAAAATAATAAAATTATAAAATAATAAAATAATAAAATAATAAAATAATAAAATAATAAAATAATAAAATAATAAAATAATAAAATAATAAAATAATAAAATAATAAAATAATAAAATAATAAAATAATAAAATAATAAAATAATAAAATAATAAAATAATAAAATAATAAAGTAATAAAGTAATAAAATAATAAAATAATAAAATAATAATATAATAATATAATAAAATAATAAAATAATAAAATAATAAAATAATAAAATAATAAAATAATAAAAATAATAAAATAATAAAATAATAAAATAATAAAATAATAAAATAATAAAATAATAAAATAATAAAATAATAATAAAATAATAATATAATAAAATAATAAATAATAAAATAATAAAATAATAAAATAATAAAATAATAAAATAAAATAATAAAATAATAAAATAATAAAATAATAAAATAATAAAATAATAAAATAATAAAATAATAAAATAATAAAATAATAAAATAATAAAATAATAAAATAATAAAATAATAAAATAATAAAATAATAAAATAATAAAATAATAAAATAATAAAATAATAAAATAATAAAATAATAAAATAATAAAATAATAAAATAATAAAATAATAAAATAATAAAATAATAAAATAATAAAATAATAAAATAATAAAATAATAAAATAATAAAATAATAAAATAATAAAATAATAAAATAATAAAATAATAAAATAATAAAATAATAAAATAATAAAATAATAAAATAATAAAATAATAAAATAATAAAATAATAATAATAATAATAAAATAATAAAATAATAAAATAATAAAATAATAAAATAATAAAATAATAAAATAATAAAATAATAAAATAATAAAAATAATAAAATAATAAAATAATAAAATAATAAAATAATAAAATAATAAAATAATAAAATAATAAAATAATAAAATAATAATAAAATAATAAAATAATAAATAATAAAATAATAAAATATAAAATAATAAAATAATAAAATAATAAAATAATAAAATAATAAAATAATAAAATAATAAAATAATAAAATAATAAAATAATAAAATAATAAAATAATAAAATAATAAAATAATAAAATAATAAAATAATAAAATAATAAAATAATAAAATAATAAAATAATAAAATAATAAAATAATAAAATAATAAAATAATAAAATAATAAAATAATAAAATAATAAATAATAAAATAATAAAATAATAAAATAATAAAATAATAAAATAATAAAATAATAAAATAATAAAATAATAAAATAATAAAATAATAAAATAATAAAATAATAAAATAATAAAATAATAAAATAATAAAATAATAAAATAATAAAATAATAAAATAATAATATAATAAAATAATAAAATAATAAAATAATAAAAATAATAAAAATAATAAAATAATAAAATAATAAAATAATAAAAATAATAAAATAATAAAATAATAAAAATAATAAAATAATAAAATAATAAAATAATAAAATAATAATATAATAAAATAATAAAAATAATAAAATAATAAAATTATAAAATAATAAAATAATAAAATAATAAAATAATAAAATAATAAAATAATAAAATAATAAAATAATAAAATAATAAAATAATAAAATAATATAATAATAAAAATAAATAAAATAATAAATAATAAAATAATAAAATAATAAAATAATAAAATAATAAAATAATAAAATAATAAAATAATAAAATAATAATATAATAAAATAATAAAATAATAAAATAATAATATAATAAAATAATAAAATAATAAAATAATAAAATAATAAAATAATAAAAATAATAAAATAATAAAATAATAAAATAATAAAATAATAAAATAATAAAATAATAATAATAATAATAAAATAATAAAATAATAAAATAATAAAATAATAAAATAATAAAATAATAAAATAATAAAATAATAAAATAATAAAATAATAAAATAATAAAATAATAAAATAATAAAATAATAAAATAATAAAATAATAAATAATAAATATTAAAAATAATAAAATAATAAAATAATAAAATAATAAAATAATAAAATAATAATATAATAAAATAATAAAAATAATAAAATTATAAAATAATAAAATAATAAAATAATAAAATAATAAAATAATATAATAATAAATAATAAAATAATAAAATAATAAAATAATAAAATAATAAAATAA